>JBAMBE010001243.1:5566250-6952500 GCA_037043585.1 Drosophila mimica | reverse complement strand
CGTTCGTCCATTAAGCTTTTCAACAAGGTTGCAAGGTTACAGTTCAGTAATCTTCAACTTTAGCATTTTAAATGCTAAACTTAATTATTAAATGTCAAGACTATAGATAAGTAATTGATATATAATTATTTAAGGACAGGTGTTATTAATAATTCTTGGAAAATATTTGGTCTACTTTATTCATTTAAATTTTATATTTATATTTTTAGTAATTATATAGTATATATCTTAGTAATTATTTATTGTGTGATGACCTGTTTTTATAGTTTAAATATATCTTTCAGTGGGTGCCGAATTTGAATATGAAATTAAAAAAACACTTGAACTGTAGTCAGCATAAATATATTTAAATTTTCTAATTATTTTAATAATTAAGGAATTATAAAATATGACGAATATTAGTAATTAATGACTAATGCTCATTATGCTTTTAATAATGATCATTTGCTTTCAATAATGGGACAGCAATTTATCAATTAGATACAAGATTTTCTTAGATATGTGTCCTTCTATTATTTTTACTATATATCTAAAACTATCTAAAAACGACTTTGAATAGTTCAAAGACCAGGCCAAAAGTAATTTAACTTACAATTAATCTATTCTTATAAATTAGTGTAATATATGAGCAGCTTTTGATCGTGAACTTAAATCACTCAAAAACAAGTCAGAACTTTTCCGTAAAATCTGACAAACATAAAAGAAACCCGCTTAAATTATATACCAATTATTTAAAAAACAAAAACAAAAAAAAAACAGGAAATAAATTAGGCAAGAATACATAATTTGAAAAGTTTGGATCCACAATAAGTAATTGCAAGTCCACACTTAAGTTAGAACCACTCACTGAGAACCACTCACCTGGCTAATATAAATAATCTAAGTGAGTATAAACATAAACATGGAAAAGCGCTTTTGCAATAATTCAGTTAAAATACATTATATAATTTTGGCAAAATGCAAATGGTTGATGAATAAACGTAAATTCAACCAAAATTTTCACAAATTGCAAAAGCTGTATTCGCCGTATTTCGTCAGAATCGATGCGCACAATAATAATTTAAATGTAGTTGAAGGCCAGTTGGCCAACTTATTGCTTATATAACAGGAAAAGGCCAGATAGACAGTACCTGGAAATCCAAGTTCAATATTGGACAACAAACTACAAACGCTTTTCGCTGGAAAATGCCGAAACGCAATACGCGTGGCAGCAACTTGTTGTGAATATTTAATTGTTGTTGCCGCTACTTGTACTAGATACTTTGTATATGAGAATGTATCTATCAGATATAACGACTACATTGTGTGTGCCTGTTGGCTATTTGGGGGTTGTGGTCTATTTGGGACCTGTTGCCGCCTTTTGATGTTGATTAATGGCAAATGCTGTTGATTGATTTTTATTGCAAATATTGATAAAAAAAAAGAAAAAAAAACACACACACACAAAAAAAGTTTTGTATTAATTAACGTGAAAAACACGCGTTTTGTGTTAATTGGAAAATGGTTATTGAAACTAAACAGACCAACCGCGCCAAGTAAGCGTACAAGCTACATACGCAAACAAACATAGCCAACAACAACAGCAACAACAGCAACAACAACAGCAACAACAACAACAACAACAACAAACAAACAGACCGTGAGATACAAAGATACAAGTTGCATTTTTGTGGAGCGTACAAATTAACGCAGTCGAAAAATTAAAAGTTTCAAGAACCACAGCGGAATACAAGTATTATCTGTAGTATCTTTGTATCTGTGGCTGTATCTTTGTATCTTGTGGCTGTATCTTTGTGTATCTGTATCTGTAGCTATATCTCTAGCTGTACCTGTAGCTGTAGCTGTATCTGTTTCTGTATGTGGAATTTGATTTATGCTCAACTTTGATATTTACCGCCTAATAAACAAAAAATTAACGCAAACGTAGAAACAACAACAAACAACAACTGTTGTACATAAGTATCTTGTATCTGTATCTGCATTTGTTGCTGCTACTTTCGGTATCTGTATCTATTTGTGGGTCTAAGTTTGCCGCCTGCAATTTTGCGCCTTTGATTTTATAGCACTCTCTGACGGACTTGCGTGCGTCTGTCAGTGTGGCAATTAAACAACATCACCAAAGTGCCACACAGCAACACAGATCCGCACAGGCCACTAGTTCAGATAGATAGATCAATAGATCTGTGACGAGTTAGCGCCGGCCCAAGTTGAATTGCGTTGAAATGCCTTGCGTTAATATTTGGTATTTGTTTGGGCTTCCATTCCCAAAACTCATTTCGAGAGGTTTGCCAGTGCCACTGGCAGTGGCAGTTGCAGTGGCAACAACAGCCCACCGACGTTGTTTGCTGCCACACACACACACACTTACACACACAGTGGTTGCAAGAGTCACGTGCTAATTACAAAATTATTGAGAACTTTAAATATAAACCCAACTTATTTAAAATCAATTAATTACTTAATGCGAATCCACTTTGATAGGTAAATTATTATTGGGATTATTATTGGGAATATTATTAATTACATTAGTTAATATTTAAAATTAATTATTGAGAACCTTAAATATAAACCCAACTATTTAAAATCAATTAATTACTTAACGCGAATCCACTTCGATAAGTAAAATATTATTGGGTATATTATTAATTACTTTAGTTAATATTTAAAATTAATTATTGAGAACTTTAAATATAAGCCCCAACTATGTAAAATCAATTAATTACTAATCGCGAATCCACTTCGATAAGCAAAATATTATTGGGTATATTATTAATTACATTACTTAATGTTTAAACTTAACTAAGTTATTTAAAAAAAAAATATGTAGCAGGCAGCACACATTCAACTGCATATTAAACAACATATATATATATATATATATATATATATATAAATATATATATATCTAATCATGCCCACCTGTCATATTGTTGAAATGCCTGTTTTTTTAGCGCAAGCAATCAATATTAAATATTTAAACATTAAACTAGATAGCTAATGGCCCTGGCAGCCATTCTCTACAAAAAAAAAAAAACAAAATGAAAATAAAAAAAAAAACTTAAACTTTAAGCTAGTCACTGTAATTAAAAAATAAATAAAACAAGCAATAGGTTTTAATGTGGCATGTCATTAGTTCAGTATTTTATTTAAATTGATCAAGCAATTAAGAGTCTATTAAATATGTATTAAATGCCGGCACAAAAATGAAGTCGTCTTAAGGTAATATTACACATTAACTTTAGCGCTTTAGCATTCAATTTTAAGACATATTAAGTAATAATAATTAAGTTAATAATTGTATACATAACTGTAAGACGCAATGTGCATGCATTACAACTAATATGTGGGTATCATAAATTATATAAATTCATTAAATTATATAATTAGTCAACTGAAGTGACTAGCGGTACTCCTTGATGTTGCCAATGTATCAGTGAGTGTGTCAGTGTGTGTGCAACATAGAGAAAGAGAGAGAGCGTTATAGAGAGAGAGAGAGAGAGAGCAAATGTTCTACGATGACGCCTGCAAGTCTCAGCGGAATCTGAATTTCGAGTAGTCAAACATGCAACACTCATAAATCATCAGCTGAGTGGCAGTTGATGTGGCTGTGCCAGTGGCAGTGGCAGTGGCAGTGGCATTGCCAGCCAGTTGTTGGCCACACTCAATTGGCATGGCTAATGCGATGGCAACTCATAAATTTATTAATTTTTAATTAAACTTACAATGATTTGTAATTCCATTGCAACAACAGCAGCAGCAGCAGCAACAGCAGCAGCAGCAACAGCAGCAGCAGCAGCGCCCTAGCCATTTATGGCAACTGAGATAACTTGGGTAACTGAGGCAACTGGTGAATGAAGCTGCCGCTGCTGCTGCTGGTGCTGCTGCTGTTGCTGCTGCCGCTGCCCGGAAACAACTCATTATCCTAATTAAAACGTGCGCCATGCGCCCCATGCCCCGTTTCCATATATGTCCAATGCACGCGATCTGGCAATGAGGCGAAGCTGCGACTGCGCATGCGAAATTAGACGCATCAATGCACGGTGGCGCCACTGCTCCAAAAACTTAAGCAAAATCATTCTACAAAGGGCAAATTACCAAGTAAATTGTCTGCACAAAAATATTTATATAAATGAAGAACAAATTTTGTAAATAACAAACAAATAAAAAAATAAAAATTCCTTTTATTCCTAATAATGTTTTAATACATTTTTTTAATGTTTACTCAATATATTAAATATAATAATAATTTATCATTAATTTATTTTTTTAAGCACCAATTTATTTATATTCTGTGTAAAATAAAATATTTTAAATGCGATAGAAAAGATTGCAACAAAATAACTATTCTCTGACTAATTATGAGTTATTTATTGATCCATCAAATTTCTATGAAAAAACGCAATTAATGAATTTCTGAAATGTTTAGTAAACTTTAAGTTCTTTACAAGGCAGCTGACAAATAAACAAATAAATTAAAATAAATAATATTAAAAATAAAAATAAATATATATCCTTTTTGGCATTCAATAAAAAATAATTATTTTCGAAGGACATTTAATGGCAAAATTCAAGCTATGATTGTCACTTAATCAATGTTTTGTAGCCTTTAAATAGGTTGACTAATGTTTAAATATAATTGCTACATAAAAATAAAAAAAACAAAAGACGATTGTCGCAGTTGGCACCACTGTGCGACGCTGACAGCGACAAACGCCTCTCGCTTGCCATTCATACGCACTGTGGCCACTTGGAGTTGGGGCCAAGAGTTAAGAGCCATGAGCCATTCACCAGTCAGTGAATAGTCAACAGGAGTCAGCAGGCAGCAGGCAGCATGTAGCACGAACAGATTCTTCTTCTTCTTCTGCTGCTGTTGCTGCTGCAACGGTTGAGGCGCGTCGTTCATTGTCATGCGTTGCATTACAAGATGCCAGCAGCAGCAACAGCAGCAACAGCAGCAGATGGCAACATGACCACATTGCTGAAACACAACAGGAGGAGTTGGAGTTGCAACAATTGCCTAGAAGAGCGGACCGTCGGACCGTCGTTGTCGCATTGCATTGCGGCAAACATTGCGGCTGCTCAAGCATGTTGCATACTGATCAATCAGCGGCATCTTTAGCTGCAACGACTTGCTGCTCAATAGTCTGCGTTGGACATGAATGACTTTAACCATTTTTGGTCTACAGTTAAATGCTGCAACATCTGCAACAGCAATTGATTGCATTCATAATGAGTGCATCAATTCACAATCGATGAATGAATGAAGCCAGTTCTGCAAGAGTTAATAAATTGTGCCTGAAAAGATTATAAATTATTTTCAATGGCAAACATTCTTCGTTTATAAATAAACAATAATAAAATCTTGCACAAAAAGTCAATCAAAAATAGAGTGCAAATAAAGCAGCGAACGTATCTCGTGCAAAAGTATCTCAATCTTTTGGGTGCAACAACAAAAGCAAGTGCAACTGCAACTGCAACCAAAACAAACAAACAAAGTTGCTCTAATTGAATGTAAGTTTTGCGATTTGCACTTAATTTCAATTTTGTTTACAATTTACGATTGCAATGCAAAATTTAATGCGTTTTCCAGCTAACCCAATGAACTCTCGCTCTCTCCCTCTCTTTCTCTCTCTCTCTCTCGCTGTCTCTCTCTTTCTGGTTTTTCCCATCTTTTGTTGAATTTATGGCGACAAGTTGACAAGCCGCTCAACCAATTTTATCATCTTGGCAACAGGCAACAACTGCCAATTGGCTTAAAATGCCTTGCACCTTCTGGCCAAAATGCAAATCGATCTGTTCTCCAATTTATTGCATATGCTTTGCCGATTTGTTTGCGAACCGATCGATCGTTGCATGCATAATAATCCCATATCTATATGCCACTAAAGTGCCGGGAGCTATAGCATATGTACATGCAACATGCATTTGTGGCGCATTCATATAACTTACTTTATTGACTGCAAAACCAAATGCAAATGATCTCGACAGATAATTGCATTTACTTCCGGACCAATTTGGGTCGCGAATGTGATTAACATTTTTTAAATACAATTATTCGGAATTAAAGATTTTTTTACAGTTAGTTTATCATAATAATATAATTAAAAAATTGTGTCTCAACTCTGATTTTTTTTAATGAACTTAAAGTGTTTAAAAATAAATTAATTCTGGCTTCAAATTAAAAGACTGATTTAAACATAACGGCATACTTGACATATATTATTTTTTAAATCAACTAACTAACTTTTAATTAATTATTATATAAATATAGCCACAACAGTTAATATTTTCATGCAATGCAGCAGCTCTCTATAAATATTAAGTTAAAGCGCATTTTAATGGTTTTTACAGGCCGCAATTGGCTAAGACGCATTTATACATCGGCTAATTGAGAGGGCGAAGAAGAAGAAGCAGCAGCAGGGCAATTAAACTAATAAATTAAATTCAAAAATTTAGAAACGAGAATTGTAAAAGGCAATTCGACAATAAATATTGGGCAACATTTATGTAAGTGGCGATTATTGCGCCATTTGAATTAGTTTGAGAGGCACAAGTGTATAAACATATGCTAGATATAGTATATATATACATATATATATATAAATATATATATAAATATATATGTATTGTATTTACAGCAACTGCAACTACATTGAAAAGTGTGTTTACGCCTGTGCGAAGACAAAGTAAATTAATGTGTTGTGTGTTGGAAAAGTTTGTATAAACAACATTGCAACATTTTCCTTTCGAAATGATGATGTTAATGATGATGATGTGGCAGCTCCTAAGCGCCCCTTTTTTCCCAGTTGTTATGGGCATATGCCAAATATTTATGAAATCATAAAATTTGATGTTTCCTCCGGTGGCACTTGACACTTGAAATTACCATTGCCACAAGTGTCGAGCTGCCGTGTTAATGATGATTTTGATGTGCAGTTAACGGATTGAAAACACCTACCAACTGCATCTCTATCTCTCACTCACACTCTCTCACTCTCTCTCTCTCTCTCACTCTCTCTCACACTCTCTGTCCCTCTCCAATTTGGGCGATTACATAAAGTGCTGTCTGCCGTCGCGTCGTTCCATTTCGATTTGTTTGTTTTATGCACGATTTGTTGTGTTGCCGTACAATTGCCGTAAATATAAATACGGGTCGAGTATACGTGCGAGTACTCGTTGTGCTGCCCTCAGATCAAAGGCCTATCAATTAGCACCCGTTTCGATTATGTTGCATGCTTCTTTAGCATGCACTGCCGCACGAAATCTAGTAAAGAAAAAAAAAACATAACCATTTGCCGCCAATTCACACCCAATTAGTAATAAATTTGAATGCTGCATGCTGCAATTGCTGAATCTATATCTGAATCGCTATCACTATCTCTATATATCCAATCTGCATTTACACTTGGAGAAAAGCTAGACTTTGAAATTATAGTTACAGTCTTTGGGCTAAATATGATTACTTTTTGGTTTATCTTAAAATTAGTTATAGATTATCTATATTTTATATCAAAATAAAAGATATTAATAATAAAATAATAAAAAGATTTATGCTGAATGTTATTCAAATATAGTTCGGATTTTTAAACTTGACTTGAATGTTTTTTCGGATTTGCTAAATTAGAATTAGTGACATCATTTAGCTGGATGCATAATAAAAAACTAATTTGAAAAATTTTGACGACTTAGCTTAAGATTAAGAATTCAATTTGAAAATAGATCTTACAATTTTTTAATTACGTTATGCATTTTAGATTTGAAATTAAGAATAATAAGACAAATATATCTTAAAGCCAGACTTAATTCAAATAATTCATCATATTGAGGATAATATTTCAAAGTCAGACTGAAAGTATCTTTTAAAAAAAAATTTACAATTTTCTCAAATGAATAATTATTAGAATAAATAATTTCGACAAGCATTTTGCTGTAATTCGAAAATTATCCAAAAACTTTTGCTTGTGGATTTTTGTACATATTTTTCGCTGAGTGTATGCGTTTGTAACTCCAGTCGATTAGGCCTAACAGTTATGGCGGCCATTAAGTTTTATCGATGGCGCTAAACGGCCAGCGATTTGATTTGTGACCACTTGAGTCTTTGGGGGCCGCATCTAAAATCCACCTTTGATATTTTCACACATAACAACTCGAATACTCGAACTGTGCAACATGGGAGTGGGAGTGGGAGGGAGAGAGAGCGAGAGCGAGAACTTGCTGCCGAAATAAAACTTAATTGCAATTGACTTTTAATGGTCATGCGAGGCTGCCCGCTGTGTTAATTTGAATTCAAACTGTTTCCATGAAATGTGAAGTGGCCACATGGCCAACAAAAGTAGCAAAGACATCAACTTGCTGGACTTGCAACGTGCACTGCGACTGGGACTGATACTAAGACTAAGAGTCGAAGCAGCAGGAGCCACCCGCAGCTAGGAACCGCTGCAAAGTCCAATAGAACAATTACCAAGTGGCGCTAATAAAACGCATACAATTTCTACAATTTATACTTCTTCTATTGATATTGATATGGATATGGTATTATAGGACATATATCGTTTGAGTATTGAATTACTCAATGGCCAAAACGCATAAATCAGGCAGTGCAGCTCTAATGGCTAGCAAACAAAACGGTTTCAACGGAACAATGACAACAACTGCAACAACTGCAACAACAACAACAACTGCAACAACTGCAGACAGCATCAAATTACAAGCGGTTCAGACCAGGCTAACAAAACGTTTTCTGTTTTCTATGTTTTGTTTTTTTGTTGTATTTTTCCAGCCAGGATCAGCTTTCACAAGACGCAACTTAGACTTTGAGTCCCCAGTTGCAGTTGCTGCCTGAGCCAGTCAGCCAGTCAATCAGTCAGTCAGTCAGTCAGTCAGTCAGTCAATGCGTCAGTCAGTCAGTCATTGAACAACACAATAATAACGTTTTAATTGAACAAAAGCCAAACAACAATCGATCCAGTCCAACAACATTTGCTCCTCAGCCTCAGCCTCAATCTCATTCTCAAACTCGAACATCGTTTTCTTCTCCATCTTTGCAGCCCGCAGATTGACAATTCTGTTCCTGCCACTGCCCCTGCCTCCAGCCCCTGCCTCCTGCCTCTGCTGCTGCCCTTCTTCAACAGTCTCTTGACAGTTTTGCGGCTGCTTTGTGACGGCTTCTGCCCTGTTCTTCCCTGTTTTTTTTTGTGTTCTCTTCTCTCCTTCTCTCTCTCTCTCTCTCTCTCTGTCTCTCTCTCTCTCTGTGAGTCTGTGAAGTGACTCTGACTGTCACCTTTCCATCAAAGTGGCAGTGAAAGGCACATTGAATGATGTCCACGTGCCACAAGGCATCGTTGCATTGTTTGCCAACTTCTTGTTTTGCTCCTGCGATAATTGATTAGCTGACTGAATATTCCACAAAACAATACAAAAGTGATTCAATTGATGCAACTTCAACTTTAATGAGGTTCCATTGCAACACGAGTCTGGCAGGCGCAACTATTATTTTATGCAACAGCTGTTAAATTCAATTCTGCACACATTTTAGTGAATTTGAAATATTAACTAAAGTATCATTTCTAAGAGTCTCTTGAAGATCGATTTCAAAAAATATCCATCTGTCTTTTTGTCAATCGGTTTTAAAGCTAAAATTATTATACTTGGCTTAAATACGTCTTTTCAGTTTAAATACCAATTTGTTTCTTATTATATCACATTTGAAAAAGAAATTTTGGTTTTTATTAAATATCAAATAATTAATTAAAATTAGTCAAAAACTAAAAACATATCCTAAATACATGTCACAGCTTATTTCGACCAGTCTTAAAAAAGTTACATATTTGGCTTATAAAAGCTTAAATAAGGATGTTAATACTTAGTATGATATCCTTTAGCCTTCACAACTTCCCTTAACCTATTATTCATAAGCTGTAAGCCACTGTATCTTCTACCGAATCTATCTATAACTATGAATTAATAGTTCTTCCGATTTTTAAAACCATTCTGATCATGATTAACCCTTTAAAAATAAAAAATAAAAATTATGAATATTAAAATTAAACAGGTTTCCTTATATTTTTACCAGATCTATAAAAATCTCCTTAAGTAAAAATAATTGAAATTAAATAGGTTTCCTTATTATTTTACAAGCTTTATAACAAAATGTATAATATTTATAGTAAAAGTAATAGTTATAAAAAAATAAGCAACTTCGAATAAATATATTTATTAATATATATATATTTTTTTTATATTATTTTATTCTTTATTTAATAACTGTCACTTCCTCCCAATCGCTGCTCAACTTCCTTTGGTTTTTCAATGTCCTCACTCCCTTTTGACTAATGCCAATTTCCTTGTCGCCTGTCTCATCTCATCTCTCATTCCCATTGCCGTCTGGACAATTACCGCCAGCCCCCGTTGTGTTTGCCTACACAGAAAGAGAGAGAGAAAGAGAGAGAGAGAGAGAGAGAGAGAGAGCACAACAAAAAGGATCACGATCCGAATCATTGTCCTGCTGTGCGCCCGCATGTCATGGAATAGAATAGAGCTCAAAGGCAGAAAAGTCCTCTCATCTGGCTGTGGTCAGCAAATGAAAACTGTGTCAAGTCGCTTTTGCAGTGCAACATTTTTGCCTTTTTTGTCCAACTCCTACTCTTCTGAGAGAGCACTTGTCCCGGGGTCCTGCCAAGGATTTTATAAATGACACACGCGTTCGGGCCAAGAGTTGATAAATGAAGAGCTGCCAAGCTGCGAAGCCGCCTGCAACTGATAATGGATTCTTTTAGTTGCCGCTCGTACTTCTTCCTCTTCTTGTTGCTGTTGTTGTTATTGTTGTTGTTGTTGTTATTGTGAGTGAAAGTAGCGCCGGCGCTTCGATCCGTGTGGGCCTAAAAACAGGACTGTGCCAAATTTTTGATGGTAAGTGCCGATAGGGCCAAGGGTACGAAAAATGCTTAATGAGAATTTGACTGTGCCTCAATTTCTGGTGGTCCAATACCACGTAAGGGCGTTAAGATAAGCTAAAAAAAATAAATAAAATAAAATAAAATAAGAGCGAAGAAGAAGAAGTAGAAAAAAAATGCGAAAGGTAATTAAATGCCATTAAAGTTGAGAGGCCAGCAAAATGTGAGACAGCAGAAGACGCAGCAGGCTAAAAGAATCTCTGTTTATCTCTGCTAAATGTAGTAATAGTGGAGATACACACACACACACACACACACACACACACACACACACACACACACACACACACACACACACTCACACATACACATGGAAGTAGTTTGGATTATGGTCAGTGAGGGATACAAAAACTTACAAGTTTAAAACTTGGAAGATGCTTCATCGAAAAGGGATTTTCCTTGTTAGACTCTTGTGGAGATTACTATTGTTAATTTGTTGCATTGAATTGAATTGTACCCATTAAGTATATATATTCTTGATTAGCATTAGTTTTCGCATCGATATGGTCATTTCTAGCTGTCTATATATTTCTTTGCAAACTAGCACTTCACTTTTAACGATATCTTTCATGATACTTGGAATACTTCCGTTTTTTTGTTGCTGGTAGTATATATTTTGGGGATATACGGATCGGATCATTGTATGATATAACTTCTATAAGATGATTTCTTAATCAACTAATTTCTTTTATAAGAATATTCTTATTGTTATGTTACTCATATTTGGATCTTAACCCATAGAATCAATCAGTCAAACATGAAAAACCGTTTTGTTTAATAAGATATCTGAGCCAAACTTATTAGTTATTTATATTGATCTGCTCTTAGAATTTAGCGACATTAGATTACTACATTATATAGCTTTCATAGGAACAATCAGTCGATTTTTTAAATTTTTGCTATAATTTAGATGATGACAATTTCACCCCGGTTTACTAGACCATACTTAATCCTCAGTTCTTTCCTCTTTAACTTTTGGTTGATATTTTCATAAAAAGTTTATTTTGAGATCAGACTGAAGGCATTCTAATAACGTATTTTGAATATTGGACAAGAATACAGCCAAAAATTAAGGAACATTTTGTAAAATCAAAATTTTAATTAATTGAAGATTAGTAATATTTAAATTAAGTAGTGAAAATTATTGGCAGCATTTTATGCCAGAAGAATTCAAAATTACCTTTTTTTGTTTCTATAGTAAGTGGTGTAGTTTGTCCATTAACTACGCCCCTGCACACTCGCACACATACAATCACACACACACTCACTCATACACACACACACACACACACTCAAACATATGCACAGAAAAATAACAAGTTGAAAAAGAATAAAAGAGGAGGAGCAGACAAACCAAACACAGACTCCAAAACACACACACAGACACACACATTCGCACACAAACACACTGACACTTATACAATCAGAGAGTCTCCCATCTACATATACAGATATACATACATATATACATATATATAAAGTTGTTAATGCCCAGGGCGGCTCTACGTGTTGTGGCTGCGGCGATTAACATACAAAAGGATCTCTCGCGCGTCGTTTTTGGAGCCGCCTTCTTCTTCTTGTGCGCCAATCGGCATGAATCAGAACAACAACAACTGCAACAACAACTGCAACAACAACAACAACTGGGCAGCACTTTAGCAGCCACAGCGACGACATTCTTAAATTCAGAGCGTCGGCATTTTTGTTTTTATGTGTGTTGCTTTCTTTCATTTTATTTTTGATTGTTGTCTTGGTTTCTTCCGGTTCGGGTTTTTGGTCTTGTCTCGAAATCTGATGCTCGACACATAGTTTTTGAGTTAACAAAAGATGGCAACACAGACGGCGTCAAGTGTGCGCCGCAAAAGGACACACAACATGCGACCAGCGGCTACTTAAGCAGCCTCGAGGCGCCAGTAAAAAAAGGAAACTGCAACTGCACTTGCAACGACAGCAACTGCAGCAAAGCCAGAATGTCTGGCAACGCTTAAGTTGCCAGACGTCGCGACCATCGGTGTCGCCACAGTGGACACTTAGCTTAGTCTGTTTTGACCATATGAAACAAAGAAGGAAATGTTACTCTACCCACAGCAGGCATCTGAAGATTTACAACACACAAGTGTATAAAGAGAAGATACACTTCAACAAATAAATTGTTATACACTGCAATCAATTTAAAGTCATTTATTTTACTTAGATTAATACATATGTGCTTGCGAATAAATAAGCAACTTGTATTTAAAGAAAAACAAATTTTCACTTCTGCATTGTGTAAATTTATGTGAAAGCAACTGAAAATTGTTTGGTTGAGTTTAAAACTTTTTTGAGAAAGTTATCAAACATTATTGGAAGTCATTCGTAATTGAAGTCAAATTGGAGTTTTTGAATAATCGGATTTATTTATTTATTTATTTATTTACTTTACATTTGCTTGTTACTTATTTGACACTATTAAATATATTATTATTAAATATAAAAGAAAAAAGAAATACCAACAAAAATTTAAATATATATTTAATGCAAATATGTATATTAAAGATTTTTTCTCGTAATTTTTTTTGTGATCATCATCATCTAAGATTCGGGCTCAGGTGATCTCAGTAATGAATTAGACCCTTATCCACCATCATTGTATCATCTAAAAAGGTGTTCATCTGGATTCAATAAATGAAGTTATATTTTAATGCAGTTGGCATTTTTATAGATTTTTGTGCTTTAAAAGATACGGTTAAAAAGCAATTATATTTTTGTCTCTCTCTCTCTCTCTCTCTCTCTCTCTCTTTATTGGCATATATCTTATAAATAGTCGAATATTCCTTTAAAAAAAATACAGTAAAACATAAACTTAGCTTAAGAATGGGCTAATGTAGCTTTGTCTCTATTTCTGGCTAAGATTCCCATTTGGTAAAACAAAGATGTGACCATAAAATATAAAGTATACAGTTTTAAAGTTTAAAATTAGTATGTCTTACAAGTATACATCCAACTTATGTTAATGTTGATATATATATTAGTAATATTTCTATAGTTGTTAAATGCACCAGTAAACATCTATAAATAGTTTAATTCTTATTGTTGCTACCACATAATTAAGTAATATTCGATTTCCCTAGTGGGCAATAGATCTCAAGGTGCACAGAAAGCTGCCACGTTTGCAGAGCAGCTGCACAAAACAAGACCAGCTAAGAAAAGAAGAAGAGCAGCGAGCAGAAGAAGTTTAAAAAAAGCCAACACACAAAAAAGTGACTTACGTTTAGTTCAAGGCAAAGGTAAAAACAAAGGCAAAACCAAAAGAGGCAGAGGCAGTGGCAGAGGCAGAGGCAGTGGCAGAGGCAGAGATAGAGGCACAAGTTGAGGCGGCTCCACCTACCCAGGGCCAAGTGGCCAGCGTCGTTTTGGCTGGCTTGCAGCACCTGCTGGCAACTGCAACAACAACAACAACAACAACCAGGTCTGGAGGTTTCTCTTTGTTGCAACCTTTTTGTGGCAGTCACTTTGGCTGTTGTGCCTGCAACGCTGGATGTAAGCGCGGGTGTGTCAAGTCATCTCCACAAACAGCGGGGCAGTTGAAATGCATTTAACTGTTTGCATTTGTATTGGTTAAGTGTGCTCCGTGTGTGCTGTGTGTGCTGTGCTGTGCGTGCAACAGAGATAGCAACTGTCATTCTTATGGCCGCCTTGTATTCTTTTGCCCCCTTCTTCTTATTCTTCTTCTTCTTCTCCTTCTGCCTTACCTCTTGCCAACCAATAAAATTATACTAATTCTTGACTTTTTGATTTCATTTTGTTGTTGTTGTTGTTGTTGTTTGTGCAATGCTAAGGATTTCGTTACCTAAACACACTCAACAGTATTTCTTTCTGTATGTATCCATGTATGTGTGTGTGTGTGTGTGCGAGTAAGTGTGTGTGTGTGTGTGTGTTAACAGACACTCTAAAAAATAAACATTACCTCTCGCTCGCTCCTGTGGCATTTGTCGTCGGTTCTCAGCGATCACGATCTGACTGGGCCCTGGCTGGCTGGCTGACTGGATGGCTGACTATCTGGCTGGCTGGCTGGCTGGCTTGTTGGCTGGCTGGCTGGCTGGCTGCTTGTTTAGCTGTTGGCCCCAGGAATGCGTGCGCCGCACAAAAGACGAGACAGTTTGGTTTTATACTTGGCTCATTGCGCGCGTGCAACTCCAACGTGAAAAAAGCGATTCAACGATTCCGTTTGCTCTTTTTTTCTCATTTTGTCTTTTCGTTTCTCGATGCGTTCAACTGTGCGAGAATTGATCGACTGATTGCAGTTGGAAAGCGTAATAGGAATTGGGTCGAGGGACTTGGTTTCTTGACTAGCCCAAAATTCAAGTAAGTAATTGAAAAATAGAAAAATAAAATAAACATAAAAATAATTTCGATAAATTGTGAAATTTGAATAAGCGGTGTTTGAGAAAATTGTGAAACAGATATACAAATATTTACGTGAACTTATTTTATATATATGCCACATTATTGTTAATTTTCAATAAAAACAAAAATATTTATCTATTAAATAATTCGATTATTATATTTGGAAAAAAATCTATTACCAAAAACAATAAACATTATTTACATTATTTAAACATATATTTTTATATATGACCATTTACTCAGAAAAGCCATAGAAAATTTTGTCTTTAAGAAATTTTAAGTTTTTAACAAAAAAGATTTTGGTTTAAAAAATATTTCAAAGATTACTGCAATTATTTATTTATTTGGTTAAATAAATAAATCAAAAATATACAAGCTTACAATATTTAATTATTTATCTGATTAAACATATCTTCGCATATAATATGCCAAGTAAAATGTTTTTTGAAATGCTTTACAATATTTATAAAATAAGTGTATTTAATAAATATTTAGCTTGTTATATCTTAACAAGCGAAGTCAAAAAGCATGCCCCAAAGTCTTGTCTAGCTGCCACAAAAAATTCGAAAAACTGCTCAGCTTCTTAAAAGCCACCCTCAAGAAAAGCTCAATTGAAACGTATCAAAATCTACGCTCAATAAACTGACTCAATTAGTGTGCTTACTCCACACACTCACTCCAAAATTAAACTCAATACTTTCTGTTGTTGTTATTGTTGTTGTTGGTGGTGGTGCTGCTCTGTCGTTTGAGTGGCTCAGTAGAAGCAGAAACTGACGACGCACTGGCTGCCAGTGGCCAAGGGAACTTCAGACGAGATGGATGCGTGATCATATCACACACAATGATGATCATCATCAACAACAACAGTTAAACTTTCAGACAGATTGAAAGAGAGGGAGAGAGAGACAGAGAGCGTGCGCGAGAGCGCAAAACGAGAGAGCGCGAGTTGCTCAGCTCATCGGTTTCACTCAGACGCGAAGCCAACGACGACGACGACGAGAGCCGAATGCATTCGTTCGTTTCGTTTGCTGATCGTTCGTGTGTGTGCGTGTATGTGTATGTGTGTGTGTGTGTGTGTTTTTGGCTTACCTGTAACTCAATCAGGTAGAGGTAGACATGAAGGCGTTAGTCGTTCCACAGCGCTGATCGAGTTGAAAACTATTTGCTGGCGCCCGTTTGCCGACGACAAACGACAAACAACTACAACAAACAGCAACAACAACAACAAAAAGTGAGCCCTGCGTTTTGGCGTAAATGAAAACTTAATTTAAGCACATCTTCAAATTGCAAACTTGACGCGTGTGTTAAAAAAAAAAATAGTTGGTTGTGCGTTTGTGTGCGAGTGTGTGTGTGTGTGTGTGTGGCTGGAATGTCAACTAACAAGTTGAACAAATAAAATAGTTTAACATCAATATAAATGTAAAGCAAATCATAACAAAAGATACAGCTGCAAGCTACAGATACAGATACACAAAAAGTATATATATATATATATTAAAAAAAATGTATATATATCTATGTAAAGTGCGCGAGGTATTTGCATAGCAACAACAACAACAACAACTAAAACAACAACAAAAAGAAATCGTCGAAAATTAAACGTTTCGTGCGGCGACTCACTTTGCATTTTATATTTTGGCATTTGGTTTGTTGTCACTTTGGAAAATATGTGGATTACTGTGCCGTCAGCAGAAACTCCAACAACAACAACAACAACAAGAGCAGCAACAGCAACAGCAGTGGCAACAACAACAACAACAACGACACGAGCCCGCTGCAAAGGGAAGCGCGTGAACAAATCGCAAATTGAATATCAAAATCAAGAACAACTAAGTGCAAATGCTTAAAGTATCTGACAGATACGTGTCTGGTGTGTCATGTGTCCTGACAACAACAACAACAACAACAACAATCGCTACACACAATCAGTGCCAGCGGCTCAAACTGCGCCTCGAGTGCGGCAATAAAATTTTTAACAAGAATTTCATCTATTTCATATACAATTATCGCAAGCGAAAAACGCCGCAGCGCAGCTGAGATTTGATTTATCAATCACGATTTATCTATCAGATACACAAACACATATTGACAAAACGAGCGTGATTTTTGTGCAACGTGCAACACAAGCTGCAACACGGTAGCCGCCGCCGCCGCCGCCGCTTAAGACCACTTAAAACAGCTGTAAATTGTGCAAATATATCTAACGCTCAGTGAAAAAGGAAAAACCAAAGCAACAACAACAACAACAACAACTGCAACAAAAGAGATAACAGAACTGAGCAACTGAAGAAAAAAAAGAAAGTCGAGCAAACGTCATAAATTCATAAAGTGTCAGCTGAAGTTACTTTTTTCTTCTTTTCCTGAGGTAATCGATCAAAATACGCGGCTTACAAATTAATAACTAAAGAAATAAACAAGAAGCAGCAGCAGAAGAAATAAACGGTATATAAATATATATATATAACTATATATACACAAGTCGAGATCCCGCGATACCGACCAACATAGGAAACTTTATAAGACTGAGGTGAGTTCTTGTCACTGACTGAGTGTGCAGTGCAATTGTGTGTGTGTGTGTGAGTGTTGTGTGTGTTTGTTTGAACTTCAACTCAACCCCCGCCAAAAACAACAAAAAAAAGTATCTCAGTTGCCGCTAAGCTCATGTAAATTATTCCTAAAAAAAAATGTGAAAAGAATTTCTTGTTGCCTGTGAGAACCGCACACACAAACCAAACACACACACACTTATACATAAATATATATATATATATATGTGCCAATATGCATAATCACTCCGGCCACAATTTGATACGATACCATTTTGTTTTCCAATGTTTTCCACCTGATATTTGAAAATTGAGAGAAACATTTGCTTTACTTAACTTTTGTTTTTGGCTTTTTTGGATTGGGTACTTTACATAAGTCTTTGGCGGCTCAAATGCCTCTTGTGGCATGCAGTTGGTAATCGAATTAATTTGAAATTTAATAGCGATAAAGCTCATGATGTGCAGATCTATATATATGCAGCTCCATACATATATATATACATATATATATATATATATATATATATATATATATATAGATGCATTTAATAGGGTTGCAATCAAGTAAAATATGTAGATCAAATATGCAGAGGAAAATTTAATAAAAACATTAAAAAGTATACAGAAGGAAGAAGAAGTGAATTGCAGCTTGCAATAGAAATATGCTAACAACAAATAATTATCTAATAGAAAAAAGAATTGCCTTTAAATAATGAATAAAATAACTAAAAAATTCGTATACTTTATTATTATAATATAGTTAATTTTACTTAACATTGACATCGTTTTTTCTTATCAAGAAATATTCGTTTATTCATATTATTATTATTTAATTATGAGATCATCCATCAATAATTTTTCCTATCAAAAACAATTATTATATTATTATTATGACTTAGTGGGAAGATCGTCTTTAGAAAGTAGAGACCAAAACTTTTTGTTTTCAAGAAAAATACTTGTATTATTTAATTTAGAGATCGTTCTTGAAACAATTAAGCTGTTCCTAAAAGAAAACTCATGTCATATTATTATTATTATTAAGAAAATAAAAAACTAAAATTTTTGCTTTAGAAAATTACACTCTCAGATAGATCGGTAAAGGAACAAGTGTAAATCTTTTATATGTATTTGTTTTATAAATATCTTTATTAATTTTCTATCTACAATTAAAAGCGAAATGTTTTATTAATTGTAAAGAGTTTTTGCTGCCCATCAAAAGTCACAATTAAGTCAATAATCCAATAAGTACAAAACTATCTAATTTTAATGATCCCTTTTCGAATTCCACTTTGAATTTGTTGCCACAAAACGGGGCGTGTTGTTCCCATCGTTTGAGGAACGCAATAACTTAACTAAGCCAAATCAAAATATTTTCACGCGTTCGAGAACGAGTGTATCTCATAATATATCATAATCGTAATAGATGCCCGGGGGAGATTCCCGGAATGGGCATTGTTGGCTCACAATAAAGTACCGTTTTGGGCCGGTGTTTGTTGCAACCTGAAGTGTTCGTCGGCATCGGCACAAAGCCACAAAAGATGTCAATGTCCTGGCACATAAATTACAAAACCAAAACCAAAACCAAAAAAAAATACAAAACTACATAATATGAATTGTATTCGTATTAGTAGTATTGTAACTATGTATCTATGCATTTTTGTATCTTTGTATCTTTGAGTGCGTGCTGTGTGCATTCGTTGTGCTCGTTTCTCACACAGGTGTGTGTGTGCGTGTGTGTTGTGTGTGTGTGTGTTGTGTGTGTGTGTGTGTTGTGTGTGTGTGTGTGTTGTGTATTGTGCTGACTGTGTGTGACACACATTAGTACTTCACTATATAGTATCTAGTATCTATTAGCCAACCGAAATCAAAACGTTAACGCAAAAAAATGTGTCAATTTGCGCAACCAACTTTTTTTTTGGCATTAATGAAAAATAAATGGAAAACCTTGCGGAAATTTGAACTTCAGTCAGAGTTAGCGGTTTTTCAGAGTAGGGTGAGAAATATGCGTTGAACTCTTTGGAACTGAATGGAAATTGGAAATTCCAAAATTACGGCTGGCATTCAATTTTTCACTTGGTTGCCAGGGGAAACCCCCGTTAAGACAACTCAGGTAGTCCTGCCGGGGCACATATTCGAAATATGTTCAAAACCTAAAAACAACAAACAAATTATGAAAATTATGAAAACTCAAAAGGCAATCGATCGATAACAAGAAGAAGAGAGGAAAAAACCCAATGCATAATTATGAAAATTTCATTCACCCTTTCGAAAAATGCTTTCAAAATTGGTTTTCTTATCACAAGCGAAAGATCTATTTTTTTCTCCCTCTCTCTCTCTTTCTCTCTCTGAAAACCCCCGTCGTTGGCACCCCCCAGCGTGTGCCATCTTTTTTTTTTAATTTTTTTTTTTGTTTCGATTATAACGAAAATACAGAATTTCCTTTGGCGCCTTGCGCCTTGTCATATAACAAATTTTTACTACTAGATAAGATTTTAATCTTTATGTGAAAAACAACATGTAATTTGTTGTGCCAGCGACGGTGTGTATTCGTTTGTGTGTGTGTGTGTGTGTGTGTGAGGCACGTAGCTGCCTGCACCTAATACAAGTGTGTTGTTCTTGTTGTTGGGCTCATCTTGAGATAGCATCTCACAAATTTATTGCCTATAACCAACCACAATATATATATATATATATAAGTATAAGTAGAATACTTTTAATAATTTTCATAAATTTTCTTCAGTTCTCAAGATAAAAAAATATAAAAAAAGCAGTCACCGAAAACATTTTTTTTTTAGTTTATTCTTTGGTTAAGTTTTTTGTTTTAGAAAAATGCCGCCTGTGTATAAATCAAAGTGCGAAGCGGCGATAAGTTTCCAACATGAAATATTGAACAATAATAAAACAAGTTAAGAGCGTGTGATGAGCGTGTGCAGAGTGCGCGACGTCAAGATACCCTATGAACAAATGTTATTATAAATTAAATGCACAAAAAATGTCGCATTCTTTGCGTTTGCCTTGCACAACTTTCTGATACCCTTTGTTTTATTGAAAATGTGAAAATGTGAGAAATGATGACGAGCCTGGGTTGGCTTCTCTAATTTCTACTCTAACACACATATTATTGAACCCACTTGGTGTGTGTGTATTTTGTTGTTGATTGTATTGAATTTCTAAACGTAGACACAAATCGTTGCTGCATACCACAGATCGTGTGTCACTCAGTCAGCGGCCCAAAAGGTGCAATGTCCGCGATTGCAACACCAAACAGCCAAAAATAAAATTTAAAAAAAAAAGTAAAAATTGAGTTAAGCTCAAATGAGTTGAGCCAAGCTAAGCTAAGCTAAGCCAAGCTAGCTGCTGGTGGTGGGGTGGTGTTAGGGCGGCGGAAGGGAGTGTTAAGGTTTTTGGGCCAGCAGCCACACACACAGCTCAATTTATGTTGCGCTCAGGACGCACCTTTCGCCTGGGCCATAAAACTTGGGTCTAAATGGGCCAGGCGCTAAAGGAAGCTGCTGCTGCGGCGACTGCGACTGCCGCTGCCGCTGCTACCTGGCTGCGCTCGCTCTCTCTCTCTCCCTCTCTCTTTGTCTCCCACTCAACACTTGAGAACTTACTCTCACACGTTCTCCCACACCAGCGCGCTCTCCCACACTCTCTCGCTCACTCAGTCAGTCGAGCAGCAACGCACGCAAACGCATTTGTGCGCTGTAGTCATCTCGCTCTGACACATGCGCATGCCCAGCCGCTCCACTCAATATTTGAGTGAGCGCTCTTTGAGTGAAATTTGATTTTTTTTTTTTTTTTTTGTATTTGACTGTGTGTTCTGTTTGGCTGACAGCGTCCGGCACAACTAGCGACGCCGGCTGCGTCGCGTCAGCAGCGACGCCGACGACGACGCCGACGTCGACGTCCGTGTTTTAACCCTATCGACAAATGCTAAACAATTTCCTATGTTTTTGTATCGTTTCAGAGTTGCAAGCGACCATGCGCGCATGGCTTCTACTCCTCGCAGTGCTGGCGACTTTTCAAACGATCGTTCAAGTTGCTAGCACCGAGGATATATCAACGAGATTTATCGCAGCGATAGCACCAACAACAACAACAACAACAACAACTAAGGCCATAATCAATAATAATACAACAACAAAAAGAGGAGCAGCAGCAGCAACAACAGAAACAACGACTACAGCATTAGCAAAAGCATTTAAGCCATTTAACGAGTTACATCTCAACAACAACAACAACAACAACAGCAGTGATAGTGATATTAAAAACAACAAAATAAGCAAACACAGCAAAAGTGCCACATTCAAACAGTTTAACGAAGTGCATAAAACAAGAACAGACCAATTAGAAAATTCCAAAAATTCCAAAAATAAGCATAATAATAAACATCATAAGCATAATAAATTAACTAATAATAAAAGCAAACACAATAACAATAAAATGGCTATAAAGGAGCTGCAACAGCATAAAACAGAATCTCAAGCACAAACCGCCATTGCGAATGTGTTTGCATTGGAGGCGCCACAAGCTGCTTCCGTTTCCGCCTCCGCCTCCGCCTCCGCATCCGCATCCGCATCCACATCCATTTCCAGCTTCAACACGGATACGTATGCGAATAAGGATGGTGTGCTGGGGGAATTTGAAGTGCAGGGGATTGCGGATGCCATCATTGTTGAGGATGAGCCGGCAACGTATAGCAGCAAGGAGATCATCAAGGACAAAGTGAAACCAGATCCGTCAACTCTAGTCGAAATCGAGAACAGTCTCCTCTCCCTGTTCAACATGAAGAGGCCACCCAAAATTGATAGATCCAAAATCGTCATACCGGAGGCAATGAAGAAGCTCTATGCCCAAATTATGGGGCACGAGCTCGATTCCGTCAATATACCCAGGCCGGGACTATTAACTAAATCAGCGAATACAGTCAGAAGTTTTACACATAAAGGTGAGTCTTGAATTAACTATATTGAGAAAAAAATAATAAAAAAATATATATTTATATACATATGAATTATTTAAATATGATACACTAGATACGTTTTTAGAATCAGGGACAAATAAGTTAGTTAATGCTTTTTGCCAAATTAAAAAAAAGACTTCAATATAATATGATTGATGTTTAGTGTGATTTCGTAGGAAAATTTCTTATAAAAAATCATTAATTTATCTCATTTTATTCACTCTGAAAATTTAATATCATGTAGAAATTCTAAAGATAGTTAGTTGGAAAATCTACAGATATAAACAGAATGTGATGCTAGATAATCCTAAAGGAAAATATACGTGGAATATTAACAGGCTTATTTGCAAGAAAATCTAAATAATACATAGAAAATCGAAAGATTTTTTAAATTAAAAAAAATATTATATTTTAGATATTAGGTCCACGCTTGCCTAAGTCCAAGTTAAATCAAAATTGAAAATTAAATATTGATCAGTTCCATTTTCTAAATAAGTTATAAACACAGCTGTGCTAAAAATAATAGTAGCGGTTTTTGCTATGGAAAAAATATATTTGGATTATTTTTAAAATACTTAGAGTATAATTGTTTTTTTATCCATCGTAAAAGATTAGCTGAAGTTGCTACGCAATTTAAAAAAAGTCTCAAAATAATAGTAAAACTTTTAGCATTGCCTTTTAAAATTATCAAAAATATATTATTATTAGTTTTTTAAATTTTATAACACTTACATAAAAACATTCAGTACCAAAGGTTGTAAGGAATATCAAAATTAATATTTTCAGCACAACTGTATTCAAATTTTGCACTCTTCGTATTAAAATATTAAATTTTTCTGACCAATTCTTATTTATTTACTTATTGAATAATAAACTTTTTAGACCGAGTAGAGATTAAAATTTCATAATTGATTATTAAAATAGTTAAATATAGAGTAGGTTTATCTAGCTGTTGTTTAGGTATGCCATAGTTCAGCTAGATTGCATGACCTATTTTTGCACCTGCTCGCCGTGTGGCAGTTGCAACAGAATCTATCTCCATCTCACTCTCTGCATGTGCTACTCACTCTGCAGCGCTGATGTTCAACACGTACTTGCGGCTCGCGAAACGCGAATGAAGAGCCATCCAGGATTTTCCCTGAAATTCTAGTTCATCTAATGCGATTTGCATACCTGCTCCTGACAGACCATATAACCAAAAAAAAAGATCATTCGATATCCATATCCATATCCAGATCCATATTTTATTTTTGGTCATCATTCACGCAAGCGTTGTGAAATCACGCGGAAATTCCGCAGCTTCAAATGAAAGGACGCAGGCTAAAGGGACGGCACGTTGCAGACGTTGCACGTTGCACGCATTGTCCTTTTACCTGAGACGCCGCACTCTTAACCCAAATGTGACCTTGAAATTTTTCTACGGAATTACACCCGGAACGTTTAGCGCATGCGCCAAATGGCTTTTATATTTTATGTGTGTTTGTAAAAATAACAATTATTATTAAAGCGTATTTTCGCATTATTTTCCACAGGATTAGAGAGGATGAACAATAAAGCAGTTAGGCCAGACACACACATAGATACATATATATACATATAGATATACATATACGACGAACAGGTAGCACTCTTGGCCAAGTGTCTAAAGCCAAGTGTCTAAGCCGAGTAGTTCGAGTTCGTCTCGGTTTCTCGTCCTGAATTTACGACTTTTTTTCTTCTTTGCTGTCTTTGTTCGAGGTACTTGAGTTTCTTGGTTTGCTGATTCAAATTAAGATTTCGCTGTGCCACCTTTGCACCTTGCGGCGGCGGCAGCAGCAGCAGCAGCAGCAGCAGCAGCAGCGGAACGAACCCTGTGGGTCGTGAGTACGTGGGTGGGTCAGGTCCTTTGCAACAGGCGCCAGTCGTAAAAGTCGGCCCGACAAAAGTGGCAACACCAGCAGACACAACTGGAACGTGTGATTCTCTCTCTCTCTCACTCTATTCACATCTCCCTCTGTCTTTATTTTTACATAGCCCTCGCACAGCCTTCGTATTTTGTCGCGTCATGATTTAAAATCACTCAGTTCATATAAATTAATTTGAAAAAATAAACAAAAAACTTGAAAGTTTAAGTTTTTCATAAGAATAATCCAGAAACTACAATCAGAATCAAATCAATCAGTATCTTAGATATTTATATATATATATATATATTTCGATTCTTAGATGCCTTTAATTATTTGTTTTAGGTATTTAAAAAAAAGCATTGAATTTGAATCAAGTTTAATTATTTATAGACTAGATTTTCATCTTCTTATTCATTTATTTATAAATCTTAGGTAATTTGGAAATATTAAGCAACCTATTCGAAAAACTATAAAATAGAAAAAAATAGAAAATTACAGGAATAACAGCATTTATATACCAAAATATTTTAGTTAAATATTGTCCACTTAAAACTATAAATATGTAGCTAAAATATGTTTATTAAATTTAATATTATTTTAAACTAAATTCGATATATTTGTTTTTGTTATCGATTACAGATAGTAAAATCGACGATCGGTTTCCGCATCATCATCGGTTTCGTCTGCACTTCGACGTGAAGAGCATTCCAGCGGATGAGAAGCTGAAGGCCGCGGAGCTGCAGTTGACGCGCGACGCGTTGAGCGTTAGTCCGTCCGTGAATCGGAGTCGCTACCAGGTGCTCGTCTACGATATAACGCGGGTGGGTGTGCGTGGCAAGCGGGAGCCGAGCTATCTGCTGTTGGACACGAAGACAGTGCGTCTGAATAGCACCGATACGGTCAGTCTCGATGTGCAGCCCGCCGTGGATCGGTGGCTGGCGACACCGCACAAAAACTATGGTCTGCTGATCGAGGTGCGAACGATGAGATCGCTGAAGCCGGCACCACATCATCATGTGCGCTTGCGCCGCAGTGCGGACGAAGCGCACGACGATTGGCAGCACAAGCAGCCGTTGCTCTTCACCTACACGGATGATGGCCGGCACAAGTCACGCTCCATCCGGGATGTGGGCAATCGGGAGGGGGCGGGCGGCGGCAATGGTGGTCATGGCAATGGCGGGGGTGGGGGTGGCGGTGGTGGTGGTGGTGGTCGAAATCGTCGACATCAGCGCCGACCACGACGAAAGAATCATGAGGAGATATGCCGACGGCATTCTTTGTATGTGGACTTTCAGGATGTGGGCTGGAGTGATTGGATTGTGGCGCCACCGGGCTATGATGCATTCTATTGTCATGGAAAGTGCCCGTTTCCGTTGGCCGATCATCTCAATTCCACAAATCATGCGGTTGTGCAAACCTTAGTCAATAATCTCAATCCAGGGAAGGTACCAAAGGCGTGCTGTGTCCCAACACAGCTGGAGGGCATCTCGATGCTCTATCTCAATGACCAAAGGACGGTTGTGCTCAAGAACTATCCCGATATGACGGTAGTTGGCTGTGGCTGTCGATAAAGACAGAGCTAATCAGAGAATCAGAGAGAGACAGAGAGAGAGAGAGAGAGAGAGCGATATAGAGAGAGAGAGAGCTATAGAGAGCAAGAGCGAGAGCATCAAATGCTGTTTGGTTCCAAGCCGTCAATGCTTTAAACACAACGCAAACAAAATGGACTGAATATTTGAATTTTAAGTGTAAATCGTAGACTTTAATTGTATGTAGAGTGAAATGCACCGCACCATCCCCTAAGAACAAACAAACAAACACACACACACACACACCCCCACCAAACCCCCCCGCCCCCACAACTCAGCAGCAGCCGCAGCAGCAGCGCCGCCTCTGTCACTTTCCACAGCCAGGCTTTGGAAATGTTGCACAGAGCACGTGTGACGAAGAGACGCCGTGAATAAACTGTATATAGCCGAAAGTAATCCTCAAATCCATACGCCCACCCCCAAACCGCCCCGCCCACCTACGTGACGTCGTCTCCTGCCGCCCTAGTAGCAGTCAAACAAACTAAATGCCATAGACCGCACTTTGAGATACTTTTGTATCTTGCAGCTCGCACTGCTAAAAACAAAAATATTGAACAAATTGTATAAAAAAAGCTAATGCTAAGCTATATATATATCGATATATATAACTAGAGGAAAGCGTCCGCAGCTTTTCCAACACTTGTAAAAAGAAAACGAAAAACAAAACAAAAATGGAAATGAACTTGAAATTATGTAGCTCCTAACTACAAATACAAATATGCATATATATTAAACATAAATATATATACATATATATATATATATATATATATATTGCGTATGTAACTCTCTTGTATATGTACTAAATTTAAATACTTACCCTACACATATGCATACATACATACATACTACACACATACATATCGACGCAACGGTATTCAACTTCGTTCCCCCGAAAAAAACTAAATGTAAACTGTAAATTAAAAACAATTCTTAACTAAAATTTAGACTTAAGCTAAAAAACAAAAAAAAACTAAACTAAATTAATTATTAAAAATACAAAACAAAAAAAAAAAATGAAATGAAAATGAAAAAATCAAATGAAAAACTATCGTTTATTGTTATGCGTTTTAAGCTAAACTCGAATATAATCTTTGCGTATGTTAAATATAAAATTAATCTAGCATTTAGTCTTAAACGTTAAGAGCATGTTGACAAATAATAATTAGTGCAAGAAAACAAAACTATAAACTATATATATATATATACAGAAACAAAAACAACAAAAAAATGAAAAAAAAAAAAATTATAAACTCGAAAATATCGAATTGTAAATCGTGCCTGAAGTTGCAGAGCGCGTCGATGTATTTTGTAATTTCTTATACATTTTATTATTTTATTTATTTAAAAAACAAAAAACAAAACATTTTTTGATGAATGTTGAGCAAATGCTGAAGATGATGATGATGGTGATCATGATGAAGAAAGTTGAAAAAATATAAAAGAAAAAATTTTATTAAAAAAAATACACAAAAACAATTTAATTGCCAAGTCTTTTTACTGAACCAAACGAGAAACAAGCGCAGACAAATGAATAAAACATGAATGCCTATAAAGTATTCACATATTCGAAACGAACAAACTGTGAATAGCTTAAGATTGAACGAAATTCCCCCCTCGCTATATACCTTCGATAGCTCAGTTGGTAGAGCGGTGGACTGTAGTGAGAAATTGCCATGTGTAGACATCCATAGGTCGCTGGTTCAAATCCGGCTCGAAGGATTCAACTTTTTTCGTGTTTATTTTTATATTTAATTATTTTTGCTATTAATGAAATGTGTCTGGGCAGCTTATGGAGCTTTTTTGGAATATATAAATAAATGTGGAAAGAGTATGAGTAGGAATGGTATAAAAATATATATTGCGCGGAAACAGATGTGCAAGAAAGACAAATAGATGTGATCTGTTGAAAGTCTGTTTTCTGATTAAAAGCTAAAGATACGGTGATTTGGACATATCAAGATTGTAAAAAATATTAATAAATCGCTTGAGCATTATAAGCAAATGTACAAGTATTTCTTATTAGGTAAGCAGTGGCATACGAGTAAAACCGATTTTCTTTTGCTTCTTATTGCAAGTAAATGTCACTAGCTGCTTTTTAACAACAACAATTATTAAAAATTTATGGAAAAAAAAATTACCACGATCCTTCGAGCCGGATTTGAACCAGCGACCTATGGATGTCTACAAATTCGTTTCACACTCTACAGTCCACCGCTCTACCAACTGAGCTATCGAAGGTCTATATATGGGCTCGCCCCAAATGCGCACAAAAGCTGCCTGCTATAAAATGTGCTGAGCATTGACATAAAAACAACAACAATTCAGATCGTATTGAAAATGCTTATCACAACATTAAAAACTGAACAGCAGCAGGTGTTGCTATAACGGTGAGCGGGGGGAGGGGCATATTACGTGTTAAGCGCTGCTGGCGTTAAGCTGATAACGACCGCAACTGAACTTAATTTTTTTTTCTCCAGATTAAAAATATAGCAAAAATAAAAAGAAATTAAACTACAAATATAAACAGATGTGCGTATAAAGAAATCACTCAATGCACAAGACGTTTGTATTTTTCCTCTGCGATACGAATTCGCATGAAAAACACAAAGCGTGTCAGTTCAGCAGTATTTATATGCACATACATATATACCGTATAAACAAAGCTGGTAACAAATCGCGTATCTCACTGCGGGGTTAAACTGTAAAGTCTGGCATAAACAATGCCGCAACAGGCAAATTGTTGACGAGCCAATTAGAATGGCATAAAGCAGCCCGGTAACAACAAAAACACAAACAAAAACAAAACAAAAAATAAAAATAATACATGATTATAATCTACAATGAGTTTTTAATCAATGAACTTGCCAGCAGCTCAACTAATTAGTAACGGCACATAAATCAGCTTCGAATTAAATATGCCATAAATTTAACACTTACAGACTTTTAATACTTAACACCTTTAAAATTATTTGTAAAAAATCAAAATTTACGCAAAAAAAATGGGTTAAAGGCTAATTTCAATCATTGAAAATAAAAGTGGTTTTAAATATATATATTTATATTATATATTATGTATATTACAGATATACGAATTAAAATTTTAGCACTAATGACTAAAGAGATTAATCCGGATAGCTTATTAAAGAAAATAGTTTTAATACAACTCATCTTTCAGCTGATTTTTATGACAGTTACATGATATATAGATAAATCTAGCTGATCAATAATTGAGGTTGGGGACGAATACTTCAATGTGTTACCAACTTCACGACAAAATTAGTATACAATTTGTAAGAGCAAACAATGACTGAGCGATCTAAAGATGATGCAACTTTGGCACATATATATTAATAGCATAATTAATAATATAAATATGTTAATAATTATACAAATTGTAGGTCTGTGTGGACTGATAAGACTGAGGATTGCCCCAGACTCGCAATTGAGGTTTTTGTCACAATAAAAAATTGACTTGATGTTATTTATAGAAACACACACACACACACAAAGACAGATTACAAAAACGTTGCATTGCCGCTTCAAGTTCGACTGTGCAACAGAACAACTACAGAGAGAGATAGAAAGAGAGGGAGAGAGAGATGGAGATGGACGCAAGAGAGACTCAGTAGTCCAAGTGAGAGATGTGAGTCATGCGGGGATTTTATTTTATTTTATTTTTCATTATCAACGGTCTGTAAATTAATTTATCCACTACAAAGTCAATTTTCGGCTCAATTAAATGACTCATCAGGCAGCAAGAAGATGCTGCACAGTTGCTGCTGCTGCCACACAGGATGAAAAGAGACAGAGTCAGAGGCAGCCAGAAGACAACCTGCAAAACAATAATCTGTTGCTAAAACCAAACAGAAAAAATATATTGAAAAAATTGTGAAAAGAAACTAAGAAAAATATTGTCAAAAAATATATAGAAAATTTTCTTGGAACCTTGGCAATTTTGTAGATTTTGTCCGGACGATAAGACGCCCACATAAGTGGAGAGGTAAACTGAAGATTCATTCAATCATAGCTGGAAATTGATACCAACATCAAGAGACCAACACCGAAAAGTCAGAAAAGATCGTTTGGCTTTGATAAGGCGAATGGAAAAACTATTTGAGTCATTCTTAAAAAATATGAACATTTGTTGTAAGATACCTGAGCAAATTACAGCCTCACCGCGGGGCACTCACCCTCTGTCCTTGCCTCTATCTCTCTCTCTCTCTCTCTCTCTCTATGAGAAAGGGGCAATCATTTTCTTATCTAACAAGACAGCTTGGGCAATCGATCCAAGAACACACAGCAGTTTCCAGAGGGCTCTTTTACCTTACTCAATGGATCACACAAATTGCCGCAACGGCGCTAACCTCTCCTCTACCCCCACTCCTTGCCACTAGTCTCCTCTGAGTTCAGAGAGCTCTGTCTCTGCCCCGACCTCGACCTCAAACTCTTCGTGTGTTTTTGTCAGTAATTATCCGTAAGCTGTCAGTTTTTTCGCTCCGCTTGCTGCTCCTCGACCCTTGGCTTCTCTAACCTTTGAGCTATATGGACTACAGTGAACACTTGTCTGTTAGAACTTTTGAAATTTTACAGAATTTAGAGTAGTCCTTTTAGATGAATGTCTTTAAATTCTTTGCGATAGTTACCCCTGTTTCAAGGATACGGCTAAGTTAATCAAAATAATATGTAAATATAGTTAAATTTTATATTAATTATATTAATATTATTATTAATTTTACTTTACGTTAATAACTATTATATTTTAATTTTTATTATGCCCTTTGCTTAATATAAAATCTAAAAATGTATATTAATAATTTGTAGTGCAATTATTAAATTCTTTAAGACAGTTTAACAATATCATTAAATAAATCTTTATATTATAATTATTTTATGATTAGAGTTAAGCTGTTTGAAAAATACCAATTTGGAAATCAGCTCTAAAAACAAACTCGTCCTTTGCTTAGAGTGTTCACTGTACATATACAGTATATAGATTAACTGATATTGCCGCTCGCTGCTCTCGTTGGGTTTTATTTTTATGGCTTGCTGCCTTCTTTTTCATGTTTTTTTTTTTTGCATCCTAATTGGTTTGTTAAGTATCTCCCGCTCCGGCGAGTGTCTAAGTGTGTGTGTGTGTGTGAGTGTGTGTGTTTGCATCTCTCGCTTATCAGCAACACTTTGCGAGGCGCCGCCGCTGCGGTAGTTTGTTCTAGGCCGGGCCAAGAAGCCAAGTGCTCAGCCGCCACCTGCCTCTCTGATAAGGCCAATATGCCCAAAGATTTGCCTTGTGGCTCGCTTTGCGCGTTTGCGGCATGATTCACTCACTTCTTGTTGTTATTGTTGTTGTTGGCCACAGGCGAAGGAAGGCGCAAGCGTCTCCTGCAGTTTTGGATGACTCACGCTGGCATTTTGCTGCATAACATTTTTTACTAGGTGGCCAACGTTGTTCATTTGTCGCATTGCCTTTTTATTTATTTCTAAGCGCCGAAAAATCAAATGCCGATAAAAGCAAAGGTAAAAAAATAAAACAAAAGCAAAAGCAAAAGAAAAGCAAAGCAAAACAACAACGAAAACGGTTCATTGCTGTCGCTGCAGAAAGCGCGCATATAAAGCTACTTCGCTTGCGCGCACATTCCCCTCTCTATCTGTCTCTGTTCCACTCACTGCAGCTTTCGCTCGTGAGTACTGTTTTGATTTATTTATTACTCTCGCTCACTGATAACTCAACGAATTTGTTTCGTTTGCTCATGTATGCGTTTTGGCAAACGTTTCATATCGACCTTCGATAGCTCAGTTGGTAGAGCGGTGGACTGTAGTGAGAAATTGCAATGTTGTAGACATCCATAGGTCGCTGGTTCAAATCCGGCTCGAAGGATCTCAATTTTTTTGTTTTTCTAACTTTTATCTCTTAATTTAGAGATTTGTTAATATATTAAAAGCATTTATTGTCGCTTAAATAATTTAAAAATGCAGAGAAAGAGTACAATTTGTATATGCTCTCTAAAAATAACTTGTGTATATAAATATAATGTATTTTTGTAATTATATTTAGATGATTATGCTGAAATATAATGGCAAGTGATGGTTATATTTATAAATCGTACGATTGGTATTACATTTACTGCTTAAGATAATACAACTTTAGAGTTATTCAAAGCAAGTCTTCTCCGCATATTTTTAAGTAAGAAAAATTTAGAACAATTCCATAGATTATTTTTAAGATTAATTTGAAATGGGAGTAAGTGATAAATAATAAATAAATGCTTAAAATGTTCAACAATTCAATTATGCCAGAATTTAAATATAGACTAATGCTAGACATTATTAAAAGACCAATAATTTATTTATTATGAAAATAAACTATGCAGCTAGAGGTCTGTAAAAATATCATTAAGTCTAAAAAAAAAACTGAGTCAAACAGGAAAAGTTACTCATAAATTATATGCTGCTTATGGGATTCAATTTAACATGGACAACTCAAAGAGACGCCACAGTTGCTGGCTGCTCCGTTTGCATGGTCTGCTTACAAGGGTCGGCATTTTTACACAAGAGGCAACAACAGCAGCAGCAGCAAGCAGCAAGCAGCAGCAGCAACAACAACTGTGCAACAAAAGGCAACAAAAAGTCTGTCAAAAGTTGCAGACGTCCTGCCGCTGAGACTGATGCTGCGGCTGCTGTGGCTGCTGTGGCTGCTGACTGGTTGGCTGCTTCTGCTTTCTGCTTCTGCTTCTGCTTTCGGCTTCTGCTCCCAAAACAGATGCTATCAATACATCATTTGCCTTTGTGCTGCTGTCACAAATTCATTCACCTGTTCTCGGGCCACGACTTCATCATCATCATCATCATCATCAACATCATCAACATCATCAACATCGTCATCATGCCAGCAGCAGACAATTATATTGCGTTGATCTCCAATTAGGCTGTCGAAACTCCATTTACACTGCAACGGGCGTCTCATAAAACATATATATGAGAGCATCAAAAAAAAGAAGAGAAATATATATAATAATAATAACAAAAAAAGTCGAAAAAAAACATAACTCTTGCTGTGCCGCCAGAAATTGCAGAGTCATCATCGCATCTCCAGAGGCAACAACAGCATCATCATCATCATCATCGTGTTCATCAACATCGGCAAGTTAAGTAAATACAAATATGAATGAATTGCTGCTCGGATGTGGATATATGAATGTGAAGATCCAGATCTTGGCAAATCATCGCCATTGTATCTTCTGAGTGGAGTTTCGGGGGCAGGGGCTTGTAAGTTGAAGTTGGAGCTGGAATTGGAGTGTCCGGAGGCACAGCTTGAGTGCCCCGTAGGCTGCCAACAGTTGCAGTTTTTTTTTTTATTATTTTTTTTGTTGTTGAATTTTTGGGTGCTTGGCTTTCAACAAACTGTTTTTCACATATGTATAAAAAAAAGATTCAGTTATTAAAGTGGTTAGTATTATTATAAATCGAAGCCCTATAATGCGCATTAATTAGTTTAAAACTCAATCGCAGCCACAGGAATTTCTGTGTGCAACATATTTGTCGTATTTGTGTCTCTCAGTTGTCACTTTAATCATTATGCAGAACTTAATACTTGCAACTCGAACTCCAATTGCTTTACACTCACAATTCCTGGAATTTCAATCAGAACCGAGAAAGTTGAAGCTACACTGAAAGCATTAATACTCTACTAGCAATTGTCAGGTATTATTTTTATACATATACCCAAAAATATGAGAAGATGGAATTCTATAATTTATTTTCCTATACCACAAGTGGATTTACTCAATAAACTTCTTCTTTTAACAAATATCCAAAACTTATTTACATACTTCAATAAATACATTGCCTGGGTTTTATGACTAATAAAATTGGAATTCAATAAATATTCTGTTTGTTTACGATTGCATTTAATTTCTCTATTAGAAATTCTCTATTTTTTCTGATCTAAGAATTTATTTATTTATTTATTTATATATTTGCATATACTCTCAGTTTCAGAGTATTGAACAGATAAGGTATTTTTAACAAGCACACAAACACACACACACACACACATATACGTATGTGCGAATGCAAAAATGGGGCGCCACAGACAGTCAGTGCTTATGTGGCAAGTCGAAAGCCGCGACGCTTTGTCTGCTTCAGCTGCCTCAGCCGCAGCCGCAGCCAAAGCCTCAGCTTAAGCTGCAAGTTTTGCTTTCGCCGGAGACTCGACCCACCCAGCAGCAAGCAAAAAACAAATCTTATTAAAGCGTAACTAAATGCCACACGGATTAATGTCTAACAGGCAACGAGCAGCAGTAGCTGCAACGAGCACCTGCCACTTAATCGAGTAACGAGCTGCTAGAAGGAGTATAAAGAGTATTCAGACCCCACAGGCCCACAGGCTGTGGCATTAACATATAAGCCGACTCCGTCTAATGAGGCAAGTTTGTTGCTTAAGTCTTTTGCACAGTAAACGGAAGCGAATGTCGGCTCTATTATAAATATATATTTATATATATATATATATATATATACATATATATATATATTACAATTGCTGCCTTAAGTGAGCTGCAATTGCAAATGTAAATTGAATTAAATAAAAACAAATAGAAAAACATTACAATTAATCAGCTTTATAACAAATGCAAAAGGCAGAAAAGTCAACTGTAAATCGTTTGCAATTAAGATTTGTCTACACTGCAATTAATAATCGTTATTGTTAATCGCACTTAAGACTGATTGAAGGGTTATGCCTCTTGAACAGGGTGGACACATATAAAGTAGCCTCAATTAAAACAAGTGCGAACGTTGCCGACTGCAAAATACTCTGTTCACAGTCTAATAAAAACTGTTGGGGATAATTAAAAAATTTGTAAAATAAAAAATTTGAAATTTGGTGCCTCTTGCACTAAAATTGTGATAAATATACAAATTGGGTGGATGCGAATATACGAATTTTTAACAATCTTAGGAGGAGATTCCTAATAATCGAACTTCCAAGTTTGGTAAGTTTTGCTCTCAAATTGCGGGCGGGAATTTGCATTGCAGCTCTTTAAATGGTGTTTCTAGTAATAAAGCTGGCAAATAATTAAACCAACATTTTGAAGGAAGATTCCAGCAATCTGGCTACCAAATTTAGTGACTTTAGCCTTAAAATTCTGTTTGAAATGTGTGATTATCGATTTGAACTTAATAATGTTATCCAATTGCCAGCTTCCCAGTAAGCGTAGAACCTCAAATTTTAATAGAAAACAGTCAGAATTGTAAAAAAAAATCCTTACAATTCCGTATCAGACTTAAAAAATACGACGCATTTCTAAAAAAAAAATCCTAAACAACTAAACTATAAAAGATGAAACATGAATAACACAACTTGTAAAAGAGTCAATGTTTAAATCACTTTAACATTTCTTCTAAGTTGCAATTATATATAATTATTTTAGTTTTCGCAAATGACCTAATCGTAAGGAAAAAATAAAATATTATTTAACTTTTTTAATGTGCTGTTCATTAATGCTCATCATTATTGCAGTTGCTCAATTAACCTGCAACGTTGTAGATTTTCTGGTTCACAGATAATTCTATTAAAGTGTTATTTTCACTTTGTAAATAAACACAAAATACGTTTTATTTTTCTTTATTTATTTATTTATTGTTTTGTTTTTTTTTTTAGCTAAATGCGTAATTATGAACTTTGTTTTTGCAATTAATGTTAACCAAAGGCTGAATTGAAAATTGCAATTGCAATTTTGTCGCGAGTGACTCGGCTTCCAGTTGATGTTGGCTCTCGATGGGGTGTTAGTTTGATTTATCATTTGCTAATTGAAAAATTATACTGCCTGTTGCATTTGTCAGGCAGTTAGTTAAAGTGTTGTCACGACCAAGTACTACTACTTGGTGAGTAATAACCGATGGGGCAAAAGGGCTGGGGTCGGTGGGGCGGATTGGGATTGGGATTGCGATTGGGCTTGGAGTGGCTGTCAGTGCCAATTTATTGAATGATCGGACGCAAGTGCTGGCAACTTGTAAATGATACAACTCTGGAATTTTTTCCTAGGAATTTTGATTGAGTTGAATAAACAATTGAAGCTCTATGAATTTGTTTATTGTTGCTGTTGTTATTTTGTATTTAATATGTAAACGAATTGTGTAAGTGGCGAGGGCGCTAAAAATAGCGCAATGAATGCGAATTGTGAATTGTGAATTGCGAGTTTTGCTGCCGCTGCGGCAACAAAACTTTGAGCGCCTTTCGCAAATAAAGCAATGCAAACAAACGAAAGACTTAGGCAACGAACTGGCCAATAACAACAACAATAACAACAGCTGCAACAACAACTGCTGCTCATTGTTTGGCCAACACAAAATTTATAAGCTACCAGGCAAATCAATGCACATAAATAAACAAAATGTGACGTTGAGCGAAAGACAAGCACTTGAAGTATTTTAATTGTCTAAATGCCAGCACTGATGATCGCCACCGATCGACCCATCTACCGATCCACCGATCCACCGATCGACCAATCTACCGTTCTACCCATCTCCGGTTCACCGCCGCCTCCCCTCCCCTCCCCTCCTCCTCCATTGACAACATCAACAACAGCAAAGAACAGCAATAACAATTGCGCTGCATCTGTTTGCACTCGACTGCAAAATTTCGACAACTAATTTTAAGGAACTACTAGTTTAAAATGGAAAAAATATTAGATTAAATAAATAACGTTATTTGCTTGGTATTTTTTAAAATAATTACATTTTTTTTAAAAGAAGAAAATATAAGCAATCCGAATAGAATAAATTATTTAATGTATAAGATAACATAATATCTTATCTTAAAATCTTAAAAATTGTTGTCAGCAATTTAAAAATAATGCTCTTCCATATTTAATTTTTATCTGTTATTAATATAATTTTTTTAATTGAAATAAATAATAATTTTATGATTCATTTATGGCTAAAGTCTTAAATAATTAGCACAAGCTTGTAGCACTTTTAAAAGGAAAAAAATATATATAAATAAAATCTATAATAAGAAAAACCTATTTTGAACAGGTTTACCCGATAAAATAATGTAATATATACTCTCCACATACCAAATTAAATACTATATTTTATTTGAAAGTTTCAAAGCTGCTGTTGCACAGTGTTGACAATAAAGTGCTGCAAAAGCTGGCGCGAATTTTCGGGGGAGAACTGAAAGTTGTTGTGCGGAGCTGGGAGCTGCACTTGGTGCTGGAGCTGGAGCTGAGCTGTTGGAGTCCGCTTGCGCCTACGACAATTTATGTGTTGGCTGGAAATTTCTCACAGAAAACAAAGGAAATTCCAGGCGACTCGTGGAATGTTAAGGCAAGTTGCGTGGCAAAGCTATCGAAAGCAACTCGAAATCGGAATCGTAGTTGGAGCTGGATTTGGAATTGGAGTTGATGTTGGAGTTGGAGTTGAAGTCCTGCCGTCGTCGACTTGCAGTCGATTGGGCCATTTGCCGTTTGCCGTTTGCCGTTGCTGACATTTTGCATTTCGTGCAACGCATTCCTTGGGGCGCTGCTGGGCGCATGCGTACCACACACCAAGGAGGAGGCGACGACGAAGCAGACATCGACTGGTTGTTTGCCCAAGCATTGACACTGATGAGCCTCAGCCAGAAAGTTGACTCTGTGTGTGTGTTTTGCCCACAGGCTCTCTCTTTCTCAGTGTGTGTGTGTGCCTGCAACTGGCAGTCAAGGTGGTCACCCCAAATGCAACACGCAACAGCAAACAGCAACAACAACAACAACAACAACTGCGGCGTGATTGTTATGGCTGCGTTGCCAAGTTTGCCTTGTTCCCCAGTTGCATTGTAAATTCGTAAAACAATAAAGAAATAAATTACTTTCGGTCCAACTTCAACTCCCCAACTCGCAACTCCGACTCCGACTCCAAGTCCAAGTCCAAGCTCAAGAACGCTTGTACTTGATCTCGTGTGAGACCACACTCAAAAAAATGGTTTATGTGAATTAGAATTTTAAAATGGAGTTAGCTTACTTTTTAGAAGGTGATTTCTCATGATCCTGCTTATCTTTCAACTATGATAAATAATGTAATAATCTGAGAAGAAACAGAATACGTAAGATTTTAGGAATAATAAATATAAGATTACAAAAAAGCGTATATACAAAATTTTTAGAATTTCTTCTGCTTCAGAAACAGTAAGCTAATATAAAAAAAAATTAAAAATCTCAAAAATATATTTCTTTAAATTATAGTTTATTTCCAAGAACTAAGTGTGAAAAATTATTAGGATATTTCTGGGATTTTTTTTAGTAAATGTTTAATATTAGATAAGTTTCACAACTGAGCTTCAATAGAAGTATTCTTTATATTTTTATTAAGTGTAATATTAATTTGTACAAATTCATTACATCGAATATTAAAAAAAATAAATAGATGAAATTCCAGAAATATTCAAAATATCGTAATTGAATTACTACAAAAACTATTTCAAAAGAAGAACAAAAAATCACTTTTGGCTAAGTCGACATAGATTTTTAGATTTAGTGCAAATTTTCTGAGTGCAACAGCCAAAGGACTGCAAGTACGGTCGGTCGGACTGGGCGGGGGGAAGTGGACAGACGGACAGACAATAGCACAAAGAACACGACAAAGCGTTGAAATCGTCGTGCCTTTTGTCTGCCCCGGCACAACCAAAATGGCCGTCACTTGGCTCCTCAATTGAGCCGGGCCAGCCAACGCGGCAACTGCAACCGCAACAGCAACAACAACAACAACAACAAGAAGAACAAGAACGAGAAGGCCCCCAAAAAGCCAAACGTGTACCTCCTACAATTCTGTGGCCCAACATAATGTCTGACATGAACTTTGCGCGCTGCCTGAAAATTGCAATTTTAATGCAATTCGTGAGCAGCAACCGGCGAAAGCAAACCAAACCAAACCAAACCAAACCAAACCAAACCAAAAGCAAAGCCAAAACAAACCAAAGCCAGCCAATCGTTCAAGTCCAAGTACAATTGGACCACCCCGATTGCAAAGCTGCAACGCTGCAACTGCAACAGTCAACAGAGACTGCGACTGCGACTGCGACAGCGACTCCAATTGCCATAGGGGCAATCTGGGGCTGGCCAACGAGTTACATGAGCACACAAATAATACATATATCCACATACATATATTCACATATATATGTAGATGAGAAAAGCAACAAAAAAAGAAGAAGAAAAACACACCCGCGCAGCTGGCAGAAGATACAAAGTGTAATTTAACTAGCTTAGAGGGTGACTCGAAGAGTTTTGAGCTGTGAATTTAACTATTGGGGTAGCTTATAATATAATAATAATAAGAATAATAATGATAATAATAATAATAATAATAATAATAATAAAATGATAATTATAATAATAATAATATTATTAATATAATAATAATAATAATAATAATAATAATAATAATAATATAATATAATATAATAATATAATAATAATAATTATAATAATAATAAGAATAATAATAATATTAATAAAAATAATAATAATAATAATAATATAATAATAATATTGATAATTTAATTATAATTTTATACTAAATGAATGAGAATAGAAAATTAATAAATAATAATTTAAGGCCAAGTGACAGAAAGCAATATTGTAGTCATATTATTATATATATTTTAGTTAAATGTTATATTATGGCGATTATTCATAATTCTATATCATTATAGTCACATTATTATAAATATTTTAGTTATATTTTATAGTATAGCTATTATTCATAATACTTATAGGAATCCTTAAACCTTACATAACGCAACCGGAACTGGAAACGTAAAATGTTTTTAATTTAAATTCCTGATAAATTTCATAGCAAACTTAAGTTTACAATAATTGACAATATTTTGATATTCTAAGTAAATATTATTCACTGGATACATTTTCTATATTTTCTACAGAATATAAATGGAAATCTAAACAATATTCGATTTTCACTTAATAAATTCAATTCTAACTACCAAATAATCATTTTAAGAATAATACTTCAATATGTTAACACTCTTCTTCAAAGTTATCCAAAGCTGCACCAAAAATGTTATTTTTATATAATTATGAAATATTTAAACATAGTTTTTATTAAAGTAGTATTCATTTTAGTCCGGTGATATTTGTGTTAAGAACTGTCCGCTCTAATCACATTATGTTCGGTAACAATGTGTAATTACGAAGAGCCGCAGTTTAATCTGAACATTTTCATTTAAAGAAATCTCTATAATTATTGATAAATCACAGCAATTTAATAATAACAAAACTGAATAGATGAGTGCAGGCATACAGACTTATAATTGCCCACACAGCGCTCAGTTATCGCTGATCATCATAATTTTTATAGACAAACACACACACACACACACACACACATATGAGTGTATGTGTGTGTGTGTGTGTAAAGACAATAGCTCTTCGATCGTACCTCGTGTACATCTTTATATGCCTGCTTTTGCTCGAGGCGAGGCTGAAAAACATTTGGCGTTGCCAACATGTCTGCCATGACAAAAGCCAAAGCCAAAGCCAAAAGCAAAAAAAAAAACAAAAAAAAAAGGCCAAAAGCAAAGCCAGGCCAAGCAGCACAGACTCGCAGCTCGATTCTCGAGTCTTCGGCGTCTTCGAGACTTCAGACTTCAGACTGGCTATCGACTTGAGCTGTGGCGAGACTGACAATGAGACTCTCATGAAATGCCAAAATGTCTAGCTGCGAATGCTACACGGACAGCAGCCAAAAAAAATACACAAAAAAAAAACACAACGATTTCAATAATGAACTGTAGTTTTTTCTCATATGTGTGTGTGTGTGTGTGTGTGTGTGTGCCTTGCCGCGAGGGTTTAATCTAGATAAACAGACAAGCCACAAAAAAAAAGTGCTTCAACATGAGTCCAAGCGGGGCTTGAAAACTCGTTGCTGTTTTTGTTGTTGTTATTTTTTTGTGCCAAGACATCGTGTGTTGTTCATTTGGGCTGACACGCCCCTAACCCCTAGCGCCTCAGCGCACGCCCGCCCCTCCCTCCACCCCACCGCCTGCCTCTTGCGAGCGACCACCAGGCGACAGCTCAATACATTTTGCGCCTTTAATGGAATTCAATTCAATTCTTATCGTGCTGCAAATTATTGTTATTAATTATTTGAAAATGAGCGAGAGCGAGCAGAGGGGGCAGGGGAGGGGCAGGGGGGTGTTGTGTGTACGGGGGTTGTACGGGAGGAGGCAAGCGGAGGCAACAACAACAGCAACAATTGCTCAAGGGCTGGGAGCGACACGCTGTCTGCGACTGACTGACTAAATGACTGACTGACTGACTAAATGACTGACTGACTGACTGACTGGCGATCGTTTTGAGTTGCCTGATTGAAGCATAAATAATTTCATTATTATTGTTATTATTTATTAGTTGTTGTTGCTGTTGTTTTTGTTGTTGTTGTTGTTGTTGTTGTTAGTGCGGGGCGCACCTTTGGCAAATTAGAAATCGCCGCATTCGCGTTGATTGCGGATTAGCCCACAACTTGACTGACTGAATGACTAGCTGACTGACTGACTGACTGACTGATTGACTGACTGGCAGACTGACAGCGAGTGAACAGATTGTACAAACTGAACTCACCATTGAACTTCAAATCAGCGCTCATATTTCATCAGCTTTTTACACTTAAGTATTAAAAATGATTTCATTGTTTTTGCTTATTATTGATAACTATGCATTAACTGAATTGATTGAAATTTGGCAACAATTGACGCTGACAGACAGCTTGAAATTTTATTAATTCAACTTTTTGTTGCAAGAGTGTGTTAAGTAGAATTATTTTGGTTACGCTTCTAATTATCAGAGTTTTTTTTATTAACTATTGTTGTTATTATTATTAAATAGTTAATGGTCTTTTGACCAAAATTGTGTCAGTAAAAGAGGATAAATATAAGATTCATTTAAAATCACTGAAATTCGAAATTATTTAATAAATAAATATATTCATTTTGATTATGAATTTAGTACAAATATAGAAAAAGTAAGTAAGATAGATTAGCTAAGGCACTGCAAAGATTATACAAAATTGCGAAACGGAGTCAATCTGCTGAAATATTTGTATTTTAGTTAAAGTCACTAAATATAAAGAAATGATTGATTAGTCCTGCTAAAGCTATATGATATAGTAGTCCGAGGCTAATGAATTTGTTGTTAAAAGCACTCAAATTTATAGAGTTTTGTCCAATTTATATTTTTCTCTTCTGTTACACGAAAATCGTATTAAATTTGAAAATACTTGGTTATTATTCTAAAATTACTTTGAGTGCTTAGATTTTTTTTTCATTTAATAATTAATTAAATCATTCAATATTAATTTAAAATCATCGCTTAAACTTATACTTAAAATTGTGCTGGCAAATAAATCCAGTTGCATCAGATCAGCTTTGTGCGAAACTCACAAAAAATTACAAAAAAAAAACTCTTATGAAAACCAAATACTTGAGAATAAACGCTGAAGGGGCGATCTTTAGCGAAATTTGGCACAAAATCGATCACTTGATCGACACTGTTTGAACTCGTTACCAGCTCCAGAAGAGGGAGCTGACAGGCATTACAAATCATTAAAATCCAGATGAGCATTATTTTCATATTTCGCATGGCACATTTGTGGCATCATTCGAGGAACACGCAGAAATACAGACATTTTTATTTGTTATTTGCTGGGCACGCTGCGAATGCCCAATGAAAACTGCGCACAATATTTGCATATGATGAATGATCATTATGATCAACTGTGTGGTGTGCTGTGGTGTGCTGTGGTGTGCTGTGGTGTGCTGTGATGTGTGTGCGATCACTTCATCTTCATCTGCTCAACGCGACTGCCGCTGTTGGCTTTTCCAATTTGTTTTTAGCCATTTACCAACAACCGCCAACTGACAACGCAGATCTGAGATCTGAGATCCGAGATCTGAGATCCGAGATCTGCGATCGCCGCACGCTTCGATACTTTTTGGCACGCCGCGGCGCAAATGTCAAAAAGCTGACAGCGTCGCACCAATGAATAGATCACATTGTTACCGCTGAGCTGCAAACAAAAACTAAAAATAAACAAATAAAAAAAAAATATATATATATATATTTGTTTATATTTGAGATTATATTTGAACAAGTACAGATATTGTCTTAGGGGGCAGCGCAGACAAGCTAAACTAGATGCGACATTGGACTACTTCATTGATTTAGGCTCTGTATTTTAAATACAATATTAAAATAAATATTAAATAATGGCATTATTTTAAAAATATATAAGCGAAAGAGTTTAATTAAAAATAATATGAAAAGCTTAAAAAGTATTACAAAAGCACATTTAAATTAAATTAAGCAAAAGTTAATTTAAGTTTGGTCAAAAATATTTATCTGAATTAGCTTTGACTCAACCGTTGCATAGCATATTAATTATTTTAATTTTTTCTAATTTATTTGTAAATGCAATTGCTTAACTAACTTGCTATTTCAAAATTGAAAAATGTTGTGCAATTTAGATTGCGCTTATATTTGCGCAAATTGTCGCAATTAGTGTCCATCAAGTTTGTGGCTTAAGTCTTTCGATTTGAGTAAACTTATTTGGCTTTCAACGGCAACTAAATAAATTGATGTGTGTATGCGAGATGAATGTTGATTTCCGCATGTGTGTGGTCCACATCCTGACCACAAATTGCTAATCAGCCCGTCAACCACACACACACACACACACACACCACCACACACACAGCAAATTTATGCGGCTTATTAGCGCGTCTCAAATATTTTCGCAGCAAACAAATTAGCTCCACTTAAGCGGCAGGTCTTTCATGGAACCCAATTGGCAAAAATTATTTCATCAAATATGAAGACTGACAAGAAAAAACAATAAAGGCCGAAACGCTGCTGGCCAACACCCAAAGTGTCTATGCGCACACCTTGACTATGAGAAATCAGAAAAAAAACAAACACAAAAACCAAAAACAAAACTCAAAAACCAAAAATGAACCCAAACCGAAATGAGACATAAACCAAAATAAAAATAAAAAAAAAATCATATAAAAAATCGTTAATAAATTTCACATACACACATCAAGCAGTTGGAGAAGAAGGCGGAGGAGGAGGAGGAGGAGGAGCAGCGGCAGCAGCTGCTACAGATTGGCGGCCAGTTGGGATCGTCACAGCTGCAGTTATGCGAAGGGAGCCAACCTTTTATGTGGCAAGGCCTGGCCTGGCCTGGTCTGGGTTTGTGAACGATCGGACGAAGAAACGAACGCTCCGAGAGATAATCTAAAGTAAAACTCGTGGAGCATAAATAAAAAAGAAATTACTTAATTTCTTAATAATGTTGCCGTTGTTGTTGTTGTTGCTGTTGTTGTTGCTGTTGTTGTTGCTGTTGTTGTTGTTGTTTTCTGTGTTTCTGTTTCTGTTTGCCAATGGCTTGTTTCGACAACTTTTTTATAATCCTTTTAGGCCCCGCGGCTGCTGCTGCTGCACTGTGAGAAATGCTGCAGTGCTTCATCAATCGTTGTTGTTGCTGCTGCTGTTGTTGTTGCTGTTGCTGTTGTTGTTGTAGCTGTAGTCAGCCTGTGCGGGCCTTTGCATTCTGTTGAAATGAAATCTTTATTTCCTTTCGTGACTATAATTAATAATTTTCGGTTTGCTTGTTTTTTGTGTATTCGTTTGTCTTCCCTTCTGTCCCGCATACACATGTGTGTGTGAGTGTGTTAGTGTGTGTGTGAGTGTGTGTGGCTAGTAGAGTTGATCTCAAGGAGCAGCAGCAGCAGCAGGAGCAGCCAACTGGCCACTGATCACACCACACACGCAGCAAGCTAATAATGACCATTATAATAATGATGATGATGTTGATGATGTGGCCAAGCTAAATGTGCTGCCTTCTGCCTTATCACAAAAATGTACAAAAACTAAAGAAAAAAGTTGAAACGACTTAAACGACTAAATTGTACTCTTTAATAATAGACAATAATTGTTATCTGTTGGAATTCTGACTAAAATAAAATTACGATAAAGAAAGTTGCTTAGTTTAAAATACAAGAATTAAATTATTTATTTATATTTATTTATTTTAACTTTAAATTAAAAGTTTAAGTTTCTAAAATTATTAAGTCGTTTTCTTTAATATTTCTTATTAAAACAAAATATTTATTATTGTTATTTTTTTTAACAAATATTATTTTTATTCAGTTAAGTGACTTTAAAACTGTATAATATAGGGCTAAATTTGTTGTTGCTATTGTTGTGCTGAAACTTAACTTATTTAAATTATTATTATATTTATTATTTAAAATCTCAAGTTTTCTTAAGATACAAAACAAATATACTTTTCTACAGGCCTCAAGAGTAGAGCATAAAAAGAACAGCAAAACAGCAACAACAAAATGTTTTATGTCTGAAAATTGTTGGTTGTTCTTTGTTGTTGTTTTTCGTGTGACTGTTGTTGTTGTTGTTGTTGGCATTGTTATTGCCTTGTGCCTCATTTTGGCCGCCTTTTTGCATGGTGGCCAACATGTCTCCCGTGGTTTGTTTTGGCCTTTTCAGACTTTTTGGGTGGTTACTGGCACTTATACTCCTTCAAATCGCTCTCTCCCTCTCTGTCGCTCTCTCGCTCTCTCTCTCTTTCTTTCTCTTGCACGCCGCATCTTTCTCTGTCTTGTTGTGTGTGTGTGTGTTTGTGTGTGTTTGGCTGTGGCATAAAGCAAATGTCCGCGTAGTAAATCATTTCCTAATTAGCGGGCAGTCGAAGCTTTTTGAAATGCTTGCCACGGTCGCCACAAGATGAACTGGAACTCGAAATTGAGGCTGGACATGGGGCATGGGATATGTGGCATGATTTTGTGGCACGCCATGGCAAATGGGTGGGCAGATACCGCTAATTTGAATATAATTGCAGGCCTATTTGCATGTAGGAAAAACCCTTTAAAAAAATATATATGTATGTATGTATATATATTTATATATGTGCATTCCTCACATAGCAAATGGCTCAAGGTGCAAGTGGCTTAAGTGGCAGCTGCAGCTGCTGCTATTAAGTCATAAGCACTACATTTCCTTATTTTTAACAATTTATTTATGCGTTATTAAAGAGCTTATGGACTCGCGAAGACAAGCTACGATTAATGGCCAACAACTTTAGGCCAGAGACTTAATTGGACTATTATATTTATTAAATAATGCGTACTACAAAAAAAAAAAAAAAAATGAAAGAAGAAAAATGCAATAGTTAATCGCACTATTAGTGGTTAATATCAAGAACTATCGTTAACTGATTGAAACTGGACAAGGTCAGCAAGAAATGAGCAAGTTTCAATACAAAATCACGACGCAGTCGGATTCGAGCTGGATTCGAGTTGGAGCTGATCCCACGCTGCGTATGCGCATTTCCAGAGATTGGCAGCTTAATTAACGAAAGTCTGCGATTCGACTGCCAAGTTGAATGCTAAAAAATTAAGTGCAAATGGGCAATTAAGTGAGTAATTTATGAAACAGAAATTTCAGCAGTTAACTGCTTATGGGCAAGGATCATTCGACCGGTTAAACAAATTGAGTGCGTGGATACTTTTATATATATCTATATATACATATATATATATACACATATATAATCGGAGATATTTGCTTTGAGTGCGTGAGTATTTTTGTATTCTCTTGCATTGTATTAACACATAAATTCGAAGTTCGTTAAGAATGTCGAAATAATAAATGCCGCTGCCACATTAAGCCCCCACCGAAAACCAACAACAGCCACAACAACAACAACAATAACAACAATAACAACTACTGCGAGCCATCAACAAAACAATGAACAATCGATTAAACACAAAAAGCAACAGCAGCCAACAGCAGAACAAAGACAAAAATGCCGACAAAATGCCGAAGACCTCAACGCATCCCATTGGACAACAGTTGCAGCTAACAACAACAACAACAACAACAACAAAAACAACAACAACAACAAAAACAACAACAACAGCAAGAGCAAAAAGGAAAAAAAAGTTCCACACCAAGCGAAAATGAAAATTTATTAAAAATCAACTCAGTGATATGCAAGAAACCAGTAACCCTGCGAAGAACCGAATGAGCACAACTAACAAATGCCCAGTAATTAATTGTATTAAATATAAATAAATAAATATAATATATAAGTGAAATTTATATTTATTCTGCTATATATATATATCCTTTAAATAATTTAATTCTGTTGCATAAATGGGTTGTAATAACAATAACTGCCTAGTATTTACTATGAGAGGTATCTCAGAGAAACTATGGTTAATATTATTGACTATAATACATAAGTCTAAATATTTATGCATGATAGTAATTAAGGTTAGACTACATGGCTAATTAGAGCTCTGATATATCCACTGAAAATAAATATAATTATCTGAGTATAATCTATACTTCAGAATGTAATATGCATATTTAAAAGCAAAGCCGAAAATAACAGGAAATTAAGACTAAGGAGCTGTGAGATATAGTAGTCTAATACCTATGCTTTTTCGCTTAATTATATTATTAATATTAATATTATTAATATTTGAAATTAAATTTGCTGCGAATATCTGGTTAAATAAAAATTGATGCTACAAGAACTAATTTCTCATTTGGCCGATTGTTCCAGTGGCAGCTACATGATTGAGTAGTCTGACAATGATTTTCTGGCCAACTGTAGCGATAAATAAAAAATTCATACAATAGCCCATATTTCCACCAATTACAGTTATATGGCATAGTAAACCGTTGCTGCTACAACATATGTACCGCCTGCCAAAAATATCTATGCTTTAAGCCAGAAATGCTTTGTGCAACTCTCTTAAAAGTTATTAAAAATCATATCTGAACAAATGAAATATTTATAAAATATACAAACAAACATTTTATGCAACAAACATTTTATGCAAATATTAATTGTTACATCTTACAGCTTAAGCCAATAAACATTGTGCAAAATTTATTACACTTAAACCCCAAAACACCCTTTGCTGTCAAGCAGAATACGAGGTATCAAAAGTCAACAGGAGACACAAAAGGGCATTGCAATTTGTAGCGGAGCGTCCATTAACATAAATTAAGGGAAATGCTTGGGCGACAATGTCGCTGTGGCAACTCCAAAGAGAGAGAGAGAGAGAGAGAGAGGGCGCAAAATGGATGCAGTGCAGCAAGTGGCAAACTGGGGATCAACGCGAGGCAATTTCATGTGGAATTTATTAAGAGATGGGCTAACAAAACAATTTATGCCTTTTTAATGGCTTATTAGCCATTATTAGTCGCGCTTATCGCGCCCGTCTTCAAAACACACACACCAGCACACACACACACACACACACCACACACCACACACACACACATACTACGGCAGGGTCTCTGCCTCTGCCACAGTGTCAATTTCAGTTTTGCCTTTGCTGCCAGCTGCGTCCTCGAACTTGGCCAGCGCTCAAATTTCAGCAACGAGTGCGACGCTGCTGCTGTTGTTGTTGTTGTTTTTATTGTTGTTGTTGTTGTCGTTGACAAAAATGAAAAATTATCGTAATAAATTAAATTTGCTATCGCAAAGCATTAATTCTGGTCACAATACCAACAACAACAAACACAAGCCAATGAAAGGAATTTCTGTTCTGAGTGTTTGTTAATTTTTGCTCTTTTTGTTCATTTTTGCTTTTTATTTATTTATTTCTTTATTGTGTGCTTCCCATTTTAGAAAACAGTTGAAAGTGAAGCTTAGCGGAGCTTAGTGACAGTTGCTGTTGTTGTTGTTGCTGTTATTCTTCTTCTTCTTGTTGCTGTTGTTTGCTGTGGTTATTGCAGCTGTTAATGATGATGACATACAAAAGACTTAGGCAACGAACTTGATGGTTAGTTAAATAAAATGCAGTGCATGAAATCTCCGATTGCAAATAATTATTTTTGTAATAAATTGTTTAAGTTTAAGTTTAAGTTAGATCAGTATTTTTATTTTAGTGTTTACTTATCTTGTTTCCATGTTAAATAATAAGAAATGTAAATAATTTAAGTAGTTACTTTAATTTCAAATTTACAGCGTTAGTTTCAATAACAGCTTTAATTATTTGACGATAAATCAGGTATTTTTAATTATTATAATTATCATTTAGTTTTACAAAATTTAAAATTATTAATGTGAGCAATTTATTATGGATTAAATTCAGATTTCAATATTCAATAACATATAATATAATATAATACTAACATGAAATTCAGTTTTTACCAAGTTCAATCAGTCAAAAAAAAAAAAATTATTTCTTGCATTTTCTGCAAATATCTAAAATTTAAAAAAAAAAAAACTTAAATATCCGCATGCGAAATTTTTGCTTATGCCCAAATGCTGCCAATTTGTCTGGCATAAAAATCTAGAATTTTAGAAACTAGCAGCGCATATGAATTTGAAAATAGGCGAACAAAGTCCGATGGGACTGTCTGTCTGTCTGTCCGCTGGGTCGGACTGATGGATGTTGGCGATGTGGTGCCAGTTTGGCTGTTTTGGATGCGGACAAACCTGTATGGAATTTTTTGACAAATGTTTAACATGCGACAGCTGTTTACCCAATAAATCCATTAGCTGTACAAACAACAAAAACAACAGCAACAACAACAACACTAAATTGTACTATTGACAAAACAATGCGGTTCTGGGTGTGACAGTAATCACTAATTGTGGCTTTTAATATATCATTAGCCAAATTGAGAAAGAGCCAAAAAGAAAACAACAACAAAAAAGTCAAAACCCAGCTAAGTAAAATGTTGATAGAGTGTGTTTAAATATAGCGCATTGATTCATCATGAAAGTTGTTTACTATTTAATGTTTACTATTTGAACTATGCCAAGCGATTGACGGGGCAGACAGCGCAGCGCCACCTTCGTTGGCAACACACAACAGTTAAATTTTTTTTTTTTTGCCAAAAAACTGAGGCTTTAAATTTGTGAAAAAACGAGGCCTTTTCTGGCACATTTCTTTGATAAGCTTAGCTCGTGTGTGTGTAAGTGTGTGTGTGTGTGTGTTGATTTAGCCTGCATCTTATCTGGCCAATCAATCTTGGTTGTTTGTTTAAACACGTTTCATAAAAATTAATTTTTTTATTTATTAAGCAAAAGCATTTTATGGCATGCTGTGAACAGCGCTTCGAACTGGAAAAGAGCCCAAAAAAAAACCTAAAACCCAAGTCTCAAGTCCCAAGTTCCAAGTCCCAAAATCTCAGAGAGAAACACCTGCTGCGATGGTTAAGCAAATCTTTTGTCTCTCTTTCTCACACACTCTCTCAAGCTCTCTCTCTCTCTATCTCTTTCTCTGACTGTGAATGCTGCTCAGCGCATTGTTGTTATTGTTTTTGTTGCTGTTGTTGTTGTTGTTGCGTTATTATCATATGATATCATCACCCGAAATTCCTCGCTCGCAAATAAATCCAACAACTAAATGAATTTCAAATTCTTCTTCTGCTCAACGAACGTCCCCCCGCTGCTTTGTTTGCAGAGCGTCAGCAGCGGCATCATAAAATATTAATTAATTAGCCAAGACTCGGTTAGAAAGCGTGCTTCGATACACACACACACACACACACACACACACACACACACACACTCGCACACACACTCGCAGTCAGTTTGACAGGGAGCTTGATAATCGCTTTGATAGTAAAATTAGATAAGCTTGACCATCAATTTCTATTGTATTTGCTTAACAAATCCAATCAAGTTCAAGTTTATGGCATCACTCATGCTATCCCGTTCTCTCCTAGGCTCCCTCTCTCTCTCTTGCATATCTGCTGTTGATGTTGAAGAAGTTGTTAAAGTTCAGTTATTGTATTGAGCAAACGATGAGAAAAGCATCCAAAAAAGAATTCGGACTGATTTGTGCGATAAGCAATTTTATTTTTATGCCATGATTTAATGACAAAAATGTTAAACTTGTTTCCAAGCACACACACACACACACACACACACATACACACACACACACACTAAACATTTAGCCCATTAAGCTATAATTAAGCACTGAGTCTGGGTCAGAATGGTGGACATTTACTCTAGAATACTCTGGGAACTGATGACTGATTCAACTGGAAGAACTGTCAAACAGGATATAAAATAAATTGAGGAACAATCAGACAAATATTTATTAATAATTAAATATTCTTAGGGTTACTTACTTAACTTTTGCTGTTGTTGCTGAGCAAGAATATATATACTCGTACTTTATGGGTTGGCTCTTCTTCAATATATTTTTATATTGTTTGGTGACCTTTTTTTATCATTTAAATATTGATTTTGCTGATTTCAGATCTTTTTTTATTTTTATATATACTCTGATATATTTCAAGTGCAGCGCTGAGCGAAGAATGTGTTATTGAATAATTTATTTATATTAAATATTTTAATATGGTGTGTGCTTATTTTACACTGCTTCATAAATTGAATAATAACTGTTTTAATAATTTATTAATCATAATTTATCTATTAAGTATTTTAATAGAGTAGGTGCTTATTTTAACTGCTTGAATAATAACTGTTTTAATAATTATTATTTTTTTTATTACATATTTTTATATGGTATGTGCTCCATAAATTAAATAATATCTGTTTTAATTTTTTTTTAATTATAATTTATTTATATTAAATATTTTAATAGAATATGTGCTTATTTTACACTGCTTCATAAATTTAATAATAACTGTTTTAATAATTATTAATTTATATTACATATTTTAATATGGTATGTGCTCCATAAATTGAATAATAACTGTTTTAAATTTTTTTAAATTATAATTTATTTATATTAAATATTTTAATATGGTATGTGCTTATTTAATATTGCTCCATAAATTGAATAATAACTGCTTTAATAATTTATTTATATTACAGATTTTAAAATAATAGGTGCTTATTTAATACTGCTCCATAAATTGAATAATAACTGTTTTATTAAGCTCTTTTTATGTACTTAAAATGTATTAATAATTAAGTGATTATATGAACATGACAATTTGTGTATCAATTGAAATATATATACATATATATATATATGTATATATTCAAGATTTGTAGATTTGTTGTCGATTGCATTTGTAAATTGAGCAAAACGAGCTTGTTTTACATGGCGTATGAGCAATAAGGAAATGCGCACAAAGACGCTGACGACGCCCACGATGCAATTTGAAGTGCATAACACAAAATGCATAAGTTTTTATGAGGCAGCGTGAGCACTAAATCAATGTGCAACAATTAATGTTAATGTGTAATGTTAAATAAAATACTGAATATACGGCCATTGCTGAGACACACACACACTCGTTACACTCGTATTCACATTCGCATACTCAGACTCAGACTCAGACTTGCACTCGCACTCGGACTCGCTGTGGCACTCGCTGTGGCACTCGCACTGGCACTCATAGTTATATTCATAGTTGTATTCATATTCGTAGTCGTACTTGGACCTGTTCCTATTAAGATTTGCGTGCCGCGTTTTATAGCGTGCACGTTTTAGTAATATGTCAAAATCAAAATACGCGCGCGCCTCGCTGCATTTGCAATTAGTCAACGTCAACGTCAAAGTCAACGTTAACGTTAACGTTAACGTTAACATTAACAGCACCAGCAACAACAGCAACAACAGCAACAACAACAAATAGTTTGCAATGCAGTCAGTCACCAATTAATTGGCTAACAAATTACAAAACAATTAGAAGGCATTCCTTAAATGGCAACCAGCCCCCCACACACAAAACGAGACAAACTACCAAAGATGCGCCCAGGCATTTCAACAATGCAATTGAGTTGCATTTAAAAAAAAAATCAACTAAAAAGTCGGCAACATAAATACCCTAACTTTATGAAATATTTTGGCTTACAAGAAATATTGTTATTCTATGAAGGGAAAATATATCTAGTTTAGTGGATTTGTTAAGTAGTTATTAAATTATAACTTTCATTACTTATTATGTTTTTTAATATTTTCATTTATTTTTGTCAACTTTTAATTTTAAATATTAATTTAAAAATATATAAATTCTATGCAATATCTTGAATTTGGCTAAAAATTACATAATGTAATATACTAAAAATAATACGATTGCTAATTGATTTATCAGAGCTTTCACCTTACTTTTCAGTTATGGTATTCAATTTTAAACTACACTATTAGTTTTAACATTTTCAAGCTGTTTAACATAGCTAATGTGCCCACACTTACACTGCTCGAAAAACTCAAATAAAAATATTTGCGGTATTTGCTAACAAGATTTCGATATTGTAAACAATTTTGATTTGACAGGCGCGATTTCAATTGCCACAAAATATGCAAAAGGCGCCGGCAATTTAATCAGTTAACTCACAAAACACAACAGCAACAACAACAAGTGTTGCTCATTTTGATGGGCTGGCGCTACCAAAATTGGCCTCCCCAAATGGCTAACAAAAAAAAAAAAAAACACCATCGAATAATATAAACTGGTTACACAGTTAGCTCGGAGCTTGGAGCTTGGCTCACCTTGGTGGTCTGCCTGGCAATTGTTGGCTCACGATTCTTACAACTAACACAGATCCGAGTTGGGAGCTCGGTCTTTGAGACATGTGCTCAATGCACAAGTGCCGACTGCTCTTTGCTTGGGAATATTTCAAATACTTTTCTAATAGCTCTCCGGTTGCATGAATGAATTGGTTTTTTTTTTTTTTTTTTTTTTTTTAAATGCATTTCATGTCATGAGTAATTATGGCAACGATGGGCAATTTAATAAACTCAGAAATGAAGTTGAGATGTTGGCATTTATATATACATACATATATATTCTGAAATAATTGATTATTAAGAAAATTGTATTTTCATATTTATTAAGCATGAAGTATTCTGTTTATGGGTTAATTGGTCTATAAGCTTACCTTCAACTCATCTAAGTTCCTATCCCCATAACTTTTTTTCTAAGCACTTTCTTCTCATTTCCAATATCAATAATGAAGTAGGCAACTTAAAAAAAAATTCCAATTATTTCAGCAAATCTAATCTAACAAATAAAAATGCGTATCTTTGTCAAATTTCTACTTAACAAATTCACTGGAATGAAATAGACTTAAATATGTGTTTAGTAATCCAATATTCAATAATTATCCAAATTTGTGTGGCCTAACAAAAAATGAACTCCTCAGCAAAATCAAAGTCGTCGTATTTTTCAGACATTATTTATAGTGTAATTCAAGTGTCGCAAGCATCGATAAGTGCCACACACACACTCCACAATATTGCTTTGATGCCACGCCGATATTCCAGATATTCACGCACATAAACAAAACTCACTCGAAATGCGAGAAGAAATTGCAGACAACTTGTCGCCAAAAAAAAAAGAAAACAAACAAATAAAATTTCCTTAAAAAACACAAGTAAACAGTAAACACAAGTAATGTTGTTGTTGTTGATTTTGTTGTTTTAGTGTGTGTGTGGCAAAAAATATTGATTACAATTGCAATCAATTGTTTATACAATTGATGTTTTTGGGAACGGGTTCGCTTCAAAGGCGTCTGTCATAAATTTTCAAATGTCAAAACAACAAAAGATCACGAATAAATTTAGCACATGGCAACGTTTATATATACATACATATATATATATATATATGTATGTATATAAACAAAAAGGGTGTGCCGCATCCAGTTGTGGGTGATGAGGAGGAGGAGGCGGAGGAGGAGGAGGAGACCGTATCTGCTTAATATTTCTTTTGATTAATAATAAATAAAGCTTACTTTTGTTGTTGTTGTTGTAGTTGTTGTTATTGTTGTGTTCTGGCTGCTGCCGCTCGGTCTGCTTATATTTTATTTTATGTTGTTGTTGTTGTTGTTGATTCTGCTGCTGTTGAATAAACAAAAGGCGTGTGTCGACGCTGGCAGCGCCGTCAACATCGACGTCTCAGCTAACAACATTATCCCAAGGCTCTGACTTTGAAAAGCATTTAAGCGGCTTAAGCGTTTGCCAAACTGTCAGCTATCGCAATCTGGTCAGCAGCCCCGATTCTGGCATTAGCTTCGGCTTTAGCTCTCGCTCCGACTCTGACTCTGACACTGACTCTAATTTTGACTTTGACTCTGGCAATAACTTTAACTGTGGGTCTGTGTCTGGGTCTGGGTCTAGGTCTGAGTCTAGGGTGCCACTGGGGCGTGCAACGCTGCTGTCATCGCATAACAATAATAATAATTTTGCCAGTTTTTTGTATACACTAAGAAAATAATTAGGGAAGTTATTATGAATTAGCCAATTTCTAAGTAACTGGCAGTATTTACTAGATCAGGCCATAATATAAGATTTGATAAATATGCCGCATTAAATTGCCACAAGTGCAATTGGATGCTTTCGGGAAAAGGATTTATAATTTTTAGAAAATCAGCAACAGCTTCTGGGAGTTGAAAAGCTGCAAAAATTAAAATTAAAATTAATTAAAAAAAATTTACTATTCTTTTGAATACAGCTGAATGTATCTTGTACAATCGGTTTTTTAAATTATTGCCTCGCTTTTCATTTTTACAGTTAAACATACTTATTTGAAACTCAGCTTGAATAAAACGTCTGTTCATAAATACACTGAAAATAATTTTTGCTGCAGGGTATCTGCTAGTCGTATAATATTAGGCTTCACACATTTTGCAGTTGCTTTGTGTTTGTTGTATTTATTGTTATTAACTTTTTGGCTGCTGCAGGGTGTGACAAATGATCAGCAGTCGCAACCAAGACAACAACAACAAAAATAACAACAACAAAAATAACAACAACAAAAAAAATCAACGACGACGCGCAAAAAAAAAAAACATGTGGAGCCAAATTGTCTGGTTTGTTGTTTGTTTAAGTTGATTTGTTGTTAGTTGTTGTTGTTTACGCACATAACTTATAACTGCACTTATGTGTGTGTGTGTGTGTGTATTTTAGTTGTTATCATACACAACAATTTGTATGCATAGAAAGCTAACAAAAGCAAAACAAAAAAAAGCTTTAAAACTTAATGCGCTGTTCTTTATAAGTCGTAACATTAAAATATTTAAATATTAACGTTTTCTTTGAATTTTGCACTTCCCTGAACAAATCTATATAGGCGAATACTATAGCATATGCTGTACTGTTTGTAGACTCAATCCATATAAGGCACAATCGAACTATCAGCTATATCTGAGCAATTCTATAAGGCAAAGTACAGTTATAGTTCCTGGAATCTAAATAATTGCAGAACCTGCTTAGAATTTAATGAGGCTAACAAAATATGATTGAAACCCTTTTTTGATATTTAGCTAATTTAATCGACGTGAAAGGAAAAGTAAAGTTGCTTAATAATAACTGAAATTGTTTGATTTTCTACATTTTATTTCAGTTATTAATTTAACAATAATAAATATTATTTACAGTAAATTTAATATATTAAATAGTAGTTTTGTGGCTTGGACAGATTCACGTAAAAATTGTTGGTGTTTAAATTGGAGCTCTGAATGGGAAGGTCTAAAGGAGTTAGTTGTCTTTAATCTTTTAGTGTCTTTGCTACAACCGATTATAATTTTAGGATTGTATAAAAATTCCAGAACATAGTTCATAAAATAGCTCTTTTACAAAAGAAGCTACCTCCTTTTTGACTAAAATTTAACTAAAGTATTGCTTATTTTTTTCCTTGTTAGTTACTAATTTTTGTTGGAGATACTTTTAACTGCAAACTGTGTGTTTCAAATGGAAGTTAATTTAACAACTTCATCCCTTTTTGGCAGCTACTCCAAAAAAAAAACATTGATAGACGTCATAACTATTTAATCAAGAGGCTATAAAGACTCACCGGTTAGGGTATTTTAGACATACACAACAAAAAGTGTGCACATTTTTGTTTATTTTTACGATCTTGCCATAAATATTGCTAGAGTATATGATGTGTGTGCTTGTGTGTGTGTGTGTGTGTGTGTGTGTGTGTGTGTGTGTGTGTGTGTATTTTGTTGAGCATAGCCAAAGAGCCGTTTAAAGCAAGTCAAAGTCAAGTTTTACGAGATGCGCAAACATAAATTACGAACTGCTTATGGCTTTAGGGGTTTTCGATTTTTAGAGATGCTCGCTTTTGTCTATAGACTAATTTATCGAATTTTTATTTATAAATGCGCAATTTAATGTCGAGCTTAGCGAACAGAACGAGCCGAGCTGCCAAAATGGGTCACTAAGCGTGACAGTTATGGAGCAATATTGCGGTCAAAGAGTCTGTTGCCAATTTGATTGAGAGAACAAAAGACTTAGGCGACAAACTTGGCACTCGACACCATCTAATGCGAGGCAACGCGTGGGCGTGCGTGTGGGCGTATTGGCTGGTGGGCGTGGGCGTGGTCGTTGGCAACTGTTCACAATTACGCATGCTAATCGCATTGTCAACGTAATTAAAATGTAATCGCCGTCGGGCCAACTAATGAGCGACTTGTCATAAACCATATTCAGTGCATAGGCCAGTTAGGATAGTGGTCAGAAAGGGGGGTTGGTGTGGGGGGAAAGTTATTTACGTAGAGGCGAAACGGGCGCAGTTACAGTAAATAATATCTTAATGGTAAATTAAAGCCACAAACGCGTTTAGCTACGGTTTATAAATGTATATAAATAAAAATATTATTTTTTTTCCTATGTCAACAAAAAAAAAAAAAAACCTTAAAATCTAATTGTTTTTTTTTTATTATTTTATTATTTTGCCAAGACTTTTTTTTATATATTTATAGTTTTATTTATGGCAGAGTATGCTTGTGCGAAAGTGTGAATATATTTGTGTGAATAGAGGTGAGTCGGTGTGTGAATAGAGTGAATAGCGCGTGGGCAATAAGTGAATGCTTGTGTGGCCACTTCAAGTGGCAGTTGAATGGTAGCCGCTTTAAGTTGAAAGGCTCTCGTCACGACTCCAAAGGCCAAACTAATCACAACGGATCACAATAAATGCGCTAATCGACCGATCAAACTGTGAAGCACAGCATCGGATATAGTAAAATAATAACTTGTTGCGATCATTAATCACTGCTTAATCTGTCAGCTGTCAATCTCGACCAGGAATACGCATAAAGTGAAATTTTAGCATAAAAAAAGTTGAACTTAGTTACAGTTCCTGGCTCAGCGTTGAACTGGTTTCACTCTTGATTTCCATTTAAAGGTCTTTGATCTAGCTAAAGTCACAATTTCTTAAAATTAACATATTTACATATTCTGTCAAATTTCAGAATAGAAGAGAAAAAAAAAAACTTTGCAAATATTTCGCTATGAATATTTAGAAGAGAGATTCTTATGCTGTTCAGTGGATCATATTCAATTAATAACTCTCAGAAATTAATCTCAGAAAGAAATCAAAGGGGTACCCGGGTTCAGGAAGAGTGGTTCCATCGTATTTTCCTGCAGATCCTGAATTCATAAAATTAAATTATATTCATTGATTTATCTCTGCCCAACTAAGCCTAATAACTCCACATGTTTGCCATTTAAAAAGTTACCCCATTAAACATTTACTTAGCGTAATTAAACCAACTTCCCCCCAACAATCAAAGCCGCCCCTTCCGTTCCACCTCCTCACATATATTCCCCGAATAGCAAATTTCAAATTTATTTGCATATAAATAACCAGATTTGGCTTCTGCAATTCGAGTCAATTTGAAGTTGTTGTTGTTGTTGTTGGCTCAATTCATTAGCGCTTGTACATTTTGGGACAATTTTTCATTATTACGAATGAAAAGTGTTGGCATTAAGTGGAAATCGAGCCGAATATAACTCATACGCAGCGTTGCACCTGTTCAGCGAGCGTGTCGCCGCAAACTTAATCACTAAGCAGGAAATATTAGCGCACATCGGCTAAAGCAAATACAACTAATGAACAAGAAATATTAATTTGCCAAAATAGCAAAAATCGCAAAAAAAAAGTTGCAAAGGCAAAAGCCAAAATAAAAACGCCATGCAACTTTCAAGTGAGGTGCCCCAGCGGACACTTTGCCACGAAAACTTGAACATGCATTTTAATTGCAGCCCAGCAACTCTCAGTGCCGAAATGCAAGGCAAACAAAACTCCAGCCACAATTTGTACAAGCACACCACACAAACACACACACAAGCACACACACACACACACTCATACACACACACACACCTACACACACAGACACAACACAACAACACAAGAAAGCAAAAGTTGTGGGTAAATGAAATTGGAAGAGAAGCGATTCATACACTAACTCAAAGTAAGCGATATGTGGTTAAAAACTTTAAGTAAATGTTTTGATATTGAACTTAATTAAAGCCAGAATAATATAAAAGAGATAGGAGATAAAAGTAAACATGACAAGGGGGTAAAAACCATTTGTATATTTAAGAAAACTTAACTTAAAACGTACAAACCTTTTTAGTCTCCTACTTCTTATGATTTCTATAACAAAGAGTCTGACTATTGAATTATAATGAGTTTAAAGAGTGCTCCATCAAAGACCTGAATATCTCTAGGAAATTTTAGGTCTATTCTAAATTTTTAGAAATATTGATTTAGATATATATGTATAAATTATTATATATAAATTATATTAAAAATAATTAATTAAAATATAATTCTACATAGCTTAAAATATTATAAAAAGTATAAGCTACAAATGTATTACACACCAAAAAGTGCAGCTTAAAAATAAAAAAATATATTTACAAATAAGAATAATAATATTTTAGGGTGATATTATAAATTACTGGCGATCAGCTTGAGTGTAAACAAGTTCACGTAAATCTCTCATTGGGGCTGATGTTTACTATTCAACTCAGATGAGCTACAGTTTTAATTTTTTATTTTTATTTTTTATTTATTTATTTATTGTCAACTAAAATCAGACGACACCATATTTATAAAGTTTTTAAGATTTTTATGACAGCCTTAATTTTATTAAGGTCAGTAACTGTTGCCTTGAAGCTTTCAACAAGTCAATAATTTATAAATAAAAACCCAGCGCTCTCAAATATTTAACTGTAAAGATTTAGCTTCCTTTAAAGTAAGTGCCGCCTAGTGGCATATTGCATATGCCACAATTGTGCAAAGTGTAACAATAATTGCACAAGCAATTGTCTGCAACATGTCTGGTTGCAAGTCGTCATCGAGTGCTGTTGTTGCTGTTGTTGCAGTTGCAATCGTCTCGCACGAAGCTTCAAGTTGAAAGCTCTGATGCTAACGATGTTGTTGGCTCGTTGAAGTTTGCGCCGGCTGCGGCTGCGCTGCTGCTGCTGCTGCTGCTGTTGTTGCAGTTGCAACCAGCCAAATGTTGAGCAATCAAATCAAAAAATACACAAAAAGAAACAAAAATCAACGAAATCTAAGAAAGAAAAAAAAAACATTGTCACGTCAAATTCATGTCATTTAATTAATTTTGTTTACTTGCCACAACGTTAATTTGTTTTTGCTGCTGTTGCCGGCGACTTGATGTCTTTGAAAAAATTTTCCATCGCTTCAGCTTTATCATATTATGCATATACATACATATATATATATTTGTATATAAATATGCAGTTGGTTATTTATCGTATCGGCAAATTCACATAGAATGCCAAAAAAACGAAGAAAAAAATGCAAAATATTTTCCCACATGGCTGCACTTTAAGCCAAGGCGCTCATTTCGCATGAAATCAAACAAAGTTGTTCTTGTCTTTATTTATTTTTATTTTTTTTTTTGTCTTAATTTTTTTTGCAACGCTTTTTTTATAGTTTGCCGACAGACTCTTGACGGCCTGTCAAATAAATGTCGCTTTATTCAAATTTCGCTTCGCACTAATTGTCTACGTTTTTTTGTATTTTTTTTACATTTTTTTTTTTACTTTTTTGTGATTTAAGACAAAGGCAGCAAAAAGTTGATGCGGCTGCTGCTGCTTTGTTGCTAACAAGCCTCCAAGTGCAGATTAGCCGTGTTGGTCCACGGCTTGAGCAGACTTTGTGTCGCAGACTTTTCAGACTCCGTCTGTGGCAGCCTCCTCAATCAACTTTCGATCAAAACGCGCCGCGTCCACAAAACGCTTTTGTCTTTTGCTGTTTGCTGTTTGCTGTTTGCTGTTTGCTGTTTTGCAAAAGAAAAGATGCTTTAGTTGAACCTTTTGGCGGCATTTTGCATGGCTCATTTGATTCTTGTTTTAGATGCGTTACGATAGATCACAAGAAGTAAAACAAAAAACCCTTGCCAAAAATTATTGCACAGTGGTGCAACATGATTGATGGATGCAGCTGTAAAATCAGCCCAAATTAGGAAATAACTTTTTTGAGCTTGACTAACTATATATAGCTGATTTAAGTAATAAATAAATGCATTTAATATAGTTGTAGAAAAGACAATAATTAGTTGTGTCTTTCGCGTAGAATATTAGAAAATAAATAGAAAAAATAATATTTTTATTTGATTAAATATATATAGCTGATTTAAATAATAAATAAATGCATTTAATATAGTTTTAGAAAAGACAATAATTAGTTGTGTCTTACGCGTAGAATTTTTGAAAATAAATAGAAATAAATAATATTTTTATTTGATTTAAATTTCGGCTCATAACTTAAATCATGAATGTTGAATTTGTCAAGTAGGTTCTCAAGATTAAAATGGGATAACTAGGAAATAATGATTTAGTAACAAATTTTTCTCTAGGTGCAAAATTACACACATAACTCGTAAGATAACTTGGTTAACAGAAATGTGGCTCATGTTGCTTAACTTTTGACCATTTTTTCTATGAAAATAATTATTTGATTTAGTGATTCGACCCGAGTAATAAATATATAACTAATATATAACTAATGGGATCGAAGATGTGTTCGCCAATGCGTTAAAAACTTACATAATAATAAATTTTTTGATCATACATCAAATTACAGACTTTCAGCTAATAATAAAATTTGCATTTTTAGATATTCAATAGTAGCTACCTATGCCAAGTCCATTTAATCACTTAAGATCTTCAAGAGCGCTTCATTAACTTTCGCTAGCTAAAATTATATAATATTATAATTATTAAAAAAGTAATATTTTTTTATATATATATTTTTTATGATCATCAGTGTGCAGCGGCATCTGTGCGCTGGTTTATTCAAGTTGAAAAACGGAAATTATCAAACGAAAGAGATACGAGTGCGAGCAACATACGACACCGGATGTCTGTCTGTCTGTGTGTCCCTCTGTCTCCCTGTCTCTCTGGCTGTCTGTCTGTCTGTCGGTCTGTCGGGCAATAAGGAGCAACAAACAGGCGAAAGGATAACCGACTACAAAATGTCTGCTTAAGCTGCGGATGAGTTAATTAAATCTGTCAATACTCCAATACACACACGCACACACACACGCACACACCGACACACACACACACGCACACACACACTCGCACACACATCACATTTAAGGGTCAGGACAGAGCCATCAAATGACTGTGTCCATGTCGTCGTCCATTCAAGCGCCCATCATCAACAGCAGCAGCAGCAGCAGAAGCAGCAGCAGCAGCAGCAGCAGCAGCAGAAGCAGCAGCAGCAGCGGCAATAAAAAATGTACCGCAACATGTGCGGGCTCCACAAGCGGGGAGTGGAGTGAGGAGCAGGGGAGCAGTGGAGAGAGGGGAGCGGGGGAGCAGGGGAAAGAGAGGCAAGAAAGCTGCTTGCCTGGAATGTAACTCGATTCCTATTAACTCATCAAGTTGGGCGCTGGGGCGTCGTTTTTGACTATAGACCGGGCCAACGGATTGAAAACCGAGGCAAAAATTAAATCAGTTTCGGTTAAGCAAAGGCAACAAAAACAACAACAACAACAAAAAATAAAAAAAAACTAAAAAAAAGCCAAAAACAGCCAGAGCTCAAGGCAATTTGTAGCCCTGTGCGGTCCTTTTGCCGCTGTCCCTGTGTGTGTGTGTGTGTGTGTGTGTGACTGGGTTACTGTGTGTGTGTGTGTGTGTGAGTGTATGTGTGTGTGTGAGTGTGTCTCTGTAAGAGTGTGTGGCCTTATAGAAGCAAATATGTTCACACACTTTACTAATAGCTTCATAAATAATAACCAAAGCGGTCAAAATGTTGGCCAACATGCACTGTGAGAAAAAATGCTAAAATAAGCTAAATACAAAATAAATTTATAATTGAAAACTGGGATGTGTATGAATTAAAAGATAAAGATTAATTTGAAATTTAGATTAAGAACAAAAACAAATAGATTTTAGAACGAAGATATTTTGGATTTGTTTAATCGGCGAATAAAATATATACATATATAAATCAAATTAAGGATAGCTTAATTAATTTAGTGTCATTCTATTTCTTTATAAATAAATCTTCAATAATAAGAAGTCATAATTATGATAATAAATATTTCTTAAAATAAATAATAAATAAAATAATTTATTTTAATGAAACTATATCAAATAATATGAAGCTAACCGCAGCAAAATTTACAAATATTATTATTTATAAGGAAAAAAAATACATCATTTATAATTTAAGGATCTACACTCAACAAAAAAATTATAAATATTATAATTAAACTTCTGTTTGCACTTTAAAACAAATAAAAAGCGAAGGCTTTCAATCTAAAAGTCAAAATCTAAGCGAATTCTCTATTTCTCTTGCAACTAGCTGCCAAAAAGTTTCAACTGTAAACATTAGCAGCGAGGCAACAGGCAGCAAGTCCGTCCTGCAACCTGCCCTGTGCCCCATGCCACTCCACCAGCAAACGAACCCAGCTCTGCTCTGCTTTGCCCCACACAGAGAGCCGTAGATGAAGATGTGTGCGGTGATTCTTGTTGTTGTTGTTACTGTTTGTGTGTGTGTGTGTGTGCGTGTGTGTTATTGTGTGTCTCAAGTTTTCAACAACAAGCTATAAGCCAATAAAGAAGAAACAAGACCAACACCAACAACAAACAGCCCACAGCCAGTCCATGCAACAGGCAACAGGCAGCAGGCCCAGCAACAAAGGATGGGGCAAAGACAGACAAAAAGAAAGCGCAGCCAAAAAAAAAAGAAAAAATACCTTAATTACGGTTAATGGAGCGTTCGAGAAACCTCTCACTGTATGTGTGCGTGTGTGTGTGTTTGTGTGTGTGTGCGAAAGCCGCAAAATAACTTAATCACATTTCAGGGACCACGAAAAATTTGCGGGCCATGTTCGTAATTTTGTATATAAATGAGCGGCCACCTAATGAGCCTGATTAACCATAGAGAGCAAGACAGAGAGAGAGAGACAGAGAGGGAGAGGGAGAGATAGAGGGAGAGAGGGAGATAGCGCTCCGACTCGGGCGGTCGACAATTTAGCGGTGTTTCATTTAACTGCTTTCATGCCACAGATCGCGTCGAATGGGACGCGTCCTTTTGACCTCGAGACGCCGAGTCCCAAAGTCGAATTTTGCTTGTTTTTTTCTTTGTATTTTGTTTCTTTTTTTGTCTCTCCTTTTTTTTATGATGCGAGACGAAGATGCTTTTAATTTGCGTACGATGTGTCAATGATCGTGGATCGTGGACCGTGCAACGTGCAACTTGGACCGTGGACCGTGGACCGTGCACCATGTCGTCGCGTGTGGCTTTCATTATTATTGTTGTTGTTATTGTTGCTGTTGCTGTTGGTAATAAAAGTCAGCTTTGCCTTAAATGCCATAAACAAAACGCCTGAACATTTTCGCTGACAGATGTCTTCATTGAAAATTATGCAGGCCGAGAGTCGACAATCTGAACTTAAAAGTTTTGTTGGACTCGGATCGGGATTCAGACTCTGACTCAGACTCAGACTCGGGCTCAGGCTCAAGCGTCAGGTGGCACGAACCGTGAGAAAGTTTGCAGCTCGCTCAGCTTGATATGGTGTTGCCTCTTTTTTTTATAAGCTGTACTTGTTACTGTGTCTTCAGCGTCTTCTTCTTCTTCTTCTTCGCTATGATCTTTGATTTTGCACAAAAAATATTTATTGTTGAAGCCAACTTGCTGCAACTATTGAGTTGTGCAAGTTTGCAGCTTTGCAGCAATTTTCATATTAGTCGGAGGATTAATCTGGCTAAAAAGAGGGAAAATGTCAAGAGGTGTATTTCTTAAAGATTAAATAGTGATTTTAGTTGTTAGAGATGTGCTGGGATTTGGCATTTTAATCGATTGTTTTTTAAAGATGAGTTCGAAATTGGGAAAAAAAGTAGAAACAACTTCAATATTCCCTTTTCCACAAGGGTTTATTCTATGAAAATAAATCTAGTCAAAATAAGCAGAATAAAAATCGTATGCAGATCCCATTGATAGTTTAATTAAAGTTGTTTAAATTGAGGTATTCCCATAAAATATGCACATTTAAATGTGAGCCTCAAGTAAAAGTAAATTTCATGTGTATTTCCACATTTTAAGCCAAATCCTAATTATTAACTTATTTGCTTATGATAGGAATCAGTTTGTTGGGGCTACTTAGACAACTAGTTAACTAACAGCCACCCAATCGAAATGTTGATCAAAATTCAAAGAATCCTTTGTGCTGCGAGCATTGTTGCCGCTGTTGCAGCAATAAAATTCCCAGTATTGCATCCACAGACCAACAGACCAACAGACCAACAGACCAAACCAGACCAAGAACAACAATCACAAACGGCCTATTATGAAGCAATTCTCGAGACTGTTTGCTTATTTTCTTTACTGTTTTTTTCTGTTTTTTTTTGGCTGCTCTCTCGCTTGGTGGTCAGCAAATGAAGTCATAAAATTTTCAGCGTGCCAAAGCCAAAAAACAAAAAAAAAACAGAAAAACAAAAAACAAGACGCCCAAAAAGAGGCAGCGAGGCAAGTTTTGTACGGTAGGCCCAAAGCTGCCATTGATGATGGAGATGATGATGGGCCTCAACTGGCTGCTGTTGCTGTTGCTGCCCCTGCCACAGACCAGGCAACTGAGTCCAATTCTTAGTCTCCACTCACACACACACACACACACACACACACACAAGCAAACATCACGTTGCTATGTCGGCGGCTCCTTGAGATACAATGATACAATATTATTATGCTGCGCCAGGCGCTCAGTTTAAGATTGAAATCAAAGTTGTGTGTGTGTGTTTGTGTGTGTGTGTGTGTGTTGTGTGTGTTGTGTGTATTTCTGCTTGTGGTAGGAGAACAATTCAGCATTGTTTTGGCCATTGGCGGGGCCACCCAAAAAGTTATGATTAAGTTATGCTGTTGTTGTTGGCTGGCTCTCTTCGCAAATAGCCAAAACATGACTAAGCACAATCAAGGAAAAAAACCAAAACCAAAAAAAAAGGGTGGGGGATGAGTAGAAAACTAACAACATTTTAGATTTGACTTTGCTTTAAGCTCACGCATTAGTTTCTGGCCACTTGGATTGCTTAAACTTGTTTAATTCTTATTATTGAATTATATTTTTTTTCCAAATTGAAATTCAACAACTTCAAAAAATGATTGAAAAGTTATTGGTAAAAATGGACTTACTTTCGTCAAATTTATGGCTGTGAACACTTTTTTAGAGTGTAATTTTAATAAGAATATTGAGACAGAGTCGCGTTTTCAAAATTAAATTTTGGATAAATATATAGGTTAAATCATGACTAAAAAGTACTGGTTTTTGAAAATCTTTTGAGTTTTGGCCAACATGTGGTAGCTTAAAGCTTTGAACCGTTCTTAAAAGCACTTGTTAACCAAAAATGACTAAAAAATTTGCATTTTTCAAAATCGCATTTTCAAAGCATAATTTTGACAAGAATTTCGAGTCGAATCGGATCACTATTGATAAAGTAATAGCTGCTGTAGGTTTTGAAAAGTGTAATGAAAATTTTGACAGATATTTCTTGAGGGTCCGTAACAACTTAATATTTATATATCTATCTCCTCCATCTATGTTAATTTCTCTCCCTCTCTCTATAGATCTCTCCATCTATGTATCTCTCTGTATCTCTATTTTTCACTCTCTCTCTCTCTCAATCTAGCACTGCCTGTTCTTTTCTATTTCTCTCTCTCTCTCTCTCATAGAGAGACTATCTATCTGTATCTCTATTTAGGCTTCTACTTTTATCTGTATCCTATCTATCTCTATATATATCTCTACTCCATCTCTTCCCACTCCCTCCATCTCTCCCTCTCTCTCTCTTTCTCTATTCTCTTCCTCTTTCTCTCGTTCTACTCTCGCTTTTTTATTTCGCGCTGCGCCAAGTCGAGAATCGCAAATCACACGTTGCGTTGTTATCTGTAATTTATGCACTTGTACTTTGAATCACTTAGTTGATCTCGTTTCTCTGTTCATGCTCTGACTTCTTTTTGTTGTGCACACACACACACACACACACACACACACACATAGAGATGCGATGATTTCGATCTTATCAACAATGCGCAACGATCAACGGCAACCAAAACAACAACAGCAACAACAAGAACAAAACTCGGGACACACACGCAGCAGCAAAGGGTAACAACAGGATAAGGGATAAAGTGGTGTTGCAAGGATGAGGATGCAGGATGAGGGGGCAGGGGAACTTTAACAAGTCACAGTGCTGGATGCGTGCGTAGAACAGCTTCATAAATGTAAATTAGAGCTCGTTTAGCATTGACTATGGGCTCGTAAATAAATGCCAAATGACATCATTATCAACGTGCTTTGTTAAAGCGGAGTAGCTGCAACAGCGACTGGCCATTGCCACAACACACACTTCTCCTTGCCACAACACACACACAGTTGCCTGCCACAGGTTGTGGTGCTCCCGTTTTCGAATGTGTCTTTTGCTCGTTATCGTTTTTATGCTGCTGCAGCTTGCTGCTTGCTGCCTGCCTTTGATGTTGTCGATGGCAGCGCTGATAGCAGCTACACTGAGCGAAAAACAATTGTACTTAAATTACTTGGTAGATAAGCATTTTTCGCCAAAGATGCCACAATTGTAACTCAAACTTTAACTGCAATTTCGTTGTAAAACATGTCAAAATACTGCAGTCAATAGAGCCAAGTCAATACACATCCATTTATCGATTTATATCGATATGTGCGAAATGGTCTCAGTTAACGAAAATAATTACATGTACGAGTACTTGTTAGGAGTATGATTTACGAGAAGATATATGCAATTAAAAATGCCTCATTAAAAGTCTCTAGCGTTTATAGTATTAAATTGCTACCTGAAATCGATTTGTATTCATATTCCCGAAATGGGTTATCGATAAAATTAAAGAAATTTGATGTGCTTGATGTTATTGGTGTACGAATATTGCAAATTTAAAGATTCTTGCACTTATAGTCTCTGACATTATCTACTTCATAAAGACTAACAGACGTGCATGGCTAAATCGACTCATCTGCTGCTACTGCTGATCAGGAGTATATATACTATATGGAGTCGGATATCCTTGCTTCTGTTTGTTGCATACTTTTGCTCAACAATTTTCTTCCACTTTTTTTTATCCTCTTTTCGAATTTAGTTTATAAAATTATAAATGGGTTTTTAGATTGTTTGTTGTTTTAATGTTTTTCAGTGTAAAGTAGTGACATGAAGGCTGAGCCAGCCAGGCTGTGGCAGTGGCAGAGATCTACTGCTGCTGCTGCTGCTGCTGCGGTTGTTGATGTTGTTGTTGTTGTTGGACCCTCTGGCGTCTGTTATCCTTATCAGCGAGTGGCGATCGCCTGCGGCTGGTGATAATGACTTGTAAGTACAAAATGCCTTGTCAGCGACTGCCGAGCGGATGTTTTGGATTTAGTTGTTGTTGTTGCCGTTGTTGTTGTTGCTGTTGTTGTTGTTGCTGCTGTCGTTTTTGTTGCAACTTTGCTGTTGCTGTTGCTGTTGTTGTTGTTGTTGTTGTTGAGTGATTTTGAATGGCGCATCGCGCATCACTTCAATTAATTTCGCTGGCTTAATTTGCGTTTTGTTTGCCTTTTGCGCCAGTGTTGGCAATGTTGCAAATGTTGAAAATGTTGCCTGTGTTTGCCTTACAAGCAAATCGTGCGACACGGCGTCCGTTTGTCTAAGCCAGGAGGCTTCATTATTTTCCATTTCCAATTTTGCTGCAGCTTCCACAACAACAACAACAGCAACAACAAAATCATGAGCAAGAGTTCTCTAGTCGAGTATGCACGAATTATAAATACCCTTCAGCCAGTAAATGTATATAATGCATAAGTGTTATTAACAACACTATATCTGCCATATCTATGAGATGTTTGCTATGTATGTGTGTAGGCAGTAATTTATATTTACATTGGTGCTTATCCAGGATGCAATTTTTCTTCCATCAGTTTTAATTAGATACAAATTTGTCCACTCAGCTTTTATAAATGTTTGAATGAATTAAATGAAATTAATGAATTAAAAAAATTTATTTTAACAAATTTTGAATTAAAGATTGCTGAAATGGAAAAAATATATTTTCTTCCTTACCGATTAAGCCTTGTGGTAAACTGAAAATCCCACGACTAAAAAAAGGTTGCAGCTTTCTGTAAAATTCTCTTAACTAATCAATACTCTATTTAGTATATACAAGTTATAATTCTACCTCTCCCTCTCTCTCTCTCACACACACTCTCTCTCTCTCTTTCTTGTAATATTTGCTATTTTTACATGATATATTACATGAATATTCATGGCTTTAACATAAATTGAAATGATTATTCAATTGTAGCCTTATTGACTGAATTTGAATGCCTTAGCTAAAACAACTCAACTTAAACACTTCGAAGCAATTATTTTATATTTATATTATTTTATATTTTATATATATTTTATTTTCAAATAGTTTTTTATATTTTTAATTACCAAATTGAACTCTACATTTTCCTCATAATGTAACTTACATTTGCCTAACTTCAAATGCCCGTTTTACACATTTTCACTTAAAACAGGGTATAAAAATGCATTTTCAATTCGAGACGACAACTTTGTAGTTGTGGTCTCTGATCATGAGGACGACAACAACAACAACAACAACAACAACAGCAACAACGACAAGCAAACACTGCAGACTGTCAGACGCTGCTTCTTCTTCTTCTGTTTCTTGCTGCTGTTGTTGTTGTTGTTGTTGTTGCTGTTTCACAACCGCAGCTCACTTAAAATTCTTGTGCCTTGTATCGGGTAGCTGGAAACTCGGATCTGGCATCTGGCATCTGGGATCTGTGATCGGGGACCTGGCAACTGGCAACTTGGACTGGCAACTGGGATTTCAACTGGGACTGGGACTGAGACTGGGACTGGGACTGAGACTGGGATCTAGTACTGCACTTACAACGACTGCGGCTGCAAAACTTTTGTCAAGTATTGTAAAATTGTTTTGGCAGGCAGGCAGTAGATGAAGAAGCAGCAGCAGTTGCAACAACAGCAGCAGTTGCAGCAACAGCAGCAGCCAGCAACTTTTGCCAGGCGGCGCTTGCACATAAAAACAAAAGACGCTGATGAGTCTTAGGATGCGACAACGAATAAAAACACCACACAACAAAATGACCCAAGACAACAAACATACAGATTTTGTATATATAATAAAAATACAAAACAATATATAAAAATAATACTAAAAGATAATATAATAAATTATTAAGAAAAATCTAAAAATCTGCATTTAATCAAAAGTTTCCTTTTTCGTTACGTTTTTAATATATTTGTCATTAATTTTCTGTCTCATTGTAGATATATATAGATATATATATATATATATCGAGTATACTTTAAGATATAACTAATATAAGAGAGATGATGAAAATTATGATATTATCAGAGATTTTATCTTCTATAATCGACTTAGGTTCAATTTAGTTCGTATTTAGAGACTCACTTCCGATTAATTGTTAAATTTCTTGTTCACATATCTTTGACTAGTTTCAAATTGAAATACTTTTTTCACATTTCTTTAACTAGTTTTAAGTCATTACTTCAATCAAATTGAAATACTTTTTTCACATTTCTTTAATTACCAAATTAAACTCGACAATCTCTTAAAAATATCGTTGCCTCAATTTATCATATTTGCCCTGTTATGCAGTGTAATCGAAGTTCCAAGTTAATGGCTTTGACTTGGCCACATGCTCAACAACATGGTCAAGAGTCAAGCGTTTTTTTTTTTATCCATTTTTTGTGTGTGTTTTGTGCGTGTTTTTTCCTGGAAAAACGTCGCCCACATAATTTTCAATTTTGAGTTAGTGGCTGACCGGATGTTGGCGATTGTCGATTGTTGCGCTGTGCCTTCTAATTGTAGCCCCTACGCCCCCACCTCCTTGGGAAGTAGGAGACGCAGGTGGTTGTTGTTAAGGGGATGGGCGGTGGGGGTGGGGGTGGTGGTCGGGGTCAAAGTGCACTCAAGTGCGGCGCTAGAAGCAGCTGTTGCAGCAACAACAAATAATTTTCAGGCAATTAGTGAAAATGTTTCAATTTACAAAAACATCCAAATGATAAGCGGGAAATTAGTAAATAAAGACATCAAAAATTTCCCAAAGAGAAGCCGGCGCTAATGGCGCTACGCAGAGGGAAAGAGAGAGAGGGAGAGAGGGAGAGAGAGAGAGAGGGGAATGCATACAACAGGTGATTAATTATAAACACTGACAAAACATAAAAATACAATTTTTACCACGTACACAAATAAAGAAAGCAACGTTGAAGAAGAGGGAGGAGGAGCAGGGAAAGCGGGGAGCGGGGAAAGGGAAGCCGAGGGGTCGAAGACGGTTAACAAATTGGTTAGAACATTTTTATGAGTGCAATAGGCAATGGTATTATGAGGGGTCACTCTGCAACTGTGTGTGTGGTGTGCGTGTGTGTGTGTGTGTGTGTGTGTGTTGTGTGTGTGCGTGTGTGTGCCTGCCCATTAATCGCAGGTTAATTGCCTACAAAGCGGTGAGCTAATTGCCCATAGGCAAAAAGGTACACACAGGTAAGGGAGGCAGCAACAAGAGCGACGGAGAGAGAGAGAGAGAGAGAGAGAGCGAATGAGAGAGAGCGAGAGAGTGAGCGAGAGTGAGTGCGAGTGAGTCGCGGTGGGGGGTTAATCTGTAGAGGGGCGACATCTGAAGAGACATCAAGTCGAAAAGTAGGCGTTTCCATTCCAGATCTTTCTCGTGGGGAATTCGAACGAATATTAATTGTGATGGCAGTTCTTATTTTAGTTTTTTTGATTTGGATTTGAAGGTCCTAAAGATTTATTTTCCGAGAGAGAGAACCAAAGATACTTTGATGCCTGTGAAATTATTTATGGGCTAAATCTAACTTTCAAAAATTTCATCCAATACATTTTTGTTCAGCTCTAAAAATGTAAGTCATATTAAAAAAAAAAACAGAAATTAAATATAAAATAAATATTCAAATACATAATAAAGTACAGAAAATGTTTCAAAGCAATTTAATTTTAACAGGTGGATTTAAATATGGCATCCAAACTGAATGAGGCATCTTAAATAAATATATAATTACATAATAAAGTACAGCAAATATTTCAAAAAAATTAAAAAAAAAAACAGAATTTAACAGGTGGATTTAAATATGACATCTACACTGAATAAGACAATAATAATAAATAAATAAAATAATAATTTGAACATGTTATACCAAGTGGATTTAAATATGACATCCAAACAGAATAAGACAATAAAAATAAAATACAAATTTAAGCATGTAATACTTACTTACTGTAACATAAACTTAGTTAAGTTGTTGATTTGGTTCACAAATATTTAACAAATATTGTGTTTATTATTAAAAGTATGGAGACTATTTATATTTAGTTTTGGCTCTCATGAAGTAAGGCATCTTGCTTAAAAAATGCACTTGCTTTAATGACACAAAATGACTGACTAATAAAGTTAAACTATCGATAAGTGCACCAGTGTTGGGAAGGGACTTACATGACTACAGATGGAGCTACTTGGTAAACTCTTAAGATTGTAACCCAATTACAAAGAGCCAGCTCCCAACCTAATGGCAATTACATAAATGTAAGCTGCTTATGCATGTCTGTGTGTGTGTGTGTGTGTGTGTGAGTGAGTGTGTGTGTGTGTGTGTGTGTTGCGTTAACTGCATGTAAGTTCAACTTTATTATGCACGAAAATGAAACGAACGAGAAATCGAGGCAACAAAATTACTTGTGTCCAATGCAAGGTTGGAGCTGATGATGGGGGGTTGGTGGATGCAGCCTGGTTGCCAGTTGTGCGATAGCAAGTTGCCTCGTTGCGGGTCCCAGGCTCTCTGCGTGTGTGTGTGTGTGTGTGAGTCCGGGACCTGCACATGCGAATGTATCTTCTAGCGATGATGACGACGACGACAAAGCAGACAAAGCGGTGCGTGCAATCGCAGCCAGAACAGCGTCAGCGTTCAACGTTCAGCATTCAGCTTGGCCCCAAAAACCGGGCCGAAACAGAGAGAGAGAGAGAGGGAGAGGGAGAGAGAGAGAGACAGAGACAGAGCGAGCATGGGATGGGACCACGCGGCATAAATTGCGCATAAAACATGGAAAATGAAGCGATAAACTTGAGATACGCGATCGTAAAGCAAAGCAACTTCGTCGTCATCATCATCATCATCATCATCATCATCGTCGTCGTTGTGGGTTTTGCTGCAGTTGATCCCCACCAGGCACAGTGGTTGAAGTGCAAAAGTTTGAAAACTATCATTAACATAATTAACATAATAATCTATAATTTACTTTATTTAGATAAAACTATATGATTCATTAGAGATAAGTAGCTTAAATATTGCTAACGGCACTAGTTAAATCAAATATAAATAAATAACATAAGAATTTAAAAAGTTAAAAATATTTTTAAAAAATTTAATATATTTATAGATGATTTTAGTAAAACAGAAATTAAACTTTTCGTATCATTATTTATTTTTGTCGTTATTTAAAAACAACAAATTTGATCGCTTATCAATCAATCAATCATTTATAAATATTTCTTAATTTGTATTCTTACTTAAAGTTAATTTTTATGTTGAAACTTTCGCTTAACTACTCCTCAAAGTATGCAATGTAAAATTTAGCAGCTTGTTTTAATAGTCTAGATAACTATAATTAAAATACGCTAAATGTTCCAATAAAACTAGTATAATAACAGAAAACAAACTAAAATTAAATACCAGATATATTATTTTAAGATAGTTTGGTTTCAAAATCTTTTTAAGGCTACAGTTTACAGCCTTAAATATTAAACAATTACTATTTAAGAAACATTAAATTTCAAAGTGCACTAAAATATTTTTTTATTCAATAAGATAGTAAAATTTAAAGATATTTAAATTTGTAATGAAAATTATCAATTCTTGAGGTAAGTTTTAGCATTAATATTAATAACAATTTTTATTATCTAATTAATATTTATTTTAAAATTATTGTCAAAACGAAACCGAAACCGAATACAGTAAAAGTAATTCATAACCTTTGTGGAAATCTACACACTTTGAGTAATTTGACAGAAATGTTAAGTTATTTATTGTTTGATTTTGTACACATTTGTTCCACTGTGCCTGTGTAAGCTGTGTGTTGGTGAGTTGCTGGGGCAGCATTGGTCAGTCCGTCGACGGACAATGTCCGTGTGTGTTTGTTTATGTTTGATGAAGCTGTTCAGAGGGAGCGGCTGTCGCTGCTGCTGTCCACTGTCCAGTGTCCAGTGTCTCAGTGTCCAGTGTCTCGGTGTCCGCTGCTGTTGCACGTTGCTGTCCGCCGCCGCTGCTGTTGGTGGCCATTAGGCGCGGCCTGTGGAAAGCCTCCGGGCTGCAGGATAATGACACCCCGACCAAGCTGGAGCAGCGAACTGATCCAGCACAGTTATTTCTGCTGCATTTTAATGAAGCATTTGGCTTTCGCTTTTGATGGGCGTGGCTTTTTCGTGGATGCGTCACGCAACTTTTTATTCAGCACAATTTTTTATGATTTCAGGAAATGGCCAAAAGCCATGAAGCATCATCTTTTCAATTTTAAAAAACACACACATATATATATATATATATATATATATATATATATAAATGCATATGTATACTGTGTATACATATATATTTATTTTTTTGTTGGTAGTTTGAGTGGCTAACAAGCCGCTAACAAAGGCAAACAAGGCTGCAGCGACCAGCAGCAGCAGCAGCAGCAGCTCCTTCTTCAGCTCCTGATCCGTAAACGTCGCAAGGTTCGCCTTTTGCTCTTTTTGATTGTCGGCAAATATTTGGCCTGCTTCTTTTTCGGCTCGTTTTCTTTGGGGTGCTCTGTTATTATTTGGTTGATTAATTAACATGCCACACACTGGACCACCGAAGGTGGCAACAACGCCAGCGGCAGCGGCAGCAACAACAAAATGCTGACAAGGATAACACACATTGCAACAATAACAACAACAGCTGCAAATAACAAACAACATACTAAGGAGCTAAAGATGATCCGTTTGTTTGACAGTTTGAGAGTCACGCAGTTTGAACAGCATTGCTTGGCTTGTAGTCAAAAAACATTTAAGTAGCATTATTTTGATTCATTGATTGTCTACCTTTGCAATAAAACGGTAAACTTGAACGATCTTAAAAAGTTTGATAATAGTTTAGCCCAAAAAAAGTGGAAGTCAAGTTTTAGCTGCTAAATTTGTATATTTTCTTATATATTTAACTATTATAATAAAAAAAACATGTTTAGAAAAAAGCATTATAAAATATGTTATTTAATAAACAATAAATACTTTCCATTTACTTTTAATAAATATTTTAATTTTTTTATTTTTAGTGAATCAGCAATTTGAATAAATACAATAATCATGACAGCATTTATTCTACTCCAGTTTGTCAACCAATGTACAACAATTTTGTATGTCACTTAACTTATTTGTTAACTTAATTAATTAAAACCTATGTTAAAGGTAAGAATGTCTTTAGATACCTTAAATCCATACTCTTATGTAATAAATTTATTGCCAATAATCTTTCATGGTTTCATTGTTCTATTTAGTCTACTTATCTTTTAGATGTTAAATGTTTGATTTGTTTGGTTTCCGACTTTTAAGGACTAATTGTCTCAGCTCCTAAATAAATATGTATTTAAAAAATACTTGAAGAGTTAATATTTTTTATTTATTTATTAAGCTTAAGTAAAATTATTAAAAAATAAATTAAGCTTGAACGGCCATTGTAACACACTTAAAGAAGAACAATAAAAGAATAAGCGATCAGCAGCTACCGATATCAACTCTCTTAGCGGACACGACCCCCAAAAATAATAATAAAAAAGCTAAAAAAAACAACAACAAAAAAAAAAAGCAAAAAATTGAGTTCGTTTCACAAGAGAGCAAAATCGAAGCCAAAGACCAAAGTGGAAGCCAAAGGTTTATGGCTGGTGCACTGGCTCCCAAACTTGGACTCCATTCATGTGCCTCTCGCTCAGCACAGAGTGTGTGTGTTATGGGTGTGTGTGTGTGTGTGAGTGTTTGTATGTGTGTGTGAGTGAATCCACTTCATTTTGTAGTCTTTGTCCGATGTTCTGTGGCCGTCTGACTGGCTGTGCTTTTTTGTTGTTGTTGTTGTTCTTGAGTTGGAGCTCTTCGAATTTTGGAATTTGTTCAGCCTTGTTAAGAGTTGTTAAGATTATGATATATGTATGCCTGTAAATATATATATATATATATATAATGTATATATATATATATATTTATATACATATGTAGACGACGACAGCGGCAGCCATTATGTTTCGCAGCAGGAATGTGGGAAACGGCTGCCTCAGACCATTTTTCAGCTACCTTTGCCGCTCTCTGTGTGTGTGTGTGTGTGCTTCAACAATACTTACACACACACACACACCAGTAGACACACACACACACACACACACACATACATAGCATACAGTGGCCACATAATCGATTCATGGCTGGTACGAGTAGCATTTCTTTCATGTTGCGTTGTTAGTTTCTTCTTTTTTTTTGCTCCATACGATTTTATGATTTGTTTGAGCGCATCTTTTTGGACCACCCGTGAAATCACTTTGGGTTTGCTTTCGGGGGCTTGGGATTTGGGGCCGGGGCTTTTGTTAAATTGCTCTTGTTTATGTTAACATTTAAATTGTAGCCACGGGTAGCCACATAAACAGACTCACAGACTCACAGCCTCTCCACCAGTAACCCAAAATACTCCAAATCCAAAACCGACAACAAAAAAAAGAGAAGTAAAAACCAATATTTAAACGTAGCGCTCCATGAATAATCATCACCCGTCATCATCGTCATCATCACGTTGCTCATCTTTTTTTTTTTTTTTGTTGGTCCGCTTTTCAACATGGCCATCAATTCTGATTTACGAAAAGTGTTAATTAGCCAACTCAACTTTAATGCTCGTTGTGTGATACATATATATATAGTATATATATATATATATATATAGTATTTTTTTTTCTTTAAGAAACTGCTGTCGAGTAAGCCATAATTCTTCAGCCAAAACTGAACCACCTTAGAATTTACACACACAAATTAATTGGCGTTTTGCATGATTCGAACTCAAACCCAAACACGTAATTTAATGGAGTAGTTGGAAATTGTGGAAAATCCTTGGGAACACCAACAAAGAGTGCTCTAATTTATTATACTATTATTAATGACATTTTCTATATAACATCATCATATATAAGAAATTATTCTCTGTGTAATTGCTACAATCGAGGGAAAAATCTATTTTATCCCTACTCGAAATATGTTGGAAAAAATTTATTTTTATTACATATGTAAGTCGGTGATTACTTCTAACATATATAATAAATACTTTTTAAAAATATATATTTTTTGCTTGTAATTTCATATCAGACCCTATCAAAATTGCATCCCAAATTATGGTTTTTAATTACATTTAAAAACATAGCTTTGGAGACATCTCCGATCTCATAAGGTGTATATATCCTCGATCAGCGGAAGCCCAGTCGAATTATCCATGTCCGTCTGGCTGTCTTTTTATATATTTTTTGTTTACCTAAATATCCAAATCTTACTCAATATTCATATTATGTTTCCCACATTTTGACAAAAGATCATTAACATCGGACTACTATATCATATAGATTTCATAGCAACAATCGCTTGATGTTTTGTTTTTATTATAGCGAAAATTTAGATGTCGACAGGTTGACACCGGTTTTCAAGGTTATGTTAACTTCTTTATAAAATGTTTATTAGTTATGCTATAAAGTTTGTCCGACTCTGAAGTTTTTATTTTATTTTTATCGTTTTTGCAATAAAAATAAAATTATAGCTGTAATGAGATACTTATTAGTGAAGTAAATTTACATAAGGCCTAAAAACAAACTCTATTTATATTAAGACAATAAATTAATTAACAAATTACTGATTTAGTTTTAAAGTTCCTGTATGAGTTGAATTTGAATAAATTTAAAAAAATGTGCAAGTTTGACAAATACAGTAAATCATCTTTAATGTTACCATTAACCAGTAGAATTCAATTTATTTTTTTAAATAAATAATGATATTATATAGTTAATAAATATATTAATTTTTATTTTTTATTTTTATTGAAGCTTTCTTAAAAAATCTGATGAAAGTTGATTAAAAATATATTTTTAACATTTAATAATTTTTTTTCCTAGTGCTTCAAAGCTAAACTTATTATTTAATAAATGAAATTAAATATTTAATTTTCTACGAATTCGTTAGAATATTTTCCAAAACTTTCAGAATCACTCGGCAAAACAAGAACACTTCAAACTGAAATTGCGATAAGTTAAAAGTTCTGTTTATGGTATGAAGTTGTTTTGGAGCCACTGTTGATCCATTCATAGTTGGCTGTTGTGGCAGTTGCGAGTGTTAATTGCAACTGCTCCCAGTGCCCCAAGTGCCGCGCATAGTTGTCGCCCCATAATTGTCGCCGTCGCCTTTTGTTGCTGTTGTATGTTGGATGTTGACTGTTGGATGTTGACTGCTGTTGACTGCTGTCTGTCAGCTGTCCATCAAAAGCGTTGCCAACTTGGTGTTAATGGGCGCCTAGAATGCGAGCGCAGTTTGCGGCACTCGTTGTTGTTATCCCCCATCCCCTTCTCGCTCCCCCCCCCCCCACACACACACATCCCTCTCCCACTTGTTATACATGGAACTACGCATGTTTTTGCTTGTCGTCCTCCGTCGGGGATTACGCGTCAGTTTCGAGTAATTGCCCACGTCCACTTTTTGTTTTTTACTTGTTGCCTTGCATTTCATTTATTTTTGGATATGCTTAAAATATAAGAAAACGACACACACACACACACAATTACACAAACACACACAAACTTGTTGTTGCACCCAAAATATTGCGTCGTCCGATCAACAGCAGTGAAAGTGAATCAGTCGCTCCTAACTCGCTGCTGGCTGCTGAATCTCGCTACCCAAGGCCGACAGCTCCTTGAGGAACTGTTTGGCATTGGTCAGCGTGGAGCCGCCATAGATGATCCTTCTGTGCACATTGGAAGTCTGCTTCTGCTTGATAAAGTCCACCAGATTCTGGTACTCAATGTAATTGCCGCCGCCAACCATGAAGACGACTGCATCCTGGAATGGTGCACGATTCTTGGGCAGCACATCGCCACCTTTTAGCAACTTGGGATCCAAGTAGAGATAATCATCCGTTTCCGCATTGCTGCGACATTCCATCACCTGTTCCGTTATCTTTGTCACGGGCAGATTCTGTGCAAGAAAAATTGGATGCAAATGTTACAAAATATTTGTAAAGCTTATCTTAAGTTAAAAAATTATTGCTAACAAATTAGAATAGGTATTTTTTTATCTTTACTAATTTTCCATTAACAACTGTATATTAAATTTTAAGAAGTAATATTTGTTTCTCTGTTTTATCATTTGTAAGGAACTATTTTTAGTATTGTCGAAAGATTGTTTCTAAGATAAGATACGATAAACAAACAAATAAATTACGTGGTGTAACAGAAAAGATATCAGAATTTAATATCTGTATATATATATATATATATATATAAATATAGAGCATAGGAAAATTCTGCAAAAGCCGAGCTACTTCTATGGATACAGCAGATTAAATATTCTAAATTAATGCTGCAAATTATCGAAATATCGAAATCGAAATATCACTTTACAAATAAGTTTCCTTAAAATTTCACAACAAAATTATAAATAATAATATATTTGAATAATAAACAGATATCTGCATTATTTATAGAAGTGCGCATTATTTGTTAATAAATATTACTAGATTTTGGAAAATATATCTTAAGTTATCATAAGAAATGATTCAAATAAAAATATTTCAGTTAATACATTTTTCTTGGTTTCCAAAAGAGAAATTAAGGACTTTTAGAAATAATAATTTTTGCTATTCCCAAACAATTAGATTAATTTAATTTTGTTTACTTACATGTCGCTTGACGACCAAATTCTTGACACCCTCCATGACAAAGGAGCTGCCCTGGGAGACGAGCTTGGTGAACATGGATACGGTTCTGGTGCCGCCGCCCTCATACTGTGTGGCTTGACTGATGCCGGGCGAGCGATTCATGATCGATTTCCAGCGTTGCACATAGGCCAATGCGGTCAGATCACAGCCGGCGGCTTGTAGAGCCTCACGGAGACGTTCCATTTCCGGTTCGGGCAGCTGCTGCCCGCAAATGTAGTAGATGATATAGAGACGCAACTTATCCTCCGGCTGGCCAAAGTCAACATCCCGCAGCAGCTCGAGCAGCGGCTTATCCAACGTCTGCTTGGACATGATCTTCTCCTCGATCTCGAAATAGGAGTCGAGGCGACGTGCCTTGATGTAGTTCAATATCGCTGTGGCAATCTTGGTGTGCATGTCAATCAGACGCTTCTTCTCCATCAGCTGCGGCAGCGAATTCACTGCACTCGTCAGCATCGCCGTCGTATCGTTGACCAGCGAGAAGGCAATGTCCGATTCACCCTCAATGCCCATTGTGGTCTTTAGTCGTTTGATTTCCTCCTCGGAGCTGCGATACGATTCCAGCTCCTCCTGAATCGCCTCGGCCACTGTGGGAAATGGACTGCCCTTGTGCGTCACCCAGAAACGATCGGTGCGATCCAAATCGCATGCCTTGGGCTTCTTTCGTGCACCTAAAATTAGAGTGGGCAAATTTTAATTGTTGTTTTATATTAAGATATAATATACCCTTTATATTCCCACATAGGGTATATAAACGTCTCCCTCGTTATTCGATTACTTGCCCGCACTGACAGCCGTCGACTCGTCCTCCACATAAACGAGATTCAGCCCCAAATCGAGAACATCATGCACCAGCGCCTGATACGACCAAGTGTGATGCAGTGGCGTTGCCAGATCCATATTGCGATCCAGCAGCAACAGGACGGGACGTTGAAAACTGAAGACGCCGCCACCCGCCTGGGTGGCATCCATGTGAAAGAGATTGGCGCGTGCATCCCACAGATTCTCGCGCAGCTTCTTCTCCAGCTTGCGTGCGACCATCTCCGCTGCACTGTTCCGGGGACACCGGATAATCGGCACATTGCCCAGCGTCACAAAGAGCGCGAACAGCGAGTCGACAATTGAATCCATTAGTGCCTCCATTTCCTCATCGCGGGTATTCGCCCGATTGATGGCGTAGTAAGAGAGCTGATCGCTCTGCTGATGCTTCAGTATGAAGAAGTCATCCTCCAGGCTGATGAAGTTCACATACTGATCGTACACCCGATGTATGTTTGCCACGCAGCCAGCGTGCAACGCGGCAGCCGCCAGATTCTCGATCTTGTTGCGTGAGATGGGCGCCAGGAAGTTCAGATGATAAATGTCGTATAATCCATTCGAGAAATCCTGCTGGATGCGATCGAGATTCTCGTCCGTTGGCAGGCAAAAGTAAACAGCTGGCACATCCGGTATTGAGTCACGATCCGAGTGCAGTTGCCTAAAATTACAGGGTATTAGATAGTGTTTGTATATTAAGTATAAAATATAAAATAACTACTATAGTCTCGCAACAAATTGATTATTTCTTAACAAACCTGATCCTCAATTCTGTTCACCCCCCACACATGGACCTATGTTCACCTCTCCCTTTATACTTACGGGGTATCTACTAATCGACATACCAAATCACATTTTCCAGTCATTCACATTGATTCTCAGTTCACCACACCTAATTTCACTTCTTCACTTAGACTATTCCTCTTCCTTTCTTCCAATTTGAATCCCGATCCTCACCACACCTCACACTCACCACACTCCCCACACACCTAAATTCACCTCACCCACCTATTGACGCTTTTAACCTTTTACCCTTTTAACCCAACCATCTCGCTTACTCACACATGCAACGTCACACTTAATTCGCGCAATTCCTTGATGGAAATGATGGGCGAGATGATATCCTGGCCGACGCGATCGTAAATGAGAATCTTCCACACTGGCTCCGCTGCCAACGCTTTAGGTTGCTGCGAATTCAAATTAAGCATTTGCTTAATTGCATCTGAAACACGAAAGCAGAAATAGAAAACAAAAAAAAATCGTATATAGTTTTTCTCCATCCATTTCAAATAATTCTGATTTACGCACTTATTTGTCGCTCTCGCAGTGTTAGCATAGTGTTTGTGTTTTGTTATTGCAGTGACAGCGAACGAAATTGTAGTTAATTATTGAAATTACGCTAAAAACAGCATAATTTACAAAATGTACAAAATACAACACGTCACAAGCGCTGGAATGCGTTATGGTTTAATTTAGTACATTATGCACAGCAACAGCTGTTTGCTGATAGTTCAACTCGAATGTGTGGCGGTTGAACGATATATCGATAGTGCAGTGCTTTAGCAAGTAATCGTATGCAACAGCTGTTTTGCTAGTGATGGGCATTTACCACTAAGCATAGCTCTGTTAGTTAACACCTGCTGAACAGAAGAGAATGCCGAAAATGTCAAATCTGGTTTAATTTAGTTATTTACACTCAATAACAAGTTTGTTAGTTTATTCGCAAATTATTGCTATACATATTTCATTGTTATTAAACGTTTAGCTCAGTTAATTAAAAATAGCTAGATTTGTCATCACTGATGTTAACAGTCCAACACTGATTCCGCTCATGAGCGGAACTGCTCTCTTCTCTCTCTCTGTCGACGACAATTCTGTTGACATTTTGCGTCAAACTTTCGAAGCGAGCGGATGTGCGTCGCGAACGCAGCACAACAAGTTCGACGCGTATTTTTCCCCCCAAACGCAAAACACAGAAAGTGCGGCGAAAACAAAAGCGAGTGTTAATTTGTGTAATGTGCATCGCAATGATTGTAAACGAGCAAAAGCAAAAAATTGTGCAATCAACAAAATCGTGTTATACAATTCAACGTAATTTGTTAAACAATTGCCGCCGCATGGCGAAATGCCGACGACATTTTTCGGTTAGTTGGTGTTATCATTATTTACAACAGAGTCGCGTTTTTCTGTTGTTCATCGTCTGCAATTTGTTGCTGCTAACTGCAAATAACAGCGACGCGCAGCTGTTGATAAATGTACAAAATCAGGTATGAAAATGTGGAATAATAATAATAAGAAATAGCAAAAAAAAAACGAAAAAAAAATAAAATATGGCTTGAGACGCTGGCAGCGCTGCCGACATAGCTGCTGCTTTTCGAACATTCATTTCGAAATTGAGCACATCAAAACAAGAGAGCGAGTAACAAAGAGTGAGAGCGAGAGAGAGAGCGCGTGCTAAAATGAAAAAAAGCATTTGTTGTTATTTGTCAGCTGCTGCTTGGTTTCCTTATTTATTTAATTGCTGGAATTGTTCAACTGACCTTGAAATTACTTCTCGACTCGTTTAGTAAATATTATGTTTTGTTCTTTCCTTTTCGAAATCATAATATTGACATATTTTTGCTTAGGTATTCTATAAATTTTAAATTACACTTGCAGAAAACACAATCCAAAACTAAACAACAAAGAAAGCGATTTTTTGCTTTTATGTTTACATTTGACATCCTTTGCTGCTGCTGCCTCTGCTTCTGCTTCTTCTTCAGCTGCGGCGTTTTTCCATTTGCTGTCCCTGGCCCCAAAATGTTCGTTTGATGCTGTCGACGTCGACGCCGCTGTCGCCGTTCCTCTCCGCTTGCGCTTTGTTTACATTCTCTTTGTTCAAACTGACACACACATACACACACACATGCAATGTGCATACACAAATATACCACATTACACATAAACACACACATTTATGCACGTGTGCATTTCCCAGCTGCAACTTTCTGCATTTGACATTGAGTTTGATGATTAAATAAAATTCTTTCATGGAATCGTCCTCGGGTGGCTAAATATATGAATGTTAATTGTTGACAGTTTGACAGATTGACAAAATGACAGTTAGCCTTGAAAGTTCGCTTTGAGAGCTGTCAAAGTTATTGGCAGCCATTTTAGAGCGGAACAAACGCTAAGTGGTTTGTTTAGGGCTGCCATATTATGAAATTTATTGCATATCGATTTGGGTTTATTGTTGTAGCTGCTAAATCATGAAATTTATTACATATCGAATGAGAATTTTATTATGCTTTAAATAAATGAATATAAATTTAATCATTTTAAGGAATTTGGAAATTGTTTAATGTAACAAAACTAAAATACAAATGTCAATAAGCCAAATAATCGATTATTTTGTATTCAAAAGTTTTTCAAATCCAAGAACTGTTTTTTAAAACGAAAAACTTCATTCATTTTAATTTTAATTTTAAGAATATTCTCTTAAATATACAAATTAAACTTGATGAGAAAAGTTATTCTGCTGCAACTGAATGTGATTTTGCTGCACAAATTGCTCGCCGAAAAGTTCCACTGGGTTGGCGCAAGCATATGAATAAAATACTTGTGTACGCATTCTTCTTCTTCCTCTCTTTTTTCATCTTGTTGTTGTTATGATTCTGCTTGTCATGTTGTTGAACTACATTTGGTGACAGAGGAGCCAACGAGTCGCGACGAGTTCATCTCTACCCACCCCCCTTCGACTCACTGGACTTATTTTTGTCTTGTTTTTAGTTTTTCGCAATTTCACTATTTCCGCTATTTCTTATTTTTATTTTTGCGCTCAACTCTCTTGACTCTCATTTGGTTCATGGTCGCTGCGCTGCCTCTGCTACTGCTGTCTGCGTCAGATCTAGTTAATTTGTTTGTGCTGACGGATGCAGAGACGGCAGTAGCAGCAGCAGCAGCAGCAGCTTCGTCTTCCTATATTCCCTTTTGTTTTTACGCATCTCTATTAATATTCTAGTGCGTGTGTGTGTGTGTGTGCGTGTTGGTTGTGGGGAGGTGGTGGAGGGATAGCGAATGAAAGCAACTCCGCCGAGACTAGTTTTGAAATTGCTTCAACTTGTTGCATCCATCTGTATTTGTTCATTTCTGGTTGTCATTTTCAGGGCGGCGAGGTGATACAGGAGAGCATCACGTCCAACACTGGCGAGGATTTGATTACGCTGGAGTTCCAGAAGACCGACGGCACCCTCATCACCCAACTCATCGACTTTCGCAATGTGAGTATATCAGGGGTGGGGGTTATAAATAACTTAAAGTAGATTTTTGAAAATATCTCGTTTCAAATGCGAAATTCTTTTTGAATTTCTTAAAAACATTTTATTATGAAAAACTTAATAAAAAGTTGAAACATCTCTCAGCTTGGCAAAAATATATATTTGTTTATAATGTATCTTTTTAATTTAAGAAAGATCAGAGGTATTTTGACCGAGAACTTTTTTCATTTATTATATATTATATTTGTTATTTGCATATAAAATATAAAGGCCTTTTACCCAGGAAAATTCTTCAGTTATTTCGTTTATTTCAATTTAAAATTAGAAATTCCTTCATCCAGGAAAATTTTTAATTTCTGTTATCTGTTTTAAAAAAAGAATATTTCTTACATTTAAGGATAAAAGTTACTGAAATTTAAAAATTGTATTACTTAATTAAACGAAAATCTTTTTCTTAATTATCTCGCAAAAAAGGCTATTTTATAAGCTGTAAAGCATTTTCTTGAGCTATTTATCAAACAAGGCAAACACACTTTAAGTTCAATTGAAACTAAGAAAACTTGTTCTCCTTTCTACCCTTCTCTATTTCTTGCAGGAGGTGCAAATCCTAAAGGCCCTGGTGCTCGGCGAGGAGGAACGTGGCCAGAGTCAGTATCAGGTGATGTGCTTTGCGACCAAATTCAACAAGGGCGACTTCATCTCGTCGGACGCGATGGCCAAGCTGCGCCAGAAGAATCCCCATACGATACGCACCCCCGAGGAGGACAAGGGACGCGAGACGTACACGATGAGCAGCTGGGTCCAGTTGAATCGCTCGTTGCCCATCACACGCCATCTGCAATCCCTTTGCGCGGAGGCCACCGAGGCGACCTATGTCCGGGATGTGGACCTCAAGGCGTGGGCGGAACTGCCAGGTGAGTTCAACGCTAATTAATCTTGACAACCACCACACCCCCCACTTAAAAGCAATTGAATTAATTGCTGATTTTGATTTCAACTGACTTATCACAAGAGCAAAGTAGTTAATTCTAAGTACAGTAAGTAATCGATATACTGCCTAGCTGGCCTAGCTCCTAAAAGCAGAGCAAATGTAAAAGGAAATTTGCAATTCAAGCTTTCCGGATTTGTTGTCTCTCAAATAGTACACTTTTAAAATTTAATTCAATTCGGTAACCCAAAATCATGTCTGAAAATTTAAATTTTTTTCTAATTATACTCCAACAATCAATTTAGTTGAATTTTTTCACAAAACTGAAATAATCAGTGCTGAGTAGAGTCAGCTAGCATATTATAAAATTAATAAATTAATTCATTTATTATTAGCAGATATTTTTAACTATGCTGTGCACTGCATAGGTGTTCAACACAGGCAGGCATTACTGTATTTTCCACCTTTTTAAAGACTAAATGGTTTCCTCACTTGAACTTTATTGTGATGAATTTCGTTGAAATCTAAATGGAAATTTTCAAATGCGCCACTCTTTTATTTGGCTGACCGACTTTAACCAAACATTTTTGCTTACTTTCATGTTTATTTTATTTTATTTATTTATTTTTGTTGCAACACCACCGCGCTGTTTATTGTGTATGACGTGTTAGGTTCGTCGATCTCGAGCCTGGAGGCAGCCACCGAAAAGTTTCCCGAAGCGCTGTCGACACGTTGCAACGAGGTGAGCAGCCTGTGGGCGCCGTGCCTCTGCACGCTGGAGACCTGCATCGGTTGGTATCCCTGCGGCCTAAAGTACTGCAAGGGCAAGAGCAATGCTGGTGATACATCCGCAGCGGGTGGCGGACAACAGTTGCAACAGCAGCAGCAGACGAATTATCGTTGCGGGATCAAGACGTGCCGCAAGTGTACACAGTTCACCTATTATGTGCGGCAGAAACAACAGTGCCTCTGGGATGAATGACGACGCGGCGACTGGCTGCGACTGTGACAGTTGCACATGCTGCAGATGCGCTGCGTCAAGCAGCTGCCGCCATGCAAAACTCAAATACGAGCAACGACAATAACAACAACACAAACAACAACTGAAACAACTGCAACAACTAAAAAAAAAACAACGACCAACAAATTACGCCAACTGCTTTTGTTGGTGCAACAGCAGATGCCTTTTGCACTGTGGAGCTTTCCGGTCCATCACATTTCCCATCAACAACAGCAACAACAACAAACTGTCGCTCAATCCCATGTTGATGCTCATCATCATCAGCAGCAGCAGCAGCAGCAGCAACAGCATCATCAGCATCATCATCATCATCCTCATCAACATCAGCAGCAGAAGCAGCAGCAGCAGCAGCAGCCATCAACAATGGCCACCATCCTGGCGTGATAATGCCTCTGAAAATCGGACTCAGACACACCCACTCACACAACACTCTTTTTTTTTGTTGCTGTAAATAATGTATATATACTACCGTTTAGTATATAGCCAAGCTAAACTTACGCTTATGCCGTTTAGGTTAGTCAACAGAAAAAATGAGCAAAACACATTTTAATTATACCTAAATCATTGATGTTTATACAAATTGTTCCCATTTCTATAATTCTTATTGCTTTCGTATATTCGTTTTAAGTAAAATGAGCAGTTTTATTCCACTTTCAATATTTGATTATATTCATAATTTTATGTCGTGTTGAAGTCGTATTACAAGAAATATTGTTCCTACTTAATTTACACTCTTTTGTGACTCTTATTAACTCTTCTTTACATAATTTACACACTCAAATTCAATACTTTATTTGCACACTTTTTTTTACTATTTTGAATTCTTGCTGTTCTTCAAAAACTCTTTAATTTCTGCAAAGCTCAAATTCGATACAATGGGAAATTTGCCAATAAAACTAGAATATATTCAACAACTGGGTTCAGTGTATTTTGTAGTCGAGCTCACTCGACTTCAGCATTCTTACTTGTTATCCCTCTTTTACTTAAATTCTTGCTCTTCCGTATGAACTCTTCTTAAATTTGCTGTACACAAACTAATTCTTGCTATTCCTTATATTTTTTTTTTTTTATACATTCTTGACCCACTCAAACTTTTGCTGTTTCTTATGCTAATTTATTTATTTAAGCCCATTATTATTAAGAATTCATGTTGCTTAAGCTCATTTCACATTTACTCTTAAAACTCCAACTCTTCAGCTCGACTTCCTCATGAATTTTTTTTTTTATACATTTCTGAGAACTTTTTCTTGTATTTTCGCGCTTGTTTATCTTTGCTGACTGCGTTAAATAATGGCTCATTAAGTTTATTTACAAAGTTCGACACATTTCTGCGCTCATTTGTCATAATTAATGTGTACATAATACAAATGTTCATCGCTTCATTAAATATTCGGGCTTTAAGCTTACACCTCAATCATATTATTGGTTTTCGCAACAAAAAAATAAAACAAAAACAGCTCAAGTACTAAATTTCATCTAGCATTTAGAATTGAACAAAATAAATATATGTAAAGAAAATAAAAATTAAATGTGGCCTTAGCATATTTTATGAGCGCAACTAGAAAAGAAGTTTGTAAAATTATAAGATTTGACATAAAACTCACACACACATACAAATAATTGTACTATCTGAAAAGTGCTCATAATAGAAATGAAGAAAACGTTTACTTTCCATATAAGGTTAGTTTTTAAAGAGTTCTAAATATGCTTTATTTATACTAACCGAATCGACTGCCGCAAATGCTTTTTATATAATTAAAACCCAAACAAAAATGGCTGTTCCGTATATATCTTAAATCATCATAAATGACAGAACATTTTTAAATATCCTTTTCCAAATAAAGTAACCCCAAAAGTGTTCCGTAAACCACAAAAATTAAAATAAAAAATATCCTTAATCCTAATTAAATTCCTTTTTAAAACTAAAACTTTCCTAAAAAAAAACCTAATACAAAAAAGAAGACTTTTTTTGTCTGCCTGCCTTTTAAAACTTGAATTTGAACTACAAATTTATTTATTCCACATTATAAAACCTTTAACCTTAATGTATCTTGATAATACCCAATAAGAAGCAAACAATACCAAGAACAATAATCTATTGTAAAATTTCCAGAACTAGTCTACTTAGAGAGTGTTTAGAATGGCTATTTTCCTAAAAAGCATACTACAAAAACCAATTACTGAAAATCTACATAAAACAAAAAAGGAATTTTCAATTTCGAAAAAGAATAAATATATATTTAGAGAGAAAGAAAAACGGTGATAATAATTTTTTCTACAAATGCGAATAAAAATAAAACTATTTCTCACAGTGTAAAAATGGTAAATGAAATTGTACATATTAAAAATAATTAATTTTAATGACATAGATATATACATATATGTAATAAATAATGCTGGAGAACTCAACAATCTGATTCTTATAACAAATTAAAAACGATTAATCGACTAGTGCTAAGAAGAATAAACAAATAAAGCAGCTGACAAATTCTACATTTTGTAAAAAAAAAAAATTGAATTTCTTTTTATTTATGGAAGTGAAGACTTGAACCAATTGTGAATTTCAAGCACTCAATTGCTTACAGAAAGCATTGCACATCTCGCCAGAACAAACACAGCATGCAATGCGAGTCCTCCCAGCAATGGCAAATCCTTTATGCGATTTGTAATTCATGAGCAGCAAGCATCGCACACAGATTCTTATCTTACTATCGAGTAGCTTACACAGCTAGAGAGAGAGAGAGTGGGTGCTCTCTGCGATTTTGCTGGCAGCATAACTATATTCATGGGCAGGCAGCAGCTGAGGGAGAGGGACGACGATAACTTAAGGCGTACGGAAACCAAATCGGCGTCGTAGAAAATTGAATTTGCTGCCAACGGCGGGGAGAGACGAATTCTGTGTGTGTGTGTGTGTGTGTGTGTGTGTGTGTGTGTGTGTGTGTGTGTGTGTGTGTGTGTGTGTGTAAGAGAGTGAGGGGGGGTGTGTGGGCGGTGGTTTTCTTGTGGGATTTTGTGCTCTTGACGCGCGCCTTGCAGAACGTATGTGCATGCCTAATGAGCCATGAAATGCCAAGGCTTTTTTTTTTTGCTCTCTCTTCTACTTTCTTACATATATTTATTTGGTGGCTAATCAGCGACAGCTGGTCAGCCCTCAAAAACCGTTAACCTCGTCAGATATTATACAAGCATACATAATTACAGTTGTGAGCTGCTGGCGCGTAAATCAAACAAAAATCAACTCAACTCGGCAAATGCTCTTAATTAAGTTTACACTCTCGCAATTCGATTTCTTTTGCCGGGCTGGGGGGCAGAAAGAGTCACGGCAGCCGACAAAAGTGTCCATAACGTTTTGTTAATGACCAAATAATTATGCATAATTGAGTTTATTATTATGGTTACGGCGCAATAATAAATAAATCAGTTGGATAAGCACTTGGGACAATAAAACTCAGCACAGCTATGCAGGTAATTTACTTTAATTGAACTCATTCTTGATAAATATAGTTGTTTGACACGTAAGAAAGCACACTAAATTTCTTGCTGTGGTTAAAAATACTAGATATTTATTTTAAATATGTTGTGCACACAATTTCCTAACTACTAAAAATGAACTTGTGAAAATTGAATGCGAATGTTAAAAGTTATTTATTATTTAATATAAGTATTTTAGCAAAGCAATTTAAATAAAACAGCTCAGGGTATTAAAATGCAATGTTTAAATTTTATGTAAATATAAGAAAAAACATATATATTCAAGATAAAATAGCTAAGCAATTAGAATATATATTTTTAAAGGCATTAAGGAAATAAATGAGAATATTTTAAGGACTCAGAAAAGCACAGAAAATAAATTACAAAATGTAAAGTTTTTGTCGCCTGTGGCAGGCTCAGCTGCTAGCCAATAAGCGCCGTTGTTGTTGTTGTTGTGTGTGTGTGGTTGTGTTTACGTGTGAGTGTTTGTGTTTGTGTGTGAGTGTTTGTGAACTTTGTTGTTGCAGCATATTTCGTATTGAGTTTTTCAGGTCAAAAGGCTGCATTTGCATAATTGCTTAAAAACATTCAGATACAGATACAGATCCATATGTTTATGTTTATATTTATATGTATATATAAATATATATATATAAATACAGTCTGTTCAACTCATGCTTGTATTTGCTTATATCACGGCATTAAATGAATATCACTCATACGACCTGTAATCATCAGCGGAACTAACAAAACAGGCTCAAGTAGTTGATTTGCGCGTCGTTGCCGCATTGCCAGTGTTCAAGACTCATAATTTATGCAGCCACGCCCCACGTATACCAAAACAGCCCATCAGCATTCATTTTGCCAGGTCACGTAGGACAATGAGCGACAACAACAACAACAACAACAGAAACAACAACAACACAAACAACAACAACAGAAACAACAACAAGAATGGCAAACATTTCAAATGTAATTTTCACTTCTTCTGCGCAATCTTGACAAATGCCGCAGACATTTTGGCATTCAGCATTCGTTTGATTCTAATTGAAAGTTTTAACAATTAGCGGGCCTAAATGAGAACAACAACAACAAACAGCAAACAACAACAACAGCAATAAAAACAACAGCATACAAATTACAGCTACAAGTTTTTGTTTACTTTTGTACAAGCTTGCGATAAGAATTTAATGAAAATCAAAAAAGAATCGAACAAATTATTGAGAATGAAATTTAAATACCCTTACAGAAAACTGATATCTAAGAGAATGTTATATCGTATATAGTAATCCCATGTTGTCCAAAAGTGATCAGCATATTAAGCAATATATTTAGGGAGTTAGGCTTACATATCTTTATAAGTGGAAATCCTTTTTATGCGAGAAGTCATCTTTCCAAGTTTCAACAAGAAGGTTTTTGAAACTAGGGAATTAATTTGTATGGAAACAAAATCAAATTCGAGTCGAGTAGTAACGCTGATCACGAAAATATATATACTTAATAGACTTAAAGACGTTTTCATCAATGCGTTACAAACGTCAAGAGAAAATTAAAATACCCTCTGCCGGGTTATAATCTCTATATTTGAAAGGTCAAAAGTAGCATTCGAAGCAGCTATGCTTGAAATGTATTCCGGGTTTTAACAACAATAACAATAACAACAATAACAATCAGAATTTCTTTAGCCAAATTCCAGCTTTGAAATATGCTTCAAAAAATTGTTTTAATGAATTTCAATTAGAAGATAATTTTGAAGAATGTTTGTCGACAAGTGGGCGGCAAATGACTAAATAGAAAGTGGATGAAAAATACAAATTTTGAATTCTTGCTTTTCGGATTTTGAATGGAAAATGAATTTTTTTGGAACTTTTGCAATAAGCAATTAATTAATAAAATCAATCTTAATTGGGCGTAATTAAGCTTTTAAATTTGTTTAAATGGCATAATAAAGATTTCTATTATGCACAATTACGCAATTAATAATTAAGTAAGAATTAAAATAACAGAAAAAATAGTGTAATAATTTAATTCTTTCTTAACTTAACAAGTGAATAAATGAATAAATAAATAAACAAAAGTTGTTCTTAAATTTGAGGCTAAAGAATACTGTGCCATTAAACGCCGCATTAAATTACAATAAGAACAAATGTATATATTAAGCTGTCATGATTATCTATCGCATTATTGCGTGAGCTGTGGCTGTGGGCGTGCTCTCTTAGCCAAGTTAGTTGCCTTCAACTGCAATGCACATAAATCAATGACAATCAAAATTCATTTCGCCTGCGTTGATTTATTGCGTTTGTTTGATTTGCCAGCGAGACAAACATACAGATGAAGGTACAGTTGGATGCTATATATATATATATATATATATATATAGGTATTTGTATATGTAGAGTGGGGGTTGATTCTTTTCTTGTCAGCATTGCATATTAATGTGAACTGTGAACTCAAGATTTAGCTTGCCTTTTGTTATTTCTTTACATTTCTGTTTCTTCTTTTTTTGTATAAATATTAAATGTATGTATACACTGTTTGATGAGGGGAGGCGGGGTGTGGGATGTTTCTCGGGTAACCTTTTTTGCCAAATCATCAATCAATCAAACTCGTGTGATTTGCTACAGTTCAAATCTCGCTCTTAGTTCAATCGTTCAGCCATTCAAGCTGAAATACAAATATTTGCTTCTTTACCCCCGCCCTCCACCCTTCCTTCAAAAAAATACAAAAGCGTGCACCCCTACCGCGCCCTATTGGCGTGGCACACCTTCTTTTTGTACCCTGGACACATTGAAAATGGCTAGAAAGGTTATATATATTTAACAACTGGATGCAGGGTATAACGTAGTCGAGCTCACTCGACTACAGCATTCTTACTTTTTTTTATTTTTTGAGAGCCTCTCAAGTGCGGTGCCAGGTTGAGGGCTTAAGCTCCGTCCGTCTGTTTGTTTGTCCGCTTGTTCCTTCGACTGACTGACACGGCTTACAAATGAAGGCCTTTCTTCCCCACACCCCACCACCCTCGCTGTGTGTGTTGTCATGAGTCATGACCCCATTGCGTAAAAGGGTACAAAAAATGGCGACATGGCAACCCTAAACGCAAAAGGCAGCAGCAGCTGCCACGCTTCTTCTCCTTTTTCTTCTTCTTCTTCTGACTGCCGTATAATCTGCTATGCGATGTGCTGCTGGCAACCTGTTACACAAACATACATAATATATACAAATAAATACACACATAGCTGAGGATTCAATTCAAGAGGAGCCATAGATCGAGGATTTAGGTCTTAAAACTGTGGCCTACCAACTAAATGTTAATTAGACTTTAAAAAGTTATTTAAAAATTTCTACAGACGGTGGCAAATTCTCAAGGTTTCAAGTTTAGTACTTTACTAAGCATACACCACGTACGTATACATATGTAAGTGTTGGTTTAGGTGTAAATGCTAAAATAAAGAGAGCAAATTTTAAGAGAGAGTGTGAATTTTAAGAGCAGCATTGGTGTCACTCCGTTTGTTTAAATGCTTGATCGGTGAAATAAGTCGCTTATTTTCTCCACGACGCGTGCGTAATTTGTTAGCTTAGTTGCACAAACAAAACCTTACTTACTTGCTCGTAGCTTGTTGCAACTTATCTAAAGCTTAAATCTAAGGTGCGTTAAGCTAAATCAGAAATGTGTTTGGCCATTTTGTTGTTGCTGCTGCGAATGCAGTTCACAAAATGTTGTCTCTTTTACTCATATACATATTCATACATACACATACACATAAATGCAAAAGTACAAGTTCAAAGCATGGACAAGGTAAATGCGGAGAGCAGCTAAAGAGAGCGCGAAATAAATCACCGCTTATCTCTGGCCACACTTTGAGTGTATTTATCTTGGGTGAAATTAACATTGAATTACGTAATAATCACATTCAAATTAAGTTAATTTAATAGCGTTAATTTTCACACAGTTTTTAAAATTATGAAAACTTCGTATAATTGCTTTAATTTCAATTTGTTGCTGGTTTTTGCCAACCACAAAAAGAGCAAGAGAGAACGTTGCAGTCGGACGCAACCGAGAGCGAAATACTATGATACCATAATTTGTGGTCCAACATTTTTATTTCCAATTTGTTTAAGGGTGTTACTAGCAATATACCTTTCAAATTTGGTGACTCTAGCTTACAAATTATGGAAGATATGCGCATTTTAGTTTTCTAAGGCCGAAGTCGGTATAAGGGCATAGGTCGAACCTTCAAAATGCCATAACTTCGTCAAAACTCATCGCATTTTCAAAAACCAGAGCGTTTTAATCATAGTTTGGCCTCTAGGTCAATCGTACATTTAAAGTTGAAAACGTATTTTTGGGTCGGAACATAAGTCAAAATTATAGTCCGAAAATCGGCATATCCGTATTTCGGCATAGGTCGAACCTTCAAAATGTCATAACTTCGTCAAAACTCAACGCATTTTCAAAAACCAGAACGTTTTAATCATAGTTTGGCCTCTAGATCAATCGTACATTTAAAGTTGAAAACGTATTTTTGGGTCGGAACATAAGTCAAAATTATAGTCCGAAAATCGGCATATCCGTATTTCGGCATAGGTCGAACCTTCAAAATGCCATAACTTCGTCAAAACTCAACGCATTTTCAAAAACCAGATCGTTTTAATCATAATTTGGCCTCTAGATCAATCCCACATTTAAAGTTGAAAACGTATTTTTGGGTCGGAACATAAGTCAAAATTATAGTCCGAAAATCGGCATATCCGTATTTCGGCACAGGTCGAACCTTCAAAATGTCATAACTTCGTCAAAACTCAACGCATTTTCAAAAACCAGGGCGTTTTAATCATAGTTTGGCCTCTAGATCAATCCTACATTTAAAGTTGAAAACGTATTTTTGGGTCGGAACATAAGTCAAAATTATAGTCCGAAAATCGGCATATCCGTATTTCGGCATAGGTCGAACCTTCAAAATGCCATAACTTCGTCAAAACTCAACGCATTTTCAAAAACCAGGGCGTTTTAATCATAGTTTGGCCTCTAGATCAATCCTACATTTAAAGTTGAAAACGTATTTTTGGGTCGGAACATAAGTCAAAATTATAGTCCGAAAATCGGCATATCCGTATTTCGGCATAGGTCGAATCTTCAAAATGTCATAACTTCGTCAAAACTCAACGCATTTTCAAAAACCAGGGCGTTTTAATCATAGATTGGCCTCTAGATCAATCCTACATTTAAAGTTGAAAACGTATTTTTGGGTCGGAACATAAGTCAAAATTATAGTCCGAAAATCGGCATATCCGTATTTCGGCATAGATCGAACCTTCAAAATGCCATAACTTCGTCAAAACTCAACGCATTTTCAAAAGCAAGGGCGTTTTAATCATAGTTTGGCCTCTAGATCAATCGTACATTTAAAGTTAAAAACGTATTTTTGGGTCGGAACATAAGTCAAAATTATAGTCCGAAAATCGGCATATCCGTATTTTGGCATAGGTCGAACCTTCAAAATGTCATAACTTCGTCAAAACTCAACGCATTTTCAAAAACCAAGGCGTTGTAATCATAGTTTGGCCTCTAGATCAATCCTACATTTAAAGTTGAAAACGTATTTTTGGGTCGGAACATAAGTCAAAATTATAGTCCGAAAATCGGCATATCCGTATTTCGGCATAGGTCGAATTTTCAAAATGTCATAACTTCGTCAAAACTCAACGCATTTTCAAAAACCAGGGCGTTTTAATCATAGTTTGGCCTCTAGATCAATCGTACATTTAAAGTTAAAAACGTATTTTTGGGTCGGAACATAAGTCAAAATTATAGTCCGAAAATCGGCATATCCGTATTTCGGCATAGGTCGAATTTTCAAAATGTCATAACTTCGTCAAAACTCCACGCATTTTCAAAAACCAGGGCGTTTTAATCATAGTTTGGCCTCTAGATCAATCCTACATTTAAAGTTGAAAACGTATTTTTGGGTCGGAACATAAGTCAAAATTATAGTCCGAAAATCGGTATATCCGGCATAGGTCGAACCTTCAAAATGCCATAACTTCGTCAAAACTCAACGAATTTTCAAAAGCAAGGGCGTTTTAATCATAGTCCTAGATCAATCGTACATTTAAAGTTGAAAACGTGATTTTAGGTCGAAACATAAGACATAACATGGGAGATATGTAGCTTTATCGATTTGCGAAAATCGATTTTATCGGCTTGGCCTCTGATTGTACAAGTGTGAGTGAGATGCATATATTGCTGCTGCGAAAAGTGGCAAGAAGCTGATACAAAGGATTATTTATTGTGACTGCTGATGCTGTGAGTACGTTTTAGGCAATTTTATCTGTAATTACCATTTACCAACACTTATTATTTACCAACACCAGCAGTACTTAAAAAGGCGCAAAAATCATTGCTTATTTTGTTGGCCAACTTTGTGCACTGTTTTTGTTGCAGTGTAATCGCCCAGTCCAGTTGACTACTCCACTCACAATTATCTTTCAGGGAGGAGGAAGAAGAAGGGAAACGAGGCTTCTGCTAAGCTTCTGCTTCCGATTTTTTGGGCGGAGGAGGCACTGCCAGCTTCGACTTGGACTGCTGCTTGTCGTCGTCATCCTGTCATCCAATGCAATCCGGTTTGTCGGCTCGACTTGTTGGCAAAACAATTTTGATAGCATTTTGGCTAACACATTTTGCGCCCAATTGGCAATTGTGCAATTGTGTTTGCCAAGCGACGGATTAACTAACTGGAGGAGGGAAGTAGCAGCAGTTGCCACTGGTCGAGTCTTGCGTAGATTTATTCAATATCCAAAAATGTTCGCCTGTTAAATTGTAAATAAGTTTTGCAGTTGCTGCTGCAATAATTGCGAACAATGCAACAACTAACTTTAATGAGAGGCGCCGCACACAAAAAGCGGAAAAGGAAGTGGCAGCGACAGTGGCGACAACAGTGTCAGCACAATGTGGCAACAACAACAACAACAAGAACAACTTAAATCCTTGAAGTGTGCAGTTCGTTTCATTTTCGTTGCATTTGCCTCAAGTGCATTTTGCTAATGATAAAGTCAAACAGACTTTGGACAAACTTCAGTGCTGCACAGTGGTTCCAAATTGTACATATGTATTTATATAACTCATTTACTATTTAATATTCAGCTTAGTTGACTTGGGAAAAACAACAGAGTAGAATAAAATAAATAAATAAAAAATAATAATACAATAATAAATAAGTATTAAATAAATAAAAATTATTAAAAAATATTATTATTATTAACAGAGTATAAAATCAATAGTTTTTTTTTTGTATTTATTTATTTTTATGACTTACAACCACTGTGCTTAAATAATCACATTATTTTCGTCTATATTGCGTGCCACTGTGCGAGGCGCTTTGCGTTTGTTGTTGCATGCTTTTGAGTTGTTGCCACAGACAATGCGCCTTTTCCGCTACGGTTAGCGTCGGGCAACTGCTGCCCCCACTTGCACCTGCCCCTGCCACTGCGACTGCCCCCTGCCTCAGTGTGGAGTTTATAGAGGTGTGAAGGTGGTGTGGAGTGTGCGTGTGCAATTTACGCGTCCAGCGTCAAGTGGCATGCCGAGGCATGCCACAAGCTGCTGCAGGCGATGCCTTTGTGACCAGTTGACAGTCATGCAACTTTAGTGTGTGTCTGGCTTGGTGGCAAGTGTTGAAAACATGTTAATTGCTAACATTAACAATAACAATAGCAACAAACAACAACAACAACAACAACAACAATAGCAACAACAACTAGGCGACAGCTTGCTTGCTCCACTTGCGACAACGACAAAAACAACGAATACAACTTTGCCATGTTGTAAACGGAAGTCTGCCCCTCAGCCACACATATACCCCTGCCACACATCCACCCCTACATCGTTCTGCCCCGCACCCTTTTGCCTGCTGCTTGAGAAGGTGCAACATAAAGAAAACCATTTCGAGTGAGCACGACTAGGGGATACCCTGTTAAAAACGTAATGTGCCTGCACATAAATCTGTGATTATTATTCGATGTACGTTTTAACAGTTATTCAAAAATATACATAATAATCTGAATCTAAATCTTTTCGGTAATCGATTTAAATCGATATATAAGAAACGTGCGCAGAACTTATATTGGAAATTTATAATGTATATAGATCGATTCTGCTGATTACGAACATATATCCCTTATGGATTCGAAGCTGCTTCCTTCTACCTACATTATACCCGTTTTTAATGGGCTCAGGGTATAATAAAAAAAAGAAGTAAAGCTGTGCGCGGAAGTATTTGTCAGGATATTTATCGCATAAGCTATTTCTCTTGAGTAGGCGGCCGCCAGCCAGCGGAAAATTGTGAAAATTTAATTGAATACGTTGCCTGGCAAGGACACGTGCCATGTGCCACATGCAAGCAGTCGGCTTGGAGTTCCTCCTGGGACACAACAGCAGCAGCAGCAGCTCATCAAATAATAAAGCCTCGTGGAGCAGCTGCCGTTGTCGAGTTGAAGCTTAAAAATACCAACGTAAAAGAAAATAATAAAAAATTAAAAATTTATAAAATGCACCATTTTTAAAAATGGGTCATCGATTGTAGCACGTTTTTGTTTCACTTCTGTATCGTGAATTGTGTGGCCTTAAAATGAATACGAATTGTTTTTGCATTGACACAAATTAATCAAATTAAAATGATTGATGATTTGTATTTCAAGAAAATGAAATGCAATTCTTAGATTCGATTAAGTTGACTTTTATGCATGATATTATTTATGCAGGACATTATTTATTATATGTTATTATTTATTATATTATATATTTATCGGATCATACGACTTTGAGGTTTTAGGGACAGGAGTGGATGTGTCCTTTAAGTTGCTCAATCTTTTAACGTCTTTACTAGAAAAACTTCAAATTTGATCACTCTTGATATTACATTGTGTTGGTGTCTACTGATTTGCGTTTATCGATTTTATCAATTTCCCACTTATCTTCATAGGCGTTTGCCTATATCTACCTTTTCAGATGGTTGCAATTGTATGATTTTATCGATATATACTTTTAGATTTATCGGCTTATGTGATATTGGGCGCAGGAGTAGGAGTGCCATTTAAATTGATATCCTTCAGTATCTAGTAAAATATCTTTCTATCTGACTACATCTTTTAAATTATTTAAATTATTTAAATTGATATCCTTCAGTATCTTTCTATCTGACTATATCTTTTAAATAGTGTTATTATCGATTTGCATTTATCGATGTTATCGATTTCGCAGCCTCTCTGTCTGACGCGAACATAGACAAATATATTTGTCAAGTTTCAAGTCTCTCGATAGCTACATAAACGGATGGACATTGCATAAATCCCAATATACTCTTCTACCTTCGTCAGCAGAGTATAAATAATTAAATTAGATAATATTTTGTTCTCATTTCGTTTCCGCCCTGCACATATTCAGCTCATATTTATTTTAGGCTTTTGTTCTGCTGAATCCAACTCTTGTTTGCACAATTTTGGATGTCCTTTAAAATGCAGGCTTATTTCTAGCTTTTTATTTGATGTTTTTTCAGTGCTGCATTTTTATGTTTTATCTTTTTTCACTTCCTTTTTTTACGTTTCATTGTAAATTTTTTACAACCAACGCAACGATTTTAAAATCAAAGCCAAAACACTATATCAAATTAAATATTCGCATTCGCAAATAGAAATGCTTAATAAAAAGTATATATAAAAAAAACGGATATGCACTTGCCAAAAACATTTAAATTCAGCTTTAAAGCGCATAAATTTTTAATTAAAAAAGAAGGGAAGACAACGAAGAAAAAAATAAAAATAAAAAAAACAGTTTATGCAAAAAATGATTTTAAAAAGAGACCCGCACAAAATCTCAAGCACATAATCCTTTTTAATGGCTGGGTAAAAAAAAGATTAAAGTCGACAGTGCATAAAAAAATGACGACGGCCGCAAATTAATTTGTTTATTTAGGCGCCATTTTTGCAGCTGTGAAACCTTTGGTGACAATTTAAAAGACAAAAAAAGGGCAACCCTTTAAATTATACACTGAAAAAATAACATTTGCCAAATATTATGAAAAACGTGTGCATTAAAGGCTCATTCGCAGCATAATACCATTTACAAGCACTTCGTTTGCAACATAACCTCAGCGAAACTAAGCAACGGCTGCAACAGAGGGGCAGAGTGTGATATGTGGAGAGGGGTGTGGAGGGTAATGGCGTAGAATAGGAAATTTGCATGCGAAATAAGCGCAAGTTGTCAGCAGTTGCTAGAAATAAAAATACAAAAAATGTAACAAGTAGAAGACAAATGAAATTTAGCAAAGCCGACAATTGAATGCCCTTTTAACAGGGTGTCAAACTGGTATCGTAATCGGATTGCTTATCGATTGAAATGCACAATCGGAATCAGAATCAGAATAGAATAGATTCTCAACATTTGCTTGAGAGCCACATTCGATTTTATTATTACCGAAAATATTTTACCGCAACCAAAACTCGTTTCCGTTATTTTTGTGTATATTTGTTAATTTTTACCTTCTTACCTTCTTTTCTTTCCCTTTCATTCTTTTCTTTCCCTTTCTTTTTTTCTCTTTTTTCCAACTGTTTCTATGGCCACCTTTATCACCTTTTTTTGGCAGGGTATTTCTCAGCCCAACTGATACAATGTAAATTATTTTTGCAAACTTTTGTTTTTTACAATTGCGATCCGTAAGAATTAAGGTATCAAAACGTAACAGAAAAATAACAGAATCTTTACTGGAATTTGTAAACTTTACGTACCAGTTTCGAAATTGAAATCTAAATTTATTTTGGTTTGAGATAGTGCATCTTAGGCATGTTAATATACATTATATTAAAACTAGTATTAATTAAAAAAAAATGCATTCAAAAGCGCAGCACAATAACTGTATTTAAATGCTGTTATGAATATGTGTATTTATAAAATATAAAATATAATATTAAATTGATGGCAAAAATATATTTATTTATTTATTTAATGTGCTCAAAAAAAGGTGCAGGGCTTTTAAAAGATTTTAATAATTCAAAATTTGCAAATAACTTAAAAATAAATTTTTTAATATTAAAAGGGAAATTAAATTAAAAATGTTAGCACTTAAAAAAAAGTAATAATAATTAACAAAGTACCGGGCTTAAATTTAGAAACAATTTCAGACAAGAAACGGAGCTGATATTTTGGCGATGAAACTTAACGTTTTCTTTAAAAATAATAATAATAATAATTTATTTGTAGGTAAATAATAATGGTGCGACAAAGATTTTCATCTGTAAAAAATGTCAACGTTAATGATTTGTTTTTTTTGCTTTTTTTTTGTAGTTAAGAGAACAAATCTGTCGTATTTAAAACTATTATTGTTGCATTTCAAAGTACAATCATTCTATATGGAAACTTGTGTTGAAAACTTCGGCTCCAAAACTGGTTTATATTCACTTAAACATTTTTTTTTTTCTAAAAAAATACTAATTTTAGATTTGCAGACTTTCTTCAATATCTCCATTGAATATTGCATGACATATTCAAAATACCTCGTAGTTAGGGTATACAGCAAAAAAATGCTGCAATTGCAAATGACAAGTTTTTTGCACTAAGCAGAAGTACAAATGGACGAGAGCCAAGTGGGTGGTACACTTGTGTGTGTGTGTGTGTGAGTGTGTGTGTGTGTGTGTGTGTGTGTGTGTGTGTGTGTGTGTGTGTGTGTGTGAGTGTGTGTGTGTGTGTGTAAGGAAGAGATGACAAGTTACATTGACACACTTACTGCATGATGAAGCAAAATGAGTGACAAACTGACTGCACAACGTTGTAAGCTGCTTATTAAGCACTGCACATGCAGCACCCATCCGCTCTGTGTTGCAGCATCAACAGCAGCTGTGGCAAGCATTTGACATGGTGCAGTGAACACCGCGTGCCCCATTTAACAAGCAGCAACCCCAAAAGCCACTAGCCCAAATCTAAATAAGCCCAAATCTTCAAAAAAAAAACAACAAAAACAAAAAAATTACAAAAAAACAGAAAGCGCACTCAAACTTCAAGTAAATAAATGGGTTACTTTCACTTGAGGAAGGGGCGAGGGGGTGCGGAGTGGCTAGAATCAGTGCCACAACCCAAATCAATGTCAACGGCTGCTATTTTTGGAGCGTGTGGCGCCTCGAATCCGTTGAGAGTGGGGCACAGTATGCACGTGCCACCAGTTGATAAAGTTACGGCGTTAACAGCCGTTAAACTTGCCACACGCAAAAGGTTTAGACGCACCGTTGAGACTTACGCTGCTTATTCCTCTTCTTCTTCTTCTTCTACTTTTGGGCCAACTTGTTAAGAAAACTTTTGGCCCCGTTCTTTTCAATAAATAACCAAATGGCAACGAGAAAAACAAAGCCATTTAAAATCGATTTTTACAACAATTTCGAAATGCGCAATTGTTAAAAATTTAATTTTTCATTGTTTTACGATTTCTCAAAAATGAAAATGGGACACGAAAATGTTGTTAGCAAAAAAAAAAGAAAGGGAAAATGCTTTTTAGATGCCAAATCAATTTGGATTTTCGTCGAGTGATTGAAGAGTTTTCATTATGGCCTTAAAAAAGTTGTAGCCAAGTTAATCAAAGTAAACTCCTTCGCTTACAGACATCATAGTATATGTGCCATATATATGCACTGGCATCCTTTCCCAGATCCTTTAAGCCTGTACTTACGTACTTAACGTATTTGGCTGACGTTGTTTTCTTCAACAATGCAAATGGTTAACTTCAACGTTGCGTGCCCTGCAGTGGCATGGAAAAAAAGGAAAACAGAAAAGAAAATCGCGGATGTTGCGCGCTGACATGGAAAATGTCGGCGACATGTTGTCATTAATTTGCCAGCGACAAACAACAGCAGTCGAACAAAGAAATGAGCAGTTAGAATGCGAGAGATGAGAAATGAGGGCATACTCAACTTGCACATATCCTATATCTTAAAAGACATACATACTCAACTTGCACATATCCTATATGATATATATCTTAAAAAACGTATATACCCAACTTGCACATATCCTATATCTTAAAAAACATATATACTCAACTTGCACATACCCTATATCATATACATATATATATCTTAAAAAACATATAGTTTGAATACCAATTGGACACTTTTCAAAAATTTAATGTTTATCAGCAAAAAAATAAAAACAGAATTTATTTTCTGTAAATTTCAAATTATAAATTAATAATTATGGCAAAAATTGATTTAGTTATTTATAATATAGATTCTAAAAAGTGCACAGTTTTGAAAAGATTTTTAAAAAATAAAAATGTTCATTCAAATGTAAAATTAAATTATGTAAAATAAAAAGAGAAATTCAATTAAAAATGTAAATATTTAAAAAATATAAAAAAACAACAAGCTCAAATTGATTAACATTTTAAAACAAGAAACGAAACCGCAATTTTGAAGCTTAACATTTTCTTCAAGAATAATAATAATAATCACCATTTATTTATAATAATAATCAATAACCATAATTATAATAATAATAATTAATAATCATTTACTATACTAAAAATATATTTTCAAAACAATTCATAACCTTTACCCGAAGAATTACGCTTTACCAGAACTGTTTGTCATCCTTATTGAGTGTCTACTGTATACATATATTTAATTCCCTTATCCATAAACATTGCCAAGCACTCAAGCAACAAAGTAATCAGTATCTAAAGTGTTATCTGAAAAAAAGAAAAGACTTTTGTAAATAAATCTTTTACCTGGAAAACTGAACGCACCTGGAAAACTTTAGCAAAACCTTTTTCATTGAGTGTCCCGTTGAAATATATCCTTTGAGTGTTGCACATGTATAGGGTATACACACACACACACACGCACGCACATACATATATATATATATATATATATGTATATCTTAGATTTCAACAGCTCTTGATGTTTGTTGTCAGTCGCTGTTTGTCTCACAGTCTGTCTGTTTGTCTGTTTGTCTGTCTGTCTGTCTGTCTGTCTGTCTGTCTGTCTGTCTGTCTGTCTGTCTTTTGGTGCTGTTGCGCTTTTAACGAGCGCCAATTTAAAACTGGCTGCCATTTCGACATGAGTTTCTAATGCCGCTTGAAATATTGCACATACGCCGCCGTTGCGAGGCAGGCAACTTCAGCTTGGACTCGAGTTCCCTTGCGGATTTCTGTTTCCGTATTCTTGGCTCGCAGTTGCAGTTGCACTTGCAGTTCCTGCTTCGATTTCGCCAACATTTACTTTCAATCATGTTGAAGCTGCTGCTGTTGCTTTCCCCAGTGCCACTCAACTCGGAGAATCTCAATGGAGAAACAAAGAGCTCAAGTGCAAATGAAATGAGATGCGATATGATGCGATGGAATCTGGAGTTCAACTAGCATCAGCAGCAGCAGCAGCGGCAGCAACAACAACTTGCAACCAACAACGGCAGCTGCAGCAGCCATTTTGTAGCTGTTAGTCTTGTCAAACTGTCGTAAAAGTTTTCGTCTTTGCAATTTCATTTACGCTACTCCAGCATTGAAATATGATTTTCCTTTTGTTACCAAAAACATCAAAAGCAACAACAACAACAACAGCAATACAAAATGAACAGCCATTTCAGCCATATGTTATCCTTGGCCAGAAATCATATGTGTCATGTTCCCAGCTAAAGTTTTAACTCAATTTTTGTTGTTCATTAAATTTGCGTCAAATGTAATTAAAACAAATATTAACTTTGGCTTATGAGCTGTATAATTTTGTAATTAATTTTTAACAACTTAAAAGATAAATATAAAATGTTATATTTGTATGAATGATCGAAAATGCAGTTTTATTTTTAGCAAAATAAGGTAAGTTCAGTTTATGGCCAACAACCTGTCGAAAGTGGATTGCAGAACGTAGATTTCATAAAAAAAAGACTGAGAAAATAAAATCCTTAGTTTACTTTACTGTTTACGTTGGCAAACAAAAGATTCAAAGAATGCTTGCTGCATTCGTTCTATTCGTGAGTGCACTTTGACATATTCATGCGCTTCGTTGAACCCACAAAGTTTTAATGGAAACGCATCCAGCTCAAAGAACGATGTTTATTCATAACTCACTGCGAATGTGGACTGAGTGTGTGTGTGAGTGTGTGTGTGTGTGTGTGTGTCGAAGAATGAGTGTTTTTGAGCCATGCAAGGAAACAATGGAGTCTTCATTGCTTAGTGTTAACTTGGCCAACATGGCATTGGCTTTGGCTCTGCCAACTGCCACCTACTGTGCATTGTTTGAGGGCAGCGTTTGACAGCTTTTTTGCTTTGTTGTGTTGGCTTGGTCCAAGCGTATTAGCCAATTTTGCCTAATTGCCAACAATTCCAAGGATTTCACATCGATTTTTGTGCACCATTTTTGCTTTGAGTTATTCTAAAAATATTTGAAGTTTTCTTTTTGGCAAATATTGATGCTCAGCTGCAAGACTAAAGTTTTTTTTTTATTTAATTTTTTGCACATAAGGATTTTGGCATTGTTTATTAAGCTTTGAAGTACAATAAAAAAATTGCCTAAATTTAGATAGCTACGCAAAAATTAAGCAAAATAGAAATAATTCTTAAAGTGAAATGTTGCAAATTGTAGTGGAAATATTTACATATTACAAAGGATTAAATTTCTCGTCTAGTGTATTTTAACTTGCTGAATTTCCATTTTATTATTTCATTTATTCCTTATTGAATTGCAAAGGAAATTTTTATTAGGCTAACACAAATATATATAAAGCAAATGGCAAAAAGCAAAATTCATATTTCGAGCATAGTTAAGTTATTTATTCTTATAATTAATTGAGGAATTTAGCGACATTTTTTTCAATCCTACCTCTAAAATTTGTGAAAAGTTGATTATGCTCAAAATGAGTCTAGCGAACTTTTAAGCTTTCCAATTAGTGACGAACACAACAGAATATAATATTCCTAGCCAAGTACAGTCTTAACCCAGGAGGACACTTGAATAACTTTTTGTGAAGGCCATTCACGTATTCCCTTTTTGCTGGCTGGATTTATTCCTTGGCACCTGCGGGGCAATAATCACACTTTGTAATTTCATTAACGCTTTCATTTCCAGAACTCGCCTGTCACTACCAATTATGCCGAGCACGATGGAGATGGGGATGCGGATGGGGATGGGGATGGGGATGAGGAAGCAGCAGTCGTAGTCGTAGTCGTAGTCGTTGTATACCTGACATTGCCTACTCCTCCTCCTCCTCTGCCTCCTCCTCCTGTCCTTGAGGCGCGCCCTTTTGGGGCAAAGGCGTCTTTCACACATTAATTTCGCCTTATGAAATCTTTTACACATTAAACCGTCTGATGCGTAACCCTTTGGCTGCCACGCCCCTTGGGGTCGTCCTTCGCGCCAACCTCAATGCATTAAAATCCTTTTCTTTTCCTTTTTTTGTTTTGTGTTTTATGCTTTTTTCTTTCTCGTTTATTTTTTTTGTGTGTTGTGCTTCAAAAGTCGTAAAACTGAGTTTTATGAATGCGATTAAGCGCGTGAACTGCACGAAAGCATATTTCACTTGAACTTCAGTTCACACCACTCTCTCCCTCTCTCTCTCACACTCTCTCTGTCTCTGTCTCAATCTCTGCAGAGCTGTTGCTATATCTGTCCTTGTCTATGTTGGGTCCTACTTTGCTGTTCTGCTCGGAATTTGTCATTTTTAATGACTATGAAAAGAATGCTTGTAATTACGTGGCCAAAGTAAAGAAGCAGAGAGAAAGAGACAGGGAGAGAGAGGGAGAGAGACAGAGAGAGAGAGGGGAATAAAGTAAACCCCATCAACTCTTTCCACTATGTGGCTACTATTTTATTGTGCTGTGTATCATAAATTATTTTACTTATTATACATACACCCTTTAGCTGAAAGGGTTATCAATTTATCTACTTTTAGGGTCAATTTTAGGGGTAGTTAACTTATAAATGATGGGCGTCTAATAGTTAAGTAGCTTAACAAAAAGTTGTCTTAAAAGAATTAGACTCGAAGAGTATATTTAAAATAAGACTTTCGAATCTGTATTGTAATCAAATCAAAAATGACAGATTGTTAACAACAATAGTTAATAACAATTCCTGGGAACTCTTCTATTTAGGGTTATTGCAGGGATTTATCCATTGCGGCCTCTTAGATCTATTCCACATCGTGAACAGATCAACAATGTCTTTCAGATTGAGGCTTTCTGTTTTTCCGAGTTGATTCCACGCTTCCTCTGGATACTATATCTTCTTCTAGCTTAGGTAAAATTCTGATTGTTTCTTGATTAATTCTTAATTATCCTTAATTTTTTGTCAACTTACAAGTACTAAAATATTTAAAGCACATTTCTTGTGTTTAAACAGCACAAAAATATAAAATTTTAAAACACTTCCATTTTACGCTTTTCTTAAGTTTTAAAGCTGATTTCTTTGAAATAATTAAAGTTTTTGCTCTGCTTGTGTTTTTCTTGTGTTCAATTCTCAACTTCAGCTAATCATTTTACTTAAATCTAGAGCATTTAGGGTTCGCCTGGATTGCAGTTATAACTAAGTAGCATGAAACCACTGCAATTGTGGGGTGTGCTTGTGGGCACCACTCTACCAACCACACCCCCTTTCCACCACCTGCCGCCCATTGTCGCAATTTCCCATTGTTCTTCGCTTCATCCTCTGCAGAACTGGCAGCCACTACTTAAATCCGTTTCCTCCACGCTGCTTGTCTTTCATTTTCTGAGTCTGCTTTTCAGCGGACTTGTCATCGTCATCGTCATCCTTGAAGGTGGTGACGTTCTTCCGGTTGTCTCTCTATCTCTATCCCCATCTCTCCATCTCTTTCTCTTTTTTTCTATTCGTCAGTCCATTCGCCTCGCTGGCTTCGCTTTCTTTCTATTCGCACTTAAGTGATTTTGACACTTGTCCTACTTTCCATGCGTTGATTTTTGTGTCAGCAGTACTTAAGCAAAAGCACACGCCCTTGCCACAGCCACACCATGCCCCCCGCCCCTCTTGTGTATCTTTGCTCTTTGGATCAGCTGTAGGCTGCCTGTCGCTATTGAAGTTGTTCACCTTTCAATACGCTGCAACCACTAACGGAACTTCTCTAACTTGATTTTTTTGCTGCTTTTTTTTTTGCTCTACTCTCAGCTAAAGTGGCACCAACTTCAGTTTACAGAATTTGGCTTTAATATACTGTACCTGTATTATAAGCTTGCGTAACAGGCTGCAGACAGCAAGACATGTATTAACAGTTATTGATGAGTTCAAGAATAGCACAGCTAGTTACAGGGTATCAGCTAGTCTAACACTTTTACCACTTATTGATGTGTTGGAAAGAAGCACAGCTAGTTACAGGGTATCAGCTAGTCTAACACTTTTAACAGTTATTGATGAGTTGAAAATAAGCACAGCTAGTTACAGGGTATCAGCTAGTCTAACACTTTTAATAGTTATTGATGAGTTGAAAAGAAGCACAGCTACAGTTACAGGGTATCAGCTAGTCTAAAACTTTTACTATTTGTTTTGTATTTCTGCTTATTTCAATGCAATTTGGTTAATACTTTAAGTGCAGCGTATCTGCTAGTCGAATACTCTCATCTATAGCATACTCGTAAGCTAGTTACAGGGTATGGGTTAGTCAAACACTCTTGCTAATTGTTGTATTTGTTCTTTATTATATTTATTTTGCTTAGCAGTACTTTTGCATATCGGTAACATTTCTTATGTATTTAAGTGCAGGGTATCCGCTAGTCGTGTACTTTCGTCTACTCTGGAAGCGTTCGCCTCTTTTATTTGCATTCGTTAGCAGCTCTTGTTGTTGTTGTGTCTTAGTTTAGTCTTCAGTTTAGTTTCGGTTCATAAAAAACAGGACGTCATCGGAGTCTTTGACTTGTTTATCAACAACAACAACAACAAAAACAACAACGAACAACAACAGTTAACAACAAAGAAAACGACAACAACTAGTGAAGTGCACTTTTGTGGATTTTACTTCTGATTTATTCCTATGAGAGTGTGTGTGTGTTTGTGTGTGTGTGTGTGTGTGTTTTTGTGTGTGTGTTTTTGTGTGTGTGTGTGTGCGTTGTCTGTGTGTTGTGTGACAACAGTCTCTCAGTCTTAACAGCCACTGTCTGCTTAACTGTTTGTCTTGGCCACATTGTTGTTGTTTGTTCTTTGCCTTTTTGCGTTTTGGGTTCAGCTTGCTTTCAACACGAACGCATTAAAAACGATTTGCATTTTTTATCTATCTTTTTTATAGACCAGATATGCAACTGGTTGCTCAAAACGGGGGTAGCTCGACTGCAACCGGGTTTGAATCAATCATACAGTAAAAATATGGGTAAAAAGGTAGCTTTATTTTAAAATTGCCAAGACTCGAACCAAAACCAGGGTTCAAGTTTCGACGATTCTCAACCAAAGCTGGTATTTATTAGATATTTTTTAAAATCGTTCAGAATCGATTGAGAGAATTTGAAACAGGTTGACAAACCGGATAAAACTTACCAAAATTTCAGATTCAACATTTATTTTTTTAACCAGTTACAGAAACAACTTCTATTATTCATATCATTATCATAATTATAATTAAATACCGAAAACAATTTGGAACCAATTCATAAGATTCAAAATCTACTGGGTTAATATTTATTTACCTAATCCACAATCGACTTAATCACTAAAGCATGAAAGTAATCAAAATCTAAAGTGTTATTTAAAAAAAAAAAAAAAACTATGCAACGTTGGAATGATGATGAAAAAACTTGTGTAAATTAAATCATTTTGCTGGAAAACTCATCGTATTTTCAACAAGCGCAACTTTTCCAAAAACTTTTGATGCCCAAAATGGTCGCATTTTATTCTTAGCTTTATCTTTGCCTTTGTCAAAGTATATCTTACAGCAACCACACACACACATACACACATATATAAACACATAGATAACACACACCAACACACACACACACACCGACACACACACACCGACACACACACACCGACACACACACACCGACACACACACACACACGTAGTCATTTTGGTATTAAAAACTAATTTTATTTCTAATTAATTTTGACGTCTCGTCGTTTGTGGTTAAATATTCTCGCACGCGAAAAGTCGCTTCCCCCATCTGACTTTCTCTCTGTTTTTCTCCCTCTCTCTCTCTCTATTTCTCTCTGTCTCTCTCAGGCATTCTTTTGAGCTGCGGGCTCTGAGCTGAAGTCATTAAAAAAGTTGCCAAAGACTTTGCCGCACACACACACACCCACAAACACATTCAAGCAAAACTTTTCGTGTGTGTGTGTGTGTGTGTGTCTGTGTGTGTGTGTGTGTCTGTGTGTGTCTGTGTGTGTCTCTGTGTATTTAGTTGTCAGCGTCAGCCACGTCGTACATTTTAAATGCTTCAAATGAAATTAACAAAGAAAAAGCCGTAAAATGTCGCCACAGCAGGTATGTACATACATATATGTATATACATATATATATGTATATATGTATTTATTTATATATATGCATAGTCATATGTATTTCTAACAACACTCGGAAAAAATCTACCCTTTAACATAGTTAGTTGCTTTTAGTAAATATTTCAAATTTAAATTTTGGTTCAATAAACGACAATCCCAAAAATTCAGAGAAAATATCCTTAAAAACGCTTTAAAAAAATAATCAAAAGGAATTTGAAATTATAAATGACTATTTTAATTTTAACAAAAACCATTGTTTATCACATTTTATTCGCAGTGTACGTTGCGTTTTTGGCTAGCCAAATCCTCATATTATCCAGCAATGGGCGCTGAAGTTGACGGCATTTTGTAAAGGTGACTTTATTTTTATGTTTATTTTTTTTTAGGCAAAAATTTTGTGAACATTTGTAAATTTGAGAGAAGAAAAAACCGCTGCAAATGAAATATTTAGAAATTCCAGCTTGATCTTGAAACCAACAACAACAAAAAAAGGGAAAGTTAGTTAAGTTGTGTTGCGTTTATGTGCAGCTCTCAGTTTGGCTTTGAGCAAAGTTTTTGGTGGTAAACCCCTTAAAGCCTTATTCAAATCAAATCGCTTTGAGCTCTTTGTATATCTAGGGATACATTTGTGTATACGAGTTCTGCTTTATATGCAATTTTTATTATGTAAAAGGACTCTGTTAAGAAATGTTTTTATTAAACATTTGTATCAAAGAATTCGGAACAAAAACAAGTGAGAAATGAGGGCATTCCAGACTGCGAATACTCTGACACAAGTCTATCAAAAGGCTGTCAATAATGTAATTCATATTTTTTTCATCAATCTAAGTAATCTGCAAAAAAACAATATAATGTTTTATTTTTCTGCTGTCAGAGTAAAAAATGCACTTTAACATCCACATATTTTTTATGGCATAAATGATGTAAACCAAATTGAACTGTAATTTTTGCTTGTTTTTACAAAAATGCAGACAATGGCAGACAGTTGTTTAATTGCTGTTTATGTTTCTCCGATTGTTGCACAACATTACGCACAAAATTCATTTCCGGACGGGCAATCAACAATCAACAGACATCAATGAGAATAAAGAACACAGAAATAAAAAAAAAAAAAAAATAAAAAAAGAACAAGTAACAAATTATTTATAAATGGTTTGTCGAATGCAGACATAACTCACTTTGTGGCACAATTAAGTGTGTGCAACACCGACGATAATTTTGTCTGTGGGCGTCTGTGCGTGTGTGTGTGTGGGTGCTTGTGTGTGTGGGTGTTTGTGTGTGTGGGTGTGTGAATGCAGAAAATCCAGCCATTAAACCAGTGTTGACATTGCTTCATTTGCACTTTGGATTCCAATCGAAGCGTGCGATTTTTTTAATTGTTTCATTTAACAGCTTTTAATTGAATATCTCGCGCACGTTTGTTACTGCACTTAAATGGGTGCAACAACAAACAGTTGCAGTTGCAACAACCACAATGATAAATTGTTTACGCGCTTTAAGCCAATAAATGTATTTTTTTTTTTTAAATCTGCACTTGCTTGCGACGGCTCTTGATGCAAACTTGTCGAACACACGTGCTGTGGCATTGCCAATGATAACAATGCGCGTAATTGCCACACGCCACATGCAACATACGCTCTTAAGGCTGCCACAACTTTGCGAGCGTCACGACACACTGTTTATTAGTTTTGATAAAGCCATAAAATGACAGCAGGTCGCCCTCACGACTCGCAAACAAAATCCACAACAAAAACAAAAAAACAAGAGAAAACGGAACCGAATAAAAAAGCGACACAGGAAATAAGTAAGCAAATAAACAAATAAACAAACAAATAAACAAACAAACATTGACACTAAGCGCTTTAAGATTTGACCTCGCTGGGGGTTTTTACAAAATATCCTGTAGGCATACGGGAGACTCAATGGGGTGTCTTATTTACACCCCAAAATAGCTATTGAGAAGCTTTGCTTAAATATTAAAAAAAGAATTTAATATGGAAAATAAATAAATATTGATATTTATATATTAGAAATATGATTTACTACATATCTTTGCAATTAAAAAATAAAAAACAATGAAAGAACTGCTGTCTGAAGATTAGATATATTTGCAGACCGGAGTCGAGTTGCTCATATTTAAAATATCAATATATCTTTGAAAAGCAAACCGACTTATTTTTATGAATATTATTTCCAAATATGGGAGCTTAATAATACATTTATTACAAGAGATTGGCTTGGATAGTTGTCGGGTGGCTTATGACACATTTATAGAACTCTCTGAAATTTAATTTTTAAAAATATATATTTTTTTTTGTTTAGAGTCGCATTCTTATCGTTTACTTTAAATATGAAAACATATGAACATTCATGTAACACAGGTATAGATAGTATGTTTTCAAAGCAGTGTATTCACTAGTCAAGCGCTCTCTTTCTCTCTCTAACACACACTCTCTCTTTCTCTCTCTTACCATTTCTGTTATTTTTATTTGTTGTGCTTTGTGATTTACTTTTTGGTGTGGTATCAAAAATGTCGTTGCCGCTAAACCTTTGAGCAAACGCAAATAAAATACAGACACACACACTTTCACACACACACACACACACACACGCACACACAGTTAGGCACAACATTTGTTTGGGTATGGATGTCAGCTGGTCGACTCCTACCTCTCTTGACCTACTCTGTGCACGGGCATTTCTGTTTACTCTGCTGCCGGGGGTCGAGTGAAATTCATTCTCAGTTTTCCATGCTCTGTTTCCGTGTATTTGCACACTACTCTCCACATGCTGCATAAGCTTCAAAAATACGAGTATAAAAACATATTCACCACAAACAATTTGCACAGCTTCACAGAACAAAATGAATCTGAATGCCATGTGGGGGGAATAAAAACGAAAAAAAAAAAACCAAATGAATCTGAATACTTTTCCGGGAAAAACACGATAGTTTCTACAAATTTCAAATAATTGTGCATTGAAATTGGATATGTGCGTTGCGAAATGAATTTAAATTTTAAACGTACGGAGAAACCGACAGACGGACAGTCGGAGCAATCGACGCAAATTGCTAAATATTTCTCAATACTATTTTAAAAGCTAGAATCGTAAAATTTGTATACCATACGGAGATAAATTTCATTTAATTTTATCGATAAATTGTGTGCACATCGATAAAAATCGATTTCCGATAGCAATATAGGACTCACGTGTATATATTGAGTATTGATTATTTATATTATATAGTTGCATTAGAAACGGAAACGAAACATAGATTTTGTTATCCAAATTATATATATTTTTTTTTTGTTGAGAATATTTTCTATTCGAGTTTCCCTCGATTCTTTAATCTCAAATCCTAAATAAAGCCTTAAATATTCTCATGTATCATTTTATAATGCATTTATTTTATGTCAACATCTCATTTTCTGCGTCAAGTTGCTTACTTAGTGTGTGCGACATTTTTGTTGTTTGATACTCGCTTCATTAGCTATTCATAACTTGCTGAGAGTGAGTCTATCAGGCGGGATTCATCATCATTCAAGAACTTTGCCACAGAATGCAGCCATAATATTTTGGCTGCCTCGTTTCGTTGCGCTTTTTAGCTGTCTGTTCTTCTTCTTCTACTTCTTCTTTTACTGATTTTCCCCACAGCCTTCGCTTCGACTTGCTTTTTGTTGGCCTGCCGCACAAAACTTATGCTTGCCACTTCCAAGAGGCTGTGTTGCAGGCGTCGCCTGGCTGCCACATAAATTAATGAAAATTTATTTATGCACCAAAAATATGAAACAAACAACAAGAAAAGCAAACGCCGGAAATATGCAAAGCTGTCTACTTCTTTGTTGGGTTTGTGGGGGGAGAGGGGGGGAAGCCAGCGATTGTTGCCGTGTGCCACTAAATTTCTTTCCACTGCATTAGGTACACTCACACACACACACACACACACACTCTTGCACATATAAATGCATGTATATATCAACCAGAGATATGCACAACATAAGCGCTAAGAGCAAATTTCGTGCAATGTCAAATGTGGTGGCGTCACGCTATTTATAACATTGTAAAGCATTGTTTAGTGACAATTAAACTTGGCTTGTTTCATAAACTGGCAGCAATTATTTATTTATTTTTTTTAATCACAAAATTGATTTATTCAATTGGAATTCATTAATAATAAACTTTGACATTTTACCAACTCATTAGTCAAGTTTCTGGCTTAGATTATGGAATACATTTTTAAGGTAAAGGAAGTTGTCGGTTTTAAAATTGATAGTTAAATTATTTAGGTTAATTTTATCTATCTCTCTAACTCAATTAAATTAATTAAGATCTAGTGCAATCGGGTAGCTTTGTATACCCCAGATGAAAGCATAATAATTTCAATTTTGATAATTAAGACTAATTATTATTTTGAATAAACAGCTGTATTTAAAAGCTGTTTTCAAGTTAAGCATTCCAACTTGCTTCAAGCTTAATAAATATATTTATTTAGAAAATAATCTAAATACAACAAGATAAACAGAAGACTTGTAGTTAATGTCAACTGTGGCGTTGCAAGTCCTGAAGCCTCGAGCACTTCAAGTAAATAAATTCAACTTACGCAAACTTGGAAAAAGGACATCAATTTGTTAAGCATCAGCGGGAGTCGCTCTCAGCCAGGGAAGCTGAGCAATCTCTCCAAAGATCCAACTGGCAAATGTCCTTGTTTGCTGACAAGAATATGTGCAGGAATAACAAGCAGGTAACTGTAAAAGTCTGCCGTCTGTCGTCCGTTGTCCGTTGTCTGTTGTCCTCTATCTGCTATCTGATGTCAGAGTAAAATGACTTTTCTTGTTGCTTGCCAAATGGTCAACATTATATTTGCATTAACCCTATTTCCCTTAATCCCCTTCTGGGCAGCTGAAGCTGAAGCTGAAGCTTTCTTCTGCCTCAGTAGCTTTGTCTCTTCTTTTTTGCAGTTTCCGTTTCCGTTTGGCTTCCAATTGACTTCCGTTGCGCATTTTGTTGTTATTGTTGTTGTTGTCACTTTGTTTTGCATGTCGTCACGCGCTCGTCCTGCACTTTAACTGCACTTGTCTTGGCCCAGTTGTTGGCCATTTTGTAGCCGTTTTGTCGAAAATGTCAACAAAATTGCCAACTCAACGCATAAGCAAACACACATTAGCAGTAAATGTGCACTGCAAGAAAATAAAATGCTTTACACATAAATAATTTTTAGCACAGCTAAAAAGAAATTTAAAATGTTTTTTTCTTTTTTTAACATAAATCATAAATATTAAGAAATTGTATTTGTATTAAATCGAATCATAAACTTTTTATTTATTGAAGAGCTTATTGACTTATTTAAAATTCCCTAAAAATTGAGCAAACAAAACTTTTTTCTCTGTGTATTTGTATTGAGGGGTGGACGAAGGCGTGTGTGTCTGTTTGTGTGTGTGTGTGTGGCGTGTTCCTTCTTTTTATGTGTTCTTGCCACATCATCAATTACACATTTTACAACTTCTGACTGAATGTCTAAAGGGTGTCAAGAGAAAGGGAGCTGCGGGGGAGGTGGAGGGGGCGGGACACCGCGACGTGCTGGGGCCACTGACAAAACAGACATAAATCAAACATTTCCCACGTTGCGAAACAATTTCCGGCTGCATGGCAACTCAAGACTTCTATACGTATATATATATGTGTGATTGTGTGTGTATGTGTGAGTATGTGTGTGTGTGTGTGTGTGTGTGCGACTGTCTATCTTTTAGCTGAATTTTATTTATGGCATCCGCCAAAACACACACAGAGTCAGACAGACAGACAGACTCAGACAGTCTGAGCGAGGAACAGACAGAGAGACAGAGGGACAGACAGACAGTGGGACAGACAGACAGAGGGACAGACAGACAGATATGATATATAGACAGAATGACTTCAGTTAGAAAATTTACAATTGCTTTTACTTGATACATAATTGTTATTGTTGTTGCTGTTGCTGGTTTTTGGCTGTTTTGGCGCTTTTGTATTGCATTTTGATTTGTGGCTTACAAGCTTTTGTCTGGCTCATAAATTTGGCTTATACAATGTTTATGTGTTTGGCCATTTTAAATGATAGGTTTTCTATTGTCGCGCTAATGCACTGCACAAAAATATATTTTTTTGTTAACGAAACGTTACCATTTTCCAGTAAAATAACAGATAAATTTTGTCTGACTATTTTCTGGAATTTTTTAAAAGAGAGCCTCAAAAACGATTTAATATTATTTATTATTCAAGAAAGCAAGGAAAATAAAATATAAGTTTAATTGAGATTATCGTTTCTTATGTTCAATTAATTTCAAATACTTTTTTATCTCTTCACATCTATTTTTAATTATTCCTTCAAATATTTGGTCCATTTTTTTTTCCAAGTGTTGACTGCTGAATTTCGGACCAAAATGTTGCCAATACAAAAGTAGGAAAACGACCATTCGCAGCGTATAATTAAATTTAACGAAAAATCATATTCAATTGGATTTTGGCTTAACAGTTTCGATTTTGGCCAAATTGAGGAATTGAGCAATTGAATTTGGCTTTGGCCAAATTGATGCTTTGTTTCAGGCACGAGCGCATCACAGCAATTGCTGCCCATTTGTGTGTGGCATGTGAAGCCCCAGCAAAAGTTGCCTCAATTTGCGACACACACACACTCAAACACACAATATATATATATATATATATATATATATATATGTGTTATACCATAACTTTAGCCAAGTCAAGCAACTTGCACAGTGAATGGCTTACTCCTTGTTTGACCCTTGGTTGAACGGCACCTTTTGGCCATTGCCAATTTACGCTTTATATACGAGTCTCGTTCGAGCCATTTGCGACAAGCTACGCAGCAGTTGTCAGAGAGGCAGGAGGCAAGTGGCAAGCAGCAGGCAAACTGACTGGGGACAGGGGGCAGGCAGGAAGCCCGGTGCGATTCAATCAACCCAAGCCAAGCGCAGCACAGCTGCCGCTAATAGGAATTCAACCATGATGATGGCTGGAGTTGGGTATTTTAACTTTCTAGTTATCCTGCAACTAACTGAATTTTAAATTTAAAAATAAGAAATTGACTTTTATGAGCAATCTGATAACTAATTTGTGTAATTTATTTAGATTAGTTATTTGAACTGCTTAATTGTTGTGTATTTATGTATTTTTAAAAATTTAGGAAATTATTGAAGATATTTTTGATAAGGACGCAGATGCTGAATAAATTCGAATTTTTCTCTATTCATAATAATAAGGAATATATCGTATGTCTCCCGGTTTCTCTATATATATCTAATCATTCTCTCCCTCTTTCTCTGATTCTTCCTGTAACTACAATTCTTCTTTTCTGTCCATCGCTCCTTTTCTTTTATCTCACTCTGTCTCCCTCTCCCACTCTGTCTCTGTCTCTCTTTCATTGTCTCTCCATATCCAAGTCACTTTTTCTCTTTATCAAAATCTCCTTCTTAATAAAATAACACCTTTGATCTATTTTATTTTACAGGGTATTCATTTACAAGCTCTCGTTATGTTTATTCAACCAAATATATATACATTTATTTTGCATAATTCTTTGAATTATTTTTCAAAATTAGATTTTGTGATTTTTGCTTTGGTTTCTCTTCATCATGAATATTCAACAAAATATTTTGCTAAAAACTTAATTAATTCTTAATATTATTTTTTGCTGTAATTTTTTGTTTAATATCATTGAGTTACCTTTGCAGGGTATTAAATATTTATTTATTCTGTGCACTATTCTTATTATTTATTGGTCACATTTTGTGATTGTTCACGGTCTGCCTAACATACACTGACTGACTGCTGTGGCATTTGTGGCATGCAGCATAATTTAATATGGCCTTTACTTGGCTTCAGCTTTTATGTGCTACCTTTATTATTGTGTGCCCGCTTTATGTGTTTATTGGGCTTGAAAGGGTTTTCCTTGGACAGCAGCTCACAGGCAACTCTCTCTGAATCTCTTGCCCCCTCTCTCTCTCTAGCTCTCTCTGTCTCTCTATGTCTCTGTCTCTGTCACTGGCCTGCTGTCCAATCCTGAGTGCTTAAATTATTTATTAGGCATATTTTGGGACTGCCTTGAGAAATATTATTATGATTTCAGTGCCAGGCTGCTGGCATATGGTGCTGGGGGCATTCGGCACATAAATTATGAGCACTCTCAGCCTGACCCATGAATCCAATCCGAATGACATTATAACCTTACAAAATACGTTCCCAAATGCGTTAACACGGCTCAAACAAAACTTGTTGCATACTTTTTTGGGGCATGCTTTGTGTAGTTTACTAATAATTATTTATTTTTGTTTTCTATTTTAGATAATTCTATCTAAAAATTTAGCGAAATGAGTAGAATTATTAGGTATTTTTAGGTAGTTAAAATGATACGATTTTCTCATACATCAAAATGTTGTTGAAATCTCGGAGAATTCAATTTCTGGAGCAACTACAAAAATTTTACATATTCATTGGCTTTTTGTTTGCAAATAATTAAATTATTCATTGAGCTTCTTATTATCACATGTTGCCAATTAAGTTAACAACAATGACATGCAATCGATATATCATATAAATTATTTAATTAAATATTTAAATGTATCAAGTGGAATCCACTGAAATAAATAGGCAAAGGGATTTTCTTGTTGAATCATTTGGAAAAGATTTTTTGTGCTGCCTGGCAAAAATATTTGCCACAAATAAAACAAATTCAATTTGTTAAATAATTTTTGGGCACAAGATTCGAGTCGATTGGGGAGAAAGGAACAATTTGTGAGAGGGAGACAAAAGTAGTTTGTGAGATGGAGACAGAAGTAGTTTATGAGTGGTACATAAATTCTGGCAGTAAAATGCAAGTTGATATAAGGACAAAAAGAGTGCAATAAATTTAGCAAATCCTTATCTTTATTTATGTTATATATATATATATATGTATATATATATATATATGTGCCAAGGCAAATTGGACAGACTTCTACGACTCTCTGGCAAATTGACAAAATATTTATTTGCATTTTTGTGCAGGACACTTGTTTCTCATGCAGCACCTGAGGCAGCACTTGATTTTTATTTTAATTGCTGTCTCAAGGATATGCACAAGGATACTGACAAGGTTAACAGCTACGAGCTGTACTTGGCCAAGCTATCTCAGAGTTGAGTTATTTAAGGAACAGATCTGAAATTTGTGTGTCGCATAATTGAGTAGCTAGTCGCAATTTTGAATGCAAATTAAATTTGATGTGCCACAGCAGATTGGCATTTAAGTCCTCATTTAAATGAATTCATTATTTACTTCGGTTAACCATGTTGCTTTAAACTAAATAATTTATTTATTACATTTTTAATGTGGTTTATTTATAATAAAAAATAAAAATTAACATGAAATACTAAGAGTTGATTTGTTGACCCAATTTACATAATCCGACTAAGTATCACATTTATCTCAATAGTCAAAAATCTAATAAGCCACTTATCTTAATTAGTTAAAATATGTATATATATTCAGCACTATTGGAATTTATATTGATATTCCTCGCTCAGATTGTTTACCTCAATGAAACCAATTTAATCTGTGTAGCTGATTAAATGCAGTTGATTCAGCGACTGCTAAATAACTTGGCCAAAACACACATGAGACGCTCGTCAGTTGTTTATTGAAGTGGTCGACAGTTGGCCAACTGCAAGGATAATTGAATGTGACAGGCAGGTGCAGTTGCTGGCAAATAGGCAGCAGATCCTGTCCAAAAGACAAACAGGAACTGGCTGCTCTTAACAGATTTACGTGCCACAGTAACGGTGCGACTGTTAAGTCAACACACACACACACACACACACACTCATAATATTATTAAACTTGGGTAATATCCGCTCTCCGATGATGGCCAGTCGAGTTGGTCAAGGGTGTGTGGGGGGGTTTTTGTGAGGCTAGCTGGACCGGTTGACTGCTGGCTGAGAGGCCTCAAAATGTCCATCAAAACGTCAGCAGGCATAACTGAGTCCACTCCGCAGTCAAACTGATAAGATATGAAAAGCAATTTACGTAAACTGTCAACAGCAAATTCCCTTTTGCAAAATGCACCATACAAAAAACAGACAATTTTTCTATCAGATACAAAGAATTAATCAGCAAGGCTAACTAATAATATATATATATTTATATCATATATATATATTATATCTTTTTTAGAGCAATCGCAGATTTCAGCAAATATACATTATTTAAAAACGAATTTTACAATGGAATTTTATTCTCTCAAACTTTTCCTAAAAAACTTGTTTTGCTTCTTTCAAGAAATATTTCGTGCAATTGCAAAAAAATAAATAAAAGAAACTTTACACATACCAACCATTGTTTTCTCTCTCTGTACTTTTTGATGAAAGTCACTTTTTGAAGTATTTGTAAAAATAACTTTTTTGCCAGAAAAAGTAGCTCTTGTTTGCTATAGTGCTCTGCACAGAGACAAGCCAAATGGACAAGCAAAAGCTATGGCATTAAAATATCAGACACGTAAATGTTATGGAGTACATATTTATATATATATATATATATATATATATTCAAGATGTCAATCACAGTTTTGTTTTTGGCAAATATGCAATTAGGCCAGAAGACAGCTTAATGCCACATGGCTAACTGATGCGCCTGATGGCGTGGTCAAAGAACAGGCATTGTCCATAGATACTTGAGCCATAGATACTCCTCTGGGCATTTCGCACATAGCTGCAAGTGCAACCAGCGTTCACACAGATTATCTTGTGATCCGCCCGATGCTTCATCAGCAGACTGTGAGCACCGCCCGACAACACCTGGAAATTGGAGCTACTATTGCAGTTCACCATGTTCTTCTTCCAGTCAAAGTAGCTCAGGTGATGCGGACGAGGCATTAATTTGGCCTTTCCCTCGAAGATGGCTGGCCAGTTGACGTAGTGCTCGGAGGTCTTGTGACGCGATTCCCTCAGACTGTGCTCCAGATCAATGAATCCCGAGATTTCCAGGCCCTTTGCCGAGCGCATCAGCAAAAAGATAATGGTCTGAAATAATTGCAAATATATGAATGTGATTATTTATTTTTATGTATTTTATATTATAAATTTTTATATAATATTTTTATGGTATTCAAAAGTTTAGCTAGAGATGGCGATTTGGATTAATTAAGCTACTTAGTAATTATTATTATTTTATATTAATAAATAGTTGAAGCTACATTTGTAGCTTCTTAAATAAGAATGTTACTTAACAGATTCAAGTAAAGATTTTATGGAAACAGGTCCTACTTTCGATAGCTTTTAGCTAATTCAGATTTAATGATTTATTTAATTTTCGATTTTCTACTTGCCGATATTTGCTTATTGATGAGTTTATGTTCCCTGTTGGCGAACTGCTGCAGCACTTCATCATTTCCGCTGTAGCCGGCTCCAAAGAGTGGCAATTCACTGACGCTATGTGGATCTAGTGCAACTTCAGCTTTTTTGCGCTGCTCCACAAACTCGGAGCGACTCAGCAGACGACCCATGCAGCACTTGCCACAAGCATTCTGTATCAGTTGCCTGCTGAGTGTCCAGTTGCGCAAATAGCGCACATCATTTTTGCTGATGAAGTGATCCAAGTACTCCTCATACGAATTGTAGTCTAGCAGCGCCATGTCCCAACTCCAACTAAAGTCAAATTTAATTAAGAATATGTTAAATCAAATAATTCGTGTGCAATGTGGAAAATCAAAATGTGTATTGAACGAATCAAAAGAAAATTAATACAAAGCACTCAAAACTGGAAAACTGACAGCAAAATCGTTGCTCAAAGGCGAAACTTTGTTGGGCTATTATGTAATTTTTTTTGTTTCGTGCCACATATAAGTGTTATTCTCACACACACACTCATACAGAGACATTTGCCTCGTGCAGCAAATTTAATAAATGGAAAAACTTTACAATGCCTCTCGTTCAAAAGTTGTGCATATTTTCAATTACAGTTTTCTATGTGCAACACACACAGAGTGACGGCGACTGATGTATACACACACTACACACACAACACACACACTCACTTGAAGTGTGTGTATATATGCCAGGCACATACATATATATAACTAATTACTTCATCAACATTTAAAATGCGTGTGGCTTTTCTTTTTGCATTTTTTCTTTCTTTTCTTTCTTGCATTTTTCAGCCAGCTTGCGTGCAACACATTTTCTTTTTAGCTGACATCTTTTCGCTATTTGATTCTGCTACTCCAAGACATACTTTTCCTAATGAGGCATATTAGCGCTGTTCAAGTGTTCAAGGTGTAGTCAAGTTTTGGATGGTACTTCTGGAGTTGTTTTAATCTTAGGAATCCCACTTGGAATTAATTTGCGTAATTATTTGCATAATTAAATCTTAGAAATCCTATAAATCTTTTAGTATTTTTTAATTTATTTATAATTTTAATTTTATTTTAAATTTAATTTAATTCAAATTTTTAATTTTTGTATTTTTGGTGTCGACTGAATTTAGTTGACAATAAATAAATAAATAAATAAATAATATCATAATTATTTATACATATAAAATCCTGGTTGAATATTCGTTTGACGTAAACTTTTCTTTCAATAATTTTTGCTCATATAAATCAATTATGTTTATTAATATTTTCATTTTTTTTTTTAATATTTAATATATTTTTTTTTAACATTTTATTTACACATGTTTGAGTTATGCAGATCACTAAATATATTCTAAAAATTAAATACCTTTCATGATTACAGGATATGTCACATAGCTTTTATTCTGGCCGACTTATAGTCCTGCTTTTCTATTATATCCTTGCAGAGGATGTTACAATTTTGTTGTGATGTTTGTAACGCATTGGATAAAACACATATATATATATATGTATATATATTACTGATTAGCATAACTAGGCGAGTCTATATTTGTTTTTAATTTAATTTTATGTTATTTATATTTGAAATAGTCTTTTATCTTGCTTCAACTTAAAATATATTGGTATTTTTTGTGCAGTCAATATATAAGTCTGATCCAGCAGGTTCGTTTAACTATATAATATAGCCGTCATGATCCGTAGAAAGATGAGCACTTGTATGAACAACTTTTTTGCTCAGCTAGTTTTACGAATCAAACTCAGTAATTATGAGTGCAAATATGGTGCACAAAATATCAACTATTTCATATATAATTCATGTAAAAAATCGAATATATTTTCTTTTAATATTCCCTAAGCTTTTTTTTGTCTGCATTTTGACTCTGCTCGGAAAGGGTATGTATTCTTCGGCGTGGCTAAGCTGGCTGTTCTTAGTTGTCTTCAATTTCAGTACAATACAAAAATGCTGACTTGATTGTAAGTGTGTGTGTGTGTGTGTGTGAGTGTGTTGTGTGTGTGTGAGTGTGTGTATGTGTGAGTGCATTTACGCTATTTAAACACGTTTCCCACTGTTTGCTGTTGCTGCTGCTGTCGCTGCTGCAATTAACATACTGCTGCTGTCGCTGCAACTGCTGCTCCCGGTGCTGCTGCTGCTGCTGTTGCTGCCACACTCAACACTCGAAGCTGACTCTGAAGGAAGCTGCGACCATGACGTTGTTGTTCTTGCCTCCAGTTGCCGCTGCTGCTGCTGCTGCTGCTTTCTACTTGCATTTCGCAGTTAGTCGCCGCCTTCGTAGCGTAAATTGCTACTTGGCTGCTTGGGGAATAAGGCCCCCAATGTTGCTCAATCCCTGCTATCCCCTCTGGCTGTAGTTTTCACTTTAGTTCAGTTTACTGGGCGATGCCATTGTTTGACTTGGTCATTAGTAAATGTACTTTGTCGCAGAGTAAAAAGGAGTTAAGTGCGCACTCTAAGGATTTATGCGAGTCCTTGCCACTCCATCCCTCTCTCTCTCTTTCTCTCTCCCTCTCTCTTTTTCTCTCTCTTTTAAGTTAGGACTGCATTCAGTGCCTCAACGGTTGCACAGTTCTTGCTTCGGAACGCGTTAAGTGCGCATTTTGTGATGAATGGGACAAAATGCTGTTTGGCAATTGAAAGGGTTCCGGTTGAGATTCAAATTGAAGAAAGAGTTTGTGTTTCAGATTGGGGTCGATGCTGAGGTTCAGCTGGAGCTGAAGCTTGAGCAGACAACAGCTGCAGTTCCTCTCACTCGTTATAAGTTTATATGTGTGTGTGTGTGTGTGTGTGGAGCAATGACCATCAATCAGCTTTACAAGTAATATCCGAGCAACCGACAGATTCTCAAACACAGATTGTTTATCTACAGTTTGTCAACGAAATTTGGCTTACAATGTTTGCGTTTTAAACACAATATTTATCAACATTCTTGGGTCATCTATAAATTTAAGCCCTTTATATATTATTTATCTTTTAAAATCAATAGAATTTCAATGCTTTGATATTTAGAAAGAATTTAAGCTACCTACAATTACAAACTAGAAATGTTGTCAAATAATTAAACAAAAATTTGTTTATTTTCTTTTGACGTATCCTGGTTTCTGAAATCAAAGCTCCACTTCAACCCAAACATTTTTAAACTCTTAACCCCAATTTATACATACTTTTCTCCTATCAATCGACCATAGGAGCTATTATCGAAGGTTGCTAATATTTTCTACCAAGACTCGTTCTTTCATTTCCCTGATTTTCCTTTTGGCAACACAAATTATCGGGTTGCCATAAATTGCATTCAGTGTCTGCTGTTTTCTTTGCCTTACTTCTAGCCAATGAAATCAAAGCCACATAAATTGCACAAATAATTCAGCAGATACTCTGTTTGCCACGCCTCCTTTTTGTGGTCATCCCAATTGCAGTAAATATGGCGTCCAGAGAAGGCAAAGGAGGCATCCAGCCTGGCCAAGTGCAGCGGTTGCAGACAAAGACCCAGAGCTAAAGCCAAAAGAATCATCACTTAGAGCTGACCACAAAGCCAGTCAAAACACGCACCCACATACACTCAGAGAAAAATATGTCCAACAAGTTTTTAATGTTACAATTTTAATCTTTAATATTAATGCATAAAATACCAATCATCGGAGACTTAGAAATTAAATTAAAATAATAAATAAATAGAGATAATAGCAGTTAATTAAGACAGGAATTGGAACTCCGCACCGAAATTAACCGTTTAAAATGCTGAGCCAGAAACGGCATAGAAAATCAAACGAAGTCCAGAACTTTTAACCGAAATGAAACGAATCAACCAATAAAACTGGAACCAAAATTCAAAAATTTTCTTTTACAGAAATATCAAACCGGAAATGGAACTTTTAACTTGGAACTCAAACCCAGAATTGGAACCGTGGACGTAATTCGAATCGGTTTTATTGGACGTGTAAAGATAAACTCTGTATTTATATAAAAATTCTAGCCCATATATTTTTCTCAGTGTAGGCACACCCGCTACTGTGAGTGGCTGCAGTTGGAGCTGTGTAGCCCGCAATCGATCAAAAGGAATTATGTCTCAACACAATTGTAAATAAATCTTTGCGGCCATGTGGACATTATGTGCATGTTGAGGCCAAAAGGCTTCGCCCAACCACATCGAGACACACACCCACACACACACAGACACACGCACAGCAATACATAGAGTGGATAAATCCAGCATATCACATATATATGAAGATTGAGTGGTAATGTGTGCAAATCTAAACCTCTCTCACAGTTGAGCCTTTTGCCTACTGCTGCTGGTGGTGCCTCTGGTGCTGCTGGTGCTGGTGGTATTCTATTCCTTGTCCGTTGTCCTTGTGCTTGGTCGTTGACATGTTGGTAAATTGGTCCTTAGCCGATTGCATCGATTGCTGGGGGGGGGGGGGGGGGGGAACAGGAACATCAGACATCGCTATCCGTTTCACTTTCGCCTTAACCCCTTCGCTTGTCATCTCCCCATTTCCATTGATTTGGCACATTTGGTTACTGCTGGCATTTGTCCCATCCGCTGTTGGAGCATTTTGCCAACTTGGGAATTAAGTCTAAATGCCGGAAATTAATCTGCTCTCCAAAATGCAATATTATTCAATGTGATTTTACAAGTGTCCTTGTCATTAGGAAATTGCCTTGTCGTCCTAGGCTCCAGCTTAATGGCCTGCGGCTGTGTGTCGCTTTCAACCAAAATTTATAATGCGCATCGATAATGATTTGTTATTTAAAGCACAAATAAATATCCGGCAATTTAAAAAATCCAACGAAAAACGAAAAAAAAAAAATGAATAGAAAATACAAGTTTTTAAATAAAATAAAACACGCGCCGCACATGCACAAAAGTTGTTTTTGTTGTTGTTGTTGTTGCTGTTGCTCATTTATCGTGTGGCACGCAAAACCACAGGCAACTTATCGGCACATAATCAGCAGTTTCGAGGACCGAGCAGCCTGGATTTGAGCTTAAGAATGTGAAGCATTGCCTTGGATTTGGTTTTATATTTCTTTTTCAAATTTCCTTCAGTTTTTTTTTTTTCCTTTTACAACATTAATTTGTTTCTTGTGGAAATTGCCAGGGGCTTTGTGCAATCAGCGTGAGGTTGAGGATGAGCCACATCGCCGACGTCGCTGCAGAGCCTTCTGAAGCCGTCGAGGGAAATTCGGAAATTCGATAGCAGGAAATGAATCGGTCGACAAACGTGGCATATGTGCAATATGCGTGGCAACAGTCGCACTTAGCCAACAGACCAAAGTCTCCACAGCAGCTGTAGCAGCAACAGATAAGTTTCATTTCAACAGAAGCAGCAGCAACAACAGCAGCAGCCGCTTCAGCAGATAAGCGAGCTTTCGCACCCTCTGGCAATCAATTTTCGCCAAAAACATCGAAAGAGGCACACTTTTTTGGGGGCAGCTTTGAAATCGATCTAAAATCATGTTTTCACATTAAAGCCATGAATTATGCATGGCCATAAAAAAAGGATGTTCTATTCCAATCCGTCGAGTTTCAAATAAATTAGCAATATATAAAATTGGCATTTGCAAACTAATCGAAACTTGACTTAAACGTGATTTATTTGTGACATTAGCATTTTGTGACATACAATTTTAAGGTTCAACCAAAAACAGATGGAAACAATTTTGCTTCAAATTTGAAGACGGATTTGTTGAAAATACATATATGTCTAAAAAAAAAAGCAATTTAACTAAATATAAATATATATATATATATATATATATTTAACTATGATATAATATTATAGAAAACAATCAAACTAACTCCAATTTCAGTCTCAGCTCTTATTCTGAGTTGCCATCGATTAATTTCAGTTAACGTTTCCGGATCAGGCTGTCTTTATAGATTACCTGATGATAATGAAAGATAACTGCATTTGGCTATTTGAACTATATAAAAACTGAGTTTTTTAACTAACCGATTAAATGGCATTTTTAAATGGGCAATTTTCGGTAGATTGTGCCATTATGAAAGGTTCCCTTGGCCCACAGAGCTCAATCCTAAGTGCATAACTGAAAATGAGCAGGAAGAGTATATGGCAGAAGGGAGGCAGGCGGGATTGGGGAATGGGGATGGGTAGTCGAACATTAGAGGAGCAACTGGCGCCTGTCTCTTCTGTTGCTTGGCACCTGCTGCTGTTGTTGTTGTTGTTGTTGTTGTTGTTGTTGCCTGATGCCTTCTGGTCGTGATGCTGCCCATTAAAATGGGCTTGCCATATGCCGGGCATATTAATTTTTGTGCCACATTCAAGTTGAAAGCGATGTCCCTATTGAGAATGCTCGAATTTCGGGGGGAGGGATAGGGATAGGGGAATGTAATTGTGTTATATGTAGTGTGCTGCACATTAAGTCCCCACCCTGTGAGGCTGTACGTAACGTGACACGTGAGCATCGCTTACATGGTTATGGTTATCGCTATTACGTAATTTGCTCGTTTACGGCACGCATCATTGTTGTAGCAATCGTTGTTGTTGTTGTTGTTGCTGTTGTTGTTGTTGCCGCTGCTGCTGTTGCATGCTCAATTAGCACAAGAGGCATGCTGGCAAAGGCTCTTAAGGCCTAGTGGCAAACGGTTCGTTTGTTAATCGTTCATTTAGTTTAATTTAAATGGGTTGAGTTTCTTCATTATCATTATTATTAATGCCAGTGAAATTGAATTTAACCACAACTTGAGATTAACGCTTTCAATGAGCTTAACCAATTTGATTGGGACATTAATTTCAGTTGCTTAAGAATCTTAGCAATTTAGCTTTGATCTTTTTTTTAAATCTTCTTTTTTTTAAATATAAATCAGGAGTTATTCAAATTGTAGATTTTTCTTTTGTTAAATTTGACGCAAGAATTTTTTTTTTTTGTAATTTAATCAAACAAGATGGATATTAAATATCTTTTGTGAATTCATTTTAGATACATAAATCAGAGTTAGTAATCGCTGATTAAAACTCGAAGTAACTGTAAAATAATTAAATACTTTTGGCAGTAAGCGGCTTCAACAATGTTTTTGTAAAAGGTTTTTGAACCTATTTTAATAGAATGAGACACAAAAAGCAAGAAGATGTTTTAATACTCTACAGACCAAAGTCAACCTGTTAAAATCTAGAATTCACTATAAACTTAAAAGATTGGAAGCTATATGTTATAGTAATCCGATCTGGTCGTCTTATGTTCTGCCTGCTATAAAATGACAAATACATGTAAAGATTTTGAGGAAATGGCTCACATAGAAATAGACTGACAGAAGTATGTCACGACATGACTATATTAACTCGGCTGATGTTGATCAAGAATATATATATATATATACTCTATGTGCTGGAATACTGTTAATTTATTGCGTTACAAACTTTTCCACACAATTACAATTACGAAGGCATAATAAAATTGATAAGACAAAAAGCTGCAGTTAGCTGTTTAAAGTAACCTCAGAAACTTGTGGCTTGGCAGTTTGGCTTATAATTATTTACAAATAGCCAACACAGTTGGGGCAACTGGCTAAATCCTGGAAGCTAACCGCATAGTTTTGTTATTTTTGTGGTGTTGGCAAATTTATCTAAACTTGCAGCAAAAACCCGCAGTTGCAGAAATAGAAAGAAATTTCTTCGTTGGCTGTCAGTGCTCATTTGGTTTGAGACAAGGACCAAAGGGACCCAAACATACAGGAAAAGAAAGAGAGAGAAAGATATATAAATATAGAAAGAGAGAGAGAGAGAGAAGGAAGAGAAAGCACATCCGTTAGCCAGTTTATTTTTGGGGGCATTTGCGGACTATCAAAACAAAAGTGAATAAGTTGTTGCCTGTGGAATTTATGCTGTTGTGTTTACTTAAAACTGCAGGCCAAACAAAACCAGGCTATAACTTCAGTTTTCGGCTTTGCTGTTGTTGTTGTTGTTGTTCTTTACACACATATGTGATAGTGTTGTGGGCTTTTGGGGGTTAACTTCCAATGTCAGTAGACAAGCCATAAAAGAGCTGAAGACAAGCATATTTGCCTTTAGCCAACACTGAACTTGCTGCACTGTCTCACTATATTATACTCAAGCTCTCTCTCTCTCTCTCTCTCTTCCTCTTCTATCTCTATCTCTAAGTCGTTGCTTGTAACTTAATTTGCTTCTGCTTAAATCGAGCTGAGCTGGGTTCAAGTTTAGCTTAGGAGCCGCCATCAAATGTCATTTTAATCATATTTCTTGATATACCCAACTTTCGCCTTTGTGGCCTAATAATGCCCCAAAGCGTTTTACCAAAATTGAAAACTCGTGCAAATAATTTGCATAATGTGCTATGGCACACACACACACACACATATATATATATATATATATATATATATACACGTGCTTATAAAGCCGCACTCAGACTATGAGAAATTTTCTTTGTACTTGACAGCAAAAAAGACAAAACAACAACGAAAAATTGAAGAAAAATACTCTAAAAGTGAGCTGTCAACAGGCTCACAGTCTCAGCTCTTGGCTCATATTTATATTTTGTATTATTTATGCACATATAATACGTTTCTAACGGCTTACAATGGGCCCCTACATTCAATATGCTGCTTCCGTTCAGGGAATACCCCGAATAACATTTTAAAATAATGTAGCGTATTTTATTTGAATTTGTTTTTAATTAAAATGTGAGCTGAATAATGACTGATTGTAGTTATTTAAGTAATTGGATTTTCACAAATTTAAAAATAATATTCTCTAATGATTGTTAACAAAATATAACTTAAAATTACTGGCTGTGCATAAGAAACTGCTAAATTTGAGTGCATCAAGAACAATCGGCTATGCAACATTTCTAACATAATAAACTATCTCAAATTCTTAAAATATAGTCTTTCTATTCAAGCAAAATACTTTTGCATATTTCTGACTTAATAAATTATGCATTTGCTCCACTGTACCATTAGCCAGAGGCATCATATTTAATATGCAAGGCGACGGCATATTTCACTGGGAAAACGAAATTAGCCTTAAATTGTTGGCCGCCAAGCGACATGGTTATTAAGTGCTCCACATGCACTTGCCACATAAATACACACACACACACATATATATATATATAGATATATATACTTGTACTTGCTCATGTTAATACACTTACGGCTATGGATATATATATATATATATACTTTATTTATGGAAAACTGGTGGCATTAATGAACATGACCCCAGCGGCCAACTTTGGCCGAGTTGTGGTTGTTGTTGTTGTTGCTTTTGCTTTTGCTGTTGCTGTTGTCATTAACCTCAATTTATTTATATGGATAAGTGAGCCTACTTTACCCCCTCTCCCCAGCCATCGACAGTCACTCGCAGCGACACTTGACTTGACTGCTGACTCGACTCCCAACTGCAATTATTGCTGCCAAATTGCATCGGCCAGCGAGCTGACCTGACCCGGGCAAATGGCCAAGGCACCCAGCCATTCCCCAGCGGAATGGTCAAGCGACGCAGATGCAAACTTAATTGAAGTGTAAGCCCTTAAAGTTGGCTGAAATGACTGCCCTGCCCCGCCACCACCCCCTGAAAATCCCTTTAACTGCAGCTGCTGTTGCTGCTGCTCCCAGAGCGAAGCCAAGGCCAAGTCACATCAATGTCACTAAGAAAAACTTGGGAAGAGCACCCCAGTTGAGTATGCTCAACTTGCAGATACCCTATGCACTTCTCCCTTTAATTTGTGGGGTTATTAAGTCGAAATATGTGTTTTTCTTTAATGAAATGCAGTACGTACATCTGACAAAATAGATGCAGCTGATGCAGTAGAAAAGCGATTTTCAGTATTTGCAAATTTGACTCTAGTATTATTCTAGAGATCAAATCAAGACCTAAAAGGTAGTGCTTTTAAATATAGGTTGAGTATCGATAAGGTTATGAATAGGATTTCTAAATTTATGTACATCATTATGAATATAGAGACAAATCCATGATCAACAAAGGTATTGATTTGAAATGTTTAGCTCCCACTTATCAAAATTCGAAATTGTAAGTCTTTTGTTCACAAGAACAGATATATGTATATATATATCTATATATATATATATATACATACATATATATATACATATATATATATATGTATATACATACATCTTTTGTGTTCGAAGATGCCCCCCTCTGCATGCCACGCTTTACTTTTGCACAACATTATTTAAAGTCCTTATCACCCGTACCTAATTGGTACAGAGTATACAAACAAACTAAAGCTAAAGCAGTTAGCCGGGTCGACAGGAAGAAGAATGTGAAGCAGATGGAGCGGGGTAAGGTTGGGGAAGGGGCAGCTGAAGGTTGAAGCCGTTTTTCCTCCTAATGGATTAATTTACTTTGTCGCCGCCGGCAGCAAAGTACTTGAAGCTGCAAAGCGATGCTGAGGCAGCGGCGCGTGTAAAAGGTTTCTGCGGCCTGACACGCCCACGACGGCACATTCGACGCCTGCTTTGCCGCCCCATTAGAGAGGCGAGTAAATGGTGCATGCCGCATCGAACCTAATTGAAATGCTGATGAAAAGAAAATGCCTGTTTCAAAAACAATAATGAAAAGTGAAATAACAATAAAGCGTTTGCCAGAGACACACACACACACACACACACACACCCACACAGACACTAACACACACAATACACCCACATACACACACACAACACGTACACTTAACCAAGCGCTGATAAATAAAAAAAAAAAACCAGGCAAAGCGAGTCTGAAACGGAAACTGAAACTAAACAAAACAAAGCCAAACAACAGCACAGCGGAAACAATGTTGCTGTTGTGTGTTTCAATACCCTGTATTAAATGACTGAGCCAAAATGGTATGTTGACTGCCTAGCCAAAGTTGCTTAAAACTCAATATGCATCTGATGACTGTTGGTTTGTAGAATAAATTATGAAAATTTAATTTTTTTTTTATGAAGAAAAATATTCTATTCAATTAAAATCGATTTTATTTTATAGCAATAAATTTATAACAAGTTGATTTTTATGACAGTCAAAAACAGTCAAAAATGTGAGAAATATAAGAATTTAAAATAGCTTTTATCAATAAACATAATGAACAAACTGCAGTAATTAATAACAAACAAATAAAACAATAATCTAACTTACAAGTTAACCTAAAAATTTGTAACTTTCTAACAGTTTTCAGATAAATAATTTATTTTCAATTAGCAAAATACATATATGGTTTTTAATTACTTTTTATTTAATTTTTAGAGTGGTTCAGTCAGCAGTGGAGTTTTTAAATATTTATTTTTAGGTATTTTTTAAATTACAGGGTAACTGTTAGCTCATCAGTTGCACACGTCGCAAACGCTTATTTAGTCAGCCAACATGTGTGTCGTTGTTGTTGTTGTTGTTGTAGCAACACGGTCGCCAGCTAACTAACCAAAGCAGACACACGGCAGCCTCTTTGGTGCCTTTTGCCGAGGCAGGCAGGAGGCAGGAGTCATGAGGCAGGCAACAAAAAGTGGCTTACGCTTTGGGGTGCCTGCTCCTCCGCCTGCCACCCACTTGGTTTGCCATATGTTGGTCAAAAAATAAATTGAAGTGGTTTCCCTGCAGTCGACCTACATAAACATATTTTAGCCACTCAGACAGCGGGTTGTGTATCTTTGTGGGATCCTTTTGCGACTCGTACTGTCTGTGTTTGTGTGTGTGTAAGTGTGTGTGTGTGTGTGTAAGTGTGTGTGTGTGCGAGTGTGTGTGAAACATTTAGCAAGCGGCGCCTTTACGTATGCAACATTATTTCAAACACCAAAATAAAAAAGCCCAACAGCAGCACCACAAAGCAGCCGAAAGATGAAGAAGCGGGGAGTGGGGAGTGGCGGGGGGGGGCTGTAAGAGGTGCTGTTGATGCCGCTTTAGCATTAAATTAGGTGGCTGTCTGGCAATGTGGGTAAATGTGCTCGTTGTCCTTCCTGCCCTTGTCCTGCCCAGGTGCGAGAGCTTAGCCCAGTGTCGCTATATGTTTTACCCGCATGTAAAGTAGTTTTTATGTGATTCCTGCCTCTCCGCCAACCCCTCTTCCCCGTTGCAACCCTTGCACCTGTGTGTCTCTCCCGTTGCTTGTTGTGAGTGCATCATTAATTTTAATTTGTATAGAGCCCAAGCCGACAACATGGCCATCAACCAGGCAAACCAGGACATTCAGCCAGCCAGCCAGCCAGCTAACAGGCACGCCAGCTGACAGTCGAGGAGGACACAAGAACACCCAGGACACTTGGCCAATTCTAAACAAAAGCGCACATTGCAGTCAAAAGTCACAGACTGCTTCATGCTCTGAATTGAGCCGTTCATTTGAACCATGTTTGCCCTTTAATTCATTAAATTAACCTCAATTTAAAATCTGAATATTCAAAAAAATATACATTAAAATCAGAAATTTTATATTTAAATTTTGACCATATGTAAAATTACTGCCGATTCAGTGCACAGACCCTGTTAAGCCCTGCTTATGGCTAGAAATGTAGAAATACAGTAAATTAACTTGAATTGCTTAAACAGAATAGATGCATTAAGTTTTCTCTATAATGTAAAAAATTACTCTAAAATTTGGATCTTTAAGTCAGAAAAAGGCTGAATTTCGAAACTTACAAAGTCACTTTCTATTTATATTTCGCAATTCACAAAAGTATCTAATTTATTTATTTCAATTTGCTTGAATTAAAAACTTAATATGCTCTTCTATCATCGTAATTAAGGTATAAAATGCACAACCCGCATCGTTCTGTTCTGCGTGCTTCTCGCTTCTCTCTGCTTGCTTCTCGCTGCTTGCCTCTCGCTGCCTGCTTCTCGCTTCTCTCTGCTCGCTTCTCTCTGCTCGCTTCTCTCTGCTCGCTTCTCTCTGGTTGTGCAGCAAACCGCAATCCGACAACGTCACTTGCATCGCTGTTTAGTTTCACTTAAAGTGCCTCTTTGTCTGACTTGCCTTCTACTCCCTGCCACCATCTGTCATCCCTTCAACTTAGCCACATGCCCCCTTTTGCACCATTTACTGTGCCATCTGTGTGCGAGTCCTTGCCGGCCCTGTTTGCCCCCTTTTCCCCAGTGCTGAGTCCTGCGGTTGGCTAAATTATGAATTGTGATGAAAATGTATTGCCTCAAAAAAGATGTTGACCAGTAAATTAGTTTTAGTTTCTCTCTCTAATTTGCGTATTTTTTGCTGCATTTATTTGTGGCACTTTCTTGGCCACATTTCGCACGCAAGGCAAAATTGGGAAACCGCATTTGATTACATTTGATTGTTAACTCGAGCAAACTAAAAACAAAAAGAACAAATACAAATTTGGGTCAAATTGCTTTTAGTTTCTCAGCTTATTTTGTTTTGTTCAAATCTCAAATAAAATCAATGCACATTTTGTTTGGATGACTTAATTAAATTTTATGCAGATTCGTAAACAAAGTTAAGAGCAATCAATTTTTGATTTCTTGAGACTTTTTTCAATATGATTTTATCTTGCAAAATATCCCAAAGCCATTATGTGCATTTCAAATATTTATGTCATCCAAGCAATTTTCTTTAATCAATCTCAGTTCATATTTATTTATTGATTATAATTAATTTATATGTGCAATATTTACATTATTGTTTTCTAATTGTATTGAAGTTTAAAGCCAACTGCGATTTTATTATTATCTATGATTTCTTTTGAAATAATAAATACATAAACAATTTCAATTAAATGCATCTAAATAATATAAATTACATACACCTAACCAACTAGCCGTATACATATCTGTACATATCCAGCTATCTCTGTCTCTCTCACTATCTCTATCTCTCTCTCAGTCCCTCTCCCGATATTTCTACCTCAGCTAATTGCAGTTTCCATCACCAAATATTTAACCGCAATTTACACTTGGCCCATTCCCATTTCCAATTAGCATAGTTTCCCTTATTCCTCCTAACCTGCCTCCTTAACCTGCCTCGCACAACTGTCACCCCACTTGATGTTGCTTCTATGATGCTTCTTTTTTTGTTGGCCAACTACTTGTAAACCAACTACCATTCAAGCCCATCCTTGGCACATAAAAATCCGCAACTAATCACCGCATAAACACAGCCGAAAAACTTTTGCTAATGTTAACTGCCAGCCGCATCAGCAACAGCTGCATAAAAAAAAAGTGTGTGGCAGATACAGATACAGATACAGATACAAATACAGAAACAGATACATTCACATACGCAGCCAATTAGTGGATACTCGTTTACTATAGTACAAGTATGCTATACCATACTCTAATATGCACATACGTGTACATAAAGCTTATACACTCGTCATATACCCTGTGATTCTAACAATCTGAGATGGATGTTCTTTTATTTTACATGAAGAAAATTATTATTTTAAGCAAAATATTAGTATTAATATTCAAATACTTTTCTTCAATCGGATTCACTTAAGTAATTGATTACAAATAATAGTAAGTTAGGCTTAAGTTTAATTGATTAACAGACAAATTATAACAAAATTCAAAGAGCACAAAATTGACATCAAATAATATCTATTCACTTTTATCAACTGTTTCTAGAATTGGTTTTAAAAAAAAATTCAAATTTAAATGTTAGCCAAATTATGCCTTCCCTTAACGATTCCTTTTCATCAGATACATTTGAATTGAAGTGGTAATCAATTCCCGGAACTGATTACAGGATATGATTCCGAACGCATTTAAGTGTGCTTAACCAGCTACAGCATATAGCAACTGATAAGGCAGGGAGGAGTGGCGCAAGGGGCAGGAACTTCTGGATTGGGGCAAGTGGCTGTTGGGCTGCTCAACATGAACTGAGCGCGGATATAAACTTGCAATCAGCGGTTATGTGGTGCGAGGCAGCCTCACTCTGGTGCTCTCGCACTCGCAACACAGCAACATAATTACACTTGTCAGTTCATTGTGCCACAATGCGGCAAACAGAGAGAGAAAACGAGAGGGAGGGAGAGAGGTAGATGAACAAAAAAGATGGAAAGTGTACCACAACCAGTGCTGCTGCTCCCTTGTAGGCAGGTCGGCCTCCAAACAGCTTCTCCAGCTTCTCCCACTCATATTGCACGTGTTGTTAATAATGATGATGATGATGATGTTGCTGCCTCGTCAGGATGGCCATTTGTTGTGGCTAATTGTGTTAAAGCCGCACGGCTAGTCAGTGAAACGTGACACATTTTGGTGCACAGTTTTCGGTGCACGGCGACAGCAACTGGAATCCACAAAATATGCACAAATCACTGACCCACAAACATATACATCAGAAACACTCACCTACACTGCACAAAAAAGCAAAAATTACAATATTTGTAATCCTAAAAGCATATTTATTAAATTTTAAAAGTCCATTAAGTCCTTAAACGAAAAAAGTAACTTTGTTTTAAAAGTACTCGAGCTGAAATCAATTCTTATCTTATTTAACCCTTTTCTAATGCTACGCTACCAAAACTGTTTGCTGATTTCTTTCTCTCAGTGTACAAACAAACGCAAAATGTGAATGCCACAATATTATGAATAGACTGACAGTCAGTTGAATCAAGCCATTTGCCACGAGCAATAACTAAACGTTTTTAGCTTATGGCCACTTTTAGTCAACCTATGGTCCTTCCCGCTCAGTCCGCACCGCACACCCTCCCCCTGGAGGGGAATCCTATAAATTCTATGGCTAAATGTCAGCTTCAATCAGCTGTGCAGTCAGTTGTCGACAAACGTCGCTCATCCGACCCGTGTTCGCAACGCAACAATTGTGCCTGGCAATAAATTTATACAATTCTTTTTCTTTTTTTATTTTGTATTTTTTTCTTATTTATTACCAACGTTTTTCTTCACTTTGCCAATAACAAAATGCATAAGAACACAGCAAAAAAAAAGGCAATGAAACAAAGCAAATTCTTGTTCAAAATGGAAATGCTCTGCTATTAAAAAAGTTACTCAATTTTATTGTCTTCAGATATTTGCAGACCGTTTGAATCTTCTAAAATAGTTCGTGATGCAAACTGAAGAATTCCTCAGTTTTCTGTTCTGTGCACCTTGCAACTAATAATTATTTTTCAATTTTTCGTCCAACTATTTGGTGCAAGTTGTTTCACATTTTCGTCATTCCTCATTTTTTACGGTACACGGCATAAAAAATACAACGAACAGCCGCATAGCTGTATTCGATGTGCTGCATGTTGATAGACACAAAACTTTATTCACTTCCAATGCGCCGCTTGTGTGGCATGCTACGAGTTAAATACCCTGTTTGAAAATCGTGATTCAAGGTGTGGCTGTTTTTGTAGTTGGGCTCTAAGATATCAAAAGTAGATATCAGCATGTGAAGAATTTCCGGTTCCGTTTCCCGCTCTGGTACTTTAGATATACGGTTTCCGGTATTCAGTTCCGTTCTGATGCGAATCGTTAAGAGACAAAAGCCTTAAGAAACAAGTGCGAACAACTATTTGGCTTAATAATAAAATCAGTTGCAGTTGTTATTTCTTAAGAAAAAAGTTTCCAGTTCTGAATTCTAATCGAAATCTAATCGGAACCGGATTCAACAAATAAACTAATTCATAATTCGCAGCATAAAATATTAATTTTTAATATTTATTTTATTTTAGCTAAAATTATATATCACAATAAAAGAAATATTTTCTAGGGTAACCGGCTGTCCAGCATACTTTTACTAGCCACATTCCAAGTCGATTTTTCTTGCACGCGTGTGTTAACATTTTCGCATGTTGTGTACACACACACACACACATACACCCGCACACACACGCGATACACACAAGCTAAAGGAACAGTTTAAGCCATAAATAAAATTTAAGCTACACGATGACGACAACAGCGTACATATATGTGTGTGTTATGTGAATGTGATGTGTATGTGTGTGTGTGTGTATGTGTGTGAGTGTGTGAGTGTGTGTGTGTGTGTGGATGTGTGTCTGTGTTTTGGAGCACTCAAGCAACAAAAGGTAGCGCACTGGCATTTGATTTATGATTGCTCAGCCAGTGAGGTTAAGACTTTGAAAATATTTTCACAGACACACAAAATACGGGGCACCAGAGTACGGCGTACAACCTATAGAAAACAGCTGGTGGGATGGGGTGGACTCGGGTGGGTTGGCGGTTGTTCAATGTTGCCCGCATTGAGGAAATGCCAGAGCTGAAAAGGACAACTAACAACCTACAGCCAGGTCTGGTCTGGCAGTTTTGTGTGGTTGCCATAAGGCTTTTATTAGTTGCGCCTAAGCATAATGAAAGCTACCCACACACACACACACACACACACGTATATATATATATATATACATATGCAAGCAATATGTCTATACATATATACGGATGATACTGGTGTTCAATCTAATGTCGCACATGTCAAGAACTGTGGAAATTTGCCTAAGAATTTCGCACGTTTCTCGGCTTTTGGCAGCAGCCTGGCTGTCTGTCCGTCTGTCTGGTTGTCTGTCTGTCTGCCTGTCTGGCTGTCTGCACACTTCCTGTGTCTGCCCAGTTCGTGCCTGTGCGCCTTATCGGGCCAATAACGTTGTGCTACTTGCTACTGCAACTTTTAGCCATAAGTCTGGCAAAGTTGCATCCCCTCCTCTGCCTCCGCTTTCCTCTCCTTCCCTTCCCTCAAAGTTGCATCCCTCCTCTGCCTCCGCTTTCCTCTCCTTCCCTTCCCTCATTTTGGCAAATACACTTGTGCACATTTTCTCGGCTCACATTTACCTAACTTGCTTGTCAATAGTTGTCCGCCTCCCGGTTTTTTTGCTACTTCAAGATATTAGCATAATATTACTGTGCCATAAACTAAACATATTACTTTTCTTTATTATTATTATTATTATTATTATTATTACACACATTGCCAAAACAACATTCATTTTTAGCATTAAGCTTACTTTTTTGTTTTGTGAAAATATGAAACTGTGATTTTTTATAATACAAAAGCTTAAGCTGCCAAATCTTAGTAGATGGAGTTTGAGATCCAATAATATCCTAAATTTTGGGTATTCAAATAAAGCATAAAACCTGAGAGGATCCAACAAAACCGCACTATTATTTCCAGCAGGTTTTTCTTTTTGGTAATCGAAAACATAAAAGCCAAATTTATGAAGTGCATCTGAAAAACTTAGTTGTAATTTTTCTCACTTCCGAAATATTTCCGTTCTCAAAACATGTCCAGAAATTTTGTTAAATAAAAAACTTCATTAGTTGGTGCAACCATTTAATTTCCAAGACAAGTTCTCAATTTCTTAGAATTAGTAATTTGTTCAAATGCAGAAAATTCCATGAATAAGCCATTTTTATTCTTGGCCACAACAACGACCAAAAGTTGCAATTCTCGGCCGAAGCCTTTGGGCCAAAAAGCAATTAAAGTTCTATTGGGCGGCAAATGCAAATGTTTGTCCGTTTTTCTTAGCATTTTGTCTGGCATTTTAATCTGCTATCCACATACACACACACACACACTCGCTAACACACACTCACACACACATACACATAACTGTCGCTTAACTGTTTTTTGCCAGTTAAGTGCATAAGCCATTTTAATTGTTTCGTTAAATGAGCCAAAAAGCAGCATCAGCATCAAAAAGAGAAAATAATAATGAACTAATCATGAACTCGACTAAATAATACCCTCAACTTTTCATAAAATTGAGTTTTCCAATTTAAATGTAGATTTATTCAAGAGGTCAAAAGACAATTTAAAAATAAAAACAAAAAATTGATTTAGACTGAAAGTTGATTTAACTATGGTTCTTTATAAAGCTTTAATTATATAATTAACTTACTAGACTTAATTTTACTGATTTCCTTATAGCTTGAAAGAAATCATCTCCACCTTCAGCTGTGTGACATGAACAAGTTTAAAACACCCCATTTAGCTGCATATATGTTTTACAGGGTATGAAGAATGGGCTTAACTATTAAAAGTTGTCGCATAAAAAGTTGTGCATGTTCTTTTATTAGTACAGATATGAAGAGCTTAACTGTTTAAATAAAACAGACTTAAGCTCAATTTGCGGCAAACTGTGTCTGGAAATGTGGAAAATGAATCTCAAATCAAAAGACTTAATTAAAATACATTTCCCTTTGCCTCCATTCATTTTGGTGTCGATAATCTTAAATATCTTAATTGACAAAGTTGGCATCATTAGGTCAACAATTGTATTCCTCAATAATAAACCATCAGTCGTATTCCTGTTTATTCATCCAATATTCGAAACTAGTTACGGTTAAGATAATATTGCAACTTATCCAATTTGGTTATTCGATACACGTCCACAAATAAACAGATGCCACTGTCTGAACATCTACTTATGGGTTTCAACAATTTGTTGAAGTGATTGCCACTTGTGAGTTCTAGCCAAAACTTTTGACCGTCTCCAGGATTTCCTTTCATGTATGTTGTCAATTGGAAAATATATAAAAGGTAGCGATGTGTAACACACACACACACACACACACACACACACACACTCATAGAGAGAAATTTGTTTAAAGTTCAATTCGGCAAATGTTGTCAATATGTTTTATCAGCATGCCAACAATATTTACACATGCATAAATTTGTCCAACGGTGAAGAATGTAAAAAGCATACAAGAGGAGACAGTTGGGGAAGAAAGAGAGACACTGAGCAGCTTAGAAAGAGACAGATAGAGATAGCAAGTGACGTCCATTTGAGAGTTTTATGTTTGTGTCAATAAAGTTTTATTTTATTATTTGGTCTGCCTGAAGAGTGGACCAAAAATGGGGGTTTATTGGGGGCCTGACAACGGCAGTCGCATGTTTTTGCTATTGAATTTATGTGCTCACTGCACACACACACACACACACACACACACATATATATATATATATATGTACACACATTCACACCATTTATATTTTTTATTTATATTTTTATTTTTTGAGTATACGCACGTCGCTACCGAGCAAATAAAACATGTTGCTCTCTCGGTCTGTTACTCGAATTCAAACTTATCAAGTTTATGTTTGACTGTGTATTGAATTTTAATGCTACCCTTACCCTTACCCCCGTGCGATACACCCTCCTTACCCTCCTTACTTATCAGCATGTACGCACAAAATGCTCGAGGGAGTTCGCTGCAAAACTACTTAAAATAAACCCATCCTCCGAACACATAAATTGGATTTTGCGCAACGCATTAAAAAAATGTGTAGAGAAATGTACAAAATAAATAAATTCAAGTGAAGAAAGCACTGTTGGGAAAAGTACTCGTTGTAGTAAATATAAAGTGTATATATAATACATATATATATATATATATATATATATATATATAAATACATTTTGTAAAAAATATGTTTACAAATTTACTTTGTTTTTTTCTTCTTCTTTTTTTTTGCAATTCAACCGCAATCAAAACGCGCAGCAAAGCTGATAAAAAGGATTTTGTGCTTGCAGCAGAAGAAGGAGCAGGTGGCGAGGTTGGTGAGGGTTGTGATGCGGTAGACTTGGGGATTGTGGTGCAATCATTGCAAGTTTGCCTTGGTGACATTTACATGAAAGAGGAAGCATCAAATGCAGCCACGCCTTCCTTCTAACAGCCAGCACATTGCCATTAATGCAAGAATTTATGGATGGAAACTAACAACAGCAACAGCAGCAACAACTGACAAGGGAACACCAACAACAACAACAACAACAACAATGCGGAATGTTGACGCCATCGTGCATTGTTAGCAGTTTCAAGTGTCTGTGGCAACGGTGCTGTAAAGAGAACGGAAGCAGCAACAACAATGCAACAAGGCAGCAACTGTGCTGATAAGCATAACACTGAGTGATATACGGATGCACCCAGCTGGACTTTTGCTGCATGAACAAATTGCAAGTGTCCACATTGCACCCGTAGTTAGTTTAACTTAATTGGCCTTCAAATATTTAATTAATAATTCGCTGATTTTTTACTTTGTTTTTAATGAAAAAGTAAGGATAAGTTTGTGTTTTTAAGTTTAGATGAACTTAACGGGTTAATTAAATAATTTCTCTTGTATATAAAAAATGTAAATACATTGCTGAGAATTAACCTATCATGTCACTGAAAAAGTAAGGTATTATAATAAACATTCAGATAGTCCTTACTTACTTGATAAAAAATAAAATCAGAAGCTTGTCCATTTGAAGCCCATTTAATGCTCTGCTATCTGGCAATATTAAATATTAATGTGAGCTTTTCCCGGCTGCAAAATTGCAACTGGGCAGATGTGTGTTTGTGTGTGTGTTTGTGTGTGTGTGTTCTGCGTGTGTGTGTTCTGCGTGTGTGTTCTGCGTGTGTGTGTTCTGCCTTATTGCTTAACGCAGCAAAAGCAGCGACGCAGTCATTGCAGCAGAATAACCCATCCCATCCTTACTAATTTCTGCAGGACTTGCAATTTTTCCCATTATTTTTCTGTACCCATTCCAGCTTTTTACGCTGCTTCTTCTTCATCCCTGCTTCACTCTCGGGACATGCACATCTGAGCATCAAGATCTCCTAGCTGCCTGCCTGTACTTGTACCAGTTTTTTAATACGCTTTCCGGCTCACAGGAAGTCCTGGAATTGGGTTTAGTGAGTCTTGGAAAATTGTGTTTGAGTGAAACTTGAGGCAGGTATAAAATGAAAATTTATAAATTATAATTAGTACGCGCCATTTAAGCATTTTTTTCTTCTCATAATTAATTGTTAAAATATAATTATGATTTGAAAAAGTGAGAAAACAAATTCATATATTTTAGTAGCGTTTTGTTGAAATATGTTTATATGTAACAGCAACGATTAATACTTAGTTGTCGCTACATCGATTAATATCGAAACTCTGGTCACACATGTATTGTGTTCCTTCTAAGCAGTCAATATCGATATCGATATCATTATCGCGAATCTAGAAAAATGTTCTCTGCTGGGACCCAGACTCTCAGAAAAAACCTGATGCACTTTTTTGTCGATTTGACTGCTTATTGGTCTTATGTAGTTGAGGTATCGAGCGCAGTATCGATACCACTGTTATTAACATTAGTAATCGGAATGTTGTACTGATCTCTAACGTTTTCCAACACGTTTAAATTCAGTGTTCTGAGAAAAGCTGAGTCATTTTTTGCGAATCAGAGTAGGCTGTGATTTGACTAACGCAACTTGTTAATAGTAATTTTTATTTGGCACGACAACTAAATATGTCACCGAAGAAAGGATACTACTTCAAGAAGAACATTGCCTACACGAGTGATCACATTGTGGTAAAGAAAGTGTTTCTGCACAATGTGCCACAGAAGGCAAGTAAAAAGTGTGGGGCACACTTTTGGCCAGGCCCAACTTAACATTGTATTTCTTTTTGCAGTTGCTGCCGCTGCAGGTGTACACATATTTCGGGACTTTCGGCCGTGTTCAGCGCGTGCAACTGTTCAATCGCAGCGAAAAGCAGCCGTTGATGCCACACTCTCGAACCGGCTACGTGCAATTTGCCAGTGCTCACGATGCGGCCGAAGTACTGAGGCGTAATTTGCACACAATTAATTACATGTGTTTTTCCGTGCATGCTACCGCTAAGTGGCATCAACCGGATGCCAACGAAACGACAGAGCCAGAGTCTAGTATTCTGAAGTTAAATGATTATTGTTTGGACAACATATTCCGAAAGCTATCGTTGCTCGATCAAATTCGATTTGCCCAGACTTGTGAGCGTTTCCGTAGCATTTATGAGATCGCATCCCCTTTGCTGAATCGCACCATTAACATCAATATCTTTCCTTTGACGGCCGCCAGGGATTTGCGTGATTTTTTCAGGCTGTCCGGCAGACATGTGCTGCACATTAAAGGCACTGTACCGTTTCAGCTCCTCCATGAATATATTGGGACTCACTGTGGCAACTTGCAGACAATGCGCGTTGCATATGGCAACTTAACAGTCGGAAATATGCACATAATATTTAAGCGACTGTACTCGCTGAGTGAATTACAGATGAGGAAATGTGACTTGACCGATGCCAGCTTGGTGCCCCTGAAGAACTTGAAGCAATTAAAGAAATTGGACTTATCCGATAATCAAGAGTTGACCGGAGCCTCCTTGAGCATCCTGCCTGACTCACTACAGGTCCTGCATTTATCTTATTGCCATGGCTTACAGATAGAATATTTGACCGAAATGTTGAAGACGCTGCCACAGCTCAGCGAATTGAATTTAAAGGGGGTCACGTCAATAACAACGGGTTTCAAGCAGTTCGCTTGTGACGAGATCTGTGCGCCCTTGGAGGAGCTGACGATTAGCAACTTTGCTAATGATTACGAATATGTGGCCAAGTTGCCTCAACTAAAGAAACTATTCATGTATATCGTTGAGCCGAACACTGAAGTGAGACCGGAGCTAATCAACTGGCTGGTGGAACACAAATCAGAGGAATTACTTCACCTGGAGTTGTATGGACTGAACTGCATAAACGCAGCAATGCTCGCTCAGATTGGACACTTGAGTGCATTGCGCACTCTGATATTGCCACACAATAGTGTCTTGGGCCACAACGAGTTGAAGGCGCTTAAACTGCAACAGTTGGAGCATCTGAATCTGAGATGTTGGCCAAAACTGGGCAATGAAGGGGTGTTCAAGCTGATTGAAGACTTCCCCAAGTTGCAGGTTCTACATGTGGAATTGTGTTCGGCTCTCACTGAGAAACTGCTTCATGACATCATTCGTAAGATGCGTTCGCAGCCGTACGTCAAGGAAAATCAACGCAATTTTCCAATTCAATTGCATATTTTTGGCAGTCAAATCAATGAGCTTAGCTTGCAGCATCCAGATGTGAACGCCAGGAACATCATCAATGCAACTCTGAAGCCATTTTCCGAATCGGACTTTGGCTGCGATACTTGCCGCATGTGTTTGGGGCGTATGATTGAAGTTTCTACAACCAAGAACTGGTTATTAGCTGCAAACGATAATTTCCTTTATGTATTTTAATAAAATATAAACAATAAAGGCTGTTAATCATATTACAAAAAGTTGTTAAATTTTTTTATGAAACGATTTATAAACCATTTTAGGTAAGGTTTCAAACTTTATAAACTAAGCAAAAAAAAAAACTCAATTCTAACTCGAATTTCAAGTTCAAATTATACTCCCTAAATGTGCTTGTCGCTAAGAAAAAGAATTTGTTTATTGAGCTATTTAGTGAACATTGTTTCCAACATCTTAGAGCTAACTGAATGCTTCATAAAATATAATAAACAACTTCATAAGTTCTTCCATAAAATGGCTCCCAAGAAGAGACAAAAAAGGCAAAAAAAGGAACGAGAACAATTCGAATAGATACGTGTACTTATTATATATACCATATATATATTTATATATATATACGTATAGTAAAATATAATGTGTGTGTGTGCATTTTATGGTTGGGTCGATTGTAACTTATACAACACGTAACCGGTTGTTATTTTGTATTGCTATTGGCATTTTTGTTAGCCTTGTGGCTTTTCATGGTGCTGCTCTGCAGCTGCCAAATGTTGGCCAAAATATATGGAAGTCTATTAAGTTAATGTCGCGTAATTTAGCAAACTGTCAAAATCGCTGGCACATAACGGCAAATGCACACGATACCCACAGAGTCGCATTCAATAAGTTTTCCTCTGCTTTCTTCGTTGCCATTTTCCATTTTAGCTTTTCTTCGATTTCTTTTTTAAGGAATGCAACATTTTTTTCTCTTGTTGCCAGGTTAGGTTTTGATTATTGTCCACCTTTGACAATTGCATTTAACTTAAATTTAAGAAAATCCATATAGTAAAGAACGTTCACAGTTCGTGTCGTGCATGCCGCAAACATGCCACAAAATGTCAACCACAGTAGCAAAGTTGCAACCGGAAAATAACCCGATTTACTTTTGTTATTATATTTGCATTTTACCACCGCTAACTTCAACGCGGAAGTTGCGTGAATTATTTGAATGTGCAACACAACGCATTCAAATCACATGCCACACAACGCATAACATTCTCCCCTGACATTTTTAATTTAGATTATTTAAAAAATAAAAGAAACTACAGTTTTTGTACCCATTAAATTGCAGCTACGAAATGTGCAGCAAAAAAATTCCTTTAGAGAAATGTTTTTATGCATTTCTTGACTTGAACTATTTACATTTGAGCAACTTACAAATTCAATTTGTGGAATGTTGTTTTGTGTAGAGCGATGCTAAAAATGCTTGCAAAATTAATCAGACCCCCATATTTAAATAATACATTTTTAAGCAGCACAAACAAATGGTGGTGTGCGAAATACAAATATACAAATACCCTTTTATTAATACCTCTCCAACCAGGTGAAATCAGCAACAAACAATCACATAGCTCAAAGTGTATGCGAAACATTTAAATTATTTACCATCAAGTTTTTTTTCCGACTTAAACAAAGAAAAAAATAAAAACAAAATAAGACAACTGGAAAATACAATGCCTTTGTACTTTTTTTATTTCTTTCTTTCTTAATTTTTTTTTATTTTTGTTTCTTGTTTTTTTTTTTTTGCAGTTTTTAATGTTTTTTTGTTTTGTTTCGCATCGCTCAATTGCCGCTGATGCGTTGAAAGCCGTCGAGTCTGTTGTGGAGCTATACAAATTTCATAGCTTACTTTTACGGGACGCTTCCGTTTTGTAAACAAGCAGCAAGCGGCATGCGGCATGCGGCATTCTGAATGCGGCAAAGCGGCAAATGATGAAATGTTAAATGGCAAAACGAATGCAAAGGTAAACTTTATGCGACTTTTATTTGAAAAACACTAAATTGATTTTATGCTTCTGCTCCTTTCTCCTTTCATTTATGTGGGTTGGTTTGTGGTTTCTGAGACCAACGCCAACAACAACGGCGAACATGAAGAACAGTTACAACGACGATCCCTAGACAACAACGATACCGAGACGACGAAGAGCAACGAGAGCGAATTCGCAAGACGGCGAATCCGATCGAGGAAGAGAAGCAGCGAAGACGACGGCGACGACGACGACGACGTGACGACGACAAGAGAGTTGCAGTTCGGCCTTTGACGGAATAGGTTGTGAGAGCTGTGCCTCAAGTCGAGTTGAACGAGTGAACGAGTGGAAAGAAGCAGACTTTAATATTACAAACTATTAATGACGTTGTATTATACATATACCGTTGTATACCAATTTATACCGTTGATGTAATAAAACCCCCACATTTATGACTGCACAACTCCGGCACCCCCTTGCCTTGGCCTACCACATGTAAATTGCCATCGGAGACATGTTTTGATGATAACGTAAAAGATTACAGATCAGGTGGAGGATATCTCATTTCGATCTGGAGAAATCTTAGCTTTTATATTTGTTGCAATTGCAACCACTTCTATCTACCACTTCACATCTCTGCCTAATATTAAGCTCAGTATTTGCGTTGCATATGATTGTGGCACATTTTGGTAATTTATGCGTTTTTGTTAAATATTTTTTTTTGGCAGTTCGAAAATGAAATTTTTTTTGTCATTTTTTTTACGTCTAATTTCATTAATTGCAATTGCATTTGCAATTTTTTATGTGGCATTGTGAATTATTTATGCATGTGTTTGTGTGTAGCCAATTGTGAATAAATACATGCATATATTAGCGAAATGTTCGGCATTAGTGCTCAATTGGCAATTGCGTTAGTTACCATTTAATTATGCTAATGGAATTCATGGAAATTTTCGATATTTTGCTTATTTTAATATGACATTTAATTTAATAATTTTAAGCTAATTGCTGCGCTGTATTATCTATAAAAGCCCATTGAATTTCTTTGTAAGTGCAAATTAGATTGCTGACATTATGATTCATTGAATTTATTTGAAAAATGTATACCGATTAATGTGCAGCTTAGTCTATGAAATGTGGCAGCTGCAGCTGCAGCAGTTGTCAGTTTGTCAGCACTGCAAAAGATTTCCACTGGAACAAATACAGTTTGGACGTTTATTAAATGGCAGCTGGTCTTAGCCAATATAAGGCAAAAACTGAAAAGGATTTTCTATTACCACTTCTTTAAGAGATTGTTGGTGTATGTTTTTTTTACATATGTATGTATTTATGTGTATGAGTGTGCGCTAATGTTGTGTTAGGCATTGTATTACGTAATACACATTACGCGTATGACGTGAGTGTGTCTTTGCCACACATAAATCCCACGTTACGCAAACGCCTCGCTGTTAACTGAAACTCCAAATAAACATTTGCATATCACGCAGACGACAGGGATTTTACTTATGCAACTCCCTTAGATAAGCCCAAAAAATAAATATAAATAAAAAAAAAAAAGTAGAAAAGAAAAATAAACGCTGGGAAGCGGGACAATGTTGAAGTGAAGAAGCAAGCTAAAAATGAAATAGGGCAAAACAAGTTAACGCTGATTGCACAAAGCCATTCGGATTTGTAGACCGCTACACAGTGGATAAAGTTAAGCAAAACACGAAATTAAAAGGGCGTGTGAGTGTGTCTATGTGTTTGTGTGTGTGTGAGTGTGTGTGTGTGTGTGTGTGTGTGTGTGTGTGTTCACAGGATACATTTACAAAATTAGCGCAGCAAGGCGTTGAGCCAAGCCATTCATTTTAGCCATGTTCGTCAGCCATGTAAACAGCAACAACAGGGGTGCCTCAAAATGCCTGCAGACAAATCAACAAATCGGCTCGAGTAGCTACTCGAGGGTGCCTTCAAGAGGGGAAGAAGAGTTTTTTCGAGGGGGGGAATCGGGACTTGCACCCAACACTCTATGGGAAATTGCCGGAAGTTTGTGTGCGATTAAAGCGCCATTATCGATGTGAATTATTTTAACGCGCCAGAGCACCTTCCTCAGTCCCAAGAAGCAATCAATTTGTTGCACGGCTTTAAAAAGTAATTTGCCGAGCATTTGTCGCTGAACAAAACGAGCTGAAACCAAAGCAAACCCGAATACAGACGAAAGCAGTAAGAAAGAGAAAGATACAAAAGGAAAACGAGAGAGAGAGAGAGAGACAGCTTGCGCTACTGCGACAAAGTTTTTGCCACAAAACTTGAAATTCAAATTAAACTTTTGACTAGTTTTTGGCGATGATTTGTTGCTCCCGTGGTTGCCACTTACATTTATCATAACTAACTCTGCGTTTCTTGCTTTGACTTTCCAAATGTTGATTTGCGGTCACAGCTGTAAATTTGGCTAATGAAGTCCAAATATTGTTGACTACAGGTGAGACGGAGCGAACCAATTGTAAATATTTAATTAGTTCAATTTACTTCAAAGCGGCAAAAATTTATTGACTCCCAGCGACCGCAAAAATAACAACCCAAAAGCCTAAGCATACACTTGCCAAAAAATATTCAACGGAATTTACAAAAGTCTTTCCTAAACTTTCTAAAAATGTGTAAATATTGAAATTAAATTTTGAGAAATGCATACTGAAAATATGAGGCAGATTCTATGAAAAGAATGAGTCAATCGAGTCAATCGAGAACAGTGTAGACCAGTCAACTGAGTTAGGTATACACTGTAACAGACTCTATCGATTTTGTGGCAATGAGGAGGAATCCTCAAAGCACATCAATGCGAAATGTGTCGCCTCAGCATGAAGCATGAATTCTTTCCTATAATAATTAATTCTTTAGATATAATTATGAAATGAAAAAGTGAGAAAACAAATTCATATATTTTAGTAGCGTTTTGTTGAAATATGTTTATATGTAACAGGAACGATTAATACTTAGTTGTCGCTACATCGATTAATATCGAAACTCTGGTCACACATGTATTGTGTTCCTTCTAAGCAGTCAATATCGATATCGATATCATTATCGCGAATCTTGAAAAATGTTCTCTGCTGGGACCCAGACTCTCAGAAAAAACCTGATGCACTTTTTTGTCGATTTGACTGCTTATTGGTCTTATGTAGTTGAGGTATCGAGCGCAGTATCGATACCACTGTTATTAACATTAGTAATCGGAATGTTGTACTGATCTCTAACGTTTTCCAACACGTTTAAATTCAGTGTTCTGAGAAAAGCTGAGTCATTTTTTGCGAATCAGAGTAGGCTGTGATTTGACTAACGCAACTTGTTAATAGTAATTTTTATTTGGCACGACAACTAAATATGTCACCGAAGAAAGGATACTACTTCAAGAAGAACATTGCCTACACGAGTGATCACATTGTGGTAAAGAAAGTGTTTCTGCACAATGTGCCACAGAAGGCAAGTAAAAAGTGTGGGGCACACTTTTGGCCAGGCCCAACTTAACATTGTATTTCTTTTTGCAGTTGCTGCCGCTGCAGGTGTACACATATTTCGGGACTTTCGGCCGTGTTCAGCGCGTGCAACTGTTCAATCGCAGCGAAAAGCAGCCGTTGATGCCACACTCTCGAACCGGCTACGTGCAATTTGCCAGTGCTCACGTTGCGGCCAAAGTACTGAGGCGTAATTTGCACACAATTGATGGCATGCGCTTTTCCGTGCATGCTACCGCTAAGTGGCATCAACCGGATGCCAACGAAACGACAGAGCCAGAGTCTAGTATTCTGAAGTTAAATGATTATTGTTTGGACAACATATTCCGAAAGCTATCGTTGCTCGATCAAATTCGATTTGCCCAGACTTGTGAGCGTTTCCGTAGCATTTATGAGATCGCATCCCCTTTGCTGAATCGCACCATTAACATCAATATCTTTCCTTTGACGGCCGCCAGGGATTTGCGTGATTTTTTCAGGCTGTCCGGCAGACATGTGCTGCACATTAAAGGCACTGTACCGTTTCAGCTCCTCCATGAATATATTGGGACTCACTGTGGCAACTTGCAGACAATGCGCGTTGCATATGGCAACTTAACAGTCGGAAATATGCACATAATATTTAAGCGACTGTACTCGCTGAGTGAATTACAGATGAGGAAATGTGACTTGACCGATGCCAGCTTGGTGCCCCTGAAGAACTTGAAGCAATTAAAGAAATTGGACTTATCCGATAATCAAGAGTTGACCGGAGCCTCCTTGAGCATCCTGCCTGACTCACTACAGGTCCTGCATTTATCTTATTGCCATGGCTTACAGATAGAATATTTGACCGAAATGTTGAAGACGCTGCCACAGCTCAGCGAATTGAATTTAAAGGGGGTCACGTCAATAACAACGGGTTTCAAGCAGTTCGCTTGTGACGAGATCTGTGCGCCCTTGGAGGAGCTGACGATTAGCAACTTTGCTAATGATTACGAATATGTGGCCAAGTTGCCTCAACTGAAGAAACTATTCATGTATATCGTTGAGCCGAACACTGAAGTGAGACCGGAGCTAATCAACTGGCTGGTGGAACACAAATCAGAGGAATTACTTCACCTGGAGTTGTGTGGACTGAACTGCATAAACGCAGCAATGCTCGCTCAGATTGGACACTTGAGTGCATTGCGCACTCTGATATTGCCACAAAATACTGTCTTGGGCAATAACGAGTTGAAAGCGCTTAAATTGCAACAGTTGGAGCATCTGAATCTGAAAATTTGGCCAAAACTGGGCAATGAAGGGGTGTTAAAGCTGATTGAAGACTGCCCCAAGTTGCAGGTGCTACATTTGGAATTTTGTCTGGCTCTCACTGAGAAACTGCTTCATGACATCATTCGTAAGATGCGTTCACAGCCGTACGTCAAAGAAAATCAACGCAATTTTCCAATTCAATTGCATTTTTTTGGCAGTCAAATCAATGAGCTTAGCTTGCAGCATCCAGATGTGAACGCCAGGAACATCATCAATGCAATCCTAAAGCGACCTTGCGACAAATGCTTAAGGCTTTTAATGCGGAGACCTAGTCCTTAACTATAAACAATAATTACCTTATATATATACTTATATAAAATATAAACAACAAAAGCTGTTAAGCATATTCCAAAAAGTAGTTACATTTTTTTATGAAACGATTTATAAACCCTTTTAGGTAACGTTTCAAACCTTATAAGCTAAGCAAAAAAAAAATCAATTCTAACTCGAATTTCAAGTTTACATTATACACTAAAAATGTGCTTTCTAAAAATGTCTAAATATTGAAATTAAATTTTGAGAAATGCATTCTGAGAATATGAGACAGATTCTATGAAAAGAATGAGTTAATCGAGTTGGCAACCAAGTCTCAGCTGAAATCAAATAGAATTTGATCCATGAGAAGGATTATAATTAGAATATTCATCGGTCTTTGGAGAGAACATTGTAGACCAAGCAGTCAACTAACTAAACTAGGTACACACGGTAAAAGAATCTGTCGATTTTGTGGCAATGAGGAGGAATCTTCAAAGCACATCAATGCGAAATGTGTCGCCTTAGCATGAAGCATGAATTCTTTAAAAAATAATAATAATGAACTGAGATATTTACTGAGAGTGTTGATTAAGCTCTAAAATATGAATTTTATTTGTTAAATTCTAGGACACCCTTATTTTTCCAAGTGCAAATGCACTTTCAATGCTAATCACTAGACCAGCTTCAGATGCAGCTTTCGGCCTGTTTGAACACTGTGCCTGTGTGGCAAACACATGATGTGTTTGAGCCTCATGTGGATGTCTGATTAACAAGGCGCCCGACGGCATCACGTTCCCGGGCAGCTGGAAAGCCAGTGGTAACCACAAAGTCAAAGCTAATTAGCATGTGATGCAATGGACAGCGGGGCATCAGATAATGCGTCTTGCCAGGCATCAGCTTTCTTCGGCAGTGAACAATGCAGGTGGACGTCATTTGGACGGAGTCGTGGCAATGTTTGCCTTAGAACAACAACAACAACAATTCAGTTGTTTGCTCAGCTCAAGTTTTAGCCGCAAACTGTTCATAATAGCATTTCCAGCTAACAAAGCTAACGAAATAGCAAATATTCACTTATATTTTGACTTATGTTCCGACCCAAAAATACGTTTTCAACTTTAAATGTAGGATTGATCTAGAGGCCAAACTATGATTAAAACGCCCTTGCTTTTGAAAATGCGTTGAGTTTTGACGAAGTTATGGCATTTTGAAGGTTCGACCTATGCCGAAATACGGATATGCCGATTTTCGGACTATAATTTTGACTTATGTTCCGACCCAAAAATACGTTTTCAACTTTAAATGTAGGATTGATCTAGAGGCCAAACTATGATTAAAACGCCCTTGCTTTTGAAAATGCGTTGAGTTTTGACGAAGTTATGGTATTTTGAAGGTTCGACCTATGCCGAAATACGGATATGCCGATTTTCGGACTATAATTTTGACTTATGTTCCGACCCAAAAATACGTTTTCAACTTTAAATGTACGATTGATCTAGAGGCCAAACTATGATTAAAACGCCCTTGCTTTTGAAAATGCGTTGAGTTTTGACGAAGTTATGGCATTTTGAAGGTTCGACCTATGCCGAAATACGGATATGCCGATTTTCGGACTATAATTTTGACTTATGTTCCGACCCAAAAATACGTTTTCAACTTTAAATGTAGCTATGATTAAAACGCCCTTGCTTTTGAAAATCCGTTGAGTTTTGACGAAGTTATGTCATTTTGAAGGTTCGACCTATGCCAAATCGGATATGCCGATTTTCGGACTATATTTTGACTTATGTTCCGACCCAAAAATACGTTATCAACTTTAAATGTAGGATTGATCTAGAGGCCAAACTATGATTAAAACGCCCTTGCTTTTGAAAATGCGTTGTGTTTTGACGAAGTTATGGCATTTTGAAGGTTCGACCTATGCCGAAATACGGATATGCCGATTTTCGGACTATAATTTTGACTTATGTTCCGACCCAAAAATACGTTTTCAACTTTAAATGTAGGATTGATCTAGAGGCCAAACTATGATTAAAACGCCCTTGCTTTTGAAATCGTTGAGTTTTGACGAAGTTATGTCATTTTGAAGGTTCGACCTATGCCGAAATACGGATATGCCGATTTTCGGACTATAATGTTGACTTATGTTCCGACCCAAAAATACGTTATCAACTTTAAATGTAGGATTGATCTAGAGGCCAACTTGATAAACGCCCTTGTTTTGATGCGTGTGTTTCGACGAAGTTATGGCATTTTGAAGGTTCGACCTATGCCGAAATACGGATATGCCGATTTTCGGACTATAATTGTGACTTATGTTCTGACCCAAAAATACGTTTTCAACTTTAAATGTACGATTGATCTAGAGGCCAAACTATGATTAAAACGCCCTTGCTTTTGAAAATGCGTTGAGTTTTGACGAAGTTATGGCATTTTGAAGGTTCACCTATGCCGAATACGGATATGCCGATTTTCGGACTAAATTTTGACTTATGTTCCGACCCAAAAATACGTTTTCAACTTTAAATGTAGGATTGATCTAGAGGCCAAACTATGATTAAAACGCCCTTGCTTTTGAAAATCGTTGAGTTTTGACGAAGTTATGCCACTTTGAAGGTTCGACCTATGCCGAAATACGGATATGCCGATTTTCGGACTATAATTTTGACTTATGTTCCGACCCAAAAATACGTTTTCAACTTTAAATGTAGGATTGATCTAGAGGTCAAACTTAAAACCTTGGCGAACGTGAGTTTTGACGGAGTTATGGCATTTTGAAGGTTCGACCTATGCCGAAATACGGATATGCCGATTTTGGCTATAATTTTGACTATGTTCGACAAAAATACGTTTTCAACTTTAAATGTAGGATTGACTAGAGGCCAAACTATGATTAAAACGCCCTTGCTTTAGAAAATCGTTGAGTTTTGACGAAGTTATGGCATTTTGAAGGTTCGACCTATGCCGAAATACGGATATGCCGATTTTGGACTATAATTTTGACTATGTTCCGACCCAAAAATACGTTTTCAACTTTAAATGTACGATTGATCTAGAGGCCAAACTATGATTAAAACGCCCTTGCTTTTGAAAATGTGTTGAGTTTTGACGAAGTTATGGCATTTTGAAGGTTCGACCTATGCCGAAATACGATTGCCGATTTTCGAACTATAATTTTGACTTATGTTCCGACCCAAAAATACGTTTTCAACTCTTAAATGTAGGATGTGATCTAGAGGCCAAATATGATTAAAAGTTGCTTGAAAATGCTAGTGTGAATTATGTATTGAAGGTTCGACCTATGCCCATATGCCGACTTAGGCCTTAGAAAACTTAAATGCGCATATCTTCCATAGTTTGTAGCTTAAGTCACCAAATTTGGAAAGTATGTTGGATGGCCACGCCCACTCCGCCTACCTAAACCGATACACCTGTTGGTGTAAATCGATAATATATTTTTTGTTGTAACAATTTGTATTGTATTGCTAGTAACACCCTTCAAAAATCGGAAGAAAAAAATGTCGGACCAAGCCTACTGCCGCCTATAAATTCCTAAATTGCCCGCAATTTAAGAGCTACAGTTACCAAAGTTGGAAGTCAGATTATTAGGAACCTTGTCTTTAATTTTGTCAACCACGCCACTATCGCCCCCAAAATCTACAAAAGCTCATATCTACCGTAATTTAAGAGATACAGCCAAACTCTGAAGAAGGATTACTATCTTATATGTACCTCAATCTGAAAAGCAAACTTGGACAATATTTCTTGGTCTATAGTCGACTGACTAAGGTTCTCTCTTGTTATTCATATTTTACACAAAATACTGGAAGTAAACTAAATTGAACTAAAACCGTTTCGTTATTTGAGCAAGTGTTGGCTCAATTTTGTCTCTTAGTCGCTTAGGCTAGTTCCTTAATTACGAACTGAATACAAGTGCAATCGTAATCGTAATCGTAATCGTAATTACAAATTCGATTACAATTGCATAACAATCAACTGTGTAATTTTGTTGAAAGTTCGACGACGACGGCTTCGACGGTTCGCCTTGCCGGCAATTAAGTAATTGAGAACTGTATAAATTAAGCCAAATGACTTGTATATATATATATATATAGTATATGTACTATATATGTATATACAGTGAGCAAATCAAAATCAATATCAATATTGTGCTTGCCAAGTGGTCGGCGTAATGCAAATTTCATAATTGAAAACTAAGTGCTGAACAAAAAGTTTGGCATAAAGCACTTTTGGCTATAGTCCTGCCTTAGCTGCTCACTCTGTCTCTCCCTCTCTCTCTCTCTCTCTCTATCCCTTTCTCCCTCTCTCTTCACGTCCTTTACTCAAATTATAATTTGGCCCATTGGCGTGAAAAAATGAAAATAAGCTCAACTTTAGCGCTGAGCAAAACTTTGCCACGAAAACACATGCACACAAAACTCACACAAAAACATACAATTGACTTTGAAAGCATTCGAATGAGGTTCGAGGACTAAAGTGGTGGGTTGTGAGAGGGGGGTAGGGGAGGGGGAAGCGGGCGACTGTTTGGGTAGCCTCTTAGATCCTTTGGCGCAGCCGTTCAATTAAACTGAGTGTAGTTTTCAATAAACTGAGCGCCGTTTGAAAAATAGCGAATAAATGCGAGCATTTCGAACAGAAGTTAATAAAAATAAGAAAGTAGCTAAAGCATTGCATAAATTTGATATGAACGCCTAGGAGTTACCCTGTAAACCTAAAGCACCCTTTTTAAATTCATAAAAAAGAGTCTTCTAAAAACGTAATATTATTTAATATTATTGTGTTTCGAGCTAAGGGCTATAATTTATTTTATTTCTTTCAAATTTGTTAATTTTGCATCTGCTTTAAGCTCAAAAAATATGTGGAAAAGTAAAATTAATATTGATCAACAACATTATTTACAGTGGAAACTCAATAAAGTCGATTCAATATCAAGAATCTGCTCAATATCGAATAAGCATTTGAACAACTCTTTCGCGCATAAAAAGCAGTATAAATTCTATTACATCTTGAACTATTGTTCTGCACAGCTTAGAATACCCTTTAAACTGTTGCTGTAAATAGAGTAAACTAAAGTAGCTATGGCTTGATAAGTAAAGGGATAAGCACTAATGGTAAGCGAGGAGGGTGGGGGCGTGGCAAGTGTAGCACACAGTTGATACTACTAAATGCAATTTGTGCTCAAGTTTCAGCTAAGCGGATTGCAAAGCACTAAAGCACCGGTCCACATATTGAATATTTATGTATATATATATACATATATATAAATATATATATAGTTTATATATGTATATATGTATGTGTGTTTGTCTGCCAGAGCCTTGTGCGACTAGCTGAACAGACTGCACAATGGACCACGGCTTGGCAACGGTGGACATTTGGCACTGTGGATATTCCTCGACTGTAAATTTGAGTTATTTTGTATTTTTATTTTAAATATGATTCTGTAAATTAATTGAAGATATATATGAATGCTAAAATAATATTAATTACATCAAATCATAGCACTAAGTAATTTTAATTTATTTGTGTTTAAATTAAAGTGAACATTTCACACAAACAATTACATATTTTTTTAAATTTTAGTGACCATTATATATATATATTTTTTTAGTGTAGTTGCCGCTTGTAGCTTAGATCAATTATTTATATTCAAAGCTTAATTTAATGGATACCCGGACGATCCACTGTTTGGGTTTAACTTACTTGTGCAGCTTTATCTGCTGTAACTGTAAATGTATATTTTTTTTATATATATTTATTGGCAACTGCTGCTGCGGCTGTTTGCCTCGATTCCTTTGTTTCTAGCGTTGTTGTTTTTGCTTGTTGTTGCTGTGTCTTTTGCCATTTATCCAATTGTGTCTTTTGTATCTGCCTTACATGTGTTTTATACGTTATCTACTTTGCTTCGGGGATAAGCTGCCACCTCGCCTGCCCCCGCCCCCGTTACGATGTGCGTGGCTCGGTGTCATTTTAGCTGCCCCACGCGTACGCTCCACGCTCCACAAAAGTTCGATGTTGCCAAAGTCGATGTCAGGCAACGTCGAATGAGCGATAAGCAACAGTAGCAACAATAGCAACAATAGCAACAGCAACAAGCTGATACAAAATATAAAAGAAATGGAAACTTTAGCAACAAACTTTGGATTAAAACTGAAACTAATTGTTTGGCAAAGTTAGTTTCGGGGCACGTGACTAAAATAAAGCTGCTGGCGATATCAATTACCCCACGTCCAATGAGCCGGCAAAAAGTCGTTACAAACGCTAACTAAAATTATTCAACGTCAAATTGGTAGCAGCTGCAAGTGCTACGTCTGCTCCTGGCCCTGTCCCTGTCCCTCTCCCATTCCCTCTCCCTGTCTCTGTCTCTGTCTCTCACTCTGTTGCTGCTGTGGCAATCCAACAATTGCTCGTCACACATCATCAATAAAAAATTTGTGAATAAAAACGAAAAACCCCAAATTGTGGCCAATTGCTCAACGACGAGGGATTTGAGGGAATGTAGCCTAAATCAATCACTTCCTGTGGCTGCAGCTTTAGTTTCGCTACACTCACAAAAAAAAAATTAAATAAAATTAAAAACGTTGTTCAGTAAACTAGAAATAATATTGGGGTGCTATAAATAAAATCCGATATAGTTAAAATAAATATATATGTGTTGTTTTTTTTTTCTTTTTTCTTTTCAAATTGTGCTCCCCTTTTTTTGTAGAGTGTTCGTTGCAGCCTGTTGCCCCTGTTGTGTTTGCATGAATCAGTGACTGTGCAATTTTATTTATTGCATAGCACACACACACCCTCACACACACACCCTCACACATACACACACACACGTACACACGCATATAAGATTTACAATTGTTTGTGGGTTTTCAATTATTTTGTTGACGATGTTTTGCATTTGTTACTCTACTCCAATAAATGCAATTTATGAATCCGCTGCAAGGCGGAAACGGAAGTGCTTCGCTGCAAACATGCCCAACACTGTGTGCGCCAAAGGTGCCAACACTGTAATGAGGCAGCTGCAAGATTTTAATGCGCTCCTCATGAAACTAATGGCAATTTTATAGACTCCATCGAACAATGCGTAAAACTTTGTGCAACTTTGACTACATCGACATTTTTTTATGTTGTTGTAAGCTCTGTTTTGATTGACTCGCGCAGATTGATGGGCTGGCGATTGATTGACAGTGATTTATGGCCCAAAAACAATGGCAGACACATTGTATGTACGCTGTTTGACACTTTTAAAAATTGTATAATATATTTTAGACTTTAAAATCTGTAAGAATGCAGTTTAACGAGAATGTTTTGATGACTACTGAAAATATTTAATCTTATTTACATTCAACTAAGTTAAATTGTATGCTTTTGGATTTTTGTGTTTATATGTCTTAAAATCAAACTTATCTAAAATAAACCACTCTTATTAAGTTTATTGCATAAATCATTCTGCCTACCTTCGGCTGTCGTCTCATTTGGTTGCTTTTGCCAATGATTTAAAGTGCATTTAATACTAGTTACCTCATGGATACCATCTCTTGCCACCATCAAGATACCCCATTCCACCTTTAATTTCCCCCCCTCCCTCGACGTTTACCGTTTTACTACATTATGCACTTTCAACACTCGGCAGCTCATTCATTTTATTTATTCTGCACTTCAAAGCCGTGTGTTTTCTGCTCTCCATGCTCACCTGTCCAAACAGCGGACCGACCTGAGCTTCTCTTAGATGTGCTGTGGTGAGTTGTTGAGGGGGGTAGGAGTTTCCAGGGGGTGCAGAGAATTTGCATAAAACACAAGCGTGCAAAAACTTGGCACTATATCATTTTCAGTTGTTGTCACTCGCTTCTGGCGTGGTTATTACGACTAAGAGGCACACATTGCTAGCTGTTTATACCCCTTCATTCCAGACAAAAGGGTATACACTTTTTTACAAAATCATTCAAATTGAAAAATGTTATTTATTTTTTAATTGAAAACAATTACTTTTTAAAAAGGAAAGTGTATTAAAAAGCCGGCTTTACAGGCAGCAACTTGTAGTTATTTGAGTGTTGTTGCCTCTGCTTTTATGTGTGTTGGGCGTGTGTCTGTTTATATTGACATGAGTTCTTCATTACCGTTTGTTATTTGGGGGCATGCGACAGCAAAGACTGAGCAGAAACAAAAAAAAAAGAAAAGGTATAAAAAAATGCATTTTGCCGGCTTAAAGTTAAATTTGAAATGCAGATCGTTTTTGTTAATGGGGTCGAAAGCAGACGTTGCGGTGCATTTAAACGGAAATTTAATTTGATTTTGGCAACAGCCTTTGGGGCCATCTGCTGCTCCTGGTGCTGCTGCTGTTCTTTTTAGTGGCTTGCTGGCTTTGGCCAACTATTTTTCAATTTGGCGCAAAGTCGCTTCTGGCCTGTCGGCCTGTCGGCCTGGCTAAGCTGCATTGCATTCAGTTTCTAGTTCATTTCCGGCTAAAAATGAGCTGCTGTCCGGCCCTGGTTGTTGGCCATGCCAACATGTGTTCATGCTTCATGTCTTGGCCAACTTAGTTGGCGTGTATATTTTTGGGAAATCCAATCTGTGCCTAATTTTCCAATTAGCATCAATAAATGCTGAACGTAAAAAGTAATTGAGAAATTATTACAGCTCCGCTTGGGTTGGGTTTAAAAAGCGTTGAACGATAATTGTTAGTTGCCCTTTAATTACCGTTTAGCAATTTCATTTTGGTCAATTTCTCTTTTGGCAGCTGTCTCCCCATTGCCAGACATTGCATAAATTGCTCGGCATTGACCAATAAAGTGCACTTTCCCCATGGCAATCATTTTTCCCCCTCTTATGTCCTTCAGTTCCTTGAACGTTTAGCAATTTGTTGAAATCTTTTAGATGGGGTTGAGATTGCTGCTGTGCGACCAAGCAGCAGTTGCTCCACTTATATTGGGAATCTCAAATCAGTGACACTTTTTATCGCATCACATTTGCAATCCGAGTTGACAGATGAAACAAGCTGGGGAGTTGAGAGTAACTTTGATCTTAGAATAGAATCGAAGTGAAACAAATTGAATGGGGAGTGAATTTCGATGAGCTTAGAGATATACTTAAGGGAATTAAAAGATATTATTATATATATACAGATATTGTGGAATATGAGAGTGAACCATTGCAATAATAAAGATTGCTTATTGATTAAGTTAAGATTAAGTTGGCTTGAAGCACAAACTACGTTTTGCGTACTTTGCGGCTAAAATGTGTACTACAATTATTTTGCAGCTAATTTAAAAATTTAAATTTAAGTTCAACATAATATTGAGATGTGTTTAAATACTGAAGATCCAAACACATAACTACGAGTATATATATAAGATGCTCATTCTAAAAATGGGTTGTTTTAGCGAATCAGATGATTATTCAACACACACTTAAAATCGGGCGATTAAAGCGGCTTTTAGCCAGTTGATGGCAAATGCTGTTGGCCATTAGCATTTGCCTTTTGCCAGCTGTTGTTGCAATGAGCTACGTGACTTGAAAACATGCAGCGGCATTTCCGAATCTGCCCCCAGCTCTGCACAAAATCAAATCAGATTCGTTGACATTAGTTGCCCCTCTCTCTCTCTCTCTGTCTCACTCTCTCTCTCTCTCTGTCACTCTCTCTCAGTCTGCTTATCTCTTCCTCTTTCTTTGTTGCTTGGTTAGTTTTTTGTTATTCAAGCACAAAAGTGCAATATGCATTTTTGCTGCCGTTTGCCTTTGACATGTGCATGAAATGAATGCACAATGAGACAACGTACACACACCTACACACACCAACACACACACACACACACACGCACACACACACATATTGAGATACACACGCATTACCGCGCAGCCACCACCTGTTGCCACCTGAGTTTTGAGAGTTGCCACAAAAAATGTCCGCCCACTAATTGGCCTAGCACGGCAATTAAGCCACTTTGCAACGGTCCACACAAAAAACCAAAGTGAGAAACACCAAAACACACCAAACTTGTCGCTGCTTCAAAACTCAATAAAAAACTCAGCTTAAAAGTTAAACGCAGCAAACAAAAGATGCAGCGGCAGATTCGCTTTCCCCCTTTCTCTCTCTCTCTATCTCGAGATCTCCACTTTCTCATTATTTAAGTTTGCTGTTTTTTTTTCTCACTCAACTTTTCATCGAACTTTGACTTACAGCCAAAGTTTGAATCTGCTTCTGGCTGGAATTACTCTTGCTCAAAAGGTATGATAAATTTTGCATATAATTCGCAACGATTTGTGGCACTTAAGCAACAATTCTAACTATAATTTAGTTTAAAAGAAAAAATACACATGTGGCAATAATATTAGTAATAATATCACTCAATACTTATCCAAACTAAATGAATTAAATATAATTATTTAAAGTGGCATGTAAACAAATTAATTCATAAAAAAATTGCACTCAATAGTTATTATATCTAAACAAATTAAATATAATTATAATAATTATATAAGTGACATGTAAACAAATGAATTCATAAATAATTAAAAATTTAAAACTAAATATTATTAATTTATTATTGCGGCTTGTACATTTTTTATTTTTGAAAATATACATATATATATATATATACAGCTTAGCCAGAGCATAAAGGCTTCGACGACTTCCTTCCAGTTTATGTTGTTGTCCATGGGGGTTTTTGTCATGTTTCTACAGCAACAACAAGACAACAACAAGTTGCATAACAATCGCATTTGCCAACTTCATTTATTGTTTTGTTAAGCTGCTAACTTTAGTTTATTGCAGCCCATCAGCACCGGCTACAACAATAAAAACAACAACAACTAACGCAACACGAGAAAAGTATTAAAAAGTTGTGCTTTTACCTACAGCAGACAACCTCCCCTTCCCTCCCCCCCCTCCCCACGTTAACCCTTAGCCATTACATGAATATAATTTGTCATATATTTAATGACTTTCCAAGTGTGCAACGTGTACACAGTAATTGTAAAGCAACGCAAGCAACAATAACAAAAACAAGGAAAAACAATAGTGTTAGATTTTTTGTTCTGGGTAATCTGTTGTTTTCTATTTGAATGTCTCTTTCTGTGTTGCATGCGTCATTTGTCGTTACCTGCCCCAGCACGAACACAAATTACATGATTTGTTGTTGTTGTTGTTGATTTTGTTACTTGTGTGTGTGTGTGTGTGTGTGTGTGTGTAATTTATTTCAGAGCTGACCGCATTGCCCGGCCATTTATAATGCAAATGGTTTCTCGGTGTTGGTCAGCAATTTTGGCCCATAAACTCAAACGCAAACAAAACCAAGCGTCACACAAATCATTTTAATTATTTACTATATAGTTCCCGTTACCAACAACAATAACAGCAATTTGAGTCAATCAATTTAAAATAATAGACAAATTATAGCATATTTATGTTTAGTTATTGCCTTAAGAATGCCATTAAATTGGCTTTTCGATTATTTAGACAGCTATCGCGTTATAATTTGTAATTGAGTTATTTTATGATAGACCTGAAATGAAATTTGCTTTGAATAATTTATTCAACACACAACCAATGTTGAAATTTGTATTTTCCACTATGGGACGTTGCTCAAAAATTAGAATTATATATTTGAAAAGACCAACACTTAATTTTTAAAATCTATTTAACTTGAAAGCCAAAAATAGTCATCAAATATCAGTTGCAACATAATTCTTACAATATTTATGTGGCAAGCTTTTGGTGACGAAAATGCCGCTTAAATTCAACGCAATTCAGCGGGTTCAATTTCACGGAAGTTGCCTAAGTTAACCATGCGAAACCAAACATTTTCTGTGTCTTGCGGCAAAAACACATTTTGAAAAATAAATACGCTTAGTTTCTTCAAAGACAAAAACCAAAGAGTCAAAGTCTGTCGCAGTTCAGAGGGCACCGCTTACGAGTGTCTGCCACTAAATGGAAATGAAGTTGCAACTGGTTGTTAAAGATGCTGACACAGACGGACAGCTATGCGACCACAGAAGTATTTGCTGCTGCCGCCGCAAAGTATGCCACACTTTCGGGGCGAGAACAGGCGGCCATTTTGTTTCAGCACCAACGCATATTTCCGGTGCGCCGCAGCACTTATGAATTAGTGTGTGTGTGTGTGTGTGTGTGTGTGTGGGTGTTGTGTGCGTGTGCCCCCACATTATTTTTTTTGGCAGTGCTGAGTATTGCTACAAATTTCAACGTTAGCTTTCAGCAAGCAACTTTATAGCCATATTCAATTAAAATTCCCCCCAGCAACTCATTATAAAGTTCAAGCAGGCATAAAGTTCTGCACATATCCGATAACGAAACACACACAAACACAAACACACACACACACACACACAGAAACACAAATATATATAACACACGTATACAACGAATACGTAATAATCTTTGAAATTGCGCTCAATTGGTTTTGAAGTTGAGCCTGGGGCGCATTTAGCATCTGTGGCAAGACTCTTGTATCGGTGGCAAACTGCTTGCTACACGAAGCACCTTTAGCACTCACATCTTTATTGATAATATTGTCGCTTGGCAATTTGCAAAAGCAATACCCAATCGACCAATACACTAACACACACACACACACACAAACACACATACACACACACTGCTTTGCCACTTGTAGTCTGTCTGTATTCAACACCCCCTCGAGCAACCCTTGCATGTCTTTCAAACTTTGGCATACAGGCAATTTTGTAAAGTTCTGCAGCCATTCGTTTTTATGCACACTTTCAGAGGGTATTTTCATTTTGTTTTGAAATATGCCATCAAGTCTATACATCATTCATAAACATACATATACATATTCCTGATGTAAGCTTTGCCAGCAGCGGATTTGTCAGCCAAGATATGAAAACCAAACTCATTTGCTATAAATATTATTACAGCTATATAAGATAGAAATATCCGTAAGTTTGTTTTTACCTAAAGGGTGTATATTCTTTGACTTGACAAAGAAGGACGTAATTTCATGTTAGTGGGTTTTTTTTTATTTGGTAATTGGGTAAAATCCCAAATAATTTTATCGAAATAGTTGATACAACATGACGGCAAACTTGCGTGTCGACAGTTCCACACATACACATACACACATACACACAGACACTCACACACTCACAATCTTAGCACCACTCAGACACACTTACGACTGTAGTTTTGATAACTATATTAGTTTATATGTGCAGCTTAGTGGCGCCTCCCTTTATCGACGTGCTCGCGCATTCAATGGGCACCCAAAAAGAATTTTTGAAGTTCTTCAATAATTACTAAACGTTTTTATTGCCTTGCCGAGCTGATAACGGGCCCAGCCACGCCCCCCAAAACATAATTTATGCTAATGGTTTTCTTTTTTGTTGGGTTTTTCGTTTTCTTTTCCTTTCCTTTTTTATCACATTTTATTTATGATGGCTTTAAGTAAGCATGATAATAATTTTATAGTGTTAAATGGCGCACAATATCAAAAAAAAAAAAAACAGTCCCAAAAACTCAAACCCAAAAACCCAAACCAAAAAACCAAAAACCCTTTCATAGCTGTTACAGTACATTAACTCTGCCGGCGACACATTTCGCCCGTCGAGCATATTTTCTTATCTAAACCAAACACACACACACACACTTAAACACACATGCCACATACTCACACACACACACACACTTGGGTCCTGTGGCAGTTCCTGCAGCATATTTCATTACACAGAACGCATAAATCATCACAAAAAATGCTAATTAATCAGCAGACGTTCCCTTTAGAATTATAGATGCAAAAAATATTACACACACACACACACACACACACACACACACGCATACACACACTTCTACACACTCAATTTAAAACTCATTTAAGGAGTAGCAATTTTGTCGCTAATATTTTTGGTAATTTAATTTAATTTTTGCCAGCAAAAAGGCGAATGCTAATCGCCAAAATTATCAATTATTAATGAAAATGCAAGGGGCAGACTCTTGTCATGCCACACGTTGCACAGTGGCTCAGCTAGATAGTTTTTTTTTTTTAATTAAATACTTTTAGATTAAAGAGTGTTTTGATATGAAACAGTTAAGGAATTAAATTAAAAGCAAGTTAGAATGCTCCAGTCAAGAGAGCTTAAATAGGAGATATTCGTCCTACAACTATTAAAATCAAGTTAACTAGATTTACCTATGGAATACGAGTACTTATAACATAATTTGGCCGCTAAATCCTCTGAGATTGGCTTATTCATTGAGACGAACATAAGTCGACTCGACTGCTGATGCAGATCAATAATTTATATACCTAATGGGGTCGGAGCTGCTTCCTTTTGAAACCCATTAACCCCTAACTTCCCATTTTGAATGGGTTCAAGAATATAAATCAACGACTTCATTCATATTTTATTATTATTGAAATAACCACCAAATTTATTCTTAATGCTTTGAATCATTTTATAATCGATGTTCTACGAATACGACTTGTATGAATCAAATATGGCTTTTGCAGTTTTAATCGAAATTTGTGGTTAAATAACCATAACTAATGGTTCTTATTTTCACTGTACACAGCAATTTAAATTGGCAATCGGATCTCTCGAGCAGGAACTGGAGCCACTCATTGGTTTATTTAATGGCCATCCACGCTTGGCCAGGACTGCATTCTGGTGGCGCGCAGCTCATTAAGAAACCATCAGGCGCCCAAAAATGGGTAGCTATTAACTGTAAACTAGGCATCTTTGCCGGCTTTGCTCGGCTCGGTTCAGTTGTGTGTCCAATGAACCGGGTGCGGGGCCGAAAAATGTGGCAAATGGTGGCACGGTTGAGTCTATGAAATAAAATCGGTGCATGCAAAAACTGCGAAATGACTGTGGCACATGAAAATGCTCGCTGTGCGCTTGTGTTTTATGCAAATTCAATTGTTTCCAATTGCATTGCAAATGTGGATTCGATGGCGGGCGACTTGTTGTTGCAAGCAAACCATCGCCATCAGCCATCAGCCATCAACAGCCAGCAACAGTCAAATGTCAAATTCATGCAGGCTGCAGTCGGATATGGATAACGGCACAAATGTTTGCCAAGTGCTTGAGGCAAAGAAAACTCAACAACATCACAACAATGACAACCAATGCATTGGTTGCCAAACATTTGAGGCTTTTCACTTAAGCACCCCGCACACAATGACACAATGACAGTCAATTCTCATTAACATGCTTCAATTTGTTGAACTCCTTGAGTCGTTAAGCTGCAAGCGAAACTGTGGCATCCTTTGTTGCAGCAGATGAGTATTATTTAGGATTACTCTGAACGAATGAATTGAATTTCCAAATGCTTTCTCAACACTGCTAGACGAGAATATAAACAACAAACCATATATGAAAGCACTTAATAAAATATAAACTTGCAAATATAAGATTAAAGCTCAAAGAAACTCCTTCTCTACTTCTCTCTCTCACACACTCACACTATCTCTCTCTCTCTCTTTCTCTCTCATGCTGAATTGTACTTTTCTAGAACTTACAGCCCGATTTTAATTCAGAGTATTATCAATCAACTGCTAAAGTGCTACTTTCTGCTTATAGCCTTGTAGCTTAAGGGCCTACAGCTGCTAAGCAAAGTGTCACCGGATTAAAGCCGCTCTAATTGTTCAGTCATTACCGTCTGCAGCTCGTGTAACCGCAAAATCTGTGGCATACAACACAACAACAACAACAACATGAGCTACACCACACACAAAAAGCCAAGCAAACAAATTAAGCGTCAATGACATGCAAGTTTAGACGCGCCACCAAAAACCGCAAACACACAACACACACACACAGATATACACACATACTACACACATGACTCTCTCTTTTTATTTCAATTTCTATCTCTCTCTCTCTTGCGGCTTAGTAGCGTGTGTTTGACAATTTACATAGAAATGTGCGCACAAAATAATAATACCTGCCAATAAAAATAATTGACAACTGACAGTAAAAATAAACAAACACACACACACACGCACACACACACACGTACTAGCACTAACACACACACGAACACAAACAAATATTAAATAAAATATGTGCTGGCTGCCAAGGATTCGCTTAATACCCGAGTAAACTTTAAGCTGCCGAGGAGCAGCTGTCAAATGATTAGGGAATTTGGAGGAGAAACGCTCACCGCACATGGCGTATGCTTAATAAAGTTTACACCTCACCTTGATTCGCTGTACGTGTGTGTGTGTGTGTGTGTGTGTGTGCGTGTGTGCTTGTGGTTTGTGGCACGTGATACTAATTTTAAAGCATGCCACAACTCGGCTATAATCAGATTCAGTTTATATAGTAAATTACTTCAAATGCCAATCGACATGTGACTTTGCACCTTGTTTATTAAATATTAATTAATATTTTAACTATTACTCCAGTAGTGAAATGGTAGCTTGAAATAAATTGTACAAATTTAATTAATAATTGCAAAATTAATACAATAAACATACATTTTCAAATATAACTTACTTAAGGTAAATTCTTAAAGTTTGTTTCATTTTGCTTCCTGGTTGAGTCTGTTTCCTTTTAACATTTTAAGCAAGTTGCAAGGTATACAAAGGCAGAGAAAGCCAGTTTTCTACTTCTCAATTTAATACATCATTATTATTATTATTCTCAATTTAATACATGGGGAGTTCTCAAATTATCCCTTTGTTACTTACCACAAAGAAAAGTTATGTTTAGCTTCAATGAACAAATGTTTTGTTTCAATTATTAATTTAGAATACCAACAATTTAATTAATGAGGCTTAATTTTAGAGTTCCCCTCTCTACCTCCCCTTCTCCCCCTCTCTCTCTCCCCCTCTCTCTCCCTCTCTCTCTCTCTCTGCATATTAAACTCGTTTTAAAATCAACTATTTCAATTAAGTTGCATGTTGTCCTTATTCTGACATCAGCTACGCCTGCCACTCAGGTCACATTGCTCACCTTCCATTAGGCTTACCGTATGCCTCATAAACGGCAACTAAGCCAACAACTACACCCACTACCACTCCTACACCTCCGGCTATATTTATATCTACATCTATTTATACATGCCATATCTGAAACTATAACTGCTTGCAGCTAACAAGGAATTATGCCGCATTGCTTTCACTCGCATAGCGACCGCATCGCACTTCATTTGCTCAGCACAACCACAACACACACACACACACACACGCACACACACACACACACGCACACACACACACACATACCTACTTGGTCATATTCACCCCTAGCGGTAACCACTTCCCTTCTTCAGCTGCTTCAGCATTAAAGTTAACAAATAGGGCTTAAAACTTGCCGCGTGTGTTTGACTAGTCACGCCCCCTCTGCCGCCCACTCATTTTATTTGTTTGCATGTGTGTGTGCATGTGTGTTATGCTGCTACTACTTCTATATTGGATTAATTAGTTTACGCGCTATATAATTAAAATATATATTCTTCAGCTACTTAAGTAGTTTCAGTTGCTGCAAAATTGCTTCCTTTTTTTATTACCTCGGAAAAGTTGAAGTTACAGTTTCAATTTATATATATAAATTTTTATAATTATTTTTTAATTATGAAAAAGATTTATTTTTATTAATTTACCAAAGTTTTAATTGCAGTTTGGCTTTCGTGTTTGTTCACTTTTATATTCTATAAGTAAATGTTGGATTTTTTATGTGAGAAAATTATTATGTAATAAAATGAAAATCAAATCAATTAATTTGTATTAAAAATTCGATTTCTACTTTTATTTATATCGATTTCATTTCAATGCTGGCAAAACGGCTAACCGCATTTAATGCCGCTTGAGTAATTAATTGGCTGCTTTTCCTTCTGGCCAAAAGTGTCACAGTGTCAGCTTTCTAATTGACATGCCATTATTGTAATTAAAATAACTCATACGCCACGTTGTTCAGCCAGACACAAATAACCCCCCCTCCTCAACACACACACACACACACACACACGCCTCACACACCCCTCCTTCGTTGCAGCCAGTGATCATTTTCAACTGTTGGCTTCCTCTCATTGTTAGTCCCAAATTTGGTCTCCATATGAGCATTTTTCTGGGCCATAAATCAAGCCGTCTGCCTCGTGTGCCTGTCACATGAAGCTTCGCATTTATTTATAAGCCCGCTAGAAAAAACACCCAACAAGAATGGCAATAGTTGACTATAATTGACTATTAGTCACCCTGTTATCACACTAAAATTTGCATAATTGATTTTAATTGCTACTTTAATTTCTTTAATTACCTAAAAAGGCGGGAGTTATTTTAACTATTTACTACTGCAAACTTGGAGATATTAACTGGAAAATATTCTGTAAAATTTTTTACATATTTAACATAATGCAGCAATTTATTTATTTAATTTAATTTATTTAAATACATTAATCGAATTTGGTAGACTGGCAGGTTCACCTTTCATTAAAATGTTGTTGGAAAATAAATTTGATTGTTAATTATTAAATAATCGAAGTGCTCATTTTACAATGAAAAATCCAGCTGATAAGTAATAAAAAATATTTACATCTTTTCATACACTCCTTTTCCTGCCTGTTACAAGGTCTTACACAGTCTAAGCATACCCTATATTATTCACTAGTAATTTACTAGATATTCGAAAATGGCAACATTGTCGCTCTGCTGCGATGTCATTTGTTCAAGACTCGTTTTGATTTTTGCGGCAAAATAATTGTCGTTTAGGTAATAAAATTTGATTTATGTGCCCAGCATTTCACACACACTTTCACTTTCGCATTTATTTTTTTTATTATTTTATTTTAATGACGTACAGCGGAACACGCCTTCAAATGTAACCCACAAAAAATAAATCAGATTTTCATGGCTAACAAAAAAGTGAAAATAAATATTAAAATAACTGTGGCCCGCAAAAGCTACCAAAAAAACAATAACAAACATAACAATAAGAACAATAATAAAGTGTCAGATGGTCGTTTAATTCTCACCTGTCTGGAATTTTACTTTAATTAAGGCCACTGAGGTGTCTAATTGCACTAAAATATGAACTCACCGTTATTTATAATGGCCAATGATTTATGCCCACATTCCTCGGCGTAGACGGAATATAAGAAATTTGATAGCTGCCGTAAAGTGTGGTTGGCAAGTGTAATTGTAACCTAATCAAATAGTGGCAATCGATTGATTTTTAATTAAAATCTACTAAGGACAGCTGACATCAAACATTCCCTGCTTTCCACACACTCTTTCCCCATGTCAATTAATTCGTTTAGATAAACTAGTTCTGGGGGATTGGGAAAGCATAGGTTCAGTATCTGAAATGAGTACGATTTTCTGTAGTACAGATGAGACCAGCCTTACTCATATATGCATATATATATATATATACATATCGCATGTAATACATATATAGGGTATTCAATTAGTTGGCAAATGTTGAGTTGCACTTGGCAAGAGTGGCAGTTGCAAGAGTGTTTGCCACTGGCTATGCAAAAGTTGTGTTTGCAGTGTGTTATTCAAATACTTGTATGTTTTGTGGTTCGAGTGGTGCCAGTGGTTCATTTGCGTTACTTTAGGGTCAACACTTGTTCTGTGAATTTTCTTTTAGATGCCACTCGAATGCATTTAGCAGACCACTACTAAATTGAATTTAATTCCATCAAGTTGCACAGTTCTCTTCGTGTTTAATTGCCACAAATATTAAGTTACAAACGCAGCAGCAAAATTCCCAATAACGGACCCAACGAAAAATTTCAATTAAATAATATTTTACTGCGTTATTTAATGTGCGACAATTTGTTTTTCTGCCTGTGCAAAAATCAGAGCAAAACGACTTTTGGCCTCAATTTGTGCCAGGGTGGGTCAACAACAAATTGGTTAAGCACTGCGTCACTGCAATTCTGGCCAACTGACCGCCCAAAGAGAATACAAAAAAAAAAAAAAAATCCAATTTTAAGCTGGCCAGCTGTACTAACAAAAACAAAAGTGTTTGACAGATTTGCCAAGTGAACCACTCAACCACCCACCCACCATTGACAACATTTGCTGTGGCGCACAATTTTTCACTTAGTTTGTACAGAAATTGCATTTTCGGTCTTGTCGTCTTTTCGAGCTTGTTCTTCATTTTTGTTGTTGTTTTGTTTTTTTTTTTTTTTTGTTATATTTTGCTTTGCATTGCTTTGTTTTCATTACGGTTCTGTTTTGTCCGGCTTCGCGCTGGCCAATCACGCATTTGGCCACACTGTGAAAAGCACAAGCACACAAAGACAAAAGATAACGATTGATGGGCAGAGCAGCAGAGGAGCAGCAGAGGAGCAGCAGAGGAGCAGCAGAGGAGCAGCAGAGGAGCAGCAGAGGAGCGGAGTGGAGCAGAGGCAGTGGCAGCAAAGAGATTTGAGGACGCAACACAAAAAGCATAACAAAACGAGCTGCTAAAGGCTGCGAGCCAAAAAAAAAAACAAACAAAACAAAAGTTTTACAAAAAGCCAGAGTAAACTCAAAATATTCAAGCGACAAATGATTGACTAAATTATATCCAGTACTACTACAAAAAAAGTAAGCTAAAATGTAAAATAAAATTATTATTTAAAATTTTGAACATGTTTAAACTTTAATTACACACTGCATATTCAAATAAATAATTACTTAACGAATTTGCTAAGGTTTGTCTAATGTTTATAGTTAAAAATATACATAAATTATAAAATTTCTAATTTCAATTCAACCATTTTAAAAATTTCCAAAAAAAAAAAAAACATCAAATTGAAACTCATAAAGAATATGCCCCATTTTGTTGAATGTGCCGCGCAGGGCATTAAAATGAGAGAAAAACAAAATCGAATGCAATTTATTTTCTAGTTACTGTTAAGCTGATTGCAACTGCAACTGCAACGGCGATAGCGATGGCGATGCCAATGCCAATGCTACTGGGTCTCATCCCCGTCCTCCCCCTCGTCCGTGGCCCATGGCAATGGCTAAAAGCGTTGAGCTTTAAGTTCCAATGAAACAGCTACCCCAGCCCAGAATCTGCTTCGAACGGCTTTTCTCGACGCAGCTATAAAAAAATAAATAGAGGCATTTGCCAAGCCGCGAGTAACAGTTAGCAGTTAAGGGCAGAAAATGTCGCTTAGAAGCGAATCAACATTGTGTACACACTTAAACTTGTTGTGCAGTGTGTGTAATGTGTGTGTAGCGAAAACTTCCAATTACAAAAGGCGTGCCAAATGTGCAAAATCAAAGTTTAGAGCGTCAATTTTGAGAGCTGCTTGATTGAATGCCTGATTGACTGTTAAGAGAGAGAGAGAGAGAGATAGAGAAAGAGATAGCAAGTGAAAAACGGGACAGTGGACAACTGACAAATCGTCACAAATGTTGCCCCAAACCCAAAAGGGAACGACAACAAAACGGTCGGTTAATTTGAGGCAATCACAAACCAAATTGAACCTACGGACAACAGTTCGAGTTGGTTTTGAATTGTTGCTGTTGCTGTTGCTGTTGCTGTTGCTGCCTGCTGCTTGTGGTTGTTGCAGGCAGAGTTTTATAGTTTTCGGACAGCATTTGGCAAGGATCAATCAATGTTGCCTTAAAACTCACCAACAGGCGTTGACACATCCCAAATTAGCTTTTGAGCGCTGACTTCTCGTGTCCCAATTGCGGATCGGCTATAAATGATTTTATATATATTTCAAAAATAGTTTTTCTAAAATTTTCCTAACAATTAATTGAGCTAAATACTTGTGGAATACATTGAATAGTTATAGCTTTAAATTTTAATATAGAAATTAAACCTACCTTCTTACAAATTTATATAAATCATTTAACTGCATTTTTTTACCTTTGCATGACTTAAAATAGTAAATATTTTTTCCGCAACTCAACTTGTGTGCAACTTTAATTAGTTTGCAGTTGTTGGGTAAGTTCAATGTTCAATTTGATTCCATTTAATCATTGACAATACAGGAATTTACCACCAAGTAGTTGTTGAAAGCCACGAAAAGTTAATAATAGATCTGCAATTGCGATTGCCAGCCAAAATTGCTTGCTAATTTTGAAACCAATCAACGGGGCACAAATTCGACACCAAAACACACACACACAACAAAAAATAAACTGTCCAATTGTCCAACTGTCCAAATACCCAACCGCCTGCTATTTGGTGAGCCACCAAAAACTGTCCATTAGCACGTGCTGTCCATGTCAATGGCTGCGCCATTTTATTCCGAGCGAGCGGAAAGAGGATGTTTTCGGGGATGAGTGCGGGAGAAGTTCATGGGAATTGCTGGTAACGTGCATGTAATTGTGTCACCAGGGATGGGCGGCCTAAGCCGCAAAGTTAAGCCGGAGCTGGCCCGTGGCCACTTTTGCTGCTGCCACTTAAAAATCCACTTAATCCCGCCGTCTTAAAAAAAAAAACAGCGACGCAAAGAAAGACGAAACTTGGCGAACGTCCTCGTTCAGCTGGTCTCCCTCCACAACTCTGCTGCTCAACTAAGTCTCCGTGATGTATTCAAACTGCAAGTCGATTGTTATTTTTACGCCCCAAGCGGAAATAGACATCCCTTGAGCAACTCCTGCAAAAACAACCCAAGACAACTTTGTCGAAAGCGAAGGGAAGCCAAAGTCCTAGTTGAAGTCTCAAGGAAAAAGCACAAGAAAACAGAAAAAAAAAAAAACAAATATGCAGAAAAATTAAAGTTAGTTTCGCATTGTCGAAATTTTAATACCCTTGTGGAAATATAAAAGGAAATATAAATTATAAAAGGAAATGGAAATTCACACTACATTAAGTACATTCTGGGAATCAATAGTTTGCAAGAGCGAGATGGATTAATGATGAATTTTAGCCAATCAATATATAGTTTAAGAATATAAGTATATAAATATTAATATTATTATAATGGATACTCATTATACCCGTTATGGACTAACAAAAGGAGCGGTACAATAGTGCACAGTAAAAGTTTTGACGCCTATAAGTAGCTGGGACCTGCAAGTGGAGGTCATCAGGTACAAATGGCGGGTGGGTGGCAAATGGGGAGTGAGACTCTGAGTTGGCTGACATTATTGAAAATGCCAGTGCTGTAATTTAAAAGTTTTGCAAACAACCCACACCCCCTCCCCACTTGTAGCTCATTGAGGTCGAATTGATTCTTTATAATAAGGATGGATTGTAGTCGACTTTAAATCACTTTTATTATAATGCCCAACTGACCTGCTAGCCAACTTTCTCTGCCTCTGCTTCTGCTTCTGCTTCTTCTTCTTCTTCGTCGTATCCCTAGTGTTTCTTTTCTTTAGACTGTTCGCAGCGATGCATGCAATTGATTGGGACTCCTCAAGTACAACAAGCCAAAATTCCCTTCAATAATTTTCGACTTTGACTGCAAAGTTTTACACAAAACTTTGCGCCGTTTCTTAGCTTTCATACTTCATAAAAGAGCAACGGGCCATGCTCATGTTTTACCCCTCCACCTAAGCTGCACCCCCCGTTCAAACCCCAACCCCAACCCTCGAATTAAAGGCAAACAAGATTTGCGAGCTAAGCCCAAAAAGAAATCCGCTTTTATTACCCCAAAGAGCAGCGCATTAAATATTCTTGCGTCATTTGACAATAACAGTTCTGCAGAGGTGGGGAGATTCATGAGGCAGCTGGTTGATAAGGGGGGGGAGGAGGGGGAAGTTTGTTAAGTTTGAGATTTTGTTTTACAATTTGGTCACGCTCTTCTGCGATTCTTGTGCACCTTTTAATTAATTTTACTATGCCTGAGAGCGTGCGGCGTTGATGCGCTTCAAAGGATGCCGAGCAGCAGCAGCAACATCCACAACACCAACAACAACAACAACAACGACAAAGTCAATAGGAAGAACAAGGGTCGACTAATTCTAATGGCATCGGCAAATCAAAAATGGAGACACGCGCACTTCCGTTTCCGACAATTGCAGCAAATTTGTCGCATGCCACCTAATTTGTGATTGGCTAACAGCGACTAGCAGCATTTCTGGCTAATTGACGTAATGAATATTCTTGTTATTTTTGTTATTCACTTCTTCCTCTTTTTCTGCTTCTTCTTCTTTGCGTCTTTTCCCAAAACTACTCGAAAACTTGAAGTTTTTGGCATTTGCAGCCACGTTTGGCACGTTTCAACATTGAAATTTAATTCGATTAAACGTTAGTTTTATGCAAATGTATCTTTTGCGTGTGGATAAAAATAAGCTGAATCCAAATCCCACGGGATTAAAGATATTTATTACAGTTATGTGATTGGCAGTCTAAATTGCTTTTTGGTATATTTGAGCGCTTAGCTAGCTACATATTTAATTGAAATATTGAATTGAAATGTTTGAATTTATTCATATCTTTTGTAACATATTTTTGGTCTGAATTATTTCATATGCAATTTTGTTTAAATTAGATATTTTAAGTAGTAGTTTGTAAAATAGAATACATATTTTATTTTACATCTATAGGAAATTCCTGATATAATTTTCTTACAAAATCGGTGACTACCATCATCAACTTGACACTAGTTCTAATACACATAATTTTAGCCAAAAAAAACTTTAACACTTTAGACCGCAAACTTGCTAACCGTTTTCAACAGTCCTGTAAAGAGAACTTGCTTTCTTGATAGTCCATGGCCATTTCTTCGACTTGAGTTTCGAGCAGCTTTACGCAAAAGTTTGAGAACAATTTGTGTGGGTATTTCATTAATATATAAAAAAAAAAAAAAAAACGGGTGGCAAAAATTGAATGAATCGCTTGTCAGCAGAAAGGATCCCGAAGGCAGCCAACTGTGCAATTCGCTGGCAGAACTCGACAATTTGTCTATCTCAAAAGTAGAAGCTCTCAAGTTGCACTGCTTGTTTTAGTTCATGTTGTTGTTGTTATAACTCTTGTTATGCTCCAGCTGTGAAGTGCTGCTGCCACTTTGCTGCAACTTTGCCGAGCAGTTCTGCAAACCAATTGCACAAGTTCCCAGCAACTGGAACTTTGCACTGCTGAATGCACTGTTGCCCAAGTCCAACTCCAACTCCAAGTCCAACTCCAAGTCCAACTCCAAGTCCAACTCCAAGTCCAAACTCCAACTCTAAATGGTTAAAAAATATTGCTGATTGATAGCTGAATAACTGTGTTTATTTGATAGATCTGCAAATGTGACCGAGTCCTTGAGATTCACAATTACAGTCAAAGGATAATTATAACCAATAATAATATAATAACAGATAATAGATTATCTGTTCAAATGTATATTTTATTCAAGCCAAGCGATTTGAAATTCATCTATAAAAGTCACTAAAAGTTATAATCAACAATGTTTGTAAGTCTCTTATTTAATAAATTTTCACAAACAGTTTGAAAATTCGATTTTTCTAAAATCGGATAACCACTCCTTTCTTAAGAAAGAGCAATATTTATGTTTATCAATATTTATTTTGCAATAAATGTTTGCATAGCTTAAGTAAGATTTTTTAAATTTTTTTTATTAATAATGTTACTTTTGAAGTTGAGTTTCAAGGGTTTTCATTTATTTATTCTTTGTGCAAAGTCACTGATATTTGTCACAGTGACTGAAAAGTAAGATTATCTCCCATCTCTGGCCAGTTCTTCTCTCGTTTAGTCATCATCATTTAGCTCACCCTCCTCCAGGCTATCATCTTTATTCCGCTGCCAAACAGGACGCCACAAGGGACGCCTTTGCGGAAAACAAGGATACCGCCTTGGCATCCTCCAGAAATATCCGCGTGACATTAAATTGTTGACACGTTGCCGCTCCTCTTGCTCCACATCCACATCATCATCATCACTATCATCATCATCTTCACTCTCATCCGTTGCCGTCAAGTCTATTATGGGCGTGATCTTGTGTACCACCGACCTTAATTTAGGTCTTCCCTCGACTTGTTGCTCGTTTTTGTCGTTTCCATTTGTTTTGGATAGCCAGAAGCGAGTCATCGAATCGCTGCTGACAAACATCGCTTGCTCGGGATTGAACTGTAGACAACGCACTGGCTCTGGGCTATTGCTGTGAAGCACCGCTATGGTTTGGCCACTTTGTGCACTCCAAACATGAACCCTTCCCTTGTCCACGCCGGCCAAAACAAACTGGGAATCGGGCGTGTAGCAGGACTGCGTCGGCAAGCGAGATTCATTTTTGTAGCCAGTGTACTCGAGATGGAATCCACCAGTGAAAGCATTCACACTAAAACAACCAGAGTCATCGGTGCTCACCATTAGAGTTTTGCCATCGGGCGCAAACTGCAACTGCGTCCATTTTGCATCTTTTTTCAGCTTATAACCAAATTGTTGGCAAGGCATCGAGCTCAGCATACGTGCATCGTGCACCTCGATGCGTTCGTTGCCGCTGCTGGTGGCAAAGACCAAACCTTTGGGATCGTAGGCCACTAATGGACTCTGCAGATTGTCAAAGTGGTGCGTATATTTGGAACTGCGCAAGTCCCACAGACAAACACGATTATCCCAACCAGCACTCAAGAATTGATTCTGATTGCCAGGCTGAAAGCAAAGGGCTCTCACCCTCTTCGTGTGGCCAAAAAAGAGACACAAATGTTTGTGTCTATTTAAATCAAAACAGCGTATTGCAAAGTCCTCCTAAAAAAATTTTAAAAATAATTACTAATCTCAGAAATATAATTAATAAATTAAAAGTAGAGCTTTTAAATTCAAAATACTAATTTTGATATTATTGATAACGCATTTATTACCGCTTAAGGCAATTTCTAAATATTTTACACAACTTTACGACTTTAATTATTTTAAAAATGCTTAAAACTGTCTTTTAAAAAAAAAAAACGAATATTTTATGGTTTTTACGTATAATAATTACATTTGTGGTTGAGACGATTGTTGAACACTGCAAATTTGTGTTAAATTGTTTATTTTTATTATTTAAGATTTCAGTTTTTACTACTCTCATAAATAAGCCAAAACTGAACTGATACCTATTTAGACATCTTTGATTAAGCTTTTATATATTTCAATTTGATAATTTCTTGTTTTTATGAAAAATCATGATTAAAAATTTACCCAAATTGTTTTGCGGCTTACCTTTGTCGAGCTGTGCAAGAGTCGATTCTTCTCCTGGGTAAAACAAATCATTTCTGAATGAAATCGTCGCATTTCCACCTGAGACATCTTCTGCAAACTGTGGCAATCAAACAAGCTAAGGTTTTGATGATCACAGACCGCCAGATGCTGTCCATCGTCTGAGAAGCACATTGAATACTTCGGCTCATCCGTATCCTGAAAGATCTGATCGACAGCAAATTTTTGCATTTTCTTGGCTGTAAGATTAATTTTCTTTTGCATTTCCATGTTGAAACTGGTTGCTACGAACTCAACTTGTTTTCACTCGAATAACCTTTAATGACATCCAAGTCGTTGACTGCTTACATTTTAGATTGATTGAAATTTCAGTGACTGCTTGAAGCCAAAATAAGTTGTTAGCCCCGATTCACTTCAACTTAATTAAATGAAATCTATGTAAGTGAATGCCACGCCCAATAAGAACGCCCACTGTCGCAGCTGGTGGCTGTTGCATTTTACATAATTTCCATTTTGTGGTTCCTCCTTCTTCTCCTCCTGCTCCTCCTCCTCCTCCTTCTCCTCCTCCTTCTCCTCCTCCTCCTTCTCCTCCTCCTCATTGCGTCTCATTAGAGTGGCTGAAAAATCGACTGCCGAGTTGGCAACGCAACTTGGCTTTAGCTTCCCCCCTCGCCGCTTCCCACTTGTTGACCAAATGCCAGCAGCTTGTTATTTAGGCCGATTCGCGTCATTAGTGCAGCAGCCGAATGCGACCAAATGTTGCCATTTGGCTTGTTTGCAGTTAGTCGTTGTAGCAGCTCCCCAGACGAAAATACAAGCGCCCCCCGAAGATGGCCCAAATTGGACAGAGCCAAAGTTTTTGCGTTGGCAGCAGCTGTCTCCTTGAGAGTAAATAATGAAAACTGCAAATTGTTTATTTTCTGCATTCTAATTACAAAATTTACTCGCTTGTTTGTGGAAAACTTATCAGCGTTACTTAACCGAATTAAGAGCGTTTGTTATTTAGGCTCTGGCAACGAAATGTATTTTTAAATCAAGAATTTATTTCTTATTCATGCACTTTAAATTCAATATATAAGAATGTAGTAAAAAAAACGGATGCATTTTGCAATTCCGCTTCAACTTCAACTTAATGCAAATTTCAGCGACATAAGTTCAGGTGTTAAGACCTGAACTAAATGCCAAATGTATCCTTGGCAAATACCTGGCCAAAACCCAAGCCGTGGAAACTGGCTCGCTGGCAAATGAATGTAATTGTAATGTAAGCGGAAATAAACGTGGCTGATGCTGTCGTTGATGTTGTTGTTGTTGTTGTTACTGTTGTTGTTGTTACTGTTGTTGTTGTTGGCGTTGTTGGTGTTGCTGTTGATGTTGTAGGTGTAGCTATTTTCTGTTGCTTTAGCTGTGCGCATTTTAATTAAAATTTATAAGCCTTGGCCGGGGACTTGGCTGACTGGCTGGCTGGCTGGCTGACTGGGCTAGCTGACTGGGCTAACTGCCTGGCTGGCTGGCTGGCTGGGTCGGATATCAGAGTGCTAGAACCCCAGCAGCCAGCAAATGTTGCCTGGTGGCGTTTTAAGCTTTTAAGTTGCCGCGGATTTGCGGAGCTATGCGTGCGATTTTATGTGAAAATCAACTGCGGTGCGCATAAATTAAAAATCAAGCTGCAAAAACAGGAAAAACACTCAGCCAAAAACACACACAACACACATAGAATTCCTTTGTGTGCATCATTTGTAATTAATTTGCATCATTAGCTCTTTCCATGTCATTTACATTATTACACTTACTATACAGATATACATATACACACTTATACATACGAGTACATATATATATATATATAGAAAAAGTGGCCGCAATTTACGCATTTTGCGGCTTTGCCAGTCAAAATCAATTATTTTACATTATTTTCGCGCAAAACAGTTTCGAGCGATTAAATATATTATATGTTTTATTATATTATTAATTTGAATGGATTTTGCGCATTTATAATTGTTTTCGCGCTCAAATAATATTAATAAAATCAATTAGGATTTATTTATTATTGTAAGGTTTTAATAACTGACGCTAACCTTATGGACGTATTTAATTATTTGAATATTGTTGCATATTGTTCACATAAAATAATAAATAATAAATAAACGAATTAAATGTTGCAATTTTCCACAAAATTCATTTGTTAACTGAATTTATGAATATGGCGAAATTTTTATTGCTGCAAATAAATTGGGTATTAATTATTTTAATTGAAAATATGAATTGTATAAAGTCTAAAATCCTATAACATAATTGTATATATTTAATGATATCTACTTTAATTTGTTGCCTTTACTAACATACTCGAATAAGTATTTTGGCTAAATAAATGCCATGAATTGGCACTTGAATTTACTTGTGTGTTGGCCAACCTTTTTCAGCCCGCTCTTATTTGACAACTGTTTATTGATATTTTATGCGCCATTTTGCGTTCCAAAATTGCACTAATTGCAATTTTGGTCACGTCCAATGAACACTCGACATTTGCATAACATGAAATGCCAATTTGATTGTTGACCCATTAAAACGGATTCCAATTTTCGGCTGGCAAAACAAAAAAGATGAGAACTAAATATTTGTGGATTTGATACCCGGAAAAGTGGGTTAAAAACAGGAATGCGAATTTTACATGCTAAAACTAATATTCAGCTTTAATTGTATTTATCTGTGTAAATCTAAACATTTTAATACTGCTATCAAAATATTTTAATATTTTAAATTCCCCTAAAATAAAATATGAATTAAAATTTTAATTTTAGATATTTATGAGTAGTAATTTATTTATTGAACTATGAATAATAATAAGAAAAACAACCAAATTCTTATCCCTAATATTGGGTTTCAATTCAAAAAGTAATTTAAAATTTCTTTAGCTGTAAATATTTATTTTTATACTTAGCTACCTTTGACTTATACTATAGAAGGGTATCTGTTAGCCGTCTATCAAATTGCAAATGTTTTGCTTGCTGTACAAAATTTAATTGAAAGTTGTAAAGCTGCCATCGATTGCTTAAGATTTCTGCCTAAAAAATGTCAATTTGCAACATACACAACATGAAAAGTGATTTTTACTGCACGTGTTGTTATTGTTGTTATTGTTGTTGTTGCTTATCATCTAAGCCAAAGTGCAATTTGTTGTCAAGTGTTGCATGAATTTTTTAAAAGCGCATAAATTTTACAAGTAGAAGGGGTAATTCACTTTGGGTTGACTATCAACTTTATTACGGACAAGACTTGCTGGGAATCACTCACACTGTCACGTATGTCTAACACTAGATGCGGGGGCGGTGGGCGTGGCAATCCTAAAATGACAGCCAGCTAAAAATTTGTTGCAAATTTTTCAATCAGCGGCAAAGAGTTGCAAGTCGATCTGGCTGGGTGGATGTCAACAAATCGTTGGTTTTGCGTTGTGACAAGAACAGCCAAGGCAACAATAACAACAACAACAATAACAACAACAACAATAACAACAACAACAAAAACAACAACAACCTGAATAGAAAACAACAACAGAAACAGCAGATTGCAGTTCACACGCCAGCAAAGTGAGTCAAACCAAAGCCAAAGTTCAAACACAATTTCTTCAATGCACATAGCTCAGTGTGTGTGTTTGTGTGTGTGTGTGTGTTTGTGTGTGTGTGTGTGTGTGTGTGCGAGTGTGTGTGTGGGTGTGCGGGTGTGTGTGGATGTGTGTGTGTGTGATTTTCATTGTGTGCGTGTCTTATGCGTTGCTCAGTCAGCTGCCTGGCACCTTTGGAATTGAATGGGCGCCGCCTCACATGCCGCAAAAGAAGATAAATGACACAAGTGAGCCATATCAGCAGCCACAGTCGGAACAGCCAGCTGCTTGCAACGAAATGTGGCAGAAAGGGAACACAGCAGACAGACAGACAGGGTGTCTGCCATCTTGAGGCCTGCAGTTGTCAGCCGGCACATTCGCATGCAATCGTTCAACGACTCCTTCTCCTGCTCCTCCCTGGCTGCCTTTTGGTCAACTTTGCATTTGATTAAAACCGGATATGGCTCCAGTGACGAATCGCACACTCCATCCGGAAGCACTGTGTGCAACGTTGAGGCATTCCACTGCATTTCACCTTTAAATCTAGGCCTCACAGTTGCCACAGACACAAAGAAATATAGTTTAATGTTCAGCCAAAAAAAAAAAAACTGAAAGAAAGTAGCAATTTTATTTATATGCACGGAGTGCGCTCGTTAAATTAAATGAATAAATAAAATTTAAATGCGAAAAAGAAAAAGAAAAAGAAAACAAGCAGCTTTTTCAAAAATGAGAACAGCAGGAAAACTTACTGCTTGTTAAATACCCTAAAAAGATTGGGGTTAACATTTTTATTGCAAATTCTAATGGACAAATTGTAAATACTTTAAATTACTTAAAAATGTTCAAAATTGTTCATAATTCATAAAATATATCAAAAAAATACATTTTAAAAAATATTTTTAAATATTTGTAACCCAATTAAAAATTAAAATTTTTTCTATCCCTACTATGAAAGCACGCAACTCGCTTATAAAATCTGTTTCTTTTAATTAAGTAAATTTCTAATTTTAAGTAAATTTCCTTCTTGAAGTTGCAAGTATTTCGACCAACATCACCTTCAAAGTGCCGGCCACATAAGAACTATGGTAAAAATGTTTTAGACCAATGTTGTCAGTTTTTGTCCGTCAGGCACATTTTGTGTGACCCAGAAGTGTATCACAATATTACACAATGTTGGGCCTTGAGCACTGAGTACTGTTAGTTGGTTTTGGGTTTCAGGTCGGCTAAGGTCCTGTCCCGGCGCTTGGGCGGCTCTCCTCGTTCGTATCATCATCACGGCAAGTAAACAGGGGATGCGATGAGATTCTCTCTCGACCTGACAGTGGGCATGAAAATTTATTACATTTGTCGTCGAGTTTGTGGCGCCACGCAACGGTCGCTCTCAAGTGCGAATCCATTGCGCATTAAATTTGTTGGCGCTGGTGGCAAACGCCGTGCACCGTGCACCGTGCAACGCCGGGCAATTCGCTGGCATCTCCGGCCATCCAACATAAAACTGACAAAAGTTGCACCAAGGCAAAAGTTGCTGGGCGCCACTGCAACAATGTCCAATACTCAGCATATAAAAATTATACGTACCAAAAAACTGCGAAAAATAGCGAAAAAAAAAAACAAAAACTGAAAGAAACCACCGAAATAAATGCCTGACATATATTCATATATGCTGCTCATATATCGTATCTTATATATATATATATATATACATATATATGTATGTATGGTGGGCAAGTGGAAATATATAGTTTTTAATGTGCATAAATTGCACTTATTTTATTTCGTTTAATTTTGAAGCATGCCACAAGCGACGGACAGCAGTAAAAACCTTAAATGTGTCGACAGCTAAATTCACTACTTAAAGTAAAAGGAAATATAAAATTGAAAATATGAAATTTACAGTTTCTCAACTTTTTAGAACGAGCTGTTTACAAAAGTGAAAAGCTTTTGGGCTTAAATTGAGATCCAAGCAGTTGTGTAAAAATTGTTTTGCAAATAACTGTGATGAAAAAATTATATGTTTACAAAATATGAAAATTTTACAATTTCTGATAGTTTTTTTAACAACTGTATTTAATGCAACAAGAGCTACTCAAAGGATTTTAAAAGATTTCAAGGAGTAGCGATTACTTTACACTCTGACCACGACCACAATGTGAGGGAAAACTTATATATATTCATATATATATATAAATATATATATATACATATATATAAATATATCTTCATGAATTTACAGCAGTAAGTGAAATGAAAAAGCAAAGCTGACAAAAGTTAAGAAGAAAAGCGGCTTGTGTCCCTGAGTCGTAGTCAGAGCCAGGGTCAGAGTCGGAGTCAGAGCCAGACCCAGAGCCAGTGTCAGCATCAGCGTCAGAGTCGAGAGTCGGAGCACCAATGCAAAGGCGCCTCTTTTGCTGAGTTGCCCCACCCTCCCTGTACAGTCTTCTCTCCTTGTGACAGCTCACTTGATAGCCCCGCCTTCTGTGAAAGTACTCACATTTTTCAATGCAACTTCCAACGTGTGTGTGTGTTTTCGTGTGTGTGTGTGTATGACACTTACTCCAGCGGAGCGTTGACAGTTGTCAATGTTATTAGCGGCATGTGGCATGGGGCACAGAAAACTGAAATCGACCTGTCGAGAGATGACAGTGGCACCAAAGTGCAAATAAAATATTCCGTTTATCTGCTCCAAGTTTGTAACTTAAAATTAATAGAAATAAATGGGAAAATTAAGTTTGTATCTTACAAATAAAATTTAATAAAAATAAATGGGAAAATTTTATAAAACCGAAAAACACACCCAAAAGTTAAGCAAGCAAAATAATTCTATATAATGGAAAAAAATCATTAACTCAAATAAAAATACAATTTTTGCGGTATTTGCAAAATTTGATTCACTTGAATTTTTACAGATTAAATCAAGAATTATTCCTCTTTCAGCTCAAAGATTATTTTTAATAAAGAAAGGGAAATTTTCTATCTTAAGTCTCTATTTTAGCCATAGTGCTGTGGCGCAGCTCCGTGTCATATCTATCCCAATAAAGAATTGTTGGAATTATTTGCCAAAACATTCTCCAGAATTTCCGGTCTCTAATTGAGCTGCGTAAAGTTAACTGTGTGTTCAAGAAACAGATACGATTCGATTCACCGAAAGTCAAATAACATTTTCATCTACTGACGACCACATCCACTGACCAAACGTGAAACAGCTTCATTCACTATTTGTACAGTCGGTCTTCTTGGCCCTAAACCAAAGGGACATGACGCTGAGTAAGCCAAGAGCTAACTGCATGCCGCTCGTATTTGCTGATTGTGTAACAAATATTGACAAGGCCGAGCTGAACTAGCCTAAAAACGGGACTTGGACTTGGAAATGGACTGGTTGGCCATCGGTCGGAATGACTGTCCTTCCGCAGGGACATTTTGTGCCATATCATGTTCCATGTTGACGCACCAGCACAAAAGCTGAAATTATATTTAAAAGTTTGCAATTTTCTTGCTTTCTTTCTCTCTCTATCTCTCTCTCTCTCTCTCTCTCTTTATTTTTCATTTTTCTTTTTTTGCTGCTCACTCTCTGGCCGCTTTCTTTGGTTTTCCCATGTATGGGTATTATTTACTTTTGTGGTCATTGTGCCACGTTCGGGGGCCTCGAAAATCCCCAAAGTTATAATTCTTAAAGTTTTTATCAGTCGCCAAACACACACACACACATACACACACACACACACACGCAATTCGCAGCGGGTTCAAGTGGGTGTATACATAATATTTAAGTTGTACAAATATATATATATATATATACTATACATATATAAACATATAAATTTAGATTTAATGGCAGCGTCGCTGCCCGCATAATTTTAGCATATTTATGATTTATGAATGCACAGACATGTCATAAAGTCAACAACAACAACAACGAGGAAAACAACATCAACAGAATTAGTAGCTTTGTAGCTGTCTATTTTCATTTAGAGCTCGCTTAATATTCATTTAATTTCGCGAACGAAGCGCTAATGAAAATCTTGATGGGTCACAGTCAATAACAAATGGAAAAACCCCATCGGGGTGCTGCCAACGAAAATTCCGATGACTTTTGGGTATTTTCAATTTTAATTAAGTAACTCACTGACGGACGGACGGACTGACTGACTTGGCCTGAATCTTATGGTTACAGTCTGCTGTTGGGCGATTTATGTGGCAACAACAAAATGGCAATTTGTTAAGCTAATGATGCCATTTTTCGGAGCAAATTACCCACCTGACCATCGCCAGCGGTCATCTAACAAGCAAATAAACAAACAAACAAACTTCCAAAACACACACACACACACAGACACAGTTCCCCAGGCATGTGTGTTTGTTTATATTACGCACGTTGCGACTTGATTTAGAGATGTGTGTCACCTCCCAGTGGAACTAGTTCCTTTGATTCAATCTGCAACGCGACTTAATTGCTTTGTTGTGGCAAGCAGTCCTAAAATATATTATGGTGGTGTGGCACGAATCCTATCAAAAAATCAAATTAAGAGCAATATTTTTTCGATTTAATAAATAACGCAAAAATAACGCAATAAATTTCTAGTTAATATGCAATTCCTTAAAAAACAATTGATGTAGTTAAATATTTTTGAATGAGTTTCAATAATTCAATTATTTCAATCAATAAATAAAAATAGCAGTTTCTACTTTTTTTTGTAATTGCTAGCGGAATAAATTGAAAGAGTATTTGCATTTTAATAGGAAAATTGAACTAAAGCTGCCCCAAAATTAAATCGGATCAATGAAAATCTAGCAATTGAGTTGGCTGCCCTAATGGAACCATAATCATGGCCAGCACTCGCATTACGTCTATACGTGTAGTGGGTCAACAAGTTGTGGCAAGTCAGCAAAAATGTGATTTTGCTTACACAAATACTTACCTGTCATAAAAACAAACTACTTCAATACTTAGCTACGGGGCTTATGCTTTGACGTGGCTAACAGACTATGGGAATAGAAGATGAGGAGAGATAGAGTGGGGGGGGAGAGGGGAGAATGATGAAGTAGAACAATAGTGGCAGACACACACTTTTGGAGTAAAACTGCGACGTTCTATCTTTTGTTAGAATTCGCTTTGCTGAACAAATTTCAATTTAATTAGCGCCACGTTGCACTATGCAAGCAATTCGGAAATCAACGCAACTGTTGCAGGCAATAAAACCCCACCCCCCCCAAAAGTCTATTAAGCGTTTGAGAAGCCAAAATGGCAGCATAACATGAGTAAGAGAAAGATAGAGAGGGGGGGGGGGGGTGAGACAAGGGAGCGGAGTGGGATTTAATAGCAATTAAACGGTGTGAGGCATGCAGCGAAATAGACAGGGGGGGAAACACTTCACTCGAAGCTAACCAAGCAAAACACAGACCCACCCAACAAACAACTCGACAACCCGACAACCGACACTCGACAATGGAGTCCAGAGTAATCACCGTTCCCAATTGGCTGCTGCTGTTGCTGCTGCTGCTGCAACTGTTGGCTGCGCTTGCAAATCCCAGCTAAAGTGCAACATGCCAATGCACATGATGTGTTTAATGCTTAAATTCTTGCTAATTCCATTAGTTGTCTGGCTGACTGCATTCCACTCTCTCTCTCTCTCTCTATCTCTCTCACACTATCCCTATTAGTGCATTGCTTGCTATTTGTGGCCAAAGTATTGCAACACCAATAACAACAACAACAACAACAACAGCAATCGAAACCAGTCACTAACCAAAATGCGCTGGCAAACGAAACGTGCGCAAATTAATATCATAGTTTGACGCTATTTTGGCACGGACCAACTTTGTCCCTCCACCAATCCTGTCCCTGTCTACCAGCCAGGGTTGGGCAGAACCTACAAATTGGCACATTGTTTGCCCTCTCAACTATTTGTCCAACTACTGGGAGTTTTTGGCAAACAGGGGTTTGTTGCTGCCAAACAAACAGAGACCATGTTGCCAAGGGCAAAATAAATGTAGCTTAATCGCCATACAAAATTAGCCAAACATTGTGTCAACAGATAAGTTAAAATAATTATGTTAAATTGGCTAATGGATGGCGGCTTAGATACACAAACAAATAACAAATTTATCATTTATTTTTTGTAGTGCATTTAAATTTGTAGCGAACAACAAACAAATCAGCGCTTAAAGATCTATTAAAGAAAATTTTAATTTTAAGTAATAAGAATTTTAGCAAGTTTGTCACATAATTTGAAATTAATTTAAAATTTTCCTAGTTGCAACTCCCTTCAAACATTTATCGCAACACATTTCCTTCATGCATTTCCACGCCGCTTGTCAAACAAATGCCTGCAACATAAACGCATTAAATTTTCGCCAAGTAAATGTACCGTTGGTGGTAGAGGTGGGTTGGGGTTGCTTCATTCAGTTAACACGCCGTCGTGTCGTAGTTGCCACTTTTCTATTTATTTGCCCATTAACGCTCATTTGTGGTTATCAGGTAAATTGGATAAAAGCCAACGTAGCATGAAGCCTGCTACAAAACAGCGCAAGCCAAAATAGTAGAGAGCAGACAGGACCTCTGGCTGTGGCATGTCCTTGCTGCCGGCTGCTGTGGCTGCCGCCGGCTGCTTATCTTCAAGTGTTTGTTGCAACAACCAAAACCAAAAATGAAGGTTTCGCTTTCCACTTTCGGCTTAGACGCGAACAATTTTTGGCCGTATTCATTTTGTGGCGCGTTAACGGCAACAGTCATTAACTTTTTATGCTTCGCCGTCTCTTTCTTACTCTCATCCTCCGTCTCTATCTCTCCCTCACACTACAATTACATTTAAATCGAATTCAGATATTTGCGGCTTATACCACCAGCATTTATTTAAGCCACAATTTGTTTAGACCAATAAATAAAATGGCGACGATGCCGTCATAAAATTTAATTTGCATTCACTAACAAACTCACACACACACACAAATATGTATATAAAACACATATATTTTTTTTTATGGGCAGTTCCGGAAAAATATAAATGAATAAAAAACAAAATTTAAATGCACCATATTGCAAGCTCAAATGAAATTTTGTGGCTTGTTGCAAACAAGGCGAACAGCAAAAAAATAACGGAATGCAATGTAAACAACAACAATTTATTTGGCGTAAGCAATACCCTGTAATACAAAAGTATGCTTAGCAATTAGGGAGAAGCTTCTTGGATTATGTACTATACAGATACTATATAATATATACCTTAATGCTTCACTCTATATTTTTGTGTTCAAATTCATTGAGCCTGCCTAAAAGTATGCTATGATTTTTTTTAAATAAAAGATTTGCTGCAACGGAATTGGATTTTTAATGATTAATAAAGGCCATAATTATAAAATGCAGCTTCAATTCCTACTCCACTCATAAACTAGTTTGTAACACCTAAAAATATCTCATCTGATAAATATATTTCTTGTTTGTCTTCAAATTTGTTTAAATAATTTCTTAAGGCAACATTATTTGATTTTAATTTCTAAATTTGAATCAACGAAATAAGTAGAGCAGTCTGAAGTTCTTCTTTGATTATATATTATATTTATTTTGCTCTAAATTTCAATATCTTTATTTTGTTGTTCTTTTTATTTTACATACTTAACATCTATGATTAATATGCCCGCTTTATACATCCACAACAGGATATTATGAACGGCAGCGCTTGCAACACAATAGTACAATACGCGCACATCGACACAACACATGCACACACACACACACACACGCACACAAACAATACAGATATATATGGGGTATATATCCAGAGTTATACACTGCATGCGGTCGCCCAATATGAAAAGACTTTGGGCATGGGAAAAAGTCCAGTGGGTTTGACACAATTCAGGTTCGCAGCGATATTTGGCGAAAAAAACCAAACAAGAGCTGGGGCAGGGGCAGGGGCAGTGGTAGGGGCAGTGGGCAGTGTGGTGGTAGCAGGGGGTTGGGGGTACCAATGTGTCGCCTTGGTCTGCGGTTGGCTTGCGCTAAATTAAATTTCGTTACGTTGCGATCCCAAAAGTCCAACACACGTTTCATAATACCCAAAGTGTCGCCACAATGTTAGTATTTCGTGTGTTCATGTGTGTGTGTGTGTGTGTGTGTGTGTGTGTATGTGTGTGTGCTTATGGCGAACAGCATTTGAAGTTTTAAAACTACACTTTTGTATATCTCAAATCAACATCACCATCCAAATATATTCCCAAGCCGGAGTCTGAGCTGAGTGGCAACTTTTTGGTTTGCTCAATTTTGTATTCAGATAAAATGCGCAAAACAGCCATTTTCACATTTAATAATCCCACACGCATCCCTAAAAAAAGATACGATATTTTTATGAAATTATTTACAAATATTTATATTCGATTTCCATGTGAAAACTTACCCAAACAGATGCGTGGCCCATCACCAAAGGCCAATAAGCAGCCCCGCTTGGTAAACTCACTTGCCGCACCATCATCAAAGCGTTCCGGATTAAATTTCTCGGCCTGTGGAAAATGGGACTCATCGTGATGCAAGTTGTACGTGGGAATTGCCACTGTTATGCCCGGCTCCACATTTAATATCTTATCGTCGCCCAAATCAATTGTTGTCGGTCTTGTACAGATTTTGACAAAGAAACCAATTGCACTCGTCAAACGCATCGATTCTAAAAGTTAAGCAAATTAATTGGGTTTAATAAATATATATATTGATAGATATGTGTGTTCAAACTTTCAACTGCCACAACTTTGCTCAAAACAAAATAAAATTACATTTTCCGTTAGCAACACAATTGTTGGTCAATTAATCATGAGTCGTGACACCGAAAACATCTCAGAAAACCAGTTCGCAAATGTCAAACCCAACAAGTAAGAATGCTGTAGTCGAGTTGGCTCGACTACGATATACCCTTAACCCAGTTGTTAAATATAGTCTAGTTTTATTGGAAAATGTGCACTCAAATGTTCAGTTCTGCCCGAACTGGCTGCCTACAAACACGTGCATATACATACATACATACATGTATACAGACATAAATGGTCTCTGAGATCCGCGTGTTCATACAGACGGACGGACAGACGGACGGACAGACGGACGGACAGTCGGACATGGCTATATCGACTCGGCTGTTGATCCTGATCAGGAATATATGTATATACTCTATGAGGTCGGAGATGCTTCCTTCTGCCTGTTACATACATTTGCACAAAACCATTACAACCTTTTTAACCATTTTTAAAGGGTATAAAAAGTAAATTACTAAGACTTACCATTCACGCACTGATCGAGATAAGGTAGAGCATTTAGCTGTTCGTAGCTGATATTCTTATCGCCAGCCAGGGCATCCAAAATTTCCGTTCGTAATTTTTCCTGCTGCTCTTGATACTCGCCCAGCTATCAAAGCAAAACAACATTTCAAAAATAAAGTTATTATTAATTATGAAATACTTACCGTATACAACATATGATAGAGCACCGCAGCCGAAGTTTCGAAGCCATCCATGAGAACAGTCAGAGCATGACCCACCATATTATCATAGGTGGCGCCCTTCTCCTGCAGCTGCAGCAGATGCGATAAGTAATCGCTGCGTTCTGCACCACAGCCACTCTGCCTCATCTGGGCCGCATCCCGGGTGAGTTTCAGATAGAACTCATTCGATTCCTGGGTAAAGAAACGCATACGAAACAATCGTCGTACAATCGGAGCAATTGCAGTCCGATTGAAACGGGTTATACCCCAAAAGGCGTTGGAGACCCAATCGCTGGTGAAGCGTTGAAAGTGACAGACTTCATTAATGCCGCCACTGAGGGAGCCAGCATCAATGCCCCAAATAAAATCACCCATGGCCTGAGCCGTATACCGATAACATAGCTAAAAAGACCAAAATGAAATAAGAAGAGTTGAATTCGGATTAAAAATAAAATATACATATAGTAGATGTAGTTACAGGAAATTATATAATCGATATTAAGGCTCACTCACATCTCTTGTCTCGATAACATTATTCGATCGCTCCACGATCGATCTCTTCATAAAGTCCATTAACTTATGTCCAGTTTGCTCCCAGATGGAGTAGGCCTGTTTTAGCTTGTTGGCTGTGAGTCCAGCGCCGGCATCTGTGCGACGCTTCTTCCACTCATCCCCAGCACTGAAGAAGGGATTACGTGCCGCATATTTGTCATAGTCCTGGCTATGGGTAACATAACTGCTCGTCACACCGTCCCTATAATCACTGAACTTCGTCACGAGCACCTCGTGGGCCAGCTGCGGATCGAGCACCAAAATCTGTGGCTCTCGTGTCAGAAATGTGCCAACAGCACGATGCTTTCCCTTGTATTTACTAAAGGAAAAAATCACATAAATATTTATAAATATATATATAGACAATTATGTATGTACATATATATATATATATATATATATATATTTACTCACTTATAAATAGTTCCTAGGTCAGCAATGAAATTGCTGCCGCCACCAAACAATCCTGGATAGCTGCCCAGCAGTGTCAGAGGCTTCGCCGTGACCAATCCTCGCTTGGTCCAGTAGTTGTGATACCAGGTGAGGTACACGTAGACAGCAGCAACGGCCAAATGCACAAATCCCACCAGCAGCGTAATCCACAGCGTAATCCACAGCGTCCACATGATGAATGAACGTTCCTAGAACCAAGCAATCCGGCACTCGATTAAGAACTGTTTGCGTAGCTGTTAATTTTGATAATGGCTACAACATTGTATTCCCATCATTATCGGCAGATCTGACTGTGACAGTGGTATTATTTATTGAAAAATGTTTACGCTTTAAAGTATAAATATTTCTACTTGGATGAACGCAACTTTTTTCGACAGCGCCAGACAAATTACCAAAAGCTTATCAAACTTGGGAGGAAGATTACTACGAACCTTTATTGTAATTTTTTGCAGCCACGCCCACTCCCACCCCTAAACTTTCAAGAAGCACATTTTTCCCGTAATTTCAGATGTATAGTTACCAAACTTGGGAGGAAGATTACTAGAAAACTACTCCATCAATATTTTACGGACCTTGAATGAAATATTGGTCAATTAATTTGTTTAATTAATAAATTATTAAAAAATTTCATATTCTGACCAGAGAAAAAGACATATTTTATTTCCAAATAGAACTAGCTTAAAGTGTACAGAATTTTCACAAAACATATACATTGTATGCCAAATCTGTAGAGTACAATTTTGTTTGATTGAATATTTAAGTAAATTATCAACAAATGATTTGTAATCGCTGTTGAGTTTCGAGACACGCGATAAGTAAATTGCGTTTAGATGTAAACTCTATTGTACGAAACGGCGATACTCCAAATTGATATCACCTTGAAGTACAACACCAAAACCGGAATCACCAGCAGGTTCAATCCTGTCCTTGCCCCGCACAACTTGGTAGTTGCTGATAATGTGCAACAGGGCCGATTTGATTGTTAACTGGGCCAAACGCATGCCTGCCAAATAGATGAGAATATAGATATAAGTATATATATATATATATTTTATGGATATATAGTTCGACTTGGGTGCTCACCCATGCAGATGCGCGGTCCATCGCTGAAGGGCAGCAGAATACCCTGCTTGATGAGCTCGTGATGGGCACCATTATCGAAGCGCTCCGGTTTGAATATCTCCGGATCGGGAAAATATTTCGGATCATGATGGAACTGATAATTTGGTATCATGATGGTCATGCCCACCTCAACCTCCAGTCGCTTGTGTTCATTCAATTGGATATTTGTGGGATGTGTGCAAACTTTGGTATATTGCGGTATCAAACTGCTCAGCCGCAAGGATTCTAAGTTAAATAATTAATAAAAAATTAAACTTAATTCAGTTGTTAATTGTAAGTTTTAAATTACAAGAAGCAATTACTCAATAAGTATCAGAAATATAGTTAATTAAATTAAATAATTAAATAAGTTGTAAATGGCTTCAAATGAATCTTGTATTTTAAAAGATTTTGCTACTCGTAAAACTACTCTTAACCTATTTTAAATACTTTGTTAAATACAAATTTAGCCTGAATCAAATTCTTATACTTAACTGTTTTTAGTTTATATACTAACCATGAACAACCTGATCCAAGTAGGGCAAGTCAAGCAGCTCATCAAAATTGATACCTTGATCCTTGTCGGAATTGTTCAAGATTTCCATGCGCAGCTTTTGCTGAGCCTCCGGTTGCTCCGATAGCTGCACATTTATTTATAAATATATTTGGTGTTTTATCAGCATAAATTAATCAATCCATTCACTTACATAATAGAGGGCATGCATCAGAGCTGATCCCGTGGTATCATAGCCATCTAGCATAACGGTCAGAGCGTGTCCCACCAGATCTTCATGGGTGGCATTTTTCTCGCTACGCAGCTTCAGCAGATGCGATAGGTAATCTGTGCGCTGGATCTCGTTGGCAGTCTTGAGACGGAGTGCGATGGCCTCCTTGGTTAGACTGGAGAAGAAGTCATCTGTGTCCTTGGGATAGAGGCGCATGCGCAGCAGCAGACGAACGATGGGCGCAACTATCGATGCCATAAATATGGATATCATATAGAATGTGCCACTCGTATATTTTGTGGCCATTTGCTGCATCTTATTTGGCTGCCCCATTTTGGGGGTCAAGGTGCCAGCGTCAATGCCCCAAATGAAATCGCACATTACATTGGCGGTATAACGGAAACAGAGCTGAAGCAGCAGCGGACATGTAAGTTGCAAGAAATGGATAAATATTTAAGATTATTTGGTTATCTTCCCTCTCTCGACTTACATCTCTGGTCTCCAGCACATTGTCCTGCTTAGCCAGAAGCTGCGTCATATAGTCGGTTAGCTTCTGGCCACTTTGCTGCCAAATGGCAAAGCCCTGCTTGAGGCGACTCGCAGATAATCCCCCTTGAGCCTCGGTGCGCAAACGACGCCAAGTGTCGCCCGCTGCAAAGAATGGATTGCCCCCCACAAATTTGTCCCACTTGGCGTGCTGCACATAGGAACTGGTCAATGAATCCCTGTAGCAACGGAAATTCTCCACCAGCACTTCGTGAGCCAATTGTGGATCCAAAACAAGGATTTGCGGCTGCCGTGTCACAAAAACGCCCACAACACGATGTTTATCTTTGTATTTGCTGTGGAGCATTAAAAAAAAAACAAACAATAATTTAATTAATATGTTTTATAAGCAAGAGAAAGTCGGGTGTAACCGACTGCGAAATACTCTAACAATAATGTCTACTAACAGGTGCAGGTTGTGTGTAGCCAAGAAATACCGATATTTGACAGAAGTACCTATATAGACAATGAATTTGGAGGCTGGAGCATAAGTTATCGACATATAAAGCCGATTATCCGTAATATGCCTACCAAATTTGATGAATAACTTATAAATAGAGCAAAATAAAGCAGTTTCGGCCGGGTCTAACCTAAACTAAACTAAACAACTATATTTACTAACTGTAACTTTAAAATTACTATCGATTTGTGGCTTTATCGATATGCGATTATTGATTTTATCGATTGCCCAGCCTCACAATTTTTGCACTTTATCAGACGCTGACACAAAAAATTCCAAGTTTTAATTCTGAGTACCTTCTTTATAAGAGTATAAAAAGTTCACATTTCTACAAATTAGTATTCAATATTTCTGCAAAAAAATACTGAAATATTCTTATTTAAATAATGGAATATTTTGTTGCACTTGTTGCACAAACTGTTGTAATTTGATAATGCACATACATACATATGTATGTAGCTTGCACACTGATAAGTAGATTGTAGATTGTTTCAAATTGTTTCCGGATTTAATACCTACTTGTACACCCGCTGCACATCCACGACGAGATTGCTTTTGCGTGTCAGCAGACCCGGATAGGTGCCCATGAGAGTCAGGGGCTGGGCTGTGATCAGGCCACGGCGATGCCAGTACTTGTGATGCCAGGTGAGATACAGATAGAGGGGCAACAGCAGAATGTGCAGCACAACAAGGATGACGGTGACCAATAGATACATGTTGCCGCGTTGTATATTACGACAGCCCCAGCCTCCGGTTTTCAACTGATCCGAAGGCGAACGCAATTTCAATTGCAATTCGCGTTTTGCTGGCAACATGTTCGATCAGATTTGCTCTCGATCGGGAAAACAAAGTTTGTATTATCAGATCTATATATAAATATATATATATATATATATATATATGTCTGTATTTGTATTTGTGTACTATATTGACAACTGAATCTTAATGAAATCTTTGAGTCTGAGATGAATATACATAAACATAAGCCAGCTATTCGCCACCGGAGGGTCAAATTGTCTGCGTTTTTCATATTTCTCAAGCTGATCTACACTTGAAGAAAAAGTATGAAGAAATAATTAAAAGTTTTCTTAGACTCCTCTGGAACTTATCTAATTTCTACGATTTTCTTTAGGTGATTAACACCTGCCTACGCCCATGTTTTAAGGGTCCACTCGGGAGGGTTATGTTTAAAATACACTTGCAACTTGAGCGTTATCATATCATATATAACCGGCTGATAACTAAGCTCCATCTCGATAAGGTTTAACTGCATATTGATGTAAAGTTGGTTGCAGATAAGCAACATATTATTATTATTATTATTATGGCGATAAACAGACAGCAGACAGCATAAATTATCAAGATTTAGCACTTTAATTTAAACACGTCTGTGTAAACAAAATTTGCCTTCATAGTTTTTATTTGTTTGCTGCTGCTTTTCTGGTGTCTTATCGACGTGCTCCGTGCAGCTTTAATCCACTGTGGTTGGGTGTGGTTGGATGTGGCGACGGTGGTTCCCTTATCAGTCGGCTACTTTATAGCCATATGACCGATAAAAATGTTTATGGGAGTGAGTTGTGAGTTTCATAAACAAAATGCAATATTATTTTGACTTTTAATAATTAAAATCTACTCATGTATACATATATATATATGTGTGTGTGTGTGTGTGTATGTTTATAAACAAAAATCGCATTACAGCTGAAAATATGATTGATCTATAAACAGAACTGTAGAAAGTAATCAATTACACATTACGATAAGATACTTAAGATATCAGAAATTCCACAGTCACAAGTTAAACAAATCGGAATTAAAGTTACTTAAGTTATCACTTGAATTACAATTGCTTGTGTAATTATTTATTTAGTAATTAGATTACCTGAAATGTAGAAATCTTAATGTGAACAAAATTTGAAAAATGAGAAATTTGATGTTAAACAATTATTACTGATGAAAAAGGCAAACTTTATGCTAAACACATTTTTGAATAGTACTTAATGTAAATATGTATGAAAAAAAAGAATTACAGTTCTGTTTACAAGTGGCACGCAGCCATTTTATGTAGCTAGATAAAATACAAAGTGACTTGAATATGAATCTCAATTTGTTGCTGGCATTTGGATTGGGATGGGGATTATAAACAATAACAATAATTTGAAAACAATGCAGAGCATAACAATCAATAATCAATATATATATATATATATATATCCACTATCTGTGCTGCTCGTATTTGCAAATCACGGGAAACATCTTATCGCCGCCCAAATATTTGGCCAGCCAGCGATTCTTCACGACGGCTAATTTTAGGGTTTCACATTTGAATTGGGCATTCAGGTTGGTGTGCAGTGCTCGGCCCATGCCCTCGATGACAAGCAGATCAGTCTCATTGGCAGCGATGGCATCGCACAGCTCGCGCGGCAATGTGCGCATATCCAGACACGGACCACTCTGTCCATTCGCATAGACGAGCAGCCGCTGGCTGTGGCGCCAGGCGTGCGCCAAAATGCTGCACTCGCAGGCACAATCGTCGAGCAGCAAACTCAACTCCTTGCTGGTCACATCGTTCAGCGAGGGTTCGCTATTCGCACAGAGCAGCACCTTTGTGCCCCGCCTCAACAGCTCCCGCACAAAGGGCAGTATGCCCAGGACAACATCCACACCACTGTTGTCCACAAAGACGACGGCGCATTTGTGTGGCTGCTGCTCGGGACTACTCCGCATGCGTTGCAGCCACGCATCCAGATTATCCAGCAGCCACGGACGCTGCTCGATCCGCTCCAGCGCCGCATGCAGTCCAAAATTGCTATCCTGCTCGAGTATGGTGGCTACTGCCTGCGCACCCCAATCGAACATGTTGCCAGCGAGCACACCACGTACCAGCTCCGTCCAGCGTGCATCCCCATCCACAATGGCATCGATCTCCTGCAGCCGCTGCTTGAGTCTGCCCTTGGCCGAGGCATTCTCCTCCTGCTTCTGACTCTGCCACGGATCCGAGAAGCCAAAGCGGCGCAACATTGTCTCGTTCAGCTTGAGCAGCTCACTGGTGCCCAGCACAACTTTGCCCCGATTGTTGGCGATGTTGTCCTGATACTCTTGCAACTGCCGCAAGTAGGCAGCTTGAAATTGTGCTGCACGCTGTGCCGCATCATCATCATCCAACTGACTGCTGCTGCTGGCCGCAGCTTGCTTCGCATATTTGGTGACCAGTTCGCGAAAGCAGGGAAACCAATAATCGGCCGCCTTTGCATCTGTATTGAGATCCAGCGTGTCCGGCTGATAATTGGACTCATCTGCGAGCAGCGAACAGCTGTGCATTTTTCTTCTTCGACTGTATGTCGACAGGAGCGACAGCGACCACAACTTTTTTGCCAGTGTACGTTTCAAAATGTTGACGGCCGTTGTTATTGTTGCTGCTTGCAAGTGCGCACTAATAGTATTATGAATGTCTCGTTGTCTGTTTCTTTTTTCCCTTTCTTTTATCAAAACCGCACATTGGACAGCACTGGCTGTGTAACAACAAACGCATTTTGCAACGAACAGCTGATAGTTGCGTCTTCACGTGAATGTCAGCCAGCACAACTCACACTAACAACTTATATCAATTTTCGTTTTTGCCTGCCAAATGTATATTTTAATATTACTATTTTTTAACTATATTTCTAAAAAGTTTAACTGTTATAATTTGTATATAAACTTACGAATAGAATAACTAGTTTTCATAGAAATGTAAGTCGCATACAATTCAGCTTTTGTCTGTGACATGCGCGAGCGCAGCCAACGTCACGTTTTGGCATTGACAGGCCGTCTCTTTCCTGTTGAATTTTTTGACAAATCAACAACTTAAAAATGGTACGAATGCCCAAAAATCGTTAATTATAAATGCAATCGGTGTTTTTTATGCGCTAAAATTGTGATTAAACGCACAAGAAAACTATGCGCTGTTAAATGATAATGCAATTTTGTGCGAAAAGTACATTTAAGATGCTGAATAAAACGGCGCTACAATTGTGTTGTGTTGTTTACTAAATGCTGCTCAAATTTCTCTTTTCGTGCAGGCCAAGCGCACCAAGAAGGTTGGAATCGTTGGTAAATATGGTACCCGTTATGGTGCCTCCCTGCGTAAGATGGTCAAGAAGATGGAAATCACGCAGCACAGCAAATATACTTGCTCCTTCTGCGGCAAGGTAAGGAAACGAAGAAAAAGAGGAAGCAGCAGCAAAATTTTAGATTTTCCAGATTTACTAATTGTCTGTTTTGCTTTCCAGGATTCCATGAAGCGCACTGTGGTTGGAGTCTGGTCGTGCAAACGCTGCAAGCGAACCGTTGCCGGCGGTGCCTGGGTTTATTCCACGACAGCTGCCGCCTCTGTGCGCTCAGCCGTGCGTCGTCTGCGCGAGACGAAGGAACAGTAAAGTGAACAGTTAATCCTCTGTTCCGTTACGTTTCAAAGTTTCCGTAGTTTTTGTATACATAAATAGACAACGCAATTTTCTGTGGTTTGCGCCGCGCCGGTCGAAAGAGCTGTTTCTGCTTTTATCCAAAAAAGAAGCATAAAGTGAAAAAATAAAATAAAAATCCTTTTACTTTTAATAGTAAAAAACAAAAAAAAAAAAGTGCTGTTTTTTATATAACCCGTAAATGTTGTACAAATTATATATACAATGTAGTGCAGCAGATATATATGATATATGATCTCGTTGAATCTATTTTTATTGATATCAATATGTATCAGTCATATATTATAAATGATCCTCGATTCAGTTTAAAATTCATTCGATTCATTTGAATTCCATTTGATTTATTTACTTTAAAGTGGTTAAAATTAATTTGAATCGTTTCTTATGAGCTGCTCCTGCGCAGTTATCCTTTGATGTAAAATATCGGTTCATTGTTCTTGTCCACAAAAATTAGTTAAATTCTTAACTATTCATCAACAAGAACTGCGAAAACTGGAGTCTAATTTGGAAAATATGCACTAAAGAACAAAAATGTTACAGTTGAGCAGCTAAATGAAATACAAAAGACAGAATTTATTTTTGTTTTATCTTAATTTTTCATCGCTTTTCATTTTATTTATAAAATTTAAAAAGTTTCTAATTAAACAAAAAATACATCTTACAACTTGTGGCTTACTCTGCAAACTATGCATTTTGTGGATCAACTTGTTTGTTTTTGGGAGATTTCACAATTATACAAATAATATTTAGCTAAACTAAATAGGAGATATTTTATTGCCGGCTCGCATGTTGCCAGTTTTAGTTGATTGATTTGATTGGATTTTGTTTTGCTAATTTAATGCTAAAATTAAAATTGCACCGTCACCAGTTATATATATATATATATACTATTTGTATATCGTCTATTGCTATATATATATATATATGTATATGGTTTTTAAAAAATTAATTTAGCTAAAAAGTTTTACTTGGCTTTTACAGATTTTTCGTCTTGTAGTTGTGTAAGTAGTATGTGTGTGTGGGGAGATATTTGTTGTTTGGGATATCAGTTTTATCAGGTGGTGTTAATTTTTTCTTTTTTAATTTTTGCTTTTAATTAAATACTTGATAAATATACATATATATAATATATATACATATATTTATATATACACAACAGCAAAAATATGTAGTTTAAAGTTTGAGCACTTATTGTTGTTGCAAGTTTTATAGTGCTGTTTTGTTGGTGTTTTTGTTGTTGTTGTTGGTGTTTTTGTTGTTGTTTTGGGTGTGAGCTACGTTTTAGTTAGACGCAAAACTTTTCGACTAAGTCTAAACTCTAAATTCGAACTTAGAGAAATACTTAATGCTAAATGCAATTTTTATAGTACAGTTTTTGCTTGCTTTTTATACATACGCACACACACACACACACACACTCACATATATAGTATACCACACACACATATATATATATAAATAATTAATTTAAATGTATATTTTAATAGCTACATTTATTTTAATTAATTATTTACAATATCTTTTCTTCACGTTACTTTTTTTATGCATAAATATCAGTATATGCCTAAACTAAATATTTCGGTTTTTACACTGTTTTTTTTTTTTTAATGATATGCGTGCATTATTTTTATTTTTGTTTCGAAATAGTTTTTCTTTTTTTTGTATACATTTAATGATTATGGTTGGAGAAAGCATTTTATTTATTTATGATATGCAGCGCATTTGTGATTCTCAACGAACAAAAAATAGATTTCGAATTTTATCATTTGGTACAAAGCGAAAGTAAGTAAACAAAAAACAATGAATTTTAAGAAAATAAATCTTACAATTATGTTATTCACGTATAGTATAAAAACACAACTCGGCTGAGAGCGCATAACTCGAACTTAGTTATTAACTAGGGGAATGTGCGGTATGCTCTTGTTTTTGTTGTTTTTTTTTTTATATCTGATTTCCATCAATTATTTACTATACAATACAATATATATAGTTTTTCTTGGTTTAGCCGTTCTCCTATGACACATGTTAGTTTTTTTTCCTTTTCTTTTTTGTTTGTTGTCTATCTTTTAGTTAGTTACAGTTATATGCACTTGATGTAGTTATTAATTAGTTTTTGTTGTGAAGCACAATATGTCATTTAAATGCCAATTTATTGGTACTTGGTCGAGGCTAGGTAAATACATATATATATTTATATATATTCAATTGCAATATATAAAACTAAACGCACAAATGCATACATACTTTATACATATATATGTGCATACACACACACATATATATATATATATACATTATCAATTGGGAAGACAATTGGCTGCCACAAAAAGCAACAGCTCACACCACATACATACAGACAGAGGATGCTTATCCTCTTAGGCTATAACTTAGTACATATAATTGTAAACGAACAAAAATGCTTGAAATCCTTGCTAGTAACTCGGCTTCTCCTCTCCAACTTCAACTCCATCTGCTCTCCTCTCCTCTCCTCTCCTGTCTTATAATGCTGGCAACTTAGTTAACAGTTTAAACACAAATTGGAAGTTCTCAGTTTAGTTTACGTTTAGGGTAATAGTTTGATGTATAGTTTTAGTTGTAGTTTTAGCAGCTGACGGCAGCAGCTAGTGCGCCTGCCACTTGAATTTCGACTCCATGAGCCACTGCTGCCCCTTGGCATAGTTGCACGGTCTCAGCAGTGGCGTACTGGCATCGTCTCTTGTTGCACGCTGCAAACACTGGCCCGTATTCGTATGCCGTATCCATTTCTCCTACAAATATTAATTATGTTTACAATAATAATTATTATTATTTAATTCAATCCACGACTCACCTCCGCATCGTATACCCATTCCTGATTGCCGCCCATATTGTGGCAGCGCACCATATTCACGGGGCCATTGGAGCTGGCCGCATCGAGGCACAAATCATCGGACATTATTTGCTGCCTCTTCGTATAGGCAAACACCTGATTGCCACCAAGGCCGTGGCAATAGCTGATGCCCACTTTTTCATTATACTTGCGACCCATCGTATCCAGACAGGTCTCCGTCTCCGAATTGCGTATCTAAAAGGAAGTAATCAATTGATTAAAAATCTCTGCAATAAAAAGCTCAAATACTCACCTCGCCCAGATAGTAGTAATCCAGTGGCATTAAGCTTTCCGGATAGACGTTCTCCAAATACCAGCGGAAGCTTTTGCATTGCAGACGATCCCGCAGCGATTTACGATCGGTAACATCACCAGCCGAAGCTTTGCGAGCGCCTAAAGTTCAAAGGGTACAAAAAGAGAGAGAGAGAGAGAGCAAAAAGAGAGCTTTTGAGTAAGCTTTCGCAGTGACTTTCCTTTAAAACATCAATGTTAGTGTGAGTGTAAGTGTTTATTTTCTTAATCTCTTTTGAGCTACATTCGTGTCCGTTAAAAGCTCTGTATTTATACAGCATTAGGGATTTAACTTGCAAGCAAACTGTGCAACAGAATTGAGTGCAAAAAGCTTATCTAAAAACCAACACATACCAAAATACCCGACAAATATGCAAATACAAATACAAATACAAATACAAATACAAATACAAATACAAATACATATTACAAATACTATTTACAAAACATGCAAAAAATAATAATGTGTGTACATAGATAAAATACATATCTCAAGTGCTGCAAGCTGAAAATGTTGCTTAAGGTTAGGTCTGAAAAAAAAACATTAGGGGTATTCACTCAAAATTTTTAAGCTATACCCCTTTTCAAAATAATAACGAGCTGAAAAAATTGCGAATACGTTTTGTGGGTTGTGTGGTTGGTGGTGGAGTGGGGGGACATTAAACAGGCGTCTTGTGGTTGTGTGGTTTTTTTTGGACAAAACAATAAGAAGAAACATAGTTAACTAAATAGACAAAATGGAACCTTGTTGAAAAAGAGATGGGGGCAAAAAAGACACAAACAGGAACTGGAAGAAAGAAAACAAAAAAGACAAAAACAATTTGCAAAACAAATATACAAATACAGGGTGAGCATTTTTGGGTTGTTGGGTAATTTGGTTTTGATTGGATTTGTCACGGCCATGCCATATAAATCATATATATACATATATATGAATTGTGGATATCATAAGTAAATTAAATATATATATAAATATACATATATATATATCTAAATGTGTGTGTATATATATTAGACAGACAATTGCAAAATGCAGATCTATATAAATATATATATATATATATGTATTTATATATACGAAACAGATAACTATATAGAGAGTGAGAGAGAGTGAAACAGAGAAAGAGAAACAGTTAGGCAGAGTGAGTGAGATATTAAAGTGAAGAAGCATTCGAGAGCGAGAGAGAGAGAGATTGTTTTGTTTCGTTAACCTGGATAAAAACTGTAGTAGAACTCTTTCCAGTCGTCCAGCCAAACCTCAACCAGACGCGCATTATTGTGATTAACAATCTCCGTGGTGCCGCCTGGGAAGGTATACGGCGTTGACTTGCGAAAGACATGACCGACACGGGAGCAGGGCGCTATCTCGAGTACGCCGCCACACATCCATACCTGGAGGAGGCGGCGGGTAATATCAGAAAATTGTCAATGTTTTTTTTTTTTGCACCGAGACAAAAGAGAGTGGGCGAAAGTGGGGGGAGAGAGAAAGAGAGTGAGAAAAGAGATGGTACACATCAATATGTACATCAATCATATATAAATCAGTCGAGCCAAGCGCAAATGTAGCGAGTACCTACAAGAGTAACGAGAGTGATCCCTGCATAATCTGATATGGGCAGAAGAGATTTCTGTTTGTTTCTTTGATTGGACTAGGGAACTGTAAGCACTTCGAACGCCAGCTGCAAAAATCAACGATTTAGGAACACTCGTTACCAAGAAGAACAACTAAAACATTATTACAACGAGTTTTACATGTAGTGTATAACTGTCAAAAGTAGCGAGTTAAAAAGCATGATTAGTTGTCGTAAAGTAGCGGTAACTATAGGGAGTAGGAATTGTAGGTGACGATAACTATAACGAGTAGTTGTCTTAAAGCAATAATATCTTCAGCTATTTCTTATAAGAAACCATAAGTCAAATAACGAGTAGTTGCAACTAGACAAATTTATACCGAGTAGTTGTAAACAATGAGAGATTTATAACAGGTAGTTGTAACGAGTAATTAGCAGCGAGACTCACAAGGAACAACTTTAATTAGCAACGAGACTCACAAAGAGTAACTTTAATTAGCCAAACAAGACTAACAAAGAGTAACTGCAATAATTACTACAATTCACAGCGAGTAGTGGCTGTCGACGAGCAATTACAACGAGAGGAACATAACTCTCAAAACAACAAAGTGCATTCGTTAATCAAACGAGTTGCAGATTTAGCAAGTGGCGCAAAGTGCTTGACGAGAACAACCCTAGCCCACATAGAGCGTAACGAGTAACGAGTAAAGATGCAAATAATAATAAAAAGAAAATTAGTAACAAACTTAGATGTATAAACTAAATACTAAAATTAATTACCAATTTGTGTTTTTTTTCTTTTGTTTGTACTTAAATCAAAACGAAAAAGGCAACGAGTATTTTTGATGTACGTTAAGTTTAGCTTAAGTTCAATGTTAAGGTTGGTTTTGTCAATACAACTGTGATGGGTACTCGATAGTATTCATGTGTTATTCAAATGTAACGCTTTTGTGTTATATATATATACGAGTAGATATGTATATCATAATTATTGTATGTGTATAGTTTTTTTTTTTTTTTTTTGGTTAGTTTCGTTTAGTTTAAACATTTTCTTTCAAGTACATTTAGAAGAGTCTCGGTTAAAAAACAATCAAGTGAAGAGCACACAAATAATCATAATCCATAATTTAAAACATATGCCAGAGTGCTCAGTTAGATATAGATACACATATTGTAAGCGACGACATTGGCATTAGCTTTGATCACATATACATATATATATATATAAATATATATATATATTGATTGTGTTACAGTTACATTACATAATATGCATATGTAGGGTAATAGTTAGCTATAGTAGTTATTGTTATATATGTAGATATTATTATTACAATAAGTAGTTGCAACTTGTTGCATTTTATGCTCCAAACAATGTCAGTGGTTGTCTTATTTTTTGTTGTTTCGTAGTTAGTGTTATTAGTATTTAGTAGCGCTTAAGTGAATTTTTTTTTTCAGTTTTCGATATACCCTTGCAGGGCGAAATGCACAATTTTTTATTGTAAAGTGCAATTTAATAATAATAATTGGACGCGATACCCATTAAAAATTTGAGAAAATATATAATTAAGTTGTGCTCCGACCCCATTAGGTATTTCTATACCTGATCAGCTACAACAGCTGATTCTTCTGTCTAAGACAGTTAAAGACTTCAAAACTGGAATATAATTGATCTCTTATCTTGGGCAAATTAAGTTGATTTCTTATCAATAACTGAGCTGTCTCGCGAATATCGATACAAATCGATTTACGATAGCAATAAAAAATATATGTCTCTTATTAGAATATTATATAAACCGTACAAATTTCATTAAGGTCGAAATTAAAAAGTTTTTCAAATTTAAATAACTAATATCACCAAGCCTATTTAAGAGCTGTGTTTAGTGAATCTTCTAGTCGGGGAGTCTTGACAAAAAATGGTGTATAAAATTCCAAAAATTGTCAAAGATCAGTTGACTGCACACCACGTTGTCAGACTATTAAAAACTATAGAATTTGTGAAAGTTTGATGAAAAATAAAATACATATACAAATCATTATTTTACTATATCAAAAATCTGTCATTTAATCAAGCTGCAAGGGTATTTATAACTTCGGCAGACCGAAGAAAGCATTTGTTTCATTTTTGTTTTTAGTAGCAAGTGAAAGCCAATTAGAATCAAAAATTGTTAGATGCGCATTATAAAAACGGTTATTGTTTATGTTGTTTTTGTTGTTGTTGTTGTTGAGTTTTATATGATTTTTAAATTTTTTTGTTTTGTTTTATTTTTTGTTTGCGAACCTGTGCTCATTGCATAATAGAAATCACGCCACTCGTCCAGCCACACCTCGGCCACCCGCGCCGCATTATGCAGCACAATTTTGGCAACGCCGCCCGGGAAGGTGTACGGCGATTTGTCGCGGAACACGTGGCCCACATGCGAGCAGGGTATAATTTCTAAAATGCCTCCGCATTGCCATATCTGAGAATATATTGGATATATATTCATGATGTTTTTTTGATACTTGTTTGTGTTGGTCTGTGATTAGCATATTATTTTTTACATACATATTTTTCACATTTTTTCTTTTCATTTTTTCTTTTACACAAACCAAAATAAATAAATAAATAAAAATTAAAATATTTGATAAAGAAACAAAAATGCGACTTAAACTAAAAATAATAATAAGAGAGTGGAAATAAAAGAAAAACGATTATCAGACAAATATGTTTAGGCAAAATGGGCAACACTTTTTGCGGCTTGGCTTGGTAGCTGTAAGAACGAATAGAAAAACCAAAGTGGCTAAAAGATTTCATTGACTTTGCCTTACTCGAAACGACATCTCCAGATTCTCGCCGCCCCAAATGTCCATGCCCTCGTCATACGACCCGATCTCATAGAAGTAATCCTTGTCGATGGAAAACAAACCACCAGCCATTGTTGGTGTACGCAACGGCGCCGTACGATCATTATTCCGACGGGCCATCTCACGTTGTGGCACACGATACCTGAAATCAAAGCAATCAATCAGATTTAGCTTGCCACAAGCGTATATAACTATAGCCTAATGACACTTGCTTAGAGTGAAAATAAGTTAGAATGATCTAAACCAGACGACTCGACTGGGAGGAGTATAAATTTTAGGTCTTTGACTATTTTGGGAATTTAATAAAGATTTTTTAAACATTTAAACCGTTTCTAAATAAATGTATAGAAAACTTGATAAGAGTAGTTTTCACATTTGATTAACAATATCTGTGTTTAAACTTTGTATCTTTGTACTTTGCTCTCTGCTACTTGCAACCTACTTATTCAAACAGTTTACATTTCCAAAAACTATTTTAAATTGGATTTATAGCTTGATCAAGTGTCATTAGGCTATTATAAATATATTTCTAAATCTCAACCCACCATCTAAAGTTGAGCTTCCAATTGAAGCCACCCCACGTGGAGTCCGAGGCTGTTATATACTCGAAAGTCTCATCCGAGATGACATCGATGATGGGACAAACGACTGTGCGACGATTTTGAACGATGCGCGCCAGGAGCGGCTCCAGCCAGCCCTCGGTGCACTCGCAATGTGCATCCAGGAATGTGATAACCTCACCAGTCACATGCTCGGCGCCCAGCAGACGAGCCCGAATCAGGCCAGAGCGTTTCTCCGTGCGCAGCACGAATGTACGAACTGGCAACTTGGCCACATAATCCTCCAGCTGTTTGCCCAAGAAATCTGCAAAGTAATGAGCTAGTTTAGAGCACTATTCAAATATTTATCATTCCACTATTCACCTCGCTCGCTGGCATCGTCCACCAGAATGATCTCCTTGAGCAGGGAGCGCGGTGAGCGATTGATGACACTCCAAACGGTGCGCAGAAGTGTCGTCCACGCTTCATTGTGGAAGACTATCACAATTGAGGTGGTGGGCAGCTTTGAGGCATAGCGCTTGTGGCGACAACTAAAGCAACAATCACAAATAAATAACATAAAATAAATATTAAATATATATATGCAGACATTATTATTTATTATTTATTTAATTTTACTATTAAGTCTGCCACTGTTTTACTTACTTCTCGTGCCGCACATCGGTTAGCGAGCGATTTAATGAGATCATATCACTGGCCAGTAGATTGAATTGATTTTCCTTGAATTTCTCCTTCATGAGATCCTTCATGTCGGCCGGTATTTTGACGGGCTTGCCCATCTCGCCCGGTTTGCCTTTGGATTCGCGAACAGTCGGCGCTTGGAACCATTTCTTTAGCAGCACACTGCGATACGTCATCGATATGCCGCCAGAGATAAAGCCCTGGCCCATTATTGGCGCAAGGCCCTCATCACCATCCAAGGATTTCTCTGTATTGATTTCATTATCGTTGACCAATTGATTGTCGTCTACCAAACGCTCAGCATTTGGCAGCTGTAAACAAGATACAAACATGGCTATAAAACTGTTTCTTTCTTTTTTTTATTTGAATGCTTTTAAAGTTTCTTCTCAAGGATCTATTTGAAACTAGTGGATTTTCAAATCCGAAAACAGTTGCATAAATGTTTATTTTAAAAATACAAATTCACCTCCCTGGCAATAAATCAGAGTTGCACTTTAAGAAGCAATGAGCGTTACTCACCTCAACATCATATTCGCCGGCTCGCCTGCAACGCCAGCCATCTTTGCCTATGCAGTCCGAATAGTGGGCAATAAGCACAAAGTCAACGATGAGCCAAACCAGAGAGGTGAGTAATACGATGCGGCAGGTGTTTGAACGCATGCGTCCCCGCATTTTGCGTGTGAAACTTTGCAGTGTCATGTTAACTATGTTGTTTTGTTTGCAAAACTACTATTGATTGGTGTTGTTAGTTGGTTGGTTTGTTTGCTTATTTGTTTATTGTTGTTGACGTGTTTGATTGTGTGCGACAAATTTAATTTGTTTCTGTCAGTCAATTCAGTCAGCTGGCAGCAATCAGCTTTTGTCTGTTGTTTGTTGTGGTCTTGTTGTTGTGGTTAATGTAAACGATTTTACAGCATTTCTCTTCTGTTAGTTGGTGTGAGGGCTTGTAAGTTGCTGCTGTTAGTTGTCATAGATATGTTATTGTTACTGTTATTGCTCTGTTATTGTTGCGCTGTTGATTGGTTGCCCTATGTGTTACAATGTATAACTTTTCTTATCAGACTTTTAGTTTGACAGGCGCTGTGATCTCACTACTCCCTCTCTCTCTCTCTCTTATTGTAACTCCTTGAAGCGTGAATTGCTTTTTATTAGATGCTTTTTGTTGTTGTGAATTGTTTTTGTTGTTGTGATTGTTGTTACAGTTGGTTTGGCACATATGTGGAGCTTTCGCTCTTTCTGTCTCTGTCTCATGCTACGCACAGAGACAAACGCACGATTCTCAGCCGCTGTTAACTAGCAGTTGCCCTTCTTGTCGCTGCTGCTGCTGCTGCCGCATCCTCTCACTGTTGTTGTTGCTGTTGTTGTTGTTTGCTGATCCATTGAGACAACGTCCAAATTCTCCAGTGTCGCCTCGGCCTCAGCTCATGCCCCACACACAACAACCAGTTTCGATTTTGTTTTCGCCCTCTTCTTCTCTCTCTCTCTCTCTCTCAGTAGCGCGCACCAAAGACCTTGAGAAACTATTCAACTGCAAAAAAAGAAAAAAAAAGTATAAAAAAAATGGACATTAACAAATAATAAACCAAAAATAACAGCTAGTATAATTTATGTATGTAAATACTGAAAAAACGAAAGTTATTTCGTATTTGTTTAGATTTCGGGTTTTTGGCTTAAAAAACTAATCTTTTTTTTGGTTTGATTGATATTTTGATGACGAAATCGCAATGACTTGCAATTATTAATTGTTATTATATTTTATAATTTTGCATTGTTTTCATTGAATGAAGACAAAGAGAAACAACAGACTTTAATTCAAACAACATTAATCCACAATTAAATTCAACTTTTACTTTGCCCAACGTATTTTTTTCAAAGACAGTATCCCCATTTATGAACTTTATTTTAGGATGCAAATTTGATCAATAATGTCAATAAATATCAAACATTCAAATACCTTTTCCACACAAAACCCTCGTTACGCTGATAAAAAGATTTTCGCAAACAAAAATAAACGTAAAGAAAACAAAATAAATTTGAGCACAAATACCTTTGACAAAGGTCAGAGTTGCAAGCAGCGATCCCAAAAATGCCACCGAAGCAACAACAACTACAACAAGAAGGAAACCAACAAAAGCCAAACGGAAACCGGCACCCAACAAGATGTCAGAGCCTGAGTCTGAAATCATGAGAAAATGCAGCGAACGAAATGTGAGCGACTATGCGCATACCCTGTTAAAGCAGAAGAGAAAGTTGCCTGTTTTATTATAAACAAAATAAGTAAAAAAATATACGTATATAATGAGAGAAAAAACAAAACATAATCCGTATTAATCTAGTATAAATATTAATGCGAAACTTTTTGTCGTGGCATTAATCACAACCGAAATCTAAGACGAGCATTGTTAGCGAGCCAGGGTATAAACAAAAGCGCAACAATTCTTAACGGTATTTTTTCTTTTTGCATACACATAACATGCATTTGAATCATTCATAAGGCATGCGACGAGTGCCAATGCTTGGCCTATCATAGACCAGACAGCATGCAAGGAGGACAGCGGATAGGAGACAGAAGGTAGAAGGAGAGGTGGGAGAAGTGCATTCAAAACCAGTTTCGCATACACGATGCACGCACACAAGTAAACACATCAAGAGCTGCTTGTTAACAGAGAGCGAGAGAGAGAGAGTGAAAGATGAAGATGAAAGGGGAAGGGGAGGAGATAGGTCGACCTGTTAAAATATGCAGTTGCATGTGCAGAAACGAACCGAAAAGAGGCTAAAAACGAAGTGGGCAAATGACAGTCAGGCAGCAGGCAGCAGGCAGGCAGCCCGAGAGCGCCACAAGGGTGCCCTTCAGTGCGTGCAGCATGAAGTCATCAATAATGCAATAACAAAGATATAAAACGGGTTTACAAACACACACACACATTCCACATATAGACATATGTCTGTTAAGTCGTGTGTAATAATTATTTTTGCAAAAGCTTTTTATAAGTTATGCGTCAGCAACATTTCGTTTAATGTTTTATTCAGAAAGTACGTAAAAATAATATGAGTGATATTTATTATTTATAAACATAAAAGTACGTTTGTGCTTAATCAATTTTAACTGTCATGTTAGCGAATTTAAAGGTAAACATATAAGTAATACTATTATTATGCTTTCACATATAATAATTACTTAATTGAAACTGTTATTGCAAAAGCCTTGACAAACAATTATTACCACTGTGCAATGCAAAATGAAAGTAAAAGCATTCAATGTTGGCTAATACTGCTAAACAAATACAATTAACAGCTGACTGACGTTGCTTAACACATTGTTAACTAGGCAAATTCATTGATAGAACAGTCAGTGTTCTTTTGCTCGTAATCAGTGTGTATAGTTTATTGGTCTTATGCTATTAACGTTGATAATATTAATAAAGACATTCCCATTAACACTTAATTATAATTCAATTGCAGGCAATTGAGGCAAGAACACAACAAACAACAATCAGGAAAAATCAGAGAGGGACAGAAAACAATAACAGTTGATTGTGTGTGCGTGTGTGTGTGCAGGCGCTGACGGCGCCATCTGCAATATAATGCTTTGATTTGGTGTTTATGGCGTTTTCTCCATTTCACTTTGACTTCGTCGTCGCTTTTAAGTTTTTGTTGTAGTTGTTGTTGCTATCGTGTTTCATTTAGTCAAAAGTTTTGGGGCTACGCTGCACATGCTGTGTGTAAATTAGAATTTTGTATTTTAATTAAAAGTCGCACAGTGTGCTTTGCAGTATTCGGTAAGCTGTCAAAGTGTCATAAATTTAAAAGATGCCAAAGCTCTGCTCTGCGCCTTCTCTCTCTGCCCCTCTCTTCTTTAACGCTCCTGTCTATCGCACTCACTTAACATTAGAGATGGCAGCGTTATGTGAACTTTGTCAACACTTCGCGCACAGCAAATATAAATTGGAATTATGCCAACATTTTCAACGACTTTTTGCAAATTGAAAATTTTTTTAAACCAACTTTTGAGCGGCTTCAAACATTTTCAATTTACTAACAAGATTATTGTTGATCAAGCTATTAATTTTTTTTTTTCGTAGTTATCAAGTTCGATCAAATTATATTTTATATCGTGATGTGCTGCTTTTTACACGTCATAAGGTCGCTCTCTCCTCGCTACCCTCTCTCTCACGCTCTCTATCTATTCCACCAGCGTCTTTTCTTTTGTAAAACGAGTCGTGCCAGCAAAGCGGAAGCAACAAATATTTTTTTTTTTTTATAAGACTGTTGCTGGCTGTTTATGGCTACTGATAAGCGAGACAAAAGCGGGAGGAGGCGTTGAACAAATGTTAACGTCTATGGGTTTGTGTGTGCGTTGTGTGTCGTGTCGTGGCACAAGAGTTGAGAGCACTTGTAGCACACTTTAGCACGCTTGTTGAGTGCACAACGCCACCCCGCACCACTCTTACCCCTTGCACGCACACAGCAATTAATTTGATGAAAATCTGTGTCAATTTCATGTGAAAAAGCCTTGACAGCAGGTGAGCAACAAGCAGCGCAGAAGATAACAGTAAGAGAAACATAAACAAAGCTGTTCGATTCGATTAGTTATTCTGTACGTAAGCGTGAGAGATAGAGCGAGAGAGAGAGAGAGAGCTGTATGACTGCTGTATGTGGTAGAGCAGCGGCGGAATAACGGTGCATTCGAAGCTCAAAGCTTACAGCAATTATTAATGAATTGGCGCGTTGGCAAAGGTCGCGTCAACACTAACAGAGATAACAACAACAACAATAACAGCAATTATAAATGAAATGAAATTGTAGCAGAAATTGCAATTAAGATATGACAAAAACAAAACAAAAAAAATTCGAGAACGTAAGCAATTAAACGCAATTAATGCAATTGTCAAATTGTGCAATTACGAACCCGCTCTGGATGGACAATGATTAATATTGTTGTACCATCAGTAAAAAGTGGGGTCAATCTGATTGCAGACTGCTTCCCAAAACACAATTATGACAAACGACAATCATGTACAACATATAAATACAGGCACTGTAATAGAATCTACAATATGGAACAATAGTACATAAAAACTAAAAAGATTTGTTACTAAAATCCCATTCTTAGTAGTCTGTTACTTTTACTGTTATTGTTAGTTAATAAGCAAATGCAAATGAATATTTAACATTTAGTTCACACAGCAACCACAACTTATCAGCATGCTGTTAAAATATGAGTCAACATATCACACAAAAATTTATTTATTTACACTCATTAAACACAATTAATGCATAAATTAGAATTACTACATTAAATGCTACATCACAATCTCAAGAATTATTCAACTCAAGTGCATTCCACTAAGAAAAGCATCTCATCAAATTTAAAATGGAATCCAAAGCGATAAGCTGCCAATAAAGATGAAGAATTCATTATCAACAAATGTTAAGCACTTGACATACGTTCCACAAAACAGAAAAAACATTTGTATTTAACATTTCGGATGCATCATCACCATTAATTCAACAACTGTTTTGGCATCCACATTTAAATTCATCATTCGAATGCGCCCAGCGAGCTTCACAAAATAAATCACTGGCTGTTAAGTCGAGCGCAACACACATTTTGTATAATTAAGCACGCTTATTTGGCACACACACAAAAGCAAAAAAGAAGAGCACCCAAATCCGACAATAACAACTGTAAATACAAAAAAAAAATCCCACAAAAAATACCGCATAAATTTTGCGAGCGCAAATAAAAACACAGCATAAAAACCAAAAACACATCAAAGCGACACACCCGCGACCACTGCTATACCCCCGCTCTCCTCTTTTAGACTCACTCTCTCTCTCTCTCTCTCTCACTCGATCTCTTTAATTCTGTACAGCAACTGCAAGTGTAAAGAGCAGGCGCTGCACTTGGCGCTTTAATGATCCATGATGGCCAAACGCCAGCTTTAACTCACACAAAGAGAGAGTGGGAGAAGATGAGCAGAAGGAGAAGAGCCGCGTAATTTATATTGCATACGAATTACGTTCATTTCAGTCAGTTACATGTTGACATGCACAGCAGCCGCCCGACGGCGACACTGATACAAATTAGCGCTATAAATACAATACACACACACAAAGGCATACGCACATGCACACACGACAGACACGTTCCACAAATAAACGACTAGTGTCTTATTCAGCGTCGTAAACAACACAAAATAAAACAACAAAAATGTGCTCAGCCGGCACAAAGGGGTTAGTGAACTTATTCCCACTGTCCGATGATAGTTGTTGAAAAATAATAAAAATTAGAATGTTCATTTGCCAAACGGCTGTCGTCTTATCGAATTTTAATTAACTTTGCGCAACAATTTAAGATTTTAAGACTAAGCCGGCATATATCTAACTAGAAATCTTATAAGTATTCCAAATATCTAACTAACTAGAATTCTTATAATTATTTCTTTTTTTTTAAATTTAATTTAATCAATTTATTTACGTTTTGTATTTTTTTGTGTCGACTGACTTCAGTTGACATTAAATAAATAACAATCAGCTGTCCGTTTTAAACGATTTTTATTTATCAAAGCAAATCGAATCTAAGGCAACGAAATTGGGATTTGCTACAACAAATAAACACAAATGCACAATCAACTTTCCTCAACTTTGTCAAGTAAAATTGTTTTTTTTTTTTAATGTCCGTTAAATTTCAACGTCACCTTTTCCTGTCTTTTTTATTCTTTACTAAATTCGCTATAGCTACAGTTTAGTGCCTAAAAAAATTAAAAACTGTCACATCACATTCTTTAATGATATCATAATTAAAACTCAATTTGAACCACATAAACCCAGCTAGTCAAGATCAGTTTTCAAGGAACTGTCGAAATAAAACCCACACTGTATAAATATTTTTTCAGACAAGTTTATATTGAGTGCTAAGGCTGTGTAAATATGCCAAGATATATTTTAATATAGTCTTGAAAGAAAAAATCCAAAACAGCTGCTCAAACTTATTCGCCCATTTATTTGTCAATACAAAACAGTAATGCAAGGAAATATTTCAATGGATTTGTCGTGCTGGGCTTAAGTTTTCAAGGGCCCCAAAATTGAAGCAGAAAACATTTACAACAATTTACAAAAGGTGAAGAAGAAGAAAAAGACCTGTCGAGCGAAATGCGAGAAATGTGACAAAGTAGGCAAATCTATGTTTGTTTTGTATATCCCCCTAGAAATCATCCACAGCCCAAAAGAAAGCCGTCATCATCACCATCAGCATCATTATCGTCATCTTCATCGGTATCATCATCATTATCATTGAGCCATCAGTTATTCCACGCGCTGCCTGCCTGTCTTACGGCATTTCAGCATTTCAGCAGCTCATAAAGCGAATCTCTGGCGCAAAATCCAAAATAAGTAAACGAAACAAAACAAAAGAGAATTATTCCGTTAGGCAAACCGCAGATTGATTACTCTTCTAGTGCGGAAGAGAAATTATTCCTATTTCAGCTATATAATATAGTAATTCGACGCGACTGTCTCTGACTACTGTCATCTGCTTATGCAAAATTTATTAAGATAGCTTTAAAACTGGGCAAACCTACGCATAGATATAAGGACTACATCGACTTGTCTAATAATGCTGATCGGGAATATATATACTTGAAAGAATTGCATTTGTCTCCAAAGCACTACAAACTATCCCACAAAATAATAACACACTCTGCCAGAGTCAGAGTAAAACAAAAAATGCGAAAAGAAAAAACGAAATGGTAAAATTTTCATGACACGCATTTTAATTAAAAGCAAATAGGGACTATGAAAACGCAGTGGGGCATTTGGGTCTAGAGAGGGGGGCGGTTGGTTGTTTCGTCCATAAAGCCCGCGCTAATTCCGAACAATTTGTATGGTAAGTTTGCACGAGTTTTCTCCCCCCAACCCTACACATTTTCATGGCAACAAATAATCAAAAACAAAAGAGAAGAAAAAAAACTGATATAAATGAGGAGCAGCGCTGAGCAGAGTAAACAGAATGCCCAGCGGAGGGATTCAGATTCGGATTCGGATTCCGATTCTGATTTCGCTGTGTCTGCTGCTGTTAAATGTAGCAGAAGTGGGCGTGGCCGTGCAGTTAGAAAGCAGAAAAATATGCTAAATGGACGTGCGGGTGGAGAGACAGTCAGACAGACGGAAGGACGGGTGGACAAACCGTTTGCATGGCAATTGCTCATTGCCAGCGCTGAAAAAGTTGCTCAGTTTTTAAAGCACTTAAAAAAACAAAAAGTTTTCGCTTAGTGTTTTTTTCGCATGCAATTGAAAAAAGTTTGTTGAGACAAATAAACAACGCTCGGCGTAACACATACCCTATAAAGCGTATTTCAAATATATTGGGTAGAATTTTGAGATCTTTGAAAAAAAAATATATTTTTTTAGATAATCACTAATTAGTTTAAAGTGATTACATTATTTTTAGATTTCAAATTTTATTTACCTATTATATTTATAACTTTTTTAGTAGCATTTTTTCCCCTTCTCTCAGAAAATGCGACAAAAAACCAGCGCTAAGGAAAAGTTTTTTTGTTTTGAGGTTTGACATTTGGTCCATGGCCTTTTTTTTAATGTAGCCCATCAACGGACGGTGGTTTGACCCGCATCATTAACTTCGTGCCATGTGCTCATTATAAGAGCACGACAAATAACGATGTTCATGCCATGAACTAAACACGATTAGTGTGAGCAGTAGTAGTTGTTTGACATTTGCAAATCTAATCAGCTTAAATAAACAGTTACCCTTAAATTACAATTAATTTTGTAGCAAGTTAAATTTGTTGTTGATGAAATTCGGCTGAATTAAATCAGCGCTTTAAGCTGGGCTATTCCACTCACCACAGTAATAAAATAAGTTACACATAAACACACGAACACACACACTCACATTTACTGCAATAACGTGCACGCATGAACATTAACAGCTGTTGACATCATTTGCTGCTTCTTCTTTGCGGTTTGTCAAACCCAAACTGCCCACATAAAACGCACAGCCGCCGACAAACCCAAAATACTTGTCAGCTCTCTTTGTGTTCCCCTCCCCTTCTTACATTTCATTTGCTCGCTGCTTTGTTTTTTTTCTGTTTGCTTTTCTTTTCTTTGGTTGGGCCATTAAAATGTTATTTCCTTATTATTGCCCTTAGCTTAATCGTCCTGCTCAACAGCATCAGCGACCCATTGGGGAGCACTCAACATGTGAATGAAACGTTCGTTGACTAACTGACTGACTGACAGACTGACGAACTGACTCAGTGAGTGAATGACTGCTTTGTAGATGGACTCGCGTCGGCTGCGTGACAGCGACAATGGAACAAGCACAAAACGCACACACACACACAAAAATGTTTTACATGGTATAAGTTCTGTGTGTGTCGTGTGTGGCCACGTAATCTTCAGCTTTTGTCTGTGAGGCGCCAAACACAAACAAAAACACACACATACAAACAGAGCTAAGCGTGTTGAAAAGCGCCCCCTTCTAACTTTGTCCATAGAACAAAACTGCAAGCAAAATATAAGTAAGAGTGTTATGGTTGATTATCCTGCTCGCTAAGCAGATACCCTGCAAACTATAACTAGGCCAATTCTTACTTGTTCTTGCTTTTAATCAATCTTAAATATTTGAAGTCAAAGCTATACCTTGGCAAAAATAGAGTTTCCTTTCATTTCAAGCAACCCTTTCAGCACATTTTAGATTTATGCAGGGTATGACGCAGAACTATTTGTAGCTGCGTCACGTTTATTATGATTATTATAAAGCAAAACTCCACAACAACAACAATCCGACATGCATATGCAAATTGGTTGAGTAACAAGCTAAAATCGATAAGAGCATTTAAGGCGCTTACTGTGCCCAGATCAAACGGATCCACAAGCTGACCCCCTTACCTACCTACAAATGCTAAAAACATTGAACTAATTAAAAACTTGCGTAACTTTTAGGCCACCCTAATGCCCTGGAACTGAGTACTGCAACTAGAGTGAGTATGTGGGTGTGAGGAAGGAAGGGGCGATGGGTAGGTAACAGTGGAAGGCCTCTCTACCGTCCAGTGGCATGGCATACTTTGCAATTAGCTTAAGTGCAGTCGGGCGTAATGACGAATCGTCAGTCGGCGTGAATCAAAGTCTAGACAACAATCAATTTTAAGATATGCAACTAGCAACTTAACTGAGAATGGGAACTAAAACTATGCACGTGTGCATGTACCTATGTATGCTTGCTGTTATGTGTGCTGTTATGTATTTGTGCTGTTATGTTTACTACACACTTGGCAATTGTCTCACAAATCACTGAGTGCAAAGCAATGTTAAACAAATGTTTTTCAAATTGTTGTCAGCAGAATGGAAATATTTTGCTTTTTCTTTGCTTTTTGTTTAGTGGGTTGTTACTTAATTAATTAGTAATTAGCACAGAAACTGGCTTTTGCTTGTGCGTAATTTTTTTACTGTGAGTTTACATAATTTTTTTCCACATATTTTTTCAAATGTTGTTCATAATTGTGAATAAAAAATGAAACGGAATTGCTCATATATATACGTATATATAATTATAGTAAAGACACGGTAATTTATCAAAGTAGCTAGCCAAATTAAATACAAGAGTCAAATATAAATTTAGAAATTTAGTTAAGTTAAAATTCTCAGCTTATCAAAGTGATACGAATTGTGTGCATATGTGGGAAACTAATTACTTAATGAGCAGCCCTCGACGAGTTGATAATGATTTCTTTTCAAACAGATTTTTCCGCTTGTTAGCTGCGTGGCGTTTCATGCGCTAATAGTTGCCAACCCAGCCAAACAAACAACAGTTGATCAACATTTATGGGGTCGCCAATGTTGTTGTTGTTTTCTCTTACTGCAACTCCAGCTTTGCCAACCTTGGCAAAAATGCTGCGCTGGCGTGGCTTGCTGCGTTGGCGTTGACTACGTTTGCTACCGGCTGGGGCTGCTGCTTCTACTGGCTGCTGTTGCTGTTGCTGTTATGGCTCCGTGGCTTTGTCAAGTACAGACAGCAGAAGAAAAAATGGCCATGAGGGGGAGTCAAGTAGTGTATGGCTCATAAATTTCTTGCTGCTTTGCAATACGATATATATATGCAGCATAATTGAATTAAGTTTCTGTATGTGTAACGCATGTGGTTAGTTCATGTGTGTGTGTTCAATGTGCTGTTAATTTTTAAAATATGCTCATAAATAAGCAAGCTAACATAGATAAAAACAAAAAAAAACGCAGAGCACAATGAAATTTCTATGCTCCAACAGAGCTCATTCCCTCTTTTTAGAATTTAGTAGGAGTAATGTGTACTAACATTGACTCTCATTAGTATTGGAGTATGAGTAATGTAAAGATTACAGATTATTGTAGTTTACAGAATTATAGAAATATGACACATACATAAATACATATATTATGCTTAGATGTTATTGAAGGACACAGAAGACACAGAAGATAACATGCGTTTTATTTAAAAGACACACCTAAAAGTTTTAATAACTCCACTAATTTCGCATAGCTCATTAACGGCTGTTATCTGCTCGGTAAGCGGTAAGGTAAGGGTATTCAATCACAAAAACAGGCAGCTCAACGTGTAAAATAAAGAAAAAAGCAAAACAAAATGTAGCAATGAAAGAAATTATATTTCTTTATACTCGCTTTTAATAGGTTTTTTTTTAATATGATTTCTTTTACTGTTGCTAGTTGCGTACGTAAAAGAAAAGTGACTTGTTTTCAGAATAATTGTGAAACTTTTTGTGTATGCTAAAAATATACACTATAAGAAGGCTTTAAGATTCTAAAAGAACAAGTGCTTAGTGGTCATAAAAAAAAACAGGGCGACAACAGCATGGCGACAACAGCAGAGCGACAGCAGAGAGCGGCAGGTGGAGTTCTCTGCTCAAGTAAAAAAGTGTCTGCCAGCTAAAATGCTGCGTAATCATTTTTGGAAGTTTCATAGATTCAATTGTGAGAGAGGGAGAGAGAGGGAGAGAGAGAGAGAGAGAGAGGAAGAGCGAGAGAACAAGTGGAGTAAAAGCTGTGCAAATATCAACGTCAGCTTTAGAGATAAAACTGTGAAATGGCGTGCGTTTGCATGTGTTTGTGTGTGTGTGTATCGAGTCACAGACATTCCAAATAGTAAAGACAACAGAACAACATACAAAAGCAATAGCGAAAAAGAAATAAGGCCAATGATGCTTGTAATTGTAGCCAAAGCAGCAGTCGTCAACTTGACAGCGCTTTTGTTGTTGTTCTTTCTGTTGCTTCTTCTTGCTGCTGCTGCCAGCAGCTCTTGTGGTTGTTGCTGTTATTGTGGGCGTGCAGCAGTTAAGGCCATGCAAAAGTCCCAAGGCGATTTTGGGTGATATGAGTGAGTGTGTAAGGGAGACAGAGAGTGAGAGAGAAATAAAGTTGAAAATGTACATGCAGCACCCAGCATTTTGTATTGTTAATTGTAAAATATCATAGGATAAGTCATTAAATTTAATATGTTGTAAGCTTTCTATTATTTTAATATATAAAATACCTTTTGAACGTTGCTACACCTTAAACGAAAATTGGATAAAATATAAATTTTGGTACATACAGTTGTTTAATATTCCTTTTACAACCCTCAATGCACATAAAACACATTCGACAACACGCATACTTTCTGCATTATAAAGTAATGCAACATGTGGGGATTTGCAGCTACACCGCATACAAAGTATAGATTACGAATTGAAATTGTAAGGGGATCTTTTCCCAGCTGGGTACAGCACTTGGCACGAGAGAGAAAAAAGTGTACAATGTGCGAGTGGCTTTGAAAGTGATTAACATTTTATGTGAGGATAGCCGCTGGCTGCTGCTGTTGATGATGATATGATGGCCTCACCACAGTCAATCAAGCAACAAGAGTGAAAAGTGCAGCAAATGAGAAAAACGAAAAAGAGACAAGAAACACACTGGTGAACAGAATGAACTGCAAGGATGCAAATTCGCTTCGCATGAACTGCTCTTCACTACTATTTTGCTGTAAGCAAACATAGTTTTCTTGTTATTTTTTTCGCATTTCTTTCTGTCTTCGTTATTTTTCATTAACACGCCAAAGCAATCAATAAAATAAGATTTTCTTAATAGTTTAAGATGTGCGTGAAAATACCCTAGCTTTATTGTGACATTGAAATTAATGAAATTGGCCACGATTAACACTAAAGCAAAAGCACCAAATGCAATTTGTTCATTTAACAACTTCAAGCATTTTCAAGTCCCGTTATAGGGTAGGTTAAAACCACTATTTGACACTGTGGGGAAATCTATCTAAACAGCATCCATTTCCAGTTGCTCATTCGTAATGAATGTTGCTGCTATTGCAGGTGCCTTGTATGTGTGTGTGTAGTTTTAGTGCCCGTCTGACTCTGAGGGGAATTGCGCGCTTTTGATGGCTTTCTCTTGAACAACTTTGGACACTGCAACAACAACAGTCTGGGCATATTAAAAGTGGCTAGTTATCTGTTTTTGTGGCCAGCGTTGCCGTGGCCCACTTTTATAGCTCCATTTGGTCACATAAACAGCAGCACCAGCAACAGCAGTCACATTTAGAGGCAGAGGCATCTCTGCAGCAATTAAGCACTCGACTTGAACGGACTGGTAAATACACTGCCAGCCTTTTTGTATACATAGATGTTGACATAGAGAATAAAATTCCACATGTGTAAGACATAATTTTGAATAGTAGAAAGTGTTATCTACATTTAAATATATATTATTTTATATATTTATTTTTATAATTTAATGATTTAAATAAAAACTCCCATTTCCAAACAACTTGTTTATCTGTAGAATTCCAGAAATCGCAATTCTAAAGAAAAGATAAATGAGTAAGCTTATCTTTTTGGTAGTGTGTATTTTTGAAAGATTCAGCAAAGATAAATGTTGCTTTTAGATAGGTATAGAATTTGTCAACATTACATTTGTTTTCTGTAAGTGTAACATGCGATAATGAGGAATGCAATCACAATTTTTATGTTCCGCTTTCTCCCCCTCCCTCGCTCTATGTCGCTCAGGTGGTCAAATAACGAGCGAAGAGCACTTAACATTAATTACAATTGCAAGTACGGCCCTAATGCAACTGCTGGTTCCACTGTGCGAAAACTGGACTGTTTGTCTGATAAAAACCAAAATGCAGCAGCAAAAAAAAAAAAAACAAATAAGAAAAACACATTTGCGAAGCAGCAGCGGCAAATGGATGCATAGAGAAGACCAGATAAAAGCAAAAACCTCGTCAAGTAAAACACACACACACACACACATGAGAAATAAAGCAGATTGCAACTGCTGTTGCCTGAATTATAGATAGTGGCAAGGAGAGAGCAGGGGGCGTTTGTATGTGTGCAAGTGAACCGGTTTAATTGAGCGACCTCCAATAAGAATCAAGTTCACGGCAATCACACACACAAGCACACACGCACACAAAAATATGCCGCTAAACGCACTCCAAACAAATATTAAGTACGCGAAATCACAGCAACTACAAATTGAGTATTTTATTTTTAACATACCCGTTGCGCAGTCGGCGTCGCTGTTGGCGTCGCTGTTTTGGTGGCACAGGCAGCGTTCCAACTAAAATTCCTGCGAAACGAAAAAACACACACACAAAAAGGAAGTTAAAGATAGAACGACTGAGTGCGGTGCGTATGGGGGATGCGGGGTGCGTGTGGGCGACCCGGTTTATTTACACATTTTGTATTTAATACGAAACCGCGCCTGCCGCACTTTCTACAACAACCACATCCATAACAACAACAAATGCTCGTAGTTTTCTTTGATTATTTTTTCCCGTAGTAGGTATTCAAGTGCCTGCGCACACACACACACACACGTACGCGAGATTTCGTTATGTGTGTGCGTGTGCTAATGTGTTTCCTCGGATTATTGGAATAAAATGCACAACGCGAAAAATTACCAAAAATTTTCACTCGCTCGCACTTCAATTATTTTTATTAATCATCTTTTTTTGTTTTGTTATGTTTTTGTTATAAGCAATCGTCGTCATGTAATTTACGTATGCATGGTGTATATTTCTGTTAAATATATATATATAACTATGTGTGTATTTATTGTGTGCACTGTGTTTTTATCAGACGCGAAATTAACAAATAATTTCTATTCGGTTTGAAATACATACAAAAACAGAGCACGCCACGCGTCCGCACAGTTTGTTGAATCGGAAAAGAATGAGTGGAGAGCCCAATGTAATTATCGATATATCGATAGAGATTACTCGGTGTTTAATTTGTTGGCAGCATTTGTTGCGACACCTTGTACCCGGGCATGCTCCTGTATGGCTGCACGAATGTTGTTTCACACCATGCAAATGTTGCTGGCACAAATGTTGCTCGACACTTAGAGATGGTGTAATGGCATATCGTTATTGTGGTTAGTGTTGGCTAAAAAGCGCAACTTTTGACGCAAAAAGAGCAGCTTAGCTGTAACTGCATGTCGATAATATATCGTAATTAAGAGTTGGCGCGCATTTTAACTACGTGGTTCAACTTTAAAACTTACCTTTAAACTAAGCGTTTTGAATAAAATAAAAGAAAACACAGATTTCCAACTAGTTTAGCGTTTATTTATAATTAAAATTTCACTGAAACACGATCCAAACTATATAAGACTTTCTTGTCTTATGCCTGAGTTTTCTATCTAACAACCAGGACGAATCAAAGGATGTACAATTTGTTTAAAATTCTAATCTTTTTTTTATTATTCTTTTGTAACGCACCATGGCGTTTTTTTCTTTTATAGGACGTACTCTCGTATGCTTAACACAAAATTTATAATAAATATTTATGGAGGAATAAGGAAATAGGAATTTTCTTTGTACAAGATTTTCTTTGTTTCGTTGTTGCCGCCAAAACTGGAACGGTACGTCTCAAATTTTCTCAATTTCTCAATAATTATTTCAGTGACAAAATAATAAAGAAAATAAATTCGTGAAATGAATGCGACACAAAGCAATGAAATTAGCATCACTAAAAAAATAGAACATTATTTTTGGCGGAGCCTCTCAAAAGAGAAATAATAATGATAATAATAATAATATTAATAATAGCGCATTACTTTGTCGATGATCTCGCCTGGCTGATCTTCTCCTTCTCCACGTCGGTGAACTCCAGGATGCTCTCGATAGCCTGCAGATGTCCTTGGGAGTTCTCCTTGTCCGTTAGAAAATAGAAAATGGCGCTTTTCAGAAACTGCAGCGTTACTTCCGGATCCACATGGGTGCGGTTCTTTTGCGCGTCCAACAGGCGACGATAAATCGTCTATTTATCGATTATCGATTTACATTTGGTTAGTGTTTACAATGACAAAGTGCAATAGAAAAGAGTGAGAGAGAGAGAGAGAAACAGCGAGAGATTAGTAAACATTTGGTTCAATATATTTATATAGTAAATGTGAGGTTAGGTTTTGCTCGTTTACAGAAAGTAGAAATGTAATTATATTTACATAAACTTTGATTTAGTGGTGCTATGACAGATGAACATTTAATTTATGATTATGTAACACTGAATATATTGGGATAGTCATTTTTTGAAAGTGATCGCTTGGAAATTAAAAGTTTACAGCAAGTAAAACATTTACTTATACAATTTTATTGTATTGTCTTGTTACACTTTTATTTATATATAATTTGGAAAATTCTATAAAATTATTTCTATATATTGAAAAAATAAAAAAACACTTTAAAATTCCAAGCGATTACCTAATTCTTGTGTCGGGACATTAGATTTAATGAACTGTCTAGGGGAAATAATTGATATATGAACCACATGCTATGTATGTATTGTAGTACTTAATGGGTATTTTTTAAGAATACTATTTTTTTTTAGCATTACGTGTGTGATATTTAATGTTTTGAGTTTTTTTCGGCAACGGTTGCTAAAAAATATAGCAACGAAATTATATTAACTAGCCATGTGTTTTATTAGTATTTATTGTATTATATATATTTATATACATATATGTATAAAAAACATACCTCTAATTACCACTATTTTTTAATTATTTATGTAGTTTGTAGAAGAAATTAATATGCCAAAAGTGTTTCCAGGGGAAACGTACTGAATGGAACACATCATTTGAGTGGAAACAGAGTGAATTGAATACAACTTTCCAGCATTCCAGCATTTGTCCCCAATAACTTACAGGCCCCATTCTTAATACCCTATGATGTGATGGCGCAAATGTAAATGAAATGTTTACAGGGTAAATATATATATGATAATCCGAAATGTTCGTTAGCCAATGACCAGAAAAATCAAGATAAAAAAAAATTGTTAATGAATTTTTATGAACAATTTTGTTTGCAAAATAAATAAAGTGGGGTTAGGTAGAATTTGTTAGTTGGTTTCTTTGAGGGGTTTTTTTTTATTTATTTATTTTTTTGTTGGATATTACAAACCTTACGCGCGCCAAGTACCCACAAAGAAATGGCCTCCTTTGCAGTAAGGAGCGCATGATTACTGCCGCACTCCCTCATTCTACACTCTGATGCCTACAAAAATATATTTTTTGGTATTTTTTTTTTTTTTTTGGATTTTTTTTTGTTTGTTTTTACGACAATTATATAGGTATAGAGTATATAGAAAGAGAATTTAACAATTTATTAAACATTTTCAAAAAGGAAAAGTAGAAAAACTAACGTCTTAAAATATCAAGAGATAATATATTTATATATACTATATAAACATGCAATAAAGAGAATAGAAGAAAAGGAACACAAATAAAAAACTTGTTAACTGTAAAAATCATGCACTCTCTGCGCTACGACGTGACTGAACTTTTGCTTGTACTACTACTTTTGAGCTCGCAACGGAACGGTGTGGAATGAAACAAAGCGGTTAAAGTTAAAGACGAAAAGTAAAACGATGAAAATTAAACGTTGCTTTTTAATGTTTTGTAAATGTTTGCAATGCAATTGTCAAGAAAATGTAATTAATTCATATGCATATGTTATTTTAGATGGTACTTAAATGCTAAAGACGTGAAATTACAAATTAATTAATTAACGACGAGGCATTTCAATTAATGTGCAGCTTTTCCAGCCAGACAAAAAGCGCCAAATTGAAATGGAACGCCCTCAACCAGAGAGAGAAGCACACGCACACACACACACACACACAGCTGATAAATGTGAAGATGTTGTTGTTGTTTTTGATGTTGTTGTTGATGTGTTTATTGTTGTTGTTTGTGTGTTGCTGTGTGTGGTTATTGTTGGTGTTGCTGTTGTTTTGGAATGGAGTCGCGTTCAGGATGCAACAAAATGCAGCACACAAAACAAAACCGAAAATAGTATGAGAAATATATTGAAGAATCTTACGCGTATATTCTCCAGCTCATCCTGAGTGCTCTGCAGCTGATGCAGCAGCTCGTTGATGGACACCTTGCTATCCGGCTGTCTCTGTGCCAGGTCCATTGCCTGACAAAACAAAACAAAAGTGAAACAATGTGGAATGAAGAGAGCGTGTAAATTCACAAAGAGAGGGAGAGAGTGTAATCAACATTTTAAATCTTAATAATTACTCTTAGATTTACATAGTTTGGTTTCAAGACGAGTTTTTTTAAGTTTGCCGTTAGCAGATAATTAATTAATTAAAATAAGAATAATCAAATTTTAAAATAACAAATTCAATATTAAAATTAATCAATTATTTCATCATTCATAATTTAGATTCATATTTTAATTTTAAATTAAAGATTCATGCTGGTTTCAATATATTTAGACATTGACAGCTTTAGTATAAATATTAAAATAATATCAAATAAATATAACATTTACTTAGTTTTTAAAAACAAGCTTTTACTTAATTCAAAAGTTTTGTATATTTAATTTTATTTTAAATTAATTTCGCATTCATGTATTAAAATTCATTAATAATTATATAATTAAGTTTGAGGTTATATCCTAAATCGAGCACTCGACTAGAGCATTGCTTTCGTTCTAAATTCCCTCATTTTCTCTCTCTCTCTCTCTCTCTCTCTCTCTCTCTTATCTCTCTGCGCGTATTTATCAGTTTTTAGATTCCGTACCTGATCGGCACGCGTTAGGCGCTCCGCCTCCTGTCCCTGCTGGTACATGTGCAGATACATTTTGTTCTGCTTCTCCTCGTGCTCGACGAGCCGGCGCTGCAGATCCTCGAGCTGTTTCTCCAGCTCCCGGATGCGCTGCTTGGCATGCTCATAGTCGGGCACCATGTCCGAGTAGCGAGTGTTGCATTCGGCCAGTTTCTGCAGCAATGCCTCCACCTTATCGTTGTGCGATCTCTTCAGATCGCTGTTGACGCCGTCCTGGGTGCGTATCAGTTCCTCGATGCGATGCTCATACATACGGATTAGCTCCTGACGCTGCAGCTCATAGTTCTCCAGATTGCTACCGCCTGACGATGATAGATCAGCGCACGTTCCGGCAGCTTCAGCACCAGTTGCTGCTACTGCATCATCTGCATCGCAGACATCATCGCTTTGCGTTTGCGAATCCTTCGAGTGCACCGATGACATCGTCAGATCCTCAAAGTGTCCCGAATCCGCATACGAACTCTGCATCTCGGCGGACATTTGCAATTGCTGGTGCTGCTGCTGCTGCTGACGTGCCAGATGCCGTGGACTGCACTTGGCCTCATCGGCCATGTCCACAATGGGCGAGACATCCTGTGATGTCTTCAGTTCCGCCTCACGCACTGTGACCGCATCCGAGGATGCGGAACGCTCCTCGGGCGAACTGAGCGATGCTTTAAACAGACGCAATTCGACCACTTCCCGGGTGAGTCGCAAGATTTCCGTATCCTTCATCTCCAGATCCTGGCGTGCAATGCACAGCAGCTCCTTGAGGCGTCGTATCTGACGCTGTGCCCGCTGCGTCGGCGTCAGATAATCGGGTCCAACTTGACCCGCATAATTGGAGCAGTGCACCACATATTTCATCTTACGGCCACTAAATGTGGTGCCGTTTCTGCAAGTGCAAATTAATGGATTAATTGGATTTTAATTAAACTAAAATTTTTATATTAATATTTTTAATATATTTATAATGCTGTTTTGGTATCGGTCTGCAACATGATCTTTAAACTGACATAAATACTTTATTTATTTAAGTTTTATTCGGTAGCAACAGTTTTCATAAAATGCTTCTGAAAACTTAACAAATCATAATAAATATTTATAGTAAAAAAAATATAAATAATTTATAAAAAAATAAATATATTATTTTCGCATTTGACAACATTTTTAAGTTTTTGTTTTCACCAAAAATTAAATAAAATAAAATTGAACGCGATAGACATATATAGAATAAAATAATGAATCTCTTGAGGAATATCATAGCGATAAAAACATACATCGAGGGAGGTAATCGGTTCCATCTTCAAATGATGGATTTACGAAGCGACACCAGCTGATCAGGCCGAGAATACCGAGATTATCAATTGACACCAGTGCTAAAAAAAAGCTGCTTGAACTCTTACGATGTCCACGAGACGAAGGATAAAGATAATCGAATAAGATCGGTAATGGGCAAACAACCAGTTGTATATGGTAACAAACAGCATCTCGTCTGCTTCTGGCTCAATATGCCCCACAAGGTACCGCAATCAATTCATCTGAATACCACACACCATTACCTTCATTTGGTGAATAACCTTTCTTAAGTTACTAGTTTCTTCTGGCAATCGCTATCTACAAATATTTTCCCTGCTTGCCAAATCTCACCTGGCCACATAGGGATGCTCGCAGGACATGGTCGAGCGACCGGATGTGGTGGTCGCAAACGAATACATCGAGTCTAGATCATCATCCAGATAGGTGCTCGGTGAATCTGGTGTCACTGGAGGCGTCTTCGGTGATATTTTAGTCTCATGCACTGTGGATAGCTTTGCCACGTCCGGTTTTTTAATGTGTCCTCCGGCTAATTTCGTAGTACGGCCGCAACAGTTGTGGCCAGTTGGAGAAGTAATCGCTGCTCCGTTCAACGGTGTTTTGGGAGTCTTTGGCGTCGTCGTTGATGGTGATGATGATGATGTCGTCTTATTGCCCGTTAATTCTGCACTGACGCCGTTCAGCTTTAGAGACTGCCAATTAGAAATAAAATATTTAGACGGAGTGATTAGCTTAAAAGGCATGCTTAGTTGGTGTCTGCCTTTGCTTTCGCTTGCTAATCATTTTGCGGTTGTTTTTGTTGTTGTTTCTCTCAATTTTTCATGCTGTTTGCTCAGTCGTGCAACAAAAAAATAAACAGCTAAAAAACACAAGAAAAAGATCGCGTGGAGTCTAACAGGGAATGCACATGGGCTGGTGGCAAGGGGGAGTGGGAAAGGGGTAACATAACACATAGAGAGAAATACCGCAAAATACGCCCCAAAACCAATTTGTAAATATGTATAACAAATTTTTTACAAAATACATTTCTTCAGGCAACCGTGTTTTTTCATGCTTACTTTCATTGTGTGGCATTCGTTCCATTACCCCTTCCCCTTCTCCTTACCCCCTTCCCCATCACCCTTTTGTTCTCCTCCTCTGAGCACCCCACAGCCCCTTTCTGAAGATCGAATTGCAGCGGCATTTTTGTGGTCATTTAGCTGCTTATTAGCCCAGTGAGAGTTAGAGAGAGAGAGAGAGGGGAGAGACAGCGAAAGAGAGAGTGAGACAAAAAGAGAGCGATAGGTAGATGGAGAGATAAAGAAAAAATAAGAGGGGTCTTAATTATTTATCTTTGCGTTTGGCTAAACCCAATCGGAATCAGAGTTGCACTGATTTATTTATCGAAATGCTTTTAAGATTACGATAGGCTCTCCGAAAGATATATAAATTCCTACAGAGTAGATATCGCCATCGGAAAAATTGGTTTTTATATAGATGTTTTCAGCTTTTTTTTAACGCAAACTTAATTTCTACAAGGAATCTGTTAAGATTTCAACATTCCTGCTTTTTAATAGACAATACTTAATACAGCTGACACTGGAAAGAAGACTTAATTTCGTATGATACCATTTTTGTTTACCAAACTAAAGTTACAAGATATTGGCCACAAATATCACATATCAATCATAGGAACAATCCAGATATCTTTAGACATACAAGTTCCCTTACTGATACAATATAATTAAATCAATGATATATTAAATTCACAAAAACAATAATAATTAAATTAAATTAATTTAATTAAATAATTAAATAAATTTCGATCTCCAGACTTAAATGTACATATCAGCAATTTAACAAACTTTTGCAAGGGCTTATGTAATTCGATATATAGAAAAAGTTGGTTAACAATACGCTGTCAAGAAAGGTATAGTTTGTAAAGTTTACAACATTAAGCAGGTTGCAAAAATTGATTTAAGTAAACCGCAATTCGAAAGCATTTTAAGCAACAAACCAATTATCAATTATTATTACTATTCCAATTATAATTACGAAATAACACTCTAATTCAAATGCAAAATAAGTTTGCGCCACATTATGACATAATAATGGAGGGAAATGCAAAAAGCAACCGACTTATTTCAAACCAGTCAAATTATAGAGTTTATTTTACAACTTGCGCCAATTCTCGAAACCAGCTTTGGGGGAAAAAAAAAAACAAAAGAAAACCAAAGCAAACGGCCCAAATGTGAAGTGAAATGTGATTTAGAATGAAGACAAAATGACCAACTTGTCACTAAGCTTTCTGTGATTTTCAGCGATTGTCAGCAATTGCCAGCTATTTTAGCCAACTGCAACAAAGACCAACTGCACCCAAGCAGAACCGTCACCAAGCAAATCAGGTTAAACCACAGAAGAGCAGTCTGAGAAAGAGAGGGGGAGAGAGTGAGGGAAAGAGAAAGGGAAGTTACCTCCTCTTCTCACATGCACATTTCATAATCAGCATTAATGAGTTTCTTGCCCTATTTTAATTGTTCAACTACACAGAATTTTTCGTAGTTAGTTTTACGGACGAGCTCACACAGTTGGCTGTCTGGCTGGCATTAAAAAAGATGGTATCTAATAAACAGTATTACGTCCTCTTGGACAAGTACGTTAACTGGGCTTATGTTCTGCTTCTTCAGCTGCGGCTTTTTGTTGTTGTTTGAGTTACGCACTTTTGCACTTTATAGACATGTGTTAAAGACTTAATATCAATTTAAATTCCACTACAGTCACGTCTCCCCCTTCCTTTCTATCCCCTTCCTCCCTTATGTGGAGAGAAAAAAAAAATCGATTTGATTTAAGTGCATTTTTTCCATTTGCAGGTGTGCAAAGTGTGCATTGTGTCTCTGTTCACGTAATGGTCGAAATAACCCAGTTGGCCACTTGCCAACTTGGCTTTATAGCGTCACCAATTCTTGAATGATATTTTGGCAGAGTATATTTTTTATTTTGTGGGTGGTCGTTTTTAGTTTCGCCGTCCTTTTACTATTTTGCCTACTTTTCAGGGTCGATAAGGAACCCACTTCAATTATTATAGTTTTTTATTTATTATATATAACAACAAGAAAGAAAATATATTTTAAGATTATATTCCATTGTAAACTTAGGAATTAATCTGTCGACATTTATATTTTTATATTATGTTTTTATATTACATACAAATATATATGTATTAGAAAATGAGATATGCTCGATAGTTCCTACGGGAGCTATATGATATAGGACCACCCCAAGATGATGATGAGGACATCTTTATGATATAATAAAATGATCTGGTTTGCGCCGACATATTTAATGTCTGCGCCAAAAAGTCGAATATATTCCAAGTTTCATCAAGATACATCAAAACTGAGGGGCTAATTCTAAAAACTGATATTATCTCAACTATTACTATTAATTCAAGTAAACAAATTTTTCCATAACTTTGGAAAAATTGAAAGCTTTTCATTTTCGGCAATTGTTTTAGCTTAAGGATAACACCACATTTAAATTTTACAACACAATTTTTGCTCAAAATTCATAAAAACAAATGTTGACACAAGAAAAAAATGTATGAACAGGTTTTAAATTTGTACTGCTCTAAACTGAAATTAGTTTTTGCACTTCCTTGAAAAAGGAATTCATCACTTAAATTTTTTTATTGTAAACACTACACTGCAACATATTATTATTATTTTTCGAAGGTTTTTTTTTGAGTTCAATAATTATTATTAATGCAAAAAGGGCCAACGAACTGCAATTATGGCCATATAAAGGCCGGCCAAGCGGATAATTAACAGCTAAAACCTTGCCGCAAGGCCAGTTGTCTATTACCCGTAATTAGAATGCGTTATAAACATTAAGTGCATATGCATGTGCGTACATATCTCAAAATATATACATACTTAACATTCACACGAAAGCCAAACTTTAAACAACAATAACAAAACGTGAAGAGCGCGAAATGGAAAGGGAAAAAGCTGAGCTGAGCTGAGCTTTTGTTTTTTTGCACGCGTTCACGTTGAGCATAAAATTACAACTGAACCCACAAAAATCGCATGGGTCAGAGAAATGAAAGATGCCCAAGAAACGAAGAAACGAAGAAGAAGAAGCAGCAACAAACACAACAAACGACAACAAACCAGAGAACCAGTCAACCCTCAAAAAATGGACAGCAGCAGTTTTCTTCTTCTTTTTTTGGTGGGGGGTGGTGGGGCGAGAGAGAGGAAGAGAGAATGTATGTATGTATGCATATGTGTGTCAATATTTGCAAAAGCTGTGCCGCGCACTTGCATTTCCGAGTTGTGAGCTGTGCTCAGCTGTTTGTTTGTTTGTTTGGCTGGTACATTTGGGAAACGTGCGGAACAAGCGGAAGTGGAATTGAAACAGCTGCTTCAGGCCGCTGAGCCTAGCCGTCTTATTCTTTATATTGTCTTTCGTATTTGCCCTTTTCATGAACTAAGCACGAATAACAAATACCATAACAAACCAAAACTGCAAGCTTTTAATCTTTACATGATTCTCAAACTGCACATAATTTTTTACAGTTTTACAGAGTATTGGCATAAATGTACTAGTCTTCGGCTAGAATTAAAGCTACAATTGTAATTTAATTAAAGAACATATTTTTAAAACCAAAAATCGAATTAAGAATTCTCATAATTTTTTTTGCATTTAATGCGAATTTAGATTAAGCAATGAAATTCTATTCTATACGTTTTTAGTATGCATAAAAATAAAAAAATTTATTAATTAAATTTTAATGCTGCTTTGAACGGCGATAGTTTCTATTTAATTTTTGAAAGTTAAAAAATAAGAAGTTAGGTGCCCAAATTTAAATACATTAACAATTACTTATCTTCTTCGTATGCTTAAAAAAAATAATAACTGATAACTAAGGATATGCTATAATGTATTGAAAATGCACAGTTCATTCAACTCGCTGGAAACATGTGAAATACACTTTCAGCATATGATAAAGGATATATGTGTATGTATGTACATATGTATTTGTGTACATATATAATATGTGGAACAACAGAATTTGTAATGAGAAGTCACACGTCACAACACCGCATTGGGGGTGCTTTAATGAATGTAAATGCAGGGCTGTTACGCATGTAAGTGTTCCCAACAGGGACGTTACGTTATGATAACGGGACAATGTTAAATTTTGAGCACGCCTGTTAATTACGTTTTCTTCTTCTTGTTATTCTTAGGCGAGGGCGGTTTTAAGTCTATTTTAAGTTACATAGGCCAGAGCCAGGTAATTGGAATAGGCGTAAAAAAAAACAATATGTAATAAAAAATCGATAGAAGTCGGGCCACCCACAACTTACCATATTACGCGACTTGGAGGCGGCCATATCCAGTTCAGATTGCTTCTCCGTTGTTAGGGCCAAACATTGGATGTCGCTGCATAATGCATGTGTGCTCGACTCCTCCTGCTCCGTTGTGGCAGCCTTTGCGATAGTAGTGTGTCCTAAATTGGTGCACCAGGTGCGATTACGCGTTAGACCCACAACAACTGGCGTGGCAACTTTCAGCGATGATGAGCTCTCGGCAAGCTTTGAGCGCGTACTAAAATCCCCCGTCATGTTGAGTTGCCGCTGATGCGCTTTTGTGGCGCGCAAGCGCATCGAAGCGGACCGACGCAATGGAACACTAAATTCACCATCACTTAGAAGAGGATGTGGTATACGAGTGGTGGGTGGTGATGGGGATGGTAGTGCTGCTGCTGCTGAAACTTCTTCTTTTTTGCTTCCTGTTAGCGGTGTGCTTGTGCATTGTGGTGAGTTTGGCTCTTCATTGTTCTGCTGCTGTCGGATTGGTGACGTTTGCAACGACATCATCGTTGGCTACTGCTATTTGTTGATGCGTTTTGCTGTAAAGTGAAAATTTTGTAAGTTGTAAAATGCAAACTGCATAATGCAAATGAATGCAATAGTTTTGTTTGTTGTTGTTGCTGCCGCCGTTGCACTTTCAAAAATGAAGCAATTTTTTTAATGAATGCGCGCCTTAAATGCTTCATTATCTTAAATGCTGCCAGTAATTAAAACTTTCTTTCAAACATCAAACAATTAATGAGCAAACTAAACAACCCTCCTCCACCTCCTCCTCTTCAAGATGGATTTGCTCTGATTTTGCGTTAACTTGGCCAATAAAAAGTGAAATTAAAGTCGATTGCATGTCGCGCGATCTACATTGTTGTTGTTGTGGCTCAATTATAAAATTAACCATGTGGTTGCTGTCTCGGCTAAGACATGGATACTGTTTTTATGCATATATTTTGTTTCTACATATATTTATTGTCTTCAGCTCTCGTTCTAGTTACGTAAATTGCTCAATGCCAAGTCTTGGTAGCGCTTGAGAGCTATCAGAAACAGCTGTACACGCACACACACACACGCACACACACACGCACACACACACAAAGCTCTGCGGTGGGGCGTAACGCACACCAATCCCCGTCACTTTCCGTAAACTGCAAATTTAGTTTATTCTTTAACCGTTATACGTCGAAGTCTAAGACTGAATAAAATTTAAAAAAAAAATAATTTTTACTTTTTGTTTCAGGTGTAGAAATGGAATTGAGTTTGCTAAAACTGTAGCTTAATTTATTGAAACTGCATTTTTGACAGAAAAATCAAAGCTCACTTTTACAATTTACGAAAAAAAAACTATGTTGTCAGCTTGTTAAACAAGCTGTCAAGTTATGTGATACAGTAATCGGATGCTTGTGAGAATCTCAGTAGCAATCAGCCATTTTATTTATTTTCGCAAGAAAACACAGTTCTCAAAAGAATCCGCACTCAACACTGAAATTAGACTGAAATTCGACCACAAACATGTACTCAGTATCAATAGCCGCAATTGCTTTGGAGTCAGTTTATCAAAATTTGCAACTTTAACAGATAGTTGCGTCTTGGAATGATTAATACGAATTTCAGCAGATTAAATAGAGTTGATCATATCTCGAAATTAAAATTAATGATTAGTTTAAATGATAATTGTGATAATTTCTTCTCGTTTTCACTCGTCTGCAACTTTCGATGGCATATCATTTGGAGAAAACAAAACAATTAAATGGAAAATAATTTAAGAAAACGTTTAACTATCCATTAAGTGGATTCTTATGGCTGATAAAGGGCCCCCTATTATCGTCTGCTCTGATTTTCAACTATTTCCGCTTAGTTTTCTTCAGTAATAACAACAAAAGAGATCTCCTAAAAATGGTGAAAAAGTTTCTTGGGCCATAAAAGGTCAATTTCACAGCTGAACAAACGTGTTTTATTTCTTCTTTTTTTCTTCAAATTTTTTATACACAAATTGTTTTGAGTTTTAGTTACCGTTTTGTAATTGATGGTTATTGCCACGTTTTTTTTTTAAAACGAGATTTAAACGAGATTTAATGACGACAACTTGAATGCTTTTAAACGCATTTCTTTAAACTAGCTGACAAGGTCAATGATAGCCGACCACTTATCTGGAGAGCAAACGTGTGTTTCTTTTAAGCATTTGAAGAGCAATCGCTGACGAAGATATTTAACAAATAGCCAGCAAACTGGCAAGTTGAGTTTGCCAGACAACTTGCTCTAGTAACAAAGTATATCTTTTTTCACGCTAATATGAACAAATTTGACAAACACTGCTTGTCTCCCGCTAAATTAAATAAGGCGTTAACTAATTAATAAGCAGTTACTTCATGCACTTATAAGTAAGGCTACAGCTCAAACTTAAAATCAAATAAAAGCTAATAAAATTAAAAAAAAAAAAAAAAAAAAACTACAGCTCTGATAGCATTTAATAGCTAAATTTCACGCTAAAATAAACAAATTGGCAAACACTGCATGTCTCCCACTAACTTAAAAAATAAAACAAACCTTAACAGTTACGCTAATTACACATTTAAAAATATTAAATAACTTTAATTAATTAATAAACAGTAACTTCATTTGCCACAGCTAAAGTAGAAAATTATATTTGGCAACATTGAATGCCTCCCACTAAATAGAAAAAAACAAAAAACACACACACCACAGACACGTTCTCAGAGCGCTCTCTTCGTAGCTGCTTTATCAACAATAACAGTTCGGTTGTTTCTGATAAGAGACTGCAAAATCGACAATTAACAATTGTCTCGCAACTGTTTCAGTACAATAAAAATAAAATAAATGGCGATTATTTACCCTTTATTTGACGGCGTGTCTTAAAATGCAAGATTATATGCAAGGTTGCCAAAGCATTTAATTAATATACACAGGTAGAATGAAAAACGAACGGTAAATACAAATGTGGACACAGTTAACAGTTAAGTTGGCAACGAGCGTGTGTAATGAACGACAAACTGCAACTGAACTGTTTGCGCTGTGCCGATAGATGGATGGATGGCAAATGGAAAATGGAAAAACTTTGTGTTTCAGAAAATTGCCACAGCGCAAGCGGTGTACGGAAAATGGAGTAGCGCAGATGAAATGTTGCAATCAAATGAGAGACCGAACCCACCTTCGACCCCAAAGTGCGATGGCATTTTAAATGATAATTCGCTGCTTGGGAATTTTGGGTGGCATTTGAATGAATGAATGAATGATGATGTTGATGATGGGCGGCGACCAGGTGAAAGGCAATGCAATTGCAGTTGGCGCGGCAAACTTTAAGTACAATTGTTTCAGTTTTCCTACTTACTCGTTACGAATGTTCGCATGGTATTTACATTTTTTAATAGGTTGGCCAAGAAGCCATCGCCATCATAACTGACGCTCAGTCGGGCGGAACGCACATGCTGCATAATTTTTTTGGGAAAAATTTAACACTATTTTGAACATTCAATAAAATTCGCTCAACACGACAAGAGTAATCGATAGATTTGTTGTTTACCATGCAACAGCTGGCCATACATAAAAACAGCTGTGTGTGTGGCTAGTGGTAGAAATATTTTTCCCTTGCACATGGGCAAATTAAGCACATAAATATTTTGATTTCAATCAAAACTAAATTCATTTGCTAGCAGTTTTTATTTTCGATCTATTATAATTATTTAGTCTTGCTCAACCTGTGCGATATTTTCGCTTATCGATAGTTAAGCACACTGATTGTGTGGCAGTGTTGCGCTCGCAACTGTTATCGATAAATTAAGTATTACTTGCACTTTGCCGACGCTGACTGTCAAAAAATAAGAAGCAGGCGAAGCAAAGAGTGATTTGCTTTTGTTACTGCAAGCAAAATCTATACGTAAATTAAGTTAAATTATTCGCGACCGCACGCGTTGCCTAAATATTAACCATTAGGTGAGTGTAAAAAGATTCTGTTTTATTTTATTGATTAATGTGATTTTTTCAATGTGTATGTCGAATAGTCGAATTATGGATCGTTTGCTACGTTTGGGCGGCGCCATGCCCCAGGCAGCACCGCCAACAGACGCACCCGTCGTGGACACCGCCGAGCAGGTGTACATCTCATCTTTGGCACTGCTCAAGATGCTGAAGCATGGACGGGCCGGTGTCCCGATGGAGGTGATGGGTCTGATGTTGGGCGAATTTGTCGATGATTATACGGTGCAGGTTATCGATGTTTTTGCCATGCCCCAAACGGGCACGGGCGTCTCTGTTGAGGCTGTGGATCCCGTTTTTCAGGCCAAAATGTTGGACATGCTCAAGCAGACGGGTCGACCCGAAATGGTCGTAGGCTGGTATCACTCTCATCCTGGTTTCGGTTGTTGGTTGTCCGGCGTCGACATCAATACACAACAATCCTTTGAGGCGTTGTCGGAGCGAGCGGTGGCCGTTGTCGTCGATCCTATACAGTCGGTGAAGGGTAAGGTGGTCATCGATGCGTTTCGTTTAATCAATCCGAATATGTTGGTGCTGGGACAGGAGCCCCGACAGACCACCTCGAATTTGGGGCACTTGCAGAAGCCATCGGTGCAGGCACTGATCCATGGCCTGAATCGTCATTACTATTCCATCAGCATTAATTACCGCAAGAACGAACTGGAGCAGAAAATGCTCCTCAATCTGCACAAGAAATCGTGGAAGGATGGCTTAACGCTCGCCGACTACAACGAGCACTGCTCCATCAACGAGGATACCGTCGCCGAAATGCTCGATCTGGCCAAGAACTACAACAAGGTAAGCTTTAAAATTCAACAAGTCACTTTTCATTTTCACACAACGAATTTTGTGTACTCTTTAAAAAATCATAAATATTTAATATTTACTACCTGGTGGCAACTCTTTGCTAAAACAACAAACAATCGAAAAAGTTGTTAATTGCGAACTTTCTTATCTAAATTGAACTAGTTCTTTAAGGAACAACCGAAAAAATCATGTTTACTTTTACAAGTTGTTTGTCTCGCTTTAACACATGGCATTTCAAGCAACAATTCCTCTAAATTTATATGACTCATTTATTCGAATATGACATTATTTTGTATTATTAGTATTGGCCAATTTTTTTTTTCACAACTATAATTATCAATATTGATTATTACAACTTTTCTAGTTTTTTCTAGATGCTTCAAAATTTGTAGATTTTTCTAATAGTATTGTAATTTTATTTTTACGTCTATAAATTTCATTTAATTAATTTTCTACTCCTATTAATACATATTCCCATATTTCAATATTCCAGTCACTCGAGGACGAGGAGAAAATGACGCCCGAACAGCTGGCGATCAAGAATGTTGGCAAACAGGACCCGAAACGTCATCTGGAGGAGAAGGTCGACAAGGTTATGCAGAATAATATCGTACAGTGCTTAGGAGCCATGCTGGACACAATAGTGTTTAAATAAAATATTGCATTTGCCAACACAACAAGAAATCAACCCCCAAAAAACATACATAATTAAAATCACACCCATACTAACACAAAAATAAAAACTGCTTTAATGCTATTTGGAGCAAAAAGTTTTACACAAAAATAATAAGTGTATTTTTATTTTATTAAGTTTAGACGGTACAAATTGTCTTTCACTTATATTTTAAGTATAATAATAAAACTAATACTAAGCTGCAACCGCAGCAGCTGCAATTTTTGACGCGGCTGTTGTCATTGTTTTTCCAAGTGTTGTTGACAGCCACAGCAGCAACTGCGCCGCTTTTCTAATTAAAGATGGCGGACGTGCCGATTAGGCGCGCTCACCACGGATGCGTCGGGCCAGCTGAATGTCCTTAGGCATGATGGTTACACGCTTGGCATGAATGGCGCACAAATTGGTGTCCTCGAACAGTCCAACCAAATAGGCCTCAGATGCTTCCTGCAAAAGATAAGCGCACAAACTTGTCATATTTCAAGGTGAAATTTGTCAATTGCATTTTCGTCTGAAATACGTCCCAACTACTCCCCCCCACTCCGCACACGCAAATATATGTATGTATGCTGCGTCTCTTTCGCGCCAATTTGCTTACCTGTAATGCACCAATGGCGGCCGACTGGAAACGTAAATCGGTCTTGAAATCTTGTGCAATTTCACGCACCAAACGCTGGAAAGGCAGCTTGCGGATGAGCAGCTCCGTGGACTTTTGATAGCGACGAATTTCTCGCAGTGCCACGGTGCCAGGGCGATAGCGATGGGGCTTCTTAACGCCGCCAGTCGATGGGGCCGATTTGCGGGCGGCCTTGGTGGCCAGTTGTTTTCGAGGGGCTTTGCCTCCAGTCGATTTACGGGCAGTTTGCTTCGTACGTGCCATTTTTTATTTTTGGGAAAAATTTATTTTCTTGATTTACACAATGATAAAGTGACGTCTAAACTGTACGATTAGTTTTGTACGACTGGGCAAGGAGTCGGAGGGTGTCGATACTGCTGGATTAATTTTCAACATTCGAAGAGTATCGATTAGAGATGAGTCTGTGAAAATACTATCGAATAAAATGAATGCCTATCTTAATTTAATAGGGAGGTAGGTTATACGGTTGTCATAGGCCATATTTGGTCCTTTGTAATGCTGTGTGGGAGGGATTTAGACAGAAAGGTTAATAGAAGTAATCTCAACGGGTCAATAAATGGCCTAAGTATGCTGACCTTTCAGGTCAGAACCGTCATACCTAATAAAAGAAAGAAGAGGAGGCAGAACGGACTACTGCTGGACTAGACAAACAACCATGCCTGCAGCGGGATTCGAACCCGCGACTGATTGATGTAATCGATATAATGAGCTTTAGCACACAGAATGCAAATACTCAACGCTTACGACCATCAAGCCGGCTATTAATTTAATAAATACCAAAACAATTGATAAGCTTCGGAGTTTTTCCTGGCAATAGATTTACTCGATGTGTTAAGATCAACGGACTGTTAAAAATAATACCTTAGCTGCATTATAGACGCTGCAATATGTGCACGTGTTTTTATTCATACCGTGCCTGATCTGCATACCGTGCCTAATCAAGGTTATAAAATACTCAGAAATTACTCACGTCGGGTATCGATCTACAGCAGTCGATAATGCATGAGAGCCTTAACTTACTGCGACTATATGTAAGTCCATCTCTAGCTGTCAAGTAGCGGTAATTTCAATTCTGGCTAATTTAAGTTTGATTTGTAATTGCATACATAACCAATAATTTTTCGTCGAATAGCACGAAAAATGTCTGATTCTGAGTATGGCATATGTCCTTATAATTCGGATCATCGTATTCTGCTGTTCCGCTTGCCTGGTCACATTATAAAATGCCAGCGCAATTATCGTGGGCCACCGTTGCAAATTTGTAAATTTAATGCAACGCATCGTTTGCCGGCAGAAGAAATGGACGAACACCTGCAGGAATGTGTCGATTATCGCAAGTTTCACGAATATAAGAACTGGCAAATATCACTGCAAGCACGAAAATCACCACCACGCTCCTAACTCCAAGAATCTCTTATATATTCCACAGTGTACTTAAATAGTTATTGTTAGCTTTTTGCAAATTATGAGAATAAATATAATATAAATAATACAGATGTTGCACTTATCGAGAGACCCCTATTTTGAAATTTCAACAAAATCGAATAGATAAGGAAAAATAAAATGTACACTTGTTTTGGATGTGATTGTTGTTTTTTTTACTTTTAGAAAATAATATCTAGAAGGGAAACGCTATATACACATACAGGCATACATAAGCGACGTACACACGATATACAAGAAATTGCTTTTTCAACTAGTATTTTAAGAGGCACATTTGTCCACGCGACCTATTTACACAAATAGAAACGAAGTTTACAACTATAATATATATGTACATATATATATATATATATATATGTATATTTTTAGACTATACTATCCATCTCCAAGTCTGTATCACCATGCTCATCCAGCAGACGTCGTCTGTCATCTTTCTCTTTAGTCTTTAGATTTGAGGTTGCCTCCGATATGCTCGCCAAGGGACGCACTTTGCCGAGATTAACGACCGGACTCTGTGTATACAAATAGATGGCAAACGAAACAACAGCGATTGCCAACGCAGTGTTCATATAAATGGGTATGGCAAATAGGAAATAACACAACACTGCCGTAAAGAGCAGCTCCAAGGCGCTGGCAAATGTCTTCAGTATGGAGTTCATGTACTTTAAGAAGAAACTCGTCACGATGCCAATTGCCGCATTATTCACAATTATTATGATGACACTGAAACGCATTATGCTGCCCAAATTATGGGGACTAAACGCATCCAATAGTTCGCCACGCATTAGCAATATAACCGCATTGCAAACAATCGAATCCAGATACATAAAGACATTCTGCACAAAGATGTTCACATCGGCACCTTTATCCTTCAGCAGATACTCATTGTAGACGCCAGCGAGACAAGAGCAAATTGTTTGTGCCAGTATAAAAACGGCACTAATACTAAAATCAAAGCCAGTCATATTTTTGCCCTGCGTTTTTGCAGCATTTGTTTGCGTTGCATTAATTGCAGCAGCGCCAACTCCCTGGATTGCAGCTGCTTCACTATCATCATTGGCATCATTATAAAATCGATTCAAATCCACCTGTTTTAGCATGCAGCCGAGCGTTAGAAGTATCAGTGAGATCCATTGGCGTTGTGTCAAATACTTTTTGAATATGATTTGGAATAGAATGCCGGTGACGACGACCCTCAGCTGGAGCAGCAAATAATACGTTGTCGGATCAAATGTGGCCAGATTAACAAATGCCAGATTGTTGTAGAGGCAGTAGAGGAATGCGGGCACCATATAAAAGCCCAACACGCTGCGATCCTTGTGCACATCCTGCACCAATGAACGGAAATTATTTCTGAAATGAAAAGATAATTTTTAATTTAGTTTGTAACACGATAACAAGTAAATATAAATAAATTTTCTACAGAAGATAAGATAAAGATCCGAGTCCTTACAAAGTCAGATATATTTCCCCATCAAAACACTTACTCTCTGCAATAGAGGCACGCAGAAATGACCAATTTGAGTACTTCGGTGAGCAGGACAACAGTTACGGTATTGTAGCTATAGGAGTTATTTGAATCTTGGGATGCGGTCACAAATATGCCTGTCAAATGCATTTGTGCATTAGTAATACAAAATATAAGTAATTTGACACACATACCTTGACCAATGAATAATGACATATACAACAGAAATATGATGAAGGTCAGTTTGGTGGGAAACAATTCACGCCAATTAGTCGTCATTATTTGGCTGCTTTATAGTATTACTTGCCAGCGTCTTCAAGTTGTAACTAACCTAGTAAATTTTGCTGGGTGCTTGCTGTAGCTCCAGTTTGGATGTTGACGTTGCTATCAGCTCTGATTTTTTTTTTTTTTTTGTTTTCCAAAATTTTTGACAACGCTGCAATTTAATTTTGTTGAAATAACTGAGTAAACAAAACCATTTTTTCCCCTTTTATTCTATTTTGTTATCGCGGTGCAACAGCTGATTCTTGCTAGTGTTGCACAATTTGGACTAGCTGGTTGTGAACGGTGTTGCACAACAACGGTGCGTTTGTCTGCGACCAACTTCACGTCTTTTCTCTTTCATCGTCGTCAAAATGGCAAACCGCGGCGCCCGTCATGCTCGCACTGAGGATAACGAAAATACCATCAATTATGTACAATGTGATGGCCTGGTAAGTTATAAATTAATTGCAAAGACGACGACAAGTGTGAGGATTAAAAAAAGTGCAACTGTAAAGGGTGTAAAAAGTGTATTTAATGCCACGCGCTGGGCCCGACTGTTGTTTTGCATGTGTGTGTGAGCAAGAGAACATCAGTGCGATGACAAATGAGCGAAGAGAAGAGAGCCGTGGAAGCGCATAAAGTGTTTAGCTAGAGAGGAGCAGTCTGAGGAGAGAGTTTAATAGAGAAGAGCGCGCTGCAGCGGATAAGGAGTTGTAACTAGGAAGAGCGCGTAGCAGCGGACAAATAGATGTAACTAGAGAGGAGCACATTTCGTCACGAGCACGAGCCTCACACACTACTTGTTTTACAATGTTTATTAATGTTCTTTGTTACATTTTTCTCGCCCTGTAGGCCGTTATGAAAATGGTAAAGCATTGCCATGAGGAGTCGAGCAATATGGATTTGGCCCAGGGCGCTCTGCTCGGTCTCGTCGTGGACAAGTGCCTGGAAATTACCAATTGTTTTCCATTCCCCAAGAGCGGCGATGAGACCATGGACGATGAGATGTATCAGCTGACGGTGATGCGTCACCTGCGTCGCGTCAATGTCGACCATCTGCATGTGGGCTGGTATCAGAGCTCCGATGTGGGCAACAGCCTGTCGCTGGCACTGCTCGAATCGCAGTATCATTACCAAACCAGCATCGAGGAGTCCGTTGTGGTTGTCTACGACACCCAGAAGTCATCCAGGGGTTTCCTCTGCCTGAAGGCTTATCGCCTGACACCGCAGGCCATACAAATGTACAAGGATAATGATTTCACCCCGGAGGCATTGCGCACCCTCAAAGTCGGCTATGAGAGTCTCTTTGCTGAGATCCCCATTGTCATCAAAAACTCACCGCTGACCAATATTATGATGAGCGAGCTGAACGAACTGCTGCCAGAGGATAAGGGACACAATTTCCTGGATCTCGGTACCGCTTCGGTGCTGGAGAATCATATGCGCAGCCTGATCGAGCGTGTCGATGAACTGTATCAGGAGTCGGTTCGCTATAACAAATACCAGCAGGTCGTCTTCAAGCAGGACACGGTAAATATTTGTTTTGCTCTCTTTGAAAAATTAGTATTTTCAATTTGAAAAACATTTGATTAAAACAGGAAAAACATCGTGCTCTGGCCAAGTTGGCTGCAGAGAATGCTGTGCGCACTTCCAAGGGCGAACCCACTGTGCCCGAGGAGGAGGTCATCAAGCAGTTCCGTCCGATGCCGGTGCCGGCCAGGTTAACGGCCACAATTACATCGGGCCAAATCAATACGCATGCGCAGCACATTGCCCAATTCTGCTCTCAGTCGCTGGCTAAACTTTTCGTCACGGAAGCACTTCAGAATGCCAAGGAAACCAAGGAGATCAAGTAGTTTAGTTTATCTTACAAATTGATAGCGAGTCGCAACAATAATACAAGTAAAAAAAAAAATAATAAATCCAAACTTTTGTAGCTGTGTGTAAAATGCTGAAACTACGCACAGCGAAGCGAAATTTTAAACTTTGTATTCTTATTTTAGAGAGGGTATTTGTAATTATTAAGATGCATTTTTCACAATATTTATATTTATATTTATTATTTTTGTATATTTTATATTTATATTCCGATCTTGAATTTCAAACTGTATACAGGGTAACTTCAAGTCAGTCACTCTCTTGCTCAGTCCCCTCTCTCTCCCTGTTGCTCTCTTTTTGTCTCTCTCTCGTTGGACGCGTGCCACAGCGGGTGGTGGGTTTTTCAGTAGCACTGCCTTTGGGTTGGTTTCCATCCAGTTTCAGTCTCTTTTCGTGCGCTTTCCCCGACAGTGTTCAGCATTTTGGACTGCAGCTGCTTTGTCCTTTAATTTTCATTCATTTTTGCAATTTGCAGCTGCTTTTGCTGATTTTGTTGCAACAGTTTCAATCAATGGAAATATGCTTTCCTATGATCTCAACGAGCGTTTGATAAGTGCCGTGCACAGCGGTGACTTTGGCCAGGCCCTAAACTGCATTATTGACGGTGCCCAGGCCACCTATGTCTCGTCCACGTGCGGACGGACAGCTGTTGGTACCGCTGCCCTGCTGGGCGATGCCGAACTCCTCGAGCTGCTGGTGCAATCTTGCGAGGAACCGCAACTAAATATTTTCCCTCAGAGCGGTAAGTTGGCCCAGCTGTTTGGAATGATTGGAATTGGACCCGATTCGAGGCGTCGTTAATAAGGTTCATGGTTCATGGTTCATGGGCAACAGCTGGTCGGACAGAAAATCAATTAGGGGGGTTGTTGCCGACGTTTCAAGTCCGCCCCGAAAATTCTTCTTTGTTCCAAGAATTTTTTAAGTTTTTCATATCAGCATCCGAGAGTGGTTTTCATACAAAATATGCAATAAAAAAAAATTATATTGTTTTAATTTGTATAGAGATGTATCTGACTCTATAAAGTATATAGTATATAGTTTCGGAAACAGCCAGATCAGATAATGGTATACAGCTATATACAGCTGACAATGTAGCGATCGGTCAAAACTTTATTTCTATGAAAAACTCATTTGCTTATCAAGATTTCCAAACGAATCCCAAAAAATCTTCATTATCGGGCCAATAGATAATAGATAATAGGGCCAATCCAATACGATTGGAGGGAGATTGAACACAAAAGTCTCAACTGCAAATTATTCAGATTTCCTATTAAACGCTCCCATAATTAATGATTTTAAACAAAAATTTGAATAACTTGTGTGCAGAATATTATTAAGTAAAAATGTATTTTAAAATATATTTCAGTTAATAAGATGAAATTTTGTGATAAACTAATATTTTAAAAATTTATTATTTACATTCAATCAAAAATTTAAAGCACAATTTTTGTATTCTTCGAGTCTTTTCTTATCAATTTTCCACCCTGTAGAACTAAATGATCTTCAGCTATACATAACAATGAATCTGAACTTTGTAGCGTAGTGCAGCTGCGCTGTCAATGACCCAAATACATAATGCATTTCGACGCAAAGAACAAACATAAAAGGCAAGCAAGAGAGATAAAAGTAATGATAAAAGTATTAATTGTTTACGAATGACCCGAGTTGAGGCCAGAACCGGTTGAATTGTTTGACTTTCCGTTGTTCCGCCGAAAAACTTTAAGTGCATCGGAAAATGTATGTTTTGGGTTTTGGGGTCGTCTCAGTGCATTTCTGGCATTCAGGTAGACAAGCAGCTCAAAAGGTGTGCGCCGTGTTTAAGCACATAACTCCTCTGGTGACTGTCTGTGAAAGACTGTAATTTGACTGTGATTATTTTGGGAGCAAGTGAAAAACATAAAAATCAAAAATTAAATATAGAATTTGTACACTCTAAAAATAACATCACAAGTAATTGGTTTTTTTTTTGTGGCAGCTCACACGGATAACCTGGAGATTGAGAGCACGCCCGAGGGCATGGAGAAGCTGGAATGGGTGGATGAATTTGAAGGCGAAAGCTGGTCAGAAGGAGGAGGAGGCGGCGGAGGAGGTGGAGGTGGTACTGGACTTGGCGACGATTCCCAGCTATATCTTTATTATGCCAAGACATTTGAGAATACCGGTGAATTTTTGACGCAATGCTGCTTGAATTGCCGCCAACAGGATCCACATCTGTATGACTCGGATTTGGCCACTCCGCTGCACTATGCCGCCGCCTGGGGACATGCGGAATGTGTTCGTGTGCTGCTCAAGCATCAGGCACCCATCAATGTGGTCAACAGTGAGGGATACACACCGTTGCATGTGGGTGCCGGTTATGTGGAGGTCACCCGGCAGCTGATTCAACACGGTGCTCTGGTCAACTCCCGGACACTGAGTGATGGTAAGACGGCACTGCATCTGGCCATCGAGAGTCGGAGCAGCGAGGCGGCTCATCTGCTGCTCCAGACAAACATCAATATCAACGAAACGGATGACGAGGGTGAGACGCCGCTGATGACGGCGATTGTGTGTGGCCTGCAGGAGTTGGCGCGGGAGCTTATCGAACGTGGTGCACGCATCAATCTGCAGGATAAGGATGGCAGTACGGCGCTCTCGTTTGCCGCTCTTGGCAGGCATCGGGAGTTGGCCAAACTGCTGCTGGAGAAGGGTGCCCGGCGGCTGCCCTCCCATCATTTGTTGCATCAGTGCATGGGTCCGGATCAGGCGGATATGGATATGGTCGAGTTGTTGCTACAGCATGGCGATAACTTGAGCATGCGCGACTGCGAGAATCTAACCCCCATCATGCTGGCCATTCATCAGCACCTGCCCAAGATGTTGGAGTTCCTGTTGGATCAGGCGGTGGAGCAGCGTCGCTTGGGTCTCTACACGGATGCGCATGATGAGGGTTTGCTGCTCTTTGCCGTTCAGCAAATCGAGGATGTCGATCAGTTTCGTGCCATTCTGCGTGTCCTGCTCGCCAAGTTGCCCAGCGCTCGCCGAGATCTGTACTGCTTCAAGGCACCCACCTTTGTCTGCGGCTTCGTCTACAGCGAAACACCCCTGGCTCGGGCCATCGGCCTGCAGCGCTTGGACATTGCCCAACTGCTGCTGCGTGAGGGCTGCAATCTCTCCCAGATCTGTGGCGAGTATGTCGTCGAGGAGCTGTGTAACCACTGCTCACCACGCAGTTTGGCATTCGCCAAGTTGTTAAGTAAGACTTGGATATAAACATTTATTTTTATACCCCGTACCCACTTAAAATAGGTATCTTGATTTTGAGCAGATGTATGTAACAGGCATAGAGCATAATCAGGATAGGCACACTGTTAAAACCGGAGACTTCAAATTTTCTTATATATCCCTAGCAGATCAGATTTACTTAATTTAGTCGATAGCTTCCGCTCTTTTTGTAAATATCGATATATATCGATTTTCGATAGCACTAAAAGTCACAACTTTATAGGCAGCGTATTATGATTAATATATAATCAACAGTACAAAATAAATTAAGATCGGATGAGAAACAGCCAAGTTATAGTCGAAAATACATATAGGAATATTTTGTATGCATAAATGTGTTAGAAAGGGATGGCATGATAATCAATGATATTAACAAAAAAACATAACTAAGAACGGCCTGCAGGGTATATCGTAGTCGATGTTACTCGTTATAAATTGCAATTATATTGAGTTATGCACTTGGTTTACTTACAGAACATATTGGTTTCCGATTTCCCCCGCCCACCGATACGAGTGACGAACTGAAGATCACAGACCCGGCACGTTGGGCCTTCGATCAGGATATGCGTCAATTGAGCACAGAGCCACGGACACTCCAATCCCTGTCCCGCCAGGTGATACGCCAGCAACTGCTGAAGGCACTCCAAGTGAATACGAAAATCCATGCGAAATATTCGCCAACGGCGCAGAGTTCGACGATAGCACGCATTGTGGAGGAGCAGCTGTGCATCCCGGCAAGCCTCAAGAAATATGTCAGCGATTTTGCGGAGATGCCCATGTTGAGTGGCACGAAAATAACCGGACGGATAGTGCGATACGTGGACTCGTGGGACTAGCAACGAACGTGAATCGAGCGAGAAATGTGTGCAATTTCTAGTAGTATTTATTTAGTATATGTGTATTTGTATGTGTGTATGTGTAGCATAGATAGAGTATCTGTAGTCTGTATATTGACCCCCTCTTGGATTTTGTAGTGTGAATTTTAAATATTTCTAGTTGAACAACCGATCAAAGTTACCCAACAACAAATAGAAAGAAAAGTACACAATTAGTATTTTATAGGGTATACTAGTAATTACCGTATTTCATTACAACAATAAGAGGATATATCAATGATGTATACATATATAACATATGTACTCTGCATGTAGACTATATGTATTTTAAATATGCACTAGGATCGAGACAATGCCAAAGTTTTACTTCTCAAATGCAAATTTCGGTTAACCTTGCAATAATTCAACTTGAATTCATTTTCATTAGAATTGTTATTTGAATTTTTCAATTTCATTATTTTTTTCTTGTGTTACAATATAAACAAAAATTAAAGAGATATGAAACATTTTAAAATATGTGGTGAGGGATATTTGTTTCTTTTGTTGTTAAACATTTTTGCGCTTACACATTACAGTCTGACACGATATATATACTACGAATGGACTAATTGCCCTATAAAGCATATATATGTATATATACGATACATATGATAACAAATACCATAACAATTTTGGGTTCATTTTGCTGCCAATTGGACATTAGTTTAAAATTATAAGGCTACAAAGGTTTTCAAGTCTAGGGCTTTAGAAGCAGCTTGAAATCATCATTGGCATTCTCCATAATATACTCAAATGCAATTTTCTCCTTCACATCTTTGAGTAGCTTAAGTCCGGGCTCCTTTTTCAATAGAAAGCGACACACCTCCAACTGGCCACGCAATGCGGCACGATGCAACGCACTCTGTCCGCTCTCATCTTGCAGCAGCAGATTTATCTTTGGCTGCGCCACCAGCAACTTGACAATATTCAGGTGGCCTGCAAAATAAATTTAAACATTAATTGAATTTTTACACAAATTAATTGATTTTGCTTACCCATCATGGCCGCCCGATGGAGTGCGGTGGCACCACCCTTGGTGACCACATTCACATCCACCTTGCCCTCGTCGAGCAACAGCTTGCAGATTTCCTCGTTGCCATTGCGTGCCGCATAGTGCAGCGCGGTGTAATCGCAATCATCGCGCGCCATTGCCTGACCCTTATTTATAAACTCACGCACACGGTCCACATCGTTGTAGATAGCTGTCCGGATAAGAGACACAGATCAGTAAGTATATATGATATAGATATAGTATTCAACAACTAGATGCTACACTCGGATAAAAAAATTACTCAGAAAGCTAGCAAGTTTTTCTTCTTTTTAGAAGCAATTTGTAAATATAAAAAAAACTTATAAAAACCCCAAAAAATATGGAGTTATTTTTTTTATAAATATTTTCTAATATTATAAAATGCATTTCTAATATTAAGAATTTTCTTTCTGAATAATAATGTGAGGAACCTTTGCCAAATTACAAAAATTTACTTCAATTTTATAAAGAATGGCCTTTGACAAAAATGTGACAGTGGAAAAGTTTTATTGTTTGGCTAGTGAATAAAGCCTTGCTAATCAATCAGACACGCCCTTGTTTGTTCAGTTGTGAATCAGAGTGTATTTTATCAAAGGTTTAATTTTTATTTTTGAAATATATTTGAGATACTAGATATGAGTTGCGACTCACCTGCATTCCAAATGCCTCGATCGAAATCCATATCGCTGAGTGTTTGCTGTGCCGGCAGCGACTGCTTGTGGCACTTGCACTTATCGGCTTTATGTTGATCCATTTTTGTTATTTTATTTATTTAGTTTTTATTTTTATTTTGTTCGTCTGATGATATATTTCCAGCAAATGTTTCGAGATGATGTTGACCAAAGATGACTTGATTTGGGTTTTCTTTTTAAAGTTTTTGGCTAGCTATTCAGATTCCCGTTCGTTAAACCTCACGTTGCATAGTCCAACAGATTTCGGCCTCACCGCAACTGCAGACAACCTTATAACTGAGCTGTGCCAGCGTGTTGAGCATCACCATCGGTGGCACTGGGATCAGCACACCATTCACACACGGCTTGACCGAGAGTCTCGTGGATAACGCCTGCACTTCAGCCTGGTTTAGGCCAAAAACGGTGCACGTATAATCGTGCAGAGAACCCTTAACGGTGACGTAGGCAAAATTACCCTCGGTTTGAAGAATGGGCACCGGGATGGTTACAACATTTGTGGCACAACCAGCTGCAGCAACTGTGGCGCCAAGCGATGCCGACGACTGTTGCAATGGTGCTTGCTGCTGCTGCTGCTGTTGTTGTTGTTGTGGCGGACACTCGCAATTTGTTGTGGATTCCTTTGGCGCTGGCGCTGCCTGATTATCGCTCATACTTTGCTCTTTTTCACCAATAACAACAAACCAAAAAAATAATTGCAAGGCTTTCACAGGAAATGTTTTGGTTTTTTACGTTGCTATAGTTTTCTTTTCTGCCACTAACAAACACATGGATACTCACACACACAGATACACACAGAGAAAATAAAAAGTAGAGAAAAATACACTAGGCGAAGGGGAGTTGATGTGTTGAACATTTACTCGGGCGAATCAACTTTGTGATAGTTGGCTAAACTGGCCGCCTCGCGACCAATATTCGATAGATTCTCACGGACAACGGATACGGATTCGGATTCTGGTTCTGGTTCGTCGAAATCCTTGCGCATCGTCCACATATACTCGTTGTAGTCCTGCTTAACGGCCGTCGATGAACTGGCCACAACACGAAAACCCAAAATCTGCAAAAATTAAATACAACAAACTTTAGTCATGTCTAAATTTATTTATTATTCAAGTGGGCGCTGAACGAGTTTCATATATTTGGTTAAGCCAAAAAAAAACCATTTAAACTGCTTTAATTATACAAATTTGTTGCTAATTGGCAGAATTCGAAATTATACTGCTTGCAGTGTGATTCTTATTGGAATAGTTATTCGAATCTGATTACTTACCTCTAAGGCTGACAGAATGCGACAAGGATGCACTAAGTAGACAATTGTGGACTCATCGCTGTAGCCGCCGCATGAAAACTTGTTCAACTGTTCGATGTCGTCAGCTGCAAAAATGTCAAAAAAAACAATATTTCTTGTTCCATTAAAAAGCTCTTATCGTAATTTGTTTTTTTTTTCCTGCTGGGCTTAATATTGTTTAATTTGCGGTATTTAGACAGGTAAGACAGAGTGTAAAAAGCGTTCAACAAAGATAAAAAGAATAATAATAATGAAAATCGCTGTTTGGGGAGCAATGCATGACGTCAGCCCCCTGGCCTCTTTCCGCCGGGCTTTGTGTGTGTTGGGAATTTTTTTTATGTGTGTGCTTGTGCTAATTAAACAGCAACCAATTCCCTAGCGTTTTTTGTTTTACTATTATTTTAACAAAACTGCAACGAAGCTTATTTATTTATTAATTTTTTTGTTATGCTAAATAATAATACAGCACACAGCAGCTCTGGAAAAATTATAAAGTGCATTGACTTTTTCAAAATATAATTTATCAAAAAAGAAACATATGAAGTAAATATGAACTTTAAATGTATACAAATCTGTGTGCTAGCATATGCGTGTGTGTGAGTGTGTATGTGAGGGAATACCATACCATGCAATAATCTACAGGCGTAATTCAACCGCACTCGGCGCGAAACAAAGTGAAACTGACAAGACTGACTCAATGTGCGAAACAGACCACAATACAATTGAGAGAGAGAGTGAGAGAGAGTATGTGTGTAGGAAATAGAGGGAGAGAGAGCTTGAGCAATAACTTCGTTCCCATAAAATCCGATGGCTGAATACTCTCTCCCAATGTTGAACGTTTGCAAACCGGTTTTTGGTTTTACACATTAGCGTAAAATGAGTAAAGACCAATTATTGTTATCGTTTTTGTATGCATAGTAATAGGAAGTGGAGAGAAAAAAAGCTTGATTGATAACAATGAAAACAAAAAACATCTGTAAACAAATTTAATAAATAATGCATCACATTCCGTTTGGCGTCTGGCAAATATTTAAGTTTAATTTTTAAGGGCATAAAAACGATCGATAATCAGAGGTGTGCAAATTAACTGTAAATTAAATTACAACCGTTGCTCATGCTATAGATCAACACAGATAAGTGCGGCATGTACTCATTTTTTTTGGATTCCACTGTAGAGGAACAGGCAATTCACACACACACAAAGTCCAGTCAAGGACGGACCATTCAAAAAGTATGTGTGAAATAGTGGAATAACCGACAATAAAAGAAAATCAAGCCAACACTTAAAATATTTGTGGGTGGTGTGCATGCGTGTGTGTGTGTGTTTAAGTGGATACACATGTGACGAAGCACACTTAAATTGTGTCGCGCAATAAAAAAAATAGAAAAAAATCAAACAGACAAGTGGCCATCAATATTGAATAGACCGAGAAACCATATGAAACATAACTGTAATAAGTGTAACGCCATCTACTGGGAGAGTGGAGTGAGTGAGAGAGAGGGAGCTCTACTTTTACTTGTCATTGTTTAATTACCTTTCAAGCCAGAGACAAGCACACGCCATGGATATTTGTGACTGTACGAGGCTAGATTACCTCGTATGATAATGTACGGCATTTGATATCGCTTCTTCTTCTATTTTGTATATTTTTTGTTTGTTTGTGGATTTTAACTATTAATTAGATGCGGGCGGGGTTCGTTGCCAAATGTTAACCGGTTCAAACTCGTCGAGACCGAAAAAAAAGTGACAAATTTTACAGCACGACCAAAAGCTAGCTGCTGTGCTGATTGAAGGCTGGCTCACGACTGAATTTCGATTGCGGAGCTTTGCAGGTTTTCCCGTACAAGTGTTAGTAGTAGTAGTTGTTGTTGGTAGTTTGTTTGCGTTTGCTGTTTATTAATGGGGAGTCTCACGTTGTGGCGCTCTCTCTCTCTCTCTGTAAGGAATTAAGCCACAAAATGTAAGCAATCCGCATTCAAATAGATCAAAAGAAAAAAGAAAGGCAAATCCCTCCGTAAACATTAATTATGGAGAGAGTTTGAGATGGGTGCGTGTTGAAAAATTGTGTACGAAAAAACATGTACGCCCAAAACACAACTCTCACAGTTTTTTATTGCTTTTTTATTATTATTTTTCTTTTGCGCTACTGTTACCTATTTGAAATTCATTTGTGCCGTGTTTTCTATGCTTGCGCTCATTAAACACGTCATACGCAGGACTCAAATGTTAACTGCGTATTAGTGTCACGGAAGAAAACACGATACGTTTCCCAACTCTAGAAAAAGCTTTACACACACACGCACAGACACTGACCAGTTGCATGTTTACAACTCCGTACAGGCTATAATTACGCCTGGCAAACGTAAGCTAATATATACATATACTGTTGGTCAAAAATAGAGCCGGTCAACAACTTCAACAAATAGGCTGCCGCTAATTGACACCATAAACATCCACCCACTTAAGCACACATCTATACATACATGTACATTTCGGCTGCACCCTTTCGCTTGTATCCTTTTTGCGTGTTTGGAGCACACAAAAACAAACAAAAATAAATAAATGCGCGAGTCATAAATGAAACGCTACATTTTAGTTGCTGCTAAATGATGTCATTTGAAATTAATCACAAAAATCGTTTGTTGCATTATTTTATTTCCTTGGTTTAACTAACTTACCTTTGCTACATACACACACATAAACACATATATATACCAGCACACTTTTTATTGCCAGAACTTGATATTCGTTCTAAGTGGTTTTAAATTTTGATCTTCTTTGTGTTTACTGTTTATGTTTAATTTAGCAATCCGCGCTAGTTGGCCAAAATGTTATTTTACAATAACACAATTGCTAGAGGTGTATTCCTCAATCGATACACTGTTCTCATTAGCAATGAAAAAACTGGCACCATCGATGACGATACATCGATAACAGCGTAAGATATGCGATAGTTGCGTCGAAATGCGTTCGCCTTGACGAGCCTCCCATAAGTAAATAATTGTTTAAATGTTTGCAATACATATAAATTCAAATTGCAATTAATCAAATGTGAATGCGCAAATAATGCTCAAATGCTCAGACTGCACAGATTTATTCGATTATGCTGTATGCTAGCAAATACGTGCGCAGGGCCCAAACAGCTGGTAAGTTAAACATATCATTTTGAATGTGTATTGGATAAACATGCATATGTATATTATATGTACATATATATTTATATATATACAATTTCAGGTTACGCAAATTCATTGACTGAGTTCATTGGAGTTCAATAGAATTGCCTTTTTGGCTATTACGTGTCGCGCTGCCGGCTACAATCTCAAGTGCCTTACTACTGAGTGTGTGTAGCGAGTGTGCATGTGTGTGTGTGTGTATACACCCAGCATCCCACAGCAGAAGATTCCACCAAATACTAATTTCTCAGTCTGTTTCGGACGTGCAAACAGCGAGCAACAAAAAAATAGTTAACGCAAACAATTCGTTTCAAGTGCCATATAAACAAATCAAACGCATCGGAAAAAAAATATAAAAAATAGAAAATGCCCAGAAATTTACCCATATGGCCAATGCTGCTGTGCACCCTTGGAATACTGGCTGCTGTCGGACCCATGCCCGCCATCGGAGCTGTGGCGAATAGTCACAAGCACGAGAAGCACACGAGCAAGGAGCGTGTCAAGGACGGCATCTTTATACCAAGGGATGCCCAACATCATGGCGATGATGGCGAACACAATGTGGAGTTTGATCACGAGGCCATTATAGGTAAGGGTGGATGATACTGCGACCGGAACGGGGATGTTCTGACTCACGTCTTGTTTTTAGATCGCAAACATATGGTATACACTAGCAAGGGGTATTGACATTTTTCTCGTGTAATTTGTTATAATTTGTTTCAATTCCACAAATTATACTTTTAGATATTTAACTAAAAAAATATCAACCTTGAACTAATTTTTCATATAGCTAACTATTGCTCTAATTGTTGTCTGTTTAATAGAAATTGAGAGAGATAGAGTATTTCATCTTCGTCAAAGGGAATTTATTTTTATGTTTAATAAGTTATGTTTTCTTTATTTCGAGATTTCTTCACTGTTCATAGAAATCCCAAATTGCTGCTCATTATTTATGTTTAATATTTGGCATTTTGTAGGAAACACGTCAATTCGTTTGCTTGTTATGTCTATTGTGTGTACACGTGCTCTTCGTGCTGTGAGAATGATGACCATTTGTTATACCCTGTAATTATAATAAATGGTTGTAGATAGGTGCTATAAAATTGATCTTTGTAAAGAAGATCCAATATAGAAAATTTAAATTTTTATAGATGGGTTTAATATATTCTGTGTCATAATACATAATAATATTATTATTCAAGATGAGTCAATCTCGACAATTTAAATAGTTCTAGAAGGTTGTAATAAAGTTAATAGAGTAATAAATAGAATAATTTAATTTAATAGAATGTTTAAAGTTTATAGAGTAATACGTAAGTTATTTTCGAGGAAGAATCAGTTCAGTTCCTTAAAGTTATGCAACAACATTTTTCAGTAGAGGGCAGCTTTAACAGGGCATCGTGTAGTCGATCTTCCACAGATAGGAGCACTTTTGTTTTGTCTTGCTTAAAGCTCTCATCGCTGTTGTTTCCGATGCTTACACATACAAATTTTTGATGTTACTCCCAATAAAGGCAATACGAAAGATGCCCAGGAATTTGATACACTGACACCGGAAGAGTCCAAGCGACGCCTGGCGATACTAGTCCGAATGATGGATTTGAATCACGATGAGTTTGTCGATCGGCACGAACTGAAAGCGTGGATATTAAGGTCTTTTAAGTGAGTGTTGTTTGTTGATTAACCTTGCCCAGCTAACCAAATGCTGCACATTTCAACATCGTTGAAAACTAATGCCTTACTGCTAAGCCGCCTGCCTGCAGCATGTCTCTGTGTGATCCAAGTCGATAATTGTAATATTCTTAACTAAATGTATTCTTATGTTTGCACAGAAAATTGTCGGAGGAGGAGGCAGCGGATCGTTTTGAGGAAATCGAACAGGATCAGGATGATTTGATTAGTTGGAAAGAGTATTTGCAGGACACGTACGCCATGGAGGACGAGAACTTTAAGAAGGACGTCATCGATTTTGACAGCTACGAGGAGGAGCAACGAATGATTAAACAGGACAAGGAATTGTTCAATGCAGCCGATACCAACAAGGATGGAATGCTCAGTCTCGACGAATATGTGTACTTCCAGAATCCCGAGGAGCATCCACATATGTTGCCGGTGCTCCTGGAGCATACGATGCAAGACAAGGATCTCAATCATGATGGCAAAATCGATTTCCAGGAGTTTGTCGGCGACTCGGCCAAGCATCATGACAAGGAGTGGCTGATCACGGAAAAGGAACGTTTCGACAAGGAGCACGATACCAACGGCGATGGCGTTTTGACAGGCAATGAGGTAATCATAAACATCCTTGATTTAAGACCAGTTTGAGTTTAGCTAAAATCTGTTTTATATTTTTGTATAGGTAATTTCGTGGATTGTGCCGAGTAATACGGTCATTGCCGATGATGAGGTGGATCATCTGTTTGTGTCCACGGATGAGGATCACGACGATCGTTTATCCTATCTGGAAATCCTGAACAACTACGACATATTCGTCGGCAGCGAGGCAACCGATTATGGAGATCATATACAAAACTTACAACACATGACCGACGAGCTGTAATCCAGTTTCTAATTTCCAATTTCCAATGTGTATTCATATCACGAAAACTGCTAGAGAATCTGTGCTTAGTATTGTATTCATTTATTCCTTTAGTTAGTAAATATTCTCATATATATTTTATTCATGCAAATTGAATATACATATTTTTTATTCGAAATTTTGCAATCATAAATAATTATTGTAGTAATTTAATATAGACACCAAAAAAAAAAAGAAGGAATACAATATGAATACATAAATAATTTTTACTAAATTATTTGTCTGTTTTGTTTTTTGGTGCTTGAGGCCATATATTTTATGTATTTTTATTTTTTTTTTATAATTTACTTAAGATCTAACAATATTTATACAGTTTACAATATTGGAATACATTGATCTTCGTCATGCTCTTAAGTGCTATTGTTGGAGATCGTATTGGAATGCTTACATTTTACACATTTCGACTAGAATTTGGAGAAATTGTTTGTAACTGCTAATGTTTTTCATATACATAAAGATTTATAACATTTAAATTAAATATTATTAGCTGACTACAAAGAGGCTACCACGAATTTATTTATAATTTACACTTTTTTTTGGGGGGGTTCCACAAAGTCGAAGCAGCGTGTTTAATTCTTTGACTAGATTTTCACACTCGTACGAAAATATATATATATATATATATGTATATATATAATATATAGTATAATAATATTAGAATTTATGCTTTTAAGATTTTGTTTTTTGGTTTTTGTTTTGCCATCCGTCAGATGCACAAGAATGTTGCCTCTGTCTTATATCACAAATATTGCACCTAATTGGCCTATTACTGGAAACATTTTTGCTAAAATTTCAACAAAAAAAAAAACAAGCAGCTAAAAACAAAATAAAAATGTGAAATTAATTAAGTTCACATTGTATATTATTAAGTACTGCGAGAACAAATTGAGATTTACGTGAAATCGTCGCCTTCTTCTTTTTTGATCAGAGCGTTCCACAAACTATGGCACAAAACTGAGTTTCACGGGCTCATCGACTTAAGTTTCTATATCTAAATTTATCATGTAAATGTCATCCCCATTCACCTATAATACATATACATGTATATATCAAGGAACCTTAGAGACACCTCTAGAAGTCACACAATATATCATAGTTGTCTACCTGACGCAGTGGCTCCATATCATCGATCACCTCGCCCAAATATTCACTTATCGACAGTGGCAACTTCAACTTCTCCACATTGCCAGCGGTGCGCAATTTACGCATTATCACCGCCCGACATCGATCCTGCAGATTGACAAACTCACGCCGTGCACATTTCAGTGTCATCTCCGTCTTGGCGGCCGTCGAGCAGACGATGGGATAAAGTGGCTCAGTCACCTGCGAGAAAAAAATGAACTTTAATTTTGCTCATGGCATATAGTTTCTGGAGTGGAATAATTCATTCCCGAATGCATTCTGTAATGCATTATCTAGTAATGCTAGTAATCCCAAGTCATCCTCAGATGTCTAACTATATATTTCTTAGAACTAATGGTTTCTAATCGTTTTTTACTGTTTTTTGTGGAGTGAAAAATAATTGTAAATATTTATATGTTTATGCTTCAAATTGTTGTATATCCTATAATACTCGTAAGTCTACAAATTGTATATATTGTAAACTTTCTATATTTTGAATATACAAATTTAATATAAATATACCACAAATTTTTTTTTTAATATTTAGTGGTCTATCTTGGTTTATAGTCATATAAAATTCCGGTAACAACCCCTAAAACGAGGTATGCATTACTACGTAAGTAGGAATGTAGATTACTTACTTTACTTATGAATATATTATTTATATATATATATATTATATGGATTGTGTTATGGATTTGTAGCTACAGCGCCTACAAGGAATAGATTACTAAAAGAATTCCTATCACTTTTAATAATGCTCTTAATAGGATTTTTCTTGAAAGATAAGAAAATCTATAAATCTGTTGGTTTTTATGATTTTAACAAAGTAAGCTATATATATAGAAGTAGTGACTTCCAGAGAATTATGAGTCTCTGCTGAGCTAACAGAGATATTAACTAAAGGCGCTAATTTGGCTTGGAGCATTTAAATAAAATAGGCTTTTTAATAATTATTATTAAATATAGCAAAATTTCAGTTATAAACTGCAATTTGAAACTGAAACTTAAAGCAGGATTTTTTATTAACTATTGCAGTTATAGACTGAAATTGAAAACTGACATTTAAAGAAGGATTAGAGCAGTGAAATGATTGCCTTCAGCTAAGGAGAGGATTATTTGTTGCTGAACCAAGGGCATAGAAGCTGTCAACCTAACGGAGATTCGAGCATTCGTGCAGGAGCTGGGGTTGATGGATGATCTATAAGCCCAGAAGGGGGCACAATAGATCAAATAGGTCGCAGTGCAGGCACCTCCAACTTACCTTATCCAAGCCCCTGAAGGCGACGCCCAGGCACTTGCCATCCTTGTAGTAGGTCAAGGTGCCCTCAATGCCATCGAAGAGGACACCAATTTGTGTGGGATGATTTTCGCGAAACCGCTTCGTATACAACAAAGCGACGCCCTTGTGCCAAAGGACACCTATCGTAAAACAAGTGGATAAATAAGGGATGTGTGTTTTGGATGTGTCCAAAAAAGTGGGCTTACCCTTGTGGGAGAGCCCCCAGCCGTGCTGATTCTCGCCGAGCATGTTGCGGAAAGCGTTGGCGTGCAGGCGGCAGGATTTGGTGCCGATTCCAAACATTATGGAGGTGCCAAAGACCCGCTGCGACACATGCAGCTCCCAATAGTAGCGACCATTGTTGAGCGCACGCTTGCCCTGGATGCCGGCGGTGCCCTTGCTCCAATTGGGATGAAAGTGTACGGTCCGAAAATCGGTGCCACTCAGCACCACCTCCTTGGAGCGATGGCGCTTACTCCACGTCCAATCGTCCTCGACGCCATCCATCAGCGGACAGCATTGGGTCAATGGATGGACAAGGACCATTTGTTTGCCATCTGGTGAACTATTGCGGGGATTTGGGCGACGAGGTTGCTGCGTTGGCGACACCTGCTCCAATTCCACGTCAGACATGTTACCAAAATATGTTGCTTGCCAATAACTGTTGTCTATAAGTGCTGCCAATTAGTGTTGCCTATAAGTGCTGCCAATTAGTGTTGCCTATAAGTGCTGCCAATTAGTGTTGCCAATAAGTGTTGCCAATAAGTGTTGCCAATAAGTCTTGCCAACAACTGTTGCCAATAACTGTTGCCAATAACAAAGCTTAAAAACCATTCACGGCAAATTTGTTAGTTAAATTGAATTTATTGTTGTTAAAAGCCTACTTTGACTTTGTGTCTTTCTTGCTTTTGTTGTTGGTTGTTGTTGGCTATTGTTTGTAGACACTTGAGATGAACATCAAGAGACTTGGACTGATGCTAGAGGTGCTTCTTGAAATGGTGCTTGAGATGCTCCTAGGAATGCTGCTTGAGATGGCTGCTCCTTCTACTGCTCCTGCTCCTCTTCCTCTTCCTTCTCCTGCTCCTTCTCTTCCCCTATCCTAGTTTTATTGTTCCTCCTTCTCCTTCCCCTGCTCCTCTTCCTTTTTCTATTCCCAGTCCTTCTGTTTTTACTCCGGTTGCTCCTCCTTCTCCTCTTTCTTTTCCGCTTCCTTTTCCTCCCTTCAAATGCTTGATCTGCTGCTGCGGCTGATTTCTGCTCCTACAGATGACTTGTTATCAAGTGCTGTTCCTCTGGCTGCTCCAGTTGATTCAGTTGCTCCTCGCCCTGCTCCAACTGCTGCGCCTCTAATTGCTGTTCCTCCTCCAGCTGCTGCTGCTCCTCCTCCAGCTGCTGCTCCTCCTCCAACTGCTCCTCCTCCAGTTGCTCCTCCTGCGAGGGCGACAATGAAGCGTAACCGCTGCTCAACGAACTTGTGCTCCGACTCTGATAGCTATAATTGAGTGAATAAGCGCTTCTGGGTAAGAGATGGTGATGATGCTGCTGCTGCTGCTGTTCCAGGCTTCGTTTCAGCTGGCGTCGATTGCGACGCAACTGCTTGTAATCCTGTTCAGCGCCACCGTTCGTGTGCAGCTGCAAATGGAAATGATGGCGACAATAGCCTTGCGGACTGTGCGCACAGAAGCGACACGCCTCCAGATTAACGCCCACACCCAGCGGCAGTATTGGCTCCAAGATGCGACGCTTTTGCCGCCGCTTAATCTGCTCCAGCTCCAGATGCTCCAAGTGCTGTTGGGCCTTACGATCGCCCACAGTTTCGGCGACCTCCTGCAGCAGGCGTGCGTTGCGTGGAAAGCATCTGTCGTGGATGTGCAACACCAGACGTTGGCAATAGAGGCACAGCGATTGGAATAACAACAACAGCACGATAATCATATAGGAATCTCTCTCGCTATATATATATATATATATATGTATATATAAGGGGGTTGCGGTTCTCTCTATATATCTATGTATATATGTACAGTAGGTTGGGGGGGTGCGGTGAAGTGGGGCAAACTGGTGCTTTGCTATATAACTTTATTTTTGGGGGTGGCTTCCGGTTTTCGGTTTTTGGTTTTCGCTTTTTGCCTTTGCTCAACTCCACTTGCAACTCTTTGCAACTAATTCTAATTGAATTAATTATAATTATTTCTAATTATTATTTCACTTGTTATGCACTACTCTCTTTCTTTCTTTTTTCGTTTTCTTTCCATTTTTTGCCTACTTGCTGTTGTTTTCTTTTGTTTCCAACTGTTTTTCCAACTGTTTTTTCGTTGCTCCAACTCCTTATCGCAACTTAACCCAACCGATTTTCTGGGCACTCCGCACTCCGCACTCGCCGATGACTCGCTGTGTTCTGTTCTCGTTTAACCAATTTGAATCCCAATCAGCTCTGCTACCCCTATTTTGTGTACACACACACATACACACACACACACCCTCACACACACACACGCACAGCTGGAACGTTCGTTTATTTGGTACCCACCACCAATTGGAATTTCTTTTTTAGTGTTTTGCGGCAGACATATCATTATCATATGTTAACTTGTATTCCACCCCCGCCAAGCCGCCAAGCACACCCGCCAAGCACCCCCTCCAACCACTCCACCACCCCCTGGCTGACATGCGCACAAGTGCCGAGTCCAGAACAACAATCAAGTGGTGAGTTTCACTCGTTTCGTATAGTTTTTGAATAGCGCGCTCGATTTAAACTTGCTTTGCATACCCTGTAATCACCATGTATTGGAGTATATTGGTTTTGTGCAATCTCCGTCATGCGAGAGACTTGGCACTTCTGGGCGCGACTAAATTGGGAGCAGGGAAATCGATAAGAATCGGTCATTGCAAATAAATAAAAATAAAACCACATAACTTTAAAGCTAAAATCGCAAACCTTTTTCTAATAGATTCTTCCACAATTTTAAAGTTAGAGTCATCTAATTTTGAAAGCATATTAGCAATTCTTCCCTTAAAAGATAGATAATAGAAATAGATTATGGTGTAAATCGATAAAATTATAGATATAATTTTGGAAGCTAAAGCCAGCAATTTTGGGAGTTAAATTTCTGGTAGCACAAAAAAGATATTTTTAAAAATGGTAAAATCCCATTGTTATCAGAGTATTTCGCAGTCGGCTACACCGACTTACTGCAACGTTCTCACTTGTTCTCTTTCGTTATTTTTTCACCACTAACCCATCCCACCCCCATTCGAACTTAAACCACCCCCCAGCTGATTAGCATGCAGATTTAGTTTGAATATCGAACAAATATCATACTTTGTACTTCACACGAAATTTGAATTTGCACTCATATGATTTCTCTATATTTATAAACGATCTTAGATCTGTTTTCTTTAAGTTGAAAGCATTTACTATTAATCAATTCAATAAAAAATTTTAAAATATTATTTCTTGAAAACAAAAAATAAATACAATCGGTTTGACCCAGATTAAAACATCCCTTAGCTTAATTTGTTTTACCCTAAACAAGTTTAAAATGAGTGAAAATCGTTTAAGGGTTTTGAGGAAAACTATGTAAAAGGCAGAAGGAAGAGTCATCTGCGACCCCATAAAGTATAAATATATATTCTCGATCAGAACCAAAAGTCGAGTTGATATAGCCATGCGGATCTTAGAGAAAGAGACTTCAAATTTGGAATATTGCTTCTCGTTTTGCTTCATTTCATCGAAAACTGTTTGTGTTGCGCAAATAACGATACATATCGATTTACGATAACAGTGAAAGCTTTCATTTTACAGGCTGTGCCTCATTATAAATTTACTGTATATATATAATATACTTACATATTATTGATCTGCAGATTATTAAGGGGAAATATGGCAATAACACTAGAATAATATGTTTAATAAGTAATTTCAGATAAGCATTCTTAATTCAGCTGGAAAAGGAAAGAAAAATATCGACAAAATTTGCATACAGTTTATAAATCTTTAAAAAATTTTAAAATTGGTTTCAAGAGGAAATTGTAATTCGGTTTTTGATTGGCAATTTGAACAATCTGAAAAGTATATAAAACACATTTTCACTTGATCGGTAAACACGAGTTTTATGAAATTTATTCTCAGACTGATTTTTTACCATTTTTTTTTTTGTTTTTGAATTTGAGTTGCGTATTTCGAAATAGTTTTAGGGATAAGTAAAAAATGAGGATTGCGAATATTATTTGGCTTTTGAATCATGCATTTTTTGTGGAACAAAATGTGACAAGCACAGTTCGCTGTGCAGGGCAGGGATAGGGTAGGGGTATTCGTGTGCTGCTGTGCAAAAATAAATGTAAGTATTTTATTTATAAATTTAGCGTTGTTTTTGTTTTGGTTTTGTTTTTTTTTTACATATTACCAGGCTAGTTTATTTGTTGTCACTTAACTTAAATAGCAGTTTACATGTTATTTAATGGCAGATACAAAAGATGGCATCAGGCGCCGCTTAACCTCGGAGCGGTACAGCATATTTCATTGGTTTGGTTTGGTTTGGTTTTGGTTTTGGTTCTTTTTGGTTAGTTTAAGGAATTTGGTAGCAGTGTTGGTTCTAGTTTTCTTTTCAGTGTGTTGTGTGTTGTGTTGTGTGTGTGTGTTCATGTTGTGTATGTGTGTATATTGTTCGTTTGGTTTAGTTTAGGTATTAGATTTAGATTAAAATTATTAGGTGTGGTCCGTCCGCCCGTCCCCGCTTATGACGAGTTCTTCACACAGACTTGACACCTGGAGACGCGCGAGAGTAGATTGCCCGCCTTGATTGTCTGCTGCTCGGGCCGCTGGAACTGTTCGCTATCCTCCAGCGTCACCATCCAGAAGCTCGTCATCGTCTCATAGAAATGGCAGTGTCCCTTAGCCCCATTGCACTCAATGAACGGCGTGGCCCGGAAGTCCTCCAAGCAGGAGCCAGGCGATTGTAGCGCCTGTCCACCGCCCCCATTACCAACGGCAGTGTGCTACAAAAATTTTGAATGGGATTATCAAGACAGTTTTTATACACTGATAACGATGGTATTCAGGCTAGCAAATCGATAAAAATCGATAATCGCCAAGCGTACACAATTTTAAAGCTATAGCTACCAAATAATGTTAGCGCTATCAGAAATTACAATATCTTCCACAGTTTCTAAACTTGGAAGGTATATCACAAATATATAGCCTTCGAATATCGATAAAAAATTTGAAAGTGATATATCGGAAGGTGTTAAAGATGTTAAAAATAGAGTCACTAAACTTGGAAGGTATCTTGCTGTTAACCTCCAAAGAATCTCGGCATATATATATATTTTTTTAATCAGATCACGCCCACATCCGCCGCCCCCAGTAACTTCGAAATGCGCTGCCAAACTTGGGCAAATATATCCAACACTTTTAGCAAGCAAATTTTAAAGCCAAATTTGAAAACTAAGAATCTGGGAATCTTCTTTAAGGATTGGTATTCCTTGGCTGTTCTGCCGTTAACAATTGGCATTATCAAAGTATTTAGCAGTCGGTTAGGCCTGACTGTATTTCTTTCAGTGTAACTTACCATGAGGAAACTGTACCCGATCCATAGTCCCTCCCAGCCATTGGGGCAGTTGGGTATCGCCACCGATTGGCTGTGCACGGCAATCACATTGGCTGGCGCCTCGCAGACGACGCAGCGTGAAATGTATTTACGGATCTCGTTGTCGTTGACCGGCATCATCGGGATGGGTGCCGATGTGGATAGCCAGAAGCTTCTGTCGTTGCGCGACGCATAGTTGCATACGTTGTTCTGTCCGCAGGACAGCACCGGCAGTGTGGAGAAGTGCTGCACACACGAGCCGGGCTGGCCGAGATCCTGGTTATGCGAATAATCATTGCCATCTACATAGAGCAGTGAGTAGCCAGTCCACAATTCGACGTGACCCGCCGCACACTGTGGCACCTGATCGTTTTGGCTGTGACGCGTCACCAGGATGCCGGTCAGATAGTCCTGGGCACCGGTGCACGGCTGGCCGGGCTCACCCTTGTAACCGATGGCGCCAACAGCGCCCGCATAACCTATCACTCCCTGCTCGCCACGTTCACCCTTGATGCCGGGACGACCGACGGCGCCGGTTAGACCGATCGCACCACGTTCGCCCTTCTCGCCACGTTCGCCTTGGATGCCAATGAGTCCGGAGGCGCCCGGTGGTCCAATGTCGCCCTTTAGTCCATTGTGACCGGGATTGCCGGGTTCACCCTTTGGTCCGGGCGGTGGTAATAGGCCAGGCTCACCCTTAGTGCCGCGAGCGCCGGGCTGACCGTTAAAGCCATCACGGCCCTTGAGACCGGCCAAACCCTTCTCGCCCGGCGCACCAGGACGACCCGGCTGACCATCCATGCCAGTCATGCCCATATTACCTTTGAGACCGATTTGTCCAACCGGACCGGGTGCTCCACTCGCTCCCCTGTCACCCTTGTCGCCCTTTTGTCCTTCGAAGCCAGCGACGCCGCGCTCACCCTTGGGCCCCGGATAGCCGGCCTCTCCCTTCAGGCCGGGCACACCATTGAAGCCAGCACTGCCATCAATGCCAGGCGCACCGGTCATTCCACGCTCACCCTTCGCACCCGTCGGACCAATGGGTCCGGGCAGACCTATAACACCAGCGTTGCCGGCCAGGCCAGGCAAGCCGCGATCTCCCTTTATGCCACGTGGTCCAGGTGCACCTGAAGTTGGAATTCAATTTGCATAGAATGTGGTCCAATGTGTAACAATGCTAATGCTAATCATACCTTCTCTTCCGGATTTGCCATTACGTCCGGGCAGACCCTTTTCGCCCTTGACAATGGGCCCAGGTGCGCCCGGCTCGCCATGGAAGCCCATATCACCCTTTAGTCCGGGCATGCCAGACAGGCCATTGATGCCAGGGGGTCCGGTTAGACCACGATCTCCCTTCTGGCCCGGATAGCCATTTGGTCCCTGGTTGCCCTTGCTGCCCTGAAGTCCAGGCATGCCGGGCCGGCCTTCCATGCCGCGCAGTCCCTTCTCACCCCTCAGATCCAGTAATTTGATTTGGGTGGCTGGTCCCCTCGGACCCCGTTCGCCCTTGTCACCCTTCTGGCCAGTCTCGCCAGGATATCCTTGTCCGCCCGCAAGACCCATGACACCCTTAAGGCCAGCGACACCTTCTATGCCACGCTCGCCCTTGTTGCCCTTGGGTCCGGCATAGCCGGGAGCGCCACGATTGCCTTGGGGTCCTGGCAGACCATTGACGCCAGTAGCGCCAGTCGTGCCCGGCTGTCCGGCAATACCCTTGTCACCTTTTGATCCAGTTGCGCCAGGGTAGCCAGCATCACCTTTCTCACCTTGCCGTCCATTTTGTCCATCGAAGCCGTCACGTCCAGCGTTGCCCTTCTCACCCGGAGCGCCGGGCCGTCCATGTATGGGTAAAGCAGGTAGACCCTTGTCGCCAGGCATGCCTGGCAATCCGGGTTGTCCGTCCTGTCCGCGTAGTCCGGGCAGACCGGGTTCACCCTTCTCTCCCTTTTCTGAAGCATCGCCCGGTTCGCCCTGTGGTCCATCGAAGCCCTGCAGGCCCTGGTCACCCTTCACGCCATTGTAGCCATCGGCACCATTTTGACCGGGTTGACCCATTGGACCGGTATCGCCCTTAACACCCATAATGCCGGGTGGTCCGGGTGGACCACGGACGCCGGGCTGGCCTTCGTTGCCAGTCAAACCGCTCTCACCCTTGTCTCCCTTCATTCCTAAAAGCCAACGATGATGAAGATTATTAGACGGAGTTCACTTTTTGTTGAGGAGACAAGACTTACCAGAAACACCAGCTATGCCGGGAGGACCACGCTTGCCCATGGCACCGGCTGGGCCCGTGAAGCCCTTCTGACCATCGTTGCCGGGTGCACCGCGCTCACCCGTGGTGCCGGGCATGCCAACGTTACCGGGCTTGCCAAGCTCGCCCTTGGTGCCGTCACGTCCCAGAACACCATCCATGCCGGGACTGCCGGGTGGGCCGGGACGTCCTTCGGGACCAACTGGGCCCGGTTCACCCTTGGCACCGAGTAGGCCAGTCGGACCCGGTGAACCGGGGAAACCGGCATCACCCTTTTCGCCAGGATAACCAGGATTGCCATCCGGTCCGACGCGGCCAGGAGCTCCAACGGTGCCGCGATCGCCCTTCTCGCCAATCAAACCATCGCGACCTTGTGGGCCACGTGGTCCCGCCATAGTGATGCCTTGCTCTCCCTTTTGTCCACGCTCGCCATTACGACCGGGCGGTCCACGGAGTCCATCCTTGCCGTTGCTACCGGGTACACCAAATTGGCCGGGATTGCCCTTGTCGCCGCGTTGTCCGGTCAAGCCGCGTGGTCCAACCGTACCGTCTGTTCCCTGGGGACCCGTTGAGCCCTTCTCGCCGGGCAGGCCATGGTCACCCTTCTGGCCCATTTCACCATTAGGTCCGGGCATGCCAGTGTTGCCACGCTCACCCTTGTTGCCCTTAAGTGGCACCTTCAGTTCACTGGCGGCGCATGTGCCAGGTTCGCCCTTGAATCCAACATAGCCCGCGGAGCCTTTGTCACCCTTGATGCCATCGGAACCAGCACGACCCGGTTCGCCCTTGATGCTTAGACCATTGATACCATCGTAGCCGCGCTGACCATCCCTGCCAGGCGCACCATCATTACCAGGCTGACCGGCATAGCCCCTGTCGCCCTTGATTCCCATTTCGCCCTTGAGACCAGGAGTGCCAGCAAATCCGTTCTCGCCTCTCTCACCCTTTACGCCGGAGGCACCGGGATATCCTTGCTCGCCCTTCTGTCCCTTTTCTGGCTTGATCAGGCTCAAGTTCTGAAAGCAGGAATCACCCTTGAAGCCCTGCGGTCCGGGTACACCCGGATAGCCTTCCTCTCCCTTCTGACCCTCGGCTCCGGTTTGTCCAGTTATGCCATCTTCACCGCGCTCGCCTTGATAGCCGCGCTCACCGGGTGGTCCACGCTCGCCGGGATTGCCAGGTGTGCCGGATATGCCATGTTCACCCTTGTCACCCTTCAATCCGGGTGGACACAATGAGCACTTGCCACCCACATCACCCTTGGGGCCCATGTCACCCTTATCGCCATGATTGCCGGGGCGACCATCTTCACCTTTTTGTCCGGGAGTACCAGCGCGACCTGGTAAGCCAGGTCGGCCCAATTTCGAATCGCCGGGCACACCACGCTCACCCGCAAAGCCGCGCTCACCCTTGCTGCCTTTTTGGCCGGGGTGTCTACGAATTCAACAAAGAAAAATTGTCACATAAAACTAATCTTTTCTGAAAGGGAGCAAAGGTTGCCCGTGTTCACTTACCCGGGTTGTCCATCATCTCCTTTAGGTCCTTGGATACCGATACCTGGAATACCATCTTCGCCATTTTGTCCTTCTGGTCCTGGCGGTCCATTGTGGCCAATTGGTCCTTTGGGACCTATTGGTCCTGGGCGGCCAGCGTAACCTTTGTCACCCTTTTGTCCCGGAGGTCCTTCATTGCCCGGATTGCCGGGCAAGCCGGGGCCACCCTTGGCTCCCGTATATCCTTTCGGTCCTGGTGTTCCGTCCACGCCGTCCAAGCCCTTGGGACCGGGCTGGCCAGCATAGCCACGTGGTCCCTTTGATCCAGGTGCGCCCGGCTGCCCGCGACCACCGCCCGGTGGTCCTTGGGGACCAACCAGACCAAGAGCTCCCGGCTTGCCATCACGTCCCGGTTCACCCTTCATACCCGGCTGGCCGGACAGGCCATTTAAGCCGTTCTCGCCACGATCTCCCTTTTGTCCGCTTGGTCCGGGGGGGCCAAAGTTACCTTGACGACCCTAAAAACCAAAAGATAAAATATGGAGGCGTTTCGATTTGAATCCTCTTGGCTTGAAATGGACGTGTGACTTACTCTTTCACCGGCACCGCCAGGCATACCCTTTTCACCCTTTTGTCCATCATGTCCAGGCTCACCAGCCGGTCCAAGGCCGCCCTTGTTGCCCATCGGTCCTATTTCACCCTTCTGGCCGACATCTCCGCGCTGACCGACGACGGTGTCGGTGCCGTGGGCTGGCAGCCTTGGTGCTGGATCTCCCTTTTCGCCCTTCTCGCCCTGCTTGCCAGCCAGTGGTATGGCAAAGCAGGCGGCACCCTTTTCACCCTTGTTGCCGCGATCACCACGTAGTCCGGGCGGTCCATATGGACCCGAATCACCGCGTTCTCCCTTGTCACCGCGTTCGCCCTCGGGGCCGGCGAGGCCGGGACGTCCAGCAAAACCAGGTTCTCCCTTCTCACCCTTGGCATAGTCACCGTTCTCCTTGGCCGGATCACCTTTCTCGCCCTTGATGCCGGGACCGCCAGGAAAGCCGCGTGGTCCGGTCATACCTTCCAGACCGGGAACGCCGAGCAGACCCTGTTTGCCCTCGCAGCCATCCTTGCCACTTGTACCGGGATTACCGGGGGAACCTGGTGTACCGGGAAAACCGCGCAAGCCCGGCATACCGGGTATACCGGACATACCTCCTTCACCCTTATCGCCACGTGCTCCATATGGTCCTGGATCACCCTTTTGTCCCTTGTCACCAGGCGGTCCCTCGGGACCGGCGTATCCCTTCAAGCCCTTGAAGCCAATCTGACCCTCGGGCCCGGGCAGGCCACGATTGCCCTTCTCCGCAATGCACTTGGGCACACAGCCCCGGCCCCCCGTACAATTCTTGGCCGAATCAACAATATCGTAACTCTCGTCTATCGAGAATGGTACTCGTGAATCGTCTCTCTGGCGCACATTCTCATGTATGGAGCCCGATGTGCCCGATTGCTTCCAAAATTGCTGTAAAAAACATTCGCATGAATTTATTTTTGATTAATTTAGTAATTCATAAGCAATAAAAAATTTATTCTTACAGCGTTGGTACTAAAAACCGCTCCAGCAAACACAGCGGCGAACAGCAGCCTATAAAAAGAAAAAAACAGAAAGAAATTAAGCAAAAAATTTATTTTAAAAAAAAATTGGCTCAGTTTTTTTTTATAACGTTATGCTTTGCAGCAATATTTGTCAAGTCGCTTATCTTAAAAGAGTAGATGTCTGTGTGTGTGTGTGTGTCTGCACGAAAGAGAGTGCGCGCAGCGCAGAGAGCAACGCTGCTTAAGAGAGCGTCGATCATATTCACTCTCTTCGCTGCACACACATTCGCACACACATATGCACTGCGCAGCATGCACTAGATTTGCAATATTTGAAGGGCACTGGAACTTAACGAATAATTAGTTACAGTTGTGGGAGCACTGCATGTGATTTAAATTGATTTTAATTTAAAAAAAAATTGAAAAGTACTGTCAAAATATATTAAATTCATTCGTTTTTAATTGTTTTTAGTTTTAATAAAAATAAGATATATATAAATATTTACTCACCGCTTCCAGTGGGGCAACATAATGCCCTCTGCACTTTGGCTGCACAGTTATTTCCTGCTGTCCTCGTTGACTTAAAATTTAATGTTGCCGTCGATGGTCTGAAAGGCAGAAAAGTAGGCACTTTATTTTTTTTGTCGCCTGCTAAAATTTCTGGGCACTCAACTAAAAATTCTAAAATAAAGCTTAACGCTCGATAGTAATATTATTTTTCTTTAATTTTTCCAAAATATCTGTTTAATTTACTATTTTTTTTATAGTTGAATTTGAATATGTTATACTCGAAGTTCAGGCAACAAGCACGTTACAGTTTTGAAAGCACTGTGATTGCCCAAATTAAAGATTTTGCTGTAAAATATAATGTTGCATTTGAAATAATTTGCATTTGTTTGATTTCATGCAAAGCGCACGTTACAGTTTGACATTCACAATTGTGAGAATTTTCTTTTTGAAGATTGTATTTTTCTGTAATTCTTTTACAGGAAAAAAACTCAGTTTCCTTTTATTTTTTGTGACAACGAGTATTTGACGATTGTAGTTATTTTTTTTGTTCGAGTTTTGAGGTTGGTAGTGGCTTACGGTAAAATGATCCAACTGAATGGATCGAGTGGATCAAGCGTACTGAACTGAAAAACACGACCGAAACGCTCCGAACGAAATACAAACAAAGCACACCAACCAACCAGCTAGCCGAGAGCCACAAGACTAAAGGCCCAAGATTCAAGAGACTAAGCAAAACGCAGAGAGGCCAGCCTACTACTTACTCGAGAAGACGGAACACGACTAATTATAGTATAAGCTTCAGCCAGCCAAAAACCAAACAGCGATCACCCGAACGCTGCGCCGAAGTCAAAACGAACGATAAACGTTCGCTCGGCGCACACGTACGCTATCCATGTGTGAGATGTGCGCGTGCCCGTTTGACTCTGTTGTGTGTGTGTGTATGTGTGTGTCGAACGGATGGGCGACACAAATACATGCACAAATATGTAGCAACCATTTAAAATCCAAAGCAGGCAGCTCCCAACCTAACTAGAATTCGAATATAAATACGAATACGAATACGAATACGAATATGAATATGAATGTGAATATGAATGAAACTGTGTTGATAAGTCTGAAACTAAGTTGCTACTCTTTGTTCGTCTTATTGTTGTTGTTGTGGGTGTTTGATATGAGGCTGGAGTTAGTTTTTTTTCTAGTTGGATACACATTAATCGGATTTTATTTCCCCCTTTAGTTGGAGCACCTACTACTAACAGAGTGTTCAGTAAGTAATCGGTTGGGGCTGATAGCCCCAATTGTAAGATCGGGCACATGAGTTCCGTTATTGCCACGCCATTGACGCTTCTGATAGGGCACACGATCCGGCTCGACTTTTTAGCTTCTTGTGCTAATTTTCGAGTCGTGCTCGTTTGCTGCTTGAGATGCACTTACAAAAATCAAATGTGCTCAAATTTGGGCAACTAACGTAATTGCATTGGGAAATAACTGACTGAAGAATTTTAAAATGTGACTTACATATATGTTTGATGATTCTATAGATTTGGTTAATAAAATAAAACAATTACAAATTGTTTTTTTTTTTTTATATTTAAAATTCAAAATTAAGGTTAAAGTTTGCCTAAAGCATGCTTAAAGATTTTTTATTTCATTTTAAATGATTGCATATCATGGAATTCTTTTTGCTTATAATGCTTGTATTTTAAATTTATTCCTACAGTGTATAGTTTTGAGAGGTTTTGAGTCAAGGCAGGGCTACTTAATTTTAAAATCTCTGATAAGGCTTGAAGGTTTTTTGTGGATCTCTGATCTTTAAAATATATTTTCAAGCAACATGATTGTGATTAGGGCTAGGTTTTTTTTGGTTACGTGTAATACCTAAACAGTTCCATAAGTACTGAATGATGTGTACAAGGAAATCATTCGATTTATTGAAAGCTTAGTTATGAAATAAACTATAGAATAATTATATATTAGTTGAGTTGACATTTTTTAATTAGTATTTTAATTATTATTATTATTATATTATTTTAATTAATTTCAAAAATTAAATTCAAATGTCGCTTAAATAATATTAAAACTAAGCCATAGGATCAAAGCGAGCAACCGATTCAGAAAATTCAGAGAATCTCCAATATTCAAATATCACAATTCCAGCAAATAAGCGCCTAAGATAATTTCTTTGTGTTTTTTTTTACATTCCATTTATTAACAAACTATAGAAAATACAATAATGAGACCAGTGGGTCGTGTACCAAAATCGAGTCCGACATTAATCTTGCGCAAGAACCCTGATTGTGATTGTGTTTGTTTTTTTTTTGGGGTATTACTTGGTAGCGTTTCAAAACAGACATCAACAAGTGGACATTTCGTAAAGTTCTATTTATAACAAAAATCTGCGTACTAATTAATTGAAAAAGAAAAAAAAAAAACAGAGCTGATTTTCATGCTTGAACAGGAAATACGCAACCTTAGAGCCGCTTATCAGCCACAATTACAATCCACAATGCACAAGTACCAAATGAAAAAGCCTTAGCCTAATCACTCTGACGACGACTGGCGACGACACAAACAAAAGAGACTTAATAAGCTAACTAGGGAAATTATAACAAGGGAAAATATATACTAAAAAAAAAAATAATATATTATTAAATACATATTTGCCTGTCGTCGTCGTCGACGTCGTTGTCGCCGTTTCCTCATTTCAAGGCAACAAAGTGCTAAATTCAGTAAAACAAAAAAATAAGGAAAAAAAAGAAAATCATCACCAGCCCATCAGCAGCAGCAGGCTGCGCAACCAAAACCCAAAACGCGCCCCACGCAGCCCACATCCCCCACTCCCCGCCCCATACTCAAACGTCGCCGGCACGCATACATTGAAAGCACCAAGTTACATTTGTGTGCGTGAGCCGAAGTCGAGCCGAACGCCTAACGAGTGCGACTTCGGGCAGACACGATTCGCGCTTGCTGGCAACGAATTCGAATTTCTTTTGTGCCGCCCGATTTTAGTAACACTTTGAACGCTTGACGATCTCCACATGTGGGGAGTGTTGTGTTGTTCCCGACGATCGCAGCAGCCGCAACAGCACAGCTAATCAAGCAAGCAGCAACATTTTCTCTGTTAGTCCCCAATAACAGTAACATCAAAAAAAGAAAAAAGAATAAAAAAACAAACACAATAGACTCAAATTTTGAATGTGCTATATATACTATATATATGCCAGTTTCTATCAAAAGTTTAAACAACAAAATTCTCAATGTTTATATTTCGCAGTCATAGTGTGTGTAAAATTGCAGTGAGATTTTAAGTTTGTCCCCCGTTTCCAAGTTCGCATCGACTTTATTGTGGTGGTGGTCAGGCTGAGGACCATGATGATGTTGCCCAGAGATCGAACGCATCTCTCGGGTCTACTAACTGTTCTTTGTCTGTTGGCCAGCGTTGTACCCATTACACCCTCCTCAAAGGTAAGTTAAAGAAAACAGTCAAAAAATTATTATTGCTACATTTAAATTTGTGCAAATTGTGTAAAAAGCAATACAAATTTTTAAGGTATGTCACCAGTGACTCTCAAACTGTATGCAGACTTTGCAATTCTCCTAACACTCAGCACCAGTTCATCTCAAACTGTACGACTATTTCAAAGTTGTACAATTTCAAAGTTGTACAATTCATCAGTGCTTGTAAAACCGCGTGCATATATTCAATGCATTTGTCATCATTAACTAGTTGTTTCACAACTGTGTTGTTTTTTTTTAATCTGCAGTAAAACTTGAGCATATAGTATCAACGAGAATTAGGTCATCATTGCTGTATTTTATCGTCCGACAAAAAAAAGCGCATTGCCCCGTTATTTCCTTGGGTCTATTGCATTACGAATGTGCATCTATTATATTTCCGGCACATGCAGCTCTTTAGATAAAACCCGCTTGTTCATCTTTATTAATTTTTTTTAAGTTAAGCTGACTTCCTTGATCCGTGCTCTCTATCACTCTCTCACTCTCTCTCTCTCTCTCTTTACTTATTAAGCTGAGTTCCTTAATGATTTATCAATGATCTCTTTCACTCTCGCTCTCTCTGACTCTTCTGACGCTTCTTTTTTAAGTTACGCTGATTTCCTTGATACATTCTCTCTCTCTTGCTCACTCTCTCTTCCTTCCTTCCTTCTCTCTCTGTCCCTTTCTCTGTCTCTCTCTGTGTCAGTCGGTGGGGTTTTAAAAGTTTTTGATGTCATCGCAGATTTGGCAATCTTTGAGGACGGAGGCAGGGTGCAAAAGGTTAACGAGTGTTATCAACAAATTAGCGATAACGATAACCCGCGGGTCTTCCTTCTACGCATAGTCATTAAGTAATTTAAATATTTTAAAATTGCTATTAATTGTTTCCGGTTGACAATGAAAAACAATTCTAAAATTATTTAATACTTATTCAACTCGTGTTTCACATATTATGTTTAGTCAAATCATGATTTAAGATTGTTTTCTTTTTTAGTAGAAATGTCAATTTGTCATTGAGTTTTGTTGCTTTTATTAATGTTTTTTAAATTTGCTGAGCACTAAAATAGTTTTTCTAAAATAATATTTTGGTTAATGTGTGGCCCCTGTAACTATGCAACAAAATATTTAAATCGCAGCCAAATTGCAAATAGGATAAACAGCTAAAGTAAATATTTGATTAGAATTGATTTAATTCTTCAAACTAAATGCGCACTTAAAAACTTCAAAACTGAACTAGAAAAAATAGGAAAACAATTTCGTCATGTTTAATAATGTATAGCTTATGCTAAGACAACATTTGTTGTTTGGCAGTCTTAAGTCGTCTTGGCTCCGATCTCAACTCATGCTAAGCTTATCAAAATGATTATATATATATGTGTATATATATTGTGTTAATCGTACAGATTTAATTAGGTTTATTGCTATGTTGGCGGCATTGACGGTTGATGATGATAGCATGTCGCTCAGTCTGCTGATTATGATTATTACTTGGTGAGTGATTCCACGAACTGAAAATAGAATTTCTGAAGTGTCGCCAACCCCAAAGGCTATCGCCTAAGCATGACTTTTGCCAGGGCGCCATAGCAAAAAAAAAAAAAACATTCACACAAATCTCAGCTAAGTTTTATTTGTTACACAAATTCAGGGCAAATTATAATTATTATTATTACTACTACTTTTTCTGAGGGACTCTCGACTCACGTGTTTCGCTTTGGAGTTGGAGTCATTTGACGGCATTTGGTAATTTGAGCTTGGCATTATTTATTTCGCACTCGGTTACGTGGTCAATGTCATTGTAGTTGTATTATTTCTTCTACTTGCAACTCCCAACTCCGGCAACTCTTCAGCGCCTTTGTGGCTAGCACAATATGAAGAAATGAAAACCGCAAAAATGCTAAAACTTGATTTACATTTTAATGCTACTGGTTTTGTTGCTTACGCATTTGCCAATCACCCTCAAACTGTGCGCTGTGACAACTGGTTTTCACATTTAGCTAAAACGATTTAGTGCGCTACATTTAACAGCGAAGTGATTTCCTTTTCCGTCTCACAATCGCATCCATTCAAACGAACACAACACGCGCTCGCTCGCACTGACTGCCAAAGAGCGCCTTAAAGTTTAAGAGAACGCACGCGCTCAACATTTAAGAGCAACAAGTGCGCGTGTGTGTGTATTTAAGCGATTGCACTTAACATTTGCTTTGCTTAGCTGCAATTGCCGGTGATGACAGCGACGGCGACGTCGACTGCGACTGCGTCTGACTATTCTATGAATGAATTTTTGATAAATATACACTCTCTTTATCAGCAGAGCGACTCTGGCTCCAGTTTGAACTTAGGCTGCAGCTGCCTATATATAAAAAAAAAAAACAACAACAATCAAATTCATTTTTATATGCGTGTGCCTGTGTGAGTTCTTTTCTGCTGCCGACAATTAGCAGTTGAAGTGATTGGTTGCTTGGTTAGGGGTTAGCCGGGGGCGTGGGTAGGGGGTGCAGCTGCGGCTGCCTTTTGACGCTCTGCCTCATTTCAAATTAGAATTGAAAGTTTGTTGTTGTTCTTCGATCTGCGCTGCTGTTGCCGCTGTTTCGTCTCTCGCTCTCTCCCACTCTTCTCTTTCATGCTGTTTCTTGGCTTGCGCTTTGTTTATGCAAAAGGCATTTTTGTTCGCGCTTCTCAGTCCTTAGGCTGTCCCTAGACACACACATGCACACACATAAATCACTGACCAGCTATAGACATAACGGGGCCACCCAAGCAAACAACAACAACAACAGCAATAACGGCAAAAAGAACACTCGTCTTTCTTTATGTATTCTCTTTATGTGTTGGAAGTTTATTTGCGTGCATTTCGTAAAATTGTTTGGCGAGTTGCATTTCAATTTGACTCAATTATTTATTTATCTGCAACTGAATGCGGAAATTATGCGAAGTGTTCGCGCTCTCTCTCTCTCTCGCTCTCCCTTTGAATAACATGTCGTATAAGTGATATATGCAACTAGCGACTAACAACAACAACTGCAACAGCATTGTGCATATTATTCTTTTTTTATAAATTAAAGCGATTATTTGATGCTGTATTCATTGCGCTTAAAGCTCAAGAAATTGGGTTATCAAGCATCTCAGAGCCTCAAACGCAGACGCTTGTTATAATATGGTTTTTTTTTCTTGTTTTATTTTTTTTTTTAGTTGTTATCAGTTTTATTTAGTTGCAGGCACATTTTCGTTGTGAAATCGGAATTGGAATTCATTAGATCTCAAAAGAGTCCATATATACACATACATAAATCACTCACTGTCCTTCCCATGTGGCTGGCGTCATTGCTAAAAATACGGCACGCTTCCAATTTGTCTCTCTTCTTTTTAGCAACAATTTGAAATAGTTGTTTGATTGCTCAAAAAAGCATTGGGTCAAAGTCAACAATAAGGTTAACGCCTTTCAGATAAGGCAGCAGCATAGAAATTAAAACTGGACTTGTGTCTCAATTGACAATCTCTAATTTAGCACAAGCTGAATCTAAAATTGAATATTATTTATATTAAGATTAAGATTTGTATACATGTATTTCACATATTTTCTTGAAAGAATCATAGTTATAAAGACTGTCTAGGTAGAAGTCCTGAAACTGAAAGGAAATTTGAAGGGATTCGTTGCGTTTGAAAGAGGCAGAAGTTTTAGAAAAGAAAGAAATTGAAAACATTTATAGTAAGTTATATTAAATGCCAGTAGATATTACAAAATTAGCATAGAATTCTTCTTCTTTCTTATGCCATCTTGAAAAAAATTCAATTAATCTCAAAGTATATCCAAGCTATATCTTTAGAAACTGTGGTTTTTATAGCAATTAGAATCAATCAATTTTTATCGATTAAATAAAGTAAACTTAATCTGTCCACAAGAGAACTTATATTCCAAATTAGAAAACTCTAATTCATATAGAAAAACTGAAGAACATGACTAAATTGAGTTGGTTGTTGCTGCTAATCAGACATATATAAAATGGCATATACTCTATGGGTTTGGAGATGTATTTGCAATAGGTTTAGGGTAGAAAAATCACTCAATACTTCTATACAGCAATCTGTCGTTATCACATATAAAGTTTGACAGTGACTGTGCTGTCAGTTGCACGTAATTTGAGTGCGCTGCAATTAGTTATCATCTGTCATGCGTTTGTCTAAACAATTATGCCGAGAAACAACAAGTTGCAAGCGATCTGTAATTGAATCGCTTACTCGATGCACAATTTTAGCAGCCTTCACTATGCAACTCTTTCACTTGTTCAAGTACTCAGTTGTTCGAGTGTTCGAGTGTTTGAGTGTTTGAGTGTGTGGGTGTTTTGTTGTCAAATCTCGCAGTTGGAATCTCCATGTTGTGTGTGTGTGTGTGTGTTTGAATGTGCAGATTTCTGCTAGACGACGACGACGCTGTCTTTATGATGTCAAAAAATAAAAAAATGATGTCATGCTGCAAGAGCGCTACAACAATAATAATAGCAACAGAACAACTGCAACCAGAAGAATACAAAAAAAAAAGAAAAAAAAAACATTAACAATAACAATAACAAATAATATACAGCAGCCAAAGCAGGCACAGTCCAGTCCAGATGTGCATTCATTATGCTCTATATATATACACACATATGTACATATATGTGTGTGTGGGCATGAATTTTGATGTCAATCACACGTTGCTCATATGTTTGCTCCACATAACATTTAAAACACATACCCTATACTCATAAATGGGTTACGTATGTATAAATATTTTTGAGCAGATTTTAGCTACTAAAACTTATTCAAACTAGCCTTATGTGTTTACCATTTAATTGTCCTGAAAGATATTAAATGCTTTTGAGTAATTATAATGAATGTCGATTCAATTTGCATCTTTGCAATGCAAAAAAACTTCAAAGGCATAGCAGTCAGCTTTTGCCAGGGTGTTCGCTGTGTCAGTTGCTTATGTGTATGGTAAGACTAGTTTTTGGGATTTATTCTATGCTATTAGTGCTTATGCAGGGTATTTGCTAGTCGACTATTTGTATACAGCATGCACTTGGCATGCTTTTAAACACTTTTTATGATTGCAGTGTTTTCTTTTTTGTATTTTTTTTTTTTTTTTTTGCACTTGTGGTATGTAGTTTTTCGCTGTAAAACATCAAATGTTGATTGATGGCGCGTGAGCTGTTGCAATGTTGGCGAATTGGGTCAATTGTGACGCACGATCAATTGACAGGACTTTTGCACACACACATTGATAATCCGTATGAAGTTGGTCGTCTGCAAGCACAACAAACAACAGACAACAAACAACACACCACACACAACTTGGCAACAAAGAGTTCGCATTGAAATTCAACAGATAACCCCTTTGTCCATGCTTCACATCTTTTTTACTGCTCAGCAAAATATAAAATGACATGCGTCTTTTATATATATATATATATATATATATATATATATATATATGTTATAGAATCATGTGAAGCGTACAATTTAATGCCAAATTAAAATGTATTAATTAAAATGCCCAAGGAAAGCTGTCAGCGCATAGCGTTCGCTGTCTTCTTATCAGCCATGATTTATATACATACTACATACATATTATATTATATATACATATGTACGATATTGTTTTTTTTTTTTTTTTTTGCTTTTGTTTTTGTGCCACATCCGGGCCGCTTAGCCGCCATCTTGTGTGCGAGTAAGGCAGAGATTAAGTCGCAGGTCCGACTCTACGGATTACACTAAATCGTAAATACAAATTCTCTACTTAGTCCAAGTCAAAGTTGTTCAGATTTCTATATGCTTGCAGCAGGGTATTATAGATGGGGGCTTGAAGTTTGTAACGCATTAAAGGAGTCAAGATAAAGTATTTATTCTTGATCAGTAAGAACAGCCGAGTCGATATATCCATTTGCGTCTATCTGCGAAATTATCCGTCATCGCGGAAGCTATATTAATGAAACTGTTTACATATATAAACATATGTCGGATTAGAGTGGATCGGTTGACTATATAATTTAATGGCCATATGAACAATCATTTAAAAATATGAATAACTTCCCTCGCTTATCTAGAAGATAGATATTCAAACCAAACACATAAAATATATATATAATATATATATATATATATATATATATATATATACGGTTGAATTTTTAATTTTATAATACAATTAAAATGTTGGCAAGGGTATAAAAATTCAGCTTGCTTAATATACTTTTTCTTTCTTGTTATTTTTTTAATTTGTCAAAATTCCACTCTGAATTTGTATTATTTTTTGCTGCGCTCTGCATTTTATGCAGCATTTCGTAATCATCCCAGAAAGTTGAATTATGGGTATCACTAACACTTCTATATACATAAATATATATTTTTTTTATTTCAACGGAACTCGACTTGTGAATTCCAGTGCGCGTCATAAGATACCCTGCAGGCGAATGTACTCGCACTTGCATGCGCACTACTCTTAGGATCACACACACACACACACATATATATATATATATATATATATATATATACATATAAATATATATGTACAGAGATATTTATATATATATAGAGTGTCGTCTGTGGGTCGCCAGTTGGGCGTGGGTGTGTGGCATCAATTGTCGCCGCTCTGATTCAAGTGGGGGGCTTGACAACTTTGACCTTAAACTGCAAGCTCGGCTGCAATGCGTGACAGAGACGGACAGTGAAAGAGAGAGAGAGAGAGAAAGAGAGAGAGAAGGAGAAAGAGGGAGGCAGCAAGAGCGAGCATGCGATCACAATTGACATTAACATGTGTAAATGCGCTCAAGTGAGCCACTGACACACATCATGTAAGCGACTCAATCACACACACACACACAACACACACACATACATACGCAAAGATTATATGCTTGCATAGTGTAAATGATACGACACGTGCAATTTTGTAATGCAGTGGCGTAGCAGGCTGCTTTTGAAAGGGTTAGCTACGCTTCGTTTTGCAAAGGATTTTGTGCAACAAAAATTAGCCTAGAAAAATTCAGAATATGAAAAAGATAAAAGTAGTAACAGTAAATTTGTAAGTAAACATGTTTCTTGTTAACAAATTTTACATTTCTTTATACTGAAGTGTGACATCAAAATGAACAAACGCAATGAAAATGTTGAGTTGCTTTCATGAATTTAATTTACGTGTGTAAATTTCTTACTATTTGTGCTCCATTCAGTTTTGTTGCAATAAAATATTGGCTAAGTAGGCTATTATTGCTGTGACCAGCTACATTCGCACCTACATATGTGAACCTAACCTGCTCAACTCTCGAAACAGATTCCAATACATGTCTACTATATATAAATAAATATGCATACATATATATATTTACTTATTATGTGAGTATATGACTTTAACAATATTTGGGTTCCCAACGATGTTTCGATGGCTTTGTCCATGCCTCTGTCTCCTTGCTGACGTCGACAATTCCGAGCCCGAGTGCAACAATGTTCTGCTCGCTATAATAATAAAATAAAACAATATGCAGCTCTCAGATCGGGGCAGACAGTTGTTGCTCTCATTTGTGGAGGTTTTTTTTTATGTTTTCCACTTGTTGCGCTGTCTGTTAGTTCCCCTATAAAAATATATGTATGTGCAGATAAATATATATATATACATATGTATATGTTTATGTATATAGTATATGTATGTAAATTATGTATTTTCGTGTTGCTTGGCAAGTGTCAAGTTCAAGGAAATTGCAGAGCTTGTCATTAGTTATAAACGTGTTTCCATTTGCTTGCCCAGGCAGAAATAAAAGAAATGAAAAACTTGCCACTTGGAATTTGAATTTAAATTTGAATTTTGAATTTGGATTGGCTGCCGTTGGGCAATTGATTGAATGAAATTCGAAGGTTGCATTCTGGGTGTTTTTGGTTTTTTATTGCTGCATTTTCAATTGAAGGAATGTGTGAAACCCTAACCTGACCAACAGCTAAATAACTTAAGTTACCCAGCGCATATTGGGTTATTGGGTCTATGGATTAATTCAGCGAATACGATTTTCATTAAATGTTAAATACTGACATTTGAGTTGTGCACACATATATTTATATCTCTTGAACTCTTAAACAACAATAAGCCATATCATATTAAATATGCATAAAAAAAAAAAAAAATCGTTTATTTAAATGAGGCATTATTTAAATGAAACGGCAGTTTTTTGCAGACTTGTTAAATTAAATTGTCTAAAAATCCAAATGAGAAGTGATAAATTTTGATAATGAAATTAGTAAATTGAAAAGGTGAAATAAATTACAATTGGAATAGATATTTCCATCACTCTCCTAACACTTAAGGCGATTCCATATAAATTTTGTATCAAGTGCAACAAATTTTCTATAGACTCATCAAATGGAGCACATGCAACGATTGGTCATCAAGATCTCATCATTATAAATAGTAGGCATAATTAGAATTGTTTCGCGGGTCTGAAATCTGTTTGTGTTTAGAGAGTTGCATTATTTTCGGATACAGATTCCAGAAATTATTGAGTGCAATTGTTCCACGGGTTAACTATGCCAAACAGTCATACTCCTAAAAAACACACACACAACATACACACACACACACACACACACACACACAACATACACCTGCCATATGCATTATCGATTTTATTTTTGGGTCTTTGTCTGTGTTTTCTCGACTTTTCTGGTTAACCACACAGAGAACAAATTTTGTTTTATTTGGTTTTTTTTTTAAAAAACATTTTGTTGGATAGTTTCTTGGTTTTTATTTCATAGATTGTTTAGATTTAACGCTCTGATTTTCTGACTTACACGTCATGTGTGCATATATACACATATATATACTATATATACCATTAACACATGGCTTTATCAGGCTTTATTCTGAGAAGTCCCCGTTTTGGTTTGTTGCGTTGCAATATTTGATTAGCAGTCAACGCTTTGAACTTTTACCAATTTGTTTACCTGATTGCACAAATTGCATTATTTATTAGCATTCGAAGCAACAATTTTTCATTTTTACTTTGCTGAAAAATTCGCAAAAAAAATTTGACACTAATTTTCCAGTGCCGGCAAATATTTAACTCAAGAAAAAAACATACGTGCAACATGTGTGCGTTTTTTTTAGCATCACTTTTCTTTCTTTTTTTCTCGTTTTTTTTGTTGTTTTTTTTTCCTGTTTCATCTTTGAATAATGTTGTAGAATTGTTGGAAAGTTGATTGCAAGAAACCCCGACGACGCTCAAAGTCATAGGCAATAAATTAGCGTGATTTTTAACTAAACGGCGAATTATGTCAACTCTAAAAATATATTTTTGTTGGATTCGCAACAGCCACAACAACTAAACAAACTAAGGATGTTTATAAAAGACATTTGAACGCCACAGATGTGTGTCGCCAACTTATTTGATGAACAAACTCATCACTTTCATGCCACATGTCACAAATATATTTTGCAAGATAACATCACGAATTTTACGAGAATCGAATGCGTTTCCTTAATGATCACTTCAAGTGCCTGGAAGCTTACCAAATTGGGTTTATGAACTAGGGAATTTCACATATTCTGCCTTTGCAGGAATCGTAATTGTTATTGTATGTCTACAAGTTTATTGGCCATTATTGTTAGCAGGCTAAAAAGTCGAGACTTGGTAAAAGTACGTTTAGATCAATAAAAGTCTGCGTTATTTATGCGATTTTATAATTGATCAATAATCAGTATATTTTCAATAATATGATATTCTACATCAATTGGTAGGATTTATCTTTAAAATTGTGTGTTTTATTGCTATCGGAAATTGACATTCGAGAAACATGTTGATTATCGATGAAATAAAATTTTTATTATAATTTATATTCTAAAATTTTATAAAAAGTCTCAGAGTACGACTTGTTCTAGTAATGCTGGTTAAAACTTTATATATATTCTTTATGAAATCATAGATACATATAAAAATGTCTAATTCTGAAAATGAATAAAAAAAATCTAAGAAATTTTGTATGTAAATGGCTTAAAGCGATTTTTATAAAATATATTAATGTGAACATGTCAAAACTAAAATTTGAGTTGTAAATTGTTAAAGGATTTGTTGCAAAAATTCGGGGAGAAAAATCCAAAATCCAAAATCCAAATTCCAATTTCATGTCCCCCTATGGATTTTCTTATTATTTTGAAATACAGGAAAATTGCAGTTATATAGACTGAGATTCTAGATTTGAGGTTACCATTGCCTTCAGCTATTCCCCCATAAGGATTCCTTTGGTTTACTTTTGCTATTCCATATTTAAGCAATGCCCCGATTGGTGTCCGTTGCAATGATCCGTGTAATATGCGCTCGCGCAATTGCAACGCGGGGGCAGCTGCAACTGCCACGAGTGCAAATAAGAAACAATGGAAATTGCAAAATACACATACACAGATACATGTGTGTATGTGTGTGTGTGTGTGTGTGTGTGTATTAAAGATTATCTCATTGTAACGGAAATAGTGCAATTAAAGCACAAATTTAAGTATGCTCGCTAGTTGCAACGCGTTGCAGCTGCAGGCGCTTGAACACAAGTTGCCACAAGTTACACACATTCCATGCACCCGCAATTGTTATTGTTATGACTAATGGCCATAATCAGAAAATCAGAAAATATCTAAAGTGCATAAGGCATTGCATACCAGGCCATTAAGTGTGTATTATTGCATTGCACTGCTCTCAATTCGAATTGAATCTAAAAATATATAAAAAATGCAGTATTCACTATTCACTATTCAGTATTCACTATTCAGTATTCCATTCGCTGCTAGTTGGGCTTGATACGTGTGACAGTTAATTGAAATGCAGCCTTGCCACTTTTATAATTGATGCCAAAACATAAAATTTACTTAAATTTTGTAAATCTCAGCTTTTCTCTTTTTATAATCAGTAACAATTAAGAATTGTGTAAAAGGGGTATATTGGTTATGTGCAACAGGCAGTGGCAAGCATAAGGTATATTTATCTCATAAGGTATATATATATTCTCGATCAGCATCAACAGACGCGTCCCAGAGACTATGAGAGTACGACACTTAAAAAATTTAATTCAAGTTAACTTAATTTTATCGATAACTTAAACGTCTCACAAATATTGATTTTTATCGATTTCCGATAGCAGTAAAAGCCACAATTTAAAACTGTCAATTGATAAAATTTATTTATTAAAATCAAATTAATAACACAGGTTTCTTAATCTAAGCGTTTTAATAATTAGTAATTTATAATTAATTATAAATAATTAAAGCCAAGCTACGATAGCTATAGGAGAAAAAACTAGAATATTTAAATAAACTGAATTTATTAAGAATAGCTGTTAAAATTAATAAATCAATATGCTTGATGTGTGTCAGACTCATTTAAAAAGTGACAACAACCTGGCAACATGGACAACCTCGACTCTCCGGAGGAAACATAGTGTACGATTCGAATTAGGACAATCAGTTGATATCGAATATCATAAAACATAAATAAAACGATGAAGCTCAATTGAGAATGATGACAGCACCAAACTAGATGGCTAATCAATGGCAATCAAGGCTCGATCGAAGCGAACAAATTCAATTAGTTGTTGCAAATATATATATATATAGATATATAAATATATTTCATGGCTTGCGAACCCATTTCAGACTTGCAACAACACAATATGCGACTGCAAGGGCATCAAGGGACGCATTGGCTCCCCCGGTCTGATGGGCGTGCCCGGCAGTGAAGGCTTTCCCGGCGACGTGGGACCTGAGGGACCCGCCGGCTACTCCGGCGAAAAGGGCGACTCCGGCGAATACGGCGAACAGGGCGAAAAGGGACATCGCGTAAGTGCCAGCAAATGTCTATAACAAAAAATCAAAAACGAATAACTGAAATTTCTAGGGTGACGTTGGACGCAAAGGCGATATTGGTTCCGTGGGCATGCCAGTAAGTATATTCTCCGTAGTCTTGGTTAGTTGAGGCAACTGTAATTATTTTGCTGCAGGGTATTAATGGCGAGGATGGCACGAATGGACCGCGCGGCATTGATGGCTGCGATGGCGCCGATGGTGCCCAGGGTGCGGCTGGTTCGCCGGGTACGAATGGTCAGCGCGGACCCATGGGCAAGACTGGTTCGCCCGGTGCAACCGGTGATGCCGGCGAGGGTGGCATCAATTCCAAGGGCACCAAAGGTAATCAAGGCGAGCGTGGCATGAATAGCAGAGATGGCCCCAGTGGCTTCAAAGGCGTCACTGGCTACAAGGGCGAAATTGGATTCTCTGGCATTCAGGGTGAGAAGGGTGAACAGGGTCTCCAGGGCTACAAGGGTGAGGTGGGCGTGCCCGAGAGCTATCCAATGCTGCAGGGTGAACAGGGCGAGAAGGGTGATCCCGGCGAGAGTGAGCCGGGTGCCCTCACCTTCGATGAGACACACAAGGGTGACAAGGGCAGCATGGGTCAGCGTGGCGACGTTGGACCCCCCGGCTATTTTGGCGAGCCCGGACAATATGGACGCGATGGATTACAGGGCAACCCAGGTGACCAAGGTGAACGGGGCGAGCGTGGCAAGCATGGACGCGACGGTATCGAAGGCGGACCCGGTGAAAAGGGCGCCAAAGGTGCACCCGGCTACAATGGTCTCGATGGCGAGGATGGCAAGCCCGGTTTCGTTGGTGAGAATGGCCTGGATGGCACGCCCGGCGTTCAGGGTCCGCTCGGTGCACCCGGCATCTACGATCCCACATTGGACATATCGCTGCCCGGCACCACGGGACCGCAGGGTGATTTGGGACCACGCGGACCGCCCGGTCTGGGTGGCACACCCGGCAAGCAGGGACGTCGCGGCCCCCAAGGACGGCCCGGCCCGCCCGGTGACGAGGGACTCAGCGGCAACCGTGGTCCGCCCGGCCGCAGCGAGAAGGGCGAGGATGGTGATTACGGCCAGATGGGAGCACCCGGCCCCCAGGGTACAATCGGAGTGGCGGGTCCACCGGGTCGCAAGGGTTTCCAGGGCAGGACCGGCCGCAACCTGTACGGACCGAAGGGTCTAGCGGGCCAAAACGGAATATCCGCTACCGATGGCTATCGGGGCGATCGCGGCGAGCGCGGCTATGCCGGCGAGAAGGGTCTGGCCGGCGAGGGTCTGAACATTGTTGGACCACCCGGTCTGCAGGGTCCGCCCGGTAAGCGAGGTAGCCATGGCCAGGACGGTGGTTACGGCTATCGAGGACCGCCCGGTGACAAGGGCATACGTGGCGATGACTGCGGCATCTGTCATGCCGGACCGCGTGGTCCCAAGGGTCTGGCCGGCGATGGTGGCTATCCGGGTGATCATGGAGCACGTGGCTTGGCCGGCATTACGGGCGCTCGCGGCCTCAAGGGCATCAGCGGCAATGCGGGCAAGCGTGGCTACCAAGGCGCCCCCGGCATGAGGGGTTCTCCGGGCATGGATGGCACGCCCGGCCAGAAGGGCACACCTGGTGAGCATACAATCATCGGCAGTCAGAAGAAACCCGACAAGGGCGATGCCGGCGAGAATGGACGACGTGGCGAACAAGGTATCCAGGGTGACAAGGGAGTGGATGGATGGAATGGCTTACGGGGCGCTAAAGGTGAACCCGGTATTCTTGGTGATTTCGGTGCGATGGGACTACCTGGCAAAGATGGCGAACCCGGTCACGATGGTCCCGATGGCCAACCGGGCGCACCTGCTCCCACGCCCAAACTGTATCTAACGGGCAACCCTGGCTACGTTGGCAAGAAGTGAGCAGCCCCAATCCTCTATCCGGGTGAAAATATTAATTCCCTTTCCGTTTTTTTAGGGGTGAACGTGGCGATGTCGGCAGCCAAGGCTTTAAGGGTGACAAGGGTGAACCGCATCCCGGCGAGATAATCGAGAATCGCGGCCAGCGCGGTGATCTGGGCTTTCAAGGCGAACGTGGCCGTCCGGGACCCAAGGGAGAACGCGGCGAGCTGGGACTCAAGGGTGAAATCGGTGATATGGGCATACCCGGTAATGTACTGACTGGTGCACCCGGCGCCAAGGGCTACAAGGGCGAAAATGGTGACTACGGTCCATCCGGCAAGCCGGGCAATTTTGGACGCGACGGTGAGACTGGCCTGCCCGGCGTCATGGGCTACAAGGGTCAACGCGGTGAGCCCGGACAATTCATACTGCCCGGCGAGATGGGTGACCAGGGCCGTACCGGCATTAAAGGCATTGTTGGCGACGAGGGGCCCATCGGCTATCTTGGTGCTAGTGGCCGGCCTGGACCCAAGGGCGATAAGGGCATCAAAGGCGATGACGGCCAGTGGGGTCAGGCAGGTCTGCCCGGCAACAAGGGACAACGCGGCGACATTGTTATCGGACCACCCGGACAGGATGGTGCACCGGGTCGGGCGGGCAGGCAAGCCCAGCACGGCATCAAGGGTTCCAAAGGCAGTGACGGTAGTCCTGGACCTGTGGGTCAGAAGGGTGTCAAGGGTAGCATTGGCTACCCGGGACGTCGTGGCAAACTTGGCGATCCGGGTCCATCCGGATTTCCCGGTGAACAGGGTCCCATGGGTCTGGCCGGCATTCCCGGCGAACAGGGCGATCGCGGCGACATCGGTTTCGATGGCCGCAACGGCGACATGGGCAAACGCGGCCTCATCGGCGACATTGGACTCAAAGGTAGATATGGAAATGGCGATGGCTTCTCCTGCCTGGTGCTAATCATCCGTTTGTTGCAGGCATTGCTGGCGACATTGGACCATTCGGTTATCCGGGCATCCCTGGCAAGAACGGTGTGAAGGGACAGCGCGGTGATCAGGGCATGATGGGACGCACCGGTGCCAAGGGTGTCTCCGCCTTCAGCGGCATCAAAGGTGAAGGGGGCGATGATGCACGGCAGGGACCAGTCGGCTACACTGGCACCACCGGCTACAAAGGTGAGCGTGGCGCGCCCGGCGAATCACTACCCGCCATGGATGGCCAGCCGGGCTACATTGGCGAAACGGGTCAGTCCGGTCGCAATGGATTGAACGGATTGGATGGCCTGAAGGGATCGCCTGGCGAGTTTGGCATGGATGGCAGCGTTGGCATGATCGGTGATCGTGGCGACGACGGTCCCGTCGGTTATCCGGGTCGCAATGGCATGCCCGGACTCAAGGGCAGCCTGGGCGAGATTGGATTCTCGGGTGCAGCTGGTCAACCGGGCGATGTCGGCGATGTTGGCTTCACGGGAGTGGTGGGTCTGCAAGGCGACCAAGGATTGCCCGGTGATTACGGTCTCAGAGGCATCCAGGGTGAGCCCGGTGAAATGGGTGACGTTGGTGACCTCGGCGAGATTGTCTTTCTGGGCGATGTGGAGGATAAGCGTGGTGAATTCGGCGACGCTGGACCCCACGGACCAAACGGTCCAATTGGTGAGCCCGGTATGACCGGCGGTGCGGGTCTGCCTGGTGCACGTGGCGAGATTGGTGATATAGGAAGCGCAGGACCTCCGGGTCTGAATGGCGAGCCCGGATTCAATGGCATGCATGGTGAGAAAGGCATGCGTGGTGTGCCCGGCATGACGCTGAGTGCTGAACCCGGATTGGAGGGAGACATGGGCTACGATGGCATACATGGGCGTCCGGGACGAGCCGGCCAGAAGGGTGCACCCGGTGAGCAGGGCGAGTACGGATTGAACGGTGAGAGTGGACCACAGGGACCGGTGATCATCGGTGCACCCGGTCCACCCGGTGACTTAGGCCATCAGGGCGTACAGGGTCGCGCGGGTCTGCATGGCAGGCGCGGTCCCGATGGCGAACGCGGCAACACTGGCCGCCAAGGTGAGCGAGGCGAGACCGGCTTTGCCATCCTGGGCAGGCAGGGTGACAAGGGTGACATTGGTGTGGTGGGCGTACCCGGCATACAGGGCGAGTTCGGCGAAGACGGCATCATAGGTCGTCCCGGCCGCGATGGCAACATGGGACCACGTGGTCCTCCCGGCTTAACCGGCGATGCCGGTTGGAGCGGTATCGATGGCTTGGACGGTTTGCCCGGCGCACCGGGTGAGCCTGGCGTCACATACTCCTACAATTATGCACAGCCCGGCGACCGTGGTGAGCCCGGCAAGGATGGTTTCAAGGGAGAACGCGGTGATGTCGGCGCACCCGGCCATGTGGGTCACATTGGGATGCGCGGCGTAATTGGTTATCGTGGCGATGTCGGAGAAGTGGGCTTTCTGGGCGCAGATGGTGTCCAGGGCCAACGCGGCGACCAAGGTGAAATCGGTTTGGCCGGACACATTGGTGCGCGTGGAGCGCCGGGTCCACCCGGTGAACCGGCACCAGCACCCCCAGCACCAAAGAGTCGTGGCTTCATCTTTACCCGTCACTCGCAATCGGTCAGCATTCCCGAGTGCCCGGCAAACACAAACATGCTGTGGGAGGGTTACTCGCTGTCCGGCAATGTGGCCAGCAGTCGTGCCGTTGGCCAGGATCTGGGCCAATCGGGCTCCTGCCTGATGCGCTTCACCACAATGCCGTACATGTTCTGCGACCTGAACAATGTGTGCAGCTATGCGCAGAACAATGACGACAGTCTCTGGCTATCCACCGCCGAACCAATGCCAATGACCATGACGCCCATTCAGTCCAGGGATCTCATCAAGTACATTTCACGGTGAGCATAAACTGATGGCGTCTCTGATCCATCTTTATTCAACTATACGCTTCTCTTCAGGTGCGTCGTTTGCGAGACCTCCACACGAGTGATTGCTCTGCACTCGCAGACCATGTCCATACCGGACTGCCCCCGCGGCTGGGAGGAGATGTGGACCGGTTTCAGTTACTACATGGTAAGCAATTCACTCGAATTAAATTGATATTCCAATTGCAACTTGATCCTTTCAGACAACCATGGATAATACGGGCGGCATTGGGCAAAGTCTTGTGTCGCCGGGCTCCTGTTTGGAGGAGTTCCGCTCCAATCCCGTCATCGAGTGTCATGGCCATGGCCGTTGCAGCTACTACGATGCGTTGGCTTCCTTCTGGCTGGCCGTCATCGAGCAGCAGGATCAGTTTTCGCAGCCCCGCCAGCTAACCCTAAAAGCGGATCAAACGAGCAAGATTAGCAGGTAAATTCCATCCAAAGATTTATGGAGTGGCGGATACTTTACTACTGTCCAATCACTTGTCCCGTAGATGTACTGTGTGCCGTCGTCGTGGCGATAGCTTCTTCACTGTCAGGCGTACCGCAGACGTCTACGCGAGTTCCGGATCGGGATCCAGCAGAGGGTCCAGCACAGGCTACAACACTGGCTCCAACACTGGTTCCAGCACAGGCTACAACACTGGCTCCAACACTGGTTCCAGTACAGGCTACAACACCGGCTACAACACCGGCTCCAACACCGGCTCCAACTTCAATTCACGTACAAACTCTGGCACGGGCTCCAGCTCCGGCTCCGCTTCCGGCGCTGGTTACGGCACCGGCTCCGGCTCTAACACGGGCTACGGCTCCAACTCGGGCACCAACTGGGGTTCCGGACCCGGTTCCGGCATGGCGAGAATGAGGGCACCGTCACCGGATGCAAGATCATCATCATCGCCATCGTCGTACTACGGCTGGAAGACTGGCTACGACAAGGACGGCAATGAGATCCGCTTGCAGCCGCAAACGTTGATCCGTCAACCACAACAGCAATCGCCGGCAGCTGATTACAATCGCGGCTATCCGTACCCCAATCAATACAATCAATACGGAGCAAATAGGCGCGATTATCGTCGGCGTCCGCGTGACGACACCTTCGCTCCCTAAGTTAAGTAATAAAATAAATAATTACTTCTAAGTCGGTATCACTATATCCGTTAATACTCCAACCACCTTTCTCCCACTGAAAACCACAACGAAAGCGAACCCAAATAATAGTAATAAATATAATAATAATAATGATACATAAATAGTGCGAGGCGAAACTACTACCTAATCCCACTGCCCAGTTTATAACGTATTCCTATTCTTGAGTTCATCTTCTTCTTTGGGGATCACAACAAAATCAAGCTTACACTTAACCCACAAAGCGAAACAAACATCAAATTTTTAATAAAACAACAACAAAAAATAACATAAATCAATTTAAATTTTGGCTTTTTATTCGGTTTCATTTGCTGATTTCGGTCTCTATTTAAAATAAGCAGAATAAAAAGCATACTTTTAGGATCTAAAGTAAAATCACTTTGAATCCGTTTGACCAAAATCAAAGCATGATTTCAGGGCGAACAATAACATTTATTGTGCTAACTTGACTCGGAAAAAAGTCTCTAACTTGGCCAAATCCTTACCGATTTGTGAAGAACTCTATCGAGTCATCTAGGAAGCCATACACTTAAACAATTTCACTTGCAGAACGCTCGAAAAAGTGTTGAACACAAATCCTTGTTTTCTCGGACACTGCAAAGACGATGTGGACGTCCTTTTGGCCAGTTGGTAACCCTATTCAAAATAAAAAATTTGGCTAGCATTTGCCAGGATTCTTTTAAATATGACAGAACTATGAAAAATCCCGCTGCTTATGGGTCTTTCGTCACTTTTATTAATTCATTCGAATCAGCGGGTCAAGCGGAACAATCATTAGTCCATATGACATCCAAATAGTCCTTGAAATTGCCAAGTAACGACGGATATTTAGGATTTTCTTAATTTTTTCCTTGTGCGATTTTTAATCATTTTTTTGTCGAATACTGAAAATCCTTGAAAACCAATCGATAGTTCTTTTTAATGTGAGCTCAAACATATACTTACGTGTCCTTCCGCTCTCATTAAGAATTTGGTTGAGTTGTAATAATAAACGTTCTGTAATACGTCTCCATTGAATAAAAGAGAGAATAAAGAAGATAATGGAATGTAAAAGGATACGCCTTTGCATATATTTGGTAGCATCTGCCATTAACAAGTATTACAAATGTTGCATTATTTGATATAAATAATAAAACCGAGTGCATACACAAACTATGGAGACTAAATTAAATACACAAATTTTTGTTGGGGAAAAAAGAGGGAATTTGTTGACGATACAGTTATAATATAGAGGTAATACACATTATACAGATATTGAAAAAGATGCATACATAATTCTTTACGTAATACAGAGACAAGAGGATAAATCGAATTATGCACGTTGGCTTAAATCCAATCCCTTCTTTCCATAAATTATTTGGTGTTGTTCTTCTAGAGGCCAGCAAATTTGGCGCTTCGTTCCTGCTCGATACACATATATTATTGAATTACAATTACTATTATTATTTAACAAAGTCGGGATTTTCCTGCACATTCTCGGTGAACTGCAGCTGATTGTCGATAATTTGGAATAGGACCTCCGGCGCCGGAAAGCGACCCGTTTGGATTTTCGACCAAACCGGCACATCGTTCAGTGTTATCTCAAAGGCGCCCGACGAGACCAGCTGGCCCTCGAGCATGTTGCCAAGAAAGAAGATCATCATGCAGGCGTAGATCTTGTTCGCCTGCAGGTGACCCCACCAGCCCGGCGTGTTCATGCCCAGCCAGGCAAACGGACTCGTCGAACTCACCACGGACATGATAATTATCAGTTTGAGGGCGAAAATCAGCTTAGATAGATAATAATTAAGGCCGGGCGGATCATAGTTGTCGCCATGCACCTGTATCTGTGGATACTTTTCACCCAGTATATTCACATAGTCCTCAAATGCCTTGCGGTAGCCGCATGAGTAACTGTACAAAGGGCGAAATCATTAGTCAAAGATAAGCGAGATGGATATATAAATCAAGTCTGCGCTGGACTGCATAAATTTACGGCTTACCAATAAAGAAAAGTCATCGTTGGAGCAACGCTTTGTCCGAATTTTGTGGCCGGTATTTCCTTGCCCTCAAAGGCCAGTGCATAACAGGCACACAGGCAAAGTACGAGCAGGGCCAAATTCCTACCATTTGTCGACTCCATTTCGCTGTTTCGTACTTATTACTCTTTATTTCCTTCGTTTTATTTAATTGCTTATGCAAAGAAATCAGCAATATCTTCTTCACAAATTGCTATTCAGTGGAAAGCGTAGCGGTGTGTTGATACCGATATGCTATCGATACTTTTAGCAATTGCTATCGATGTTTACAACTAAATGTTATTATTTTGTTTGTTTTTGCAATTGTATGTTAATAAAATGCACGTATTTACAATACATTTATTTAATAACAATTTTGACCAGTCATTTGAGTCGAATATTCGTAAATGTGATTTACACATGTTTGACATGTAGATTGAACGTGTAACGTGCTCTGTCGAACAGCTGTTGTGACATAACCTGCCTTTCAAAAAATGCTGCGCAAAGTAAATAATTTTAAAACTTTAAATATATGTATAAAAACTAATGCCTTAAACAATTACAGCTATTGCCCTCGGTGCGTTTAGCATTGCAGTTGCCAAAGCCAACTGTAGCAGTAATTAGACAAAGCAGTTACAGTGTTTATGAGCCCGACTATCTGGAGGTAAAATAATAATAATAATATTTATATTCCCATAGCTAAAGTCTCGTTTTAGTCACTCAAGCCGAAATACCCGCAATATGAGAGCCTCAATGTGCAGATAAAGGGCTACGATTATCCGCTGCTCGAAAACTACCAGCGTTTCCTGCACAGCGTTGCCGAATATCTCGATCTGGATGTCTCCGATTGTTATGCACTGCCGCCGCAGCAGACGCAAGTGCAGCGATTACGGCCAAATTCGACGGTTATCGAATCTGATTACAAGCTGACCACCTATGAACGCAATCTGCAGCTGAACAATGTGGATGCCCCAGTTTATCCACAATTTCTGCGAATTGCTCAGGCAGCGCTGCCGGAGGGCGTTTATCTGACTGTGGCGGAGCACACGGATGAATGTGAGGAGCGTCGCTATGTGCCCGATAAGGATCTACTCGATCTCAAGGCGGAACTGGAACGTATGGGCGGTGCCACGCCCACGAAAAAGAAATAGGCGCATACTGTTTTTTTTTTTTTTTTTTTTGATTTTGGCATATGGTCAAATATTAAAATCTAGTTTAAATCTGCATAAATTTTAAAGAAAGCAAGAAATATGTATAAAAAAAGGAGAACTTTCCTATTTAAAGCTTTGCACTAAGTGGACGGCAACGGGTTACGCACTTGGAAGACACTCGGAATCCGTAAGCTAATGTAGACTAATTAATTGCACTATGAAATATGTATAAATATCCGCTTAGACAACACCAAAATGCACCACTTTGATTGAGGACGATGAGCTCGGCGTGGCTTTGCTGCTGCTCGTCGATTCCTCCTCCCGGCGACGCGTTGGCGGCTTGCTGACATCTGCAATCGAGATGTGGATATAAGTGGGGGGTGGGCAACAAAATGATATTTATATATGTATTTATACTTGTGCTTATTGGATTGAAGTCCTTTAGGTATTCATCGTTTGGATGGCAAAGCGGCAAGCTGTCAGCCAGCTCCTTGCGGGGATTGGTTAAATGTCGCGCCGTGGGTCGTGAGTAACCATTCCGCTTGGGCGGCATCGGTTTCTCCTTACGCGGGATTTCCTGGTCAAGCAAAAGAATTGGCTTAAATTCTGGGTAGTCTTGGGCAGTCAGTTAAGGATGATGATGATGATGACTTACCGGCACCACAGCCACCTGTATGGTGTCCGAAAACTTGACTTTGTTCTTCTCGGCTGGATTGGTTTTGACGCTGGCCGTGGCTGGACTATCGCCATTGATTGGTGCCGCAGCCGCATTCGAGAGTATGGATGCAGTGGGCTTCTTGAGCAGCATTCGCTTCGCTTGATACTCCTCAGTGCCCAGCATAGCGGGTATATTGCCAGACACAAGTGGATGCTGATAAAACTTGGGCTGATATGAGAGAGCAGGTTGCGATTGCAACTGCTGCTGCTGTTGCTGCTGCAATGCAGCAAACTGAGCCTGTGTCGCCTGTGCATCCACAAAAGACGTTGGCTGTGGAGCACTCACTGAGCGTGTCGCCGTTGTACTGGGCAGGGGCAGAGGCAAACCAACTGTCTGATCGGGCACATCCTGCGACCAGCCATTGCCTGTAAAAGGATCAATCACATTAGGAATGCAAAAGGGGAATAAAATTTCCATTGCTTACTATTAGTATTTGTATGCATCACCGGCGTCGCTTGGCTGCCACTTTTCTGGGCGAGCGCCACAAGAGACGTAGTCGTGGATGCGCTACTCAATTTGGATGTCCGCAGCTCTGGCAACGGCGGTCGCAGCTCCGGCTTGGGTATGTTAATCTTAATCATCTCGGCATTGAAGATCTTGGACTTGAAGGAGGGCAAGGGTGGCACATAGTTTTTGAGAGCCTGCTGACTGGGCGTCGAGTAGCTGGACTGCGAGCAGGCGGATTCGGGTCGTAGATCGTTGGCCAAAGCTAAGCTCAGATTGCCATTAATGTGATCCTGCCCATGGATTATGGCTGCAGCCTGACTAAAAGCGGCCTGCGCAAATTCGCTCAAGCTGCCAATACATTTTGTCAAATTGAACAGATCCATGAACAGATCATAGTCCCCAATATCATGGGCAATCTCAAAGGCCTCGTTGAATAGATTTTTGCTGTGGAGACGATAGGAACAAATTTAATTAATATTGAGTGCAACAAGAAAAATAAAAAATTATTTTGAGGTTGCCAAAGTCTGAGATAATCTTTCAGGAATTCAAACTTTACAGCTATAAAATATATATTCAATATTGTCGTGGAAATTTCAATTTCTGAGCGATAATTCCAATTTCAAAGTAATCTCTAAATTAATAACTGACCGTAGTAAAAAGAAGCAGAAGCGTCTTTTCAGATCGTACACCTGATCGCTGAACTCATCCTTCGTATCCTCGGAGAGTGTGTGAGCGAATGTCTTCAATGCTCTGGCCATCAGATCGAAACGCATCCGTCTCTGATCGCCGCCAAAGAACACATAGTTGGCGATCTTGTGCAGTGTGATCAGACACATGGCGCCATAGGTTTCCCAATTGAGAGCAGCGAGGACATTCAAGGCACGCTCCGGCTGCTGCAGACGCAGATACTTATCGGCAATCACATCCGCCGTGAGGCCACTGTTGTGGATGTCGCCACGCATGCCCGTGCCGCCAAAGATGCGCATGCAGGCCAAGGGTCCCTGCTCGTATAGCAGCAGGAGCAGGCAATCCGTTTGCGCATAACTATGCGTAAAACTGCCCAAATCCGGCTTGCGACTGAACGCAATGCTCAGCAAGGTTGGCTGCGTGGCAAAATAATGCGACAGATCGAGCAAACTGAGCGGCGTCACGTTTTCGCTGACCAGCTGATTGCCAATGGGCGCCAGTGCCAAGTCGAAACACTGCAGCACGGAGCGCTCGTTGGCCACACAGAGGAGCGCAGAGTCACAGTGCCAGGCGCACTGTGTGGGCACAATCTCAATTTGATTGATATACTTGGTCGTCTGCAGCACCAGATCATGCAGACATATGTTGCGATCGATGCTGCCCAGAAATAACTTCTCCTGATCCGGACTGAAGGCGAAACAACAGATTTGGGTGCCCATCGGAATTGAGGTGATTGCCGTGCGTTGCATTTTACCCGTTGCCAGCTCATACGAACAGATCTCCGCACTGATGTCCCCTTTGCGGGATACCTTCTGCTCCAGCGTAATGATCTGATTCTCTGAGCTGCGCAGAAAGTCCACGCACAACGGATCATTCTCTGACCAGCAGTAGGCTATCGATTCCAGCTGTAAACTAAATAAGAAAGCGATTAGAATTAGAATCAACTATTAACAACACTTAAGATTAAAGGTAAGAATAGGAATCAAACTATCAGAAATAAATTTAAGCGGATCGTTGGGAATTAAATTTTATGTGTGTTGTTAGTTTAAGTTTAAATATGAATCTTAATAAATGCCTGATAATTTAAATTTGATTCTCCAACTGGAATTTTAAGTTTTATGATAATTACCCCTTGATCTTGAAGATGTGTATGTTGGCACGATCCTGATCGCGTACAGTAGGTCGCCAGGGATAGACTTCGTTCTGTGAGGATTGCGTCCAGACGACAAACAGATCAAAGCTGCCATTTACCGTTAGATGGCGTGCGAGTTTGCGCTCCGAGGCGGCACCCGGAATGATCACATGGAATATGCGGGGATCCATGTTGGCAATCTTCTCGGGGCCCAGCGGTCGCAGATTGGGACGCTGCAGCAGCACCACCGTCAGCTGGTTAGTATTGTAGGCCAAGACGATGTGGGAACGTGTAAAAAATGCTGCCAAGTTACAAACAAAAAAAAAATGAAGACAAAGTGCATAAACAAAACACAGCAAAAGAAAAAAAAAACATGAAAGCGTGCGCGCGTACTGATTAATTAAAAATTACGAGTAAGAGTGCCCAACTCGACACTGATCGACTAGCGGATACCCTAGAACTAATGCTTGATGTTTCTTTAACTTCAACTTTGTGCTTATTGTGGATCTATTTGGTATTTGTAGCATGTGTTGTGTTTACCGAGATATCGTCAACCATGAGTTCGATGTTGGGCTGTAAATCGATAATTATCGATTCTGAATAATCGATGCATATTAAAGGATCTGCATTAAAAATATATATTCGTAAGTATCTTTACCCATAAAATAAAAATAGATATTTAAAGGTATTGAGTTGCAACTCGATACTTATCGATATCTTTGTTTGAACTTGTATTAAAACATTTTGTGGCTTACAAAAATGAACTATGGGCACAAAAATCGATAGATTGGAAAACCATTTAAATACAAATATATCGATTTCGTGAATTCGTTTGGTTGCCTATCAAAAAAGTTATATTGGCTGATTGGAAGGTCTGCCAGACAGATGGTACATAAATGGTCACAACTTTAAGATACTCCTCTGCTTCACACATATCGTAATGGGTACAGGGTATAATAAAAATTACAATAATTGCATATGGAATGTGTTGTTTTATGCAGTTGTTTCTTGTGGCTGGGAAAGTGCCTTGCGAGTGGAGTGGATCAGAGTCGAGTTGAGTTGGAAATGCAAATTTCTCCGGGCAACAGTGCAAATAACAAAGCGTACACACACACGCACACTCACACACACACACACTCACCATCGGTAATGACCTCGGCGGCCAGTTTGCCAACGAGATACTTTTCAAAGACCATGCGCAAAATGTCGCCCGTATAGATATCGACACAGATGTGCGCAATGATGCCATTGTCGAAGAGTAGCAACACCTGTGCCGCATCCTGCCACTCCGTGTGCACCAGTTTGTGTGTGCGCAACACATCCTCCAACTTCTTAAGATTATCCTTCAGGCGGCCAGCTGCCTTGCGGCTATTTTTCAACACGGCGAGCCCATTGCGCCTTTCCGTGTAATCCCGCTTGGACAGCTCGAGGGTCAGCTCGTGGGCGAGTTCGCGCTGGCGCTTGTAGCGAAAGGCGCCCAAATCGCTGCTCTTGATGCGCACCTCATCTCGCACCGTTGTCCAGAAGTGCAGTTCACTGAGCAGCATCCTCTCGCCCTCTCTCTCTCTCACACACACAAACTCGCCCTAACGCATTCGAATGCAAATCAGAAAATGCGCATTTGGAAATTGGGAGTGGGTTACAAAGAATACAACAATAAGCGGATGTGGAGCGTGATTACGATTATCGAGGCCAAACAAGTGGCGCATGCGCGCACTTTAATTATCACTGTTAAGCAATTTATTTAACTTCATAAAGTGTAATCGAAATTTGTTTATTGATTTGTTTGGTTTAACTTTGTTTTTTTTTTTTTGGCAAAAACTCGACGCACGCAAACGTAAACACCGAAAATTTGAGTTTTAGTGCAAGCAGTGATGCGATCACTTGTTGATTGCTGCGCCCTCGTGTCACATCGATAGCTGCTGCAATCGAATTGTCATCGCTTTGCAGTGTGACCATTTTGTTGAACAAACAAACTCCAACTAAAGCGCGCAAGTTTAAAAATGCAGCAGCAAGGCTTCTAATCGCCTTTTGAAATGATATTTAAACTCATGAGCAAATATCGATCTAAAATAAAAATTGAGTGCTCTTGAACCTTTGTTACGCCCCGGCACTGGACTATGTTCAATGGAGCGCAGACATTGCAGATTAGATTAAATTAGTACCACAGACTTGTCTTATCTTAGAACCATGTTCATTTTTTTTTAAACAAAAAATTATATTTATTGATTTCACCACTCAATTAGATTGTTATCAAATATTCACAGTACTTTTTTGTTTAGTTCTTTGCTCGTTATTAATTAAATACGATTAAAGGCACTATAAAATATAGTGGCAAATATATATATATATATATATTATTAATCACTAAATAAACAGCAACGTATTCGTAAATAGTAATGATAGATTAATAGTAACTAAAATATATATCGCATTTGAGAAAACTTAACACAACAATTACGTATACGCTGCATAGTGCATACCGATTCTAAATATGTGTACGAATTTATAAGAGTAATTACATAGATAAATATCTATATAGATATATATATATAATGTATATAGATATGGCGGCATCGATTTGGGCAACAGATTTGCGCGCCTAATGACTGCGACCGCAGGATTAATTCTACACAGCATATCTTCTAATCCTGCGGATTGTGCTTAACAACTAAGAACTACTAGGAAGGCAACGAGATAATTTAAATCAAAAGCAATCTTATTTTATATACAAAAATATTATGAGCGACATTTTTCAACCAAGTTCTTCAACTACTACACTGTACAGCATAATTATTTATATCTCTATATGTACAAGTGAATATATATCAAAATATCAACCACAATTTTATGTGTTACATGTGCATAATTCACTAATTAGCCTTCTTTAATTTTTTGTTTAAGTTTTGATAACATTTTGCGAATTTTTCAACTCAATTAAAGTCATTTGAAGTTACAATTTCAGTTTGGTTTTCCTTTTTGTTTGGCCTTGGTTTTATTTTTTTTTGCTTTTGCAATTTAGAAAATAATTCGTGCGGCTTTTTAATGCTTATTTTTCTAACGTCTCATCAAGTCTATCGAGTTCGTTGTCTTAGGGGCTAAGTTGAACGAATTTTGCGCTCGTTGGTTAAATCGTCTAGAAAACCACAATTAGAAATTACAAATTACAATAATAAGTTGCAGCAGTCGCGTCTACATCATTATGCACAGATTGGTTTTATCGCTGTTAACTAGTCCGTTACGATTTGGGGGGCGGGCGGGCGTTCGGTTGGTTGTTATAGGCGCTAATAGGCGTGGTCGCATATCCGACTTCAAAAATCGTAAAACTCATTCGATTTGTTGTTAAAGCGTCGCGTCAACACATAAACCACCGCCTCATAGGTGGCCATCATGATCGCCGTGTTGGGAATCTGTCGCACCAGTTGCGTGGCCAGGCCTCTGTTTCGGAAAAAACAGTAGAAGAAAAACGTGAGGGATTCAATTAGTCAATTCAAACATTTAGCAGTTATTTTAAGTGCTCGTGAACGTTAAATGTGTGTATAGCATATATATATATATATATATATATGATAATGAAATTAGTTGAAGGCAAACAACAAATAGATGCAAAATGCGTCGCAAGATTCTCTCTCAGTGGCTAATATAGCTGGGCACAGAAATCGTGGGTGGTTCGTTATGATACCAAATTAGCACGCAAGAACAAAATAAAATAAAAACAAAAAAATAATAAATTGAAAAGCATTTCGCTTTATTTAAAAATAATATGCGCTGCTCCAGGCACCATCCATCGCTTATAAAAATTAAGAATTAAGGTGTAAAAAATAATATTTGACTTCAAAAAAATGAATTCTATATTTTTTTTTATCTATTTGTCACAATGGAAAATTCATATGTGAAATGTATTAATTGCAAAACTGTAACAAATAATAATATAATATTTTAATATTAAGATGTCATACGTCATCTGGGTTTCCCTTAAGCCAATCTAATCCAACTGGGTGCTACTCAGCGATCAACAGGTCAAAGAAGTTATCAATGTGATTTGCGGGTAATTTACACATGATCTTATACAATCTATATATATATATATATACGACACACACCTGTAAAGTCCGGCGCGTCCCTCCTCCTTCCAGACGGTGTGCAACGTTTGCCAGAACGAGTTGTATTTGTTGCCCTCCTCGCGCATACGCGTTCGTGCCACCTCGTGTGGATACGCAATGCAGGAGGCAATCGTCTTGGAAACTGCGCCAGCCATCATGAACTCTAGGAAATCACGTGAACCCTTCGTGTCCGTGTGCCTCTGATTGCGCTGCTCCAACTGCAACAGATTAGTAACAATAGTTAGTGAAATTCACAATTACTTGGTTATTACTTACCAGTTTGGATTTGATGAACTCGTAGATGACAAAGTGCACCATCGTCTCGCAGATGCCAAAATAGCTGGCAGTAATGCCCTTGTAGAAGGCAGCAATGCCTCCTTGGGCGTAGACCCGCTCGATACACTGCCGCACAGTCATCTGCACCTTGGAGTTGTAGTCCAGCTGCATTCGCGTCTTCACAAACCAAATCGGATTCGTCGCTGTCGATGAGACGAAGCCGGCGCTGGCAGCGCTCATAATGTGCACAAGCGGTGAGTCCCGCTCAACGAATCTGTAATGGGGAGTGAAACGGAGAGGGAAAGGTTCTATAAACTGAATTTAAATGCCAAATTGCGTGTCTGTTCTTTTAAAAACAGAGCACGAAATGCAAATTGAAAACGAGGTGGGTCGCAGTTAAAATAAATCGGCATAATTCATATGCTTTGTAATTGTAATTTTTTCTACATTTTATTTTAAAAATATTATTCTATTGTTCTCTTTCGCATCAACAAGAGAATAAAAGATTTAGGTTCGGTTTACAAAATCTGTGTTTCTTTTACCATCTTAAATGTCAGGGTATATTGATAATAATAAATTGCAAGGCTAAGTGTTTAGACTTGTGGCTTATTATTGTTATTGCAAATCGATTTGTATCGATGTGCGCGAAAAGGTAGCAGTTATCGTTAAAATGATCTGCATATGATATACGAGAATTTATATTCCCAATTTTTAGTGGGTTTAATCACAGTTAATTGTTTACTTACCCCAAACTGTTGAGCGAGTTCTTTGTCTGCGAGTAGGTGCAAAAGTAGATGGCACGCGAAGGTGCCACTCCCACAAGATTTGGTCCGAGTCCTTTGAAAAGCGCCTTGGGACCCTCATTCTGTACAATGTATCTAGAAGCCAAACGATAAATAGATATATATATAGAAAAATTGTATACGTTTGCCAAGTAAACGACAAAATAGTACATTTGTATTTAGTCCAGTGTTGTAAAATGTGCCAGTTGAATTTTTGTAAATAAAATGGGATATTTTCAACTCAGAATTTGGCGTTTGTGTTTCCAATTAGAATTGTAGATTGAGTTTTGGGTATTGAAAGGACGCTTGAAGTTCAACTGGAAAAACAGTACAGCAATATGGATGCGGTTATGGAAAATACAAAACGTTTACAAAGCGAAACAGTTGCAACAAAATAATTAAATAAAAGAGCACAATCAATAGCAATCGATAATTTCGATATCGATAACAAAATACAAGAGATACTTGTTTGTTGCACTTACCGCAGGCACTGCATAATGCTCATAGATTTTGGGGTTGTCGATGAGATGCCGCAATGTGAAATGGCCATTATCTGTTGGGTTTAAAACAAATGTTTCCAGGTCAGTAAAATTCAAGTTAAAGTTGAGCGAGCGATAAAGCGATTGATGACAGATGAGTTTATCGAATGGCACAAACACACAACACAACAGATATACATGATATACTGATTATTATTTTGAGTATATGTGTGTGTGTGATATATGGTTATAAATAATAATAATAAGAATTTGGTACTACCCTACGCACACCCCCAATCACCTGTGGCTGTGATCTGTTACGTAATATCGTTGTGCTTAGCTTACGTCGTTGTTCTGGCCGCAGCAGCTCGGAGGCGCCACCATTCGCCGGTCCGCCAGCGGACTCAACAATACGTGTCGACGGCGACAGAAACGCCGTTGAGCTCTGTAAACGGGTCTTGACCACCTCCAAGGGGCATGTTACCACAGCACCAACGGTTCCAGCAGTTCTGTAAACATATATCAATGAAAAAATCTTAAATTAGTATAAATATAATTGCAGTACAGTTAAATGTAGTTGACTTTTTAATTTGTTACCCATATAAATAGAATATAGAATTTATTTTTAAAATATGCAATGGAAAATTTTTGTGTTTTCTTTTAAAATTGCGAAGAAATCTAAGAGAAATGCTTGACTGATTGTCAATATTCAAAAGCTGAAACATAAAACATTTTTGGCAATTGAACGTTAACACAATTACAGTGATCTCACTTTAAGAAGAGCGTAGCGATTGTTGTAGAAGAATTATTCCAATTTCAAACAATTTTAGTTGCTAGCCAAAATTTAACAAACGAGCAGCTGAAAACCTAAAACCAATTTGGCAACGAACCATAAATACCAAATACACTTATCTATTATGGCCTATAACATTCCTCTTAGCACTCGGTGCATTAATTTAGATTTTTGTGTTTCGATTGTGATTTATGTGTTTTTCATGAAACCCGGAAATGGTGCAATTACTTGATTTAATTGCAATGTACTTTATGCACTTAAAAATTACATTAAATTCTGACTCAATATTCAAAGTGGTTGCTGGATTATATAGAGATGATATCATTTGTTGGCCACATTCCTATTACCAATGCTAATTAAATTAGCCCAGACCTTGCCTAATAACAACAAACATTTGCCAATGTTATGTGATAAAAGGGAAACATTCTTATCTAATAATTGTATGTATAAAATTGGCGATTGGCCAACGAACAAAAAAAAACCTTATCTATAGTATAATAATAATCTGACAATGGGTTCGACGAACAAAAGATACTTGTGAGTTTTGCAGGTAAGAAAGAAAAAGCTTCCTTGTTGCTGCTTGTCAGGCAGGCTCATATATTAATAAACAAGAAAAAAAAACAAATCGGAGCTAAAGTTTGATCGATGGCAAAACGTCAACAAACAAAGAAAAGGGAAAACAATTTTTTTAATGAGTGACACGAAGAGTCACCTGAAATGCACAACAAGATAATTATATATGTATAAGTGAATGTACTTCTACATAAGAGAGTATATATATATATATATATATATATATATACTTACATATATATAACTGGGTTCATATATGATTGCAAATCTATTAATCCTTGCATGAATCCCTTACAATAAAGTCCCCTATTTCTATTACTAAGCACTCAATTTTAAACGACTTGAATCGTTATTATTGTGATTTTGTAAATTACCCATTTTGCAGTTAAGATTAAATAAATAAATCTAAAATATTATAAGTAATTTAATGTTATGCATGAGTTTTATTGAGCATTGATTATTCTTTCTTCTAGAGTATAAAACCTATTTTTTTAACCTTGTAGGTGATTTCGTTATGTTGTGCAATTCTTAATTTATTCTTGATCAGCGTGACTAGCCTATCTCTGTGTTTCTACGTGAACTAATCACTCTGTTTTGAAGCTATCATTATGAAACTTGACATACGAAATGCGGCATATGTCGGAGTCGGTCGAATCGATCTCTATAGCATATAGCTTTCCTAGAAAAAACCGGTTGATTTTTTAAATTTATACTTGTGTGCCTAATATAGTCGTAGAGTGTTTAAATGCTTATCAGGCCACATCGTCGTCAAATAGCAGCTGGCTGCTCCCCCGGGAATATATAAATATTTCTAATAAAACTGGTAAACAATATCACTAATCTATTTGAGATTATGGCAGGGCCAAGTGTAAACCGGTGCGAACCGGCTTTGGATTCACCCGACATATCTGATAACCTGCAAATAGGAATGAATTACCAGCGCCGGAGACAGCCAGCCGCGTAAGCTTATCAGTCAGTCGGTCAGGCAGTCAATCGACGACATGCCACATTGTGATTTTGCTTTTATAAGTATATATACTATAAATATATAGTATATATACTTAGGTAGCTTAAATTTCATGTGCAATCTGGTGTGACATAACTGAAGCCGGCAAGAACTGTCCACATGCTAAATTGAACATGCCACATGTTTAATGTTAGACCTTTTTGTATTTATAATTATCATTAATTGTATATTGTCGACTTTTTCGCACAGTGTATTAAAGTCCCCACACAAAGGCAATTATTGTACAAATTGAATCAATAAGTTAACGAGAACACTCGACTATTGAGTTTCATTATTAGCATGTCGTTCAATAAAACATTGCGTGTGCTGCCAGCAACAACAACAAATCCAACCAACTCATTCAGACAGATGGACAAATAATGTATATACATTATATTATATATATGTTATATACATTTGACATATTACAAGCAGAAGAGGAAAGCAATTTATTTGTAATCAAATATTATACGATACCGTGATTTACAAGTGACACAATTTGATTTTAGATTTAATCCAGCAATTGTTTGCTATTTAATTAACGTTAACATTTGAGGAAATGTGATTAGCTGTAATAATTTTGAATTTGTAAAATTACTCTATTAATATTCACTCATTCTTAACGGTTAGCTCGAAGTTTTTGCATTTAAATTGTTCAATTAATAAGCAAAATTTATTATGTTTATGTAAATGTTAATATATAAAATGTAATATGTTTAAATAAACTCGTCTAGCAATGCTGATCAAGAATATTTGTAAAATACTTTTGCACGTCTTCATTTTCTACATTTTCCCTGAGATTCAGTAATCTCTCCATTCCTTGTAAAAATCTATACATTCCCCACCGCAATTCTCCTTTTGCATGATGCAAATATAAGAATTGGATTTCGCGCTCAAGTTCAACAACACCTTGTTGTGAAATAAGCTGAAAAGAGCTCCACAATCAGCTGTATTGGATGCTATAAAGTAGCAACGCGCCAAGTGATATCCAACCCTCGTCTTCTTGTCCCTCGACTCTCTCATCTCAGCTGTGAATTGCATTTCAAATGCGGACATTGGCGTTGGCGTATCTTTAACGCAAAAGCAATGGCCTTTTGGCCATTTTTGTGTTTTTTTTTTTGTATTTTTTTTTATTTTTATTTTTTGTCTACTACTCGTGTGTATTTAAAAAAAAACCGCAACCGGTTAATGGTCGATTTAGCTGTTTTTTGACTGAGTCGCCCCAAAAATCGTAATACGCCAAACACGCGCCAGATAAGAGTGGAAAATTTGATAGACAAAAATGCAAACGAACTTCGCACCTCGATACTCGACTCGACAGTTAATTCATTTTTTGTTTTTAATTTTTGTATGCGTCTTTTGTAGTGCGAGTGTGTGAATGGGATGTGTCTCCCAGGTATATCTGGTCGTGGTGCGTCATCTGCCACCGGCGACTTTTACTCCTCGAGATATTTTTAAATGGAAGTGCGCAAATCTTATCAAAATTTCTTTGTCTTTTTTTATTTTGCGCGCCCGTTTTTGCAGACGAAATTTTTGTTATCAATGCGATTTGTTCTTTTTGTTGGCTGTTTAGATTACGAAATCGACGGAAAGTTTTGTATACACGAAGTTTTTTTTTTTTGTAGGTCAATTCGAAGAATGCGATAAAGTGAGGGAACTAAGTTGCGTGGAGGTCTATGAATTATCAAAGCTTGGCTATAAATGGAAATAATCTATAACTAAATAATTATATTTATCTAAAAATAATAACAGACGGTTTTAATGATGTTCTTAATCATTGAACTTGGCACGCGACCTTCTATGATTATACTATATGCATATATACAATTTATATCTTTTGCAAAAAGAATCATCTTCATATCGCCCACATTCGAAATTTTTGCCAAGAGAAATATACACAAATTTAAGGAGACTCTATATAGAATAGAATTTATTGTATTCTATATGATTGAGGTTCTCTCTACAGTAATAGATATTATATATACACATTTATATATACGGACGCCCTTGACACACTTTTTTGCCAATTTTCCAATTTGTCACAGGCGAAAGTAAGCCGAATAGAAGATTTCCCTTTAAAGACAAATAATTATTGAATAATTATCTTTATAATCTATATACCAAGAGAGAGCGAAGAGATCACCAAAAATAATGCGTACGTGATTTAAGACACGCAAACGATTTTCCCATTGAAAACAAAAAAAAACTTCTTTGTCCAAAACAAGAAACAGCTATCTGAGCACACCGAAGATTACACTTCCCTATATATATTTAAAAAATGAATCGTTTGTTCCCTTGAAAGCTTTATGACAAAGCAGACCAATGATCATTATTTTTGCCATAGCTGGTGAGTTAAGCAGTAGACAAAAATAATATTTATAGAACAAGTGAGCTAACCAATGGGATCTATGAGAACTATTTGATATAGTAATCCCCTAGTGGCTGTAACTAAAAGTCGAATATATTTGAAGTTCAATCAATATAACATAAAAACTGTTGAACTGCTAGACAAATACGGCTAATTCAATTCGGCTTATTTAGCTGAACTAAAATATATATACTGAACTCCGTTACAAACCCCACGACAAAGTCACCCTCCACAAAATTATACACTAATCCAAAAGCAGCTTTATTCAGCACAAGAAATGGGCCATGAAATTAAGCACAGAATTTTGGAACCTCTTCCTAGGCATACTCTTATGATGATGCATGCAACTTGTAGCTGAGTGTTGAAAGTGTCTAAAAATAACGTGGTGCAATCTACTTAAACTTATATAAACGTGTAGTGGCATTGTTGTTTGTTTTGTTTTGTTTTGTTTTGTTTTGTTTTCTTTACTATTTTTTTCTGTCCCCACGTCAATGTTCCCCCACACACAATATCTCTCGCTGCCTCTCTCTCTCTCTTTCTCCCTCTCGCTCTCTCTCTCTCTTTCTATAGAATGCATTTCATTAGCAATGTGTTGTTTTGCCTTCAACCGAGTCAATGTGCCAGAAAGAGTATGTCTAGTTGGCTAACTCAAAACTAATCGAACGTCAGATCGCATTTGTCTCTTCTCTTGCTCATTTCATAAAATAAAAGCAAAAGTTTCAAATAAAAATAAATTAAAATCAACAACAACAAAGCTCACTGCGTCTGTTAAGCTTTAGCATTCCTTATAAAATTATCATATTTAAATAAATAGTTTTTAATGCGCAATTCTATTTAATAAGCTAGAAAGCAGAATTTTTCAGACAGTTTTTAAAGTTTGGCCTAAGAAAGTACAAAATTATTGCGATTATTTTTCATAAAGTAGAAAGCAGAAATTTTGAGATATTTTTTTAAATTTTGCATAAATTAAGATTAGGAATGTGATATTCTACTTTTTTTTGTTACATTTAAATTGGTTTAAATTGACTGTTAAAATATATTCTTAAACATATCCTAAGAATCTCTCTTCTACGTTTGAGCGACAGTAAAATTTATCAAATATAACATAATGCCAAAAACGATATCACCTATAAGGAATCACAAGTCTTTAGACATGCATATACCCTGTAAATAATTAACAGCTTGTCAAAAAAATATGCAAATGAGTCTGTCCAAGTTCGTAGTATTCTGAAACGCATTCAACTTGAAAAAGATAATAGATATACATTGTATATACATATAGAATTTGCATATAGTTAGTAAGCATTGTGTCATAATCGGTTTGTTTACTTTTTTTATAATGATAAACAATGTTATCTTTGTATATGTATATATATAGAAAACTGCTGCAAGGTTGTCTTCTTTTTTCTCTATGTAGGGGACATGATAGTAACGTGTGTAAATAAGAGATACGATTAGAAATACTTGAAAATATATACAAATATATTTAAGTACGGTTGTACTTATCTCTGTATATATGTCTTACATATGTGTGTGTAGTTCTACTTAAGTAGTACCTACAGTACAGGGGGGTAATCAGCTCAAGTTGTTTTAAGGTTTGGAGAGGTGGAAATCGGGTGGATGACGATGTAAATGTGCAACGTGAGTTTCTTTTTTCTTTACTTTATGTACTTTGCTATTGGTTCAGCTTAAAGCTATTTACAATGTGTACATATAGACTACACTTATAAATATCTGTATATACATAATGTATATATGCGTGTAGGCTCCGGTTGGGTTTAATAAGATGCCGGCCGGCAAATTGCAGTTTGGTCATGTTTAGTTGTTTATGAATAATGGAAAAGAATGGAAACATTGGAATAATGGAAAATATGACAAGTTAATCTTCCTTTATTGTATCTTTCGTTCTTTTTTGAGAAAACCAGAAATATTGAATTAATGGTAAGTACGATAGCTACATTATCTTTCGTTCCTTTGGGCTTAAGTTGTCTACGAATAGTGGCAATATTAGAATAATGGAAAATTTTGTAAGGTTATCTTCGATCTTTTGACACTATCCTATTAATTTGAGCTGCAAGCGCATGCGAATTACAAGTGCATACAATTTGTTGCACTTATTATTGTTATTAATTAACAATGAAATAGCTGTGTCACCGTCTAATGAGTAGTTATCAGAGCAGGCCCCCTAAGCTTCCCAGTTGTTTAAAATAAACGAAGCAGCACCGAACTGCAGTAACCCGTTACGCCCCTCTACTATTCGCTAACAAAAAGAAGCAAAACAAAATGAAAAGAAAAACAAAAATTGGATATACTTGCAATGTGAGCGGCATTGAATTTCAGTTGCGCTACTCAAAACAAAAACAAAACAGAAAAAAACCAGTTGGAGTGCATTCCCAACTGGAATTGTTGGAACGAAAAGGCTGAAGCTGAAAACTGAAATGCCGCAAGGAGAGCTGACGCCGTAGGGTGTGTGAAAGAAAACAAAAATAAATTTCAACGCGAGTTAAAAATAGCAATCACAACAAGCGACAATAACCATAACAACAACACAATTAAAGCTTGTTAAAGCCTGAAAAATGAACTACGTCTCTGTTTCTCTCTCCCACACATTTAAATTTATTGCGATTTGCAAACTCAATCAATTCCAATTAATGCAGTGCATTTGTTATATATTCTTCCAAGAACAATAGACTGGAAAGTTAGTTAGAATTCAAGCTTGAGTGCTTGACACACTCTCTTCATGTGAATGGCAAATGTGCCGCAATTTGTGTATGGGAAAGAGAGAGAGAGAGAAAGGGATAGTCAATGTGTGTTTTGGCTACTTCTTTATTGTTTTGTTGTGCATGTTTTTTGTCTGTTTAAAAAACGATTTCGTTTGACGTTTATCTCGAAATTATTTTTGTTCCCGCTGCTTCCAAAAATAACTCGCGCACGTGAACTATGCATGATAATTGTTAGCAATGTGTGTGTGTGTGTGTGTGTGTTTGTGTTTATGTCTGCTTGTGTTTGTGCGCAAATATGTTTTTTGTTTGTCCGCTTTTCAATCAAATATTTCTTTCTTGCTTTGATTCGTTATTTAATACATTTTTTTTTTTTGGCCCACATGCCAACTTTCCCGATTTGCAGGTCAATTGTTTAATTTTGTTGGCCAACTAAATCGAAATTGCGTCGTTGCTATTGCTGTATTTTTTTTCTCAAAACTAAAACCAGTTTTAAGGCGCAATAAACAATAAATGTTGAAAATTAATTCACTTACCCGCCGGCTAGCAAATGTATCAAAGTTTCACGATTTTGGGACATAATCGAGGTTATTTTTTATGTTGTTTCCACTTTTGATGTGCTAATTAACGCGCACTTGGAAGTTGCTCCCCTCCCACAACTACAACTACAACAAAAAGCAGCAGGCAGCAGCAGGCTTTTGGGCCGGCGGGTAGCGGCTCTTTTCCCGGCGGCAACGGCGGCCGCAACACCGCAATGGAGTTTTTCTCTTTTTTTATTTTCTCTCCCTGTTTTGCTGTGAACGTTCCGTTTTAGTTGTTCTGATTTTGGCGCTTTAGAATTTTGGTTGAGGGGTTATTATGCAACTGCAACAAATCACTTTGATTTCTTATCACAACACAAACACATCAGAATAATGATGAAATAAATCAATTATGGTTGTTGCAAAAAATTGAATGTTTAGTGTGCTTATGCTGGCTGCTATCTGATGCAAATTTGTACACTATACGCGAAATTGTTCAATGTTTTTGTGCTTTCGGCGAATTGACAAATAAGAGCGAAGAATAACACGACCGTCTTATTAGATTCATAAAGTAGAACTGTAAGCATTTGCGATGTGCGATGTTTCGATATTGCATTTCAGTGTGTATTCGATATGTTCGCATATTGCGCACCATGCGTTCGATAGTTGATATGCGATAGTTTGGGATGTGATTTTCGTCTTCGAAGTAAACGGTCACACTCATGCATTTGAATGAGCTACAATTGATGTAAATAGTGTTGAGTTGAATCTGTTCTAATATTTACTCTATTAATACAATGCACAAGCGAACAGCTTGCCTGCGTTAACTAGAGATTTGTGTCTACTTTACTTTATGCTGGTCACACTTTATTAACAGCTGTTAGCTTGACGGAGGCGCGCAATTTGATATTAGGACTGCTGTTAAAAGTTGTTGAACTGTTATGCTGTTTTTAACAGTTGTTGAACTATTATCCGACTGCTATTTAACAGTGCAATTAAATTCTTCCCTTGAAAAATCTTTCGATGTCAGTTTTATTTTACGGAAAATCAATTTTTATGATCCCAATTATGGCGAAAATAAAATGGCTGCAACTATTAAAGTAGTAAAACAAAAATTCGAATTGGGCTTACATATGTATATTTATATTTATGTGTACATATGTATGTATTTACGTAGATTCTTTTCAGACCTATTGCCCTTAAATTGTTTGTTGGCCATATTGGCTCTGCGTCATTTTATAAGCATGTCCTCGATTGCAAATGAAAATAACTTTAATTGTCAACTGGCAAGTCAAGGTCAATATTTGTTGTTTTCTTTGTTGCTGTTGTTATTGTTTGCTCGCTGCTGTCTTTGCCACGTGTTTGAATGGCACAGTGTCCCCAAAGTATGTGCAGCTGTCGGCAATGTCAATTGCTGTTAAATATTTTATAAATAACTAAATAAAATACATACACTCAGAAAAATAAATATTTTAACTCACCCTTAAATGAAAATCGACTTAAAAATATAAAGTTTTCCTATTTTTCTAGTTTCTTCCATATATAGTTTCTTTCTAGAATAATTTATTTTCTCAGAAATAATTTTAATATATTAAATGAAATATTATACGATTGTATCTATTATTATTTTATAAATATTTTCTGTTATTCAGAAAAACATTTCCAAAAGTAGTTATGTAAACTTTCGTTTGAAATTTATATAGATAAGTCTATTTTTTTCCGAGTGTATGTAGAATATATGCTTGTGCATTGCAGATATCATCTACATCTGGGCAAAACAATGCGGTTTTTTTTATACACATGTATATGATTTATTCATACATTCATATATGTATGTATCATATACATATTTAATATAAATACTATGTGGAGCAAATTAAACAATATAACCAATGCATGCCATATAAAGCAAAATGCGACTGCGGTTTGACCCTGACATTAAGCACACTTTATTTACCCCTTTTTACAAATAAAAAAAAAACAAAGAGAACCAAAAAAAAACACGTGCCAGTCATGCACGTTTGACCATACAAAAGCATTTCAATTCGGAGTCCCCAAGCGCTCGCCTAAAACAATAGGCGCCTTCTTCTGCTCGTGGCACACTCCCCCTCCTTCTCTTCATTCGACATACAACGTTACGTATGAGTAATCCATGTGAAATGGCTGCTAAAGCTAATTAAAGGCCAGCCAGCCAAACGTCGGGGCAAAACTCCATGACACGACCTTGGCATCGCCAACTTGATGGCAGTAAGTGCCCTTTACACTAAACTAGGACCTATATACATACATAATATATACATATGTACATATGTACATACAAATTTATTTTAGCATTTAGTCGTTTGTCAACTGACACAACTTATGTCCGTTTGGCCCTAGTGCAAGGCAAAGTCCAAAGGATACCCATTAAAAAAATAAAAAAGGGTACTTTAATCGTAGAAACTGAAATATCAGCTTATTACTGGAGCAGTCTTTTCTATTCCCATATCAATTTTGTACGTATTTTTATTATTATTACTTATTACTATTTTTTATGTCTTATCTGTCTTAGTTTCTTAAAGATTCATTATAGACTACAGGGTATTTGATAGTCTTTCATTCGCGACACGCAATCGCTTTCTATTTTTTGGCTGGCCTTACGACTCTGTCTTTTACAAAATTGGCAAAGCTTTTAATAACCAAATGCCGCACATAAATTCCGGCCCATTTTACAGTTGTTAAGTTACAGTTTTGAGTCAAAGGCGGGGCAAAACTTTAATAGGTCGAAGGACACAAAGGACACGAGTATACGCAAATGCCAAACACCTGATAAAATGCCATACGTAATGCAAAATTGTGTGTTGTTTTATTTGTTTTTGTAGTTTTGTTTCTTTTTATGACTAAAGTTTCCTTGGAAATGAGCGCATCGAGTAACGATTCGCGTATCTATTATAACAACCACACCAACACAAAAACACACACACACAAACAAACAGTCGGCGATCAACACCACGCTTGGTGCGAACTGTCAGCAGAAAAATTTGTTGTAAAACTGGAGGAATGTAATTGAGGGGAAGTGGGTGTGAGGAGGGGGAGGGGGCACTCTGTGCTACTGGCTGGCGTCATTTTTGTTTTGCGTGCTGTGTGAGGATTGCGTGATTCATGCTGATGCATGCCAAACTTATGCCCCTAACTCCCAAAACTAGAGATGGGCGCGAGAAACATATTTTATAATGAAAAGTAAGTAAAAGTATACTAAATAAAAGAGCAATTATATAATTTTATTTAGCAAGCGTTAATAATTTTAAAAATAAAACATATTCTTTACAAAAATAAATGTCAATTAACAATTATTTTTCATATCATTTTGTTTTTGTTATTAAATATAAATTTTTATAATTTATATATTTTTCATTTATTATTAATATTGTTATCATCAATTGCTCCTCATATTATACTAATGGCTTGGCTAGCTCGTGTCACGCACGTGTCATCTCAAATGCAGTGCATCATCACTCAAAGCTTTTGGCACGTCTGTCTGTCCATTTTAATTACTGGAGCTGGAACTGGAACGGGCAACTGGAAACTGGCAACTGTAACGCGAATTTTAGTTTTGAATGTCGCCACTTGACGCCAATAAAAATGTCAATTCAGGCACGCACACACACACACCCAATGAGCAGGGCAACAGGACAACAACAGCGACCTTGAACCGGCTACCTTCCCTCCCTTAAACATTCACCTCTAAGAAGAAAATGGCGATTAAAATGATTTTCGGCAACCTCACAGCTGTGCGGCATAAACAAATCAAATGAGCATGAGCATAAAATGGTGTAAGAGAGGAGAAGGGAGTGTGAGGTGGGGATGCTACACACTCACTCTCACTCACTCTTTCTCTCTCCGACGCCGGCGACACGTGCACGTCGTGATGGCGGCGCTACGTGGCGTATACGTATTGCGCGGACGCCGTGGCCATTTTGCCAAAATGTGTTGTGGTAACGCATGCAGAAACTGCTGCCGCTGTTATTGTTGCTGTTAATGGCAATGTTGTTGTTATTGTTGCTGTTATTGCCGCTGCTATCGCTGCTATGCCTTGTACAGTTGCGCTAAGCGCAGCGCAGCACAGCAAGAACCAAACCAAAAAAAAAAAAGAAAGCAAAACTCCCTAAAACCCACAATACGAAGGACTCATCACGGGGGTTAGAGTTGACGACTTCACTCGCTGCTCGCTGCATGCAGCAACAATGTCAAACCCACACGCTCAGTATCTCGCTCTCTCTCTCTCTGTCTCTCTACATCACTCTGTTAAAGAGAGCACAGTGAGAGAGCGAATGTGAACAACTGGCACAAGCAACGAGAGCAGCTGGGTTGCGATGCGATGGGCAACATGTGAGCGCAAAAATACTAACACAATTGCAATCGGCATTTAAATGTGATGGTAACAGGCAAAAAAAAAAGACTGCAATGTGCAGCGAATATTTCATGCCCTTGCCGAAATGTTAATTCAATGAAATAGCTTATTATTAGTACGGTTAGCTTTTTGAAAGGGAAATTAAGTGAACATTCTTATGTCAGAAAATGATGAAACAATTAATAATTACAATTTGAAGTTCATTTTTTTAACAGTTAAATAAAACGACAGTATTCAAATTCAATTAAAAAGTGATCTCATTAAGAATTGCTGTAGAAAAATATTTTGTTGAGAAAACTCCTAATGCCCAAAAAGTATGCAATAGTAAATATTGCGAATTTAAATTTTTTGCTACTTGAAAAAGTAACCATCGAAAATTGCAAAATCTGACTCAGGTAGAGAAAGCCGCATTCTCTATTTCTAAGGGTTGTTGCCATTTGGCAATATGTGCGAGCGTTGCAAACAAAGCGACAAAGTCCAAGCGACTCTAGCGAGGGTATAGAAACAAGCGAGGAGGACGAGAACGCAAACGGAGAGTCGAGAGCAACAACAACAACAAAAGATGTCGGCAACACACGACGACGTTGCCACGTTGCAGTGCCGATTCGCACACACACACATAGACATATAGAAACTTGTGGCAACATCTGGCTGTGCTCCTTGGATTCAGAATCAGTTCGTTGTCGTCAGTCAGTCAGAATAGTTCGGTATCTTTGCGAATTCGAAGCAAACAACTTCCAAGGCGCAGCAGCCACACAAGCCATCCACACCAGCCACAACGAATTGGAACGCACTGCAAAATAAATAAAAATCAAATATATTCATATAAATATAAAAGCAAAAGGAAACAACAACACCAACACGCAGAACAAACCAAAGGAGCAGAAATCCAGGCACAAGACTTGATTTTTTTATTGCAAAACCAATTTCTCAACAATCGCTGCCTGTGTGTGGGTGTGTGTGTGTGTGTGCTTGCAAGCGTGTGTGTGTGTGCCGCTTGTGTGTCCAAGTGGCGCGTCCTTGGGACTGGCACTAACGAAATAACGGTTACCAAAAAGCAGGCGCCGCACAAGGATATAAAACATATGCACCACAAACAGCGACACCAGTCAGAGTAATCAAGAATCCAGGCCAACAGCAACATCAACAGAAGAAAATCAATTTTTGTCAAAAATACATAAAGTCGAATAGCGAAAACAAGAGAAAACAGAAAAAAGTCAGCAAGAAGTACCTGCAAAAATAAAAGCAGAAGAACCTGAGCAAGAAGAAGGATAAGAAGAAGAGGAGGAACTACAGCATTACCATCGCCAACTAACTGCACCTTGTGTCCTCTTAGCCGCCATGCTGGACTAGCACACGGCTGTTGTTGTATCTCTGTCGAAGAGAACACACACACACACACACAATACAACAAAAACAACAACAATCGAAAACAATAAAAAGAATTTAGGACTTGCCTGGCTGGGTTAGGCCTGTCTGTGGAGGAGGTGCAACGGGGGCAGCAAAAAGAACAACAACAACAGCAGTAGCAGCAAAACTACAGTACTCCAATATATAACATAGAGACACACATACACACACATACATACTTCAATCGTGTTGCAACACTGCAAAAGTGCAATCATCCGCGTGGCTCTTTAACTCTCTGCGCAGCCTGCCGCAAACATCCTCCATTCATAAAGGCCTAACCAAAAAAATAAAATAAAAAACCAAAAAATAAAACAACGCGCTGAAAAAAAAAACACAATTTACAAATTAAAAATTTACTAAAATATATACTAAAACAATATCAAAGGCCACAAACGAAATTTTTAACTTAACTAAAAAGCACTCAATTTTAATACAAACAACAATTATATAAATAAAGAGCATCTGTGATTCGCATAAAAAAAAAAAACAAAAAAAACTTATTTTCATACTGCACGATTTTTCCAAAAACCAAAAAAAAAAAATAAAAATAATAAATGTATAACAAATCAAATTTATTTAATAAATTATAAATTAATAAAAATAAATTTCGTTTGCCATCAAATAGAAAAAGAAATCATAAAACTAAATAAAAATTTAAGAAATAAGAAAAATAAAAAAATAACAGCACACGCAAGCCACAGACTCGGAAGTTTGGCTTTTTAGGCATTGGCAGCAACCGCAACCAACTGCGGCAACAACAACACCAACACCAACAGCAACAACAACAGCAGCAGCATCAGCAACTACAACAAATTCATACAAGGTCAACGGATTTAATATTTTTGTAAGTTCTTTGTCATTTGTCATTTGTATTTATATTTGTATTTATATTTGATTTTCTTATCCCATGCGTTTCTTTTTAATTGTGCCGTGTAAAAATATTGAAAACATGCGCCTGTCAATTAAACACCGATTTCAGATTTGTGTTTTCATTCTGCTTTCTGCTTTTTGCCCATGAAAATATTTCTATATCGAGTGTATGGCAGATGAAAATAAACGAAAATTAAGATCTCCGAAGTCTGTATACTCTTTAGACTAATTTTTGCCTAAATGTAGATTTGTGGAAATCGAAAATGAGCAACAGTTGGTTGGGGTTATTTATTTTAGTATGCATTTCCTAATATTCTGGATAGTTTTTTCAGAGTCATTTTCTATACACAAATTTTGGAAATTTCTTGAAACTAATTTCTAGCATTTTCGAGGAAATGATCATATGCATATAGATTTTATTAATGATTATTTTAAATTTTATTTAAATATTCCTTTGTTTTTTGTTTTATGCACTAAATAAAAAATTTGGCAAAGTAAGGGTATAATTATTTTTTAATCTCATTTTAACATTAAGCATTTCCGAAGAAGTATCAACTGTCATTGTTAGAATTATTTCGATACGAAAAGTTGAAATTTTGCAAATCTAAAATCAAAGTGGTATTTGAAAACAACCTAAAAGTAGACTATACCAAAATCAACTCAGCAGTCTTAAAATTTAGTTTGCAACTTAAAGTTGTGTGTAATTAAGATATATATATATATACATACATACATATATATATATATATATATATATATATGTATATATAACTATGCTTTCATAGACGCTGCACCTTTCAGTTAGGGTATTAGAAATGAACGCATCGTGGGCAGTGCACGTCTATAATTGGGGCAAAAACAAAAATTAATTGGTTGGCAAGTGCGGCGCGCACTTCGATGGCAAGCAGAAGGTGCCACGGGGCATCAATGGGCATGGGAATGGGAATGGGCATGGGAATCAGAGGTATGCGGTTATGGTTAGATGGCAATGTTAACGGCATGGAGCTATCTGTAAATCGAAATCGTAATTTGTCTGGCTGGCGACGCGCCTGCGTCCTTCTTCTTCTTGTTGCTACTGCTGTTGTTGTTGTTGTTTTTATAGTGCCCCGGGGTGCCGCTGTATGAAATGTCAACGGTATTTTTATCAGCTAAGTAAGCGAAAACATAAAGTACGACCGTAGAATGGCTGGTGTCTGGTTACTATGCATTTGCATTAGAACAACAGCCCACTGATTCCCACTCTCCCATTCTCTTTCCCTCTCCCGCACTCCATCTCTCTCACTCCCTCTCTCTCGCTCTCTCTGTTGCATTCTGTTTAGCTACCTGCAGTCAGATTAGCAACGCTTAATATTGATTTTGCACATTATGACCAATACACAAGTCCTTTTGTGATTCATTCCTGTCACGGCCGGATGTGCAAGTGAGCGCAGTGACATCTTGTCCTGCAGCTGCGTGTCCCTATGGCAATCAAATCCACACACACTCTTTTGACACAATACATACACTGAAAATAAAACCTAGAGGCTTATATATAAATATATATATTTAGAAATCCTGATTAAACAAAAGATTTTGTTAGTCTTAAAATATTATGTTCGCATTTGAAACCCAGTTCAAACAGTTTCAAATACTAAGATTGCCTGGTATTAAAAGTAGTTTAATTACTTGATTTCAGAAATAAAGTGTACAAATAAATCTTGACATTAAATCAATAATTTATTTCTTCTAGTCTTGAGATGCCTCCTTTCGTAATTAAAATATATTTTTTTTTATGGGAAAAAAATATCTTACATTTTTTTTATTTACTTTTTTGATTACTGTTCAGATTTAACTAAATTTTTTATTTTATTTATTTATTTTTTAATAATCTAGCACCTATAATCGAAAAATTCGTGCTTAAGTGAGTAAGATTTTAATCAAAAAATATCTGTATCTGATTTCAAGAATATTAAGTCATCAAGAAATAACCACATGTAAAAAGAATCTTTCTCAGCTGAAATTTGTAGCAAGCATATAATCTTATATAACACTGTCGTGTACACGACTAATGCCACTACTAATTTGCAACACAGCTGAGCTGTGTGGCATTAGCAAACACATATTTGCACCATGTTGGGGCGTTTGTTGGCTTCGACACAAATAGCTGTAATAAATAGTCATAGTAACCCAGTTAAACAAAAAACAGGCTGCGAATAATAACATTCGCCGCATTTAGTCAATCAATCACATCATCAATCAGTCAAGTAGTCAAACCCACGCCAGTATTTTTGCTAGACACAAAGACAGACAAAATATTAAACTAGAATTCGGCTACTCACAAATATGTTGGCAGCATGACTAATTTTTTGCTTATTTGCTATCAACACTTTGTTTATGATTGATTATGAGAAAATTTATATTTGGCAAAATGTAATGAGGGATTTTTCTTGCAAAAAACAAAAAAATATATAAAACTTAATATAGAGCACAGTTTTCAGGGTTTGGAGTCTTTGAATAAGATATTTGTAGGGAATTGGAAGCCTTATATGTTCAACATTATGTCATCAAAAAGATTGACAAATGCGATTTTTTGGGGATGAACTTATTGCATGAATTTTGAGAAAAAATCATGTTACCAAATTTGGATGTAGTATTATTCTACAGAACCAAACCATCGTGAAAACGGCATTGTTTAATAGGATTAAATATGTTTTTTAGGATTAAATATCGATATAGTTTGAAATCTTGAAAGAATGTTTCCAGAGACTCGGGACATTTAGTGGAAAACACAGCAAATTAATGAATCTAGAAAATACTGACTGAAAATTTAAAAGTATTCTAGTAAATTTGTGCTGAAAATCTGCAAACTGTGTGTTAAATTTCCATTAAAATCCACTCAATTGAAATAAACTTTTTATTCGTGGAAATGGCTTATTACTTAAGCTTAAAATGACTTGCAAATTGGCTCAATAACGGATGTAGCCACATAAATATACGTAACTTCAAAATCCAATGGAAACCAGCAACGGATATCGGCACATACATATAATATTAGCCAAAAAGACAACAACAAACAACATGATTATCATCATAATCATCATCATTTTTGTGGCTGTCGTCAGAATTTCACACACATTTTTGGATTTTTTTTTTTTGTCGCAAGCATTTTTTTTTTGGCCTTGACAGAGGCCAAAACGTGACGATTACACAAGGGAGATGTGTGAGCTGGTAAGGGCATCGGTGGAGGGGGGAGGGGCACATCCAAAAATAAAAATCATTGCACTCACACTTGAGCAGCATTTAAGAATATTAAATGATGCAAAATTATGGATGTAAGCACTTGGGACAGAAATAATCACATGAATTTGCAGTTGCTTAAATCGGAAATGTTATTTGTATTAAATGTGCATAAATTAATGTGTATTTCATTTGCTATTCTCTAGAGAATACGCAGTGTATATTGAATATTAATATTAAATATTATTTAATGATTGCAACAACCTTAAATCATATACTTTATAAGAAACACTGAAAAGACTCTTTTTCTCACCTGCTCTTTTCTTTTGTGAATTTATCTTTTGCAGAAATGGAAATCATTCCTGAAGGTAGACACTTTCGTTTGGTGCATGAATCAGAGCTTCCAGAAATTTTGGTAACTTTAGAACGCTATCTGCCGGAATCATTAAAGGTATGTGTGCATCTGGTATAATCCAAGATACCTATCCGATAACTGCTGCCACTTGAAGTGTGCATAAATATTGTGCTCTGCAGTTGCATGCTATTGAGACTGCTATTCGCTTTCTCTTGACAGACACGCCCCCCTTAGCAACAATTACCTATTCAAGCGACGGGGGCTTGGGGGGGTGTGCGGGAAGTGGGATTATTTACCAGGGCCAACTACTACCGGTAGACCGCATAGACATGCAATCTGAGCGACCCATCGCTGATTGTTGACCTCTTTTCCACTCATTTCAATTTTTAATGGCCTCCCACCTCCTCCTCCCATTGCACACCCCCATCCAAGCCATTCCAGACGACATCACGTGCCCAAGTTTGCCTTGTGCCTCGCACTCATTTGAGAAGAGAGAGAGAGAGAGAGAGATAGCGAGAGTGAATGTTGGTGTTGCTTAAAGTTTCGATTTTTAAGCAACATTCTGTTGGGGCGCGCTTAACACGACACACTCCGGAGTTGAGCAACTGATTTAGTGTTATAGAGGTGTATACCAATCTTAAGTTGGCCAAATAGATTGCAAATTATTAAGCAGAGTGCCATGGGCGTAGCCCAAATAAGGTGGGGAGAGTGCCAGCTACCCTCCTTACATGAAAAACTGTTCATGAAGTGGTTTGGATTTAAATATATGAAATAATGGCAATTGCCGCTTCTCCAACACTCTTACGAAATTCAGACCCCTTTTTACGAAAAGACGACTACGCCCTTGTTCATCCAGCTGGCCTTGATAAGCATAATCAATATACTAAGAATTTTCTAACCATATGGTTTCAATATCCTGCACCCATTTCAAATGAGTTGCGAGAGTACAATGAAATTGGTAAATAAGGTATAAGGTATATATTCTATATCAGGAGCAACAGTCGAGTCCATTTAACCATGTCCGTCTGTCTTTCTGACTGTATGAACAAACTGTACGGCTATTAATGAGACTTGGAATCTAATTTGTCGTATATTGAACGTTGTTCAAGCTTATCGATAACTTTTATTTTCATATTATCGATAAGAATCGATGGCCGATAGCAATAAAAACCATAATTTTGGGTTATGTAAATACCTTAACATAATATTGACTAATACGATGTTGTACTTTATTTAACATATTGTTTATATTTCATATATTAACAAAGAAATTTAATATATTTGCAGTTTCATCAAACCATTAAAACGTACCTGAATGATCGTATTTGGGATTTTAAATTTTATGTTGCTAAAGATTGGCCCGAAAAACCAATAATACTCCATTTTCCAGGATGCACGCTTACGGTAAGATCAATTCTACGTCTTCTATAAATGAGTTTTGAGTTTTTAATAAAAAAGTGTGTATTTGTGTATTTCTGCATTTGATAGCCGCACAACAATATATACCAAACATTTGGCATATTTTGTCCATCCGCACAAATCGAACATGTCGATCTGATGCGCACCGAAGATGTACTTATAAATTGGCAGAAGCCATTGTACCTGAACTTTACGCACATCGCTATTATGAATCGCCTGGATGATTTCTATTCGAAAATGGGTCTGATGGAGCGACTAAGTGGTGATATCTATGTGTGCAACAAACTCAATACGGAACTGGAGCTAGACCCATTGCCAGACGATGCGGAGATGCGACTGCTGACATTGGATAACGTTCAGGGCATACACGATCTATATCCGGCCAATGAGATCGAGTGTGTCAAGCTATTCGATATACTCGTGCGTGTCCTGCCCGGACTGGGTATCTTTCGCAAGGATACCAACGAGCTGGCCGCATGGATGGTCCATTCATACTATGGCGCTATGTTCTCGATGCAAACACGTCCAGATTATCGACGCATGGGGTAAGAGAAAGTTGGACTTTATTGATCACATTATCTACAAATTCAATACTTGAGTCAAAATTTAGCAAAGGATTTTTTTAACAAATAGAAATTATTACATAAAAAATATTTTAACATCATATTTTTGAGATTGTTGATTTAGGGCACGCTTTGCTAATTTGAAAACATTTTTTTCTTATCTTTAGAATAATATCTGACTGAATGCAGCTGTCTATAATTAATTAAATTCTCTGATTCATATTGCAGTTATGGCATTCGTCTGGCCAAGGCATTGACTCAGCTCGTGATCGAGCGGGGATATACACCCTTCGTTGTGATACGTCCACAGAACGATGCATCCCGTAATCTGTATACGAAACTGGGCTACGAGAAGGCATACGAGACATGCCGGGTGCGTATGACACCGGATTGCTATGAGGATAGCACCGTTGGCACCATTGCCAACACATCGTATGCCAAGTTTCCGCCACTACCTCAGGGCGAGTGTGTTGTTGTCAATGTTGTCAATGTTGTTGTCGCAATGCGGAAGCATGTGCCCGGCGAGAGCCAGACGGTGGACGATGAGGGCATCGAGGATATGTTGGCTGACAAATGTGATATCAGCAACGAAGAGGCTAGAGAGCGTAAGACAACAACTGATGAGGGCATCGGGGAGGATAAGTAGATGTTGGCTCCAAGAGCCATCAAATCAGAGAGTTACAGATTGAATTTGGAAGCGCTACACATACATATACACATGCATTGACTACACACACACACACACACACTCACACGCTCACACACCCAAATATGTATGTCTATATGTATGCTGTAAGTTGTAAGCACCTAGAACTAGGCACACCTTTTAGAAGGAGGAGGGGAGAAGTGGAACTGTACTATTCCTTTGTAGTATGGCTCAAAACTCGATTGTCGGACGTCGATTGAACTTATTCATTTAAGACAAAAGCTAAAAACAAAAAACAAAAAAAAAACATAGCAAGGCACAAGTGGCGTTAATTTTTTAACAATTATATAAAATAAAAAATGAAAAACAAAATCGAAGAAAAACAAAAGTATATCTACATAGTATTTACATATATGTATGTACGAGTATATTTATAGATGGTATATGAAGCTTCCTCACACACACACACACACACACACAAAGAAAAATAAGCGCAGCGTGTTTTCAAAAACGAAACAATTGCTAAAATCGAATGATGAATGTTAGTCAGAAATGATTTATTTTATATATATAACGAACTAAACAAAAAACAAAAAAAAACAAGAGCAGAAACGGAAAAAAGACAGTGGAAAACAACGTAAAAGGTACTTAACAATAATTAATGGAACACGCTGTTTAGGATGGTCCGATTTTTAGAAATTTAACAAAATGAAAACTTTTTAATTTTTTGCTAAAAATGCTTTTACACAAATGAAATCCAACAACAATTGTAATGAAAAAGGCTCAGTGCGAACAACAGGAGCGTATAAATTTACTATTAAAAACTATTACACATTAAAAAAAAGCATATATATATATATATATATATATATATATATATATACATATATATATTAACTCTATATATCAAATTGTTAAAGAATTAACACAAAACACACACAGAAAACTCTAATACTTCTCTCTGGCTCCACGCAAACTCAGAACAGGTAATTAACAAATTTTTGGAACATAAAAACGGTTTTGGTACCAAACATATATAGATATATATATTTTATGATGTGGGCCATGCGCGCAAAAGCTTTCACTAATCTAAGCTAATTTCTCTGCAAAGAAACTAATTTTCAACAATCCATACACACCCATATATATATATCTATAAATATATATATCTTAGCCATGGCCCATGTGGCGAAATAATGCTTTGATTTTTAAAGTATGTTCTTGTACTAACTACATTTGGATTTATAGGCTTTTTTCAAATTTATATATACCCAAAGGCAAAAAAAAAAACATAAAACCAAAAAAAAAAGACAACAAAAAAAAAACAAATATATATTTTATTATTATGAAATTTTATTAAAACTATGCAAAAGAGTACTCCAATGATTTTTGCTCCTACATAAAACCAAAAAAAAAAACAAAAACAAACAGATATGAAAAGAATATTTTTTAGCCGAACTAAAAATCAAACACGCCAAAGATGTCTTCTGCTTTATTTTAAGTACGTACTTACTTACTATGCAAAGGTAACCAAATGGCTAAAATCGCGAAAGATGCAAAATGTGTAAACCCATTGTTAAAATGCCGATAAACCAAAAGAAAAAAATACACAACAACAAAAAAAAAACAACAACAACAACTCCTGTTTGCCTTTGCCTATTGAAAAACAATTTCAATTTCCATTATGAAAACTCCAAAAATATATACGCAAGAAAATCAAATTTAAAAATGAAAACGTTATATATTACAACTGCTATATTGTATGTACTCAAACTAAAAAAAAAAAAAACTAAAAACAAAACCGAAAGAAGCAAAATTAAATAAATAACAATATTGAGACAGCAGAAATTATTCATGCTTATTTTGTATACCAGGAATCCATTAACAATGGGTTAACTGCTTATAATGAACTTGTAAAGGGAAGCATCTCTTTCCCCACATAGGATACGTATCCTTGGTCGACCAATTTCCCCGTTTCACCAACATCTTCGAATCGATTTTCGATAGTCTCAAAAGCCAAAAATTTGAAAGATATAGCACTCAATATCGAGTAAGTAAATATATTGACATAATATTGATAATTCATACAAATCCATTTAAGATTTAAAAATATTTAAGCTAGTTTCAAACTTCTATTTAGGGCATCTGCTAGTCGCGATCTTTCTGGACTTTATCATTCATATTTGTTATCACTGCATTTAGAGATAAAAAGTAGAATTGCGCTCAAAGTTATCTTTTTAACTGTTGATTGCTAATGAAATTTACGTGTACAAACATACAACACTCGCCAAGTTAAACAAACGCCAGAACCTTGTGGTAAAATAAACAAGCTGATGTTGCCAACTTTTGATGGGCAACTAAAGTTGGTGCAAAAAAATAGAAGAAAAATCTTAATTTCAGATGCGTATTTAACTAACTATTTTGTTATGTCAGTCCCTTGAAAAATTCAGAATTTGACGAAACATTTTAGCGGCATTTTAGACATTTTAAAAAAGTATCTTGTTAACTTTTAGGCGGTATGTATCTCTGTATATAGAAGATCTGCGGTACGTACATTGTTTAAAACTAGGCAAACTGGTCAAGGAATCGGTGCACTCTTTAAGTCTGCTCCGTTTGTGAAGGCTTGTCTAACTGCGTCTTCAGATGATTGGCCACATATTCCCAATACTTGCGACGAATGACATCATGTTTGTTGGCCATATCTAGGCACATTGTGTACACCTTTTCTGCCGCATCGCACTCGGCACTTTGATCTTGCAACGCCTGCTCCTGATATAGATCAATCAGGAATGCCATCAAATAGGGGGAACGATTGCCGGCATTGTACAATCCCTCGCTGAATGCCACCACCTCTGAATGACTATTCAGTTGTCCACTCTCGCTTTGACGCAGCACACCCACCAAATAGTTCCAGGGACTTTCGTTGTTTTTAATCACACGTATGCGATCCATGGCGTAGGCGAGTTCACGTTCTATCACCTCCGGCGTAAAGCCGAAATGTTTGACCACAAAGAAGCGCTGATTCCAGGCCGAATTGTTGCGCGGATCCTCGCAAATCAATCGATCGACAAAGTCCAGCTCGTCATCGTACAGACTGTTTGATCAGATATAGGAAAGTAAAGTTAAAGTTTAAGTCTTCACACATGGTTTATCCATTGGACGTACTTGAAGGTGCGTATGGCCCACTGACGATGCTGCCAGGCATGATAGTTCTTTGCATTGCCATCGTTGTCAAGGGCATTTTGTGTTAGCTCCAGCTCGAACTGGGCATTGTTCATCATTTCGACGATAACGCGTCTGTGATGCCAGACCTGGTAGTTCTTCGCATTCTGGCGTATCACCTCCTCCAGATAGTCGAGTTCATGCTGTAGATTCGCATCCAATTCACGCAATATGTCACGTCTGTACTGCCATACCGTATAGTTGGCCGGATTTAGACGCAATGCTTCAGTGGTCAGATCTAAGGCACGTTGCGACTTCTCACCCCGGGCAATAATGGCACGCATATAGTCGAACACCTCACTAACTGAAATCATAAGAAATGTTAAATATAAGCATGCCAGCTAAACTCGGGTTTGCTTACATTTTGGCCGGTACGATATGGCGACAACGGGGTTGGGGCCGTCGTCTTGGGGCAGTGGCGTCACATCGGCCCAATCGGCACGTTCGCTATATGGCACCCATTCGGCATGCAGATATTCCTCATCCGAACTATCGCCCATTTTTCAGATGTGTGCGCACAATTCAACGGAATACACCAAAATGATGCTAAATCAGTCAGCAGTCAGCTAGTTAAAATTCTCCGTCAATGTGCAGCCAAGCAGCACTCAAGCCTTTGAAAATTCAACAGCTGACTCATGTGCCACTCACGGTGCACCGCCTTACTTTGCCATTCACAGCGCAGTAGCAGCACTTTAAATGTGTGCACGGTTTAAAGTTAAAATCTAAACCAAATTAAAAAATAAGAAACACAATATTTGCTTGACGTACTCTATATAATTTATATTATATCAAAATGTCATTCACAGCGTATCTTGTTAAAATTTTGTTTTTGCTTCACATACTTTTAATTCTAATCTAAATCTATGCATAATTCAAAACTCCTATTCAAGCACAGTTGAGCAATGAATGCAATAGATTAATTCGAAATAATTATCAGAAAGAATGGACCTAGGTAAATTTTTCGGGGGCCCTTTCCAATGTTTGATTTAAATAAAAATTTTAATTTGGATGTACTTATAAATATATAAACAGCTAAATTCCTAATCGTTCTCTAGAACAGAGGCTCGTTTTCTATTTTAACATCGCACTCGATGATGGAACTATGCGCTAGAAATGCATTCGCCGCTTGCAACGTGCTTGACAGCCCATATCTGGTTGAATCCGGCTGCTGATCACGGCTTTGATTATGATTTGGTGCTGGGGCTGGGATTAGTCTTGGCATCGCTATCGCTGCTGGTGCAATCGGTTGCCTCTCCGGCTGATTGAGGTCCATTAGTAATCGTGTGACTTCCATGCGGAACTTCATGTTATTCATCGGCGTCAACATCTTCACATGTGGTAGCAGGCTGACGAGAAAACTACGATCCGGATCAGCAGCGATAGCTGTTTCGGACTCGGAGGCAGACAATGATGACACTTTAGGGCTTATCGCATGACCGCGACTACTTTGGTATTGTGCTCCATCCGTTGAGGAGGTCTGACGGTGACGCGCCCGCTTCGCTGGCGGAACTTTAGGCAGTATGGGTGACAGCAATCTAGGTGATGTTTCCACATCCGATCTGTTAATGGGCGTTGTTTGATCGAAATGATGTCGGTCACACAATTCCGAACTGGAATCATTGCCGCGTGGTTCGGAGGGGTCCTGTTTGAATATATCACCCAATATCTCAAAATCAACCGAATCATCGTTGTCCACATCGATGATAAAGCTATCCAGATTATATTGCTCCTGCTCGCCAGCGGCCGGGTCGGTGTCAAAGGGTTGCGGCTCAAACGGCACCAAATTGCCCGGATCGAATATGTTACGCATAAACTCCAAGGAACGAAAATACGGCCAATGTGAGTTTTCATTGCGGCGTTTTTGTATTTTACGTATCTCGCATCGATAGCTGTCCCGTAATCCCTTGAAGCGTTTCTTGCACGCCAACACTAAGAAAAAACGCAAATTGTTGTTCACTAAACAAGTGTGGTTTAATATTATGGAAGACTCCTCACCGTCCAGATTCATAATGTTGGCCACTTCTTGCCATTGGATATGGCTGATATCTTTGCGATCGCCCAGCTGCATTGTTGAATCCCACAGAGCACGACGCTTTTTAACTTCAACGATCAGCCGAAAGTTATCCCATCTCATTTTCAACTTAATCTCTTAATAATTTTTGTATCGCGTGTAAACAGAAAACTAAAATTCCTCCGAGCTGATCGAAATTAAGCGCTCGAAATGCAGCTCCCGCTTTTGCAAAGCAAAATTAAGCTCAACATTCAGTTTAGATGAAGGCACGAATCGTTTAAATTCTTACAACAAATTACCAACAAAAAATATACAAATATTGAAGAGAGCTGCAGTAACAATAGACCATGGTGCATTAAGGCAATAATTCACCGTCATTTGCCAACACTGGCACAAATCAGCTGTGCGACACACTCGGCTCAAAACTGTGAATCATATTTCGGGGCGAACTGTTAAAATTACTAACACAAACACAGAGAAAACAAAGCGAGAATTGACATTTTTTACGAAAGCCGGCTGTTGGAGAAATCTTGAATTTAATAACTAAACAAGAATGTTGCAACAAAGCGATGATTGCAAGGAAGACGACTTTCCGGCGAATACGTTGGAACATTTTGCCGAATTGGAGCAGGTGCTGCAGTTGATTGACACCATGAAGCCCATAGAGGCGGCCTCGTTTGAGCGTGAATTTGAGCAATATACGGAACTACTGAGCCGCTACCAGGAGCAGCCACATCTGCTCGATCCACATCTTGAACTGATGCTGTCACGCCTATTGCACAAAATACGCCAGGCTGATTTGCCGGCGGGAGATCGTGATGCGGCCTTTAAGTATTTATATATAATCTCCAAGGTGCGCACCTATAAAGTCCTCGTCAAGTTCATGCCACACGAGCTGACCGATTTGGAGTTTGTGCTGCAACTGCTGGGTCAGCAGGATCCGAAGGAGTTCAGCAATTGGGAGACCCGTTATATGCTGCTGCTTTGGATGTCCATACTGGTGATGAATCCCTTTCATATGTCCCGCCTAGATGCCTACGAGACGACAACAACAGCAGCAGCAACTGCAAATCCGTCTCTCAACAACTGTGCGGAGCTGAGCAATCATTCGGCCAACTTGCCGCCGACCATAACCAAAATGGAACGCATTTTCGAGCTGTGCAAGCTGTATGCCTCCACGAATGACACCTGCAGCAATATGGCTGCTTATTTATCAGCCAAGTATTTTGTCCGCAGCGACATTAAGGATATCTATTTGGAGCCATTTCTCGACTGGGTCATCGCACAGCATCAGGTGGACACTCAGCAGGTCAAGTTCGGGCAGCTGGCTGCTGTTGCCGCCATCCTCAAGCATGGCAAGCGTGAGGATCTGCTACCTTATGCCGATAAGCTGCTGCAGTGGATCGTCGCCTGTCCCTACAAAGATGTCAACGATTTTCTCAAGTACAAGTATTACGTAAAGATAGTGCAGCGTCTGGGTCTGGTGCATCTGAAGCCACGCATCGCCAGCTGGCGCTACAAGCGCGGTAAGCAAAGTGCTGGGTATCTGCCAGTCCATCAATACGGCCTACTAATGTAAATCTCCATCCAGGCACCCGTTCATTGGCCACCAATTTGGGCCAGCAGACCAGCGCTGCTGGTGATTCCAGAACGGGCAATGCGGATGCCGAAGATGCCGACGGATCTGGCGGCGAGGAGATTATTGTACCCGATGCCATTGAAGAGGTGATTGAGGAGCTGCTGCAAGCATTGCGCAGCGGCAGCAACGATGTACGCTGGAGTGCCGCCAAGGGTTTGGGACGTGTAACCAATCGGCTGCCCAAGGCGCTGGCCGATGAGGTAATTTCGTCACTCATGAGTATACTTAGGCCGTTGGAGCCGCACGAGGCGTGGCACGGCGGCTGCCTGGCCATCGCTGAGCTGGCGAAGCGGGGACTCCTATTGCCCTACCGGCTGCACACGCTGGTGCCGAGGCTGATGGAGGCGCTCTTCTACGACGAGATGAAAGGCTACATGTCCGTGGGACAGCATATTCGAGATGCCGCCTGCTACATGTGCTGGGCCTTTGCCCGTGCCTACAATCCCGACGATCTGAAGCCGTTTGTGCAGCAAATCTCCTCGGGGTTGCTGACAGTTGCCGTCTTTGATCGCGAGGTGAATTGTCGACGTGCTGCATCCGCTGCGTTCCAGGAGAGCGTCGGTCGCTTGGGCAATTTTCCCTTTGGCATTGAGATCTCGACCACGACGGATTTTTACTCGGTGGGCATACGGCACAACTCCTACCTGAATATCAGTGATTTTATTGCCCAGTTCGATGCATATCGCCTGCCGCTCATCGATCATCTGGTGCAGCGCAAAGTTGGCCACTGGGATTCAGCGATACGAGAACTCACCGCAAAGGCGCTTCACAAGCTCACCTATCGTACCCATAACAGGTATATGGACAGTGAGGTGATGCCTCAGCTCCTGGCTAAAACCAAGTCAATCGATGTGAACGCTCGTCATGGAAGTGTGCTGGCTCTCGGTGAGATCACGCTAGCGCTGCGTCGATATGCACAGGAAGGTCCACTTCCACACACGCTCGGCTTTCTATCCGATCAGCGTAAGGAGGAGCTGAGTGATCTGGTACAGACGTTCCTGGAGCGCGGTTTCTATCGCGGCATGAGCGGCGAACTGATGAAACTCTGCACGACCAGCTTCATACGCAACTGCAGCGTCGCCGAGCTGACAGTCAATGCACAGGGCCTGGGTCAGTTGGCAGAGTGATTACAGTACCAGTTTCTAGTTAATAGCATATGCTTATTCCTTCTCTTACAGCCAGCTGGCAGCAGGTCATAGACATTTGTCTGGTGACCAAATCCAGCAATATACGCGAGTCAGCTGTGGATGCATTTGCGGAGCTCAGCGGCGCCTATTATTGCAAGGAGTCGCGTAATGCTGACAACGAGCGCATCGTTAAGGCCTATCTCCGGGGTGCCGACAACGATCTGGAGGAGCACATACGCATGGGCTATTTGGCTGCACTGGGCGCTCTGCCCGCATTCCTGATGCGCGCACATTTCACTGATATCCTCGACAATCTGGTGAAACATGCGCTGATCCCGCAGGTTACCTACGACGAGAATGTCCAGACCCACAGATGGAGCGAGGCACGCGCGCAAAGCGTACGTTCCCTCAGCAAGATGGTGAAATCCGTGGGCTACGCTGGTTACGAAAAACATAATTCATTTGACAATGAGGAGCATTTCAGAAAGGTGCTGGATTGCCTGCTACTGGCACTGGATGAGTACACGCTGGACAATCGTGGCGACATCGGTGCCTGGGTGCGTGAAGCTGCGATGAATGCGCTCTTCGAGCTAATCACCGAATGTCCTACCTATATGCATGCCCCTCACAATGTTCCTAGGATTGTGGTGGGTTTTATGCAGCAGGCAGTGGAGAAGATTGATCGTACACGCGGCTTAGCTGGTCGTCTCTTGTGTCGCCTGATCCATGTCCAGCCTGCCATACAATTTATGCCTTTGCATGCCCGACTCTTGGAGATTTTTCCCAGCGATGATAAGACAGTGCTATGGCTCTTTGCCGATCACACATTCCCGCTATTCTGTGAGCTGCTCGCATTTCACCCATTTTCCAAGCGTGTGCTGCTGGGATTAACGGCCAGCATTGGCCAACTAACTGAATCTCTGGTGAGGTAAACTTTTATTAATACTCGACTCGGTTTGCTAATTTAATTTATATGATTGCAGACCAAACATGCTTCAACTGCACTATTTCAATTTTTGCGTGCCCATCTGGAGGAGGTGCCACGTCTTTGTGCCGAGATTGTACAGAACTTTGAGGCTCATCTGTTGAACGAGCGTGTGACGTATCCAATGATCAGTTTCTTGGAGATACTCATTGGTTCGGGGACAATTGAAGAAGTGCTGCACGATGCGGACAATCCCTTTGCCGAGGACGTTTATCGTCTGCTGAATCTGGAAGTGAAGGGCTATAAGAAACTGTACAAGACGGCAACCAGTATTAGTACCTTCTGTCAGCTTGTTCAGGTGCCGCGTCTCAGCAAACGAATCCTCTCAAAATTGTCCATATTCCTGGGATTGCAGCATGTCCATGTGCGTAAGACGGCTGCCACTAAATTGTATGAAGCTCTCGCATTGCACGGCGATGTCACCGACATACCCGAGGAGAATATGGATGACATACTGGCCCTGCTATCGGAAACTGATTGGACATTGCCACTGGTCGAGATTCGTCCGGTGCGCAATAAATTGTGCCATCTGATGGGCATCAAGCCGCCAGTTAGTGGCAAGCAAGTAGCTGCTGCCACAGCAGATATATAGAAATACAGTTTAACTTTTGTTCTCCGACTTAACTGTTAACACAAAAAAAAAAGAAAATATATTTATTTATTAACTTACAGCAAGATCGATTTGAATTGGGCGGGCAATTAAACGAAATTAAACAGTTTGTCATGCATCCCTGGCGGCTGTAGTGCATTCTAGATGGTAGTGTTGGTAAATGCCATTTTGCTGCTGTTGGCGTTCCATTGTGAGTGTGTGTTTTTGTGATGTAAAATTAAAAGTCTTTCGAATTTCGCATTTAAAATAGATGTGTGTTAATATACTCGCGTCATATTGTCACAGAAAATTCATTCACATTAGCAAACAAAATCAAGGACAACTTTCAACGAGGAAAACAAACAATAATATCAAAGACATACACGTTTATTCTTATTCGTTACACAAGAACAATCAAAAATCAAATAAAAAGTCCCATAGATATTTTTGTTAAATCGTTGTTATTGTTGTTGCCTCTGCCCGCTTGCACACCTGCCTTCCTGCCTGCCACACACAATAGTTAATCATTGATTGAAACATTGAAACGGTATTATGAGCATTTGGAGTGTAAGATGCCTGTGCTTCAAGATCTGTCGACAGGCGCACATATTGGCCAACAGAAAACTAGTACCGACGGCACAGAGACTTCCCCAGCTGACCAACGGTAAGTGAGGTTAAATTTGATCTGTTAATACCCGGCATGATTTCTGAATAATATTCTTTTATTTATTTTTGTTGCAGTCAACAATCGGCCGGCACACACCAGCTTATATCAAATGGTAAAAAAACGTACGCTCGAGGCACGCACCAAATTGCAAGCCAATAAATATCCGAATCATAATGCCTGCATACAAGTGGCCAAAACCGTGGAATTTGTGCCCGACTATGATGAGACACATCAGCCTCAAGATTACTTAGTCGCAAGTTTTCAGAATCCTAATGCATCCTTTGGTGCACCGAAAGAATCACAAATTCAAGCGGTATCATTTGCTTTTTCAGTTCACATTCCCTTTCATTTACCATCACTTTTTTTCGTCTTTGATCTCTTTTTGATTGATAACCTTACTTTGTTTTGCAGGGCTATGTCAGCACTCGACTCAATTCCACTGCCCAGGATGTGCTTAAGTCGTCGCAATGTGATCAACAGACGCGTGAAAAGGGTGATAAACGTGAACAGGATCCTTGCGAAGAATTTCAGCGATTGCATCGCGAATCCACTGCTGGTGGCTCACGTGATGATGGAGGAGGAGACGGAGGACGTGCTCCTGGCGGTGGCGGTGGCGGTAGCAGAGGCAGTGGTGCTGGTGACGATGGAAAAAAAGCATCTGAAGAAAAAAACGAACAGCTTAAGATGAAGTGCTTCATTGGAGCCATCGCTGCACTTTTCGCGGGTGGCTTTGTATGTCGAATTTATATAAACATATATATATATATATATTAGATCGTCTATATTGTGTATGTTTTAGATTGCATGGCTAATGTCGCGTGGCAAGAAACACAATGGCGGTGAGGTCAATGACAGTCCGGAGGAGTCGCTCAGGCGCGCCAAAATCACGGGTCTAATTACGAGTGAGTATCATCATTTTTTACTGATGTATCATATACTATATATCAATATGCATTCATCTGCCTACTTAATTGTTAACCTATATTCTCGCTTTATCTGTGCATCTTTAGCGCCCAGCAGTTCGGATAAGATTCCCAGTCATGTGCCGTATTTAATCGTTGGCGGCGGCACCGCTGCCTTCTCTGCATTTCGGGCCATCAAATCGAATGATGCACGCGCCAAGGTGCTGATGATCAGCAACGAATACCGCAAGCCGTATATGCGTCCACCACTCTCCAAGGAGCTGTGGTACACACCCAATCCGAATGAAGATCCCATCAAAGACTATCGCTTTAAGCAATGGACCGGCTCCGAGCGAAGGTAAGCGAAAGAAATAATTTTATTATGTCGTCGATCGTTTAATTAAATTATGCACTCCTTTGGCCAGCTTGTACTTTGAGCCCGATGAGTTCTTTATGGACCCCGAGAAGCTGACTGAGAGTGTAAACGGCGGCATAGCCGTCGCTCAAGGTTTTGCCGTGAAGAAGATCGATGCACAGAATCGCATTGCAACATTGAACGACGGCTATCAGATCAGTTACGATGTGTGCCTCATTGCCACCGGTTGTACACCAAAAAATCTGCCCATGTTCCACGATACAGCGCCCAGTGTCCGCGAGAAGGTCATGGTCTATCGCACCCCCGATGACTTTGATCGCCTGCGTCGCTATGCCAAAGAGAAGCGTTCCATAACGATTGTGGGCAATGGTTTTGTGGGTAGCGAACTTGCCTGCTCGCTGGCCCACTATTCCCGCCAAAACAATGGTGGCAAGGTCTACCAAGTGTTCCCCGAGATGGGCAACATGTCCCGGGTGCTACCCAATTATCTCAGCACGTGGACCACTAGAAAAATGCAGGCACAAGGTGTCTGCGTTATACCAGAGGCTAGCATTAAATCGGCAACACGAGATGATTCCCAGCTGAAACTGGAGTTAAACAATGGGATGTCGGTGCTTTCGGACATTGTTGTTGTTTGTGTGGGCTGTTCGCCGAATACGGAAATGGCTGGTGCCTCCAAACTGGAGGTGGATCGCACCCTGGGCGGCTTTGTTGTCAATGCCGAGTTGGAGGCGCGTCGCAATCTTTACGTGGCCGGTGATGCATCCTGTTTCTATGATCCGCTGCTGGGACGCCGGCGTGTCGAGCATCATGATCATTCTGTCGTCTCCGGACGACTAGCCGGCGAGAACATGACCGGAGCGAGTAAGCAAAAGAAACAAACCAAATTTGACTATTATATAAAAATCACTTCAATTGCAGAGAAACCATATCAGCATCAGAGCATGTTTTGGTCGGATTTGGGACCCGAAATTGGTTACGAAGGCATCGGCCTGGTCGACTCCTCGCTGCCCACCGTTGGCGTATTCGCACTGCCCTCAGCCAGCGATAAGCGTGGTGTGAATCATACGGAAGCTGTGGTGAATAGCACATCGGGTGATCGAGTGAAGATAGTGAGCGATGGAACCGAAATGACCTGTGATCCCAGCGAGGAGCCCAACTACGGCAAGGGTGTCATCTTTTATCTGCAGAACAACAAGATTGTGGGCATCCTGCTGTGGAATCTATTCAATCGCATTGGACTAGCACGCACCATAATCAATCAGAATACGGACTACGAGGATCTCAATGAGGTCGCCAAATTGTTTGAGATTCACACGTAGTCTGACAAAAAAAAAAGAACTAAGAAAAAAGCCCGATGTAATATGTAATACTGATGTATAAATATGTATTTTATTGATCACTGACGCAAACACTTCTGACGAAGCAACGTTCCAAGTCCTCAGATTATGTGTATACACATATATATATATTTAACCAGCTGAGACCACAAAACCAAAACAAAGGCACAATGCAGCATAAATTTATTATTTTGGAATAAATCGCTAACTTCTTTTGTAGTCAAACCATCGATCCACATTTGACTTCACCTTTGCCATGCCCACCATCCTCTCCCAGATGATCTGTTAAAGTTTAACGAAATACAGAACAAGTATTCCGATTAAAAGGCGTAAACTGATTAAATCCTATGTCATTATATAATTTTTGTTGACTTTTCCTGCAAAGTAATTCTTTTGTTGTTTTTATAAGTTTAAGCACTAAGTAAGAAATAAATGGAGAATTTTTCATATGCTTAAAAGGAAAACTGTATTAAAAATCATTGGACTCCTGAGCGGAATCACACAAATTTTTATTTTTGTAGTGCAGCGAAAAGGCAATTTACGAAATGTTCTTATTAAAAATTACACAATAAGATGCAGAGCACAGATTCACACAAATGATAAATAATTTGAAATCACATTTAAAATGTAAAATCGAAATAAAATAATGCACTCAGCAGGAGCAAGCTGAGAAATGTCCCTATGTTGCTGTTGCCTCTTTTGCTACACTTGGCAATCGACGCAGGATCAACAAATTATTTTTCATTCACCAAACACACAGAAAAAGTGTATAAAAAAAACTTGTAGAAACATATTTTATTCTTATTTAAATATGGAACATTGGTCGAGTGTCGAAAAGTGCCTTAACCAATTAAAAAATTATTGTTTTCACTTTGCACATTTAAAATTAAGAAAATTTGAAAATATCTTATACTTGAAAATTTTGAGACAAAATCAGGGAAATTACCTCTCCACTTTTATTATGGTATTTGGCTACTCAGAGTCAAGAATCAATCAGTAAAATTAATTATTCTTCATCATTAACAATAATCAATGTTTTACATAAATATATTCCTAACTACAAGCGCTCTGCTTCGGTTTTTGCTTGTTTTTTCCCAATTCATACAACAAATGTTGCAACACTTTGTATTTAAATACCATAAGAAATCTTGTAAATATTTTTTATATTTTTAATAGTTTTTCAAATACTACATTTTATTTTTAACTTAGCTTAATTACTGGTCTACTTTTGTCTCTAACGACTTATTAGTTGATGTTAAATATATTAAATACATTTAATTAATAAAAAAATGATTTAAAATAAAACAGTTGTTGCAAGGTACGAAAATAGTATAGCAAGCTGAATATTTCAGCTTTCCACAAATATTTATTGCATTTTACCTGTGCCATAAAAGTCGTTAATATTTTTGCTGCCTGCGATAAGAAATTCAGTTAAGAACTTTTGTGCAGCTGCCGCGAATTAACCCAAAGTGCCAGACATTTAGGGTCATCGGATTATGAGCACCAATTGGTAGGTAGCTGCAAATCCTTGCATCCTTTGCGGAGCAGGTAAGTCCTTGAGCTTCTATAAAATCCAAGTGCACAGCTTTGTGGTTCAACAGTCGAACAGCAGCCAGCAACATGAAGAGTAACGTGAAAGTTGTCGTTGTGAAACCAAGCCAGCCCGAGGAGAAGCAACAATCCTTGGCCGCCACATATGGTGTCATGGAACTGGAGGCAGCCGCCGCATTGCTAATGTTGCGCTATCAGTACGATATCAAGGTGGGCTGCACTGTGCCACAGATGACAACAACACCACCTTCACCGCCGCCACCATCATCGTCGGCGCTGTTGCAGCCAGCAAAAGAAGCAGCAGCAGAAGAAGTCGTCGTCAAAGTGAACAAATGCACACCCAAGGAGCAGGTGCGCAGTGGCAACGCTGTGAATCCCATTGCACAGCCGCTCAAGAAACGCAGCATTCCGCCGCATCTGCTCCGGCGTTCCCTAACGCCAGCAAAGGCAACGCCAGCTGCCAACAGAAGCAGCAGCAGCAGCAGTGGAAGTGTCAGCGGCAGTGGCAGTGGCAAAGGCAAAGTCAGTGGCAGAGGCATAATCAAAGCCAAGCTAAAAGCGATGCCAGCAGCGCCGTGCAACAAAGCACTGCTCAAATCCTGTCGCAACATGATACGCGAATTTCTGGACAATCAGGAGCTGTTCTAAGAGAAGCCAAGGCTCCTTGTCGAAGACATGCCGCAATGGAAATCCTGGATTGCTGCTCAATCAGCAGCTGTTCTAAAAGAACCCCAAAATTGTTCCCAGATGAAGACTTGCCTCAAGCATTAGCAACTAGACAAAATATAGAAATAACCCAAGAATCTGGACAATCAGCAGTTGTTCTAAAAGAAGCCAACATAAAACAACAATTTCTAAAAGGATCCTAGAAAAAAAAAACTCAATCATCAATTATCATTCAGAAGCTGCCACAAAATCCTTTAGCTCCCTGGGAGCCACAACAAATTGATGTTTTCAGTTTTGATTTCATTTATTTATTGCATATATAAATTTGTTTCATTTTGTGTATTATTTTTCTTATTTTTTTTTTTATTTTTATACATATCGTATCATTTATTGAAAGATAAGGGTTTTTTCGATTGGAAGAACAGGTATTGTGGCGACACTAAAGTGCTAATTATTAGCTATTGGCGGTGTTTAAAGTTTAAACTTATGCGGTAAATATACGAAAAAAAACAAAACAAATTATATCGTTTCATATATATATATATATATATATGTATATATATAAATGTGTGTGTGTCGTAATGCAATATGCGCTAGTTAATAATTAATAATTACAGATTTCTATGTATTTTTTCTTTTTATTGTGTGTGTGTGTGTTTTGTATGATAATTATAATGCTAAATGTATGTGTGTATTTGTATATGAATAATAATAATAATAAAAGTGCCTTCAAATGTACAAAGAAATAATAATAAAAATAAAAATAAAAAGCCTATCAATCAAGTTTTGCAACTATCTTCTTTTTTTTTTTTGTTTTAAGATCAAAGAGTTTTACGAAAAACTAACGAAATTGTTTATAAAAAATGAACACCTTTTGCTCGCCTTAAAAATAAACTTAAAAAGAAATCGTACGATTTTAAAACTAAATACATTACATAAATATAAATACATATGTATATGCATATATATATATATGTGTAGCTTTTATGTACTTGTTTTATAAATGGAAGCCAATGTTTTTTTTTTACTGTATTTATATATAACTAGCATAAGGGCCAATAATAATTGGTAATTGCTTTGCCAAAAACAGGAAGAACACTAGAAGAAGAAGAAGAAAAAAAACTGTTGCAGTTTTTCTTATCGGCTCAATTAATTTGTTTTCTTTTTCTTTTTTTTTTCTTTTTCTTAGTTATCACAATTAATTTGTTGAAATGAAATTAATGGCGTTTAGAATTTAAACAGTTTTTGCATGGGTTCAATTTCTGTGTGTGTTTTTTTTTCTATATTATTATAATTAACAATTTCAAATTCTTGTTTTTTCGATTTTGTTTTTATATACATATATATGTATGTATATATCAATTTTCTAACAATTTTGTTTTCCATGTTACTTGAAACCATTGTTGAGGCAACATTGTAAAGCTCAAAGGTGACAACACTTACAAGCTAACTACATCTGAATAACTATATATATATATATATATATATATAAATGTGTGTGTGTGTGTGTGTGATTTTAAACTTAATGATTGTTGTTAAGATTAGCATTTTATTATGTAGAAAATTGGCACATAACTCTGTAAATCGTTGAAGGCTGCGCTGCGCCAATCAAAAAACTACTTAAATCTAAACAAATTACACACAACAGCTTGTGTATGTGTGTGTGTGTGTGTATTGCATGGATGTAACTATGTGTGTGTGTGTGTGTGTGTTGACTTATTAAAGACTGCGTTCGCTCGCAAACTAGATTTTTGCAGCACTTGTTAATTTTAATCATTTTTTAAGCGTGCTTAAAAAACATATTTTTTCTTATGGAGCACTTTTTGTTTTTTTTTTTTAAATACGTTCGAGTGTTAAAATTAAGAAAAATTCCATAAAATTGCTTACATAATTTCAAATACAGCTTATTGAAGGGAAACTCGATAATAACTGAATAACAAATTCTTGCGTTTCAAAAGATTTTCAATTGAAATTGTTTGCAATGGGAGCTTTACAAGTGCAGCGTTCCACTTAGCGAGCGATCACTGTACATATGTATATGTATATATATATATATATGACATATATGTTTACTATTTATTTGTATGTTTAAATTAAAATTGTTGCATGTTGCACACATTTTTTGAAATGACAGTCAAAAACTATTTACTAATTGTGTGTTTATGGTATTTACAAACAGGTGTGTGTGTGAGTGAGTGTGTGTGTGTGTGTGTGAGTGAGTGTGTGTGTGTATGTGTGTGTGTGTGTATTGAATGCTATTTGCTGTTATGCTGGTCCCATTTTGTTGGCAGCTGCATTGATTGCTCAGGTAAAGTTGTGGGGTGATTGTCATAATGAGTGTGTGTGTGTGTGTTGGGTGTGTGTGTGTTGAGGTGTGTGTTGTTGTTGTGTTGTTGGCTAATTGCAGGCTACTACTGATGCATATGCCGACTAAATGCCGACTCCTCACTGCCATTGCAATCGCTGTCCATCGGCACAGGATGTGGTTGCTGCTGCTGCTGTTGCTGCTGTTGTTGCTGCTGCTGTTGATCGAGTGCATCCATTGGTTTGGGTGAGGATGCATTGCTGCTGCCGTTGCTCTGCTCGGGCGTTGATTCCGTTGCTTGTTGTGCGTCTGCTGACGCCGCCTGCTGCTCCTGGTAGCGTATCAATTTGATGGTCGTCAGACCGTCCGCATTCCGGATGAGCCTGCAAAGAGTTGGCTGATTAGCAAAAAACGTTGATTGTTTTTTCCGTTTGACCAACTTACGGATAACAATCCTCATTGCTGTTGGCTGCTGCTGTTGTTGTTGATGTTGTTGTTTTGCTGCTCACACTCAGATCGGTGGGCTTCAGATCCTCGGCCATGGCGCCGCAATCGCCATTCTCCAGCTTCAGCGGATGAAATTGAAATTTATCTGCTGATGCTGTGGCAGGTGAATTTGGTGGCGGTGCCGCTGCAGCGGCAACTGCAGCCGCATTCGCGGACAGATAGTGGAAGGCTTGCATGAATAGCGGTGACGGTGGCTGCGGTCCATATGCGGCAGCTGCGGCCGCTGCTGCCACAGCTGCTGCCGTTGGTAAACTCATCGGTGGTGGTGCCGCCGCATTTCGTGAGGCAGGACGTTGTGGCGACAATTGCAATTGTTGCTGTTGCTGCTGTTGTTGTTGCTGCTGCTGTTGTTGCTGTTGTGATTGTTGCTGCTGCTGTTGTTGTTGCGTCCAATTGCCAACAGCTGCTGGAGATCCTGGCGCCTGTTGATTGACAGCTGCTGCTCCAGGTGCACCCGCTCCCCCTACTCCACCAACACCCGCACCTCCTCCGACGCCGGGCTGTGGCGTCGTCTGGCGCAGCAGCGATATATTCTTAATGTTCTTCAGCTCGGTGGGATTGCGCAGGAACTGATAGCAATGCCGTTCGCCTTGCACCTTCCGCAGGATGTTCACACGATAATAATAGCGCAAGGCTCGGGACATTTTGTCATAGTTCATCGACAGATGATTCTTCTGGATGCCCCACAATTTGGCCAATCCGGCGGGATCGACAATCTTAAAGACGCCAGTGTCGCGACACTTCCATGCTATCAAATCGCTGTACTTCTGATTCCGATCGTTGAGCAACTGTTGCAGAAAATCCCACAGCAGGCGGCCATCTGATCCAAAAAGTAACAAAAAAAATAAAGAATTATAAATTCGTTTTCGGAATTTTACTAATAATAATTATAATTGTTCAGGAAAAACGCACTTTTGCATCTCGATATTTATCGATTAACTAATCGCTCTTTTATGGAGCCATAATAAAAGGCTAGAGCTTGAAACAAAACGAAATGGTAATGGAACATAAAACATATTCAATTTGAAATCAAGAGAATGCTAAACTTTTGTTGTTTTCAATATAAATAAAGCTAAATATTAATCGATTAATTTTGCTCTTTCATTTAATTTGCAATTAAAATTCTAGAAACGAAACGGAATGGTAATGGAACATCAGACATTCAATTAAAAATCGAAAGAACGAAACGAACTTTCTTTAGGGAATCAAAAATGAATACATTTTGCTGCATTCATAAATCCTATTCTTCCAAAAACTATCGATTTCAACTTATCGATCACAGTGTATTCCTCGACATACAAATGATTATGTTTTAGCTAACAATCGTTAGATTTAAATCTCAACTCACTTGTGTTTGGCTCAGAGTTCTCCGGAAAGAATTCCCGCTTGGCCTTATACATATAGCTGGGCGTCGTTGGGGCCGATATAGAGCCACCTCCCGGCGGAATGCCGACGCCCGTATTATCCAACGTTAGTTTCTGTGGCTGTTGCTGCTGTTGTTGCTGTTGTTGCTGCTGTTGTTGTTGTTGTTGCTGCTGCTGCTGCTGTTGTTGTTGTTGCTGCTGCTGCTGCTGTTGCTGCTGTGACCAGGAGTTGACGAAACTGTTGGTTATCTGTTGCGTCCAGGTGGGCTTCAGATCCTTGTGAATGGGCGTGCCCGGCGGACTGGCCGAGCCGTAGGAGGAGAGCGGCGCCGGTGGCAAGGCGCTCAATTTGTTGCAATTATTGCTGTTGTTGTTGATGTTGCAATTGTTGTTGCTGTTGCTGCTGCTGTGATTGTTGGGCTCGGAGTATTCATCATCGGAATCGCTGTGATTGCTGCTGGCGCTGCTGATGCCCTTCATTGGCTGCACGCCACCAACTGTTGCTGCTGTTGTTGCAGCACCTGTTGTGCTGCCAGCAATTGTTATTGCTGTTCCAGCTGCAGATGTTACCGTTGATCCATTCTGATAGGTGGCGCCCTGCTGGGGCGGACTGCTCGCCTGGGAGTCAACAGATGGGGGTGGACTCAGCGTCACCGAATTGGGCGCCATAAAATGATGGGCAGCCATGTGGGCGGCTGCTGCTGCTGCGGAGCTGGTGCTGTGGAAGGGATTGCTGCTGAGGTTGCTGCTGTTGATGCTGCCGGCGCTGCTGTTGCTGCCCCCACTATTGTTGCCATCGAGCAGCTGGGGCACATTCATCGGCGGCCAGGTGGGCGTCGGCGGGTGGCTGTGCGGGGACAACGGATAGCGGCCGGTGGGCGTGACGGGGCTGTTGGGCAGATGCCATTGCATCATGTGCGATTCGATGATCAGCATTTGGAGCACATTGTGCAGCACATCGCCGGCACCGGGACATCTATGCCCGAAATCGGCGCGTGTTAGCAAACACAACGCCTTCCCATTCATCTGGAAGAGATCAAAATCGAGTTTGGGCAAATCGAATTCCCGGACACAGAAGCGCAGAAAGACGAGGACATCGTCACGGCTCCACAGACGCGGATCGGATGGCAGCGAGGGGGGCAGCTGTGTCTTCAGTTCGGCCAATTGGCTGGAAGGAGGCGGGGGGCAGCGCCAAATGACATCGCTCCAGATGGGATTGAGCGGATTCAGTGATAGCTGTACTGGAAGCATTTTCATTTTGCATACATGCACAAACCGCACAGCAAATTATTTCTATTTGAATCGAGTGTGTTTCGAAAGCCACAAGGATTGTTCTTAATCTGCAAAAGAAAAGAGATTTTTATAACATTAGTTAAAGTTCTTTTTAATGATTAATTTTTATTGATGCGTATTTCTCAAATCATCAAATAATATAAAGATCAATAAATCTAAAGAATTTAATTCCAATCAAGCAAACACATTAAGCGGCAAGAGAGAGCGAGCGAGAGAGAGGGAGAGAGAGAGCGAGCGATTGGTTACCGGCCAGACAGCAACATTCGCATTCCAGGCAAATCAGATTTCTTCATAAACAAAAAATCTCCTCAGGCGACGCATGCGAGAGAGAGAGAGAAGAGAGAAAATGCGCGCAAAGCATGAGTCAGCACCAAACACATACATCACACACTCACACACAGTCGCATGCACGCCAGTCGGCATTTGCTCTGGTTCTCATTCTTATTCTGCGCTCTCTCACACAAAACACCCCCGCCGCTGAAACGATCAGCATAGAACGAATAAAAACATAAGCTACGCGCGTTCCGTGTTCCGTCTGTTTCCATTACGTTTCACGTTCCGATTACGATGACAATTAGCGCAGCATCAGAAAAAAATCACACACACACACACGTCGATAACACAATGGGCAGCATCGATACCCAATTTCAAATTCCGTTTGAGCTTTTTTAATTGAAAATTTCTCAATATGGTAATGGCCATAAATACATGCGTCGGCGGCAACGTCGATGCTTGCGCTACTATTCCGGATGTGTACAAAGCACAAACACCGACCAGCAATGTATGTGTTTGTATGTGTGTATATACAAATCGACAACACATGGGAGCCAAGCGAACACACACACACACTTGCACATATCTTTGATCAGTCGCTGTAAGATTTCAACATAAACGAATGTATTGATGCCGCCTCGGATGGGGGTGTGCAGCGGCGAAGGGGAAACTTTGAAAGCCGTACCCAATTTGCCCCCACTCAGACTTTTGGGCTTGCCTTGCCATATCACTGCCAGCAGCAGCAGCAGCTACAACAACAACAACAAAAGCAAACGGAAGTGCACATTCCATACATAAAACCCGTTTCCAAAGCAAAAGCAGCAGCAGCAGTGGAGAAAGAGACGACGACGACTAATAAATCCGCCAGTGGGTAAAGAGAGCAAAGCAAGGCAATTTTCAAAGAAGCAGCACCCTGTATCCCAGTCGTAGACATAAGCAAGACATACACACACACACACGCACGCATACACAAGCATATTTAACTCATCTCGCTCTTTCACACAGCAGCAGAGCGCACAGCAGCAGCAGGCAGAAACTTCCTCATTCTCCGGGAAGCATTTCAACAAGTGAGCGAAAGAAATTTACTTACAAATGCGTGCGAGCGAGCGAGATGCCCAGGCTGTGTGAGCGAGCAAGCGAGTGAGAGCAATAAATATTTCTTGCTTGCTTGCAAGTCTTGTTGTTGTTGTTGTTGCTGTTGAGCAAGAAGTAGGAGAAGACAGACGCACAATAACAACAACAACAGATGAGCAAGTTGATAATAATGATGATGATGATGATGGCGATCATCATTTGCCGCACTGTGGGATATACACATGTTTATTTGTATGTATATATACATATAAATATATATGGGTGTGTATGTGTTATTGTGTACATGTCTTTTACTTAGAGGGGGTCTATTTGTTTTGTTTCAGAGGTGCTGCTGCCCTCTGCTGATTGTATAAATATATATGTACACACACACACACACGTATATATATATATATACATATGTGTATGTGATCCTACGTGTTATTTCGGTTGCCGCAAACAACATATGGTTGAATTTTACTAAAATAAATTCATATGTATGAGTATATTTTACTCTACACAGAAAGACAGGCATGCAGGCAGCAGGCAGGCAACAACAAACAAACAAATAAACATTCAAACAGTCGGTGGCACGTAGTAAAATGACAAATGAATGTTCATCATCAGCCCAACAATAACAACAACAACAAAGTGAAAGAAGCCAAAAAGCAGAACACAAAAAAAGGCGACGCACACGCAATACAAAAAGAATAAGAATAAAAATGCACACACACATTTACAAATGCATATGCGTATGTGTGTATTCTAAATCTCAGCGAGAGAAGATGACAGCAGCAGCGAAGGAGGCGCGGCTTGGAGAACGAACACAGAACAGGCAGAGCAAAGCAGGAGGCGGATGAGGAGGGGGACGAAGACTGGGAACAGGCACAGGTAGTTAGGTATGCGGATGATGGCGAACCGGTTTCAACGGAAATTACAAACGAAAATTATAAAACGATCAGTTTAGAAAAATGCCAGCAGCAGCAGCAGAGATCACAAAACAACAACAGCAGCATCAGCAGCGAAGACAGCAAATAAGAAAAAGGTAAAAACTTGTAGAAAACTGCAGCGAGTAGAGAGCAGGAGAGAGAGCAAAGAGTGAGCAAAGCAGAGAGCGAGGTGGGGGGAGAAGAGAGAGAAAGGAATGCGTGTCTGTGTTTGTGTGCAGAAAGAATTTTTTTTTGCTTGTGCAGAGATTTCCGCTTTTAGCGAACAGACAGCGCCGATGGAGCAGAGTGCGGGGGAGGCGTGGCTGCTAGGCCTGGGCGTGGGATCGGAAATGACAGACTAGAAATATGGGAAATGGCCAATGGAAAATCAGGCAGGGAGCATCCTGTATACATTAGACACTGCCGCTTTCAATATACCAAAATCGATTAATCATGTGGAATGTGCTGCAATAAGCAATTTTCTATTTGTTGTTTTGAGAAATAGGATTTCAAATAGAATTTTGTTTTATTTAGATAATGATTAATGTTTCAATTTGTTTGTTAACAATTGGAAACTAAAACTATCTATTTAATTAGAGCACTTTATCAGCAATCGAAAACTTGAATTCAGCATATACAATGTTTACTGATCAGTTGTTTAAGCACGTAGTGATTTAATAAACTTAATGAAAGAAGCTATCAACTTAACAATGCGTTTATTCAACTTAATGAATAAAATAAATAAATAAATAATAATAAAACAATAAACTTAAGGAATTAAGCTTCCAGCTAAACAATAAGTGTAAGCAACTTAATAAATCAGTTGTAATTAAGCAACTAAGTCTTCTTTTAAAGCCTCAAATTGCCAACTGTTGCTTATCACTTGTAATCACAACGTTAACAACACTCTCGATCTCTGTCAAGTTCACAATAAATTTGTAAGCACTTTGTTAGTCCTACTCAGGACCTTTTGCTGCATGCAGATAAGACGACACTTGACAGACATTTGATACATCATCGCGACTGACAAGTGGATTTTATTTTATTTTATTTATTTTTTTCTCATTTCATTTCTCTCGCAATGATTCACTAAAAGTGCAGTCGCAGCATTTGCTTTGCGGAGAGTTAATGAGTAATTTCCGTTGACACATCCTAACCGACAGGGGGTACTCCCCCCACCCCTCCCCTGACAACCACCCGGTGTGTGTGCATCAAGTGGCTGCTTCTGCTGCTGCTGCGCAGTAGAACAACGATGGGAATAAGAAAAATCTGATAACATAAAAAGGCAGAAGCGACAGCCGCCACGGCGCATTAAGATTAACGGCCTCCTCTCTCTCTCTCTCTCTCTCTCTGCTCGTCTCTCGGGATGCACTGCTCTGAGTGAGATGGCAAATGAACCGAGATCAATGTTGATCGCTCTCTTTTTCGCTCTCAGCTGACTGTGGCTGCTGTTAATGAAGTAGCAACAAGCAGGTAGTCGTCGTCGTCGTCGTCATCGAGGCAAACGGATGGGAATAAGGAAATGCGTACCTGCGGATGCACTTACATCTTTGTAGATGTAGATGCTTCTTGGAAACCCGCAGGATGAGCACGAAACGAACACGTTGGGATACTAAAAGAAACAACAACAACAACAGAAACAACAATATGGTGCCACAGTTGACATTTGATCTCTTTTATGAGGTCTTCTTTTTTATCATCTGCCCAAACACAACAATTCTCAAGTGCCCTCGCACAGCATCCAAAAACAACCCTTAAAATTTCTTATAAAGTGGCTTTGTTTTATATACCCAACAAGAAATTCGAAGAGCTTAGGGTAACAAAGAAAATCTAAAGAAGAACAAAATGAACGTAAATCACTGCAAAGATATCGAATACAATAATTGCTGGATAATTGAAATTTTTCGGCATAAGACTTCAAATTAGGCAAACAATAGTTTCTCAACTTTTTGTGGTATTCCAAATAATTTCCACATATCAGAAACATAATTTTTAAAAGAAATAAAATATGCGCAAGAATTCAATGGTTTTTAAAACAAATCAAAATCTATGAGAAGCACAAAAATTTAAAAATGAATAAATGATTTCGCAAATCAACATTTTAGATACTTAGAAGTTCACACTACCATTGTTTAGTTCCACTTACTATGCGACTACTGTATTATTGTGTATTAATGTACAATTTGGTTAGATCGTTCGCCATATTCCGGCATATCAAATACTCAATTAATAAGCACAAAAAATTCAAAACCAAGTCAACGACCTGCTTTGCTTTATAACTGCTCAACATAAGAAGAAGAATAAAAGAAAATGAAAAAAAAAAAAATATACAGAATACAGAATACAGAATATACATATGCCAAGCATATATTTAAGAAAACAACAACCACAAAAGACACACGTAGTAGTAACTCCCCATCCCTCCTCCCCTAGCACCCACCACTGTAAAAAAAAAGCGCTCGATCTTAACAGCTAAATACGATATATATAAATATATATATATGTATATATATATATATGTGTGTGTATATATACAAATAGACATTGAGCTGATCGTGCATAACAAGCGCGTGAGCGTATTGCTATTGCTGAGCATATAAACCACATATTGTATTGTGTATATAGAGAAACACACACACACACACACACAACCACACATACAAATATAAGAAAAAAAAGACGCCAATTCCGGGTTCTTCTTCGCGCGTTCGCAACAACAACAACAACAAGCAGAGGCAGCCCCCAAACGGTCTACGGTTCAATTTCTGTCTAGATCGTCACTTTTGCTATTGTTATTGTTGTTGTTTTTATGTTATTTGTTTGCTTTAAGCGCCGTAGGCACTTTTTTGTGGAGCACACAAGCCCCACAAGACAGAAGACTGACTTTCAGTCAAGCTGACTGACTGACTGACTGACGAACCGATCATCCAAGCGCGCAAAGCCCAACGCTCTTTAAGCAAGCAGCAAATCAATCATCGTTACGCACTTGCGACTAACACAATAAAGCCAGCAGCAAGAAGAAGAAGAAGAAACACAAGCAGCAGCAGCAGCAGCAGCAGCTGAAGCAACATCAGCAGCAGCAGCAGCAGCAGAAGAAAAGCGGTAAAGCTAAAGCTCAAAAGCAAGCAAACCACAGATGCCCAAAAGCACACACAAAGATCATCGCTTGCGGCGCAGCTGAAGCTGTTCTATGGAAATATGTTTTTTTTATTTATTTATTTATTATTTTTATTTTTTTTATTTATTTATTTTTTTTTTATTATACCCCGCACCACTTTAAAGATCTACAAACAGTGCATAGTGTGAGAATTGCAATTAAGATAAGCTTTCGAGCAAGTTGAGTGGCAGAAATCGATATACTCGTAGTTGCGTTAAGCGATATTTGATATGTCTTATAAATATAAAAGATATCTATTGCATATAAGCAAAGTAAACAGTTTTTCGAGATATTAGATTTTAGATATTCCCATAATCCAGGAATATCGATTTCCAGCTTTCAGATAAGATAGCTTTTGTATACAAAACGGTTTATTCAGTTCGTTGTATATCAAAAGTAGATTAGGATTTCCTATAATCGTTGCTTGCAAAATCGATGGCAATCAGTTTTTCAATATCTTTCTTGGATTAGTAGCGCTCAAGATACCAAAAATGTAGTATTTTTGAATATTTGAATACCAAAACAAAATTAAAATTCCTCGTTCATCCAAGGCAGGTGTAGATTTATCAGTATTTGGACACTTGACTACCAACACTACCCAAACACTAATCTTCTGATAATTCCCATTCTCTTTAAAAGTGTGTAACGATCAGATAATGAACACATAAGGTATTTAAAAAACAATTTCTCATATGACGACGAATAAGAGGAAACTTCACAGAATATGCACAAAAGCAAATTTGAATTTAATTACAACAATTTGTAGATGCATTTAGGGTATCTGGTAAGTCAGGTACATCAAATTGAATGTGGTATTTGTTTTTTTTTTTAAATTTTTTTTTTTTATTTGGGGTGCGCAAAGATCATCTAATGATGATCTGTTGCTAAGGCTGCAACATGCTCACACTTTAGTTGTGGGTTATTAGTTGTTGATCACGCGACAAGATCGGATCGGGAGCAAACCATAAATTTATGTGGTTTTTTTTTGTTTTTTTTTTTTTTGTTTTTTACGGTGGTGACCTCAAGCAAAACCAAAAACTAACTCCACATACAACATCTTTTTATGATGTTCATTTTTCTTTGTTTGAAGTCGTGTTGTTGTTGTTTTTTTTGTTTTGTGTTTTGTTGGGGGTTATTTTGTATGTTTCTAGGCGTTACGTGCATGTTTGTTCTAATGTGGAGCTGTAGCTTGGCTAGAGAGATTTTTCTTCTTCTTTTTTTGTTGTGTTTTTAGCTTGAAGCGTTCTTTTTTTTTTTTTTTACTTTCTGCTGCCTCATTGTTCATCTTTATGCTTTGCGCATGTCTTTTATATGGTTGTTGTTGTCTTTTTTTTTATTTTTTATTATGTGTGGGGGTTTGTGGTGTCTCTAATGATATGTGCCAGAGATAGAGATGGAGACAGCTGGAGATACACAGAGAATACGATGATGGTGAAGTGGAAGAAGAAGAAGAAAACGAAGATCAACAGACAACAGACAACAGAAAGCTGAATACAAATGCTTAATGATATCAAACGTTCGATAACCTTTTCGTATATTTTAATATGCAAACCAAAACCATCAGTCTGCCTTTCGCGATGATGATGATGATGATGATGATCTGATCTAATCATCGTCATCGTCATCATCATCATCAACGGTAGCTACCTAACTGCCTATCTCACTCCACGGCTCCCTCACCCCTTCCCTCTCCCGCTGAGTAATCAGTATATTTTCCATGCGATGCTGGATGAGTTCATCAAACGCTTTTGCGAGGGGAGAAGAGTTTCAAGAATTTTACTCGATTGCCACGCGTAAATATTATAGTATGTGCAACAAACAACAACAACAACAATCAGTCTGGTAATGGTTCTCTAGAGTAGCTTTAGAGTGGAGAAGACGGAGGGAGGGGTTCTTTGGCAAACCGCATCATTTGTGCCCATTACATTCAATTAGTGGCAACTGTTTGTTTCCAAGTTTTGTGCGATTTTCTCGCACTTGCTCTTCTTGCTGGAAACCACTTCCCCCGTTGCATCCTCCCCTTCCTTACAACAGCCCAGTCTAGTCTAACTTAATAAGGCAAGCTGGCATCATAAACAGACAGTCAAGTGTGTGTGCGAGTGTGTGTGTGTGTGTGTGTGTGTGTTGGGGTCGGGTTAAGGTTCAGGTCAGAGCGTTTCAATTGAGCCGAGTTTACTTATAAGCATTGCTTCCGTGTTTGGCAGAGCACAGCTGACATAAATGGCTGAATACTCGTTGCAACCAGGATCAATTGGCTAAATATTCTGCGGAGTTAAAAAAAGAAAAGAAAAACAAATAAAAGAAAAACAAATAAAAGAAATTCTTTAAAAAGCTGGTGGAAATATCCAATGCAAATAATAAGAACAGTTAACGCTGGACTGCTTAAAATGTATTATTCTGTCATTAAAAGCGTTAAGTAATAAAAATGTTAATTTATCTATAAAAATCAAAAAGACTTATTTATTAAAAAAAAAAATATTTTCCCCAGATTGTTGATAAATTTTAAACCAACTGACAACAAAAATTTACAACGATTTTTATATAACTAATCAATTGTAGACGGATTGTTGCCACAAAAGATATATGACCTAGCTATACGAATCTGATACGATTTTATCTAAAAGTTTGCAATCATAAAGATAAACGCAACTGTAAAGTTTGTATAAAATATATGTAAATAGTTGCAAAGACTGTTATTAAATGATAAATTTTACTAAATCTTACTAAGACTCTAGGATTCAAGAGTATTTCCGTCGCGTTCTTTACAAGTGTAATCTATTTTTACTATACGACGATATAATGCATAATCAGAGGAAGCGAAAAAAAATAAATATATATAAAAAATAGAATAAAAAACACGCCCCTGAACCTAGTTCATCAAACAGATTTTTGATAACAAAAACACATGGAAGAAAGAAAAAAAATATCACAACACTTGCCACACAAACACACAACACAACACTACCTGTGTGTGTGTGTGTGAGTGTGTGTGCGTGTGTGTGAGTGTGTGCGTGTGTACAAGGTGCTAGTGATGATATTTGTAAACTAGGATTACTTGTTGTCTGTCGACTGTCGACGCTTTGATAGCGTACAAAGATATAGACAAGAGACCCCGATACAACATGTTCCGTTGTTGTCATGTGTGTATGCCAGTGTGTGTGTGCGCGCGCGTGTGTGTGTGTGTGTGTGTAGGCCACACTTCCACTATAATGCTTATATGTATTACGAAATGTTTACGATTTGCTTGAGTTTTCATTTTTCAGTAAGTTTATAACAAATATGCGCAGATAAGATAACAAGAGTAACTCATAGATACGCCACAGATACAGACTTACAGATACAAACTAACAGATACCCCAACTATACCCCCCCCCCCCTCGTAGAAACCCTCAATGTTTTTTTTTTGTTAGATTTTTTTTTTTTTTTGGACTTGGACTTCCTGCTGCTGGGCACCAGCGATCAAGAAAAACCAATTTGCTTCACTCTCTTCGTGGTTGTGTGGTGCCGCCACAGCCACTACTCCAATTGATCTTGACAAGCAAGTCAGCTTCCTGTAACGCCGCAAATGGGCAATTAGATCAAAGCACACAGCACGGATGTGCTCACAACAATCCAGCCAGACCAAGTCAAGCCGAGCCGAGCCGAGCCAAGCCAAGCCAAGTCAAACCGATCCAAAACCAAAACCAAGTCATGCCAATCCGAGTCCAGAGCAAGCTATCCAAGCTATCTATATCTGGTTCTGTATCTGCTAAACCGGTAGTTAGTATTTGCGCTAGTAATCAAGCAACACACACATTGCTCACATCTAGGCATGCATGGAGTCTGAGCCAACCAACATCCCATTCCCCCTGCGCCTCCCCTCCTAACAAATATATATATATATATATATGTATATTCTGCTGGCCAGTCGAACGTGGCAAGAACTTTGGCTTGATCACTGATCGCTGCTCGTTTTGGTCGTCGTCGTCGACGATCGCGCCTCGCATCTTAATTACAGAGAGCAATGCAAAAAGCTCTCGAAACAACAGCAACAAATACAACAAGAAGAAGAAGCATAAAGTGCCGACTAGTTAAGTCTGCCAGTCTCATAGATATCCTGTAAAAAGAGACTATAACTAAAGGATTCCCTTTATTTTAATTTATTATTTATCTTGGTTGCACATTGATCAACCTATAAAACATTAAATTGACAAAAATATTGTTAAATAAAGATCCTAAAAGTCTCGAATCGTATATAGTCTATATTGGCTATCATTCTTAATATATATTAATTTCTCATAAGTCCTGATTTTTTCAGTGTTATCAAAACTAATTTTCTAGCTTCTCCCAAATGTTTATTTATTAATTATCATTTATTATCTCTTATTATATTACCATATTTATTAAAAGTTAAGAAACATGAAATAATGGTTTTAGCATTAGGTTTTTATGCGAGCCTAATTCTAAAACTATCATTACTTTGTAATTTTTAAAATTAAGAATTGGTAAAGTAAGATTATAAAAATCAGAATTGCACATTGGTCTTGAGTTTAGCAAGTCTTTGTCAGGATTGTCAGGATTAGCACAGATCATCAACATATAATGCTAAGTAAAATACTGCATAATAATTTCCATAATTATTTTAAATGAAAAGAAACATATGAAGAAAAAATTTAAAAAAAAAAAACAAAAAACAAATTAAATTGTAAATACTTAAAAAATTCGAATAATTTGCAACTTAAAATCAGCGCCGGAAAAATTTAAAGTTGCACACGATAAATATATATTTTATAGAGTACAACAAAGGCATAATCTAAATTCCGTTTGGCTTTTACAGCTTTATAGCCCCCGTTTATTAGCACTATTAATGATTAAAGGGTATGCGAAAGAAAAATAAAAAAAAAGAAGCTAAATAGCAACAAGCCGCAAATATAGCTGGCTAGCTGGCTAACTGACTAGCTGGCTAACTGACTAGCTGGCTAACTGACTGACTGACCAGGCTGACTGACTATCCGACTGGGGCTGGCTTGAAAACCTGAATTGTAAAAACGTTCTAAGCCGAGCGTCGTGGAACATTTTGCGCGTCGCTGGAAAGACACTTAATAAATGCGGAAGCGGATGTACAAAAAGGCAAAGAGACGGCGACGTGGAACCGAAACAACAACAACAACAACAACTAAAGCAACAACGACAACAACAACAACTACAACGACATCTATAATCACAATCAAGTCATGCAAGTTGCCTGCTGACTTTATAGAGGAGTCAACCACTGTGGGCGGAGTGTGTGCGTGTGTGTGTGTGTGTGTGTGTGTGTGTGTGTGCGTGTGTGTGTGGGGTAGTTAGTTATGCTTGAGCTTACGGTTAGGGTATATAGATGAGTTTGAGATTCTATATTGTTGCACAGGTTTTGTTTTCCGTTTGCTTCTCTCTTTTGTGTTCTGGCTAGATTAACAGCAATCGTTTCATTGAAACAAGAAAAAAAAACAAAAAAAAAATTCGAATAATTGGATCGAGTCACTTCCTCAGATAATGTGAAAAGGAAGTTGAAGAAAAAAGTAGCAACAAACAACAACAAAAGCAACAAAAATAAAACAACGCATTTGAAGAATTCTTAAAGATGCGAATATTTGTTATGCTAACAGCAGTTGCAGGAAATTGCAAGAATCACACACAGTAAAAACACATGTTTTTTAGTACACACACACACACACATATATATATATACATACATATATGTATATATATATATGAATATATACATGCAAAGATATCACAATCAAGGGGAAGTAAATTACCGCGCATTGTCTTGACACGCGATAAGCGTTAGACATGAATTATTGATTAAATGAAAACACAATCATTACAAGCAAATCGAATAACGGTTGTCGTAAAACAGCACCACTTATGCTCCACATACGCAATGCCACACGATAAGCGCCACAAGTGGGGGGGTGGTCTCGGGAGGGGCTGCTGTGGTTGTTACATACGATAATGTCTTACAACACACAGATCAACTTATTGAGATCTTTGTTAAAATAATAACGGTGGATGCTTGCTGCAGAAAGTTGCAGTTGCAAGATGTGATCATGTTTTAGTACACATTTTGATTCTTGCAGAAAAAAGTTGCAGTTGCAGTTGCAAGATGTGATCGACTACCCAAAAACAGGTACTTGCTGATGTTAAAGTTGAGTTTTAAAATTTGATCAATTTTTCAGAAAGTTTAACTTAGAATTTGTTCAATATATCAAAAGATAAGAACATATTCTATGGTTATCTGGAAAATTATACTTTTTGGAAGTGTTTAAGCTCCACCAAAACCTCAACTCTCTTTTTAGATAATCTTCTCCTCTTTCTTCTATATAAAAACAATCAATCTTCCATCAACGATGCTCGTTTCTACAAATTAATAATTTTCGGAAGTAATCACATTGTAGAAAGTATGAGTCTAAAATGGTGAACAATCTTCATTAAACTTTCAAATATTATCTTTAACAAAGATCTATCTATGATCATTGAATTCTAAATTGTACTATAACTACAGAGTTGAAATTGTAACTGAAAGTACCGATTCCGTATATAGTCTGGGAAAAATAAGTAAATAATAAACAACTTTTTATTCATAGTTAATAAAATTTTGTTAATTATTTATGTTTTTTTCCCAGCACAATGTTTCCGATTTAATTGGTTTTTCCGTTAATTTATATACAAATTATGAATTTCAACTAGGTTTATAAACTTATGTATTTCCATCTGTTTACCTTGTAAATCTCTCAGTTTTAGCGATCTGCTTTACATAAATACAAAATATAACTTCTCAGTCTGAATTGCAATTCTCAAGTGATACTCAACTTAATTAGCTTTATTGAAAGATCTCTCATGACTTCGTTATTGTTAAATATAATTTTCCACATAAATTGGAAAGACTTTTAACTGATTCACACACACACAACAGTAGCTGTAGGTATTGTTAGTCTAGTCATTGTTATAATTTGCCAGCAACTTTGGGGGGGTTAGTTCTAAAATTTCTACATTTTGATGACATTTGTCATAAGTAAAAAATTCAAGCGAATGCCGCAACATCAATTCCAAGTGTCAAATGATATATATATACATATATATATAAGCAACAACAGCTACAACAACAATAGCCCCGAGTCAATTGCCAAGAAGCTCAAACGTAGACACAACCAGTGCGGAGAAGGGTTGCGGGCGGGGTGCTTGATACGGATGGGGAAACGTGGAAATGTGGATGAGAACTTGGCTGACGTACACTCAGCAAAAAATAAGTTGCTTTGCCATTTAGCAAAGTGGTCATTTTCATAAATATTCTTTACGCTAAGAACAAAGAATATTGTTATATGTAAAAAAAATATCTTTAAATCAAAATTAATCAATTATTAATTTATACATATTTACAAATATATATTTATCGTTGTAGTTCTGTGTATATTAAATAATATTGTTTTAGCTAAAATTAACACAAATCTATTTTTAACTAAGAATTGGGTAATTGTTATTCTACGAAAAGACAAATCGTTTTTTAACTATTATTGTGTGCATTTAAGAACATAATGGAGTAATTCTTATTCTATGTATGTATTTAATAAAATCTTACTTCTCCATACATTCCAAGAAACAAATGTATGTATACATATATATATATATATCTATATGGATTTGTATATTTTGTTAAGTGCAGCTGAGGCGACACACAGATTATATTATAATTTCCAAGTAAAGCAAACACAAATTAAAACAAACAACAAAATTGACACGAACATCACGTAGCAAAAATGTGGTTAAGGAGCGCAAATGCAAAAAAGGCTTGTCTACAAGATGATGATGAAGATGATGAAGATGATGATGAACAACAACAACAAGAATAAGAAGCTGCCGACGAAGAAGAAGATGAAGCAGAATGCAAGTGCCACTGTTTCCTATTGTCGCCAAATTCATAATTAGCAAATGCCAAATGAGACAAACACGTGGCTGCAGGCGCTGCGTCAAAAAACTTCAACTTTGCCAAATGCTGCCAAGATGAAGAAAAGAGGGGGGGAGCCTGAAGAGATGAGCTGAAGAGTTGGACTAAGCTGAAGATGACTCTCTAATAGAGACGTTCACAATAGTTGCTGCGACTTGCGGTTGTTTATTATGATTGTTGTTGTTGTCGTTGTTGTTGTTGTCGTTGTTGTTTATCTCATTAGCTGCTGCTGTTTGTTGGCCACGTTCTGGCATTCCACTTCGGACATAAGTTCAACACTTTTGCCATTGTCCCCATATTATTCGCTGCTTATCATTGCAAGCCACATTTCTCCTCCCTCTCTCTCCATCTCTCTCTCTCTCTCTCGTTCTCTCTCTCTTTCATGTAATTATCATCATTATTATTATGATTATTGTGCTTGTTTGTGCTTTTAATGCAGGCACTCGACTTTAACTGTTAATTTTTATTAACACTCCTTTCTCTCTCTTTCTCTGTCACTCTCTTTGTGTCTGTGCGGAGATAGTCGTATTTTGATTTATTATTAAGTGCTGCTATCAGCTGCAATACACAAATGTGGAAATGCACTAATATTATTTTAATAATAATAACAACATCCACAACTGTTGTAAGTGCAACGATCAAATCAGTTTCAGTTGCACGGACTGCCTAGAAACAGCTGCAATCGAGAACTGCATCCGCATATGACGTACACATGTGGAGAGCAATCCGAGTCACAGATTACAGACTGTCACTCTTGTCACCCCCTGGAGGAGCAGGGGAGGTGGGAGTGGGAATGGGAGGGGTCTTTTAATTTTGTCGTTAAGCTTATGACGGATTGAGGGACGACATGTGCGACCCCCTAAGGGTTACAACATATTCGTGATAAGCAGATCAGAGCAGACCAGATCGTATCACTATAGGATATTTACCAAAGTTAACTAACTTTTCTATTTAAAAAGTTATCCGAACGAAACTTACAAATTATGCCTATTATTATGCTATATCTGCACAATTGTTATCGGAAATCGATTTATATCGATATACGCGAAACGGGAACACTTATCGATAAAATTTAACTTTATGCTATATGACAGCTTGTATTTCAGATGGTCTCTGAGATCGGTCTCTTCAAACGCATGAGCAAACATTCAAACTAAGAAGATATAAATAAAAATTTAAGTTAAAAATTAAATTTAAAACTTGAACCTTTGAAACCCGTTATCTCTTATCAATAAACAACATTTCGATACGTTCCTTTTGTTTGTGCTGTTTTAAATTTAAATTTAAATTAGCTTAACGCATTCAACTTATCTAAGCCATAGTCAAATGTTTGCGCTAATCAGTCAAACTTGTGACGTAATCATTTATGGTTTTCTTTGTCCTTAATCAAGCTAAAAATGTCCCTGACATAGTCATTATACCCTACATACCACTGAAACCTGACGAAATTGATCAGAGAATGCTGATATTTAAAATGATTACGAGCACTAGTTTTTATTTATACTCAAGTGGTCATATTTTTGATTGCTTCCTGGTTGTGTGTGTGTGTATGTGCGTGTGTGTGTTACCAAATCTCTGTGTTGTTTCTAGCTCTACAATTGGCCGGACCAATAACAAAGTTATACAAGTTCCACTTGTGTAGTGCGATATGATTAAAAGAATTGCTTGTACGTATTTTCGATTCTTATTATTTTTTTTTTAATTTTTTTTTTTTTTTGGGTTTTTTAGCGCTTTTGGGCGGTCGGTCTATAAATAAACAATTTAAAAGTAATAAAAATAATTAAAAATTTGCGTGTGGTGCGCAATATAAACAAATATACATAAGTTATGGTTATTGAAGATTCCAAAACAAAAACAAAACAAAACCAGCTACAAAAGCTAAAAAAAAAATAATAAAAAAAATTAAATAATTCCGTTTCTGATTAGTTCGTATCATTTAAAGAACCCACACACACAGACACCCGCGAGCGTAGAACAAATACCAACTGGCGTCATTTCCGGTTGTGCTTTCCCGCACCTCCCTCCTTCCGCTCCCCGCTCTCGACACTTTCTTCTTTTACGACCGTCCTCCCAAAAATAAACACCTTCTATGGCAGCTATACACTCCTACCGGTGCAAGCAGCACATCTCTTCCCCCACCCCCACCCCTCTCCACTCGTGCCCTCTCCCTCTTTCACACTGTCCATCTCTTTCTCTCGTTGTCTATCTGTCTCTGTTGTTCCACAAATAATATTCGTTCCGTGTTCGTTTTGCAGCTCTTCCACTTGACTTGCTTATCGCACATTGTAGCGATTACGCACACACCGTCACACACACACTCGCAAACAGACATGTGTGTGTGTATGTGTGTGTGTGTGTGTATTGATAGGTGGGGTAACGCTTACGCTCTTATCAATTGGTATCGGGCGCCAAAATCAAATTGATTTATGAACGATTTGCCATTGCCAAAAAAACAAAACAACAAAAAAAAGACAAAAAAAAAAGAAAACAAAAAAAAACTACAAACATAAATATAACTTTATGCACAATATTGTAAAAATTATTTTAGCTTTCTCGGAAATGAATATTTTCGAAAAAAACTTATAAATCTCCATAGATACGCAGCAGCGGCATTCTTGAAACACCCCCAAAATATATATTTTCTGTGCAAATCATAATATTTTAAATATAGCATAAAACTTATAGCAATAATAATTATTAGCAAGCTAATCAAAATATTGCATAACAATAAAGATGCCACTGAGAGAAAAAGGGTGTACTAAAGTTGTGCTTAGCCATGCAAGAGGAAGAATACATATACATATGTATATATATATTCTTGATCATTATTAGTAGACGAGGCGATTTTGTCTTGTACATTTTGCTGAGATTAATTGAGATTTGAGATTAAAAGTTTACGTTTACCCAAAGCTTATAGAACTTATCTGATTTGATCGATAAGTTGCCCGCTTATCTAATATCGAGTGATATCCATTGACATAATATTAATCATCTGTAAAAATTGAATTAACATTGCACAAATTGAATTAGGGTATCTCACAGTCGAGCAGTCACCAATTGATTATTTTCGGTGCTTATAAAGCGATTAAAATCGCAGTTTCCAAAATTCGAATTTTTGCCAAACATTTCTGATTCCTGCTCTTTGAAATATGGCATTTTAGAAAGTCATAATAAATTTCGGTATCGAAATCATAATGTTATAATCATAAACAATAATTTATATTGCCGACTTGTTGAAATCAGAATTATGTCGAGACGCTTATCTGGTGATATATTTAACTATATTTCTTGAAAATAACATTTTGTTCAAGGACCGCCCACGGTTCGCATCAAGAGGGTTCGGTTCGGTTCGGGTCGGATGAGTATTCAAGGGACTCAAGGGCAGAGAGCTCAACTTGAATCTTTTTGTTGTTGTCCACAAAAAGAAAAACTCAAGCATTGAATCGCCTGCTTCCTTCCGCTCTGGGCACAGCTTAAGATTTTTCCAACGAAAAACAGCAAATTTTTGCCGCATTCATTGTTCAATTCGTTGCGGTCAGCGGGTAGGCGTAGGCGGTCCGGGGCGTGCCAGGGGTCGGATCAAGTCGCGGGGCATTTGCGATAAGGAGGTCACACACACACACACACATACACACTCAAGCACACACCACTCGAGCTGAAACAATTAGTGTGTGTGTGTGTGTGTGTGAAGAGGGAGGGAGGACCACCAACCAAGTTGGGACGAGAACAGTGAATAGAGTGTTGCATTGTTGCAACAGGTAAGTTGCTGCTTAGGTAAAAACTCAAAATTTACAGTTAGTGGAACTGATAAGCATTAAGAGAGCGATAAATGACAACAGAGACGGAGAACGGTACTTCAAAATTTAACTGCCACTCAAAACTAGTTGCATTCAATCCAGAAAAAAGAAAGAGAGGACAGATGCAGTGCGGGAAAGAGAGGGCAGTTAGATGTATAGGCGATAGTTCGGTGACAGTCGACTTCCTTTTTTTTGGGCATTACGCCATCAGTTTTTAGTTTAAAAAAAAAAAACTGAAAAGAAAAACTGTTACGTCTAACCACGCAACGCGACTCTAACTTACCCCATACCCCACCTCGCCACCCACCAACCCCTCGCCTTGCTTGTCCAGCTGAATAGAAAGAAAATTACCTAATTGTGTTGCATCGACAACAGTAACAACAACAACAGCAACAACGAAAGCAGCAGCGACTCTTTTTTTTTACAACACTAGTCTACTCCACTTCTTGCCACTTGGCCACACAGTGCCCGCTTGCCCCATCCCCTGCCGCTAGATCGTTGCAGCTTGTGGCTCCTTCGTTCGTATGTGTGCCACATACTCCACTAAAGGAAAATAAAAATGTGCCACAGACAAACAAGAAGAAAATGGCAAAATGCAACACGCCAAAGAAAACTTCGTTTGTGGTGTGCTCTTTTTTTTGTACCCATCACAAAAATAAATGGACAGAAAGGGTATACTGAACTACAGACAGAGAGTGAGAGAGGGAGAAAAATAGAGAGAGAGAGAGTGACTAAAATGATCTATGATATAGAAATAACGTATGTGTATTCAGGATTAAATCTATCTTTGAGATCGTTTTATCTTAATATAATATTCAAGTCGTGTTTTCTTCTTAATTTATTCTCATTCCCAAAAATTGCTACTAATAACTAGTTTCAATGACCATAAATAAAATATATTGAATAATAATGATACTTTTTGCAATTTCAAACTAATTAATTCATAATTATATATTTTGATTGCGGATAATGGAGTCAGCAAAAAGCATCTTTTAAAATCATAGTAATTTACAGGGTGTCCTGCTAGTCATGCACTATTACTTCTTGTTTGTTGTTGTTGGCCATTTCTTGGCTCGTTTTTGTGTACGTTTCGTTTCTTTCTTTCTCTTTGGCGTAGTTAGATAATAGGCAACAATAACAACAACAACAACAGCAACGAGGCACCGTTAAAGCCAGCTACACCAAGATACACCAAGCTGAACCCCAAAAGCCATTTAGTTGATGTTGTTGTAGTTGCAGTTGTTGTGTTGTCGGTGGCAGCGGTATAAGTCAAGCAAGACTTCCTATATTTTGAAACACGTTACGTTCGTAACATAATTCACACAACAGGTAACTTTTTTCTTCTTCTTTTTTACCATTTCTTGCCTCGTCTCTCTTTCTCTCCCTCTCTCTCTCTCTCTCTCTGTCGCTTTTTGGTCCATGGCAACAGATCGCGCGTCGATTCGACTCTTAACTGAAATGCATTTCAGTCTGAGTCTGGGAATATGATGTATTCATGGCGAAAAGTGATTGATGCCATTGTGTAATTGGTAATGGCAAAGGGAAGGCTCCTCTCTACGATAAGCTATATCATCTCAAATTTTTCGTAATCGAGCGTAATCAAATCATTATAGCAAAATTTTAATAATGCCAACATAAATTTATCACACCATAAAAACAACATGTGCAGAATTGCAAGAATTGTGTGGTTTTTTTTTTATATACAAAAAACTACATTTTGAACTGCATATATTGGGGAGAATCGTTTTTGAATCACTTAAACTTCTTGCTATAAATGTTATTTGTTTTGCTTAACTATAACTTGCCATAAACTATCAAGTGTTTGCTTATATACATTTATGCAATTATTATAGCACCCTTAGTGCCCGTTTAATGGTCGGCAATAAGCAATAAGCTGCAAAAGTGAGCAAAGCTTTATGCGAAATTCGCACGATCATTTCAAGCGACTAAACAGAGCTGAAAGATAGACGACGATTACACACATACACACACACACACATACATACGTACGCTTTCTTCAGTTGCGAATTTGATGCAGCAACAATAACATAATATGTTGGGAGGGGGAAGCTGTGTGAGGCCGCTAAAAACATTTATGGCAAAATTCAGGTTAGTGTGTGATTTTGTGCACTATAAAATGGGTCGTTACTGTTGTTGTTGTTGCTGACTGCACACAAGTGGCTGCCAAGCTGTGTAATGTTCACACAATACGTGAGTGTGTGTTTGTGTGTGTGTGTGTGTGTGTAGACATTGCAAAACATCAATATAGCACAGCACAGCGCAGCACAGCACATCACACAGCAATAACAACAATGGCTACATCTGCGCTCTGTGTGAGCGATAACAACACGCAGTAAGAAAACTGAAACAACAACAAGAAGCAGCCAGCAAATGCAATTGCTATGCGCGCTACTTCCGCATGCAAGTTTAAACAACTAAAAGTCATCGGCGTAAGCGCAAAAAAAAAATAGTAACAAAAAGTACAAAAGAAGCAGCAGCAGCAGCAGCAGTAAAAAGAGCAAAAGCAAAATACAAATGCGACTCATTCTCAATGCACTTGCGGCGAGTGTGACTCAAAAAGATCGTTGAGTACTAAATAAAAACAAGAAGAATCTGAAACAGACGAAGAAGAAGAAACATTGCTGAGACAGCAGCCCAGCCTCACTGCACACACACACACACACATGCATACATATATTGAGCAGCCCTTTTATTAAAAAGAGAGCAGAGAGCAAGAGTCACAACACAATACTTTATTATATGACTGTTACTTGTGCATTTTCTTCCTCTTTCTTTTATTAGTCTGATGCTGATGCCTTTGGCTTTTTCTTCTTCTTCTACCTGCTGCTGCGATGAACACTTTTTATACCTGTTTGCTCTAGCATACACACACCTACACATACATACATACATTCGATTGTGTGTGTGTGTGTGTGTTTCCCCAATTGCCATGCTGCTGACCCGACAGATCGTCGTCGTTGCCGCTCTCTTTTGCTTTTGCTTCCGTACACTTTTCGCTCTTGCTGCGCTTACGTTAAAGCGTCGCGTCGCAGCGTCTCTTACGTTGCCACACACACTCACCCGTTACGTCGTTTTGTGGAGCGCGCAATGCGGAAGTGAATTTAATTTATTGTATTTACGCTTGGCTTTTTGCTGCCCCACAGACATATACAAACAGACAGACACAGACAGACAGAACCAGGAAAGTTAACGGCTCTCTGCATACAACAGCTAGAAATCCATAAAAAAAAATCGCTGCTTGAACTGGAAAGATGTCTGCTGTTTTATATTGGTTAATGTACATTTGTGTGTGTGTGTGTATGTGTCGACATATTTGTACGATTTGTTTCGTTTTTCGCTAATTGGAGAGTCGAATATGTTAAGTAAATAAAATGCGCACACATACACCAACACCAAAACAAACACATACATGTATATATATGATCAAATTTATTGACGAAAATCTCTGCTCTACTTAAAGGGTGCAGCATGGTAGGGGGAGGCATGATCAGGTGTGACTAGAAGAGATTTCAGAGAGCTTTTTTCGTTGTGTGCGTGTATGCTTGAATGTGTGTGTAGCTAAACCAGAAGCAGGAACTGTTCGTCGATTGGTTCAGCAGCAGCGACGTTGACGTCGACGCCGACTGAGGCAGCGGCAGCAGCAGCCTGTGTACAAATAAACACAATATTCTGCTGTAGCAGCAACAGCAGCAGCAGAGCAGCGGCGGCAGCAGCGATAAGATTTCGCTGACGCGTTCGTTGCAGAAGAAAAAACCCAACAGCAAAAAAAAAAATATGCGCCAAATCCAATTGGAGCTTAACGCTCCGCTTTTATTACACTTCCATAGAAAAAAGTGCATGCAACAAGAGAAGCGTCGAACCAAACTAAATAAAAAGAACAAATGTATTTAAAAAAAAAAAAAGGAGCCAAGTTGAGTTTTGAGTTTGAATTGAGCGATTCTTGCCTTCGATTCAGTTCAACAAATTTTGTAATTAGCTGTAGAATAATTTAATGATGATTATGATGCAACGGGCTAATGCAAATTAATGTTGATTTTTTTTTTCTTTTTTTTCTTATAGACAATTAGACAAGGCACAGTGGTTGCTTGGCATTTGAAGCTCTGCAGAAATTATGGCAGATAAAAATATTTGTTCGACTTTTGAAATTCAAATTACAATAATGTGGAATAATTACACATATTATTTTTTAAACTGATTGCCAAAGAAAATTTGGATTTTTGGCTCTTCTTCTTTAATAAGCAAAGTTGCATTTAATATAAGTTATTTTTAAACTATTTCTTCAAGCAATTTAGGATTGTTTTAAATTATAATATATTTTTGCTGATTACACTGAAAACAAACAGCGCATTTGATTTCTGCTAAATTTCAGCTCATCGCTTTCATCTCAATTTATTAATAATATATTTGCCATACTTTGAAATACAGACAAAAATTTTCTTTCTTTTCTAGATTCCAAATCAGCTGCTTTGTATTTATTTATAGGTGAAATTTTCATTTTTTTTTTTTTTATTTCGCTTTAATTATATATTGTGTTCTCTCTGTTAACAAATGCGACAGCCAAAAATAGACGAGATAAAAAATAAGCGCCCTAGTGTTGTAAAGTGATTAAAAACAACAACGCGTGCATTTATCTGGACGGGGGAATTATAATTGGTTGCCCCCAAAGCTGAGAGAAAACGCTGTAAATTGTGTGTTGTCGAGTACAGAATGTCAGAACATGACAGAAACAGAAACACAAATAAAACGCATACAATTTAAAATATGAAGATTAGCGTTAACATTTATCAACTTGGCGGATGGGTGAAAACGTAGATTTATGTTTCATCTTCGGTGTGATATGATATATTAAACATATGCTACATCACAGCGAAGGTCACAAAAATACAAGTGGAACGTGTTCAACTGAATGTGTTAGGGGTATTCGTTTAAAAAAACAATAATTAAATAAATATATATATTAATTGTGATATTTATGTGGCACAAATCAACGGCTTAAAATATGTCACATAAAAATATCGAGCAAAATAAAAACAAATATAAAAGTAATTTAAAAATTGTCATAACAAAAAATAAAATCCGGTGTTTACCTGTTTGCTTTTGTTCCACTGTGCGGTGACGTCGCTTTTGCTGTTGTTGTAATACTCGTTGTGTGTTTGCTGTTCTTAAAGCTTTAAGCTTTTAGCGGCAACGCGGAAGCGGATATGTTGTCCAGATCCAGAATACGTCGCTGTATTATTATTGCTGTTGTTGTTTGTGTTATTGTGTTACTTATGATGTTGGTGTTCGCTTTGCGACAACTGCAGCACTAGTACTACGTAACGTAAGCCTAACGTCACGCGACGTAATGCGTGCACTTTGTTGCTGTTGTTTCCTGGTTCTCTGCCGTCGGCGTCGACGTCCGATGCTACTGCAACGCGTCAAGTAGCCACATTGTGGAACAGAGGGGCGGGAGTGCGCAGTGCAGTGCAGTGCTGTGCAAGTCTACGTTGCGTTAATCCTTATATTGACCGTTGCGTTATTTCGTTTTTCTCAAAATTGTTTTCTGTGATTTTTCTTGGTTGCCATTGCAAAGCGAATGTCAGCGCCAAAAGAGAACAAACACACAAGTATGGGGGAGGGGTGGGGGCTGCTCAAAGTACTTCCTGCCTTAAGCATACAAACACACACATACAGAGAGACGATGCACTTGTGCTTGTTGTTGTTCTTCTTCTTTGCTCTGGCCCTTTTGTACACGCGTTACACACACACACACACAAGCAAACACTTTTCACTTTTGCTTGCACACTGCACTTGGGAAGAACTTTTGTTGTTGTTTTTCGTTGCGCTCTGTGTTCGCCTAATTTTTGTTTATTTCTTTATTTCGTATTTTTGCTAAAACAGCCACAACAAGCAGAACTTTGCGTGCACAGTTATTTGGCGATTCTATGCTTTGATACTCGCTTCTCTTATTCGTCGACGGCGGCTTTTTCTTTTCGTTTTTGTTGCGTTCTTGTTTTGATTTTGACAAGCATTAAAAATTCAACTTAAAAACTATGATTGTTGTTGTTGCTGCTGCACTTGTTTAACTTTTAGCTGCGCGCTTATTGAATCAAATTCAATATTTTTGTATAGAATATTTTTGCACAATTACAATTCGGAATTATAATTATTGTACAACAAATTTTTTGTATTGTGTTTTTTTTTTTGTTCCGCAGCAACACGTCCGCTCACCACGAAAGTTTCTTACGTTTTGACTCAAAACATGCGAGTAAGAAATAAACAAAGCAAATGACGATAACTGAGACCGCGCGCGCACCCGAAGAGAGCATGCGCATTTGTGTAAATAAGAGAGCAAAGAGAGTATGGGAGGAAGCATGAGCGCGAGCGAGTGTATTTAAGAGCGCCCAAATCAGTGTGCCGCTGTGCAAGAGAAATAAAGAAATTTAAATTTATTATTTGATTGTCAGCTATTCTTGTTCTTGTATACATTACTATTTCCGAATACTTGCACGTTGTTTATTTCCTTTTATTGTGTTTTTGCTACACACACATATATTTTATACATTTTATGTGGGGTTCATTTTTTTGAAAATCAAAATATTTGTTCACTGTTGATTTCAAATGTGTAAATGGCAGTTGATCGATGGGTAAAGACAATAAAATGCATAATTATGAGAAACGAATATATTCGTCTGGGTTTTTGCTTTGTTCAAATCAACAAAAAAATTATAAATGTACATTTTATTTTATTGCGTGGGCGTTTTTGTTGTGGGCGCAGATTGACTTGTTAATCAGCGCAGCGATAAAAGTTGCTACAATCGTTTATCGATGAGCTAATCGAAGGTGGGCCTCTGTCTATCTCTCTGTCTCTCTCTCATTATTTCGATCTAATTTTTTTCGGACCCTAGAAACCAGTCGAGCCAAACTTTAATTACCGTTTCACCGTTTAGATATTGGTAGGTGCAGTGCGACATTTCCGCTTCGACAGTCTTTTGAAACTCTTCTTTGCTTTATTTTCCTTCATAAATTAGCCGTAGATATTGCAAGAGAGTGAGAAAGAGAGGGAGAGTGAGAGAGTGCGAGTGAAAGAGTATGGTAAAGGGGGGCGACAGGTTGCCATAAAAGAAGCCTGAAAGATGCGCTTAACTGCGTTGCACTGCATCCGCTTGAGTTTTTATTTGTATTTTATTTTGTTTTGCTCTTCTACTTGGCATTTTTTTTGTTAGTTCGTTAACCAGTTTCCCTAAACATCGCTGACATTTGAAGTCAAATGACCATAAACGGCAGCGATCAAGACGCCGTCATTTCCACTACCCCCACCTCCGCCCCCTCCAACAGATTGCGGCTAGTGGCCCAAATTAGCAGTTGTAGTTGTAGCTGTAGTAAGTGCGTACGCATTAGAGATGCGCGCTTGTCGTGCTTTTCTTTCGTGTAATGTTCGATAGAAAACTTGGTCAATTAATGTTAATTAGCTATAAAATATATTATTTATTTATTTATAATTTTTGAAATGATTGTTGATAAAAGTTATTATAAAAATAATATTTATAAACTATAATATTGATTATTACGATATGCAAAATTTTCATTTCGTCACGCGCTTATCTCTAGCACAAAGCAGCGGACAGTTATTGGAATAAGCAAAGTGCGAAACAGTTAAGCGCAAAGAAAGAGACTGCGTGCAATACAGAGAGAGAGAGAGAGAGACAGATAGAGAGAGAGTGAAAGAGAGAATGAGAGAGAGAGGGGGGTGGCAGTGGGAAAGAAGGATTGTTGTGCGGCAGTTCAGAGTTCAAATAGTCGTCCAATTGAGCCAATCAACATTATTTTTTGCGATCAGCAACATTTTTGTTGCTTCGCCAGAGTGCGGAGGGTATTGTGGGCGTTGTGGGTGTGTGTACATATGTGTGTGTGTGTGTGTGTGTGTGTGTGTAGGTCGTAGGTGGCAGATGATGCGGAATCAACTTACTTAATTTTCTTGAAATTTGTTATGCATTTGCATTTGAATGCGGTGTATGGGTGTGTGTGCTTGCGTGTGTGTGTGTGTGTGTGCGAGTGTGTGTTTATGTGTGTGTGCTTGCAACCTGCCGCCGTCAATCTGAGTTTTCGTCTGTGGCATGGCCCGTCGCAAGTTCGATGCCCAAGTGCAGATAACACATTAAAATAGAATATATGTACATGTATATCTCATCTAGTGTCCAGAGTTCGCTCTTTCTTTCTTACACAACACACACACACGCACACACACGCACACACACACACACTTGACACACACAAATCGTAAGCAGCCCAGACACAAACCATTTTCATATTTGAATTTCTTCTTTTTTTTTTTATGATCGCCCTGCGAATCCCCTGTCCTATTTTATGTGAGAATGAGAGAGCGAGAGATAGAGGGAGAGACAGAGAAAGAGAAAGAAACAGCGTCGCATACGTCGGCATCCATAAATAGATATCACTCGGCCCCGGCAAATGCGAACGCGTCCCGATGCGGAAGTCTTCCAGACGCTTTACTTTTGGTCATTTGCCAATCGAGCCGCACAAAATTATTAGCACCAAAATGCGGGCAAAAGGGCGGCCAAAGGGAGGCATGACACAGCACTAAATATACATATGCATATAGACATATATATATAGGTGTGCTCCCAGGTTGTCTGGAGTGCCACTCGATTGGAATGCAATTGAAAATGTGCTCAATATTATGGCAAATCAATTAGTGTATTTCACTTTGTAAGCTATTTAAGTTTTTAATTAATTAAAACTATCTTTGAGATCAATTGTTGTAAAGCCTCACAATTATCGATTGTTTAAGTTTGTTTAAAAAGCCAAGTCAGAAATAATTTACTTGCTCAAATTTTTAAACAAAAGAAAAAAAAATCTTGAAAAAGAATAAATCTAATAATGAAAAAAATGAATAAATCCAACAATAATTATTAAATAATTTTCAACATTGACAGTACATTTTTTTAAAAGCATTTCTAAGTGGGTTTTTCGACGAAAAATTTGTTTTTTTTACCTTATCATTTTCTTTACTCATTTTATATGTGGAACATTCGTCAAAATGCTAAAGTTCCGTAAAACATTAGTTTGGATATAGAAATTCAGTTCAGTTTTGTCAAATTTTGGACTTAAGAACCGGTCCTAAATATAGCATAGTTTATTTTAATTTCTACCCACTCCAATAAATGAATTTGCACCACCCACAATCGATTTAATTTATTAAAGTTATTTTGGCAATTAACATTTTGAAAACATGTTTTCTATTCCCTAATTAGCAAATAATATTAAAGAAAGTGAGTTTAAGCCTAATGAATATTGAATGAAAACTATTTTTCTAATTATCTCAACTCATTACACACATACACACACACACACGCTGAGGGGTGTTTCTGGATTAGTTGGACTACATCCTACGACCGCCTTCAATCGATGCCAGTCGCCCCCGTTGCCACCTACCAAAAAAAAAGAAAGAAAGAATGAAAAAAAATAAGAAAACTCGAGTTACACAAAAAGTAATTAAATGGGAAAGGATATTAAGTGCAGATCCTGGTTAGCCTAATTGTTACACATTCCCTCCTGGCAACAATGACTAATTGTAAGACCCTTTTGACAGTTGCCCCGAGGATCAGCTGGGTGTGTGTTTGCCAGTGTGTGTGTGTGTGTGTGCAGGATATGATTGTATACAATGTGCATCGAAACGAGCAAGCAAGGAAAGAAGAAACCGTGGGAAACGATCACAGGAACAAGGATCAGTGCCTGAAGCAACGCAACACACAACGCACAACACAAACACAAACTCATCGAAGAACAAAAGAGGCAAGTAACAACGGGAAAAACACCGATCCAAAATCAAAGACCTGATCGCCTACAAATCGATGATCGGCCTCTGGCCAGGATTATGCCAGTGCCCGGAATGCGACTTGTGAGTTTCGTGTTCTAATTTAGCGCCCAAAAACCAAACCAAACGAAACCAGACAGCAAAAATGCATCCAAGCAGAACACAAAGCAACAGAACAGAAAACCTACGTAAACTCTGGACAAGAGAGAACTGCTCGGCCTGGAGATACCCTATACTAGATATAGATCTGTCATAAGTCGTTTATGATTTACATACATACATCCAAATATGAATAATAACTAAAAGATTTCTTTTATTTCTGTGTCTTTAACAAATGTAAAATAATTAACTCTTATTGCTATCGTTAATCGATTTCTATCGATATACATTTTCAAATACGAATAATGATTGATATGCAATATGACTAAATGATTTCTTTAATTTCTCTGTTTCTAACAAATTGAAAATAATTGGCTCTTATAATATGACTCTTATTGCAATCGCTTATCGATTTCTATCGATATTAGGTAAATAAATAAACTTGATAAGCATTTGGCAAGGCCGAACTCTTCAAGCAAATATGAAATTCTAACTTGCACATTTTCGAGATATACCCCATATACACCCTATTTAAGGGGTAGACACAAAATGTCTGCACTTAGGGGTTGAAAACAGATGATTCTCCACAAGTGTTTTACACCGAGAGCAGGTTCCTTTACCACAGACGAACACACACACACACACACACATACACACATATTGGGAAAGGTTTCATATTTCATGCGACGAGTGCATTGTGCAACTGAGTGGAGTACATCGAGTATATCGATATGGGAGATCGAAGCAACAATCCAAGCAGCGATCGAGGCAACAATCCTCATCGAGCCCTCCAGGATAAGCAGAGTGTGTGTGCGTGTGTTCGTGTGTGTGTGTGCGTGTGTGTGTGTACCCACAAGTCGCTGCTGTGGCTTCATCTACTGTGGAATGTGAAATTTTATCAATTAAATATCACTGATACACACACACACACACACACATAAACACATTGAGTGTGCAGATGAGCCACGTATCTGTTGTTAAAGTTGTTGCCGCCTCGGGGCAAAGGCGGAGTTTAAGCTAGAAACTCACACGCACTCAGCAGTGATGAACAGGAATAGGTTTCCATTACAGTAAAATAGGTAAAAAAAGAAGCTGAGGTAAAAAACAGCCACATTAGGGAGGTAAAAAAATGTAAATATCTGTGATACTTAGTTGATTCAGAGAATTGGAAAACTTCATCTCTAAAAGTAAATTTGATATGTGAATGATTCTCAATTTTGGAATAAGTTTTTGTTTTATATAAAATGCGAAAAATTACTAATTAAACTATACATTGTATAAAAATAAAATTATGTATAACAATTTATTTAAATGAATTACTTAAAATTACTATTGTCAAGAGTTTTCAAAATCACAGAATAATTTCGAAGAAGTTTCTCTAAGAAAAAAAAAGAAGAAAAAAAAGAAAAATATAAGAAAATATTTTAAAAATGGATCAAATCGTATGTTTTAAAAGTTAACGCAAATAATTGGTTACAACTTTTTTGATGTTTTTAATTCTGTTATGTATAATAATATTTATAGAGTAACTAGCTCCTAAAAAGAATGTTGAAGTTTTAGTTATGAACTTCAATCTGTAGAGTCGTGTTTTATGTTTAAGGTTTGACTTGCTGAGAACTACACTAAAAATTGAATTTTTTTGTATATATTAAAATAAAATCAACAAAATAATTTACAATATGCAGTGTCAAAAATGTATTATTTATAAACAGTTCTCAGCTGTCAAACTTAATTGGTTTTAATTTACAATCATCATAAATTATGAAATATCTGAGGATTTTATTTCTAATTATCATAAATTATGAATTATCTGATAAATATATCACACGCTAAAAAAGCAGCTAGATTCAGCAGGAAATAATCCAAACTTGCAACACTGCCGCAGATAGATGCACACTCATAAGCAGGTCGAAAGGCGGCCAACAGGCAACAGGCAGGCGGCAGGCAGCAGGCAGCAGGCAGCAAGCGGCAGGCGGAGAGTGGCTTGGAAAATGTGCGCCACATCCGCTGAGCAGAAGGCTCTAACTACAAGATCTGTGCCTCGAGATCTCTCGATCTCGATCTTTGTTTTCGGTCTATGCCATTGGCTGCGTTTCTTGGAAAACGTTTAAGAGCAGAACAACAAAGATGACGAGTCCGAACAAGATTGAAGCGTTATGAAGCGTGGAAATGAGAGAAAGAGAAAGAGATAAATAGAGAGAGAGAGAGAGAGAGAGAGAGATGGAGAGTGGGACAAGTGATTGCACACTTGAAAATGGAAAATGCTGTGTAATTAATTGCAGCATCGACATCAAGTCGAGCATCGCCGTCAAGCGGCAGGTTGTTAAAAATGCCTGGGAACTGAAAGAACGGCTGCTGCCCGAAAGGAAGTCATCCTGTATGGTTAACAAAAAAAAAAGAAAAAAAAGAAAAACACATGGGGTCGTCTTCAAAGTGACAAAGGAAATGCATTTGGAACGCACATAAAACTTGTCTTTTTATGAGACAAGCGTTTTGGACATTTTTGTGTCCAGTTTTGTAGAAAAATTCACACAACAGCTGGAAAACTTGAGTGCAATTAAAAATTCACACTTTTTATTAGCCGGAAAAATCTGTAGCGTTTTTTTTTTTTATTAAGATGTTAGTTGATTAGGGAAACCGTTATTATGGGAAGGCGTTTTAGATTGATTGTAAAAATTATATGATTTTCTGATTGACTGATGGGTGAATGAGGAAAAGAAATAAAGGAAAATCATCTGTAGAATGCCTTAAAGGCTTGACAATTCTGAAAGGTGGAAAGTTTTGTATTTTTGCTTATTTTTACTGTACAGTTTTTGTACAAAAATCAAATATGAAAAACATTGAAATATCCTCTATAAAGGTAAAAAAGGACTGAAGTGATGCCTCTATATAAAAGCGACATGATTTTTATAGCATGTGAATTATATTGTTGGTTATATCATAATATAAAGAGAAACCCGTTAACATTTTTTATATAGCTTCGTAGAGCGTTTATAATAATTTTAAAAGACAGGAAGCGGACTTTTTCAACCTCATAAGGTATATATATTTGCCTGATAAGTGTAAGCACTCGAGTTGATATAGTCATGTGAGTATTATTGCCTTAGAAGACGTCTCAGATACCAAAAAGTATATATATTCTTGATCAGTATCAGTAGTTTATCACTTTGTATCTATGTGAACTCAGCACCCAGAAGAAACATGAAAAATATGCGTCTTTTTCTAGAGATACTACGTATGTCGGCGGCTGCGGTTTCTGATCTCTATATCCGTATATCTGTCATAGAAATTATTCGAATATTGAATAACCAATCCGAACCAAGCTTACTTAATTTTCCTTATTATTCTGCTTCTACAAAGAATGATCAATATCGGACTTCTGTGCTATAGTAAAATAAAAAGTTAGTTTCTTTTGGCGTTCAACAAAAAAATAGTACCTCCTTATAATTTGGGGCTCATGTAAATGCTATCCTCCATAGTAATATTACTGTACTTAATTTAAGATGGGATTAGATTCTCTCTAACGAGCTAGACACTGTGGTTATCAAAAATATCCGACAGTTTATAATCATCGAACCACTCCCACAGATTATTACACCTGCCTTCAGAAGTTGTCCAACTGCCTCTGGATACAAATGGATATGGGATATGCTGATGTGGAGATATGGGTATGTAATTTGTGCCAAATCACAGAGCCGACTTCAATCACAACCGTTGGAATTGGCAAACGGCCAATGTACCGCTAGATGCTAGACCATAAACAGAGTGCAGACATCCTCAACACTCGCCCAGCCCCCTTTCCAACACTTTGCAAAATGGAAAAAAAAACAACAACAACAACAAAAACAATAAACGAATCTCAGAGGCTTGGAGCTGTGAAGATCTTTTGCCTGGGCGCAGCCTGGTGCTCAAGTTGAAGCCAAAGCTGAAGCTGAAGCTGAAGCTGTGGCCAAAGATTACGTGAAAGGTGAAAGTTGTGCGAGAACCGCAAAAGATGCAAGGCAAATGCAGGAAATACAGACAAGGAGCGGGACGAAGTCCAGCGAGAGGAGGTCACTCGATTGGTGAGAAACTGAACCGGACCCCCACCTGTCGTCGTGGTTAAAGCTCAGACTCCGTCTTTGGTCTTCACCATGGGCGTAGCCAGAAGGGGGTTGGATAAGATGGAGTTGGTTATTCCAAAAACTTTGTAATCAACTTTTATATCGAACTCTATTTGGCAGAAAAAAGTCTCCTTAAACTTAAGAACTTTATTATAAATATTTTTGATCTTTCACACAAATTTTAAATACCAGAAAATATTTAAATATTGTCTTTAAAAAATCTCTTTGGGCTAATGAGCTTTATTATAAATATTTGAATTTTAATTACCAGAAAATACTTAAATATTATTATTAAAAAATAAATGTTAAAAATTATAGCTTAAAAAAAATGAAAAATTAATGGATTGATTAAAAATTATATTCTCTATTAAAAATTAATCTTACTTTTTGATTTATTAGTGGTTGTTTTTAAGTAAATATGAAACGCAAATCTTGAAAATCAAAAACTGAATTGTTTGATTAAGAAAAGTATATGAAAAATAATCCACCTTTTCTGATTTATCAGATTTGCCTCTTAAATAAATATGTACCAAAAAAAATCAAACGAAAAAGGGTTTAATTAATTGAAAAATTAACCCTTATATCTGATTAATCAGTTTTTATACCTAGTAAGAATTTTAAGTGTATTTAAAGGGTAAACTGAGCATCATTCGAAGAATTTAAGAATTTTATATTTACATAAATTTTGAGGAACCCCCTTCCCGCCCTAGCTCCGATCCTGACCACGTCCATGGTCGACACAGTGTCAGCCTCAACCTCAGCAACAGTCGCAGTCGCAGTTGCAGTCGCCGTTGCAGTTGCAGTCTCGGCCTAAGACCTGGCATGCCGCAGATTTCCGTATGCGAAATGTGGAACACTGGCACAGTGGTTCCAGCTCCGCACCAACTCCTCCTGTTCCACCTCTTTCGCCTCAATCTGCTGGCTGCTCCATGTGCAACTTCTTGTATAGCTGCTGCCCACCCATTTATGGGGCATGCGCGGCGCTGCCACCGTTCGACCCACTGTCTTGGGTCCAGCGTGAAGAGTCTGCGGACAGGTTAACAGCCAACTCTACAATCTTAGCCAACTTTACCAACTTACCGACTTACCAACTTGGCAACTTGGCAACTTTTGCCAATGCATTGAGTGCTCTGCTCTGCTCTGTGCATTACCGCATTGTAAACCTGAATTCTTCTGCTCTTCTTTCTTTTCTCTTCTCTTCTCTTCTCTTCTCATATTTTCATTTCATTTCTTGCTTTGTTTACTTTTTAATACCCTGCACCCAATTTTGATGTGTGAAAATGGGGCATTTTCTATTGGATTCAATTTATGTAACACAACTTCACTAAGTATAGCATAGATTCTTGAACAGAGATAAGACTAATAAGATTCCGACGAAAAGAATCGGAGTTTGACAATTTTGTGTGCTTATCTATTAAAGATTTTGCTCAAAATCTATAAAAATCGATATACAAATTAAACTATCCACGTTTTTTGAAAGTCAATAAAAAGCGATGAATCTCTTTCATTAAAAACTACTATAAAAAAAACTATTAACACTAAGCCTATTATCAATTCAGAATGTTGATAATAGTCTAGCCATTCCAATTGCTTAAGATTTTCGATAACTTCAACAATAAATCAATATCGATAAATATCGAATTAATTAATTTTTTACAAAACCATCCCAGTTTCATGAGTGCAGCTTTAAAATTATGGCAGTTACATGTTTTTATCGATGTGCACTTATCGGTGTTATCGATTTTTCACCCACCAAGTGGACAAGTGGTCTCTTACATCAACGTTGTAGAAATAATACCAATATACTCGGCTAACTTCGATATCAAGTTCGAGTATACAAATTGATCGAATATAGATTTTAGATTTAGATATCTGAAGAGTGTGTCACCTTATGAAGCACTGCAGGGTATTTGGAAGTCGTGCACTCTATGGTATTGCGCTGTTACTTGTTTTTTTTTTATTTCGCTTTGGTTTTTGGCATTACAAATCCGGATGCTGTTTGGCTCCTCGGCATTGTTTTTATTTTTAATAGATTATGAATGTAAGTCAGTGGGTGTCTGTTGGTGGTGCCGGTGGTGGTGTCGATGTCGTTTGGTTTTTTTTGTGTCTCTCCATCTCCGTCTCCGTCTCCGGTCTCTGTCTGGGTCTTGGTTTCGGGTATCTCTTTAAGCCTCGTCTGGTTGCCGGTTCGTCATTAGTCGGTAGCGTGTTTGTAACACTTTTTTTTTACTTAACGTCTGGCTTGGGACTGGGTCTGGGTACTGGGTCTTGAGTCGAGGCTGTCTGGAGAGGTTTGTCTGTGGCTGTGTGTGTGTGTGTGTGTGTGTGCTGCTTGAGGAAGTTATATAATCGGCGAGATATGTTGGCAATATGCCTCAATCAATTTATAACTGTTATAACCAACTTGCTTGAAAGTTAATAACCAAAAGTGCGGCATGTGAATATGCTATGTATGTGTGTATTAGTCTGTGTGTGTGTGTTTGTGTGTGTGGGTGTGGGTGTGTGTGGGTGGGCTAAAAACGAAGGTAAGAAACGTAAGAGTTAAAAGCCACCCGGCTCAGCATGTAACTGATCCGTTTGAGTGCATATCTGCTGTCTCAGACGAGAGCTTGCAATGCTTCCTCATAAATATTAAATGGAATTTTTTCGGGGAGAGAATGTGCGAGAGAGACAGAGAGAGAGAGAGAGAGTGAGAGAGTGATAAAGTGGGAGATTGTCAGCTCATAATTTGTGTGAGAAAAGTTAAACTGGAAGTTCAGACTGTTGATTCGATTTGGCACTTCGATTTAGCAAATTGAGTGACAAACAGATAAAAACTAAGATCACTAAAATATATATTTAAATATCTGTTTTATGAACTCATTAATTAATACAGGTATTTTTGTTTAAGTAAGTATAAAGCTAAAATAGATAAAATCTTACTTAGTTAATTTACGGATACATTTTTAGAACTTATTAATATTAAATGTAGTATTATTATTAATGCCACGCTGTAAGTCTTTATCTAAAGAATTTAAACAATTTTGTAAGATATGAAAAATAATATATAATGAAATCCGGAGCTAGCAAAAAATATCTAAATTTGCAGTGGAAAATTAGAAAGCATTACGAAGTGCACTTTTTTGGATAGAGTTTTTACATAACACAATCCAATAAATATATTCCCAGTTTTGTAATAAACATTTTTGGCGAAGTCTCCGAGTCTTATTAATTAAATATATATTCTCGATTCAAGTTGATATAGCCATCTTTTTGTTGCTTTGCGATAACTTTCAGTTATAAAACTACATATTTGATAAAAGTTGAAATACATTATATATATGTATTATATATATGTATATTATATCATTAACACCAGATAACTGCTGAAATAGAGATCACCGATATTTAAAGGCTTACAATTTTCTGTAAATTAGGAGATGTGAAAACTTTTATCCTGCGCTATTTAAAATAATAATCAATCACTTGACTTACATTAAATTCGCATCGACAGTTATCTAAATTAATATCTGGGCAAGCATTACAATCTTAATAACTTGAGCTGGCGACGGAAATGTGGGTCCAGCATTATATATACAGTGGCTTGCAGCTTAAATCGCCCAGTGTCTAGCAACAAATTTAAAGTGCTATAAAGCTTAAACAAAGAAACAAATTCAAAATGTTTAAATGCCAATTTGTTTAATGCTATGTCACATTTGAAAAAGAAACTTTAGTTTTTGTTTAAATATTAATTAATTAATTAAAATTAATCAAACACTAAAAACATATCCAAAATACATATGCAGCTTATTTCGCCCAGTTTTAAAAAAAGTTAAATATTTGGCGTATTAAAGCTTAAATAAGGATGTTAATACTTAGTATGATATGCTTTAGCCTCAACAACTTCCCTTAACCTATTATTAATGGAAGATACCAGCTTCCGGATAGTTTCTGAGCTGATCTTGTTCCACTCCTCCAGCAGAGCAGTCTTGAGATCCTGTTTGCAGGATATGTTGTGTTTCAGGATGTTATTTTCCAGCAGAGCCCACAAATTTTCAATAACATTTAAGTCTGGAGACTGGGCCGGTGGAATTATCACGTGGGGACAGTTCCAGATAAGCCAGGACTGTACTATTCCGGACTTATGCTTGTGGTTTTTATCCTGGTAGATCCGGAAGGTACGTCGGATTCTAGCTTCTCTGCACTTTCGAGTAAATTTTCCTTTAGTATATCAAAGTACACATTCTTGTCCATTATTGTTTCAATAATCACAAAATTTCCGTCGCGGGCTGTCGAGATAGGTGCCCATACCATGTCACTTCCTCCGCCATGCTTGACTGTTGCCTTTATGTTTTTGGGACTCAGCTCAGTATTGGAGTGTCGCCACACATAATTCCATCCGTCCGAGGCAAAGATGTTTAATTTGTACTCAAATTCAAATATGACTGTGTTCCAGAACTCCAAATCCTTGTCCAAGTGGATTTTGACGAACGTCATCCTAGACCCTATATTTTCTGCGCTTGTAAATTTCGTTTTCCGTTGTACTCGGGCATCAAAGTCATGGTTGTGCAGAACTTGGAGCATAGTTCCACACTGAACTTTTTCCTTATTTCATCCTGCGCCTAGTGAGTCAGTTTTTGAGCCGATAGCTTCAGATTTCCCCTTTAAATCTTGATGATCCTCGGCTCGTCCTGCTCGGTGAAAATCGGGTTTGGTGCCATTCCGCCCTTGTCCTCTGTCCGATTTTCGTCGACGGAACTCCAAATGATGCAGAATACAGTTGAGATGTTTAGATTGACCATTTTAGCTATTTGGCGATATAAATATCCGATTTTGAAGTGTTCCAGGATGATTTTCCGTTGACCAATGGTAGTCCTTTTGCCCATAGTCCTTGTTGGCTTGTTGCACCCGAAATGCAGGAAAAAACTAAACTGACTACGGAGGATTGGTCTATTTATACCGAAAATATTCAATCTGACGAAAAAATCCGGGTTTTATGGCACCCAGCTGCCCATAATGTAACTGGGCGAAATAAGCTGCTGACCTAAAAAGAGGTACTTTTTTACGTAACCCTACCTAGCAGGTGGAAAAACCACAGTTTATTAGGGTCATATATTAATATTGGTGGTCAATAAATGTACCTGCCATGGGTCTTTGGAATTTTTGAAAAATAATGTATAATGAGTTTATGGCAGGCAATTGAAATTTGTGCTAGACACTGGGCGATTTAAGCTGCAAGCCACTGTACATATGGGCAATAGTCTCTTAACACACCCAACCATTTGAAGGATATTGAAAAACTTGCGCACTCTGAAATCGTTGGCTGCAGAAATGTTTTGCTCCCAAGATGCGGAAATAGTGTGTGCGGCAAGTGTGTGGATGGGAGGGGGTTGGAAGGGGGTTAGTGGATTCGATTCAAAATTAACTTTGCATGGAATTTAATTTACGTCCACGACGATGATTTCCTGTCAAAGCAGCCGGAGCTGAAGCTGCTTCCGTCATTTCCTATAAATGCAAAAGGTTTTTCTATCCACCTCCCCCCTCCCCACCTCAAATGCCGCAGGATGGCTTGGAGCCTGAACAAATGCCGGCAGCTAAGAGACCGGGAATAAGCTAGAGACTGAGCCCACCTTCGCCTACGTAACGCTTCCTGCAGGATGTAAAGACGTCACCAGTCATAGACGTCTTCTCACTGGTGTTCTCGTTGTGTGTGTGTGTTAGTGGGTGTGTGGGTGTGGCTGGGTGTGTGTATGCTTATACACTACAGTCAGTTTGTTTACCCACTTTAATCAGGACCCCCCCTTTAGGCAAATGGCTGTCGCAGAAGGAGTCGCTGGCACAAATGTCCTGCCTGCCTGCTGCCTGCTGTCTGCCAGTCCGTTCAGTTCAGTTCAGTTCAGTTCAGTTCAGTTCGGCCTGCCTGGCTGACGCTTCCTTGCAAATGCTGCTGCTGCTGCTTCCGTTTCCGGGATATAATGTTCATATTTTCGAGGACATTTACAGGAAATAAAGTACGTCGCCCTCGCCTCGCCAACAACGTTTTTGTGTGTGTGTGCGCCCAACCTCCCTCCTACCACCTCCCCCCCTCTCTCTCTGTCTCTTTCGCTCTCTCGTTTCCTCTGTGAAATAACATGGCTCAGGCCTTTTGAGATGGGAGCGTGGTCAGCATTCGAATGCAACAGGACACGACTCACAAGATGGATGCCATGTGAGCTTCAAAATAGCACAACAAATATTACAAAATGATCTCAAATCTACTCCTTGATTTTAACGGTTTAATTAATAAAGTAATCAATTTTTTAACATTTTTAAAACAAAATATTTTATTCGTACTCAGAAATTGTTTGTGTAATTTTTTTATTATTTTTTTGTAAATTATTATTAATGTAATAAATTATTTTTGGATGCTGCGTTGATAGGAAATTAAAGCAAAGGTGGCAACTTTTAAACAGAGGAGAGATGAGTGGAAGTTTGTTGGATTTATTATTTTTAAAAATACCGAATGAGAAAGTTAATAATAATAAATAAAAATAATACTCAATGTATTTGTATTTGTTAAAATAGTAGCAAAATTCAAAACAAGTTTTGTTTTCCTTCATTTTTTAGCATGGAAAAACTTTTAAATACTGTTCTTTTTACTCAATTGCTGGTTTCGACTTATCCACTGGATGTGACATGATTTCCATGTTTTGCATTCCACAGATTTAAGCTTTGTTGTGCTAGATTGGATATCTGTCATTAGGATTGAAAAACATGACACGTGTCCATCTCTAAGTGGGAGTTCACCAGCCACCCGCTTGCCACCAGACACACTTCCTCTTTCTGACGCAGCAGCAGCGGAGCATTCACCACTTTTGCCGTGTGCACATTTATGCCAGCCCAGTTGCCAGTCCGACTGTCAGTCAGTCAGCAACAGCAACAGCAGCAGCACCTCACATCTCCCCCCCCCCCCCCTCAACCCCCTGCCCACTTTGACATTCACCCCCTTTGCTTTAACGGGCTTCCGCAGCAGGATGCTCGACTGCGGAGTACGTTTTGAATTTTGTCGCACTTCCTGTAACGGTCGACAAGTAGTGGGAGCGCCGCAGGGGAGGTGGGGTTGGGTTGGGTTGGATTGGGTGGCATGTCCGTTCCGCCCCCCGCTATTGTGTATGACTGTCCTGGTCCCAGCGAGAGCTCTGCGTGCTCTTCCGCTTTTGCTCTGTCATCAGCAACATAATTTCCGCTGCCAGCCTCTCTCCTCGCTCTGCTCTGGGCGACTCTTTGTGTCTGCGTGCACTTCTGGGTTGCTGGGTTGCTGGGTGGGTGGCGGCGGGTTGGTTGGGCAGGTTCACTGCCTGCTACAAAAAAGCAAACGAGACGAGAGTGTTCTACTTTACTCGTGTGTGAAGAGCTGATACCCTGTAAACTGCTAGGAGTTGACTGAGAAATACTCCTTAGCGAATTTAAATTAAGATAACCTTGGGAAATATACCCGATTTCTATGATTGAGTTGTTTTTTGTATTATTTGAATCTGGATATGTTTTTTGACAAAAATATCACTAATTTGAGATGCACAATTAATCTAGAGATCAACTTATGATTATGGAAATGGCTTTAAGTTTGGCAAAGATATATTTAATTATTTATTTATTTAGTGTAAAAAGAGTAAAAACAGTTTTTAAAAGTTTTTTTATAAATACAAATTATAAATATAACTAACGACTTAAATTGTAAAAAAATTGTATAGATAAATAAATTTGGGTACATTAATAAGTTAAATGGTCCAATATTTATTGGGGAAACTTAAAAAAAAAAAAACCGAATCAGATAGACCCAATAATTTTAGGGAAAACTTTTTTATGAATCTTATGTTATGTATATATTTTTTTAGGTTGATTTTTTAACAGAAACGACGTTTGAAGAAGACAGTTTATAATAGTTCTAACAACTAGATGTGATTAAAAAATATGTTTTATTATATTTAAAATTATTTGTATACATTTTTTTTATTTTAAATTTTAATAACAAATTTTTTAAAGGCTACAAATTTCAATTTTCAATTAGTTAGAGATTTGCAAACTTGGCCGAATTTTTAGCAAGGTCTTTATTGATATACATTTTTTTTTAATTTGTTACTCTCTGGGAACCGATTTGGATCTGGTTATTTGGCCGATCTCCTGATCAAGATTATTATATGCCAAATGGGAAGGAAAATTTCCGTTTGCATCCTCAATAATTATGCATCACAATTTTGTGCCATAAATAAAATGCTAAAGGGTATTAAAAGGATTAAGGGTCTCGTGGGACGCATGCTGAGATCGAAACAGAGAAGTTGATAGAGATAAAAAGAGAGATAGAAAGAGAGAGAGAGAGTTGCTTAGCAACTGTAAGTGAGACAAAGACTGCAGTTGATTTTTGGCCTTTGCAATTTAAATGACCTCTCAAGGCAGAGAGTTCATAAACATCAAGTGGCTGACAACATATCAAATGGCCGAATGGCCAATGGCCAATGACCAAATGGCCAATGTTTAACATGGTTGATGGCAACAAGTGATCCGCTCAACAGTTGTGGCATGGAGAGGGGGCGGGTAACTGAGGGGACCTTACGGACAGGTATCAGCGACACATCGTCGCTTGGCAGTTGGCAGTTGGCAGTTCATCAAATTCTCATGTGACCAAAGAGACCAAAAAGGTTCAATTCGTTTCGCTTCAAACGAAATTTGATATGCGGGTCACATATTAATGACTTCTCTTCATTTTACATAACACTCGATTCGATGAACTGGCGACACACAACAACTTGCAGTCCCCACATTGCCCCTGCCCCAATCGATATCCCCACCATTCCCTAAAACGCCTTTTGCTACAACTCCAAATGCAACTGCAGCCGATCCCTGTTTCAAGTTGAGCTGTTGTTGCACCCAGCGTTCACTTGTTGTTGTTGTTGGCTTTTCTAGGGCTTGGCACCGCCTCGGAAATTCCCTCATTCCCGTTTGTGGCGACCCTTTTCGACAGTACTCCCAGTGTAAAATCAGGCGCGTGATGGAACGCCGGACAAATGGAAGTGCCACCGTTGTGGGTGTGGAATAAATGTATAAACATACATACACATACATACATATATACACTCTAAAAAACGTATAAAGCGTTCACCAATAAGTTTAAAGGATCCGCTTGTGGGCAAAACTTTCAAGAATCAACTACAAGAAAATATTTTATCCAAGTTTTTCTAAGCCAAACCAACTTTTAAATTTGATCAAAATGGAAGCATAGAAAAGTAATGGAAACTAAATCTACATTTTTATTCAATTGAATATTGTAAATTTTTCACAATCTTCAGATTGCAGCAAACCAACTGATCTTCTGATCTTATTTTGACTGCCAATACCTTCTTCTACAAAAGATTCAATTTTGGATATAATTTGTTTATCTAAATGTAGGCATACAAAAACCAAATATTTGCACCTACATCGATTTTTTGTGCAAAAATGTGGAAAATTTTTGAAAAACTCTAATCACTTAAAATACGAACAGTCGTCCAATTCACTAACCCAATAATTAATAGCAGTTTTATATTTAGAAATTTCAATGTTACCGACTCCGTCACTTGTTCAAGTTTACCCAAAATGACTGGCTTTTGACAAGAGTTGTGACTCTCATGTGAGCATTAATTAGGGCATAATTTCGCTCAGTGTATGGAGTGGCTCAACAGGTAAGCGGTTGCTTGCATTTGTATGCATCATGGCGGATGCGCCGGCCAAAGCGTTTATTTCTTCATTTGACGCAAATGATGTTCGACACAAGGCTGGAATGCACTAAACCGCTAACTTCAATCCCGAATCCCCCAATCCGAAAAAAAACCCAAAGACGTAGTTGAAGTTTTGATGTCCAAACTGAAACCGTAGCTGAAGTAGAATGAGAAACAGAGTTTTCTGACCACAGCACGCAAAGGGAAAGACTGGCGACAATAACAATAATAATTACAATAACAACAAGTGAAATACACTGCACAAAAAGGAAGCAATAATTGAGAAGTCGCGGAAACTTAAAACTATATAAACTATAAAATAGAGTAGGTATAAAAAGTCATGACTGAATTCTGAAACCCTAAAAAAAAAGGGATCAAAGTCAAAGCGGTTATTAACTAATAACTATTGAAATCGACAGAAACCATTTCACAAACTTGGTCATAGAATTTCTTTCAGTGATTGCTTCTTGTCACTTGAAACCCGGATTTAAACAGAACATGAAAAAGAAAAAATAAAAAATAAAAGAAAGAAAGAAAGAAAGAACGCGCCACAAATTACTTTTACCGATCACAAAAATACAACAAGTTGAAGAAGAATAAGAACAAGAAGCAACAACAGATGGAGATAATGATGTTGATGATGATGATGGTGATGATGGTGACCGTAATGATGATGATGATGATGACAAGTCCAAGTGAAGTGGACACCAACTGAATACAAATGCACAAATTAAGCGACAAACACAAATTTCCTATGTACGAATGCACTTGTCCAAAGGTTGCAACAACAGCAACAGCAACAGCAGCAACAACAACAAATACAAACAATACCCATATCATTATAACAATAACAACAAATTGTGAATGCAAAACGGAATTCTGCTCAACGGTGGCCAAAGAATCTGAAATGGGCATTTTTGTCTCTGTTTGCTGAAAGGCCGCCAAGCCGGATGAACTTATTGTTTATGGCCAATTGGCATCGGAATTACCAAAGGGAAGGGGGATTAGCTGAAGAGTCAAAGCGCTGACAGATTTATAAAGCGGCATAGCTCAAGGATCTGTTCGCTCAGTGTAAACAAAGTTGCGGCAAGTCGTTGATTTTAGTCTGTTTATAATTGGAAATGATGACAATTGAATATGGGATATATTTTATCATATCCTATTCCAGCATCAATCATTTTCTGTTAACACAATCTGGGAAAAATTCATTAAGTAGTTAGCAGTACTTTATATACCATATTCTAGAATTAGGATTTCTTAATGACAAACTTTGTACAATGACAGGCATTTAAAATAATGACTATAATTTTGAAAAGTTCTATATTAATTATAATAAAAGTTAGTAAAAGTAAGTAATTAATTAAAAAATATAACGAAAATTCAATATTCTAAAAGTAGAAAAACGAATAAAATAATTTTTCTGCTTTTTGTTTAAAAGTTTATGATTTTTATGATCTATTTCCTAGGTTCTTGATTCAAAGTATAGATAGCTAAACTACCCAGTTTTCTAATAACAAGTGAACATGTTGCTATGTGATGTCGGACACGTCGGATGTGGTCGACTGCGAAATACTCTGCTGTTTTTCATAATTTTCAAGGGCGGAAACGGGCTTTGCCTGCAAATTTCGTCCACTTCAAAAACTGGAAGATTCTGATTTTTATGGGAGGCGTAGCCTAGAAATCTTTCTTTGATATTTAAAGGAGCCAGAAATATACAAACATTTCCAGCTTTAAAATCCCTGAAGATTTTAGCGCTTGCACTTGTTGATGTTATCGATTTCTCACCAATCATCGTTATTAGAGCAGAAAAATAATGCAAATTTTTCTTACAAGTTCCGTTATATAAAAGTGACAACTTTTTTAATTAGTTTATATTGCAAATAACTATAACAAACAATAATTAATAAAACATTGATGTTAGTTCAAAAGTTCCAAGCAATTCAGTGGAAAATCAAATAAGCTATGGGAGTAGTTATTCAAGTGCTCCGATATTGGCACTGTCCAAAGAGTAAACTATTCAACTACACTACGCCTAAGTATATATATATATAAATATATATATATATATATATGTACATATGGATAGGTATGTGTATGTATATATAATTATATGTGCACTTAACCATGTCTAGCCAAGATTGCAACACTAACTTAATACGGTATTGAAACTGGAAGCTTATCGAAAAAACCTTACAAGTTAAACGTAAAAACTTAGTTTTATGTACAGATGAGTTCTGCGGCGAACATTGTCGTCTTCGAGCTGATCTTGGCTCAGAGCAGCAGCAGTAGCAGGCGATCATTTAACGTGGTCGACTGCATCATGGCCAAATCTCAGAGACCCGTGTGACTCGTCTGCAGTTGTTCAATGGAGATGGACAATTGTTCCAGGCGCTGCATCAGTTGCAGCATATTCTCCTGGGCCCGGTTCGTATTGAATTCGTTGCCATGCTCCAACGAATCCTCCTCGGCGGCGGCCAGTTCAAAATGCAATTTAGCCAAACTCTCCTGCTGTTCCCGTATCTTGGTCATCTGATCCATGGTGCAACCAGAGCCTGCAACACAAATAAATTACAGCTTATGATGTCACAGAAAGGATGCCTATTTACAAACCAAATGCCTTTAGCTTGCCGGAATGAAAGTCATCGAGCAGACCAAGCAGTGCACGTTCCATATGCTTCACATCTGGCACTTCGGAGACAAAGGAATGATGTTTAATCGGACGATCGTCGAATTTGTTGCTGTGAACGCTTGCATCGGCATCTGCAGCTTGCAACTGCAACGGCGGCTTTATATTGTTGTTGTGGTTGGGTTTTGTGCTATCATTGTTGTTGTTGCTGTTGGTTATGGTGGTTGTGGTGGTGTTGTTGGGTTCTGGCGATAGCCACTCGCTGCTTATCAGCGTTATGCTATTCAAGCTGTGCTCGCTGCTGTGCGTCGGCTCCAATTGATTGCCATCTGCACTCAACAATTCATTCAAAATCATGAAATGAAAAATAAAAATCAATAAAAAAAAGAAGGGTGTTACATAAAATCACAAAAAAAAATATGTAGGGTATACAAAATTAAAAACTAAGTGAGTTTAAATACAAAAATAAACTAAAGTGACTTTTTTGAATTGATAACAACTCACTTAACGTGGAGACGAATAATTACCTATTTATACCGCTAGATTTTAAGTATTTAAATGATAACCAAAGCAAAATTATCTATGCCTGTCAATAATATAGGATAAAACGATTTCATAACTTCGATTCTTGATACTTGAAACCCGGATTTAAGCAGGAGACTAAAAATAATTAAATAAAAAACGCGCGACAAATTACTTTTACCAATCACAAAAATGTAGCAAACAAGATTATGAATAACAACTAAATACAATTAAAAATAAGTTGCAAAAAAACCTTAACAGATTTTAGGCCTACAACTTTAATTTAATACTCAAAATAAACTACAATATTTCTACAAACATTTAACGCATTTCAAAACATTATGAATACAAAAGAAATGCTTATACAAACAGAAAACAACAAAACACAAATGAGTTGTAATCTTAAATCACAAATGAAATTAAAGCCAGAAAGTGAAAGCAGTTAAAGTTCCATGTTAGCCTAATTATGGACAAAGGAGCGGAAGGTTTGAGACCACTGGTCAAATATAGTAAATATAATGTCAATTATTGAAATTATAACTGCTTTTCATTCGTGCGAATGTGTGTGTGTGTGTGAAAGTGTAATGTGAGCAACATATGGTCAGAAGTGCGTCATAACCATGTTTGACTAATGAATACCGCCGACGTCGCCGCCGCCAGAAACAGAGACAATAATTATTAAACAGCTGCTTGCAACGTTCACAGCAACTGTAATGTGGTAAAAAAAAAACTCATCGTATTATATTGAACTCGTTGCGCTATACCTTTGAGCAATTTGCGTGGACGTGTCTTGAACTCGAAACGTTCGTCGGCGGAGGTGTTGTTGTGGGCATGTGGGCGTGGTCGACGCTCGTTCACATATTGCAGTGACGGTTTTGCCGATTGTTGCTGCTGCTGCTGTTGTCCCTGTCCTTGGCCCTGTCCCTTCTCGGATATAGTTCGCTCAATGGAACAGGATGCCGAATTGCGGCTACGCGTTGTTTCCCCGCTGGATATGCCTTTAATCTGTGCCATAAACAAATCTTTGTCATAATAATGTGGAAAGGGGATTGGGGTGGATTTTATTTTTTGGGGGCACTTTACATTGATCTTTGGCACGGCGACGGGCGTGGCAGGTGTTTGAGCTGATTTTGCTTCCTCCTCGGTCTCCACATCGTTTGGCACCAGCTTCTGGCGTTCCACAACTTCATCATTTGGCTCCATTTGCAGTGATTTTATTTTTGTATATTCTGTTAACCGTTTTTAGCACCAACCCAAAAATTGCTTTGTTGCGTCTGACCATTCACAGGTTCACGTGCACAGCGCAATCAGTCAGCTGTTATGAAACAGACAGTGTGACCGCAACGCAGTACAGTGTTACTCAACACTGCGCTCGACTGCAATCGGCCGCTGATGTTCTTTGGCGCCAAATTCAAATAAATAATTGCATTGATTTGGTTATTGATTTTTATTGCACTTTTAATTAAGTCATATAAATTAACTGTGTACTGTTAACGGTAAGACATCGCTTAGGCCTTCTTCTTGGAGAATCCCATTGTATAGATCATGTGCACAATGCTCACTAAACCCACACCACACAGAGCTGCAGTTATGCCAAACAGAGCCTTATCAGCGGGTCCACCCTTGAGGAACACGGGCAGATCATTGACAGCCTGTAATAAAGCAATTAGAGCATTCAAATCGGAGTTGCTATATTAAAATAAGTTAAAATTGCAAAAAAAAAATACCCTGAACCTACATTTTACACATATTATATACATTATACATATTATACACACGAAAATGCGTTTTGATTAACAAAATCTGCATTTCTTATTAGATTTGGATAGTTATATTTTTACAAATGCGCCACGAAACGAAGGCCCTTACCAAGCCATGAAAAAGACTATGATATACGAGAATTCATATTACAAATTTTACGTCTACGTCTTTTGTCGGTTTGACATCCGTTTGTTCATACAGACGGACTCACGGGCTTCGCGAAATCGACGAGTCTGTTAATCTGATCAATTATATATAAACTTTGTGGAATCTGAGATGCTACATACTTTTGCACAACTTCAATCAATTTTCAATGTTTTCAGATTATGATAATAGCTATCTAACATGCCTGGAAAGTCTTCATTTTGCCAGCTAGTCCCTCAGGTAACGCCATAGTTGATAATTGTTGTTATGTAATTGCTGCAAATACAGTAAATGCATTAATTAAACGTGTCCCAAACAAAGTCCAAGACCAACTACAAGTTCTCACAATTAGGAATCACAGTAATTGTGAATTCTTGCCTTTGTTTAGAAAGAAAAAAATATTAACTTACTTGGACTCTTTTAAGATACGCAAATTCTTGTGCAGGAATTTGCTGATGTTTGCTAATGCAAAACGATTAAAAATAGAAATAGTGCACAGATGTTGAATTTTGTACAGAATGCAGTTGCACCGCGAGTGCTGCCACCTCGCCACAATTATCAAAAAAACGCGCAGCCAAAGTGCATTCAAAAATATTGTGACCGTTGGCGCGTCGCGATTCAAATTTTGGCGCTCACTGTGAACGACCACAGAGGGACGTTGTGAACGTCCGATTTTCGATTTTGTTCGCGCTATTTTGGCTTTTTGTGAATTTTTCAACAGGCACCCAGCAAAAGCTGGCAGCGAAACACGTTTTCTGCACTCACAACGATTGTGACTGCGGCCGAGAGCGAGAGAGTCTCATGCCCGCGCCAAAGCACTAACCACTATGTTTGTCTCGCTTGCACGCGCGCACAGCACACAAAAGCGTTGCTCTGCTGCAAAAGCACTCCGAACCAGCGTCTGCTCGCCGATTTTGGACGCCTGGTGGGGATTACAATAATTCTACACCGAATGAGTTGTGCAATTTCGTCGTCGTCGTGTATGCGCGCAAACCAACTCAAAACACAAAAACAAAAAAAAAAAACAGAAAGAAAGAAAAAAAAAGAATTTGTAGACACAACGAAGTCGTCGGCAGAACCGCGATTTTTGACGTTCATTTCGATTTTTACACACAAGAAACTTTTAAAAATACAACGGAATTTCTGGGCGCATTCTTATGAACCACAAATTATAATAAAAAGCAAAAGCTGTTTAAGCTCTCGCAAAAATGACAAAAAATAACAAAAGAAAAACAATAAATATAATAAAAACGCTTACGCTGGCTCGAATGGCGGATCGCTTGCAGCTGCCCGCTTGCGTCTCCGTTGCCCACAAGCTACATATATTTTAAAACACACACACACACACACCTCAGATATCGCCCTGCTAAAGCCTTTGTCGATTTTTAGCTCCCAGTACAAGAACTTTCAAAATCTGTAGCTTCCAAAATACAAAAACAACAACATTTAACTTGCCAAAGTTGCGCATTGCGACGGCGACTGCGCTGCTGGCAGCGCAACTTTGGTTTTCCGAAACTTGAAAAAAGTTAAATCTGCCAAGTTCATCGCTGCTGCCATGTGCTTTTATTGCCTGTGGCATAAAACTTGTGCCGATTCTTCTTTGAATGCTCTTGCAGTGCTTCCCCCGCCACCGCCCCTCCACCGAACCACGCATACACCCTTCCTATAATTGGAAGCGTTCTTTCTGGCTGTCTCTCGCTCGCTCTGGCGCGCGATAGCGTTCAAAAAAAGTTTTAGCTAAATATTTTAAGTTCTTGACTTAAGCTTGTTTCGTAAGCTGCCCAAGGTTTGCATATATGTATATTTTGGCATGTGTGTGTGAGTAAAAGTTTTTAGATTTGTGATTTTCAGAGAAGAACTTTATTCAAAAATGCTTTTTGTTTTGCTTGCTCAAAAAGGGCAAACATTTGTGCAAAATAAGAACAGTTGAAATAGCTGCGATCAACTTGCTAAAAACGATCTTTGATTGCGCATTAATAACTTAATAATATAAAATACATGTATATGTTAGTATAATAAATGCATATGTGTATGCTTAATTGTAAAATTTTATTAAATTCGGGTGTTTTAAATTAAAATTAATATTGCACAAATCTTAAACAGTGTGCTTAAAATTTGTTTCTTTATTCATTGCTTTATCAATTAGTGATATAGTGATATATATGATCCCCCAAAAGAAAAAGGTATATAAGGTATTTTAATTACTATTATCATTTTCATTTATTGCGTGCACAATTTAAAATATGATTATTATTATTTATAAATTGTATTAAGTTTTTAATGTGAAATTCACAATACTTACAATTAATGTTTAATAATGTGTATAATACAAGTATTTAATATTATTATTTATAAGAAATTTAAAACTCGATGTGCACGCATGTTTATTATTCATTATTCATAATTGTTTCTTTCACTGATTAATTTTATATATCATTTTATAGCTACTTTACTTTATTAAATAAAAAGCACATCAACCTACTTAAACACACCCATCCACACACACACACAATGCAGGTTGTGTTGAAAGCACTAATAATGCTTTTCTGTGCTTGGCAGATTGCAAGTTTTATCAGAAAGCCAAAACGTGGGCATTATATGCGCGTGTGTGTGTGTGTGTGTGTGTGTGTGTGTGCATATATGCCACAACAACAAACAATCCCGGCCTCAAAACCCGAGCTTATTTACAGAGTCGCTGAGCAACGAAAAGTTCTTTTGAGCGAACTTAAAAAAAAGACGCTCTACAAAATTAGCTCATTTTAAATTCAAATTAAAATAAAATATTTTTAAAGTGCTTTTATCTAAGTATTTTAAATATTATATGCATTTTATTAATATAAGCTTTGTCATAAGCATTAACAACAGAAAACAAAAAACAGCAAAGTAGACATTTTGTTGTTTTAGCTTTTAAAACTTTGTCAAAGTCTAAATTTCGATGCGCTTAAAGCTTAAGAGACATGCCGATGTCGAAAGTGAATAATCGCGATTTTCACCGGCAGCTAAATGGCAAAGCTTATTAACGTGTTTTAATGTTTAAATTGTAATTATAATAACTAATTAAATCACCTAAACTATCAAACAAAAAAAAAAAAAAACAACTTCCTTTGCGTCTGCATAGTTCTTCTTCTTTTTTTTTGGACACTCGCCGTCAGTTTGTTTGAAAAGAAGAAGATGAAGAAGAAGCAGCAGCAACTGCGCGAGTTTTGTCTACTCCTTTTCCTTTTCGCAAAACAAAATGGATTGCTCTTTAACTAAAACAGTTAACAGGCGCTCAGCAATGGCGGCCAACATCGACATTCAACATCGCATCGACCCAACAGCAGCGAGAACTCAACAAACAAACAAACATCAACATCAGCAGCCCATATACATATATGCAGCTTATAGTTGTCTCGCTCGCACTGCTAACGCAAGCATTGGCTGAGCATTCACAATTGCTGTGCGAATCAAAAGGCGCAGTTACGCTTGCTGCTCGGCGCTGGGAGCCTGTTGAAAAATTCACAAAACCGCTACGAATATAACGCATTCACACTATTCACTCACTCGCTCGCTCGTGTACTCGTACCGCACTCGTACTCGCACTCGTGTACTCGCCATCGAGTACTCGCACTGAGTGGGAAACCACACACAAAAAAAATCTTTAATTGCATCCCATTTTTTATTTATTTGGTGGTGTTAGAATAATAGGTGATTTTAAGTAGTATATTAATTATTTATAAGCATTCACCAAGCAAAGAAAATAAATAGTAGCAATAATTATTATCAGAATATGTGTTGTGTATATGGCAATTAATTGAATAAATCACTTTGCTGCATTTTTGCTTATGCCTAGAAAATAAAATAAATATTTTGGCTTGTATTTCTAATAAGCATGATCTCAATGGAGAATAGAATGAACAAAACTATAATTATTTAATATTGGTTAACGATTCGAAACATACTTTTTTTAAAGATTAACTTATTGCTGGTAGTCATACACTGCCCAAGGGACTACAACTTTTTCCAGCTAATGCGGACAGCTTCTGCTATGGTGTGCTTTAATAATTTCTTCTCATTGTCACTAAGTCACCAGAATGCGCTTATGAAAAAATCTCAACAAAAAATTCCTCAAAAGATACTCAAAGTCCACATTATTTAAATTTGGTATATAAGAAAATTTGATGAGCCTTAAGTAAAAACATGTTTGTTAACTTTAAATAAAATATAGATTTCTGGTAGCCGATTTTGTAAGATGACCTGAGTGAAAGCAATATAAAACTATTCGCTTTATTCATACTACACTCAAAAATACAGCAAAAATCCCACTTAAATAAATATGATAAATGATAAATATATTTTTTTTTTTAACTTTGTGATGCCGTTAAATGACAAAATATATATGTTTCAAGTTGTACAGACAGCATGACGGACATTGCACAAAACCAATATACTATGATACTTTCGGCATCAGAGTATACAAATGCACAATAAGTAATTCAACGCCATCTTTAAAATTCCTTGATAAAATTCAATGTTTTGACAAATAAACACAGTTAACAGCTGTGTAGACTTACCCAAAACGTTGTAAGTGTTTTTCAAAATTTCAGATGCTATAAAAGTGCACCCAACTCGTTCAATTCATATCATTCTCGAGTTACCAACGTTACAAAGTAAACCCTCAGCTAGGATGAAAACCCAAATCATAATTCTAACCTGTGCTCTTCTGGCGATCCTCTTTGCCTGTTTACCATCGGAAGATGCTTTTTCGAAAATTGGGATCAACGGCTTCGGTCGCGTAGGACGGCTTGTATTACGTATTTTTTAAATACTGAAGAGCAGTTGACTAATATTCTTAATAAATAAATGTGAACATTCAAAAAGGTTCGTAGTTTCTCTTTTTAGCGATATCTTTCAAACTTAATTTGTTCTCCGTTTGGAAAAAAAAGTGAGTACATTACAGTTGGGCCGGGAAATATTTTTACCAGGTTAAGTGGAGGTTTCTTTTTCTTTCTTTTCCAAATTTTAATCAAAACCACGAGTGTTAAAATGTTGCATTAATAAAAAAAAAGAAAATAAATTTTATTTAAAAAACCTATTCAAAATATAAAAATACGCCAAACTTAATTCAGTGCCTTTCTCAAAATTCCCTCGTTCAATTCATATTTTTCTCGAGTTACCCAACTTTACAAAACCCAAACCGTTATTCTGACCTGTGCTCTTCCGGCGATCCAAGTTACCTGTTTTCCTTTGGAAGATGGCTATTGCTGTTGAAGCCGCTAGGAAGGTTGCTGCGGACTTGCTGGTATTGGGGGTCATGGATGTCGTGAAGGTCTACCTTCAAAATGAGTGAAAGTAATTTGAAACTATTCGCCTTGAGTGATTTAATTTACTTATTCTGAGTACACTCAAAAATACAGCTAAACCCCTTTTTATACTGACCTAGTGTACGCCCAAAAAAAAAAAACTGGCTAAAATGAATTAACCAAGTTATTGTTCTTCTTTGTATCTATGATTGCCTGGCCAATTGACTCAAAGGCACTCAGTCGTTGTTGCCACAACTATTCGAGTGGTGTACGTTGTGCGCTGGTCGGATTTGGCTTACTCGAATTGCATGTTGTAAAAAATGTTTGAACTGTTTTAAGTTTAAGTTTTAACGGTAACAGTGACGCAGAAATGGCCAGCAGGTTGCTGGGCGCCCACAACAGAGCACAATCAACCACTGTGAATGTGAGTGCGATTCGAATGCTTGAGCGCTGTGTGTGTGTGTGTGTGTGTGTGTGTATGTGGATATGTGTGCGCGGTTACCTTGGCAATGAAATAAATAAACACAAAAACACACACACACGCCCGCTTGGCACACACATACAAATGCCGCTTCAGAGAGTTCATTACCTCTTTAACATTTATTGTTTAGTGTTTGTTTTTTTTTTTTGTATTTTATTTTTTAGCGCTGAGGTGAATTAGATGTTGTCGTGGCTCTTCCTCTGCTGCGCTGTGTGTTGGAGCGAGACAGTTGGCTGTGTCTGATATATATTTGTGCGTTCCGTTTCGTTTCGTTTCGTGTAGCTTACCTCAAATGCTAATTAGTATTTTGCACATGGGAGAGCAAGAACTCACTCAAATGTTTGCACTGACAACAAGCTTGCGCACACCACGCTCTCCCCACTCACCGCCCCAAGTCATCCACCAACCAAAATTGTTCTCTCTTCTTCTTTTCTCTCTCGTCTGTTTTCGTTTGCCGTTGCGATCACGAGTTTTTTTTTTTTGCTGTTTTTGTTTTTGCTGTTGTCAAATGTGTTTCAAAGTCAATGTCGTATGTGTGTTGTGTGTGTGTGACCCGAACCCCAAGCGTGCCCCTCCTACCGCCGCCCGCCTGCTCAGAACCCACCTTATGTGCTCTGATTGTATGCGTGCGTGTGTGTTTTGTATTATGTGTGCGCTGTTTGAGTTTTTTTTTTTTTATCATCTAAGTGGCTGTGCTTGCTGCCTGCTGCTGCTCCCGTCATCATTTAGAACAGTTGAGCGCGCAAATAAAAAACTACAAAAAGTAAATGGGGCGGGCGCACACGGCGCTGTTTGCTGTGTGTACAGTATGTGTGTGTATGAGTGTGTGTGTGTATGTGTGTATTTGTATCATCATCATCATCATCATCGGCTCGGCAGCGTACGCCCTACAAATTTGCTGTTCGCCTATTCGAAAATTTCACTAAAAATTGTTTACTCTCTCGTTTGGCACGAAATGAAAGTGTCCTTTGGCCCCCCTCTGATTATTTCTCGATTCGATTCTGCAGATTCGATTGTCCCCCGGCCCCACCCCCGTTTTTATAAGCATCAAACTGTGACGCTGCGTGTGTGTATGTGTTTGTGTGTGCAGGAGGGGAAGGGGGAGGGGGCTTCAGCTATTTGGCAGATGGGATGTCGATATCATGTTGGGGAAGATTTCGGCAATTGCTTTCGGTATTGTTAGACATGGAACAGAGGCGTGACAGCAAAGGATTTTAATACAGGAACTAAAGAATGGTTAATTAATTCGACAAACTGCACAGCATTTTTGAGACGTGTCTTTTATTCTGGAATCTTAAGAATTATCGAGCTTTATTGATAATTGATTTTAAGGGTTGCGATTTCTGGAAAATTTAAAGTATGAAATAAAAACGGAGTTTTCTATTTTGAATATTATATAATATTTATATATATAAGAAGCGTATGTATATATATATTAAAAATTATTTAATACGGTTGTTTTTATATAAAAAAAATACATATATGCAATAAAAGTAGTCTCTCAGTTCTTGAGGAACAATAAGTATTTGCGTAAATTTCGAGATCAAAACAAATATAATAAAGAACAAAGTCCATATCAGTAGCTATAGTTTCCAGTTGCTATAGTGTTATGGGGCGCCAAAGATTACGAATTTCTTCAATTTCTTCACGTAACAATATAGCAGGTACAATTTTATAATACACAATACAATATATAACAACTAGAATAATAATAATATTTATTTAATAGCTCATCCTTGGTTACAGCTGGATAATTAAAAAAAAGTGTAAACAAAATAATTCAACTCCATCTTTAAAATTCCCTTAAAAATACAATGCTTAACAAATAAACACCTATAACAGCTGCGTAGACTTACACAAAGCGTTGCGAGTGTTTTAAAATTTTGAGATGATAAAAAAGTGCACCCAACTCGTTCAATTCATATCATTCTAGAATTACCAACGTTACAAAATTACACTTGAGCCAATATGAGAACCCACGCCGTAATTCTGACCTGTGCTCTTCTGGCGATCGGGAGATGGTCAGCTTGCGTCGGTGATGTTAGTGATGGCTTCTCAGTTATGATGAATATGGTTTTATGGGAACTGTATTAATACCGATATTGGGTGTGTCCGCACATTGTCCATTGCCGCACAAATAAATAACCTATATTACCATCTACTAATAATAATATAAGAAATAAATTGAATAAGGTTCGTTGTTTCTATTTTTAGCGATATTTTATTTATAAACCTCATTTGTTTCCACATTTGGAAAGAAAAATCAAGTGAGTATGTTACAGTCGAGTATACCAAGATTCCTAATAATCTGCTATATTTTCAAATTTGCATCGGTCAACATGCGTTTTCAATTCCAATTCCACTTTCTGTTTGACACGCCGAATTACATGTGAATAAAATTATGTTGCAGAGGTTTTCAAAAACGGAACTCTTCATTTACTTTTATTATGAATTATTATAAATTAAATAATGAATTTGAAATCATAATTCCAATATCGTTGGTTAACCTAAAGCTAAATCCATTATGGATCATAATTTGATGGGGAACTCAAAACTCAAATCATTCTTTATAAATCATAATTCTAAGCAGATAACTTATGATAAACAAATTTATTTTAATCATGATTCTAAGTGAATAACTTAAAGCTTAAATTTTTCCATACGAATAATGATTCTAAGTGGATAAATTAAAGCTAAAGTCATTCACTATACATCATTTTAATGATTCATTCAATTATGAATCCATGGACTACTCCAGATAGTAGGTTAATCTTTATAGCTGTGCGCCACTGCCACTCATTTCGGTCGATGCATGGTGAGGCGACGCACGCACACACAACTGAAAACAAAAGACACGGAGAGAGGCAAGTGGTAGTGGCAGCGAGGGGCAACGCGCCGCTCGCACTTGTTTGGGGCTTGGGGACCGGTGCTGTTTGCTGATCGCCTGTTACTGTAGTCAAGACTTCCCCATGTCGGCGTGTGTGCGCTTTGCCGCTGCTGCTGCCAGCCTTGAGAAGGTCTTTTTTTTTTGGTGGCAATGCCCCTTTTTAGCCGAGAGTCGTCAGCCCTATGAGTCAATGGGGGCAATGCCTGGCCCCCCTTTTGAGTGTGTATGTGTGTGTGTTCCCCAATTGCAAGCAAGTTCCCCAACACACACGTCGGCCGTTTAGCTACATTTTCTGTTAGCCCGCGCTGTTAGTAGCCATCTTTTTCGATTTTTTACTCAAGCACAGGCGCAACACCGTTGGCATGATGGGGGAAGAGTCGGAAGGCGGGGTAGGGAGTAGTGGGTTGCTGGCGGGCGAGAAACACTGTGGTGGATCTGCCACCCTGTTGTTGTCTAGCCTGTTGTATGCGGCTTGTTGTTATTGTTATTGTGTCACTTGCTCGCAACTGTGCAACTTCTGTTTTCCTGGTGTAATTAAGCAAACGAAATATAATAATAATAAATTATAATTTTAGAAGGCGTGCCACAAAAAAAAAAAAAAACTTGAAAAAAAACTACGCTTAACCCCGGCCAAAACAAATTACAGTCAAGCGCCGCTTATAATATTATTTTATTTATTTGTATGTATTATGGCCAAACACACACTGCAATAATCGGCGTACAGTTTGTGGGCATTATTGTGCCATTATTTCGTTTGTATGTTTAAAATATAAACGAACAGGCTTCAAGAAATGCCAAACGAAAGCAAAAGTGAAAGCCAAAACAATAACAACAACAACTACAACAAACAACAACAATAAAACAAGAAATTTCAAATTTTGTAATTTCGAATAATGGGCAAAAAGCGCTCGTTGTCATGTTAATTTTACAGTGATCCCCCACACAAATGTTATTAACTGTGTGTGTGTAACCCAGCTCCAGCTCCAACTCCAGCTCCGGCTCCAGCTCCGACTCCAAGCTGCAACAGCTCCCAGCTCAGCCCAGTCCGTTTGGATTATTTTGGGGTGTAAAGTTTGCGGCCAGGTTTTTGCTATTTCTATGAAAACTTGGTAGCTGCTGAGCGCATTTCTAACGATTTTCTATGTTAACAACGCCAGCCAGCGTTCGAACGGTAAAAATGCGACCGCTGCTGCTGCTGCTGCTGCTGCTGTCGTCGCTGCTGCTGCTGCCTGAGAATGTACGTTCCGCGAACTTTGCGTCATGCGATGTTAATTCAATAGGCGCACAGCAATTGGCTAACAGTTCGTGTACACGTTACGTCAATGCTCAACACTTGTGTCCGAGCGAGATGGCAATATGCGAAGGTCATTTAACTTGCTGGCTAGCTGTTAATGTATGTGTGTGCATTTTTTTTTTATTAGTTTATGCCTGTGTCTGTTATCTGTTATCCGTATGCTTGTAAGCGAATGAGTGTGACCGTTTATGTGCTTGTTCTCTCTCGCTCTTTGTATATGTGTGTGTGTGTGCATATATTTGTTTTTGTTTGTGTGCGTTTGTGCGAATCGCTGTTTTTGGGGCCAATGTACTCGGAGTTCAGTGCATTGCACTCTGTGCCAGCGCAACAATAATATGCTCCTTGACTTTTTGCCTGCAAAGCGGGGTATGTTCGGTGTGTGTGTGTGAACATTTTGCTTTAACAGTGTAGTCGATATTAGATTTTGTACGAAATATTGCAATTATTAAGAGTTTTGTTTTTAAGCTACAATTGAAACTAAATGGTTATAATTTAAGTTGGATATGATTTAGTTAATGTTCACTGCTTAAAAAACAAAAATATTTTTTTTTTTTATGTTAATCTTCACTTTAAAATAGTTTACCCATTAGAAATGCGCTACCTTCAAAATATAAAACGTACGAATAGTATTTTCAACTTAAATGCAATATGATTCGATAATTTTTTTCAAATCGGTCCTGATTTGTCAAGACGGTGATTAAAGTGTGAAACTTGTTGTAAAAGCCGTCAACGATCCCAAAAAGTGTATATATTCCTGATCAGCATGCCTAACCGAGTCGATATAGCTATATCTATCTTCCATCTGTCTTTCTGTTTCTATGCGAACTAGTCAATAAGTTCTAAAGCTATGTTGATGATCCTTTGGGATTTGATCGATAACTATAACATATAGCTGTCATATCAGTATAGATCTGTGGAAAGATAAGTTATTGTATGAGCAATTTTGCTGTTTTGCCAAATTCAAATCAAATACATTTGGACATTTCCACTCTAGGAATTATCGTTCTTTTTTTTTAATTTATAGTGAAATTTAATTTTAATTTTCTGGGTGCCAAAGATATCCATAATTGGTTGCCCAAATTTCAATACAAGCTGCATGCTAACAAAAATGTAAATTTTTTCTATGGCATTATATTTTTTCTCTCTCTCTTTCTAATTTGGAGTTTGCTGGTTGAGCGTTGCCAGCTGTTTTAAGATTTTGTTGCTAGAGCCTCGTGTTGAATGCACCACCACATTCATTTCCACTTACACGGAAGGCAAGTACTTGTGTACTCGTCAGTACTTGCTACAAATGTGTACCAACTTATGGGCATCGCCCAGTGCTAAAGCACCCTTACCTACCCCTATCCCACTTTTTTAATTTTTACGCTTTGGCGCTCTCTCTCTGCTCTGCTCCGAGGTGCAATTACGACGTTGCGTCGTTGCAATTTCTTCTAGCTGCAGCTATGGCCCTCTCTCCCTCTCCCTCGCGCTCTCTCTGTCCGCTCAGTTGTGACTATCTTAAGCTTTATGTGCATGTGTCTGCCTGTGTATGTGTGTGCGACGATGCAGCTCCTCCGTTGGTTGAGCTGTTTGCGTGGAAAACTGTATGAAGACAACGCCACCCCCGCCCCCCTTCCCATCACTCGCACGCTCATTTGAAAAGTGCATCCATCTGCCCCGCCGTTGAATGGGTGGTTGGGGATTGGAGCCTAGTTTGACGACTGCTTGGAAAACTCTTGGTTTTCTATTAGATGGCCCCAGAGACGCAGACGACATAGACCAACGATAGCAACTTGTCCGTCTGCCTCTCTCTCTCTCTCTCTCTATCGCTCTCTATTGCTGGTTAGATGAAAATGAAAAATCCTGTCCACACGTTTTCCCCAAAAATGAATTACGAAAAAAGAAATAGTTGCACACTTTTGCCTAGGAGCGCACTATCATACCTAAAATGCCCACATAAGCCAAGCGGATTGGTTGCTTAAGCTGCTCCCCATATTGGCACACACACACAAGCACGCACACATACTGGCACACACACATACAGCAATGTTTGCGTACCGATGAAAAATGGTTGAAAAAAGTTTGAAAAAAAAACGTTGTATGATTTTTCTTCGCCAATATTTTGTAACAGAGACGCAGCATTAAGCAAACAGCAGATGCCGACATTTGTAACACAAAAATGCACACAGCTCGACGAAAGAGAGAGACACACTCACACACAGAGAGAGAGACACGCAACAACAAAACTCAATTTGTTTCTTTTTGTATTTCTTATTGCGGGCCTCCATCGGTTCCCCCCGTTTTAAATGCACATGAGCGCATTGTTGTTGTTGCTATTGCTGCACTCGCCAGAGCCAATTGGGAGACGCACTTGCGTTTGTATTAGTGCGCAATGCAGCTCTCTCTCCGCTCACGAAACACAGAAAGAGAGTGCACAAGCACAATGCAATTGAGTGTTGCTAACAGTGGCGCCAAACAGCATCAAAATTGTACAAATATTCATTGTGTTATTTAATAATATGTAGACGATACAAGTATGTAATTGTATTAATATTCTAATAAATTGATGCATTAACATTTTTTTTTATTAAAATATAGTACATTAATCGCTTTATATATGCAAATCCGCGTCACTGTGCTTGCGCACATGCACTCGACTTTATACACACCAGACATGCTTGAGAGGGAGCTGCATTTTTGTGGATCCGAAATGCACATTTTGGCTGTGCCCACACACACGCACGCACACTACACAAGCAAGCTAAGCAAGCAACTCGCACACACACAACGAAAGAGACGAAGGCATTGACAACGGCGTGCAGCAAATTGAGGGCAATGACGTTGTCAGCCCCCATCGGAGAGATGCTCATATTAAATGCCATTCACTGCACATTCGCTGCGCTGCGACGCTGCTCGTCAGGCAGGCGGGCGCGCACCTGTCCCGCCCTACTCTCTCTCTCACACACACACACACATGTAAACCAAAATAAAAATTGTGTATGTGTGTGTGTTTTTTTCTCAGACGTTTGCTCTTATACCCTGTTTTCTGATATACAACATTTCAAAAAAGCTGTAGCAGTACTATAGTCAAGCAAATCAAGTTTTTATAAATTCTAATTTTTTACAATTATGAAATTTAAAAATAATAACAATGTTATTATTATTATATATCGATTAAATCTCTGAAAATATGTGACACACAAGGCTAAAAATATATGATTATGATTTACAAAAATACTTATAAAAAAAACAAATACAATTGTAAACGTCTTTTAAAAGAAAAGTATATCAAATTTAAATTTTTTTTAAAATTAGCGAGTTACCGAAACGTACAAATTTGAAAAAATTCTTTAAATTATTCATCACAGGGTATCATATAGTACATCACAATAGTCTTGTAGAGCAAAATGCCTTGTTGTTTTTGCACAAAGTGCAACGCGTCTACGCGTTCTGGGCTCCTTTTCCCAATGTAACACAACCATGCACCATACGAGCGACGACTGCCCCAGGGCTGGCATCAAGCATTACGACGACGACAACGTGATTTTACGTGGATATGGTTGTGGTTGTAATTGTGGATGTGGTTTGCGTTGTAATATGGTGGATGGCAAACGGCGCTTTACAGTTTTTTTACAGCAAGCACAACCACAACGAGCAAGTGAATCCCAGTTACAACACATGGTTTTTTTATTTTATTATTTTAAGTTGCTCCTTTTTACGGCTGTCGCGGGCGTCACGTGAAACTGAACTCAACTCCTCGCCTGGCCCGGCATGGACCGGGTTCTTTGCACGCGCCATCGTCATCGTCGCCGTCGCCAGCTGCGTGCACAAAAGTAACAAAATGTACTGAATGTCAACAGGCTCTCAGCACAGAGCAGAGCGTCGATTTTACATTACAATCGCTGTACCATCGACGGCTCCGGTCTCTGTACACACTCATTGCGCGCTCGCTGACTCCCATCCCCCACTCCCCTTCCCAACACCATTCCACTCATCACTCTGTGTCTGTGTGTGAGTGTGTTTGTCAGTGTGTTTGTGTGCGCGTGTGTGTGTGAGTCAGTGCGCCGCATTACTTGCGCGCGGGCTCCTCCGCTGTCCACCCCCCGCCGCAAGGCACACAGATAAGTAGTAACGGCTTCACTCCCTAGTCTGGCGCAGTCGACGTCAACGCAACGCTATTTGCCTTTTATTTTAATTTTTGTTTTCTCGTGTACTTTGTTCTTTTTGTGCTTTTGGCGGTGGTCTTTGCTCTCGATTTCTTTATCACTCTTTGAAGCTGCTGCTCATTGTTTGTGCTTGAGCACGTGAGTGTGAGCTGTACACACCTCCCTCCACACCACACACACAACACACACACAACACACAAACACACACACACACACAACACACAAACACACACACACACACACACACACACACACATACACACACAGACAACACACATTCGTTCGTGCAATCAACAGCAAAATTGCAAACTGCATTGCAGTGTCTTGCAGTCAGTCGGCGTTTGGATGCCAGCGCAGTAACTAAAGAGGTGCGTGCGCTTTATTCAAAACGTATTGCACAGTTATTGTGGCAGGTCTCATAGTATATTGGTTTTGTCCAATGTCCGTCATTGTGTCTGTCCGTCTGCATGAACGCAACTTTTTTCGACACCCTTAGAGATGGAGACTTGATGCTTGGAACATATACTTGTGTGAGCTCCGAGTAGATAAAGTGTTAAAATTGGAGGGCTACGTCCACTAGGGAGCTAGGACATCGAGAAAGCCACATATCTCCCACAATTTTACAATCACCAAATTTGGTTGGTAGGTTGCTGATGATGTCCTTTAAAGACCAGCATATGCCACGCCCATCGACCGCAGCCCCCAAAAAACTTTTAAATGGCTATATCTAAAAAATTGGATTGCCACGCCCACTCCACATCCCTAAGCCGATACATCTGTTATGGTAACTCGATAAGACCGTAAACAATTTGAAAGCTTAAGTCACAACAGTCTGGGAAATTATTTTCAATCACGCCCACTCCCGCCCCTAAAACCGATAAATGCCCATCTTCCATCTTCAGCAATTTAATGGCTATACTACCAAACTTGGAAGGAATATTATGAGGAATCTTCTCTAAAATGTTTTTTACGACCCTCAAAATCTTGAAAAGCTCATATCTTCCGTAATCTAAGAGCTAAATTTGGACTGCACTCGTGGAAGGGCGTTCCCCTTGACTGCAAAGTGGGAGCGATATACCGTCGCCCCACAGTATCACCATTTTCTGCCCAAGAAGCTGATATCCAGGAGGAATGAAGGTGAAGGTGGGCACTCCTGGTTGTCGGGATAGACGAGCTATCCAAGGAGGCGATTAAGGAAAGGGGACACCAGATCTCTTTTCAATACGGGACCATAACCGTAAGTGGCCTTAGGAAGAGGTTTGGAGCAAATAATCCATCTGCTCCAATGAACAAGGAGGCAGATGTCGCGGATAATCCCACCACATCAGGCAATAATCAGGTAATGAGCTTTCAGTTATCACAGATCCAATAATGCAATTAGAGCGACTAAACAAGTAAGGATATGGCAAAACCAGATGATTCTGCAAATAGATAAGTAGATCGGCGAGTGAGAGCAGGTTTAGACCGTCGACTGACGACTGGGCATGCGGTAAATCGGCAGCTGAGAGATTAAAATGGGCAACTCGTTCATTCCATTCGTCTATACCCTATGAATCTCCCGGCATAGACGGTATGTCGCCAGCTTTCCTCCAGCTCGGTAAGGATATACTATCTCTCCCGTACCAGGAAAACGCTTCTAAGTAGCCTTGCCCTCGAACACATACCAAGCGCGTGGAGTAGAGCAAGGGTGGTCTTCATCCCCAAGACAGGGAAAAAAGAAATCGGCAACCCAAGATCCTTCAGACCCATCAGCTTACCATCGTTTTTTTTTATACTATGATACCGAAGGTATATAGTATATTGAGTTTGTGCAATGTCCGTCATGCTGTCCGTCCGTCCGTCTGTATAAACGCGCGTTTCTCCGACACCCTTAGAAATAGAGACTTGAAACTTGGAACATATATTGGAAAGTACCCTCAAAAGTTAAAGTGTTAAGATTTTGGACCTACGTCCACTAGGGAGCTAGAAAATCTGTAAAACCACATATCTCTCACAATTTTATGGATACATTTGGATTTGGAATTTGTATCTCGTATACCAGGAGCAGATCAAGTTTGAATATTTTATCGATAACTGCCTCAGTTTCTGAATTATCGATACATTTAGATTTCCGATAGCAGTAAATTCCACATATCTCTCACAATTTAATGGATACAGTCACCAATTTTGGTTGGTAGGTTGTTGGCGAGGTCCTTGAAAGATCGGCATGTGCCACGCCCACCTCCGACGCCCCCATCATTCCCGCCCCTAAAATTTTCAAATGGCTATATCTTCCGCAGTTTTTGAGTAGGGAACGTCAAATTTGGTAGGTATATTACTGGTAGTCGCCTTTAAGAACCGATAACAAATTTGTGGTGCCACGCCCACACCTGCGCCTATAATCGACAATTCCGATTGTAAATCGATAACTCCGTATATCTCCGAACATTTTAAAGATAGAGTAACCAAACTTGGAAGGTAATTTGCTGGTAACCTCCTCCAAAGATTGGCATACCAATTTTTTGACCACGCCCACATCCGCCGCCCCCAGGAACTTCGTCCCTAGAAATTTAAAATGCGCATATCTGCCGTAATTAGCAAGCTAGAGTCGCAAAATTTTGCAGGTATGTTACTGGTAACTCCCCCAAAGATCGATAAAAAAATTGGATGGCCACGCCCACTCCACCTACCTAAACCGATACACCTGTTGGTGTAAATCGATAAACCCATATATCTCGCGCAATTTGAAAACTTAAGTCACCAAATTTTATAGGTATATTGCTAGTAACACCCTTCATAAATGTGGAAAAAAAAATTTGGACCACGCCCACTCCCGCCCACAAAAAACGATAAATGCCTGTATCTTCCGCAATTTAAGAGCTACAGTTACCAAACTTAGAAGGTATATTACTAAGATCGAACTCCAAAATATTTTGGACCACGCCCACTCCCGCCCACAAAAAACGATAAATGCCTGTATCTCCCGCAATTCAAGAGCTACAGTTACCAAACTTAGAAGGTATATTACTAAGATCGGGCCACGCCCACTCCAGCCCCCAAAAACGATAAACCTATAATGCATTTAAAGCTTGGTTCAGGGTATATGGTAGTCGAGCTCACTCGACTACAGCGTTCTTACTTGTTTTTAATTAGTATTAGGCACAGCGAGCAAGTAGCAAACGAACCTATAAGGAACCCTGACCAACTACCGATCATACAGCCGGAACCAGCACGTGCACCTCTTCTTGTAGGCTACATTAACATCAGCTCGTCCAACACCAGGTTATGTGCTACATTAATATTATTTAAAAATTGAAAAAATTCTGGAAACAAAATTTTTGGGTCACGCCCACTCCCGCCCCAAAACCGATATGTAGCCATATCTCCCATAATTTAATAGTTACAGTTACCAAACTTGGAAGGAAGATTATTAGGAACATTCTCTTTAATTTTTATTAACCACGCCCACTTCCAACCCCAAAATCTCGAAAATGTCATATCTTCCGTAATTTAAGAGCTACAGCCAAACTTCGCAGAAGGGTTACTATCTTATATCTACCTCAATCTGAAAGGCAAACTTGGACAGTATTTCTTGGCTGCACACAAATTATGGTATAATAGTATTTCGCTGTCGGTTACGTCCGACTGCAACGTTCTCTCTTGTTTTTACTGAAAACATTGGAAAAGCTGGTGGACTACAAACTTAAAAGCACTTTGCTTAAGCAAAGTCCGCTGCATCCAACGCAGGATGCATACAGAGTAGGCAGGTCCACGGACAGAGCACTTTACCAGCGGAAGCATACTTTAAGTGCAGCAGATCACAAGAAGAATGTAGCAATGTGCTCCTTCTTAGACATAGCTTGTCCAACTCGGGACATACAAAAGGCTTACCCGAAAAGATGCCGCGTCCTAGGTATTTATGTTGTGAGAATCAAGGACATAGAAGCACTCAACCCAACGAAGATTCTAGCATTAGCACAGGAGCTGGGGTTGATCGAGGAGCTATAAGCCCAGAAGGGGGCACAATAGATCGATTAGGTTGCAGTGCAGGAACCCACAACTTATAACTTATAACTTATACCTGACGTGAATGAATCTTCAATGGTCGAGGCACACACCACACACTCAATTCCTTTGTTGGTATAACCACTAAGCAATTAATACATAGTTAATGGTCTGCGCGATCCGGTAGCAATATACCTGTTTTTTTTTACATTCATAACCCATTAGAAATGGTGCCCAGGAACTGAAAAAAACCTGATGCACTTTCTTGTCCATTTGAAGCATCTATGTATTGATTGCTTAGTGGTATAACTCTGATGTCAGACAAACAAATAATGTTTGAAAGATAACGCTAAGAACGGAAACTACGAACCTTTTTGAATGTTCACATTTGTTTATTAAAAATATTAGTCGATATGAACAACTTATGGATTGCCGCTCTTCTCGATTTCGGGAGGTGTGTTCACCACTTATGGCTTCGCAGGGGCCACGGGCAAGCCAGCAATCGGGGCACCAGGAACGTCTGCTGGAACGTCTGCTGGAGCGCCCACAGGAACGCCCCCAATACCGTAACCAATACCGCTCCCCAACGTTATGCCCCCAGACAGGCCCCCCAATGTATTGCCCCCCAATGGGATGCCCCCCAATGTGTTGCCCCCAATCAACGGATTACCAAAAAGCAGGCGCGCCAATGGAATGCCCCCATACAGGCCCACCAACGGATTGCTCGACAGGCCCCCAAACAGGGCCGCAAGCGGATTGCCAGGGGCACCCTGGGCATCTCCTGATGGTAAACAGGCACAGAGGATCGCCAGAAGAGCACAGGTCAGAATTACGGTTTGGGTTCTCATCTTAGCTGAAGTGTTATTGTAACGTTGGTAACTCGAAAGTGATATGAATTGAACGAGTTGGGTGCGCTTTTATAGCGTCAAAAATTTTGAAAAACATTGGATTACAATTAATAGCTAGTAGAAATGCGCTTTTATCAGCCGTATTTGCTAAGAGTCATAGATAATAATAATGCTACCCATTGCTCATTCGGAGGGCTCAAGAACATAACTCAGCAAAGATCTGTTTGAACATAAAAAATAACTTAGTGATGAATCGACGCACAGAAGCAATAAAAAGACGCCAACACTTTTATTAATTGCCCAAATTTTCTATCTGAATAATTAGCTTTCAAGTCTTTGGACTATTAAAAGTCCTTAATCGATGTAATTATTATAAAGAGTGAATGATCGTTAATAGTATTGTTTTAACAAAATCTATCAGATTTGTAAAATATTAATTCTATAACCCATTCAATTAAACACTTATTTTGTTCGTTTGGGACAACATTTATTGAAATACTTAGCTGAGGAATCAAATATATTGTATGAATATACCCATATATATATATATATATATGTACGTATGTATACTAAAAATGTATGCAAGTTTTGCATATGATATGTAGATCGAGATCTTAGCCTAAGGATAATAAAACGATTGCGTTGGATTGGAAGCCATCGCTGATATGTATCGATTTACGGTTTTACTTAAATGTCTATTAAAATACGATTTAGCTGAAACTCGGCTAATTATATAAGCACATATATATATATGTAAATATAGCTTATGCAAGTGTGTGCGATCGATTTCCGATTTACAGTAAAATCTACAATATGCGTAAAATTCCCTCAATTATAGAAAAATTATAGGAAAAATGTATTTTCTGATATGCTTGATAGACTCATGAAATAGAAATTAAATTGTTAAAAATTCAATGAACATATTTTGTTTGGCTTACGCCTTAGCTATTGCTTATCACAGTTGAGAAAGGGCGTGGAGAGAGATGGAACTCCTTGCTGAACTCCCTTAGAAGTCGTTCGCCTTGGCTGGGATCCCAATAGATGCTGCGCAGGCTTCTTTGAAATTGGTCGCATTCAATGGGGCAAAGTAGTCCTCGTGGAGGAACCGAATGATATCGTATTCTCAATGGGGCACAGGTCGGCCTTGTTGCCGCGACTATCGCGCGTCACACGCAAACTCTTGCCACCCTCACAGAACTCGATCTGCTGGGTGACATCCCGGCCATTGTAGACGACACGAAAATAATAATCCGTATGCGCCTCGCTGCGATAGACTTCAAAGGCCAACCTCGAGGCATATGGAATGGTTTGTCCCTGTGCATTTTGTATGCCCAGTGCTGCGGTCAGATATTGCATGGTGCAATCGTGTCCAGAATACAGCACAAATTTCGTCCGATCACCGGAAATCATCTTTAGCATATAGCCAACAATGTGTCGGATCATGCCATAGGCGCGCAGTAAACCGGAACGTTTGTAGTAGACATGACGAGCGCTGCGCAGCGAGAGCTCATCGGCAAAGGACATCAGTGCATCCACATGCAATGCCTCCACACATCCATCCGACTCCTGCTGCTGTTCATCATTGGGTGGAGCAAGTGCATCCGCTGCGGGTGCAGCAGCCGCAGCAGCAGCCGCTTGAGGCGCATTGCCCGCCGTCTCATCCTGATCAATGTTGATGACATCAATGAGATCCTGATTCCTGGTGCTCGCCTCTCTCTTCTGGCTGCCATTGCGTCGTCGACAAGGTAGCGTTGTCGCCTCATGGCACAGCACCGTTAACATGGCATCGACCACCTCAAAGGGATTCGTTACGCCACCCTCAGTGGGCGCATGTTGCAGCAGCGTGCCACCAATCCACTGCATCACGGCCAGAACATCGGGACGCTGCAACAACTGACGATCCGCTAGCTGCATCAGCCGCCTCCTCAACACCATCGACTGGGCGCAGCTGCAGTCACCAAAGCAAAAGGCCATACTATGCGATTCCCTCACATTCAGCGCCAACCACTTCTCCGCCGGCAACAGGGCAAAGAGCAACGCCAGCGCCTATTGAACGGTGCGGCGATAACGCGTCCACCACCTCATCCGAATTGAGCAGTGTATATGGAGTCGTCTCCAGTGCTCCTCCTCCTCCTCCACCTCCTCCTCGCACTTAAATATTTAAGGCTATTGTTTTTATACTTTGATAAGGCTATTGTCCTTATACTTTTTCATAGTATTGGTTTTGTGCAATGTCCGTCATTGTGTCTGTCCGTCTGCATGAACGACACTTTTTTCGACACCCTTAGAGATGGAGACTTGATGCTTGGAACATATACTTGTGTGAGCTCCGAGTAGATAAAGTGTTAAAATTGGAGGGCTACGTCCACTAGGGAGCTAGGACATCGAGAAAGCCACATATCTCCCACAATTTGACAATCACCAAATTTGGTTGGTAGGTTGCTGATGATGTCCTTTAAAGACCAGCGTATGCCACGCCCATCGACCGCAGCCCCCAAAAAACTTTTAAATGGCTATATCTAAAAAATGGGATTGCCACGCCCACTCCACATCCCTAAGCCGATACACCTGTTATGGTAACTCGATAAGACCGTACACAATTTGAAAGCTTAAGTCACAACAGTCTGGGAAATTATTTTCAATCACGCCCACTCCCGCCCCTAAAACCGATAAATGCCCATCTTCCATCTTCCGCAATTTAATGGCTATAGTTACCAAACTTGGAAGGAATATTATGAGGAATCTTCTCTAAAATGTTTTCTACGACCCTCAAATTCTTGAAAAGCTCATATCTTCCGTAATCTAAGAGCTAAATTTGGACTGCACTCGTGGAAGGGCGTTCCCCTTGACTGCAAAGTGGGAGCGATATACCGTCGCCCCACAGTATCACCATTTTCTGCCCAAGAAGCTGATATCCAGGAGGAATGAAGGTGAAGGTGGGCACTCCTGGTTATCGGGATAGACGAGCTATCCAAGGAGGCGATTAAGGAAAGGGGACACCAGATCTCTTTTCGATACGGAACCATAACCGTAAGTGGCCTTAGGATGAAGGTTGGAGCAAATAATCCATCTGCTCCAATGAACAAGGAGGCAGATGTCGCGGATAATCCCACCACATCAGGCACTCCAGCTGCAGGACCGAGCAAGCACCGGACTTGTCGGAGGACCTCGTTAACGAAGAAGTGATTGGGGATGAGGACATCCCAATGTAATCACAGGAGCTGGCGGAGGAGCTGCAAGAGGATGCGGCTGTATGTTATAATTTGTACATAAAATTCTAAATGGGTTATGGATAGCATAATTTCAACTACAAGTTTAAAGAAAAATAGGCAGAAAGTTCCTTTTATTTCTGATCGCAACTGTAAAATTAATTTGGCTAATTAACTCCGAAGAATCAATCTCACCATTTATAAGCTTGTGTAGAAAGATTACGCCAAGCATTGTTCTACGATCAGAAAGTGAAGGAAGATTTATTAATAGAAGTCTACTACGGTAGGAAGGTAAACTAAAATTAGTAGTCCAGTTTAGACGTCTAAGTGCAAATAAAAGAAATTGCTTTTGCACGGATTCTACTCTGTCCTGATGAACCTTGTAATTGGGTGACCATATACAAGACCCATATTCAAGAATAGGACGCACAAGAGACACGTAAAAAGTTTTAGTGATATAGGGATCGTCAAATTCTTTTGACCAGCGCCTAATGAAACCTAGGACACCAAGGGTCCGATTAGCAGTCGCAGAAATATGCTTGTCAAACTTAAGCTTGGGATCCAAAAGGATACCCAAATCATCAACACATTCTATGCGTTCTAGTGGTTTGCCATTAAGGAAATAATTGATTAAAATAGGCATTCGCCTATAAAAGGACATGACTTTGCATTTATCACAATTAAGATTTAATAAATTAAAGCGGCACCAGGCTTCAAAACTATCTAAGTCAACTTGAAGCCTCTGTCCAGTAAGAGAGTCAGTAGTTGATAAACACAACTTAACGTCATCGGCGTACATCAGTACCCGAGAATGACTTATAACGGACGGAAGGTCATTTATAAATAAAGTAAATAACAAAGGACCAAGGTGACTCCTAGTGGTATTCCGGAAGTAACCTGAACAGACTTTGAGATGAAACCTCTAAAGAAAACTCTCTGTGTTCTTGATAGTAAATATTTTGAGATCCAATTAATCAGATTATTTGGAAATCCCAGAAGATAAAGCTTGTGAATTAGCAAAGGGTGATTCACAGAATCAAAAGCCTTACTGAAATCAGTGTAAACAACCTCCGTTTGCATTTTGTTCTGAAAACCTTTGATAACAAAAGAGGTGAATTCCAATAAGTTAGTGGTTGTAGATCTATGTTTCATGAACCCATGTTGACAGGGTGAAATCAAAGATCTATAAAAATGTTGAAGTTGAGATGTTATTAATTTCTCAAAAACTTTAGGCATGCCAGACAATTTAGATATATATATATATATATATATATATATATATATATAATATATTTATATTTATAAAAATTTAAATTAATTTATGTAATGGTATAATAGTATTTCGCTGTCGGTTACGTCCGACTGCAACGTTCTCTCTTGTTTTTACTGAAAACATTGGAAAAGCTGGTGGACTACAAACTTAAAAGCACTTTGCTTAAGCAAAGTCCGCTGCATCCAACGCAGGATGCATACAGAGTAGGCAGGTCCACGGACAGAGCACTTTACCAGCGGAAGCATACTTTAAGTGCAGCAGATCACAAGAAGAATGTAGCAATGTGCTCCTGCTTAGACATAGCTTGTCCAACTCGGGACATACAAAAGGCTTACCCGAAAAGATGCCGCGTCCTAGGTATTTATGTTGTGAGAATCAAGGACATAGAAGCACTCAACCCAACGAAGATTCTAGCATTAGCACAGGAGCTGGGGTTGATCGAGGAGCTATAAGCCCAGAAGGGGGCACAATAGATCGATTAGGTTGCAGTGCAGGAACCCACAACTTATAACTTATAACTTATACCTGACGTGAATGAATCTTCAATGGTCGAGGCACACACCACACACTCAATTCCTTTGTTGGTATAACCACTAAGCAATTAATACATAGTTAATGGTCTGCGCGATCCGGTAGCAATATACCTGTTTTTTTTTACATTCATAACCCATTAGAAATGGTGCCCAGGAACTGAAAAAAACCTGATGCACTTTCTTGTCCATTTGAAGCATCTATGTATTGATTGCTTAGTGGTATAACTCTGATGTCAGACAAACAAATAATGTTTGAAAGATAACGCTAAGAAAGGAAACTACGAACCTTTTTGAATGTTCACATTTGTTTATTAAAAATATTAGTCGATATGAACAACTTATGGATTGCCGCTCTTCTCGATTTCGGGAGGTGTGTTCACCACTTATGGCTTCGAAGGGGCCACGGGCAAGCCAGCAATCGGGGCACCAGGAACGTCTACTGGAACGCCCACAGGAACGCCCCCAGGAACGCCCACAGGAACGCCCACAGGAACGCCTATAGGAACGGCCACAGGAACGCCCCCAATACCGCCACCAATCAGGCTCCCCAACGGATTGCCCCCAAACAGGCCCAACAACGGATTGCTCGAAAACAGGCCCCCCACCGGAGTGCCCGAAAGCGGGCCCCCCAATGGATTGCCCCCAACCAGGCCCGCTAACACGGCCGCAAGCGGATTGCCAGGGGCACCCTGGGCATCTCCTGATGGTAAACAGGCACAGAGGATCGCCAGAAGAGCACAGGTCAGAATTACGGTTTGGGTTCTCATCTTAGCTGAAGTGTTATTGTAACGTTGGTAACTCGAAAGTGATATGAATTGAACGAGTTGGGTGCGCTTTTATAGCGTCAAAAATTTTGAAAAACACTCACAACGTTTTGGGTAAGTCTACACAGCTGTTAACGGTGTTTATTTGTCAAACATTTAATTTTTGAAGGGAATTTTAAGGATGACATTGTATTCATTTTTGTGAATTTTTTTTATTATTTAATCAGTTGCATTTTTGAGATATTTTATTGTTACAAACACAAAACGTCCAAGTTTTGTTGATAAAATATGTTGTTAAATAAATTCAAATCGACATTAAACACTTAAAACAATATTCAGTTCATTAAAATATGTAAATATCAAATATTCAATTTCTTATTTGAATTAAAAAATAAACAAATGTGTTTTAAACTTCGAGAACTTCGCATTAAATTAAATTAATATTTAACATTCCAGTTTTTACTTGAACTCAAAAATAAACAAATATGTTTTCAACTTCGAGCACATCTGTTCTATAAAATTAGTCAGCATAAGGGCTAAATTAAGAAAAAAAAATCCCTTAAAAATTTGTATTAAATTTGGTTATAAATTAACTATTAAATTGCAATTATTCGTTACAATTATCCCACAGAGTTATCTAATCTAATTACTATGCAGGTACAAAATATCTTTTGGATATCTCAGCACCACAAAAGAAACAGTTTAGTTTAATGCTGCTATCTTTACTCTTTACTCTTGTCTTAGCCGGAACAGTTATTTACAACCAAAATTCAGAATGATTCAGTGTAAGGATGATTAAATATTAAAATAAAAAAAAATTAAAAATAAAAATACCCTGCATTGGATTACAATTAATAGCTATTAGAAATGCGCTTTTATCAGCCGTATTTGCTAAGAGTCATAGATAATAATAATGCTACCCATTGCTCATTCGGAGGGCTCAAGAACATAACTCAGCAAAGATCTGTTTGAACATAAAAAATAACTTAGTGATGAATCGACGCACAGAAGCAATAAAAAGACGCCAACACTTTTATTAATTGCCCAAATTTTCTATCTGAATAATTAGCTTTCAAGTCTTTGGACTATTAAAAGTCCTTAATCGATGTAATTATTATAAAGAGTGAATGATCGTTAATAGTATTGTTTTAACAAAATCTATCAGATTTGTAAAATATTAATTCTATAACCCATTCAATTAAACACTTATTTTGTTCGTTTGGGACAACATTTATTGAAATACTTAGCTGAGGAATCAAATATATTGTATGAATATACCCATATATATATATATATATGTACGTATGTATACTAAAAATGTATGCAAGTTTTGCATATGATATGTAGATCGAGATCTTAGCCTAAGGATAATAAAACGATTGCGTTGGATTGGAAGCCATCGCTGATATGTATCGATTTACGGTTTTACTTAAATGTCTATTAAAATACGATTTAGCTGAAACTCGGCTAATTATATAAGCACATATATATATATGTAAATATAGCTTATGCAAGTGTGTGCGATCGATTTCCGATTTACAGTAAAATCTACAATATGCGTAAAATTCCCTCAATTATAGAAAAATTATAGGAAAAATGTATTTTCTGATATGCTTGATAGACTCATGAAATAGAAATTAAATTGTTAAAAATTCAATGAACATATTTTGTTTGGCTTACGCCTTAGCTATTGCTTATCACAGTTGAGAAAGGGCGTGGAGAGAGATGGAACTCCTTGCTGAACTCCCTTAGAAGTCGTTCGCCTTGGCTGGGATCCCAATAGATGCTGCGCAGGCTTCTTTGAAATTGGTCGCATTCAATGGGGCAAAGTAGTCCTCGTGGAGGAACCGAATGATATTCTCAATGGGGCACAGGTCGGCCTTGTTGCCGCGACTATCGCGCGTCACACGCAAACTCTTGCCACCCTCACAGAACTCGATCTGCTGGGTGACATCCCGGCCATTGTAGACGACACGAAAATAATAATCCGTATGCGCCTCGCTGCGATAGACTTCAAAGGCCAACCTCGAGGCATATGGAATGGTTTGTCCCTGTGCATTTTGTATGCCCAGTGCTGCGGTCAGATATTGCATGGTGCAATCGTGTCCAGAATACAGCACAAATTTCGTCCGATCACCGGAAATCATCTTTAGCATATAGCCAACAATGTGTCGGATCATGCCATAGGCGCGCAGTAAACCGGAACGTTTGTAGTAGACATGACGAGCGCTGCGCAGCGAGAGCTCATCGGCAAAGGACATCAGTGCATCCACATGCAATGCCTCCACACATCCATCCGACTCCTGCTGCTGTTCATCATTGGGTGGAGCAAGTGCATCCGCTGCGGGTGCAGCAGCCGCAGCAGCAGCCGCTTGAGGCGCATTGCCCGCCGTCTCATCCTGATCAATGTTGATGACATCAATGAGATCCTGATTCCTGGTGCTCGCCTCTCTCTTCTGGCTGCCATTGCGTCGTCGACAAGGTAGCGTTGTCGCCTCATGGCACAGCACCGTTAACATGGCATCGACCACCTCAAAGGGATTCGTTACGCCACCCTCAGTGGGCGCATGTTGCAGCAGCGTGCCACCAATCCACTGCATCACGGCCAGAACATCGGGACGCTGCAACAACTGACGATCCGCTAGCTGCATCAGCCGCCTCCTCAACACCATCGACTGGGCGCAGCTGCAGTCACCAAAGCAAAAGGCCATACTATGCGATTCCCTCACATTCAGCGCCAACCACTTCTCCGCCGGCAACAGGGCAAAGAGCAACGCCAGCGCCTATTGAACGGTGCGGCGATAACGCGTCCACCACCTCATCCGAATTGAGCAGTGTATATGGAGTCGTCTCCAGTGCTCCTCCTCCTCCTCCACCTCCTCCTCGCACTTAAATATTTAAGGCTATTGTTTTTATACTTTGATAAGGCTATTGTCCTTATACTTTTTCATAGTATTGGTTTTGTGCAATGTCCGTCATTGTGTCTGTCCGTCTGCATGAACGACACTTTTTTCGACACCCTTAGAGATGGAGACTTGATGCTTGGAACATATACTTGTGTGAGCTCCGAGTAGATAAAGTGTTAAAATTGGAGGGCTACGTCCACTAGGGAGCTAGGACATCGAGAAAGCCACATATCTCCCACAATTTGACAATCACCAAATTTGGTTGGTAGGTTGCTGATGATGTCCTTTAAAGACCAGCGTATGCCACGCCCATCGACCGCAGCCCCCAAAAAACTTTTAAATGGCTATATCTAAAAAATGGGATTGCCACGCCCACTCCACATCCCTAAGCCGATACACCTGTTATGGTAACTCGATAAGACCGTACACAATTTGAAAGCTTAAGTCACAACAGTCTGGGAAATTATTTTCAATCACGCCCACTCCCGCCCCTAAAACCGATAAATGCCCATCTTCCATCTTCCGCAATTTAATGGCTATAGTTACCAAACTTGGAAGGAATATTATGAGGAATCTTCTCTAAAATGTTTTCTACGACCCTCAAATTCTTGAAAAGCTCATATCTTCCGTAATCTAAGAGCTAAATTTGGACTGCACTCGTGGAAGGGCGTTCCCCTTGACTGCAAAGTGGGAGCGATATACCGTCGCCCCACAGTATCACCATTTTCTGCCCAAGAAGCTGATATCCAGGAGGAATGAAGGTGAAGGTGGGCACTCCTGGTTATCGGGATAGACGAGCTATCCAAGGAGGCGATTAAGGAAAGGGGACACCAGATCTCTTTTCGATACGGAACCATAACCGTAAGTGGCCTTAGGATGAAGGTTGGAGCAAATAATCCATCTGCTCCAATGAACAAGGAGGCAGATGTCGCGGATAATCCCACCACATCAGGCACTCCAGCTGCAGGACCGAGCAAGCACCGGACTTGTCGGAGGACCTCGTTAACGAAGAAGTGATTGGGGATGAGGACATCCCAATGTAATCACAGGAGCTGGCGGAGGAGCTGCAAGAGGATGCGGCTGTATGTTATAATTTGTACATAAAATTCTAAATGGGTTATGGATAGCATAATTTCAACTACAAGTTTAAAGAAAAATAGGCAGAAAGTTCCTTTTATTTCTGATCGCAACTGTAAAATTAATTTGGCTAATTAACTCCGAAGAATCAATCTCACCATTTATAAGCTTGTGTAGAAAGATTACGCCAAGCATTGTTCTACGATCAGAAAGTGAAGGAAGATTTATTAATAGAAGTCTACTACGGTAGGAAGGTAAACTAAAATTAGTAGTCCAGTTTAGACGTCTAAGTGCAAATAAAAGAAATTGCTTTTGCACGGATTCTACTCTGTCCTGATGAACCTTGTAATTGGGTGACCATATACAAGACCCATATTCAAGAATAGGACGCACAAGAGACACGTAAAAAGTTTTAGTGATATAGGGATCGTCAAATTCTTTTGACCAGCGCCTAATGAAACCTAGGACACCAAGGGTCCGATTAGCAGTCGCAGAAATATGCTTGTCAAACTTAAGCTTGGGATCCAAAAGGATACCCAAATCATCAACACATTCTATGCGTTCTAGTGGTTTGCCATTAAGGAAATAATTGATTAAAATAGGCATTCGCCTATAAAAGGACATGACTTTGCATTTATCACAATTAAGATTTAATAAATTAAAGCGGCACCAGGCTTCAAAACTATCTAAGTCAACTTGAAGCCTCTGTCCAGTAAGAGAGTCAGTAGTTGATAAACACAACTTAACGTCATCGGCGTACATCAGTACCCGAGAATGACTTATAACGGACGGAAGGTCATTTATAAATAAAGTAAATAACAAAGGACCAAGGTGACTCCTAGTGGTATTCCGGAAGTAACCTGAACAGACTTTGAGATGAAACCTCTAAAGAAAACTCTCTGTGTTCTTGATAGTAAATATTTTGAGATCCAATTAATCAGATTATTTGGAAATCCCAGAAGATAAAGCTTGTGAATTAGCAAAGGGTGATTCACAGAATCAAAAGCCTTACTGAAATCAGTGTAAACAACTTCCGTTTGCATTTTGTTCTGAAAACCTTTGATAACAAAAGAGGTGAATTCCAATAAGTTAGTGGTTGTAGATCTATGTTTCATGAACCCATGTTGACAGGGTGAAATCAAAGATCTATAAAAATGTTGAAGTTGAGATGTTATTAATTTCTCAAAAACTTTAGGCATGCCAGACAATTTAGATATATATATATATATATATATATATATATATATAAATATATTTATATTTATAAAAATTTAAATTAATTTATGTAATGGTATAATAGTATTTCGCTGTCGGTTACGTCCGACTGCAACGTTCTCTCTTGTTTTTACTGAAAACATTGGAAAAGCTGGTGGACTACAAACTTAAAAGCACTTTGCTTAAGCAAAGTCCGCTGCATCCAACGCAGGATGCATACAGAGTAGGCAGGTCCACGGACAGAGCACTTTACCAGCGGAAGCATACTTTAAGTGCAGCAGATCACAAGAAGAATGTAGCAATGTGCTCCTGCTTAGACATAGCTTGTCCAACTCGGGACATACAAAAGGCTTACCCGAAAAGATGCCGCGTCCTAGGTATTTATGTTGTGAGAATCAAGGACATAGAAGCACTCAACCCAACGAAGATTCTAGCATTAGCACAGGAGCTGGGGTTGATCGAGGAGCTATAAGCCCAGAAGGGGGCACAATAGATCGATTAGGTTGCAGTGCAGGAACCCACAACTTATAACTTATAACTTATACCTGACGTGAATGAATCTTCAATGGTCGAGGCACACACCACACACTCAATTCCTTTGTTGGTATAACCACTAAGCAATTAATACATAGTTAATGGTCTGCGCGATCCGGTAGCAATATACCTGTTTTTTTTTACATTCATAGCCCATTAGAAATGGTGCCCAGGAACTGAAAAAAACCTGATGCACTTTCTTGTCCATTTGAAGCATCTATGTATTGATTGCTTAGTGGTATAACTCTGATGTCAGACAAACAAATAATGTTTGAAAGATAACGCTAAGAAAGGAAACTACGAACCTTTTTGAATGTTCACATTTGTTTATTAAAAATATTAGTCGATATGAACAACTTATGGATTGCCGCTCTTCTCGATTTCGGGAGGTGTGTTCACCACTTATGGCTTCGAAGGGGCCACGGGCAAGCCAGCAATCGGGGCACCAGGAACGTCTACTGGAACGCCCACAGGAACGCCCCCAGGAACGCCCACAGGAACGCCTATAGGAACGGCCACAGGAACGCCCCCAATACCGCCACCAATCAGGCTCCCCAACGGATTGCCCCCAAACAGGCCCAACAACGGATTGCTCGAAAACAGGCCCCCCACCGGAGTGCCCGAAAGCGGGCCCCCCAATGGATTGCCCCCAACCAGGCCCGCTAACACGGCCGCAAGCGGATTGCCAGGGGCACCCTGGGCATCTCCTGATGGTAAACAGGCACAGAGGATCGCCAGAAGAGCACAGGTCAGAATTACGGTTTGGGTTCTCATCTTAGCTGAAGTGTTATTGTAACGTTGGTAACTCGAAAGTGATATGAATTGAACGAGTTGGGTGCGCTTTTATAGCGTCAAAAATTTTGAAAAACACTCACAACGTTTTGGGTAAGTCTACACAGCTGTTAACGGTGTTTATTTGTCAAACATTTAATTTTTGAAGGGAATTTTAAGGATGACATTGTATTCATTTTTGTGAATTTTTTTTATTATTTAATCAGTTGCATTTTTGAGATATTTTATTGTTACAAACACAAAACGTCCAAGTTTTGTTGATAAAATATGTTGTTAAATAAATTCAAATCGACATTAAACACTTAAAACAATATTCAGTTCATTAAAATATGTAAATATCAAATATTCAATTTCTTATTTGAATTAAAAAATAAACAAATGTGTTTTAAACTTCGAGAACTTCGCATTAAATTAAATTAATATTTAACATTCCAGTTTTTACTTGAACTCAAAAATAAACAAATATGTTTTCAACTTCGAGCACATCTGTTCTATAAAATTAGTCAGCATAAGGGCTAAATTAAGAAAAAAAAATCCCTTAAAAATTTGTATTAAATTTGGTTATAAATTAACTATTAAATTGCAATTATTCGTTACAATTATCCCACAGAGTTATCTAATCTAATTACTATGCAGGTACAAAATATCTTTTGGATATCTCAGCACCACAAAAGAAACAGTTTAGTTTAATGCTGCTATCTTTACTCTTTACTCTTGTCTTAGCCGGAACAGTTATTTACAACCAAAATTCAGAATGATTCAGTGTAAGGATGATTAAATATTAAAATAAAAAAAAATTAAAAATAAAAATACCCTGCATTGGATTACAATTAATAGCTATTAGAAATGCGCTTTTATCAGCCGTATTTGCTAAGAGTCATAGATAATAATAATGCTACCCATTGCTCATTCGGAGGGCTCAAGAACATAACTCAGCAAAGATCTGTTTGAACATAAAAAATAACTTAGTGATGAATCGACGCACAGAAGCAATAAAAAGACGCCAACACTTTTATTAATTGTCCAAATTTTCTATCTGAATAATTAGCTTTCAAGTCTTTGGACTATTAAAAGTCCTTAATCGATGTAATTATTATAAAGAGTGAATGATCGTTAATAGTATTGTTTTAACAAAATCTATCAGATTTGTAAAATATTAATTCTATAACCCATTCAATTAAACACTTATTTTGTTCGTTTGGGACAACATTTATTGAAATACTTAGCTGAGGAATCAAATATATTGTATGAATATACCCATATATATATATATATATGTACGTATGTATACTAAAAATGTATGCAAGTTTTGCATATGATATGTAGATCGAGATCTTAGCCTAAGGATAATAAAACGATTGCGTTGGATTGGAAGCCATCGCTGATATGTATCGATTTACGGTTTTACTTAAATGTCTATTAAAATACGATTTAGCTGAAACTCGGCTAATTATATAAGCACATATATATATATGTAAATATAGCTTATGCAAGTGTGTGCGATCGATTTCCGATTTACAGTAAAATCTACAATATGCGTAAAATTCCCTCAATTATAGAAAAATTATAGGAAAAATGTATTTTCTGATATGCTTGATAGACTCATGAAATAGAAATTAAATTGTTAAAAATTCAATGAACATATTTTGTTTGGCTTACGCCTTAGCTATTGCTTATCACAGTTGAGAAAGGGCGTGGAGAGAGATGGAACTCCTTGCTGAACTCCCTTAGAAGTCGTTCGCCTTGGCTGGGATCCCAATAGATGCTGCGCAGGCTTCTTTGAAATTGGTCGCATTCAATGGGGCAAAGTAGTCCTCGTGGAGGAACCGAATGATATTCTCAATGGGGCACAGGTCGGCCTTGTTGCCGCGACTATCGCGCGTCACACGCAAACTCTTGCCACCCTCACAGAACTCGATCTGCTGGGTGACATCCCGGCCATTGTAGACGACACGAAAATAATAATCCGTATGCGCCTCGCTGCGATAGACTTCAAAGGCCAACCTCGAGGCATATGGAATGGTTTGTCCCTGTGCATTTTGTATGCCCAGTGCTGCGGTCAGATATTGCATGGTGCAATCGTGTCCAGAATACAGCACAAATTTCGTCCGATCACCGGAAATCATCTTTAGCATATAGCCAACAATGTGTCGGATCATGCCATAGGCGCGCAGTAAACCGGAACGTTTGTAGTAGACATGACGAGCGCTGCGCAGCGAGAGCTCATCGGCAAAGGACATCAGTGCATCCACATGCAATGCCTCCACACATCCATCCGACTCCTGCTGCTGTTCATCATTGGGTGGAGCAAGTGCATCCGCTGCGGGTGCAGCAGCCGCAGCAGCAGCCGCTTGAGGCGCATTGCCCGCCGTCTCATCCTGATCAATGTTGATGACATCAATGAGATCCTGATTCCTGGTGCTCGCCTCTCTCTTCTGGCTGCCATTGCGTCGTCGACAAGGTAGCGTTGTCGCCTCATGGCACAGCACCGTTAACATGGCATCGACCACCTCAAAGGGATTCGTTACGCCACCCTCAGTGGGCGCATGTTGCAGCAGCGTGCCACCAATCCACTGCATCACGGCCAGAACATCGGGACGCTGCAACAACTGACGATCCGCTAGCTGCATCAGCCGCCTCCTCAACACCATCGACTGGGCGCAGCTGCAGTCACCAAAGCAAAAGGCCATACTATGCGATTCCCTCACATTCAGCGCCAACCACTTCTCCGCCGGCAACAGGGCAAAGAGCAACGCCAGCGCCTATTGAACGGTGCGGCGATAACGCGTCCACCACCTCATCCGAATTGAGCAGTGTATATGGAGTCGTCTCCAGTGCTCCTCCTCCTCCTCCACCTCCTCCTCGCACTTAAATATTTAAGGCTATTGTTTTTATACTTTGATAAGGCTATTGTCCTTATACTTTTTCATAGTATTGGTTTTGTGCAATGTCCGTCATTGTGTCTGTCCGTCTGCATGAACGACACTTTTTTCGACACCCTTAGAGATGGAGACTTGATGCTTGGAACATATACTTGTGTGAGCTCCGAGTAGATAAAGTGTTAAAATTGGAGGGCTACGTCCACTAGGGAGCTAGGACATCGAGAAAGCCACATATCTCCCACAATTTGACAATCACCAAATTTGGTTGGTAGGTTGCTGATGATGTCCTTTAAAGACCAGCGTATGCCACGCCCATCGACCGCAGCCCCCAAAAAACTTTTAAATGGCTATATCTAAAAAATGGGATTGCCACGCCCACTCCACATCCCTAAGCCGATACACCTGTTATGGTAACTCGATAAGACCGTACACAATTTGAAAGCTTAAGTCACAACAGTCTGGGAAATTATTTTCAATCACGCCCACTCCCGCCCCTAAAACCGATAAATGCCCATCTTCCATCTTCCGCAATTTAATGGCTATAGTTACCAAACTTGGAAGGAATATTATGAGGAATCTTCTCTAAAATGTTTTCTACGACCCTCAAATTCTTGAAAAGCTCATATCTTCCGTAATCTAAGAGCTAAATTTGGACTGCACTCGTGGAAGGGCGTTCCCCTTGACTGCAAAGTGGGAGCGATATACCGTCGCCCCACAGTATCACCATTTTCTGCCCAAGAAGCTGATATCCAGGAGGAATGAAGGTGAAGGTGGGCACTCCTGGTTATCGGGATAGACGAGCTATCCAAGGAGGCGATTAAGGAAAGGGGACACCAGATCTCTTTTCGATACGGAACCATAACCGTAAGTGGCCTTAGGATGAAGGTTGGAGCAAATAATCCATCTGCTCCAATGAACAAGGAGGCAGATGTCGCGGATAATCCCACCACATCAGGCACTCCAGCTGCAGGACCGAGCAAGCACCGGACTTGTCGGAGGACCTCGTTAACGAAGAAGTGATTGGGGATGAGGACATCCCAATGTAATCACAGGAGCTGGCGGAGGAGCTGCAAGAGGATGCGGCTGTATGTTATAATTTGTACATAAAATTCTAAATGGGTTATGGATAGCATAATTTCAACTACAAGTTTAAAGAAAAATAGGCAGAAAGTTCCTTTTATTTCTGATCGCAACTGTAAAATTAATTTGGCTAATTAACTCCGAAGAATCAATCTCACCATTTATAAGCTTGTGTAGAAAGATTACGCCAAGCATTGTTCTACGATCAGAAAGTGAAGGAAGATTTATTAATAGAAGTCTACTACGGTAGGAAGGTAAACTAAAATTAGTAGTCCAGTTTAGACGTCTAAGTGCAAATAAAAGAAATTGCTTTTGCACGGATTCTACTCTGTCCTGATGAACCTTGTAATTGGGTGACCATATACAAGACCCATATTCAAGAATAGGACGCACAAGAGACACGTAAAAAGTTTTAGTGATATAGGGATCGTCAAATTCTTTTGACCAGCGCCTAATGAAACCTAGGACACCAAGGGTCCGATTAGCAGTCGCAGAAATATGCTTGTCAAACTTAAGCTTGGGATCCAAAAGGATACCCAAATCATCAACACATTCTATGCGTTCTAGTGGTTTGCCATTAAGGAAATAATTGATTAAAATAGGCATTCGCCTATAAAAGGACATGACTTTGCATTTATCACAATTAAGATTTAATAAATTAAAGCGGCACCAGGCTTCAAAACTATCTAAGTCAACTTGAAGCCTCTGTCCAGTAAGAGAGTCAGTAGTTGATAAACACAACTTAACGTCATCGGCGTACATCAGTACCCGAGAATGACTTATAACGGACGGAAGGTCATTTATAAATAAAGTAAATAACAAAGGACCAAGGTGACTCCTAGTGGTATTCCGGAAGTAACCTGAACAGACTTTGAGATGAAACCTCTAAAGAAAACTCTCTGTGTTCTTGATAGTAAATATTTTGAGATCCAATTAATCAGATTATTTGGAAATCCCAGAAGATAAAGCTTGTGAATTAGCAAAGGGTGATTCACAGAATCAAAAGCCTTACTGAAATCAGTGTAAACAACTTCCGTTTGCATTTTGTTCTGAAAACCTTTGATAACAAAAGAGGTGAATTCCAATAAGTTAGTGGTTGTAGATCTATGTTTCATGAACCCATGTTGACAGGGTGAAATCAAAGATCTATAAAAATGTTGAAGTTGAGATGTTATTAATTTCTCAAAAACTTTAGGCATGCCAGACAATTTAGATATATATATATATATATATATATATATATAATATATATTTATATTTATAAAAATTTAAATTAATTTATGTAATGGTATAATAGTATTTCGCTGTCGGTTACGTCCGACTGCAACGTTCTCTCTTGTTTTTACTGAAAACATTGGAAAAGCTGGTGGACTACAAACTTAAAAGCACTTTGCTTAAGCAAAGTCCGCTGCATCCAACGCAGGATGCATACAGAGTAGGCAGGTCCACGGACAGAGCACTTTACCAGCGGAAGCATACTTTAAGTGCAGCAGATCACAAGAAGAATGTAGCAATGTGCTCCTTCTTAGACATAGCTTGTCCAACTCGGGACATACAAAAGGCTTACCCGAAAAGATGCCGCGTCCTAGGTATTTATGTTGTGAGAATCAAGGACATAGAAGCACTCAACCCAACGAAGATTCTAGCATTAGCACAGGAGCTGGGGTTGATCGAGGAGCTATAAGCCCAGAAGGGGGCACAATAGATCGATTAGGTTGCAGTGCAGGAACCCACAACTTATAACTTATAACTTATACCTGACGTGAATGAATCTTCAATGGTCGAGGCACACACCACACACTCAATTCCTTTGTTGGTATAACCACTAAGCAATTAATACATAGTTAATGGTCTGCGCGATCCGGTAGCAATATACCTGTTTTTTTTTACATTCATAGCCCATTAGAAATGGTGCCCAGGAACTGAAAAAAACCTGATGCACTTTCTTGTCCATTTGAAGCATCTATGTATTGATTGCTTAGTGGTATAACTCTGATGTCAGACAAACAAATAATGTTTGAAAGATAACGCTAAGAACGGAAACTACGAACCTTTTTGAATGTTCACATTTGTTTATTAAAAATATTAGTCGATATGAACAACTTATGGATTGCCGCTCTTCTCGATTTCGGGAGGTGTGTTCACCACTTATGGCTTCGAAGGGGCCACGGGCAAGCCAGCAATCGGGGCACCAGGAACGTCTACTGGAACGCCCACAGGAACGCCCCCAGGAACGCCCACAGGAACGCCCACAGGAACGCCTATAGGAACGGCCACAGGAACGCCCCCAATACCGCCACCAATCAGGCTCCCCAACGGATTGCCCCCAAACAGGCCCAACAACGGATTGCTCGAAAACAGGCCCCCCACCGGAGTGCCCGAAAGCGGGCCCCCCAATGGATTGCCCCCAACCAGGCCCGCTAACACGGCCGCAAGCGGATTGCCAGGGGCACCCTGGGCATCTCCTGATGGTAAACAGGCACAGAGGATCGCCAGAAGAGCACAGGTCAGAATTACGGTTTGGGTTCTCATCTTAGCTGAAGTGTTATTGTAACGTTGGTAACTCGAAAGTGATATGAATTGAACGAGTTGGGTGCGCTTTTATAGCGTCAAAAATTTTGAAAAACACTCACAACGTTTTGGGTAAGTCTACACAGCTGTTAACGGTGTTTATTTGTCAAACATTTAATTTTTGAAGGGAATTTTAAGGATGACATTGTATTCATTTTTGTGAATTTTTTTTATTATTTAATCAGTTGCATTTTTGAGATATTTTATTGTTACAAACACAAAACGTCCAAGTTTTGTTGATAAAATATGTTGTTAAATAAATTCAAATCGACATTAAACACTTAAAACAATATTCAGTTCATTAAAATATGTAAATATCAAATATTCAATTTCTTATTTGAATTAAAAAATAAACAAATGTGTTTTAAACTTCGAGAACTTCGCATTAAATTAAATTAATATTTAACATTCCAGTTTTTACTTGAACTCAAAAATAAACAAATATGTTTTCAACTTCGAGCACATCTGTTCTATAAAATTAGTCAGCATAAGGGCTAAATTAAGAAAAAAAAATCCCTTAAAAATTTGTATTAAATTTGGTTATAAATTAACTATTAAATTGCAATTATTCGTTACAATTATCCCACAGAGTTATCTAATCTAATTACTATGCAGGTACAAAATATCTTTTGGATATCTCAGCACCACAAAAGAAACAGTTTAGTTTAATGCTGCTATCTTTACTCTTTACTCTTGTCTTAGCCGGAACAGTTATTTACAACCAAAATTCAGAATGATTCAGTGCAAGGATGATTAAATATTAAAATAAAAAAAAATTAAAAATAAAAATACCCTGCATTGGATTACAATTAATAGCTATTAGAAATGCGCTTTTATCAGCCGTATTTGCTAAGAGTCATAGATAATAATAATGCTACCCATTGCTCATTCGGAGGGCTCAAGAACATAACTCAGCAAAGATCTGTTTGAACATAAAAAATAACTTAGTGATGAATCGACGCACAGAAGCAATAAAAAGACGCCAACACTTTTATTAATTGCCCAAATTTTCTATCTGAATAATTAGCTTTCAAGTCTTTGGACTATTAAAAGTCCTTAATCGATGTAATTATTATAAAGAGTGAATGATCGTTAATAGTATTGTTTTAACAAAATCTATCAGATTTGTAAAATATTAATTCTATAACCCATTCAATTAAACACTTATTTTGTTCGTTTGGGACAACATTTATTGAAATACTTAGCTGAGGAATCAAATATATTGTATGAATATACCCATATATATATATATATATATGTACGTATGTATACTAAAAATGTATGCAAGTTTTGCATATGATATGTAGATCGAGATCTTAGCCTAAGGATAATAAAACGATTGCGTTGGATTGGAAGCCATCGCTGATATGTATCGATTTACGGTTTTACTTAAATGTCTATTAAAATACGATTTAGCTGAAACTCGGCTAATTATATAAGCACATATATATATATGTAAATATAGCTTATGCAAGTGTGTGCGATCGATTTCCGATTTACAGTAAAATCTACAATATGCGTAAAATTCCCTCAATTATAGAAAAATTATAGGAAAAATGTATTTTCTGATATGCTTGATAGACTCATGAAATAGAAATTAAATTGTTAAAAATTCAATGAACATATTTTGTTTGGCTTACACCTTAGCTATTGCTTATCACAGTTGAGAAAGGGCGTGGAGAGAGATGGAACTCCTTGCTGAACTCCCTTAGAAGTCGTTCGCCTTGGCTGGGATCCCAATAGATGCTGCGCAGGCTTCTTTGAAATTGGTCGCATTCAATGGGGCAAAGTAGTCCTCGTGGAGGAACCGAATGATATTCTCAATGGGGCACAGGTCGGCCTTGTTGCCGCGACTATCGCGCGTCACACGCAAACTCTTGCCACCCTCACAGAACTCGATCTGCTGGGTGACATCCCGGCCATTGTAGACGACACGAAAATAATAATCCGTATGCGCCTCGCTGCGATAGACTTCAAAGGCCAACCTCGAGGCATATGGAATGGTTTGTCCCTGCGCATTTTGTATGCCCAGTGCTGCGGTCAGATATTGCATGGTGCAATCGTGTCCAGAATACAGCACAAATTTCGTCCGATCACCGGAAATCATCTTTAGCATATAGCCAACAATGTGTCGGATCATGCCATAGGCGCGCAGTAAACCGGAACGTTTGTAGTAGACATGACGAGCGCTGCGCAGCGAGAGCTCATCGGCAAAGGACATCAGTGCATCCACATGCAATGCCTCCACACATCCATCCGACTCCTGCTGCTGTTCATCATTGGGTGGAGCAAGTGCATCCGCTGCGGGTGCAGCAGCCGCAGCAGCAGCCGCTTGAGGCGCATTGCCCGCCGTCTCATCCTGATCAATGTTGATGACATCAATGAGATCCTGATTCCTGGTGCTCGCCTCTCTCTTCTGGCTGCCATTGCGTCGTCGACAAGGTAGCGTTGTCGCCTCATGGCACAGCACCGTTAACATGGCATCGACCACCTCAAAGGGATTCGTTACGCCACCCTCAGTGGGCGCATGTTGCAGCAGCGTGCCACCAATCCACTGCATCACGGCCAGAACATCGGGACGCTGCAACAACTGACGATCCGCTAGCTGCATCAGCCGCCTCCTCAACACCATCGACTGGGCGCAGCTGCAGTCACCAAAGCAAAAGGCCATACTATGCGATTCCCTCACATTCAGCGCCAACCACTTCTCCGCCGGCAACAGGGCAAAGAGCAACGCCAGCGCCGATTGAAAGGTGCGACGATAACGCGTAGTGAACACAACCACCTCATCCGAATTAAGCAGTGTATGTGGCGTCGTCTCCAGTGCAGCTCCTCCTCCTCCAACTACTCCTCGCACTGAATTCGGCTTGAGGAGCAGTCCCAGCGGATGTGCATAGATCTGGTGCATTATGTCGCCCACGTGCAACAGTTGAGCAATCCCTCTGCAAATTTAAGATGTGTGTTCCAAATCAAGAAATATTCCTACATACACCAATGGTCAACTTAATAAGTGCACTTGCATGTCTAAATGTGATGTGGGATGTACCCTATATTCAGAAGCAAACATCTCCATCCTGAGACTAGGAATATAATTTCTCGTATACCCCGGGCAGATCAAGTATATTTTATTTTATGGATACCTCATTCGTATATTGTTCTCAACACATTTCATTTCTTCCAAAAATCGATGCAGTTTATCTTCTCACAGAAACTGATTCGACTTCAATAAAACTCGTGACTAGTTAATTTTTTTTTATCCTAATATATTGGTAAATAAAAATAAAGTTGGCAGCCATTTGATATAGTGTTGCGATATGTGCTGACTACAGCAAAAGTAAGGATATATTCAATGTTCGATCAGGTTAGCTTTTAAAATGAAGGGATTAGTTCGCATAGACACAAATAGACAAACGATGCTGATCGGAGAATATGTTTACTTAATGGGGTATATATTTTGTACCTCTTCAAGGATGTAAATGCAAGGATGCTTTGTAGTTCAGGACACTTACTTGTAGGTGAGTTGGCCCAAAGGACAGCCGCGTTCCGTGGCTGGTAGTAGGGGAAACCCGTGAAATGGACCCACCTTGCTCCAGTACATGTGATTCGACCCCGATGCGGAGCTGCTGGAGTTGTGCAAAAAGCTGCGATATCTGCCAGAAGAATGTTTGAAAATCACAGAGTTATCAGTTGTCAGTTTTCGAATGCAACTTTACCTATTGACCAAACTGTCGCCATCCGCAGGCACACCACAGTTGATGCCACCCGCATGTACGTGCGACATTGCACCACGATCGCCATGCCTGATGACAAGCAGGACACCCTGCAGCTTCCAGCCCTCCAGTATGCCACCATCATCGACTCGAGTGAGCTGTGCCAGCGGCGCACATCGTTCCCGATACTGTGCAAAACGCTGAGCACTCGACACAAATTCATTTGCATCCGAGCTGGCTGTGCCCGTATTGAGATTATAATTGCCACCGCCGCTGCCCGGACTGCCATTATGTTCAGCATTGCCCATATAGCGATACATGCCTGCAACAAGACAAAACATATGGTTAGATGTGAAAGATGTGGTCCACATTGATCGACTCACCAGCTATAAGCAGAAATATCCAAATGCTTAGGAACATATAGCAATAGAAGGTACGTGGTTGCGTCGTGAAACGGGTCAGCTCCTTGAGCAGCAGCTTCATTCTTATGTCCCGGCAGCGATAACGCCCACATGTATATATAAATATATTTAAATCTATATATATATATATATATATATATATATATCCTGTTGCGGCACACTGGAGGGTCTGGTTGGGTTTTCGTTTCGTTGCGCGAATCCTTAGAAATCCACAATTTATTGAAGTGTGCCTGAAACAAAAACAAAAAAATGGAAAAGCAACCACACCGAGTGGTTGGTCTCAGTGCAACTGTCAAACAGTTACGTGGAGCATAACTAATTTGGGGGCATGCGCAGTTCACAAGCAGCAAGAAGCGGACGCGACAAGAGTGCTCGACTAATCAGTTACCCTGTAGCTATTAAACAGCACACTTATATTTATATACTAGTGGAAGGCTTTTTATACATATATATATATATATATATATATATATTTATATATAACTCTTTTATCTCTATTTCCTTATAACACATTTTTGTATCTCACTATTATTTAGAGTTGAAAATGTTCTATGATGGAAATTTTTACTCATTTTGACGAATTTTTTATTTAGTTTTGTTCATGTAAAATTTAAACATGATCGCAAAGCTGAATGGAAAAAGAAAACTTGATCGGTAACAAGAACATATAATCAATCTTTCTTTAAATCTTAATGAAATAATTGTATATTAGCCCAGCAATATATATTAATGTGCTTCAGGAAAAAAACTCCTAGATATTTCAAGTAACACATTAAAATAATACTGATTTTATAAAGACAACTATAACATAAAAAAAGGCTTTTATTTTGTTCAAGGTTTCAACCAGAATTCTTCAATATTGGCAGACTGACCAAATTGTAATCGGCGATGGTTCCTCTTGCGTATATACATATATATATATATATATATATATATATATATATGTATACAAAAAAACAGCGTTTGGTTGATTATACATATTCAGTTCTCAAGCATTTTATGCGATTTTTTGTTTTTTAAATCTTTCGAAATATAATAATATGAATAAGCGATAATAATAATGACAATTTTAGGCGGGTTAATATGGCCAAGAGCGAATCTTTCAGCGCTGCTCATTGGCCTTACAAATGCGTTAATAGGCGTATGTTTTGATCAGAGATCATATTAATATTTTGTATATATAAATAATTTATGTTTCGGTGGCAGCCAGAGCCAACACAGTAAAACGCAATTCATCCGGATCCCGGGCCATAAACTCCTTACACACCTTGGCGGCATCACGTACAAAGGTCTCCGCCGATGTCTTGCCATGACTGACAGGATACGATTTGCGGCCATCCAGCTCATAAAGGGTCTCTCCCTTGTTGACCAGTGCGATGAAATGATGAATCACTTTCTCATAGGCAGCTGCATCGGTTTGTCCCTCCTGGGCCAGCTTCTGATGGTCCTCGGTGAAGGCCTTGTCATTCTCCAAGGCATGACCGCGTTCCTCCGGCGATAAGGCAACGCCATTATCCAGGAAAGACTTCAGCACACCATCAGCGATAGCAATGCTGCAGAATTATGCATATAAAGGGTATATTAGTAAAAATATATTCATCAAATTCATTACAATTTTAACTAGAAAATATCAGAATAACAGACTACATTGAAAAATTAAATTTTAAAATTATAAACAAACAACTTAAAGATTATAAAATACCAATTTTAAAGGATTAAAAAAGCTGTACATTTCTAAAAATTAGAAAAGACAAAAGAAACAATATTTCTCTATCACATCAAATAAAATGAGCAAAATTTGTAATTTCTGTTGGATGCTTTAATTTGTGAGCAACCATTTAATTTCCAGTTACTTACTCTTTGTTGTTGGCCAAGCTGTGGATGAGGGCAACGGTGCCACAAGCATTATGGGTGAATTGACGCATATAGAAGAGATCATCCGGATGCTTTTCCGGTTCGGCGCCAGCCATTATGCGCTCCTTTTCCTCAGCGCAAAACTTTTCATACTGTGTGCAAGCAAGCATCATTAAATTGTAACGCATTCAATTGTAAATTTAAAATATAAAAAAAATTACAAGTTACCTTTTGGCTGATGGGAAAGAGGAGGACGAGTGCCTTGACGGGCATTGGCAACATTGCGAGCAACTCATCGTCCAGACCGATGACGTCAATTACCGACCAGGCCGGCGACACGCCCAGCTTGTGAATGTATTTGGTCAGCACCTGGAATGGGAACAGCAAATATAACAGGACATCGAAATAATGGCGTCTTTTTTAATTCGCAAGCTTTTTTTAATGATTGCATTTCTGCATTGCTGCTCGCTTTGGGGGCAACGAATTTTGTTTAGCTCCGATAAGCACTTACCTCCGGGTTAGATTCCAATGGGGTCCAGATCGACATTTCGAAAAGAAAATTTAATATTTTTTGTGCAGCGCTAATCGACAAGTTTCAACCAAATAATTTTTTTGGAAATGTCCGCTAGTAATGACCGGCACTTTTTTTTGAGAGAGTGTGCTTGTGTTAGTACGCGTCTATTGATTTCTATCGATAGTTAGTGCGATATCGGTTATGAGAGCTAGATGGCGCCAGTTGCAAACTTTTGTATTTCCCTGCGAACGCTTTCTGCAAATTTCATGGGTTATATGTAAATAAACACACTTCTGTGTGTTGTTGTGAATTGTCTATGAGTTGTATGGTGTTGTCACAGATTTAGTCTTACCCGCTCAGTACTGTTAAGTTTAGCAGTCTGTCGTTATTTAAATTGTTATAAGCGATGTGATAAGTATCGAAATGTTCTCAATAAATCAAATATCGATAGCTCTTAGCTGCTTTAAATAAGTTCTTGCTTTTGTTTTGATTCCAAATTCGTTAAGCATTATTAAACATGCTGTGATTTGCGTTTCTAACAATTGACTGTCTTCGAAAATGGACCTTTTGAACACTTCCTTAACACCCGTGCGCTGTAAGTGTGTGTGTGTGTGTGCCAATGACTAAAGCTTATTAACAATATTATTTAGTTGATAACCAGCGTTTGCAATCTCCCATAAAACATGATGCCAACTTGGCCACATGCAAGACTCGACTGGAAACACTGGTCAAAGATCTACAGAGTAACTATACCAAATGGCAACTGGCTCAGCAGCGCGGCACCGCCTTGTGCTATGCCATCGAGGCGAAGAAAACGCGTTGCTTGGAAAAGACCGATGAGGAGAGTGGCCATTATTCCAATGATCTACGCGCGCCCTGCGACAAGCTTTCTATTATCGCAACCATATTTGTGGATATTTACAAGAACACTCGCGAGATTTTACGGCAATTGCGTGCCTTAAGCCAACTATCAGGTGCCGAATCAAATGTGATTTTTTATCGCACCTGGAAACTGGTACAGTTTGTTTCATTCACCGAAGAGCTAATGAAGCGATATGAAGAGGAATCGCTGGTAAAACAGGATGTGATGCGTAAGTTGAACAGTTGAGAGTGTCCGGCTATGAGTTTGGAGTTGATAGAGGGTGGTTGGGTTTCAACACTATCATACTCTATTTACATTCCAAAATTGAGGTCTAGCTTAGAATCTCAAAGATAGTAGATAATTGACATACGCATGAGTTCACTTTATATATAATCAATCTGTATTTTACAGAAAATATTGCACACTGCACTAAAAGAAGTGATCTTGTTGCGTATACCACAGCGTGGGAATTCCCGGATAATGTCGATGACTATTTGAAGTTAGCATTTCTGCTTCTGGCTGAGGAAGTCAAGACAACGTAGAAAAATTTTAAATAAATGTTACATTTCAATTGTATATCACTATGTCTATTTTTATTCAAGTCATTTATGGAGATTTCACGTAACGTAAACTTTGCACTTAAGCCATAAATTTGCTTTTGTATCGAGTGCTGAACTGAAAATTATAAACTAAAGAGATTTTGCAACAAATTTGATTGTTTTAAATAATTCTTAATGTTACATTTGGAGAACATAAAAGTTACTTTTCCTTCTTATGGAATGATTACAGTCTGATAATTTCGATAATTCAAATGCATTTTGGTGGTTAATATTTTTGAGTGGGTGGGAATGATTTAGATTTAGATTTTGAAGGCAATATTCTGAAGACTTGGACTGTGATTGCGCTTGGACCACCACCAGAACCAGGCGCAAGCGGTTCCCAATGCCAGCGCTGTATAGTAAATGATCTTTAGATTTCGCTGTAAAGTAAAAAAATAAAGATTAATTTACGTATATATATATTTTTTTTATTTACGATTTACTTTGTACCTTCTTGGCTGCTGTTGCATTGCCTGGTAGCTGATCGTCTGATCGCTTGCTGGCCAGCTGCTCCAGCTTGCGCAAATCCTTGATTAACTCATCAGAGATGGACTGGACACTGCTTAAGGCTTCCAGGGCAAAGCGACTCGCATAGCGCTTGTCGCCCACAATAACATCTTCGGGCGGCATCACCTGCAGCTTGTAATTGGTGGCCGCCAGCGATGAGCGCAAATATTGAATATGATGTGCCGCATTGCCAACAATTTGATTGTTGTAGGACGCGGCTGCATTCGAATTGCAAATGATATCGTAACTGGGATCCTGATTGGGCATTTGTGCAAACAATTTAATCAAATCGTTGCGCTCGCTCTTCGCTGTAAAACCAAACAATTCGAGATCTTCAGTCGTCAGCGATGCCAAGTCACCGAAACTGATATTCTCCTCAATGAGCTTGGCCCCATTGTCTCTGCTACCGCTCGATGTGGCCAGCAATGCCATTATTGCCTCGCTCTCCTTGTGCGTTTTGGGTCTGGGCTTTGCCTGCACCCACGGGCGTCTCTCAATGCCGAGAAATGCGCTGCGCTCCAGTTCGTGGCTGCGTGTGTGGAATTCTTTGTTGGCGCCAATTTGCGAGGCCGACGTCCCGTCCGTTTTTCCTCTTAACAATGGTACATTATCAATGGACATAGTGTTCTAGCTAAATTTAGTGTTTATTTCTTTTATTTAGTCGCGAGATGTTGTTTGAACCTTAAAATCTATCGATGTTATGATATCGATTCTTGCACAAAATATCGTTTCCATGATAAATGCGCACTATTTTTTCTTTTTTTTTTTTGTGTAGAGAAATGCACAAAACCAGAAGAATGATAACTGTAAAAAGTAGACTATGAAATATTACAGTAACAATTTACAAAGTAAAAAATTTAAAGAAACAAGACCAATCGCTTTGCTCATCTCATATTTTATAGCAAAAACCTATATTTATATAACAGCAAGCGGTGCAGCAATTTATGTACAAAATAAATTAGACTAGTTTTCTTTTTTATCGACAGCCGTTGGTGTTTGTCGACTAACTGGAGTACTACTTATCGCCGCCTCCTGCAACTTTTTCATGAATAGTGCTTTCTTCTCATCGTCAGCGCTGAATTGCCGGGGACCCCTTGCCGAGGCCTTAATGCGTTCGATCTTCTCCGCATTGGGTTCAGTGAGCAGCATCAGTGCGTAGCCAAGTCCACCGCCGCCAACCAGCAACAGGGCAGATTTCAAATATGGATTTCTGGCCATCGATAATTAATTATTTTTTCTACTCCTGCTTCTTGCCGAATTGCGCCGCCGTTGAGCTCCAGTAGTTTGCGTCTGTTTCACGCACTGTATTATCGCCAACAAGCTCACCAATTTTGTAGTAATACTCAAGAGCGTAGGGATATTTCTCGTTGATGTACCGGCGAAAATCTGCACAGAGAATGTGCAATGAGTGAAGAGTGAACAACTTATATAAAGCTCAAAGAGTGAGAAACACTCGACACTTACCTTGGTCTGTGTTCATGCGGTAATAGAGTCCGTAGCTGGCTGCAAAGCAGACGGCTTCCAGCACGAAGAGTGTCTTGGCGCTCCCCTTGATAAATCTCCAAAATGCTGGTTTCGGGGTCTTGGGCAACATTACAACTAAAAAAAAAAAATGTAACACGTAGAAATATAACAAAAAAAAGCAATGAGGCACCAACAATTGCTCACTAGTATCGCTTAAGCATATCGATGCGCAACTAAGTATCGATATTTTTCCTGGATAGCTCAAAGAAGGTTTCGCCAATTTGGATATTCATTAATATTTAACTACATCAATATTATTTTGAAGTATTCTTAGACTAATAATTTAAGCAAGCCAGCAACAATTGTGTAACTTTTTATCATACATGACGTAGATGCGCGCAAAAACCGATAATATTGTTATCGATATTTGTGGAGCGAACAACAAGCGCAATGATATGTAACAGGCCCAACGAAACCAGCAAGAAACCGAACGTGCAGCTTTCAACGCAATCGCAACACAAAAAATAAAGGCGGCAGCGTCGATCTGTCGACAAAAAATAGCCTATATAAACAAGAGGCAGCCGCTCAGTTGCCACAAATGTGCAAGAGCTGCGAAAGTGACAACATCGCGAGATCTCGTTAAAAGCAACAGTCAACAAATAAATAAAGTATTATAAAACGCAATTTAATTACACCGGTACTTTTGAACAAGAGCAGATTTGAATTTTTTGAATCAGAATGCAGTCGGTGACAAAACAAACGCTGCGCTATTTGCCGCAAATGGGCAAACAAGGTGTGTGTGTGTGTGAAAAGTGTGTGAAATATATATTTTATAATAATCGTAATCCTTGTCTTCTTCAGTGAGCTATTTATCGACAAGCAGCGTCTGTCGGTCAGCGGTGGGTGGCAACGATAGTGTTGTGGAGATTAAAGAGATGAAGAAAACACCATCCGAGAAATTGATGGCCTTCCAGAAGAAGCTGCGCGCGAAGACACCGTTGGGCAAACTGGATGAATTCTCACGACATCCGTATCAAGAGACGGAGCCGCTGAAGCCCTGGCCAAATCAAACAAATCCGTATACGGGCGAAATTGGCGGCCCCGCCGGACCAGAGCCAACACGCTACGGTGACTGGGAGCGCAAGGGTCGCGTCTCAGATTTCTAGTCAGCCCTATCTATCCCCAAAAAATTCGATCTGTTCCTGTTTAGATCGTAGATCGTAGGATGCTATTTTGTCAAATGCTAGATTTAAGACCAAAAAAAAAAAAAATCAAAAAACACAAAATTTGTATACTCAATGCATAATTATAAAATGTATAAATATAAATATTATTCAAAACCAAGACACATATAATTGCACATTAATTGTTTGTTGTGATTAGTTCACTGATTAAGCGCTCACTGTGCGTCCACAATTGCTGCTGCAGTGGCTCACTCTTGGCCAGCTTGCTGGGCTCACAAAAGTAACAGTTGTTAAAATATAATCCCGACAGACCCGTCAACTCATTGGCCGTTGCACAGTAGATTGTTGTGGCAGCCGCTTGTTGCTAACAGAGGGGAAATTCATTATATGTATTAGCCAAAGTCTTAGACTGATTGACTGACTCACCAATGACTTGGTGAAGGGACGCACAATCGTAAATAGCAGGCGATAAAACCAATAATTTCGCGACAGCTCTGTAGCAACCATATTGCCGGGATGCAGCGAGAATACCGAAATTCCACGTTGTTTCCACCGCTGCAACGAAACCACAAATATACAGATTTGGCACATATAATATATGTACATAGATGTATAGATGTAGATATTACTCACTTGGGCCAACTCCTGTGCGAATAGTATATTGCATAGCTTAGCATTGCCGTAGGCCAACATACTCCAATATTTCTCTGCTGGCGGCGATAAATGTTGCACCGTTAGATTATCCGCCGGCAAATTGGCAGTTCTGTGGATTGGTTGCAAAGTAAGGCAACGTTGGGAGGAGTTAGTGCATGGAATTTAGCAAGAAATTCAAGTTTAATCCAAGACGCAGTTCTTTTTCTGTATTTGTTGTTCTTTGCTATTTATTGTCGTCTTTCCACTTTTCTGTATTACTATTTTTATTTGTTTTGCTTTCATCTGCTTTGCATTTATTGCCGGCTTACAAACATAATATGAACAGTGTTCAAAACATTAGAATTATACTTTAATTCGAATTTTAATTTAAATGAATATTCTCATTTTTACTTTTTTGTAGATTTTTTAGTTGTTGTTGATACATTTAAATTTGTTTATCAGTATTTTGCATATCTCGCAAATTAAATAAGACGCTTCTATTAACAGAATTCTAGTTTGCCAACGACCACTGTAGCATCATCATTCCAGTCAAAGGCATTGTGGACTTTGCACCCACAAACGAGTCTTGATTGGCTGTGCCATTCTTGTTGCCGTTGTTGTTGCTATTATTGCTATTGGAGCAGCGTTCAATGCTCGTTAATGAGATGCAAGCTGCGAAAGTCAGAACAGACAGGCCATGACTGTGAACAGGGCGCCTACCCAGGCAAAAAAAATAACAACACTGAAAACAAAAGTGCCCTACAACAAGGCAAACAACGCCATTGTACAATAAAACAAGGCACACAAGCCAAGATATACTTTTACGCATTCGGTTCCCACTCAAATTGATTGTAGCGCATGCGTAGGTTTTAAATGCCAAAATATTTTGAGTTACAAATCAAGTCGCGCAATTTCGTGGACTTTGGATTTATTATTATTGTCGACCCATTTGATATGCGTATAAATATGTATGCAAATAACATTTACATTGTGTTGTCTAAGGTTGCAAAAAAAAAAAAAATGAAAAATATAAATGTAAAGAATATTTCATCTTATGCTTATAATTATTGTTTGACAATTATATTTACATAATTCTACTGCCCATTATTAATCTTAACAAACATTTGAATTGAATTAAAATGATTTCCCATGCCTAATAATATCCATATAAGATAGCTGCAACGCCCGGTCTGTCAATTATCGCATAGTTGCTTTGACCCCAATTCATCATTCGGCAAACATACACAAATACATATTTGGGGTCAGTACACACACACACACACAGACCGCTACTGGCATACATGACTTTTAGTGAGTAACATGTTGGCGCACGCGACTTTTGGTGCATGCTACCACGAGATACTGCGAGATACTTTGAAGCGGTTGTTGGTAACAAAAATGTGGTACGTGAGCTAAACAACGAACGCAGAAGCAGCAATTGAAACATACAGCTGCGAAAACCAACCATTTCCAATAATAACAACAACAACGCACAACAACTTGACTTTAATTACGCGTTATGCTTTGTTCCGTTGTTTCACGCGAGTCTTCTTTGATTGATGTTCATATGTATGTGTGTACAAGCGCACAGTGTGTCGTGACGGTGATTTATCAAAACGTTACGCTGGCAAACAGCCAAAAGTTCGTTGTACCACTATGCTGGTGCGCGCAGCACGTGAATTGAATGTATTCCGCTGGTGGCTTCACAGTGGTTCGTGTATGTAAACAATTGCGCTGATCAACAATAAATCCCTACCTCAACCGGAACCAGTTACTAAAACAAATGCAACAAACCAAAAATAGATGTTTTGATACACAAGCAAACATACACACAAATGTAAAAATGTTCAGCAATATGCGAGTTAAAATTATAAGGGTCCATTTGTGACGTATTCTTAGCATCGAGTGCGCAGCAGAAAATGTAATAAAATCTATTTGTATGTATTTATGGGTGTGTATGTGATTTTTAATGTGGAGTTCAATTGTTTATAGCCTTGGCATATTAAATAGAATGCATAGTTTGGGGAGTTATCATTGTTATAAGGTAAAAACAAAATAACCAAAAATTTAATTGTCAATTGTTTGAGTAATTATGTTAAATCAAAAAACTTTAAATTAGACGAATTTTCATGAATTCTTAAAATATGTACTATATGTGTTATAAGGAAGTTAAATAGTTTGCGGTCATGAAACTTATCAAAGGTTTAATTACGTTGTTCTGAAAACGGATAAATGCAAGGCACAACAACTAACAACTTAAAATACGGAAGATATAGACCTTTGCGGTTTCGGGGGGCGGGACTGGGCTTAGCGAAGCCAGTGTCAAGGTCAAGGCCAAATAATCAACTGCGTTTGCTGCTCGACAAACTAGACCTGCAAAATTTGTGGTCACGTTGTGATAGGGTTCACGCTCTGGTCTCGGCACTTTGACCGGAATAGCAGCGAAGAGGGAAATGTAGCCTAATCGATCAGATTTGTAATACTGTTGCTTTGTCAATTTAACTTTTGTATTCTTTTGTCTTCTGCTTAGTTGTGTAAGCCAAAACTAGACTATATAGTTGTTACACACAATTTCAAACCGGTCTAAAATGCAGCCACATTTTTGACTGTACGCAGTGGGGTTATTAATAGTTTTTAGCATGCAAACGCACCGACGCCAACGCAATGCAAATGAAATAAAAAAAAACCTCATGAGTCTCGGACCAAAGTCCAAGCAATAAGTGCAATAAACTTGCTAAAACGATATAATGCCAAATGCAGTTTGTTTATAAGCTACAGTGGCGTCCATAAAAGTTGACCCAGTGACAAAATCGATTAGGGAAATGCTGTTAATATTAACGATGCAATTCATTAGCCGTAATTTACCTGTGCGATTCCGAGGAGACGACCACAATGCGTGTCCTGTGATCAAAAAGCGATTCCAATTGCAATGTCAGATAGAAATGCGATAGATGCGACACTTGGAATGTTGTCTCGAGGCCATCAACGGTTTTCGTATATGGTAATCCAAAAACGCCCGCATTCAATATAAGATAATCAATGTGACTGCAAAAATGCGGATAAAACAGAGTAGAGATTAAAGAGCTTGTTCCTCATGATTGTAATTAAAAACAATTTAAAGAATTAAGAATCTTAAGCTTAAAAAGAATTTAGAAAGTACGATTGCAGTTAATTGATCTTCGTTCTTTCTTAATATTCTATATATATTTGATTTTAACTTCTGTTTCCGCTCACCTAACGCTCTGCTTGATCTGCGCTACAAATTGCTGAACAGAGCGCAGCGAACCCAAGTCTAGGGAAACGGAACGACACCTGTCACGTGCTGCTGGCCGTTCCACAGCGATACGTTCGATGGCCTCCTGGGCGGCTGACAGATTACGACAAGCAAAGATGATCTCGCAGCCATGGAGGGCCAATGAGCGTGCGGTTTCGAAGCCAATGCCACAGTTGGCGCCTGTAATCAATGCCAGACGGCCATGCAGATCCTTGCCATGCAACAGTTGCAATGCTCTGCTGTTCGAATCAAATCTCTGACGCACTTGCGCAACATTCAGCGTTGGCTCCTCAATGGCAAATGCCAATCGTGGATCAATGTTTGTGCGCTGCTGCGTCTCCTTGTTGAGGAACATTTGACGTTTGCTCTGCTCATCGTAGTATTTCTCCCAGCCCAGCGGTAACTCGCCGGCGATGCGCTTGGAGCGACCGGTTCTTGGATGCGTCCACTGCGACACTTTTGCTTGTTGGCTGCAAATGAAAATATAGGAATTTTCTACTGTCAATGCAAACTTCACTTTATGCTTACTTCACATAGCAAACGACGCCATCGTCTGTGGCACGTTCTTCCCAGCCAGGCGGCAGTTCGTCTTCAGAGTCCGAGTCGGGTAGTGACATCATTTTGGCCTTGTTATTGATAAGGGAATTTATTACTGGGTTAAAGTTGTACCTGGTACTTGTACTTGGCTTATTGTTGTTTTAGACAATCAATGTTATCTGTTGTTTGTCAGGGCCGGCAATTTTGCCATTCACATTTTGCGCAATGTTATCGATACATCAATCGAAAACTAAAACAATCGCTGAAGCGCGTGCTTTAAAATATTTTCTAAAATAAAGTTATTGCGTAGAAATTAATTAGAAATCATTAATAAACTTATTTTTTTATTCTGTAGCAATTCTTTAAAAAATTCTCATTTATTTGTTATATTAATAGGACCTTTTTAAATATGTACACTAAGTAAATTGTTTAACACATGCACATATATGTTATATATGTATTAACAATATTATTAATTAATTTAAGAATGCTGATGTCGCACAAATTGATAATTGATTTTGTTTACTATAATAACTATATGTATGTATAGAGTGGAAAGGTCACTAACAACAACAATTACAGAATAGAAATTCTATAAATACAAATAGAATGCTAAAATTTGTATATATACTATACTTAAATTGATTATAATTATGTGAAAATTAATTAATTATTTCTATATGTTGATGGTGATGCTGCTGGCGGCTCATTGATGATGCCATAGAATAATGGCAGCTTTGTTAGATCGCTACGAACAATCACTATAAATGGTGTCTCCGCACGGAATACCACATCTGGTCCAGATTTTTTCAGTACTGTCGCCGATGCGGCAGCTGCCTCTGTGCCCTGTTCGTTAACCACAAAGTCCACCTTGTGCAGAATATCAGCGACCATCAGATCCGATGGTGGTGTGGGCAATTGATTCGGTTGCATTGCCGCAATACGTTGGGCATTCAGATTGCCGAGGCTACCCAAACCCGAATTGATTGAGGAATAAGCCGGTGTCTTCGATGCCTCATTGCCAATTAGGGCAAAGTCACTTTGGGCACCCATAAAGATGCCGGCGAGTCCGATGCGTTGCAGCAATCGCTGTAATTTCAGGGATTCGGTAATGTGCAGCTTGGGGAATGCCACAATAATTGATCGCCGAACCATTTGAGTAATCATCTGCTCAATTGCATCGGCAGTTAGACTCTGCTGCAGATACGACAACTGTTCGACAGATGAGCGCATCGGTTGAATGATATACATGGTCGTCAGATTGCCATGATAGGGCAGACCAATGATGCGACAATTCAAGCGCGGATCCTCATAGTAGGGAAATGATCCAGCACCGGCCATCATCTCGACGGGTATCGTTGGCTGGGTGCCCTCGCCATTCGGATAGAAATCCTCGACTCTGGTGCTGCTACCAATGAAATCAATCTCCCACATGGCCTTAAAGTACAATGCATTCGCCATTATCATTCGTGTCGTCTGCGGCAATTCCTCGGCAATGATATTCTCAATCTTGCCCCTTGTATGCTTCGACACCCAGGCGTTAATCGTATCCTTTGCCAAAGTTGGATTATTCTCAAAATCGAGTAGTTTCACATCCGAATTGTAGACTTCGTAAATAGCTTGTCTGCGAGAGAATGGAATTTAAAATTTAATTATTCAATTGTGATTGTGATGCAAAAGTTTCGATTTCATTATTAGTTTTTTAAAATGTAACTAATATTTTTTTTAGTTGGCTACCATTAAATCAATATGTTGCTCAATCAGATCAATAAATATTAATATTTTCATTATGGTAGTTCTATAATTTCTAAAACTATTATTTATTTTAAATATTTTTCAGCGCTGCAAATCGTATATAGTTCATATATATACATATATACTATTGATAAAGCGCAGTGATTAGGTAATTTTCTTCTATAATCAGCATATAATGTTATAATTAGCTTATTTAATACAAGCTACACTCTTTACTGATAACAGTTTACAGAAAAACACATTTTCTAATGTAGTTTGTTATTCAATGTGGTTTACGAAAATAGCCTAAAAATAGTTTATATAAGTAATTCCTAACATTGCAATGACTTCTTTTGTAGAAAATGAAATGTGTGCAACATTTGCTCACCTGTAGTCGGGATTGAGACTGTAGCCCTGTTGCACAAACAGACCATTGGCCACATGCAGCTCCTGCGGCGCATTGCGATTCTTTGGATAATGCCTCAGGCTCCTTCGGACATTATTATGCCATTCATCCAATTGACGCAATGGGGAAGTTGTCTTAATCGTTGGCTGCTGCACATCGTAGAGCATCAGACTGAATTGTTCATGCACTTTAAATATATCGTTTTGGCCGAAAATTGTCGCCAGTTCGGAGTAACTGCGTCCCTTGGCGCCGAGCAGTAGTAGCGCCAGTGCGGACACAATGCTCAGTGGCGAGAATATGGTTGTTTTGCGATAATTCACATTGATCTGATTGGCTAGCTGGTGGGCAAAGGTCAAAACATTGCGAGCAATATTATCCGATGCACGAACATCCACACGATCCGATGCAGCATACGTAGCAGACGGTGCAACATAAGCAGGAGCAGGAGCAGCAGCAGGAGGATTAGGTGTTGTGCTAGAGTAGGGCCTCACTCCGGCAACAAGGGCAGGAGATGAGAGTGGAGGCCTTGTGGGTAGAGGTGATTGGGCAGCATTGTAGCTTTGCACCATCTGATTATATGCTTGTACTTGTGGATTGTCGGGATTGCGTATATCTCGATTCAGACCCAGATCGGAATTCCCAATGGAAAACAGGCAGGCGAAGGCCATTAAGCCACAGCACAACGAACGCGACATTTAATTATTTTGTATTTTTGTGCTTATCTTTGAGCTGTAAATATGACTATTTTCTTTTATACAATACACAAACTTATATATATATATATATATATATATTATATGTATGTGTGTGTGTGTGTGTGTGTGTGTGTTGAAAAGATACGCGATGAGAACGCTTTTAAGCCTGGTGTTAAACTGAGCTTGTCACGCTTCGCGCACTTCATTTTATAAGTTGATGCGAAAAAAACTCGTTATCATCTCGACTACAGCCAAAAAGTTGATACCTGCAAACTGGACAAGTTGTCTGCAGATGAGCAACAAATCAAATTAAAACAGTATTAAGCTGTTAATAATTTTAAAATTGTAAATTTTTATCTTTTTCTATTTGACTGCAAAATAAACGACACATTTTAAATACTTTCTAATTCAGTTGATTTCATTAAAAGTTGTAAAAAAAAAATGAAAATTAATTTCGAATTGTGCAAATTGTCTATGATTAAGCAATTTACAATACAAAAAAGAATTGGTCTCACTTATAGTTGAGTGATTTTTTGCCAGCTAATTGTTAAGGGAACAAAAACTTTGTTTATTAAAAAAAAAAAACAATAACAACAAAACAAACAATGCAGAGTAAAACAAAGCATGCTTAAAATTCATTACCGAACTCTATGATAAAAAATAAAAATTATGCAAAGAAAAGAAAAAAATGTAATTGAAATTTAATTAGAGTGCTTTAGTTGAGATAGCTCGACTTGAAGATGCCCTGTAACAAGTTTTTAAATAAGTAATATTCTGTTTAATATGAAAATATGTTTTTGTGCTTCGAATCTGCTATTGATGCTGTTTAGGAATATAATATAATTTATGAGGTCAGAAATTGTCTCTTCTGACTACAACATTATTTTGCGGAATTTTCCCAATCTTTAGCTAAAAATTGCTGTTAAACATTAAAATTTGTGCATAAATTTTACTGGAAATATATTAAGATTAAGATTATAAGATTACGATATTGATATACATATTGATAATGATATTAGTATATATAAATGTATGTAGATATGGATTTAAATATTAATATAGGTGTAGATATAAATATACATACATATATATATATATATATATATATATATATATATACGAATATAGATATATATAAATGTAGACAGGAGAGGAGGCGAAAGCGATTTCACCTTGTTCAGTTTGTCTTTTAGCACTAGTTTTTTTCAGTGTACTATCTCCCCTACTTCAATTGCGATCTGAGTCAGGCTTCGTTCAGTGGATCTTGCAGCTGTCGACGCTCTTTGCTCAGTGCTGGGTCGGGAGAGCAACGCGTTTGACGTGTTCATCACTGATTACATTGATTGGTTGTGGGTATCCAGGAGGGGGCAGTGGCATGGGCGGGAAGGCAGGCAGTCGACTCATTGCAGTGTTGTTTAAAAATGCTGGGTTATACCCCGGTTTTGTTTACATTTGGCTGCAACACTCGGTTAACTCAAAAAGTCGATCCATTTGCGTTTAAGTCTGGATCAGACAACTAGTTTCCGTTCCTCTCAATTCTAATTATAATAGCGATAATTTGATTTTTTCGAATGAATATGAATGTATATGTTGTAGATATGGATTTCAAGTTGGTTGTCAAGAGTTGCTCTTGAAATTTTGTTGAGTGTGTGTGCCAAGAATGTTAATATTTTAGACGTGTTTGCCTTCTTGATGTTTCTTTCTGGTTATAACTGTTTGAGCAAATATTCATTAATATTCATGAGATATTCCGTCTCCAAGACAGACGTGCTCTGTTCTCCATTAATAGGATGGTGCTTTAATAATGATAATTTATTGACTGTTCACATTGTGTACTCGAGAGGTTTGTCATAAGCATAGCCATTGGGAAAGTTTGTTGTTGTGTTGTGGGTGTTTCCCCGCCAAGTCAAGTGAAACACGGTTCTTTGGCTGACGTATTTACTTGCATGATACAAAGTCAAGCTTAATATTAATATTTTATTCCCACTTCTTAGATTTTGTTCTTTTCCAAAACTCATACAAAATACCAATAAAATTTAATATTTTGCATATCTGAATGATTGATGAATGATTTGAATGATTCTATAAGAAATACCGATTCATGCTAACGATTCCTCTAAAAAAATAAAATCCTTTTAGATACGGTCTACAACTTTTACAGCCATAACATTGTCAAAGCTGTACTGATTTCACCAAGCAGTGGTTTTTGGATCATGGTTTGACCTCTGGAATAATACTACAATTAAATTTGAAACCAGTATTTTTCACTTATTTTAGTTTAAAAATTATGGGCACTAGTTGAGCTCTCCCGACCAGAGCATTTTACTTTCTTATTTTTGTAGTATTATATAAAAAGTTGTGGGCTTATTAAACTTGTTTATTTTGCCATCAGAATAAATATATATATTTTGGAATTATAATGAACTCTTATGCTACTCGTGTATAATGTTAACTACAATGTCCAATAAACGTTATCAATCTTCTGAAAGCCCAGCTTCTCAAACATTTTACGCGATGCCGTGTTCTCTGTGATAACAGGAGCCGTGACTTCATCACCCAAATCGGAGATCTTCCTGGACAAATAGCGCACCATTAGACTGCCCAGGCCAAGACGCTTGTGGGTTTCCATCACTTGTAGTAAGCTCAGTGCACCAATTGGTTGTCTGTTATGGAATCAAATATAAAATAAATATTTGATTTTGAATATTCTACTGAATTTACCTCAAGCACCAAGCAATTAGCTTTCCCTCCTCATCATAAGCGCCAACTGAAACATTGTGTCGAATTAGGCGTTTAACATACTCCACAGAACCCGGGGAACGATGTGGCCAGATTTCATTTATGGTCGGCGCATCCTTAATCTCTAAGCTGCGCAACTCGATGCCAGCTGGTGGACTGGTGCATGTAAACCACAACAACTTAAAAAGAGCTTCTGCAATTTGTTAAATAAGCCAACATACTCCGTTGAAAATGTGGCAACAAGTTCCTTGCTGACACTGTAGAAAGCTGTTTGATTTGTGCTTCGATTCTCAAATTTCTTTTTGTATTCAGCCACAGCTGGAATAAGACGCTCCCCATAAGCAGAGAGCAAAGAAGCAGATGTTAAGCAGAGAAGTGCATTTGTCAAACGTTCCAGATTATCGCTCAGTGTATTAAAGTAGACTTCCTTTTGAACAGGCCCATAGTTTACCTTCACAAAAAATATTATAAATTAAGCACAGATGTTTAGATGAGATTTATTCTACATACAATTATAAGAAAAGTGCCATCACTTTTCCAATCGCCATCTAAAGAAAAAAACTTGACATCTAACTGGGGATCTTGAGCTATCCACTTGATATAGTTATTTATCAAATAATATCCCGTAGATTCTCTCTTTTTTTCGACATAGAGATCGAGTAAAGTTTGCCACTCGCAGGGCCTTATCTCAACAAGAGAGTGTGATTTATGTGGGAGCAGCGACATATCCGCAGTCTTCCAAAGCCACAAAGCAACTGAAGTTCGAATTGGTATTTGACTCTCTTCGTACTCTGCCACGACTCGGTAACGCTTTTGCTCACATTTAAGAGAGCGGGTCGCGAACTAAATGCCGTATTCCCTGTGTTGCATTACTGTGAGAGGGTTTTATTAAAGATAAGTTGAGCACAATGGAAAGACCCCGAATTATTTTCTATGTATTTGATCTCAGTTGTGTTCCAAACAAATGCGTTCGTCGAATGCATAAATGAGTTGATTGCTTTTGAAAATGTTGAGCGCGTCAGCTGTTTTATTATCGCAAGAAAGAAAGGGACACATAACGAAAATGAGATAGTATGCTGTCTTCTTTTTGCTCAATGGAAACATACAGCTACACACATGCATATGCAGACAATGTGTGTGTGTCAAATCGACTCAATTTAAACTCTCTTCGTTTTGAGTGTTGTAAAAGATTTGCACCCAATCAGCGCATTTCTGCATAACAGTAGTTTTAATTGAAATTTTCATATATTAATTATTAAGATCAAATTAATATCAATACAAATCGATTATCATAAATCATAAAACTACTGAGCTCGTTTCATGTTCTAGTTGAGTTCCCTCAAGCACAGCATTCTAATCACTTTATTTATGTCGTATTATATAAACAGACTTATTAAAATCATTTATATTGAAACCCCTGAAAGTCAAAGAAACAACTGACTTTTTCTGAAGTTTTGTTTTGGTAAAATCGTATATGACACATACTCTCTACCAAGTCCAATAAACGTTATCAATCTTCTGAAAGCCCAGCTTCTCAAACATTTTACGTGACGCCGTATTCTCTGTAACAACAGGAGCCATGACTTCATCACCCAAATCGGAGATCTTCCTGGACAAATAGCGCACCATTAGACTGCCCAGGCCAAGGCGCTTGTGGGTTTCCAGGACTTGCAACAACCCCAGTGCTCGAATTGGTAGTCTGTAATTAAATCAATTATAATATATAAATATATATGATTTTAAATATACCACTGAATTTACCTCAAGCACCACGCTATCAGTTTTCCCTCCTCATCATAGGCTCCAACGTTAACATTGTTTTGAATTAATAGTTTGACAAACTCTACAGAACCCGGGGAACGATGTGGCCAGATTTCATTTATGGTCGGCGCATCCTTAATCTCTAAGCCGCGCAACTCGATGCCGGCTGGTGGTCTAAATTATATAATATTAAGATACAATTTTACATAAATATATAACAATTTAAAAATTTACGAACGTACTCGGTTGAAAATGTGGCAACGAGTTCTCTGCTGGCATAGTACCAAACTGTGTGGACCGTGTTTAGTTTCTCGAATTTCTTTTTATATTCATCCACAGCTGGAAGAAGACGCTCCCCATAAGCACTGATTGAGATTGATGATTGAGATGTCAAACAGAGAAGTGCATTTGACAAACGTTCCAGATTAACGGTCAGTGTATTAAAGAAGACTTCCGTACGATCATCCCCGTGGTTTACCTGCAATCAGAAAACACATAACATAAAATAAAAAGAACATTCTAGATAACATTTATTCTACTTACAATTATAACAAAAGTGCCATCACTTTTCCAATCGCCATCTAAAGAAAAAAACTTGACATCTAACTGGGGATCTTGAGCTTTCCACTTAATATAGTTATTTATCAAATGATATCCCGTAGATTCTCTCTTTTTTTCGGCATAGATATCGAGTAAAGTTTGCCACTCGCTGGGACTTATCTCAACAAGGGAGTGTGATTTATATTGGAACAGCGACATATCCGACGTCTTCCAATGTTTTAAAACAACTGAATTCCGCGAATTGTGATTTGCCAATTTTACTCTCTTTGCACTCTACCAATGCTCATAAAAGTCCGCGCTCACATTTACGAGAGTCTGTAGAGAAACTGTCTTTATTGCTATTGCAAGTGTGAGGTCATTTTGTACACCTTGTATTAAATACAGGTTAAAAATGGTTAAAAAGGGTATATTATAGCCGACCTGTGTATATATTCTTGATCAGGTTTAATCGCCGATTTGATTAAGTCATGTCCGTCTGTTTTTCTCATAGAATATTGGAGCTGGAGACTTAATGTTTGGAGTATTAGTTCTTGTATACTTTCCCCGTTTTACGAATATCGATAAAAATTACACAATACATTAAGATCGGTTGAGAAACTCGAACGGTTATCGTATATTAATATTTAACAAAATAAATTGTAACATTATAACATTTTGTGTTGGCTTAATTATCTAAGATAACTTTTATGAGAATAGTTGCTTTCTTAATTCACACAATATTTGATAGATCTATTTTTTTTTTTTTTTTTTTTTGGAGTTTTATGGAAATGGCTAACAGGCTTGATGGTCGTTAATCTCTATCCACATGGCAACACAACGAGCCAAGTATGGCCTATGATCGTATACCTTACCTACCTATGGAAATGGTTATCAAGAGAACGGAACAATTGCCGGCGTTTCACATTGATTAGATTAGCTTGAACAATTATGTATTACTTTATTACACTAAGATTTTCATGTCTTTTCCAGACTTTTAAATGCGATTTTTTTTTAGGTATTCTCTTTAAATTATTTACCCATAAGGTTTATGAAGCCAAATAAATGATAATAATATCTCTGAATCATTTATATATTATATATAAACGCAATTGCCGTTTGATTATAAGGTTGGCACCATGGTGTAATAAATATCATCAATATGCTTGAATCCCAGTTTTTCAAAAAACATCTGCGATATGTTATTGTCAAAGGCAATTGTGGCCAAAACCTCGGCGCCACTTGCTGAAATTTCCTGAGCCATAAGACGCACCAGCACCGAAGCAAGTCCAAGACGCCGATGCGAGGGCAAAACATGCAAATTACTCAGAGTTCCATGGATTGATCTACCGATGGGATCAATGAGCTGATTAGTTTACAGATAGAAATTAAATTGGAAATATGCAACTACCTCAAGCACCAGGCCAACAAATGACCGTCGCCATCAAAGGCACCCACACTGATATTATGCCGGATTCGACTTCTTATCAAGGCCAACGAATCACCTGAGCGATATGGCCAGTGCTCATCCACTAGAGCAGCGTGTTCGATGTGCAGTGGTCCAAAGCTAATATCTGCAATCGAGCTGAAAAGCGCTTAAGTAAAAGGCATGCTTGCAAATTCAAACACAATTCGAATCTTACCGGTAATCAAGTGATTGAATTGCAGCCTGTGGCAAATGATATACAAATGTTTCCAGATAGTCCAATTTCTTTAGATTCAAATTTCTATCCACACAATATTGGTTGACAACATTCTTCAAGAGATGCCTATAGCCGCAAAACCAATGACGAGCCGTCAATTGTAAATCGCTGAGCAGGTTTTGCAAATCAATCAGATTTCCATTCAATGTATTCAGATAGATATCTGCCTTATGCTCAGTACTGTGCTGTAAAACATAGACACTATATATAATTTCACGATTGCATATTGATAGTATGTTTATTTTTACTAACAATTAGCACAAAACTACCATGTTCCAACCAATTATCATCGGTTGTGAAAATTTTCACATTTTTCGCATAGATAAAACAATTTATTAAATCGTAGCCGGTGACATTTGAACGATCCGTTTCGTATAAATCCCTTAGCAACGGCCAATATTCACGAACTAATTCGAACATCTTGAGAAAATAATAAAAAATACTTTATTGATTATTGTATATGCATATATTTTTGAGTGGTCGAGTGGACGCGAGATCTAGATCCGAATGCCATCTAAATCGAGCACTGCTAAATCATTTTAAAAATAACTTATGTAACGTTTTATGTGTTTCGTGCAGGGGACTGCAAATGCTTAAGATGGAAAGTTCCTTCAAGGCCATGGACAATGAAATGTCTACGCGCAACTGCGCTATTTTTATATTCCTAAACCGATGATATAGAAGGGTATATAGCTTTCGTGCGATGTACGTCATGCTGTCTGTTCGTATTAAAGCAAGTTTCAAAAAAAAAAAAAAAAACACTCAGCAAACTTGGATCGTAGTTTAGAAAGAAACTCACCCTTAGAAATGTCTAAAGCCTGTAAGGATTTTAGAGCTAACGTTATCTGCTATCTGCTATATATTTCTTACGACCTGTTCTCAATCTTATTACACTGTGCACTAGCAAATTCTGCAGTCGTCCATTCCCGACAGCGATGTTGTCACTTGTCTTGAACAATGCTTGTGCGTAGTGAGCGCCGAAAATACACTAAGTATGAACATTGAGCACTGAACATCATTCTGCAAATACTATAATTACTTTTTCGTCGTCGTCGCAAAGAAATTGCTGTTGTGAAATTTTATGACACACTTAGGTATTTTTGAACTTGGGGCATTTTCAAATACAAAATCGAACAAGTAACGCCAAAGATTTTGCGAAACATTTTCATAGAAATTGTCTTAAGTACATAAAATATTCTATATTGTCTTTTCAGTCCAATAAACATTGTCAATTTTTTGAAAGCCCAGCTTCTCAAACATTTTACGCGACGCCGTATTCTCTGTGAGAACAGGAGCCAGGACTTCATCGCCCAATTCAGAGATCTTCCTGGACAAATAGCGCACCATTAGATTGCCCAGGCCAAGACGCTTGTGGGTTTCCAAGACTTGCAGCAAACCCAGTGAACCAATTGGAATTCTGCAATAAATAAATTCCTTTAGTATATATTATATATATTTAGGTATATTACCAAAAATCACCTCAAGCACCAGGCTATTAGTTTTCCCTGCTCATCATAGGCGCCAACTGATAGGTTGTAGTCTATCAAACGTTTGACAAACTTTAGAGAATCTGGGCTACCATGTGGCCAATTCTCATTTATTGTTGTTGCATCTTTGGGGTCCAAGCTGCGCAACTCAATGCCAGCAGGCGGCCTAAGGAATATAAATGTTAATTATATCTTTGTAATTGCACAAATTGACTCTCGTACTCTATAGAAAATGTGGCAACAAGTTCTTTGCTGGCGCTGTACCAGGCTGTTTGGGTTGTCTCCAACTTAACGTTCTCCAGATTACTTATATAGACATCGACTGCTGGCACCAGACGCTCACCATAATCATGTAGCACAAATTCGCCAGCTGTGGATGCCAAACAGAGTAGTGCATTTGTCAAACGCTCCAGATTATCGCTGAGTGTATTGAAATATACTCTTTTTTGCTGGTTGTCATTGGTGATCTAAAAATGATCAAAACTGTTATTCGAGTATTTTATGTTTATATTATCAGCAGACTTGTGAGTATATTTTTTATTTACAATCATTAGAAATGTGCCATCGCTTTGCCAGTCACCGTCGAGGGACAAACATTTAATATCAAGTTCGGGTTCTTTGGCTTTCCATTTGATGTAGTTGTTTATCAATGCAAATCCGGTCGAATCAAATCTTTTGTGGGCGTAGAGATCCCGTAAAATGCTCCATTCACTGGGCGCTATCTCGATCAATGAGTGCGAATTCATATCCAACTGCAGCGACAACAGCTGTTCGGCAACTGAGTAAGTCGAGAGAATTGCAATAATATTCAATATACAAATAATTATTTGTGACTTACACTGCAAAAAACGAAATGCAAAAAGTTGCAGCCTGGAGAAATGCAGTTAAAATGCCATTTAGCAATTGTAAACAAATTTTGTATTTGTTTGTTTATTTGTCTGATTAAATATCGATAACTTAATCGAAATTAATTTAAATGGAATACCACTGCGAATACACTTTGATGATGGCTGCACTCAGTATTTCATCCTGATCAAGAATGACGGATCTCAACGAACTCAAATGGCTACAACAAATTGTGCCCTTAGCTTACAATGCGCTGAAGACTCTGTCTAACTGGTCAACGGGAGCAAATAAGCCAAAAACTGCAAATGATTCGCCACCCAGAAAAAGGAGACGAACTGTTAAGCGAACAGCTGAAACTGATCAAGTCAGCCGTCGCCGGATTTGGGTAAAGCAGGAGAATCTAAGTCGCGATGTTGATGTTGCCACAACTTTTCATCAGCTTGAGGACTTTCGCAGCCGCTCCGGAATGACGCCACAGGTATTCGATATGCTCTTCAGTTTGGTGGGCGAGCAGCTGAATAAAAACTCCATACGTCAGCCCATTCTGCCCGAGTGTCGACTCTTCCTAACGCTAATGTGAGTTGTTATCATAAATATGATGCATTACAAGCTGGCAACTATTAATTTACTCAAAATGGAAATTATTCATTTGATGAGCAACCCGCTTTCCCAATGTTTGTTGTCGATAACAAAGCTAATCCCTGCAGCGTTGCCACCTTGTTTGTGTCTCTGTTTATATTTAAATTTATTATAAATTGTGGAATTCTTGAATTAAATACAGGTACTTATCCAATGGGGAGCCTATCCTGGACTTATCAAAGGCATTCAAAATGGGCAGCTCCACGGTGCGTGCCATTATTCAAGAGACGAGCGAAGTTCTTTGGAACACGTTGGCGCCCGCCTTTCTGCCACGGCCCGCAGTCAACGATTGGCAACACATTGTTGCAGGATATCAGGCTGAGTGGCAAGTGCCACATTGTCTGGGCGCTGTGGATGCCAAACTGCTGGACATTTCGTATAGGAGTGAAGCTGATCTTGTATTGCTAGCCAGCTGCGATGCACATTTGAACTTTATCAATATTGATATTGCTACAGTAACGGATCCCATCAACAATCAGCTCGATTGGCATCAGAATTTCGGCTCACAGTTACTCAATCGAGGATTGGTGGATCTCCTGCCAGCGAAGCCATTGTCGGGTGGAGAGCAGCATACCAAGTGTGGCTATAGCTTCATAGCAAACACCATGTTTCCCAGCGAGCATTTAATTACACCTTATACAGCACAGCAGCTGGACGAATATCAGTTGAATTTCAATCGACTTCTGTCTCGTGCTCTCGCCGGCAGCATCGATAAGGCGTTCAGTGTGTTGATGTCACGTTGGCGTATCCTTGCGGAGCCACTGCGTCAGAGTCAAAGCAATGCGGAAAAGATCGTCAAAGCCGCCGTCGTCTTGCATAACTTTGTCAAGATGCACGATGAAAACTATGCGGCAGCCAGCTACTTGGCGGAGTTGCCCCTGATCCACACAACACGTCAAGTGCCCAGCGCATGGCTATCCGGCGTACAGCAGTCGACAGTTGACAGTAATGCCACAACGGAATTGCGTGAACGCATGACCGGATTTATGGCCTGTAAACTGGAGGCAAACACATTTGAAGAACTCGTTGATAGCGTTGAGTGGACTAACTAAATTTATAAATAATGATCTCACGTTGTAAAGTACTTATATATTCTTATCTTAAGAAATGCAATTAAACGATGAAATTGCAAAAATTGAACAAAATGAAATTTAAAGTTTAGTTTAATTATACTTATGAATGGAATTTAACAGTTAGTTTTCTCACAGAGAGTAGAATGATTTAAGCAAAAAGATTTAATTTTTAAATATCGAAAAACTTTTCACACCAAACTGCACAACAATCAAACAAATCTTGTCTCTCTTTTTAACGACATATTTTAAAAGGGAGAATTTTATTTTTAAATTTTATAATCGCACAAAATACATTGGTAATACAAATTATATTGAAAATCAAATTATGCATAAGGTAATGTCTGGTGTCTGGACTTGAAGAAGCATCTTTAATCGGCATTATACATAACAATTACCAAACAAAGAAACGAGACATTTATCGAACCAGGCCAGCAATGAGAAAAACGCTATTGGAAACGGGTCCGTATCGAGTATCAATTCAATTGATGACTCCATCGGCACGGACGTTCAGTGCATCCAAAAAGGAACCCATTGGGGTGGAGGGACCAAAGCTCTCGATGGTATTTGCCAGTTTGTTCTTCATGTTACGCAGTCGCAACGAGGCATGGATAAATGTCACCGAAATGGGCAGCAGCAAAGTGAAAGCGGTCAACAAAACAGCGCTAATCATGTGCAGAAATAGATAGCCGGTTAGCAGTGCACCCGCCAGAATATACCACTTCTGCTGGGCATTCTGTTGGGCCAAGATCTGATTGCCACCGGTTAGGCGACTGGCGATGAAATTGTTCTTCGATTTGCTGCTAAAGAATTGCCAAATGATGCCAATGATCAAGGCTTGAACGACCAGACCACTGATGATTTTCGTCGGATTGAAGGCAATCATTATCACATAGATTGCCAGAAAGACGAGAAAATAATTGGTCTGATAGTAGAGCAGATTCTTGACCACACGATTGCCCCACTTATCGAAATCCTTCAAATTGGGCAGCTGGAAACGCGCCGAGCCCAGCACAAAATCATCCAAGGTACGCAGCGGTGGCAATTGAAGATTTCCCGACAGCACTGCAGCCGCATCGCCAACGGCGGAAGATGTTGTTGGTGTCGACGACATTGTTGCCCTTGAGTATTTATTGTTTAGTTTTGGTTGGTGGTTGCTTAGCTTTTGATAGCTGAAATTCTGGCGTTGTCCACGAGTTAATTGATGCGTCAATACCTCTGCGTCAAACAGCTGAGACGACAGCTGCCTTAGCTTCGACCGCAATCGGAAACTGCTCGATTCTCGGCGTGGCAAAAGACGTGTTCTCTCGTCCGTAAAATGCCAAGTGGAATTCTCGTCGCTGTCACTGTCACCGTATTTTTCGTCCAGCGTAAATCTGGATGTGTATCGCGTAATTCGTGTATGTGGCTCGCTTTATGAAGTTCAATAAGTAGTACTTGACACAAGTTGACTCATGCTAATGTATGCAAGCGTGACTCACCCTGTGCCGCACTTGGATTGCAGTGCCAGCCTATCGATGCTTGTATCGATCTATGTATCGATTTTGTGGACTAAGAAACCCAATTTGATTTCACTGATTTGAGACCATAATGATTAAGAGAGCAGTAAATGATTTGAATTTAAAAACTTTTCGAGCAAAGGTCGTAGCCAGTACTAAATTGATTGATTTGCGCACAAAAATCGAAATACTGTTCAATTAATTCTTGTTTATTATGCGATTAATTATTTTCGACATTTATTTTTTGTTTTGTATTTAGTCATTAAAACTGTCTTCATTTCTATATTATATGTAAAATTAAATTATTCAAACATAAGTACTGCTAAAGCAACGATGACAAGTAAGAAAAAGAAAACCTAGAAATTGGTAATGATTTCGAAAAGGAATTCCAAAAGAGAGTTTTGGATTGGTGTTAAATGGGAACCGTTAGACGAAAATTTAACATAAATATTGTCAAACAATTATGTTATTATATTCATGAATCATATAGGAATATTTCTTGTGTGTTTGTTTAACCTCCCAACTACAGCCACATTAGTTTTGGACGTAAGGACTACCGACTATCGACTACTCTTCCTTCAAACTTGGTTCAAGTTTTTTGGTAATGCATTTTTTGATTTTTTTTTTTTTGTTTTGTTTTTAGTTTTTTTTTTAGTTGGTAACACAATGTTTATCGTTTTTATTTTACTTGGGTGTTGCTTCAATTCTATTTTGGTGGTAGAACTTGTTTACGCCTCCAGATCATTGACAAAGAGCACCTCGCGATTCTTCAGACCAACTTCCTTAAGGGTTTTTTTAACGGCCTCATTTGCCGATCCCTCAGCGGTAACGACCGCTGCCTTGGAATATAAAACGCGCTTGGGAAAATTCGTTGTGATTTCGAATTCATCCGGCGATTCGGGATGGCAGAACAGGAAATGGTATATATCCTGAAAGTAAACATATTATATCGTATTTAGTGTTTAAATTGAGTATGGATTATTTACCAAAATGGAATTTGTTTGCTGAAAGCGTCGTTCGAGACGCGTGCCGCTGGGCAGCTTAAATACAACGGCAATGGCATCCTCTGCATTGGCAGCCGGTTCTCCCGGCACCAGATTGACCAGCTCAATTTTTAGTCGAGCAATCTCCTCCTTTCGCAATTCGATATCACGGCGGGCTTGCTCCTCGGCTTCGACCAGTTGGCGGGCGACGTCGCGTTCGCGTTGACGCTGACGCTCCTTTTCCTCGTCGGCCAGCAGACTCTGCTCGTAGGCCTCATCCTGTTGGCGTCGCAGCGTCTGTGTGAAATTGCGCTCCAAGCGATCGGCACGCGCCTGACTCAACCACACCTCGTTCGCCGAGATGACCGATTGGAGGCGTCGCAGCAGCTCCTCAGATGTGCAATCGCCCTCGAAACTGCCAACGATAATCATTCGATTCGCCCGCAGACTAATCATTACCATCAGTGGATAGGTGCGTACCGTTAGCGATTGCTTGACACGATAGCCCTCCGGTGTGGACACATCACAGCCCCAAAGCAACGTATTGGCGCTAATATAATCGATGATCGATCTTGAGGAGAGTGTTTCACGGCAAAACGAATCAACATCTGGATTGCGGCTGGGATCATTGTGCAGATAGACGAGTAGAAAGCGCAACTCCTGCTTGGCATCGTTCAAGGCCTGGGCATAGGTGCCCTGATAGAATACCGGATGCTCCGGATATCTCTCATAGTACTCGCGTATAAATTTCATCACATCGGCGAGTGGATCTGTGACGAGGCGCGGCTCATTGCCGCCGCCAATGTCGATAAATGCACGCACAATGTTCGACAGTGTTGAGTAGAAATATTGGAACACAAAATTGAACACATAACCCAAGATGCCGGTAAGACTGCGCGGCATTGGCTCGACATTGGACCGTACCCGTCTCGCTATCCGGCCCCCGGGCATATTCGCTGAGTAGATCTGTTGCAGGAAACGATCATTGATGACGGTCGGTGCACGCACATCGGACGATGCTGTCAGCATTGTGGGCCGACCCTCGCGGATGTTCATCTGTTCCTGGAACGCCACCTATAAAAAAGGTCACAATTTCTCAATGTGTATACATTAATTATTTAAAAATGAAGTGTGTTTTTGGGTTTTTACCTCGAGATCCCATTGATGGCGTATGAGTATGTCGCGACATATGTTCATATCCTCGATGCCAGTCAAGTCCTGAAATTGGAGCACCTTGTCCGTTTGTTCATTTGTCAGACCCTCCGCCTCCATTTTGCAGCAGGTGTTGTTGTTGCTTTTGTTGCTGTTGTTGTTGTTGTTGCAGTTGTGTATCTATTGTCGTCGTGTTAGTTGTCGTCGACGTTGGTTGGTTTTTGTTGTTGTAGGCGTTTTTCAGCCAGCTTACGATCGCCAGCTGCTGTTGAATAATGCTTGATGAAGTTGAATATAATTTATATTTGGCAAATTTATTAATTGCACTGTCAAGACCCACTAAATAAACTGAACGAACTGAACCCCTGATTGTCGTTCATCTAACATATGTTTTTTGGCATCCAACAACTTAACATTTCGCTGCACTGTTATTCAACAGTGAGAGACCAAAATTTGACCTGTCATTATTCGCTTTCGAAAATTAGATTATACGTTTTCAATTTAAATTGGATTTTCCAAAAACAAAAACAACCGGAAAGTGTATTGAAAAATAATTTTAGTGTGAATTACAGAGAATTTTTAAAGAAATAAAAACTACAAGTCAGAAAGTGGAATTAACAGCAGTTTATTGACTGTTAGTACTGCATTTAACAGCGGCTTTTCACTAAAATCAGTTTTTGAAAATAATATTACTAATGTATAATTATGGCTGTTTTATGTGTACCAATAACAGAATGTCTAATTAGAAAGTTGATAGCCTTTCTAATTATCGAACGGCAATGCTCATATCGAAGTGGTATCGATAGCTCACAGCTTACAGTACTCATTTTGGAACTGTTAACCTGAGCAGATTCATAAATTTGATTTTATTTTATTTGTGAAAATTACATACAATGACTATTCGGCGAATCCCAAAAGATTTTTCATTACGAACTCAAACTTTTGTAGGGGAGGGCTCCACTTGCAATTCAGTGCGATGATTGAAAGATACCATTGAGCGGCCAGTTTGGCGGGAATTTGGAATTTTTCAATACAAAAACTAACATAAAAAAAAAGTTAAATTAAAAAAAATGATCAAGAAACGAAGTATTTAAAAATAAAAACAATATGAGATGTAAGTGTATTTAATGATCACAATATATGTAACACTATTCAACCCTGCAGATAATCCATTAGGAAGGGCGTATCATCACCTCCATATGGAGTAAGTGGTACATCATACGGCAAGGGAAAAGCTGGAACACCATTCCGTGAATTACCAAGCGGAAAAGTTTCCTCACCAGTCTGCAATTGAAGAAGAAGTCAAATTGTTAACCAGCCAAACTCTAATCAAACTCAAATTACCACAAATCTGGGCAGAAAGAGTACGCCGGCTTCGTAGTTGGCAATTCGCAAACATGGCTGAATATTGGAATTCTTGTTAAATGAACCCCAGGCGGCCTTCGATAGATTCGCCGAGGTCAGCACAAACCAATAGACACACTGTTCCTCCAGATTGAAACGTGTGTAGGTCTTAATGTGCGGCATGGCTTGCGATCGATGTCGATCTCCGGATTTCCATTGCTGCAGGTGTGCCTTGAGCCATGGCTGTTTGTCGTTTGTGTTGCGGCCATAGGGCAGACAACCGCCGCCCAACATGCCGTCGTGACTGCGCGACACATTGCCAAAGCTCGGATAAATCATCTTAAACGGTGGCAATTGACGCAACCGGCCCAACGGCGTCGAATCCTTGCGTAAAGCGTTGACAAAATCCTGCTGTATCCAGGCCTGCACATTGGCGCCCAAACTGCCAATACTGGAACTCTGGCACACAACTGGGATGCGATCCTCCACGGGCGTCGCATGCTTGCCCAGCAACGAACCAAGACGTGCACAGCCCCACGGATGACCACGCACAGCGCCCTCCCGATGACCCCCGGGCACGGAGCCAATGAAGAAGACACTAAGTGTGGTAGAGACAAAAATTAAATTAAATGAAAATTTAATATTATTTCTCACTCATTTGAAATGGGAAAAAATAGAAGGAACTTCTAGAGGAATACATTATTTAAATATACTACTAACTTAACCCATCAGGAACTGTATACATATATATTTATACAAGTCTGAATGTTGATTAATCGAATTCAATATTTTAAAACTTTTTCTACTCACTTAACGGCACTGAAATCACTTTTGCGTATGCGTGCAATCCAAGGCTGGAGTTGGGACAACTTGTACTCGACCAGATACAGCATTAGATCCTGCTTGAAACCAGTGGCACTCTCGCCCGCTGCGGTATCCGCATCCTCGGCCAGAGCGGGCAATAGCGGACTAATCCATAAGCCCTGGGTGCGATTATGCCAATCGTCCTCGTACAAATTCGCTGTGGAGATGACAACACGCATCGAGCCATCTGCATAGCCGAGCAGCATCATTTTTGTGTGCGATGTGGCAAACGGTGTTGGCATGTTCACCCTAACTGCTGTTACCTGTGGCTTGAATTTGCCAATGCCCAACAGTTCCGGCGATTCATCGCCGTAGAGCACAAGCAGCGGTTTGTCACTTGGATGGTTGCATTGAGATGGAAAATATACATGTATTATTGTTATATACTTTAATTTCAAGTGGTTCTACTTAAGGAGCGAACACTGTAGCACGATTAACTTACAGTATGCCCGCAAAATAATAGTGACCCAGCAGCCAGCCAATGTCGATCATAAAATTGATTTGAACAGTCGACTCAATCACGCCGAGACTCTCGTCGAGTATCTCCTGCAGTGTGACACTCAATGGCTCCCCGTGCGTCGCCTTCGAGTCTGTGATGGCCGTAAGGAACATATTGTAAGGCGCTGCACGCTCCAATTTCTGGGCCATTTTGCCACTTTCCATCACAACGGGAATATAGTCGCGTATGTTGCGTGCGTTTAGCTTTTGTTTCTTGGCCAGATTTGAGGTGTCTTTGTCTGCGATTCCTACTCCTGCTGCAGCGGCTGCATCTCGGCTTGTGCTGGCAGTTGCAGGTGGTTGCTTTCTCACTGGCTTTGCATCGGCAACAGCAGCATCTACTGTCGGTTTGGGTGCAGGAGCAGCATCATCTTTTTTGCCAGCCAGCTTAGGGAATAGTTTCTCCAGCAGTTTAAGCTGTATATTTATCAGCTCACTGGAATACTTGGCGGGTATATCATATTGATTGTTGCCCGGCTTGGTGCCCTGGGCATAAATTGCATCCACTATAATTATAAAATAATTTAGTAAACAAAATGTGATTTTGCAATTGTTTTTTATTTTATTTACGATGCGGATGTGAATATTCGCCAAAGTGTATGGGATTCTTGCGGTAACATTTCTCGCCGTAGGGACAATCTTGCATCTCGTTTAAATGGTTGATTTAATTGTGTAATAAAAAAAAGCAAACGCCAATTTGCAAAACAAAAGCCGGAATTTAATGCTGCTGCTGCTGTGCTATTGCAGCACCATCGATAGTCGATCACTATCGATAATTGTGCCGCTAATAAATCACAAGATTTAAAAAAATCAAGGCCGTTATTGAGAGAGAAGTGAAGTGTGGATTGTTATGCATTGCAATTAGTAACATTTTATTTTTGTGTGCGGTAAAATTATGTCTATTGATACTAAATGAATTATATTTACAATATATCCACATATTTTTTATTTTATTATTGATGTTATGATCATTGCTGGTTGAATTGTACTTTTGTAGAATGGGAACTACTGTTGAATATATGGTTAATGTTAAAGATGTTTGCTTGCAATTTCGATTTGTGTTATTTTAAACATGTTAATAAGTATTCGTATAATTTTTCTACAAACAATATACGCATTTCAAAATGCAACAATTCAAAATTTAAATTCCTCCCATCTCTAACACTCAGCGCTAGACAGCTGCTGTCGTTGCCAGAGTATCGCTTAAAAACATATCTCGATAACAATCGATATATGCAATAAACATTGGCATAATGGTATAAGCGCAATGTTTTACACATTTAATATTTATTAAATAATTAATGCCAATTGTATAATTTAATAATTGTCTAGTAAAGTGCAGTTGGCAGCGCGGTAGTGTTGCAAAACGCTGCTGTTGTACCTAGTTCGTGTTGTACACACTTCGTGTCTGTCGTCGGTCGTTTGTCGTCGTCGTTGTCGTTGTCGTCGTCGTGTGTGCAGTTCCTATGATAAACAATTTATAATAAATAACAAATTTCACATACTTATGGCGCATTAAAGTAAACAAACTGGGCACAAAACGGACCACAAGTGTTCAGTTGTACGCGTGAGTAGCATCAAACAGTTTTATGTGCATTTCCATTGCAAAAATAAGCACAGTTGTCAGTGCAATTACGTTTGGTTGAAAGAAAAATTTTTTTTTCCTTCTCATACTACACCACTTCTTATTCGCTGCGCGCTGCTGCCGAAAGAGACTTGGCTGGCGTCGCTGTTGTTGTTGTTGTTGTTATTGGTGTTGTATATGCTGCTGCTGTTACTCTTGCTCTGCAGGGATTACGATTACAGTTTTATTCTCAGCCTCTCGCCAGTTTTATGCTGCAATATGTGTGTGCTTGTGCATGTGTGTGTGTCTATATACATGTGTGTTTTGTGCTGCGCGCGCCATTAATTGAACTAAAAAAAAAAGAAAAGAAAAGCAACGTTGAAAACAATTATAAAAATACACACAATAAAATCAAATTTTTATTATGTTTTGAAAATACTTGAAATGTCGCTTATCTGCTGCTGCTGCTGCGGCGTGCACACAAATATTTCAGACATCTCATCTGCTGCTACTGCTGCTCTCGTTTGCTTTGAACCACACAATCCACTTGAATGCTGCCCAGCACAGGTGCGGATTACCACTATGTAGGGGGAGAGGCACTGGTGGATGGTAATTTAGGCTCTGCTTCTGATTTGAATTAGTCACAGCAACAAAATAAAATAAAAATACAAATGATTAATAAATATTAAGGTGAACCTTCGAACCGTTATTAAATCAATGAGTCAGACAGAGAACTGGATACGCTCTGCTCAAACAAACTGTTATCACACAAAAGTAACTAAAAATGCTCTGTTATCAATTTCATCACACACCTCTCTGTACTCTTTTCTATGCACTTACACAGCAGTATGTGTGTGTGAGTGTGTGTGTGTACGTTCTTATCTACGCCACACAGTGGAGCCTTCAGACTTTTCTTTGCATAAAAATCATCTCCTAATCTAATGAAGATCTTTAAAATTTAAAAATCCTGCGAAGGAAGATTTTTTTAAGTTAGGAATTATGAATTCCACAAGAATTGGAAAGTGTAAATTAGCTTATTGCTTATTGAATTGCATTTATTCATTTTATATTATTATGAGAAGTAGTTAGTCTGAGGCGCCCACTGTGCTCCATTGTTGATGTTGTTGTTATCAGTAAAGCGCGCGCGCAAACCTTTCAGCCACCGTCAGAAGCAGCAGCAGTTTTGTGGGGGGTGTCCCACTCGCCTAGGATTACATATGTGTTTACAGTGGCGTATCTAGGCAGGGGTCATTGGGGACGTCGCCCAGGAACAGAGCCATAAATAGTGACCTGTTCCTGATGCCATTTCACATTTTTTTAGTTATATTGCATTGTTGGTGCATTTAAATCATTGATTTATAAAGCCAAATGTTGCTTGTAATAAATTATGCAAATCCGAATCTAATTTTTTTAGACGTGACTTCCGATGTTGCAGCTAAATAGATTTTGATATTTTTAATAGAGCGTAAGCATATATTGTACTTCCAATTTTCCCAATACGCTTACAGCGCTCTCCACCCACTACGCCACTGTGTGCTCATGTATGAAGTGTAAAGAATTGACTTCTTTACGCCGTTAGACGCCGCTCAGTCGCGGTCAGCGTTAGCGTCAGCGTCGCTGCTTTCCTTTGTCGAAGGTAACTGAAGCGCAACCTAAGACGTGCACTCAATTCTACACACACACATACACACACTCACTCAATCGCAACTTTTTTTCCTTGTAGTGGGTGTGTTGATTTTTGCAGTGGTTTTTCTACGTATTTTGCGGTTCGTTGTGTGTGCTCTCAACTTTTGAGCGATGTGGCAACTACTTACATCTCTCCTATTGTTATTGTTGTTGTTGTTGACCAAGTGGCAAAGCATTGCATAGAGAGAGAGATAGAGAGGGTGGGGGAATAAAAGCTCCTGCAATTGAAACATGCTGCATCATCGCAAGGAAAATGCTTTAAAGCTGCTTCTGCCACAGTATCTGATGCCAGACTAGACGATTCATTCAGCTGATAAGAGCTTCTCGCATGCGGTGAGATTAATGCTAAACGTGCCTGAAAGTAAATCAGGTATGCATTAAAATGCCCAAAACATCAGCACTTATTTCAAGTACAGTGATCGCTCGCAAACTACAACTAAATTCATTTTCTTAATCCTAATATACATTATACCTATATTTTTTTAATTAGCAATTTAAATAATTATATATTTATGCAAATTACAAATACTATTCAAAATCGAACACACCTTGTGATACATTTTCAAAACCCTTTGCAAGAGTATCTATTAATTTTTGTATGCTTTAATTTGGCTTGGGTCTCAGTTGTCTCTGGGAGACATAAGATAAGCATCTTGTGTATCCAGGCACTTAATTAAGTTGTTGCCAGTCTATAACACAATAATCACAGTCATAATAATAATAATAAAAAAAAACTAAATCCGATTGCCACGGGTATCTAAAAATAAGTTCAAATGCGTGTTGACAATTTGTTATTTTTTTTTGACTCATTTCTCGTTTGTTGTTTGGGCTTTAAGTTTTTTTATTACCATTGCGGGGATTATCGCGACAAGAAGATCAAGAGTAGCAACAAAAGAAAAAAAATGAAGAAAAAGACTAAATATTTATATGGGGATATCAAAAGTGAACACGAGGGACGCCCACTGGCAAAAAAAAATAATAATAAATTTATCAAACTGAAAATAAAGTAAAAAAAGCGTAAATCACGCTTTCGATAGATCCAAAAATAGTTGTGCAGCGATAAGAACCCCGCCCCCAAAGCCATAAAGTCATGAAGCAACGGGATTAACAACAACAACAATAATAACAATTGCGACTCAGGGCTTAGATCAACATGCAAATTTCTATGCGGCTTGTTGTTTGTTTTTCGATTTATTTTTTATTGTGTGGCACACAATGTTGCACACACACACAAAATTTGCGCATGAATCCAATTAATAACATAATTATTTAGCCACAGATTCATTTACAAAAAACTCGCTGCTAAAAGTCGTTAAAATTGCTAGCTTTTTGTGGCAACAAGCTTGCTTGCAACAACCTGATGCGTAGGCCGTGTGTTCGACCGCCTTCTCAGCTGGTTAGCTAGTTAATAATAATCATGCAACATGCTGCGGCATGCACCACTTCATATGCAAATTATTTAGTTTTCGGTTTTTGTTTTTGTTTTTACTGCCCCCCGAAATTGAAATATTGACTTTGCGCACTTAATTTTCGTTCGCCTGGCAAATTGTGAATTGCTCAATCAGCCCAAGTGTGTGCGGCTCTGTCGAACTTCAGATATGTACACCTGCGGTTGCGAAAATACCATCAATTAGCAAATTACAAGCTATCTATGTTCTAGGCTTAATTGTTATTTAGCGCAGCACAAAGGAAAAAGTGGTTCTAAAATTTGTTCCGTATTCGGTTAAATTATGATGCTATGTGAACAAATAATATCGGTTCCTGTAACTGATTCCCAAAATAATAGTAATTCTATTGTTTGCTATAGCTGATGCTTCAAAAATGTTTAATTTACGCTCAGGTTTGAATTTTTGGTTTAATTTCTACTTAAGAGAGACTCCACCAAAGAGATTTGTGGACAATTTTTGGCATTTATTGGTCATCTTAAATACGCACGAAAGCCTTCGATTCTTAGAACAGAATCTATTTTTTAAGCTATTGTTATTTTTATGGGCTTCACTGTGTGTACACACAGAGACCATATGCAAAATAAATTAGAATAACAGTTTCGAGACGCAAAACAAAAAGGAACGTAGGTTTTTTTTTTTTTTTGTGGCGTGGGAGTTGATGATTTGGAAACTACTCGAGGCAAGATTGGGTCAAATCGAGGGCGTCGAGGGAGAGAGACTAAAACCGCAACAGCTCACTTATTTTCCAATAGTTAAAAGTTCTAACAGTTCTTAACTGATTTATTGGCCATGGCACATGATTTATTATGCGCGTAAGTTAAGAAAAATGGCTTGCAAAATGTAGATTTCCAGTTGACTCAGCGTTGAAACAGTAAGTAACAAAAGCTAACTCGATGTGATATTACACGAAATATATAGATTATTGATTGGTGCCAATTAAATAGCATATAATAAATATTAATAGTTGTTATTATTGTTCTATTGACTACTTAGTGTTAGTGTTGTTAGCAGTACAGTTGTGCACAAGAGTCAAGTAGTTTAAGCTATCCAGCAAGAAAGCTAATAAAGTTCCCCTAGATTCAAATAAAAAAGGGAACGTTCTTAAACTATAATTTTAATATTATTCGAGTTTTTGATTAAATGAACTATGTAATAAAAATACAAAAGTTCACCAAAATGTAAACAATTTAAACTAATTATTGTAAAAGTTAGAAAGTACACAAAATTATATAAACTATTTGAACCTGTATTTGAAACCAAAAAGGATTGTGGAACGGATAAATTGATGGGGAATTCAAAATACAAGTGTATTTTAATGAGAGTGAAAAACTAGTACTTTACCGATAAAAATCACAACGAAACGGAACCGAAATCCACAATTTTTTAAAGAACAACTTAAATTGCTTAAAGATTCAGTTTATTAAGTTTAGTTGATAATTATATTCAGTTAAACATTAAACAACCCCGAAGTAGACCACAGATAGCACCAGCTTGTCCGCTGGGACAAGCTCTTGGAGCTGTAAATCAATGTTTAAACTCACAACACCCACAACTAAAGCAAAAAAAAGTGGTATTTTTTTTTACCATGTGGAAAAACTTCCATTCTTCAATTTTAGCTTTGTTTTTATGTAGTGAACGATGGTCGTCAGTCAATGAGCCAAATTGAAGCAAATGGCAGCATTAAAAAAGATGGCGAGTCGTGGCAAGGAAAGGCGTGGGGAAGGAGGGAAAACTACGACAGAGAAAAACTTATGAAAACGCAACTTTAAACTGTAATAAAGTGGGAAATTACCGCGTATAAATCTCTGTCGCTAAACTGTCAAGAGTCGATTCGCTGTGCTGCGCAGTCGAAAGTCGGGAGTCGACTCCGTGGTAATTGAAACCAACACCCACACACACATATGCATGCGAGTTGAGTTTACAGTTTGGCAGCTACTGTTGCAAGCAGAGTCGACGTTTGCATATTAAATGCAACTCGGGGGCAGCGCCACACAAGTGGACGTTATTGTTGCTGTTGTTGTTACAACGCGCACATTTTCGTGTCTCTCGCATCGTGTATTATGTGTCTTGTTTGTGTTGTTGTTGTTGTTGTTGCTGTTGCTGTTGCCATTTGTTATTTGTATTCAGATCGCGCCACACACACTTGACGCTGCCTGGCGCTTCACTGTCCATATAAAACTAATAATTATTGCATTTAAAATCTAATAAATAAATGCATTGACAATGCTCAGTGGTGTGTGCGTGTGTGGTGCAGAGAGCGAGGGGCGGGAAGGTTGCAAAGCGGCATAGGAAGACGCTGCAAAATAGCCGCTCCTATTTTAATCGCGCTGAAATGTCCAGGGTTGCTTTACGTCTAAAACATGCATGCGAAATTGGCCAAAGTGGAAAACAAACTTTAAAAACTGAAAACACTTATTCAACTAACACAGGCTTTCAATTGGCAACTAACCTGACCGATTTGTATACCCTGAACCCATTAATAATCGTTAAAAAAAGGGGATTAAACAAAATTATGTCCAGTCATCTCCGACACAACTTTAAACGGTTCATGATCGATTTCTTTTTAAGTGCTCCTAGCTTATGGGCTTTATGATGTAATGACTTGGAGTCTGACTTCAGTTCCGATTTAAGAAAGTGTATATAAAATGTAAAATGACTAAATTAGCAATATTTTCAATAGGAAATTGTCTTTGCAGCGTTTATATCAATCAGGGTTCGCGGGTTCTGGGGTTGTCTAGTTCAGTTGTTGTCTGCATCCTTTTCTTTCTTCCATTAACCTTTCTGTATTCTGAAACCTATCCTATCCTAAATCGAGCGTTAATTTCATTCCAAAACTATACATATTCTTTTATGTTTTCCAGTCAGACTCAAAATTCACCTCAAAATAGTTTTTGTGTTCTCAAACTAGTTATGCAGCCCTGGTTCAGTAGCATAATGATCATCATCATTATTATCATGAGCAATTCTTGAGAGCTGTTTGTTGTTGTTGCGATTGTTGCTGTTGTGTTTAGTGACAACGCTTCTGCTGCCGCTTTTGACCATAATTGTTGTACTTGTCATTGGCAGTTGTTTGCGTCGCGTTGCCAACTGCAACTGCAACAGCAACAGGCAAACGCACCGACAACGCATACATTGTTGTTGTTGTTGTTGTTGCTTGTTGTTGTTTGTGTGTGCGTGTGTGTGTTAAATACATGTAATTAGCCATGTTTGTGCCATTTAATCCGCTCTGGACTCGCATGTTCTCCTCCAACTTCAACTTCCCTCTCCATCATCTCCCTCACACACTCTCTGGCGACGCTTTTCTAAGAATTCTTTGCGTTTTGTTTTGGCGCACGCATTAGGCGCCACAAAGCGCGGCCACGTTTAACCCCCAAGCATGTTGCAGTTGCATTCAGTTGCAGCAGCAGTCAGTGCCTCTCGCATACTCCACATATTTATGGGCTATTTAGGCGAGTGGATGCTGCTACTGCTGCTGCTGGTGGCATGCAACACTGCAACACAGTGTGTGTGTGTGTGTGTGTGTGTGTGTGTGTGTGTGTGTGCGATGGTGGTCGCTGGTTACTGCGTCAGTCATTGGCATTGATTGGCAGCCGAACACGCAACAATTGTTGCATGGCGCTGAACTGAACGCTTACGCCCGGCGACGCCTTTTTTCCAGTAGCTCCAAACAATCGCTGCTGCAACAACAACATTTGCTGTAAACTCACTTTTGGCACATGTGTTTTTGCGTGTTTCATTTTGCAAACAGAAGCAAAACGTAATTGAAATCTTTTCATCAAGCAAATGTGATTTTTAGGGCGATTTAAAGGCAGCAAACTTTTGTTGTTTACGTTCTTGGAATTATTCATATTCATTCGAAGGTTAAGGTTTTTGGTGTTCTTCAAGTTTAACACGTCAAAGCTCCTGACAGAAGAACCAACAAAAGAAAGGAAATCTTAGTTCAGTAAATTGGTATTGTACTCATATTTATATAAAATCTGTGTATATAGTTATTACTTGATGTAATATATTTCTTTTCTTAAGAATGATGTATACCTATTTAGGAAATCAAAATCGAATTGTGCCTGAAATCATAGGAACCAAAGTATAGTTCGGAACCGTGTTTTCTCAATGGTTAGTTAACGGGTGAAAAAGAGAAATTGGCAACAATTACATTAGTATGGTGTGTTAACACGAACCTACCATAATGTTGCCTGTTGGCAATGCTGTCCGTTTTTTTACTGTTGCTCAGTATTGTGTTTTCTTTTGTTAGGCTTATCCTTTGTGTACCGTTGACAGCTCAATTACATTAGAAGGGCGACGGGTGTGCGTGCGTTTTAGCAATTAACGCGTCAATTATTTGTAATTAGAATTGACTTAATATTTTTCTGTGTGTGTGTGACTGCAAAAGGATTTTTCCTTGCTTTTTCTGTCCACTTTTGGCACGTGCGCAGTGAGTATGAGTGAGTAGGAGAGAGAGAGTGTGTGTGTGTGGGAGAGGCATATTGCATATGTAAATAAAATTTGCATGCATGCATACATTTTTACTGTTTATGTTTGTTGCTGCTGCTGCTGCTATTGTTGTTTTTATTTGTTTAGGGGTTGCGCTTCAGAGACTATTTTTGTTTTTTTACGACAACTGCGTTATGTTGCCCATGGTGGCAATAAATTCGCTTTTAGTAGTGTTAAACACGCAATAAAAACTGGGCAATATTAAAACACAAACAAACACTCACATCTGGCAACACCGAAAATGCAATTTGACCGTACACTTAGTCAGTTAGTTGGCAACGCGTGGCATGCAAGAATTTTGTTTGATAGATTTGAGCACTTTTTTTTTGTTTTTTTTTTTTGCTTTTTTTTTTTTTGCTTTTCTCCCCTCTTTTTATCATTCCATATTCACTTGCTGCATTTACAGTTTGATTGCAGCCCACACGTTTGCGTTCACGTGCACATTTGATTTGTTTAAAGTAAAATTTTTGTGTGTGCAACGCGGTTTGTGCTTGGTTGCTTGTGTTATTGTTGTTGCTTGTGGTTGTTTTTACACATAAAGCGGCGGGCAGGGAAACCACAAAACATCAATCAGCAGTTAGTCAAAACCAGGGCTGTACAAGCCAACAAACTATCCTATCGTTGACCTATTGGAAGGCAATTCAAATTTGTGCATTGAATAATCGTAGCTGCTCTTGTTTGTAGCCTTGCTAGAGTTATTATTTTACTCCTTGCTGTTGGAGTTCGCTCTCTATCTCTCCCAGCCCTGATGCTCACTCTACTCTCTCGTCGCACACTTCGTTCCCAACTGGTTCGCTTGCCGCTCGTTCGTTCGCTTCACTCATTCGTCGCTGATCGTTTGCTTCGTGCAGTTGTGTTCTTGTTGGTGTCGCGCTTGTTGTTCTTGCTTCGTTTCAAATATTGAATGAGATTTGTGCAAATATTTGCGCAAATAATTGATATATATACATTTATAAACAATAATATTGAAATTAAATAAACCTAATGCGTGTTATACGCAAAATTTAACTCGTTTGCTGCAGTTTGCGAATAAGTTTCAATTTGTTGTAATTGTAATTGAAATTGAAATTGCGGCTGCCGCCTTTGTGGAGGGTCTCGAATAACATTATTTGGATGCTGATTTTTGATTTGTGACGCTGCAGCGCTGCGTGTGTGTGTATGCGCCGTGTAGTATAAATAAATAACATAATATCTGCAATCTTTGCCATATAAACGTCAACATAAGACAGAGGAACGACAACAACAATTTGCAGCAGCAGAAATCACCGTCGTCGACATCCATCGCGAAGAAGAACCGTGAACCATTTTTCTCAGCACTCTTTCTTCATTCTTCAAACATGTGTATGTGTTTTATATTGTTATCGATTGCTCTTTAAAAATGTGGTAAAAGGGGTGTTAGCCGAACATAGTTTCAATTTTGGCTTATCATATTCTTATAAATTAAATTTTGGGTTATTTACTATTTTATTTTTTTTAAGTATCATTATTAGCAGGGTATCTGCTCGTCGAGCACTCTCTTTCAAATAGGCCATTCTTACATGCTTTTGTTGTTGTTTGATTTCCTGATTTTCTCAACTAAATCAAACTGTTTGCTGGCGTTTTAGGCTTGTATTTTATCTTCGTTGCTTTATTTGTTTATTTTTAAACACATGTCCCCACACGCACACACACGCACACACAGACATACACACATTTACATTTACACACGCATAGCGAAGTCCTCGTCTCCCTTTTTGACATTTTCTCAATGGCAACGGAAGCGCAGCGATAAGTTTGACTCTACTCTGTCCCCCTCGCACGAACTCCTTCCACTATCACTCTTTATCTCTCTCTCCCTTGGTTGCTACTGTTGCTTTACCTGATGCTCTTTGATTTACGCTTTATTGTCATTGCCGCATTTATGATTGATTATTGATTGGAATTATATGATACGCATGCGCGAATGCGTGCCTGCAATACGTGAGCGATTCCTTTTGACTTCTGCTTTTGCCTCTGCTTTGCGCCTTCGTTCTCCTTTTGCTCTTCTTTTGGAAGGGGATCGCTTGAGTTATGAGATAGTTATTGTTGTTGTTTTTGTAAGTTTCCTGGAAGAATCTGCGACAGTTCGGGTGGATTGGAATTTCCCCTCTCTCTCTCTCTATCTCTTTCTTTCTCTCGCTGGTTGCTGTCACGCATTTAATCGATTAGACGGGCTTAATTTGTAATTGAAGCTTACGTTTATTGCTATTTAATTGTGGTCGCAATCGCAATCATTTCTGAAATTGCCAGACTTTAATTCAATAAAAAGTGTTGTAAAATTCGTAACAGACTTTAAAGGAAATCATTTATTTTGAGTAGCACTTCCAGTCGAGCAAAGAGGCGCTTACTTACCGGAAAACACCCCTCCTTCAAATATACCACGTATTTTTATTGATAATTTGGAATAATTACAATTTTGATATTACTTCAAGTTAAAATAGAATGAAATAAGAATTTATACTATTAAAAGTACTTTTAGTATTGGCGATTTATTAGTTTGTTTAATTTCCCACGAACTTCAACTTTAATCCATTTACAAAGAGTACGCTTTCTTTATTATTAAATGACGCACTTATTTTGAAATATTTTTTACCCTAAAACTTAGTTTATTTACCTCTCAAATAAGCAAATAATGTCTTGGTATGGTATTTGTTTATTTACCCAACCAAATCTAACCCCTTTAATAAGATTAGCAGCTGTGTTTGTGGGCTGTTCTTAGGAAAATGCCATAAGGCAATATCATCAATGTTAATAAGTCAAAGCCTCCACCTGCAAAACAACAAGCTGTTGAATTTGTGAAGCCCTCGGGGCATTATTATAACAACAATTTTTGAATGCTCAACCCAAAAATCAATCGAGTTGCAATTAAAGTTTAACGCTTGTTTGCCAGCTGGTCAAATATTTAACAGTGTTTGCTTGGGGGGTTATTTGGAGGAGGACGAGGTGGTGTAGGAGGAGAGGGGGCATATACCCGGCCAAGTGTTGTGCCTGAGGTCGGTAGAATATTTTTGGGGCGGTTGCCAGCAAACAAATTGTCAACAGAAAGACCACAAAAAAAAAATATATATATATAAAAAAAAAAATAGGCAACGCCCCGAGTAGGCTGTCAAAAATTGCTGAAAATTAATTCACGCTGCGGCTAATTTGGCCAAAAACAAATTTACAAGTGTCTGATATGTGTGTGTGTGTGTGTTTGGCAGGCGTGTTTGGAGGTGTCTCCAAGTGTTGCACTTGTTGATTTATTGTCAGCGTTTAATTGCTTTTGAAATTGGATTTGAATTTGCCTCCCAATTGCCCCTCATCGAAATTAATTGCAGCAACATATTTTCATTCAATTTGATTTTTCACACTTGACACAGCCTCAAGTGTGTAATATTTGCAGAGAAATAGCTTGAATTTTCTCTCTCTCTCTCTCTCTTTCTCTCCCTCTCCTTCTCTCTTTATTTCTGTCACTCTCTGAGAAATGTAGTTCACATTGAAGTGTCATAATTCAAATTGAATTGTTGTCTTTACCGTTAGCATTAATGGTCTGTGAAGAGCAAGTTGGAAAAGAAGTGGAAGGGGTGGAAGAGGCAGTCTTGATTGCACTTAGGTGGCGCTTGACAAGTTGCACATTTTGATGTTATCTTTCTTATGTACTAATTATGATGTGTCTGTTGATCTAATCATTAATGCTTTGTGCTGCAAACGGTGGTGTGGAGACCGGCAAAAACTAAAATAATAAGAACAACGACTTGGACGATTACATATCTTGGCAAATAGGAATCATGCTGCTAATACATGACTTTCACTATAAATTAAAAAAAGAAAAAAACAAACGAATATGATACTAATAGACCCATGTATGTTGCTGGCTATTAATTAAAAGTGGGGGAAGCTTATTAACACGCACCTTCAGTGATTTTCGTAAACATAGACTTATACGATACTGCAGCAAAAATAAAAATCATTAAGATAGCTTCAAAATAAAGGGACTAGAAATACAAAGACAGTCGAACCTGTATATATAATGCTGATCCAGAATGTGGGGTCAGAGAAATCTTTGGGGTGTTAGAAAATATGTATTAATATTTGTATTCGAACGATTTACTTTATCTTAAAACTTACCTTACCTTTGAAACTCTGATTTTCTTTATTTAGCTTTTATTTATAAGAAATATTACTAATTTTACTGTTTGTCTTTGATAAATTCGCAGAATGCAAAGTAGATTTTATCTTTATGAATATGTTACCAAGAAATGCAATTCCAAAACAGTTCCAAATATTCAATAGAAACGGGGACTTTACATTAGCTTGGTAATAAACAAATCATTTGTTTTGTTTGTGGAACAATGAGTCAGCAAGTTGAACCATTAGCGTCATTCCCCGAAGAGGGCTACAAAAATAGTATTTCTCAAGCATAAAATTAATTTGTGAATGAACAGCAAAGTGACTCAGTGAGCTTTACAACAATGGACAGCGCTCAATAATAAATTATTAACTAACATTGCCGAGCTGAATGATTAATAATTTAAGGCGAAGTTTACGATATGCCTAAAAATGTGGGCATGTATTTACCTAGATTTATTTGGGGTATTCTTCTACTCATATTAATCATGTTTTTCTTTTCAGATGTTTGAATAAAGCTACTTTAATTGATTAAGTTTCTTGTAGGCTTTGCTAATAAATTCTTTCTTTATTTTAAAGCAACTTTCACAAATATTTATTGACACTTAATATATTTAATACCCACCATAAGTTGACTTGTTAGTGTGATATTTCTGAATAGTTGGTTAGAATAGGGCTGAAAAAATATGCTTAACCAAAGTGGCACCATCTGAATATTTGTTACATAAACTGATAATCCTAGATACACATACAGTTGTGGTCAGATGGTTAGGACTAGCTCAACTTATAGAGCATTCGTCTTGTATATATTTGAATATAGTTGGCATCCGATATTTAAATTTAATCTTATTAAAATTTAATCTGTAAGCTTGGTATTGAGATGTGAAATGATTAAAGTAATCCGAAAGAGACTTTAAAAACGAATGCACATTTAATGTAACATCGCTACTATTGCATTGACCGCAGCTGTACTCTTATGAGACTGAACTGTTGTTACTCCGTTCAATGACAGAAAACTGAATTCTTATTAATCAGAAAGCATTTAATTTAATGCATTCCCGATCGATGGTATCTTTCCACTTTTTTTTTTTTAAGTATTTGTTCTTCTCAATTGAATTTTGCTTGCTTTTGTTTTGTATGATTTGCATGCAATGGGCGCCGACCTTGAGCCGCATAGCCAAAAGGGGGAGGAGTCAAGCATGATTTGTGTGCAGCAGCAACGACAATTTAAATACCCCATTTAAACCCCACCCCACCCCTCACACACACTCACACACACACATCCCGTCTCGCCCCCTAAATAAAAACAGACGTCGACGACTTCATTTGAAGCTGGGCAAATGGCCAAGATTCTATTTGTTTATATTGTTATTGTTGCTTGTGGGCGTTGCTTAAATCCAATATAATCGCGGCTCGTATTGATATTGATGTTTATATATATATTTATTTATATATATATTTATTTATATATATATATGTAATTTTTTTCAATATGCATTTGCATTGGTTTATTCCACAGACTATCCGCCCGTCGATAGCTATACCGGTTATCGGGTAACTCCACCCAGCAGCCACAACAACAACAACAACAATAGTACACACAACGGCAACAACAATCACAACAATAGCAGCAGCAACAGCAACAACAACAACAACATTCACTGCAGCAGCAGCAGCAGCAGCAACAATAACAACAACAGCCACAACAACAACAGAATGGACACCGATGATGTGGAATCGAATACAAGCAGCGCCATCACAACATTGGGCACATTATTCTCATTCCAATCGCCGGCCGTTAAAAAGCTACTCGGCTGGAAACAGGGCGACGAGGAGGAGAAATGGGCCGAGAAGGCCGTCGACAGTTTGGTCAAGAAGCTAAAGAAGCGCAAAGGCGCCATCGAGGAACTCGAACGTGCTCTCTCCTGCCCCGGACAGCCATCCAAGTGTGTGACAATTCCACGCTCCCTAGACGGAAGATTACAGGTAAAAACTAAATTTAAATGTAGTGTTAAAATTGAGATCAAGAAACACTCTGGTTTTTAAAAGTCGGTTCGGTTTTATCAAAGTTATGGCCATGAAAAATTTTGCTTGCGGCTTTCGAGTTAAATTCGCGTTTCAAATTACAAATGCAGCTTCAATTTAGAGATAGATAATGAACAAATCTGTTTTTTTTAAATCTGTCAATTTTTGAATAAATTTTGGGTGCTTAAAGGTTTGATCCGTTCCTTTTATATTTTTAAAATGCTTACTTTAAATTTTGTTGTAATCGAGTAGAACTAGTTTTTGCCAAGATTATGGCAATAACAATTTTGAAGCTTTATAAATAATAAGTAAATAAATATGCCAAATGATCCCACTTTTGATACGTATTTACTAACTCTCCATCTCCTAACTCTCTCTGTTTATAGGTATCTCATCGAAAGGGTCTGCCGCATGTGATTTATTGTCGTGTTTGGCGCTGGCCCGATCTGCAGTCGCATCATGAACTGAAACCGCTCGAATTATGCCAATATCCGTTCAGCGCCAAACAGAAGGAGGTGTGCATCAATCCGTATCACTACAAGCGGGTGGAGAGTCCGGTGCTGCCGCCAGTGTTGGTGCCACGTCACTCGGAATTTGCGCCGGGCCATTCAATGCTACAGTTCAATCAGATGGCCGAGCCGAGTATGCCGCACAATGTTAGCTACTCGAACAGTGGCTTCAATTCGCACAGTCTCAGCAATAGCAACACATCGGTGAGCAGCCCCAGTTCGGTTAACTCCAATCCAAATTCACCGTATGACAGTTTGGCGGGCACACCGCCACCCGCCTACAGCCCCTCCGAGGATGGCAATTCGAACAATCCAAACGATGGCACCCAAATGCTCGACGCCCAAATGGGCGATGTTGCCCAGGTTAGCTATTCGGAGCCAGCATTTTGGGCATCCATTGCCTATTATGAGCTCAATTGTCGCGTCGGCGAAGTCTTTCACTGCAACAACAATTCGGTAATTGTCGACGGATTCACGAATCCATCGAACAACTCCGATCGCTGCTGCCTCGGCCAGCTGAGCAATGTGAATCGCAACAGTACCATTGAAAATACACGCCGTCATATAGGTGAGTTTTAATCCTTGGAAAATTAAATGGACATGGGTGTGTTTAAGCTTTGCATATGTAATAATACTTTAGCTATTTAATGGGAACAGACAGTGTAACTGGAGTAGATTAGACTTGGACTACTTAATGGTCCAAAATTAGCTAGTTGGAGAGATTTTGATGCGGAATTCGCCAGGAGAAGTTGTTGTAGCTAGAAAAACATGTATTCAACGCTTAGCAAACCTTAACCCTACAAAGATTCTTATTCTGATTCTAAAGAGATTTAATAGGTCGAAGTACATTAAGCCTTCCTCCTCAATAATAATAATAATTAGAGAAAATCAACTTTGAGAACTTTGTAAAATTGCTGGTTGCTCTAGGATGAGCTACATGACTGATTTACCACCATGTTTACTTGAATCTATCTCTCTAAGTTTTGCTGTACCTTGATTGCTCTTCCTCTCAAAGTTCTCACAATGATTTTGTCCCCAAATCATCTGCCTGACTAGAATGTCAGCAATTTAAGATATAATAAATCAGTGTTTTAATTTACTACTTTGTAGCAAGAGCAATAAAAATATTACTACTGCTACAGCGAACTTGAGGAGAAAACTGAAATAAATGCTCTTTAGCACTGATCTGCTTTGTAATTTGCTATAGCAATAGCAGTAGCAGTAGCGGAGCAGGAACGTCTCATTCGTACAGCTTTTGCTACTGCTATCGCATATTTGTTTAGCTCTCAGCATAGCTGCTCTTTCAGTTGCTATTACTATTCAATTATAAATTATAATACATTTTTCTGAAATACCAATTTTATTTAATAACACTATTTCATTACAAGCCTTTTTTTGTACTTAAAAAAATTATATAGCACTCGATTTTGAGTTTATTTTGACAAAAATATAAGATTTTTTTAAGTCAGTATAAGGAATATGATAATAATAAAAAATAATATTTTTGTAGCTATTTGCATTTTTCCCATTTTTTATTATATTTAAGAAATGTTTATATTCTGATTATTAATTCCTAGGTTTGCTTTTATTTTTTTTTTTCAGGTAAAGGCGTTCATTTGTACTATGTTACTGGAGAGGTGTATGCCGAATGTTTGTCCGATTCCGCCATATTTGTGCAGTCGCGCAATTGCAATTATCATCACGGCTTCCATCCGAGCACCGTGTGTAAAATACCGCCCGGCTGTTCGCTAAAGATCTTCAACAATCAGGAATTTGCTCAACTCTTATCGCAGTCGGTGAACAACGGCTTCGAGGCCGTCTACGAGCTGACCAAAATGTGCACGATTCGGATGTCGTTCGTCAAGGGCTGGGGCGCCGAATACCATCGACAGGATGTGACCTCGACGCCCTGCTGGATCGAGATTCATTTGCATGGGCCGCTGCAGTGGCTGGACAAGGTGCTCACCCAGATGGGTTCGCCGCATAATGCAATCAGCTCCGTATCCTAAGCAAAAGACAACATAAATTCAACACAACTAATTCTACAAAAGGATTTCAAATAAAAAAAAGTAAAAAACAAAATAAACCAACAAAAAACACACACACTCCTCGCAGATCTTATCAGAGAGAGAGAAAGAGAGGAAGAGAGGGAGACCATCGTGTGCTTTGTGAAATATGCCTTATATATAAATAAAAAACAAAAACAACAAAAAAAAAGTAAATATGTATACATCATTACATATATATATATGTATATATATACGTATACAGATATATATATATATATTTTAGACAGCTACTCAACCCGCCTCTCGCCCCCCATTACACATACTTATCTATTTTATAGTTTAAACTTTAAACATATGATTTTCTACGCGAACGTCATTCCTTATGCAAAAAACAAAAAACAAACAAATAAAAGCGAGTAATAATTATGAAAACTAAACTACAATTCGAACTATATACAAAAAAGAAATTAAAAATGTATGTACTATTATAATTATAAATGATATATGCCCATTGGCAAATGTTGTTCAAGTCTATTTCAAGTGCTACTTTATGTGTCATTGCGAATTGCTTTCAAAGAATAGCGCAGAAAGAGAAAAACAAACAAAATACATAAATATTTATATACACATTATATATATATATATATAAATAAATATATATATATATATATAAATAAATATATATATATATATATAGTAAAGCATACTTATGTAGGGCAAGTTTTAAACAACTTTTATGCAATACATTTCTTAAAAACAAACAACAAAATAAAAAAACACAACACAAAAGTTACGCTTAACTAATTGATGATCTTGTTTATGTTTAAGTCAATTTGAGTAACAAAAACAAAAAAAAAAAATATGAAAAAAAAACAATACAGTTTAATTTTAATCATACTGGTTTAGTTAAGTTTCTTTATTTCCTATTTTTTTTAGTTTGCTATTTGGTTACATATTTTTCGCTGGTTTTTTTTTAAAAAACACATGATTTTTTATTATTGTTTAAAGCAAGAAATTTGTGCCGAAATATTTTGTATAAGTAGCTCTAATGTCGAATCATTTTCTGAAATAAAAAAGAAACAAATACAGTTTTGCCTTCAAACTACCTATAGATATAATGATATATATATTTATATATATATATATATATATATATATATATTATATATAATATATAAGCTGTAAATTAATGGCTTAAATGCAGGACACTAGCCTTATAAGAAATACTGTGTAATAATTGTGCCTAAACACATTTTTGATTGCGCTTTCCATGTGTCTAATTAATGTGTATTATTGAAAAAAAAAAAACAAACAAAACAAGAAAAGCTCATTTTCATTTAGTAATGGCTTGAAAATGAAAACAAAAAAATAGTTACAAATATTTGCCTTAAAGTTTACAGTTTGTAGCATCAACAAATACACACACACACACATTTTGAATTGCCTTTTGCTTGCGTTATGCAGCGCCTTTTAATGTAATTGTGTACTAAACAACAACAACAAAATACTATTGTAAATCAATTTTTGAAAACTTAACGTAAAATAAAGATTAAAGAAAAACCAATTGGCAAGGCTTATTATTATCACCACTTCTGGCAACGCTGCTTGGCGCGCTCTGTTATCGATATATTTCTCGTGCTGTGCACTCGATAAACAGCTGATGGCTATCTCGCTCTCGACAATCAGTTTATATTTTGGTCACATTTGGTTTGTCTGCTAGAATTTGTCAACATGGAGCAATCGGCGGTGTGCGATCCATTGGAAATATTGACAAATAAAGGCACTCGCGAGCCAACATTTTTGTCTCCACTATGGAATCCGATTGCTGGTTCTGTGGCCGGTTTTGGCATTGCACTGTTTGTCAACTGGGGCTTCCGTAAGCCCGTTTTCTCTGGTAAGTGCTGTGACGTAACATTGTTTGTTGGAATAGTTTTCTTTACCGCAATTGCAATTGGAATTGCAGGCATTCAGAAACACATTGCGTTTACGCTGCTTGGCGGCGGCATTGGTGTCTTTGTCGACAAGAAGCGTGACGAATATCTGGCAAAGCGCGATGCAGTTTTGCGGCACTATGTGGAACTGCATCCCGACGATTTTCCCAAGACAGGTGAGTTTCGTGATCCAGGCGCCTAGAAATTCCATAAACTCTGATTGGTTGCGCTTTAATTCTGCGTGTCCTTCCAGATCGCAAGAAGTACGGCGATGTTTTGGAAAGTTGGGTACCAGTGCGTTAAGCGGACAGTGTTGCCAGTTGGTCTGCGGTTCAGCGTGGCCAGCCTCAATGCGACACATTTTTAGTAAATACAACGGCTTTAATTGTAATATCTATGAATATAAAATTATAAAGAAGTTTTCCTCGCACATCAAATCATTTTTAGAGGCATTTCATTGCTTGTCACTGGTAGTGTGACCGTTTGCTTAAACTGCAAAATGCCCGCAAGGCGCGTAATTTTGAAAACAATCGGTATAAAGTAAATAGCGCTACAAAAATATTAATTTAATAACTATAACTTCCATAAATGATAGTTTGAGCACCTATTGTACGTCAGATAATTCAAACTACATCGTATTGCCTCATGGTATTTTAATTGCGCATTTTGTATTTTCGTTGGTTAAATTTAGCGCAATATCGATATTTCCGAAAAAAGTGCACTGCTGCTCTTTGCCGAAATCAGGCCTCTCTTTCAGAGTAAGCTTTAGTTTCCGGTGAATCGTTCTTTGAGTCGGATATGTGCTGTGCGCGCAGCGGAAAGTCATTCAAAATATCTTACACCAGCCGAGATAAAATAAGATAAATGAACGCGCCAAAAAAAATCAATAAGAATTTATTGCTAACATCAAATTTAATCTAACAAGTAATAAGCAAATAAATCTAATTCTTCGGTGTTTTTTTTTTTGCTATTGCTTACCTATATTCCGAGCGTGCGTGTGTGTGTGTTTGTCGTGTCTGTGTGTTTATGTGAATGTGCCATGAAGATTTTACCGTTACAAAAAATGGCGCAAACTCAGCGTGCTTGAGCAAATTAATAAGTTAGACAACAAAAAATTTAAAATAAACGTCGCTTCATTTTACACAAATTATACTGATCATTAACCAAAAACAAAGTATTTAGTGTTGTGTGTGTGTCCCTATTACAATTTTTTTCGCTGGCTCCAAGCAGCGAAAATAACAATAACAATAAGCGAATTGACTGGAAAAGTACTTCAAAGACGACAGCGCACGTCAACCGCAGCAGCGAAGCAGCAGCAGAGCCGAAAAACAACAACAACAAAAGCTCTGCAAGCTCTGCCGACGGCTTTTTTGCTTTTGCCTTTCATGTAAACTTCTTGCAGGCGAATTTCGTGAGCTTATCAGCAGCAGCAGCTACAAAAACAACAACAATAACAAACAAATTATGTCAAAGGTAAGCAAAGCTTTTAATTTCATTAGAAAATTATTTATTTATGCGCTGTGCTCCTTTAGCGCACATCACTCCATTTGTTGTCCTTTTCTAGCATACGCACTCGCCACTACAGCAGAACTTTATTTGAGTCTGTGTGTGTGTGTGTTGATTTTCTCTTGTGTTTGATATAAATGATGCATATTTGTGGGTATTTTTCATGTGTGGGTGTGAGGGGGATGGGGAGACATTGATTTCTTGAGTTTGGTGTTTCCCCCAAGGGAAAGGTGCGATTTTTATGGCGTGTAAAATTGGCAACAAATGTTTCGACTAACGAGGGGGGGCCTAAAGAATTTGTGTGTGTTTTGTGTGTGAGTGGAAAACCCAAAAAATAAATACGGGGTTAACGAAATTGCAAAGGGGAATCGGATACTTTGGTGTGTTTCATGTGTTTAGATTTGTCTTCTTCTTATGTGTCTTTGATTACATTCATATATCTTTTTTCCAGTCTTGTTGCTAGCATTTTCCATAGAAAAATATCAGCTAATTTGCAAAGCTTCAAAATGCACACGAATACTTAAAACATTTAAAAAGAAAAATGAATTTAAATCAAACTAACACTATTTTCATTTGCTTACAATTTTATTAACATAATTTTCTTGAAATTCTCTTTATAAATTATTTGTCTGTTTTTTCTAAAATGGCAATAATCATAAAAACATTTTAAATCAAGAACTCTTGTAGCAATAAATTATTTACACCAATCGCCTCAAATGTATGTGTGTTTTTAACCCAAGAAAATTGCCAAGAAAATTGTGGCCTATGAAATACAAACATGGCATTTTCTACTTACTAAGTTCCACACTTGGGATAATATATTTAAAAAAATGTCACTTGGCTGCTGGTACTTCTTGTTATTATCCTTGCACTTGCAGCAGCAGCAGGAGCTGCCTCTGCTTCTTCTACTTTTGCTGTTGTTGACACAAAAAAAAAACCACAAACGACAATTGTATAAGAGAGTGGAATAAAATGTAACACACACAAAAGAATAGAAAAATGGTTGTTAAGGGGTAAGGGGTGGTCGGTAGGGGCTAGGGGGGAAGCACAGTTGAATCGACAAAAGGAGGCCGCCGCTGTTTGTTGTTGCTGACGTTGATGATGTTTATGATGATGTTGATTATAAGGCTTGTCGCGGAAGGGCGCACAATAAAAGTGCAGCGTCATTGAGTACAGCTCTTATTTTTTTCCAATACCCTGCAGAACATGTCAGCATTGGGTTTGATGCAGCTTTAAGGGAGATTTAGGTGAATAGCAATTGTCTAACTTATCGATTTGTCAGGGGAAAATTAAATCTACTTCTCGATATACGAAACGAGCTTCCGGTTCCTGTATTGTTAAGTGAAGTGAAGTGCAACGTTTCGGGTAAAAATAATTAATTTTATCCAAATTATTTTGGTTATCCTGTTTCGTATTGTCAGCTTGATTTTACTCTTTGGGTTAATAATAATAACAGTTCCATTAACTGGGTCTTAACCAAATGTTAAATTTCGATTTGAGTATTTCAGATCAATCCGTTAACGGTTCTTATTTGAATAGTTCAGTTCTGTTTTTATGTTTTTATGAAATGTTATCCACATTGTAATAGATCTGGCATAATTTTCCTTATACATCTATCAATGCAGTAACTTGGAATTGTTGATTTACAAATCTCGTAATGAGATAATTGTCTTCTTACGTATTCTAGATGTCACTTAGATTAAAGACTTGTCTAAATAGCTATATTATTATTTTCTTTAGTATGTGCTGCTAGTTAGTTTACTTTCTTTAAGTTATATCTTTCCTTCCACATTTTCAGGGGTATCCATAAGTCTATCAAATAGCTCGAATTTTGTATTTGAATGCGGTTTGCAAGTCGCGTTTCAAGGACAGAACGCTCTAGATACGCCTACGCCTAAGTATATATATAAATAAATATCTATCCAGTCTGAGCTGGGTGCATATAAGAGAAATATGTTTAAAATTAATATAAAAACTTTCGTTTAGTCGTTGTTGTTGTTGTTATTGTTATTGTTATTATAGGCCAAGCTGTTGGCCACGAATATTTGCTAGGGAGCAGCTTGGAAAAACATTTGCCAGCTGCCTGAGTGGAAAATCAGGATTTTTATGCGGGGTGCCATAACATAAAAAAAATGAGACAACGCCAAATGCAAACGCTATAAAATTATATGCATGTATAAAAGGGAGGCGTGGCACATAAAAATAAGGCAACATTGGCTCTATGAAAATAATTTTATATGGCTGCAGCGACAAGTGACGCGAATAAGGTAATTTATCTGAGAGAAGGTATAAAAAAGGTATATATATATATATATTTAAATATATATAAAAGAGAAATTAAAGAGGCACACGACTGGTAAACGTCTCGTGGACTCACTGTGCCACACCCACATACACACATCCAACCCCACACACACACTCATATAAAAAATGCATGAGCGAAATTGTCTGAAAAATGTTGCTCATTTTTGTGGCATGTGCCAAAGAAAAATGATCTCAAGTACCACATACATACATGAGAAGTAGTTGGCCTTTTGCGGGGTTGCACTTGGCCAAAAAGGGTGCGCTTGGCCCGATTTCTTAAATACGAAATTTCCGCTTAGTGTTTTATGGCCGGAAAACGTGATTGCGTGCGGTTTCAGCAAACGGCTGGATTTTCTTGTTAGGGTTAACAGCACTATTTAAATAATGGTCTTTTCATTGGTTTCAGTACAGGCGAGAAAGGTACTCAAATATGTATATATGTGTGTGTTTATAGAGATGGGATAAGAGAGGGAAAAGTCTGGGGAGAGCGTAAGAGGAGATATTGGGGAAACGAATAAAGATCTATATAGACAGAGAGAATAAATATTTGAAGATTGAAAGTGGAAAGAAACTGAAAATATGTAGACAGATGAAGAGCGTTATAGAGACAAAGAGATAGAGAGATACACTTAGAGATAGAGAGATATTGTAAGAGATATACGTAGACAGGTAGAAAGAAAGAGAGGATGAATGAGAAATATAGAGATAGAAAAATATATACAACGAGAGAGATTCAGAGAAATGTCTACATATGAGAGAGAGATAGAAAGAACAAATATTTCTTTAATAATTTCGCACTTATTTTGTTCTATATTTTCTCAAACGCACCGATGGATGTGCTTAGTAATAAATACTTGCGTGTAAAATGAAATCCATTAGCCTCAGCATTTAATTCTTTAGTATTGGCCACCTCGAATAAGCCAACGCACAAAATTCTGAACAAGCTTTAAAAAATCGTTGAGCCACTAAAAAAAAAAATCCACTATGCAACTATGTTTCAGTTATAGCATGCTTTTAGGGGCAGCATCTGTTTCAATTGCGGGCTCGCTGCTGCCTGCTGGCCATGTTGGCCACCTACTTGCCAACATCGAGTCCACCCCCTTCCACGCATCTATGATTTATGATGCCGCCAGCATTTCGATATTTGTATTGACTGAATAAACGCAGAATTCGCAACGCCTCCTCGTGGCCTTTGTAAACCCATCTCTCTCTCACTATTTTGCTCTCTTTCTCTCTGTTGCCGTTTGGGGTTTATGAATATTTATCGATAAATGCAACGCTCCACTGAAAATGCACATGCAACAGAAGGAAGGTGAGTAAACATATTTGTTGCACTTGTGTGTGCCCTCAACAAACATTAACGCAAAATGCCATAAATATCCGCAGCTGCATTTTTAGGAATCATTTTGAAATATTTAATTAATGCATTTATCGCAGCGCTGAATGAATTTCATTTAATTTAATGAATTCAATATTTATTTAAAATTGCAAATGACGGGGATAAGTATTTAAGTATAAATCATAACTTAAAAGGTAATTAATATACAAATTATTTTTTAGAAAACTGTCTAAAATATATGAATAAGTTTTATCTAGGTGGTATTCCACATGCATTTTCTTTTTCTCCATATAAAATCAAGCTTATAATACAATTTACATTTACCTATTTTATAATGTTTTATAATTGAATTAAATTTAATTTAAAAGTGTATATGTATTGCATAATGGTTTCTCTCGGTCCGAAAGTCTGCTTGGGACACAATATTTATCAAATACCTACTTTAATATATTTTACTTCAAATAAAATCTATAATGTTGTTTTACCAGCCAACTGAGCAGTTACATTTATAATTGCCAGCTTGTCATTTTTTTTTTACTTTTGTCCACTTGCCATGTCTTTTTATGGGCGACTCGCCAAAAGGACATCGCACAAATAAACCGAAAAAAAAATATAATAAAATAAAGTAAAACTAGCAGACAGACAGTCGCACCGTGGGCCACTTTCATCTGCGTCAGTTTTATTTATGCAGCAGCTGCAACTGTGCAAACACAATGGCTAAAAAGCAGCCTTTCTGGATTCGAAACACTTTCTGACCATGCACTTTGAAAAATTGTATTTAAAAATAAATTCAATTGAAAAGCTCTTCAGATGAAATAATATTCTTGACTCTGTACAAATATTCTTCAAACAAAAATGAAGATAAGACTTAAACTTTAATTGAAATATTTAGTTATTTTATTTATTAATTTAAGTATGTTTATTGAGTTAATTAATGAATGCTACCTCTCAAATTATTCACAATTATTTTTCAGTGTAAATTTTATTTTTTTTGTAAATTTTGTTTATTTTGGCAACTACAATTTGCCCAACAAAATTCTACAAAATTATTCAATTAATGTTGTAGAATGTTGGGCAAATTGCAGCTTAGAGCCAAACATCATTTATCATGCCCCATAAAAGAGGCAATTAGCTTATGTATTTTTTGTAGCTATTGATGTTGTGACGTATGCATAGTCTGTAGACCCATCAATCAATATTTAATCATCAGCTAAAAGCAGACTCAATTCAAAGGCCTTGAACCTTTGAGCCGATACAAAAAGAGAGCTCAGAAAAAAATGAACTAAACTGCCAAATGATTAAATGATAATTTGTCAGTGGCAGCTGCTGCTGCTGCTGGGTGCTGCTGGGTGCATGCCCCTTAAACTAACACACGTATTTCAATGGCCATTTATGTGTGTGTGTGTGTGTATGTGTGTTAGTGTGTGTGCTTGTCGAATATTTGCCAACTTTTCTAGCAAGCTAAAAATTGCTGAGAGCCGGCGACATTTTGTGTATGGAGGCAGCAGCTGGCGGTACACTCAGAAAAATATATGATCAAAAGCTTGAAAAAAAAATAATTTTTGCAGGTTGTCAAACCTAAGGGAGAAGAAAAAAGAATTTTCAAAATTAAGATTATTTTGATTAAGGGAGAAGAAAAAAGAATTTAGAAAATTACGATTATTTTGAAACCTAAAAAAATGTATTTATTTCTTAGAAAAGAATTATGAACTTTAAATATAGATTCATAGTTTTAATTATAGTTTTAAATAAAAGAACATTATAGTTTGACTTAAAATTCGGAAATGTGGTGTTTTTGCATATTTTTATAAAATAAATCTGATTATTAAAAAGATTTTCTCTATTCTGTAGATTTCTGTAGAACACTCATTTTTTGGTGAGTGCATCGAAAGGAGGCGCCACTGCAGCCAATCGACTTTGTCGCTGCTGCATTTGAGAGAGTTCTCTTGTTTTTGTTTTTTTTTTTTACTTGTTTTTTGCTTTGTTAGTCCCTATTGTTGTTGCCTGTTTGCCATGGCCATGAATATTTAATGAAATTAGCTCAAGATACTTGCAACGGCGCTGTGCGGCGCTGCGGTTGTGTCACACACATGTGTGCAGGTATCTGCAAGTGTGTGTTGTTTATGTATGGGTTGCAGGCATACATGTGACTGTGGGGGCAACGTTGCAGCCTGTGTGTCACGTTTTGTTTCGTGTGTGCCTGCCACAGTCTCTACTCGAGGAATTTCCAAATTAAAAATTACTTGCACAAAAAATGCGAAAAAAAAACGTCGCCCAAATAACTAATTTGTGGCGCTACCTTCGAGAAGCTACTTGGGCATATGAATTATTATTCCTATCACTTTATAGTACTCTTTTAATTAGGATTTTATTGAAGTTTTTTGGTTCACATTTAAAATTTTTTATATTCTCGATTTTTATTGAAATACTTATTCAAGTTTGTGAAGCTTTTGGGATGTCAGCAAATAGATTACAGCCTCTAAGGGAATGTAAACTAAGTCGTGCCTAAGATATGTATTTTACAGATCAAACTCACTGCCAGGTTTTATCAGATAAAATGTTACAGTTAAGTTAAAGTGGCAGAAATAAAGGAAAATGGTGCATAAGCTTTGCTTAAGTAGCACAAAGATTTCACAGTCGCCAAGTTTAAATCAAATATTTATACTCCTTTGTGGTCCTCTCCATCTAGCCACACATCCACTCCACTCTCTCCCTCTGCCCAGTTCCAGTTGAATTCACAATAATCGTGTCTAGGATTGGCCAAACTATCTTTATAGCAGTTATTCAACCCTTCGCTTCCTCCGTGCATTTTCAATAGAGAATTCAATTATTTTGTGGCCTGCAAAGCGAACCAACTTATATAAATATAAATTTCTTTTTTATTTTCCTCTTCGTTTTATTTTGAGCTCTGTTTGTCGCGTCAGTTTTGATTCAATTTCTGATTGAATTTTCGCATTGTTTATGCTGATTGTGCACTTTGCGCAAATACCTGCTGTTCATTTAAATGGATCCCATAAAATTCGCATTAAATATTAATTTGCATGTGCGGTTGATTGTTAATATAATATTATGTTAATTATTTGAAATATGTTTACCTTTGTGTGCATTATAAACACATCCAATTGAAAGTTCAATTAGCTATGCCAAAATTAATTAATGTTTTAAATGAGATACTAAATTACTTTGAGGGAGAGTATGAAAGAAAAATATAGAACAGCAAATCCCTCTGATTTTTAATATAAAATATTTCAATAAATTAGAATACGTATGCTTTCCAATAATAATCGTAATCATATATTTTTCTGAGTGTATATACAAATAAAACATTACTAGACAATAAACTAAAATAATAAAGATCGATAAAAATAATTTATTTCTTATTATTTTACTTTATATATTTTAATAACTCAAGTATTTGTTTATATTAAATGAAAAAAAAAACAACACTTGAATTGCTAGCTAAAAACATATTTAAATTATTATTTCACTTTGTATTTCAAATAGACCCCCTTTCGGTTTATAAACCTAGACTACGCCCGTGCAAATTTTGTTTTCTTCTCTCTCTTTTTAGCCAGGCCAGCTTAATATCCGGAATATATATATATATATATATAATATGGATTTGATTGTGTTGCGTCGTGGAATGTGCAGCAAATTAAATAAAAACCTGTAGCACAAGGTGTAAAAACGTGTTGCCAATGATGATAGTTGTATAGATATATATGTGTGTGTGTAGGTATATCTGTGCATGTGGTAGTTACATAAGAGAGTGTGTGCTTAAAATGGCCAACATATGATATCATTACGGTTAGCACCCCCCATTCCATTGGCACTTTGGGGCAATGTGTGTGTGTGTTTCGTAATTGAAAATTAAGCGCCTGTCGTCAGCTGTGGGCAAAAGTGGGGTTAGTGGGTGGGCAGTGTAAGTGTGTTGTGAGTGGGAAGTAATGGAACATATAACCTCGAGATGTCCATGTGTCCATGTAACCAGGTGTCCAGTTGCTTTTCAATTTCTGCCTTTCGCTGGAAAATTGCCAGCTAACCGAGCGATGCACTTAAATCCGTGTGACGACTGACGGCTGTGCGGTTAATTTGTTTCAAATCGGCTTTATTCCGAGCTGCTCGGGAATAGATTGTGTGTGCCAGTCAGAACTGCTATATATTGTGTGTGTGTGTGTTGTGGATAGGTGGGTGATTAGTTTTTATGGCCTGCACAAATGTACCGTGTATTGAAGCGTTAGGAAAACCACGTTACGGGGAAAACTTGGCTTTGCTAGTCACGCGAGGCAGGTGCGATTGCAGATAAATAAATTTATGAGTGGATTAGAAACTAAACTTAAGTCAGTTCGCAATATATGCAATTTGGTGCAGGAAGTCCTTTTTGTTACCAATTCCGGACTATTTTATAATTTTTAATGTAGTTCAAGTTTGATCAGCAAATTCTAAATTAAATATGTATTAATCGGATGTAATTTCCATTGTAATGCCTAATTAATTGCATTTTAATTGAATAAATAAAACAGCTTTACTCTATTTAATTAGTCAGTTTATGCGTTAATAATTGAGTTGAATGCATTTAATTTATTTAATGAAAAGCTCTTCAGTTAACGCCTGAAAGTATGCAGCCAGAAAAATGCACTTGAAGAGAGAAAAAAAAATATATACAAAATAATAGAAAGAAAGGAGAAAAGAATTTGCATGCAATTTATTATTGTTGTTGTTGCTTTCCGCAGCCCATTGAAAGATAGTGAAAACAAACACGAGAATTTACTACTAACCCAATTTGATGCCCGTATTACCACAAAAAAACAACAACAACAACAACAATGCCAGGCGGAGGCAACAACAATCAAATTTGTAATGCGCTCTTTGCACGCGATGCAAGCGCGAAACGAAAAAATATGAGAAAACAAAAGGCGCAACATAAAAGAAGACAAAATGAACGAGTCGACAGTGATCGACTTACAGATACCCAGTTAAATGCATTGAATCGATTAAAATAAAGATTTTAGCTTATGCACATTGTAATGTGAACAGGCTGTAATAAATTTTAATTAATTAATTAAAATTAACTTGAAGCTGATACAGGTGGAATCAAGTTGATATTCTTGATATTATATTTATTAATATTAAATATTTTATTATTATAAATTGTTATGTAAATAGGAAATTACTGCAGTTGCTGATAGTAGTTTGTTTGAAATGTACGATTTTTTTTGGTTAAAAGCTTGTTTCTTATGCAATTTAAAGTAGATCAATAATAAGCCAATGTATATTTTGTTGAAACATTATATCACTTAAATTGTCGCTCTTATAGCTCTTAGAAATTTGGTTGTATCTATACAAGGTGTGAATTGAAAAAGAACTATTCCAAAATTGAAGTCTAACTCTCTAAGTCTGCTAGTGCTTGGCTAAATTGATTCGGCTTTTGATGCTGATCAAGAATATATATTCTATATGGGGTCAGTGATGCTTTCTTTCTGGCTGTTACACAAGTTTGCCCAACTCCAATAAACGATTTTACAGGGTATTAAACTGTGGAAACGCGTCTAAAATGCAGGAAATGCATGAAGAGCATTTCTACGGGCTACAATTGAAAAGTAGGTTTTGTTTATGTGTAGGGTCTCTGAAGGGGGTTGCAAACAGGTTGCAAACCGAGTGGCAAACCGAATAGGGGAAACTGCCTGGCAAAACTGAGGTACCACCATATATATTTATGTATATAAATGTGGTTAAGTGTAGCCGTTGTGTGTGTTAGTTTTGACTTTTGTTTAAGTTAACCACAATGTTGAGCATACACACAAACACCCACATACACACCCACACACATACCCCTTTACATGTAAAGTAACTGTGTTTTGGGGCTGGTCCGGAAACAACAAAATGAATTTGCGACCGCCGACTGCTGACTTGGGACTCGCCCTCTGCTCAGCCATTTTGTTAGTTATATTTTCGCATAAAAAGCAAGTGCTAAAAAGTTGCAAGAGCAAGAGAAAGAAGAGTTTTCTTTGGATTTTCCCTAAAGTAAAACACCCTACATAGCAATTATTGTGATTTGGGTTCGTTAAAAACAGCTCAATCATTTTTATGAAAACTTAATATGATCTGTCTGTTAAATGCTGATAACTTAATGAAACTTGTAACTTGAGTTGGGTTTCTTTTACCGATATTTGGCATTTAATAAATTATATATATAACAAGTGTTTCACATTCATTAGAATTATATATATAATTATATATGTAATTGAACTGTTGCTACATTATTGATTCTTAGTTACCCCACAGAAGGGTATTAAAAAAAACATAAAGCAAAATTAGTGGCAATTGCACTAGTTGCTTGCTCACATAAAACACTCTGGCAACTCTGGGTGCCCACAAGCGGCCGTTTTAATGCCCGTTATAATTATAGCTACTTTTGTGTGTGTCTGTGTGTGTGTGTGTGTGTTTAGTTTAGGTAGTCTTGGCATTTGTATGGCCTCCTGCAGCTGTTGCTGCCTATTCCTGTCCCTGCATCCGCCGTGGAGGAGGCATCGTCACAAATCAGCACAAAACAAGCTCACTTAATGACTTGCCCGCCAGGTGGCGTTGCACAAAACGTTATGGGTGTCAAAGTGTGCAAAGAGTGTGCGAAAGTAACGGCTCTAATGGTTTATGTGTGTAAGTGTGTGTGTGTGTGTGTGCGGGTGTGTGTGTGTGTGTGTGTTTGCTTCCTTTTGGAACACATTTCATGCGCTTCGTCATTGTCATACCCTTAATAAAATTATACAATGGGTATACTCTACTTTAAGTATTAATTAATGTAGAGCTAATTCTATAAATAATAATATGAATTAATTCAAAGTAAGCTTTTGTTGCTCGCTGTCTTTTTATACCTCCTTCAAATGAATACCTTGCTTATTATTATTTTTTTGTGCTGGTGTTTCACAAGTCTGGTTTGCTTTTATTCTTATTTTTTTAACACCCATTACTGAGGTGCTGACACACGACTCGGGCACATTTTTTAATAGACTTTGCATATTACATGTGGCAGCGAGAAGGCGGGGCTGTTGCACAGTGAGAGCAGAGAATGTGGCACATGCAGGGCAGTCAACTCTATGGAAGTTGCGGGTAGCAAAAAGAAAAATACTCTAATGAATAGAAAATTTGCATGCCCTTGCAGTCAAATGGTATGCACATAATTATATGGTCATGAAGTTTTATCCTTGGTGTGCATAGTTAAGCATGTCATGCATAGAAACATTTTTAGCCTTAAAGCTGTCATTAACCATATCATTAAAAGAAGGCAACATAAAGTTCTACCATTAAAATTCACGTTACAAAGCTAAAACTGGACTCCTCATTAATGCTATAAGTAAAGCTTCAGTCAACTTTAAGTAAAGCCATAGTTAAAGCTTAAGAATGAGCTTTAATTAAGTCGAAAATTAGTTATATCATTAGATGTTTCATTAAAGCTATAATTAGTTTTATTATTAAAGCTGCACTTAAAGCTTTAATTACCGCTATAATTAGTTCTAGAGCTATTTATGAGAGGCATCATTTAAGCTGTAATTATTATTACATGTTGTATTTGAAAAAAAATAATCTAATTATATTTTGTGTGTGGAATTCGTGAATTTATAAATTCCCTATAGAGTTGCTCATGGTATCCTTTTTATTTGGATAATAAGAGAAACAAATTGACCTTTGGGAATACTCTTTATAAATGTATATTCTGGTTTTAGGGGCTGAGATTTGAGTGCATACGGATTAACATAAATAAATATATAAATTCGTAAATGCAAAAGGACATGAAATATAAAAAAAAAAAAAAAAAAAAATTCAATTTACACACTTTATGTAAATATATATCATAGCTGTACAAACATATCTGAACAGAGTGTGCTTGACTAAAAGTTGAACGACTTCAAGATGACCTCTTTATGTTTAAGTATGTTAACTTTTATTGAAATTATTTTGAGAATAGTTGCTTGAACAACTGAAATAAATTCATTATCTAAATGTCACTTACGAAGAAATTCTCAAGAAATATTCTTCTGTTTCAAGATTCTGTGCTGCTCTCGAAATAATGTTGTAAGTTTTATGAATCTTATCTAAAGTGATACCCTCTCGAAGAGGGTATAACGAAGAGTTTAACCTAATAGAATTGCCGTGAAGCCAGCAGCTATATATACATTATGCATATATATTTTTAGTTTATATATGTATATATATAGATATGTCTAGCATACTTTTGAGAGCTTATGCAAACGACCTTCGCCCTCTATTTGCTTCCTTCCATTTTAGTTTGCTGCTGTTGCTGTTGCTTTATTCGAGCTGCATAATTGACACGAGAGCAGTGGGAAAATGCCAAAAGGAAAAGCTAAAAGCTAAAGGAAAATACAAAAAATGTTCGTTGACTACAAAACGTTTGACGTTTCGAAACTTTTGTTTTATGTGTATTCCTTGTCGGTTGCCCCTCCTGCCTCGATCCTCCCCGCTGCTCGTCGCTACTGCTGCCAAACAGAGGCGACTGTTTCGTGTCTGGCTTTATGCTTGAGCGTACACTAAGACAGCCGCACATCCTGTGTGTGTGTGCCTCACCCCCACTTGCCTCGTGTACTTTTCCACTACATAAGAAAGGCGCGTCCTTCACAAAACTATGCTAACATGTGCTTTCCAGCTGCATGCGAATTTATCTCGTTGCATTTTCAAAAGAGTACAAACTAAGCTAAATAAAATAAAAATAAAATATATAAAACATGTTGCAATGCTCTAGTTGAGAGATATCGACTAGGAGATATCCTTCTTTCCACTGTTACCTGCTTTTGGTTAACAGTTAACAGTTACAGTTCATCAAAAATATGTCTAGGTAAATTGAACATCAATTGGAAGAATTTATATTTACAATTGTGCTTATACTGTTATCGAAAATCGATTTGTATCGATATTCGCGGAACAAGCACAGTTATCTACAATATGAAATAACCTTCACCTGCATGAAATAAATACGAAAACTTATATTCCAAATGAGAAATATCTAATTCTAAACAGACATATTGTGATTATGATTAAGGACAGTTTATGGATTCAGAGTTGCCATTTCTGATGGGTACAGAGTATAAAAATTTATATATTATTTTTACCATTCTAACCAACTTGCTTGTTAATTAAGTTTCACACATGACAAAACTCTGAAGCAAGGCTTTAAAGCAATTACATCACTTGAGCGCATTTCGAGAGCAATTAACTGCATGTTTGAGTATATATTTCAAATAGTTATATATATATATATATATATAGATACTGTTAATCGGAGCTAATTCTCGTCCGATTTGGCTGGCTACATTTTGTTTTTGAGGGACTTAAACTCAATCGTTATTCGCACACAGCATTTGCTGCTGTTGTTGTTGTCGGAGTTCAACTGCCAACATCTGCTCAAACTATCCACAAGTTTCCAGAGCACCCATCCTTTGGGTTCGTTAAGGTTGCGTTGCACAACTTTGTTGAAAAGTTCAAAGTGGCAAACAAACTATGCGAACTGCATTTGCAATGCGGCAATATTTTTTTTTCGCCTTCTGATTGCTGCAGAATACCAAAATCTGCACGAACTGAGCAAAAATTTTAGTGGAGAAGAAATTGCAAATTTGGAGTTGGTTGTCCTTAAATCAGTGCAAAAGAACGTTAACGAAAATTTAAAATACTTAAGAAACGTAAGCGAAAACTCTCAAATATTGTTTTTGGCAAGTTAAAAAAGGCTAAAGTAAAAATCCACCTGACAAGAATACGGTAAATTCGTTGTAAACATTTTCATTAAAAATGCAAATGCGTCTATTTGCTTTTTCAATTATTTGGCTTTCCTTTTCCTCGCCACAAGCATGCAAACAATATGCGGAAAACTGTCGAAATAGATCACAACGCATGCAACACTAATGTCAACTGACACACGAGGCGTATGCGGCACATGTGAAATGTTTACACACGTTGCACATACGCCACGTTTGACAACGAAAATTTCTCTTTAGCCTCGTCTGATGTTGAAATTAAATGACATTGTTTTTAACACAACTCAAACGTAAATCATATGATTGTTGTTATTATAGTTGTTGTTGTTGTTTTTGGCATAGGTAAACAATGTCACATAAAACCCGCAGTACCATTTGTCTCTCTGTCCCACCTACATGCCACATGGGTGGTTATATATTGAGCTACATATTTGATATATGAAACAGTTGCTGCAGTTGCTGGAGTTGTTGTCGTTGTCGTTTTTGCAACCCCCACTTGAGAGTTGCAATGACAAACGAACCAAACAAAAAAGTGGCAGAAAAGAGGGTGAACAAAATGGAAGAACGATTGGGAAAATATTTATTAAATGTCTCCTTTGAAGCCAGGACAAAATTAAGTTAAATTGATCTGAGTATGGTAATTTATATCCCATAAATAGTAAATCATTCTTTTGTGGACTTTCGACTTAGCCAATAAGCTGCTTAATCTAATGTTATCCGGTTCTCGAACAATGCGATTTTCTAAATTGTACGTAATCTTGTTTTTTTTCCAGTGTAGGGGACCATGTTTTGATGTAAAAGTACGTGACGGTCAGCAAATCTCTCATGGAGATTCTCCAACTCATTTTTTTTCTCTCCTATTTTTTTTTGTTCCGTTTTTTTTTCTTCTGTAGGATGTAAGTTGCTGGATTTGGGTCAACTATCGACTGGCAGTTGTTGGCTCCTCTTTCAAACTGTCAGCGGCACCAGTTACCAAAAGAAAGCAAAAAAAAAAAGAAGAAGAAAAAGAGTAACGAGCGAAAAAATAATGTTTTAGATAGTGTTGCAGCACTCAGTCCACTTTAGAGAGTCGAGTCAGAGAGCTAAAATTGACGTTGTTTGGTTTGCTTTTTTTGTAGTTTTTTCCATTCTTGGGCAGCCACTCGAGTGCTGCAAAATTTGATTTCAATTGCCATATGATGTTGCAAATGCAATAGCACACAAAATTCGTGTGGCAGCCAGATTATAAAAGAAATGTGTATAGAATAGTGAATGTGGGCTTAAATAATTTAGTTGATTACGTGTCTAACAGGCTTTGAATGGAACAAGAGACTTGGTAGCAGCTGATGAAAATATTATGAATTGGTTGCATTTTTGGCTTTGAAACAAATGCTAAAGTGACAGACTTGTTGTGGTTTGTGTAGGAAAGTTTGCCTTAGTTTTATTATACTATGATACCGAAGGTATAATAGTATATTGGGTTTGTGCAATGTCCGTCATGCTGTCTGATCGTCTGTATGAACGCAAGTTTATTCGACACCCTTAGAGATAGAGACTTGAAGCTTGGAACATATACTTTAAAATATCCTCAAAAGTTTAAGTGTCAATGTTGGAGTCCAACGTCCACTAGGAACCTAGAAAATCGATAAAATCGAATTTCGCAAATGGATAAAGCAACATATCTCCCACAATTTTATGGATACAGTCACCAATTTTGGTTGGTAGATTGTTGGCGATGTTCTTCAAAGATCGGCGTATGCCACGCCCACCTCCGACGCCCCCAGCCCTCCGCCCCTAAATCTTTTAAATGGCTTTCGAAAAGTGTAAACGATAAATCCGTATATCACCCGATACACCTGTGGGTGTAAATCGATATAACTTTCAAATTTGGTGACTTAAGCTTATAACCAAATTTAAAATGTATAGGATAAGCTTAAGTCACCAAATTTGAAAGGTATATTGCTAGTAACACCCTTCATAAACCTGGAATCTGGCCATATACCGATTTTCGGACTATAATTTTGACTTATGTTCCGACCCAAAATCACGTTTTCAACTTTAGATGTAGGATTGATCTAAGACCAAACTATGATTAAAACGCCCTTGGTTTTGAAAATGCGTTGAGTTTTGACGAAGTTATGGCATTTTGAAGGTGTCCCCATGGATATCTGAAATACGGCATATGCCGATTTTCGGTATATTTTGAAGTTCGACCATGCCTGATGTGGATTGACTGGGCCAAACAGTAACTTTAGATGTAGGATTGATCTAGAGACCAAACTATGATTAAAACGCCCTTGGTTTTGAAAATGCGTTGAGTTTTGACGAAGTTATGGCATTTTGAAGGTTCGACCTATGCCGAAATACGGATATGCCGATTTTCGGACTATAATTTTGACTTATGTTCCGACCCAAAAATACGTTTTCAACTTTAGATGTAGGATTGATCTAGAGGCCAAACTATGATTAAAACGCCCTGGTTTTTGAAAATGCGTTGAGTTTTGACGAAGTTATGCCATTTTGAAGGTTCGACCTATGCCGAAATACGGATATGCCGATTTTCGGACTATAATTTTGACTTGTGTTCCGACCCAAAAAACGTCAACTTGAGTTTTGACAATATGGCATTTTGAAGGTTGATATGCCAAAATACGGATATGCCGATTTTCGGACTATAATTTTGACTTGTGTTCCGACCGAAAAATACGTTTTCAACTTTAAATGTAGGATTGATCTAGAGACCAAACTATGATTAAAACGCCCTGGTTTTTGAAAATGCGTTGAGTTTTGACGAAGTTATGGCATTTTGAAGGTTCGACCTATGCCGAAATACGGATATGCCGATTTTCGGACTATAATTTTGACTTATGTTCCGACCCAAAAACACGTTTTCAACTTTAAATGTACGATTGATCTAGAGACCAAACTATGATTAAAACGCCCTGGTTTTTGAAAATGCGTTGAGTTTTGACGAAGTTATGGCATTTTGAAGGTTCGACCTATCCGAAATACGGATATGCCGATTTTCGAGACTATGAATTTTGACGTTTGACTTATGTTCCGACCGAAAAATACGTTTTCAACTTTAGACGTAGGATTGATCTAGAGGCCAAACTATGATTAAAACGCCCTGGTTTTTGAAAATGCGTTGAGTTTTGACGAAGTTATGCCATTTTGAAGGTTCGACCTATGCCGAAATACGGATATGCCGATTTTCGGACTATAATTTTGACTTATGTTCCGACCCAAAAATACGTTTTCAACTTTAAATGTAGGATTGATCTAGAGACCAAACTATGATTAAAACGTCCTGGTTTTTGAAAATGCGTTGAGTTTTGACGAAGTTATGGCATTTTGAAGGTTCGACCTATGCCAAAATACGGATATGCCGATTTTCGGACTATAATTTTGACTTGTGTTCCGACCCAAAAACACGTTTTCAACTTTAAATGTACGATTGATCTAGAGACCAAACTATGATTAAAACGCCCTGGTTTTTGAAAATGCGTTGAGTTTTGACGAAGTTATGGCATTTTGAAGGTTCGACCTATCCGAAATACGGATATGCCGATTTTCGGACTATAATTTTGACTTATGTTCCGACCGAAAAATACGTTTTCAACTTTAGACGTAGGATTGATCTAAAACTATGATTAAAACGCCCTGGTTTTTAAAATGCGTTGAGTTTTGACGAAGTTATGGATTCGACCTATCCAAATACGGATATGCCGATTTTCGGACTATAATTTTGACTTGTGGTCCGACCCAAAAATACGTTTTCAACTTTAAATGTAGGATTGATCTAGAGGCCAAACTATGATTAAAACGCCCTGGTTTTTGAAAATGCGTTGAGTTTTGACGAAGTTATGGCATTTTGAAGGTTCGACCTATGCCAAAATACGGATATGCCGATTTTCGGACTATAATTTTGACTTGTGTTCCGACCCAAAAACACGTTTTCAACTTTAAATGTACGATTGATCTAGAGACCAAACTATGATTAAAACGCCCTGGTTTTTGAAAATGCGTTGAGTTTTGACGAAGTTATGGCATTTTGAAGGTTCGACCTATGCCGAAATACGGATATGCCGATTTTCGGACTATAATTTTGACTTATGTTCCGACCCAAAAATACGTTTTCAACTTTAAATGTAGGATTGATCTAGAGGCCAAACTATGATTAAAACGCCCTGGTTTTTGAAAATGCGTTGAGTTTTGACGAAGTTATGGCATTTTGAAGGTTCGACCTATGCCGAAATACGGATATGCCGATTTTCGGACTATAATTTTGACTTATGTTCCGACCCAAAAATACGTTTTCAACTTTGAATGTAGGATTGATCTAGAGGCCAAACTATGATTAAAACGCCCTGGTTTTTGAAAATGCGTTGAGTTTTGACGAAGTTATGGCATTTTGAAGGTTCGACCTATGCCAAATACGGATATGCGATTTTCGGACTATAATTTTGACTTGTGTTCCGACCCAAAATACGTTTTCAACTTTAATGTAGATTGATCTAGAGCCAAACTATGATTAAAACGCCCTGGTTTTTGAAAATGCGTTGAGTTTTGACGAAGTTATGGCATTTTGAAGGTTCACTATGCCGAAATCGGATACGATTTTCGGACTATAATTTTGACTTATGTTCCGACCCAAAAATACGTTTTCAACTTTAGAATGTAGGATTGATCTAGAGGCCAAACTATGATTAAAACGCCCTGGTTTTTGAAAATGCGTTGAGTTTTGACGAAGTTATGGCATTTTGAAGGTTCGACCTATGCCAAAATACGGATATGCCGATTTTCGGACTATAATTTTGACTTATGTTCCGACCCAAAAATACGTTTTCAACTTTAAATGTAGGATTGATCTAGAGGCCAAACTATGATTAAAACGCCCTGGTTTTTGAAAATGCGTTGAGTTTTGACGAAGTTATGGCATTTTGAAGGTTCGACCTATGCCGAAATACGGATATGCCGATTTTCGGACTATAATTTTGACTTATGTTCCGACCCAAAAATACGTTTTCAACTTTAAATGTAGGATTGATCTAGAGGCCAAACTATGATTAAAACGCCCTGGTTTTTGAAAATGCGTTGAGTTTTGACGAAGTTATGCATTTTGAAGGTTCCCTATCAAATACGGATATGCGATTTCGGACTATAATTTTGACTTGTCCGACCCAATGGTTTTTGAAAATGCGTTGAGTTTTGACGAAGTTATGCATTTTGAAGGTTCGACCTATGCCGAAATACGGATATGCCGATTTTCGGACTATAATTTTGACTTATGTTCCGACCCAAAAATACGTTTTCAACTTTGAATGTAGGATTGATCTAGAGGCCAAACTATGATTAAAACGCCCTGGTTTTTGAAAATGCGTTGAGTTTTGACGAAGTTATGGCATTTTGAAGGTTCGACCTATGCCGAAATACGGATATGCCGATTTTCGGACTATAATTTTGACTTATGTTCCGACCCATAAATACGTTTTCAACTTTGAATGTAGGATTGATCTAGAGGCCAAACTATGATTAAAACGCCCTGGTTTTTGAAAATGCGTTGAGTTTTGACGAAGTTATGGCATTTTGAAGGTTCGACCTATGCCAAAATACGGATATGCCGATTTTCGGACTATAATTTTGACTTGTGCTCCGACCCAAAAACCCGTTTTGAACTTTTCGTAGCATTATGCCAGAAATACGTGCCGATTTTCGGACTATAATTTTGACTTGTGTTCCGACCCAAAAATACGTTTTCAACTTTAGAATGTAGGATTGATCTAGAGGCCAAACTATGATTAAAACGCCCTGGTTTTTGAAAATGCGTTGAGTTTTGACGAAGTTATGGCATTTTGAAGGTTCGACCTATGCCGAAATACGGATATGCCGATTTTCGGACTATAATTCTGACTTATGTTCCGACCCAAAAATACGTTTTGAACTTTGAATGTAGGATTGATCTAGAGGCCAAACTATGATTAAAACGCCCTGGTTTTTGAAAATGCGTTGAGTTTTGACGAAGTTATGGCATGTTGAAGTTCGACCTATGCCAAATACGGATATGCCGATTTTCGGACTATAATTTTGACTTATGTCCGACCCATAAATACGTTTTCAACTTTGAATGTAGGATTGATCTAGAGGCCAAACTATGATTAAAACGCCCTGGTTTTTGAAAATGCGTTGAGTTTTGACGATTATCATAAGGTCATATAATCGAATGCCATTTTCATATAAGTTTGACTGTGATCTGACACGTTGATCAACTTTAAATGTAGGATTGATCTAGAGCCAAACTATGATTAAAACGCCCTGGTTTTTGAAAATGCGTTGAGTTTTGACGAAGTTATGGCAATTTGGAGGTGCGACCTATGCCAATACGCCATATGCCGATTTTAGAACTATTTGCCAAGTTTTCAACTTTGAATGTACGATTGATCTAGAGGCAAAGTATGACTAAAACGCCCTTTCGTTTTATTTTAAAAGCAGCTGTGATTAATAATAATTCATTTTTAAATTCATTTTGTCGAATAAAATTAAAGTACAATAAACATATTCTGGATTTAAAGCAATAATCGAAGTTTTCAAAAGTTTGTGTGATTGAGTTGACTCAAAGTAAATAAACAGCCTTTCAATATTAACATTAAACTCGTTATTGATTATATTTAATGGTGTAATATTTATAATAGGTGCATTATCGCACTTGTGGCATTGTCAATGAGGTCATTGAAGATAAATAGCAAAATTTGCATTTAGTTTGCAGTCGTGAAAATTGCAAAAATGTGTAATTGTGTGCAATTTCAGAATGAAGCTGCTGAACATTTTGTGGCTGTGTTTATTGTCTCAGCCAACAATGTTAGCCATGTTCATGTTTGTTATTGCTGTTGTTGCTTATCTGTGCTGCATTTCTGGCCATTAGCAATAGTCATGTGTGTGTGTGTGTTGTGTGTGTGTGTGTGTGTGTGTAATTGTGTGCAATTTCAGTTGTTGTGGTTTTCTCGTATTTCGTAATTCACATTGTGCATCCTACACATATGTGGTTTATTTGCTGGAAAACAGTCGGTTGGTCGCCCGTGTCGGATTTTGGTTTGCATTTAATGAAATGCTTTTGAAAACGAGCTTGCAACATTTTTCAAAAGCTCCTCTTTGTAAACAGCAACCACATTTTTAGTAATGTTTGTGGTTAGTTTCAATTCGTATTTTTGACTCATTTTGCTTTCCTTTTAGGTTCCTGTTAAAGTTGATGTTTCGTGAAATGGAAAATTGATCATATATTTGTACTATATATATATATAATCGAGAATCGATATTTGTGCAACTCTTGGCCGCTTCACGGCCATATTTTTGTGACCTTCACCGTTGCAATTTGCCATAGCCCCAAGTTGATTATATTTATGCGTCTTGTCTGCTTTAAAATGCACGCTTGCAAATCAATTGCAATTGCAATTCCAATTTAGAAAATTGCTTTTGGTGGTGGGTGGGTAGGGGCATACCCCTATTGTAAATGTGGGATGGGGGGATCAGCCCTATTGAAAATGTGCATTAGGTGTTAGCCATTAGCCAGAAGGGACTCATCATTCTCATTCTCGCAACGAAGGATTTACATTACATAAAATTTGTTTTGGCCTCAACTCTTCTTCGGTAAGAAAATATTCGAAATACAGTAAAAGCCGGAGGAGTAAGGGTCAGTAAGACGTTGTTGCATGTGGCACGTTTTACTTGCTCTTGATGTTGCACAAGGCTGCCATTTGATAAATGTCCACTATGGCTTCAACTCCTTTCCCTGGGGCATGATAAATTACTTGAATATTCGTTGGGAAAGCTGGTTGCACATACCAAATAGCATATCTTCCATGCACCAAGTTGCAGGCAGCTCGATTGATTGAGCTGCAACTACTTGTTATGCACCACAAACAAAACGGATGAACTTCAAAACATGATTTGCAATTTTTGGTATTCATCTCCATTTTCAAGCCAAGAATCAGTTTGCTGTCAATTTCCTAGTCTATCTCTGCACAAATGGAGAGATATGCAGAACTATTTAGGAGTTATAACTGTATTTCTTAGTCAAAAAGTAATTTTTCAAATAATGCTTTCAATTTTTCTTTTCCTATTTTCGGTTGAGTGGATTTTAAAGGTGCGAATCGAAACGAATTTAATTTTGGTTACGATTCTGTTTCTTAAACTCTGTTCATGGTTTGCTTAGCTGTCAGTAAATCAGGGAATGTCGAGTTTCGGTTCAGTTTTCGGTTCTTATTCGATTAGCGGTTCCGGGTTCCTGTCATTGAATCGAAACAGTTCAATTTTTTTTCAGCGTCCGCATTTCATTCGGGAAATTTCGATTACTCGTAAACATTGTGGTTTTACTGATTTCTCAAGTTTTCACAAATCCTAATGCAAAACCACACATTTAATTGGCAATTTTGATGCGTTCTCAAAATTTTATAAATAATCCGATAAGCGCTGCTAAGCGGCTTATCGCTGCCAACGAATCTTAAGAGTTGGCTCTTAATTACAGCCAAGCACATGCTTGATACAGCTTAAGCCACTCTAAGCCCAAAAGGCGTCACACGTGTTGAACAAATGCTTCCACACATTAACTCCACACTGAATTTACCAGTTAAGGGATCATTAAATACAACTCTTGCCAAATCAGACACGCGCCAAAATGGAAGTCCTTCTGGAAATAGTAAGAAACTCATTTATTTAAACACCCAAAGGGCTGCTGCTTTTTTTTTGACAACTGGTGTTTTTTTTGCTCCGTGACCCGCCCGCTCGGAAAACACGCCACAGTTTTCACAATGCAAATTAAAATGGCAAATGTTTTTCCTTTTATTGTTGTTTTTTCTTGTTTTTCGTTGCCTTCTTTCTGACTTCATTTGGCTTTCGTTGTGAACTTTGCTTGTTTTGCGCATAATTTGCTTTTATTGTATTTTTTGCATACTCTATTTCGTGTTAGCTGGAATTATTAATATATGTACCAATTGGGATTCAGAACAGGAAATAAAATTATTTATTAGTTTTATTATTTATTATATTTATTTATTATAAATTCTACGCAATACCGGAAAAATGTGGAATCATTTCGAACATATGGAAACCGAAATACGATTCGGGTTTTAGAGCCTGATAAAAAATATTCCTGTAATTATTGCAAAGCTTGTTTTTGGAAATTTTGTTATGTTTTATTTTAATAGATATTTTCGGGCATTTATTGAGGCATTGAAATTGCTAAAGGATACATTTCACTACAACAACAAAATCTAAATTAAAATATATTTTTATATTCCAAAGGGTATTAAACACTCAGCATATCCAAAACAATAACTGAGTTTTTTTTCTTGACTTTTTTCATTATGTTTTTTTTGGTTTTTGTTTTCCGCTGACTGTGCATTTTTGCCATGGGAGGTCGTCTTTTTAATCTGCGCTTAGAAGTATGCCACGATTTTTTCAATTCTTTTTCTGGTAACAGCAGGCAAAATGCAGCAAACTGTGGCAAATATCGTGCTGTAAGATAAATCGTTCGCCTTCTTCTCGCAGCTGAGTTGAACTAGTTCACATTTATCTGGTGGCATGTGTTTGGCTTAACTGCTGCTCGAGGAAGCTGCTCAAGTCTCAACTGTTCCACAGATGATGCACATAAATATTTTGTGTGGCCAAGAAGTCTCCAACTGGGCACAAACTGACTATATCGAGTGTAAAATATATATGTCCAGCTTAACTCGCCAACATTAATTGTCTGGCTGACAGCATATCGCATAGCTCCCATAGCTCTTTTTGGCTTAAACCAAGACAACATATGTCTAGCTGCCGGCATCTCAGAGCCGAGTCGCAATAAAAATGATTTAATTTTACGCACCACTGCGAAATTGTTCGAAAATTATTGCCCTCTTGAGGAAAAGATATATAAAACGAGGCGCTATTTTTTATACACACGCAAATACACTCACACACACACACACACACACACACACAGACACACTGGGCAGCATTAGACGAAAAATTTAACTATGAATTACCCTGTAAAATGTGTGTAAGCTGGTGTATTTTTTGCAACTAAAAATTATATATATATTATATAATATTTATGTTTTTAAATATAGATCAAAAATATATTTTACTCGAGCGATGTAGAAAGATAGAAGCAGAAAGACGGAAAAGGAGATAAAGTAGTATTGGAATGGAACATTTTTTGATTTTTGCTTCTTCTTTCTTCGATTTTTTAACCCTTTGCAGAGGGTATTTTTATTTTGTCGTCTAACTTGCAATGGATTAGAGGAACCATCTCTGTTTGTTCTCTTTTCTTTATCATGATTTGAAGTCTTTGCCAATTAATCAAAAAAAGTCATTTAAATCGGGCTACTATATCATAAAACTTATCTATACATATATAGCATATGTATTCCACATTTTGAGGGTTTCACTCTGATTGTTCTTATTGTTGTTTGCCCTATCATAATTAATTGTAGACATATTTTGTTTGCCCTTTAGTCTTGTATAACCACTCTATGCTCTCAGTACAGAGTATTGTGCTTCAGTCTAACACACACACAAACACACACACAAACACACACACAAACACACACACAAACACACACACAAACACACACACAAACACACACACACACACACACACACACACACACACACACACACACACACACACACACACACATTAACTGCGCAATATGAAAAATATTGTCGCAGACTTTGCAATTTATCGACGACTTTGCGCATTAAGAAAATATGTTGTGAATAATTTTTAGGAGTTGCGCAGCAAACTAAGCTCCAGAATTTGTAAAAGTGATTGAAATAATTTGCGTATTTTGATTACCAGAACTGAATCCATTTAAGTACGCTGCTGCCATTTCATGAATATTTAAATTTTATGCAACTTGTGCTAAAGTTATATTTTATTTAAGCCAGCAACTGTCTGATGGCGCCCGGTCTTGGCTTCATTTTCCGTCGTAATTCGTGAATGTTGACCGGTTTCACAGTTTGTCCTTTTTTGCGAATGGCTGTCAAAATAAGCCGCTTGGAGACGTTGATGGATACGAGCAAATGGCTCGTGATAAAGTCTTCTTGGAAAAATACAGGCCAAGTGAAACAGTTAACTTGATTGAGCTGTTTGCAAAAGACAGACGGACGAGATGTGAAAGTCGCATCGGAGCAGATGTCGAATTTAAGAGCAAAAGAACATTTAGCAAAGGATTGACAAAGATTTAAACATTTACCAACGAATTGAGGAGAATTTAATTACTGGCCTTAAATGCGTTCTTCGAGAGACTAACTGAAAGCATTTTTTGTATAGACTAATTTTAAATTTAACTTCCAATTAGAATGTAACTTTAAATGTAGTTTTGTTAGAAGTTAAACCAGAGTTTGAAGTCAGCTCAGTCATGGAGAAGTTATGGGAAGGGAAATATTGACTAGGTTCTGTGTGTGGGATATAAACTTTAAATGAATTTCGATTTTGAAATCAAACCATGACTAACAAGCACTAGCTTTTGAAAATCTGTACATTTTTGACAAAGTTGTGGCAGAGCCAAAAAGTTATGTTAGAGCAACAAAGTTAAGTCAGAGCAATAAAACATGAATTTGTAGATAGAACTTTAAATGTATAATTCAAGTAGAAGTCAAATCCTGTTTAAAAAGTCCTTGATTTTGAAAATGGCATCACTTTCGACAAAGTTACGGTGTTGCAAAGTTTTGACATGTCGCCAAAAGCAATTTTTGGGTGTATAATTTAAACTTAATTGGATTTTCAACTTTAATTGCAGTTTAAAGCCAAATTAGTAAGCGTTTTTGAAGATTTGGTTTGATTTCGATATATTTATGGATTTAGTTAGTTTTGCAAAAGACCATAAAAACATTTTTGGGTGTATAATTTTAATGCGAATTTGAGCAGGAATTTCTAGCTTGCTCGATAAAAAAAACCTTGTTAAAATGGAGGAAATGGGGTCGCTTAAAAAGCATGAGAAATAAGTAAAAGCAATGAATAAATAAAAAATGAAGTGGAATATTCGGAGTGACTCGTTCGATATGAATGAAGTTATTCATAATTTACAGTTATTGTTCATAAGTAATGCGTTCCACTTAAGCTCGACAATCGTTATCGATTGGCCAATGCAAATCATGCATGCAAAAGCTAATATACACACACACACACATATATATATATACAGAAATGGCAACGCTTTGAATTTATGCATTGTACTAACCGAAACTGTACTCAGTCTAGAAGCTCCCCGTTAAACGTTATTAATACCTACCCCTATATAGAACATACATCCCCGATTGCTTCCCTCAAAAATCTGTCTGTTCCCCATAAATCGATAAATTTTATTCAGTTCCATTTGTCGGCTTCCGCCCTTCTCCCGTTCGCCCCCCCGCTTAGGACTTGCGTTGGCGCTTAACCCATATAACAGAATTTGTAGTACAGTGTGCCCCCCTCGCAGTGCACACAGTCGTTTTCTTTTTTATTCTTTATTATTAAAGCCACCCTCTGTTTGCTTCGTGTTTTTTTTTCGTTTTTTGTGTTTTGTTTTTTTTTTTATCTTTTTATGTTTACATTGCTTTCCTTTTCTCCGCTTTTGGCTTCTTGTGCACCGTTATGACAATAATTCCGTATTTGTGTTTTACTCGCTGCGTGCTGCGTTTTCCTTTATTTTTCCTGTTCCATTTTTTGTCTTTATTTCCTTCTTGATTTTGCTCTTTTGTCTCCTTGTCAATTGCCGTTTGCTCGACAGCGGTACAAATATTTTTTTATTGTCGTATTGTTGCCACAAATATTGTGGCCCAGATAGCAAATTTTGGAAGAAAAAAAGCAAACAATGGAGTTGGGTTCTCCGGTCTTGATTAAAAGGCTAATAAATTGTGAGATCATTTGGGCAATTTAAAAGAGGAGCGGGAGATTTTGTAATTGAGGGAAACGCTGCTGACAGCCAGATAGTATCTGGTAAACCGCAAATCTAAAGTCAAGGACACCTGGCTAAATACCCTAAAGTTGTAAAATATTTCGAGTCGCTTAAAACCAGCCATTAAATTAAGTGCAGCATATTTTGCGGAGTGTCTTTTGAATTATTTTAGCGTTGCTTCAAAGTATGCAATTAAATTGGATTCTTGATAATTGCACAGAATAAAGAAGAATTAGGAAATTCTGAAAGGCAGAAGATTCTATTGAGTTTGATCAATTTGCTTTAAACTAACCGTCCGTTCTTCTGTCTGTCTATGACTTAGAATATATAATCATTTATACCCGCATTTGGCAAAGTTCTTAAATTGGAGTGCAACAAATCGATAACATCGATATTTGCAAATCGATAAAACCATTTATCTCTCTTCATATTAAAGCTAAAGATACGAAACTTGGTTAGTTTTTTGCTGGTGATGTGCTTTAAAGATTGGTATAATTAAATATAATTGCCAAAATCGACTGGTGGACTTAAAAATTCCTTCTGAAAATGCTTCAACTTTTGAAAACTTACAGAGGTAATATTTTAAAAAGTTTAGTCTACAAAGTTAAAAGGTCGAGGTTGATTTTTCAATTGTCGCCCACTCACTGCTGTTTATGAAGTTTTTACTTTACTAAATATAAAATATCAGCGTTTATTTTATGACTATAAATTATATAAAATAACAGCTGAAGCTTTTTCTGTATATCTAACTTAATTCTCTTAACCAAAATATCCCCAAAGCAAGTTTTTTTGCCAAATGCTATCAGCTGGTTTAACTTCGGCTTACGATTATTTCAACTGAATAATTTGCACTTGTTCCTTATGATAATTATCCCTTTAATTAAGAATGTAACTTTTAATTATTTCAAGAGTTTTCCTTGGAGTTTCATAGCTCTGAAATCGACCTTAGGCCAAGCAATTAAAAAACTTATCAATTGCCAGACAGCTGCTTAAAAAATGCATGGATTATTCAGTAATTTATGACCAGCCTTGCACAGTCGCCCTGTGGGTCATATATATATATATATATATATATATACATATATATATATGTATATATATTTTTATCCTCTTCTGCCTAGGGCTGTGTAAAATAATGAGAGAAATCCTTCATTACGGCAATTCCCGCGCGGCTCTTATCGATGACATTTTATGAACCTCGAGCAGAGTGGCTCCTGCTGCGTGTCATGTTGCAATAATTATGGGGCACATATGCTTGCCTGCTGACTTGTGCGCGAAATGAGCAATTTGAGACCCAACTACTGTGGCTCTTTACCACAAACCCCACGTGCCACGCCTCGTTTCGACTGCGCCAACTTTCTGCAGCCTGATAACAATCATTGAGCTGAATGGGAATGTGGATCCTGTGTGTGTCGAGCTGAGTTCCGCTGTAAAACTTTTTCACATTTTCTATGGCAGGCGAAAAAGTTCAAGGACATTTGTGTTGGCTTTTCACCAAGTAGAGGGATGGGGGGGGGGGGGGATTCGGGGTAGCTGCTTGTTTAACTTGTCTGTGCGCTCAATATTGCATTTTCGATTAAGGCAGCTGTGTAAACTGCATTTGGGTGTGTACATTTAATAATGCGGCTTGTGTTCACTCGATGGTGGGAGATGTGTGGCCAAAACTTTGCTTGTCGGCCCAAAAGCGATAAGGCCGGCAAAAGTTTCTGTGTTGCCTGGCAAAACTGTGTTGTTAGTGAATTAAATTTGTTAAGTTAGAATTTGTAAAAGCAACTTGGAAATGCTGAGAATAAATAAATGAACAAGAAAGTTAAAAGTTTGATTTTAGAATCAAAAAGTGAAATAAATATATATATATATATAGATTTATAGACAGATATAGATATATTATAATTTCTTGACTTTAGAAAATAAAAGAGAAAATTCAGCTTTTAAAAGGAAAAGGGATGTGAAGAAAAATTGTTTTAAAAGAAGTTAAGCTGAAACTTGAGAATTAGTTTGCTAAAAGAAGTTGCGAATTCTAAACAGAGATAAAGTTTGAAGGTTTAGTTTTGTAAGAACTTAGATAGTTTTTATTTTAATGCAGTATAAATTATATAAAATAACACTTAAACTTTGTCAGTGGGAAAACTAATAAAAAATGTTGTGCGAGTTAAAATTTTCCATAGATCTAACAATTATCTTAACCACAAATTACACAACTCTTCTAATATAAATAGCATTCACACACACACACACACACACACTCGCACACTTGTTATTAGGCAACTCTCTGGTCTAATTGCAATATAATAATTATATGATATCATATTGTATATACATATATAGTAGGCATTATATGGATATCAGTCGAATCACTTCGAATTTCAAAAGAATCAACGCAACTCGCCCCCTATTTAATTATATTAGACTGCAATTAGCTCTACGCTTCAGCTTTTCAGTAAACAACCCCACAAAAAGCGGGTGGACAAAATTAAATAAATGCGTGACTAATTAGATACCCAGTAATATTAAAAAGCACATTTCAGGAGAGTTGAAATGAATAAAATAATTTTAATATAATGTAAATAAGATTAAATAAACAAAAAATTGATTGCAATTCACCCCTGAAATGAAGCTTATCTAAAGGGTATGCAAATGAACGCTCCATTAACTGCATAGTCTGATGATGTCATCAGAGTCACCCTTCTCTAACAATTCTCTGGTCCACCCTCTACCCCGCTGCCCTCGCATTTAGTTACCCTGTTTTAAAGTGCGTTGAACTGGTGCCAAGTGAAAACGCCCCAATGAACTACATTCCAGGGTGGCGCCAGCCAAAAAAACAAAGTCTCAGCACGTGCGCCGAGGGGAGCACTTGGGATGCGAGGGATGAGGACATCAGACCAGTTGGCGTCAGGGTGAAAAATAGCTACGCACTTTTTTTGATAGTGGGTGGAAGTGGGTGTTCGTGGGTTCTTGGGTTCTTGGGTCTTATGTCTTAGGTCAGGCGACAGCTGCCGCAATCTGTTGACTCATTTTAACGGATTTTTATACTCTTCTCGCCGAGGAGATAAGGAGAAAATTGCAACTTACTTCTTTTTAGGTGTGTGTTGTGAAAATATTATGGAGAATACAAATATTGATTTGATTCATATTTTATTTAAATGAAATTGAATACATATTAAAATTCAAGTTTGTTTGGTTTGCAATAAATTAAGAAAAGAAAATAATTTTTTATTCAATAATGTTGCACAATAAGAAATAAAAATCACAAATAGTTACATAGTATACATCTCGTTTAGGGACAATTGGTGGATTTATCGACATATATAGTGAGAGTGTTAAATCCTCAGTGTGCCGTTATTTCTTTGGTTGACTTAATAAGGCCACAACAATTTCGACTATTTATTTATTTATTTTTCGCCTCCTGTCTTGCAGGATTCGGCTGCGTCGCGCATATCGCGCCTGGATGGCATCTCACGGATACAAGCGCCTGGCAGATTCGGTTGGGGCGGCTCCTCTTCCTCCTCCACCTCCCACATACGCCCACCCGTCGCAACAAAAAGTAGCACACAAATCTTTCGCAAGCCCGCATTGCCCACCAGCAGCAGCAACCAGAGCAACACCAACAAATCATCGCGTCCAATCAGCTCGTATCATCCAACGGCGGCGCCACTGCACGACCTGGAGGCCAGCATTAAGAAGAGCGCATCCGGCGAGACGCTGAATAATGCTGTGGGGCAGGTAAAGGCAAAGTGGACGAGCAGCGTGTTCAAAAAGTACTTTGGACCGAGCAAGTTGACAGCTCCAACAGCAGCAGCAGCAGTGGGTGGAGCAACTGCCTCCAAGTTGATGACCAGTTCGCTGCCACAAACCCCGCTGCCAGCGCCCAAACAGTTGACCAGCAGCACACCCATGTCGCTGATGCGCTCCGAGACCTTTGTTTGCGACGAGGAGAAGCACAAGCATCAGCAGCAGCAGCTGGAGGAGGAGGAGCAATCGATGCAGTCGTCTCCACATCGTGGGCAATTGGAGCATACGCGACTCTCCTGCATTGGACCTAGACGCACCATGGACATGGATGCAACTAACGTTGGTTTAAATCGCACGCGTCCAGTTATTGACTCACCGGATAAACAGCAGCAACAGGAGCATCCGGAGCAGGAGCCACTTACGAGTCCTCAAGGATTGGCGGCGGATGCCACACAAATTGTGACCGATGTCAGCGGCATTCGCAAGGATCGAACTCATCTTGTCCTCTCGGCCAGCTGCTGCAAGTCAACGCAGCAGCCAATGGATGCCACCCAAATCTTGAGCGATACTCGAGCGGACCGCACGCGACCCATAATTTCCTCGCTCAGCACTGACCAAGCGGAGACAATGGATGCCACTTATACCGCAGCGAAAGAGAAAACCAGCGTCAATTTAAATGAGACCCTAATGCCCGACATAAATAAACCGATGAGTCTGCAGCAGACCCTCGATCTGACCAAGAGTATGGATCAATTGCCGCTGCTGGAGCACATGTCGATGCCCTCCGGCTTGGAATTGCCACCCGAATCCGATGAATTGGATGTGACACTAACGGCGCTGGCGCCAGACAAAAGTCACATGAAGCTGCCGCTGAACTCAACACTAAACACGGAACGATTGCTGGACTTGAGTGGCATCCAGTCGCCGGCACAGCATATGCAACTGCTGAATCTGACGCGGGAGTTGCTCCAACTGTCGCCACAACAACAACAGCAGCAGCAACAACAACAACAGCAGCGATTGCCCGGCACGAGACGATCGATGGCTGCGCAACATTCGCTGTTGAATTTGACGCCGCAGTCGGCAACGACAACGCCGCATGGGGCACGTTGTTACCACCAGCAGTCGCCTGTTCCGGTGCATCTGCTCTCACCGCTGCTCAAGTCGGCGCGCAGTGATCTCGTCCTGCCCACAAGGACACCCGATGGCGACACGCAGCTCCATTTGGATGCCACACTCAAGCGGCAACAACAACAACGCTATAGTTTTGGCCTGGATTTGCCGGATAGTTCGTTGGATTTGTCCATTGAGCTGGTGAACAATTCGTGTTCGGGTTCGCAGCAACAATTGTTGCAGTTGCAGCAACAGCAACAGTTGCTGAAGAAACAGCACAGCTTCGATTTGGATGAGAGTTTGGGCATTTTGACTCCCGACCAAATGAAGGAGTTCCTGGACTCGTCCTCGCAGCAGCAGCCCAATTCTAATCCCAATCTCAGCCATCAGCTGGAGCTGCTCGCTGCCCAGCACCAACATCACCAGCAGCAACATGTGCAACAACAACAGCAGCATCAACACTTGCAGCTGCAACAACAACACTTGCAGCTGCAACAACAGCTGCGACTCGAGCAGACCCCATCGCCGGAGGAGCTGCCTCTGGATCCCATAGAGCCGCAGCTACTAGTTGATTTGGCGGCGCCAGCGGCTGTTGCAGCTGCTGCAGTTGCTCCCATTGCAGCAAGCGCAATTGCAACAAGCGCCGCTAATCCGCAAACAAATCCCAAGCTGAGCAACAGTTTCATTACCAGCGTGACCAGTGTGACCAGCCTCGATACGGGTTACCAAGGCGATGGCGAAATGTCGCGTCCCGCCTCACGTGGCGCCGCCTGCGATCATTCGCCCAGCAATGGACCACATTTGGGTCGCGTCAGTCGGCAGCCAAGTTTTCCGCCACTGCCGGCGGCAGCTCCGATGCGTCGACAAGATCCGATGACCGATTCCGATTTCTTTACCGAATCCGATGCGGACGATGTGTTGCAGCGCGGCGATCGACGTGCCCAGGTCATCGATGGTCAGCTGTACGGGCCGACAATGCAGCCGAGTGCCTCGGTGCCGCAGCTGGAGGATTCTTGCATGGAGTCCTCGGGCATATTCACCGATGTCGAGAATCGCTGTGACGAAGAGTTGCGTCTGCCCGAACTGGAAATGGATGTGGAAATGGGGGAGGGGGAAATGGAATTGGAAATGGATCTGTCGCCCGACGATTCCACGCAAACGATGCGCAAGCATCAAGGTCAAGCGCAGAGAGAGCAACAACACTCTCAGTCACAGTCTCTCTCCCTCTCTCACTCTCACTCGCAGCAGCATCAGCAACAACGACCGCTCTCTTCGTCGTCGGCCGCAACGACGCTCTCCAATCGCACTTCGTATTGCAGCGTCGACGGCGGCAGCGCCAAAAGCTTTTGCGACGAAGCTTTTAACGAAACGACGACGAGCAGCGTCTCTTCGCAGCAGCAGCAGCAGCAACAGCAGCGATCGTCGACGCTTTCAGTACAGCGTGCAGCGTCGCCGCGTCCACACGCGTCCACATCCGCATCCGCATCGTTAACGTCGCTTGCGACCAGCACCGTTGAGAATCCACAGCAAACGCTTTCGTCAAACTCCTCGACGACGTCGTCGTCGCTGTCGTTGCCCAAAACAAAAACGACGCCAACAAGTGTCAAACAAAGTCCGGCAAACAAAACGAAACAAAAAGCGTCGCCAAGCGTCGCTCGCAAAGCGCATACGCCCAATAAATGGGATGCCGTTATGCATAAAATCGCTAGCAATAAATCAACAATCAAAACAAATTACAATGATGTGAAATCCAAAGTGTCCACGACGCGCAGCATGGCAGCAGCAGGATCGGGTGCAGCGGCGTCTGTAACTCCTCCATCACCAGCCAGCAGCGCCGGCAGTTCGCGAATTAGTCCCACTGTGCGACGTTCGCCGGCTGCTGCTGCTGCTGTTGCTGCCAGTGTTGTAAAGCGCAGCGGCAGCAGCAGCGCGAGGCCGACGTCAATGCGGCAGCCACAGGATAAAGGCTCTGTTGGCGTCGGCGTCAGCGTCTTTGCGCGTCTCTCCAAGTCACCAACTTCGCCAACTGCAACAACAGCAACAACAACAACTGCAAAAGCAGCAGCGAAACGTTTGCAGCCAGTGTTGATGAAACGGTAAGTGAAACAGTTAATTTGTTTTAATATGTAATATGGGGAAATTCTCTCTCCTCTGGGATATTCTCATTCCATTTGACCGAGCATCTTGTGCTGTTGTCAATAAAAATCTTATCTGCTTATCAGCTTTTGCCGAATACGTCTTATCAATTGTTGCGACCGTCCCTTGATTGGTTTCTTGTGTTCCACATTCCTCAATTATAATCGCTATCAATCGCTGTTAATGGCCATCGTTCACCTGCAGGCGATAAAGTCTACATATATATATATATATATATATATATATATATATATATAGGTGCGACTAGGTTGTACATTAAATTAATTGAGTTCAGGGTCAGTAACGAGTTTAAATTAAAGTGCCTGAATTGTTGTGTTACAATGTTGAACCATTAGATGAAGGCTGTAAGCCTGAAAGATTATTTAAATATATAATTTACTTTTATTAAATTGCGTTTAATTTAATTATTATTCGCTCGTTGTTTGAGTTGTTTATTACTTATTGATAAGCATTTGAATGGGGGAAAAAACGATTACAAATATCTAAATTATTATATATTATATATAAATATACCTTGACATATTATTAATCAGCATCCTGGTTTGCTTTACCTTAGTTAAACAGTTAGAAGCTCTCCTGATAATAATAGTGGTTTTAATTATTTACCCAGTTGGTCTGATGTCATGCAATTTGTTGTGCAATTTTCGTGCAAACATCTGAATGTCAAACATCAACAAATTAGTAGTCACACTGGGCCTGACAAATAGACTTCAATATGAGGAAGAGAAACAACAAGTCCAACGCATAACTCATCCCCCCTTTGATCTCGCTCCACAACCTAGTTAAGCACAAGTTGGGTGACCCTAAAGTCAAATTCAACTATTTACGAGAGAAGCGAGAAGCGAGCAGAGTGAGAAGTGAGCGGAGCCAAACCAAGCGAAGTGAAGCAAAAAGCGATGTCAACTTTTAGTACAATTTATTGGACCCGTGTCGTGTGTATTAAACATCATTTGTCTGGGCTCGTGCCCCGCCCCCTCCCTCCCCTCGACCTCGCCTGGCGCCTAGCACTTAAGCATAAATTAGGCTGGGTCCAGGGGTGGTGATGGGGTTTTAGGGAGACAGAGAGAGGGATTATTTTGCGTATGTGTGCGTTGTGCTTAATTTCACAGCAATTTTGTTTTGTGGCATTAAAAAAAAAACGTAGTTTAGCCCCACAAACATTTGTTTTGTCATGTGAAGCGAGTTCCGACCAAAAAGGGGCGGATTGTGCATTATACTAATTAATACCGAAAGACAACAAATTAAGGGAAGTAACAGTGAGAAAACAAGAGAGATATAGATAGAGAGAGAGAGAAAGAGAGTGTTGAATTGAAATCGCAAAATATATTTCCACTGAACTTTGACTTTATTGTTGTGTTTGATTTTGATATTTTTTTTGGTTTTAGATGTTCCAAAAAAAAAAAACAGCAAATGCTCAATTACTTTAATTGCGAAGAGACCTTCGCTTACTTTTGATTTTTATATATTTAATTATTATCGTATGTTTGGCATTAAAATTATTTTTACTAGAGAATTGCAACATCAAAAAATAGTTGGAAAAAATTTGTAAACATAACAGATGGATTCAATGAGCAACCACAATAACAACAAATATAACAACAATAACAACAACCGCAAATTAGCTGCAAAATCTTTGACGAGCTTATGCCATATCTCTTGCTATCTCCCTCTACCCCTCTAGCTCCCTCTTCTTCTCACTCATTGTTGTTTGTCTGTGCGACAACGAGTTATGCACTCTTTATTTATTTGTTTCGGCTTTTTAAGCACATTTATTTGATAAAATCATTTATATTTATTTTCTTAACTCATTTAATGCATTAAGTTTAGTAAGCTGTTAACACGTTACAAAAAAGTAAGCAAAATTTATTGTTTTTACACTGAACTCATTACAAAATGGATAAAACCATACATCGATCAAGTTTATTCCATTTAATTGATAGCTTTCGCGAATATCGATAAAAATCGATTTTGTATATCAATTAACTGCACAGTTTTAAGGAAATATCTTTCTTAAAAAGAATGCGTTTACCTTGATATAATTTTGTTCATCTATAAAAAAATTCATCAAGATTGACGAAAAAAGCGATGGAAAATGGAAAATATGATAACATTGAAAAGCGGAATCGTTTTTTTTTTATATATAAGGGTATTTAATCGTCCATATCTAGTCGATAGTCGTTTTTATTTTCCTAGTATTTAATAGACAAATTAAATAGAGAATAGCAAAACAAAAAATAAATAAATTTGTTTTTCATTTAACTAATTGGCCATCAACAAGAAGTTTGGCAAGAGCGCTCTTTGATGATGATTAACACAAATGAAAATTATCTAAATTATTTATCTTTAATGGACAATAATCCATCAAAGTTTTGAGCTGCGCATCCAACTTGACATGCAATAATTCAATGCTAAATATTGATTTGTTGTTTTGTTGTTGTTTGGTTTTGCTCAACAATTGAAAAGCCACAAGAACAACAAAAACAACAAACACAAAACAAAGCAGCCGCTCAATTACAAAAACAGTTACAAAATTACACACATTTGTGAGTGGGTGTTTGTGTGTATTTTGTCATATTTAGCGAGAAGATTTCTCAGAAAGAAAAAATAAAGCAACTACTGTGAATTGTGAATGGGTTGGGTGTGAATGTATCTTAAAGTGTGTTGAGCTATTTTTTTTTTTTTTTCGTTTGCCTTTTTTAGAGTGTGTGAAAAACGCCCAAGCTCTGTATCTACGTATATATGTATTTGTGTATCTGTATCTATGTATCTGTGTATCTGCGTATTTGCGTCAAGTCAAGCAAAAGTTTGAGTCTTATTTATTTTGCGCACTTATGCGAAACATGTTGAAGATATTATCAGCTGAAATGAAGCCTTCAAATATGTTATTACTATTTGATTTATTCGCATGGAATTTCACATATCACTGAATATTGTATTTATTATTTGAATTCCTATGCGTAGTAAATTTATGGTTTTTTTATTTATATAATTTTCTGCTCCACATGTGGAGGATTCTAATTGTTAGCTTCAATCAACACGATCTTATGAGGTCATTTACAAGTATATATAGTAGTATGTATAGTAGTATTTATAGTATAAATATTAGTTATGCTAATCCCAAGCGCTGATGACACACAATTGTGTGTTTCACAATTTGTTTACGACTCAAATATAAAGTGAGCTAATGTTCGAAGCGTCGACCTTCAACTTGGATGAGATAACCAAAGCCACAAAAGTATAGACAAAAATGCATGCACTTTGACTGCAATTTGATAACTAGACTGAACTTGAAAACATAATCTATTTTATTACAATCATAAAAAAATCTATTTTTATACATATCAAGTATTCGTAAAGCAAAAGGCAACAATTGATACAAATTTGAGTTACATTTGGCAGAGGGTGTTCGCATTTGTAGTGCAGTGTATTTATTTATATATACATATGTATAGCAATATCCATCTGAGGTTAGTTCTTCTAAAACTAACTTTTTTATTTAGCTCTCAGATTGGAACAATTAAAATTTGGCTTATTTAAAATAGCCGTTTTTTATTTTATATATAAAAAATAAAGTTTCCTACGTCTTCTCAAATCAAATATCTCTCCATAAGTTGACCTTCAACTTTATTCCCCAAACAATCAAGTTTTCATCTCTGCATTTGCATTATTCTAATCAACATCATCGTCATCATTCTCGAAATAATTGATAAATATTTTAGCATATCATAAATACAAATTAAAATACAAATTGCATGGAAATTTAATGAAATTGCCAACGACATTGACTAAAAGTCTTCCAGTTTTTCACATGATTGCGCCGCTCCCAACTGTCAGCTAAGCATTGTCAAACTGATTTTTAATCAATTTATGTGCGGCTCGACATATTTCCCATTTTCCCAGTGGTCAGACAACATAAAGCCACAACAAATGCCATTAGAGACTGTGCTGAGACCAGAGAGCTTAACTCAAATTGTTCGATATTTGGAAAAAGGAAGGCATAAAATGTTGACAACCAAAAAGACCAAAGTAAAAAGCAAACAGAAACTGCCAAAAAACTACACAACGAGAACTAATTGCTTGTTTTCGGTTTTGGGGGAAGGGAGACGACAACGTGTTAGTTTCTAGATAAAAACAGAGACAGCAACAAAAATATGGTTGGGCATGAAAAATAGCCATAAATTTGAACAAGGTCAACTTGGGCAACCTGGTAGATTAGAATAGAACAGAGAGCGACGATTAAGCAACACAAAGAATCACAAATGAGAAACTAAAAATAAATATTACAAATATTTACTTTAAGTTTAAAATGTAATTATCGACAGCAGCAGCAGAGAGTCGAGTCTCTTGTGAAAATCAAAGCTGACTTGTAAGTTGAGCATTTGTTGCTGCAGCAGAAATCCAATGCAACAAAATTTATGCCTTGTAAGCGGATTCATTAACACGAGTCTGTGAGAATTTAATGAATTTTTTTTTGTTTTATTTATTTTTGTTGTTTTTTATTTTTTTTTTTGTTTCTTACTAAGTACAGCAAACAAGTCGCTTACGCGATTGTCTTACATACATATATAAATATATGTGTCGATAAAAGAGAATGTAACACTTCAAATGGAGAAATTTACAGTTGCAAATAATCCTCAATAAAAAGTTAAGCTAACGGTAAAAACTCTCAACAGAAGATCCGTAAAAATGAAGATTAGCAAAAAATGCACATAATTTAAATATAATCAAAAAATAATATAAACTTAATCTAATCTAACTATGCTGATTTAAGCAACTCTTTGAGTTGAGTATTTCCGGTCTGCGGATATTCAAAATTCCTGAAAAGATTCTCATAATTAGATTATAATCAAAATAAGATAAAGTAATTTAGTGTTGTGAAACTAAAATAAGAAAACAGCATAAAATAAACTGTGAGCAAGAAGAAACTTTATGGAGATCATTAATATTAAAAATCAGACAACTTTAAAATATTGAATCAGACGTTTATCATAAATTTGCTAACTCACTTCATACAAATACTTCACATACACAAAAAAGAAGCTGTAATTATAAACTATAAAGTAATTATAAAGTAATTTAAAAGTAATGATGTAAACAATAAACACCTCAATCAGCAGAAAAAAAGAAGAAGAAAATCTATGAGACTTAATAATGTGATAAGGTTTATTCAAGCAGAGTTAATAAATATAAAATTACGGATTGCATCTTTATGTTTATATTTATGATGTTTTTTATGACTTTGACCTTTGAGCGATGCTGTCGATTTAATGCTAATGATCATGACTGGCCATTAAATGCCACTGATGGGGTTTATCAGGAGTAAAAGTTATCCGTCATATGTTCTGCTGGTAAAAAGTTAAAGCTGACAAATCGCATTGAATGTTAATTAACCTATCTATCATCACGCCACAGCAAGTAGTTGTGAGATGTGCTTGCCACAGATATGTATCTGTGTGCCTCTCTCTCTCTCTCTCAAAGCTGTAAATCAATTGTGAAGCGCACTCCTCCGACCCAGACCCCAGACCCAGAGTAATGGAACCTCCGACTTGGAGCCATGGTGGCAAATATTCGTAGCGCTGTTTTGACAAGTGTCACGAGAGCTGTCAACACGCGTTCCGCACACAGCACTCAACACTCCACACCCCGCACTCCGCACATGAAATACATGCAAAACATTATTTTACCACGACACCAAAAAAGATGAAGAGTTTCGATAATGATCAACGCAAAGATGCCCTGTGGAATGTTTTGGGTGTTGGGGAATTTTCAATTGATAAAAATGTGTAGGATGCAAAAGGCAGTTGAAAGATGTGAACAATGATTAAAATGAAAGATAGATAGATAATAGGGTAATCAAATTCAGATATGGATAGAATAAATTGGTTTGGGGTAATATGATTATGTTGGGTTAGGTTAGGACGGAAAAGCAAAGAATAGCATGGGTTAGGTTAGGGTTGGATAAGTTACAAAATTATAGAAAGTTACAAAGCTATAAAACAGGTTAGCTAAAGATAGACCTGAATATGAAAGGGATAGTAAAAAAATAAAAAATATAATACAAAAAATAGTTGTCAAGGAATTCAAATATTAATGTTAGATAAAACAACCACTTAATCTAACTTTTGCTGTTATCGCACATTCCAATTGTGTCGAGTATATCTAATCGGTAGTCCAAAATATAATATCAAATTTATTTATTTAAGCTTATCAGTCTTGAAGGTTTTTGTTTTTTTGCATTTTATTGATGGAAAATTTTGAATATTTTATGTTACAAAAATGCACAAGAAAAGTTCCAAATATAATTAAAACTTCACGATACGAAAATTAAAAAGCGCCTAAGTTGTAAAAGTGCTTCAAATAATTAAAGTTTATATTAAGTCGGTTCTCTTTGAAGTCCATAATTGTTTTTTTATAATGTAAAAAATATTATCCTTATGTATTTCTTTTTTTTATGGTTATGTGTTGCATACCACTTTTGTGCTGGGTACAATTTTAATGCACCTGAACTCTTTGACGCCCACAAAAAATGCATGCGTCGTTGTTGCAATTAAAAATACAACCAGTATTTTCTTTTTTTTTTTTTTAAATTTGCTGTACATTTTTGCTGCTGTTTGCCTGTTGTTGTAAACACTCACTTAAATTCATCTTATGCAACATTTTTACCCAGCTGGGCAAATGCGTGAAATATTTAAAAACCGTAACAAGCTAAACGCACATGTGTTTTTTTCGCTTATTTTTTGTTGTTTATAATTTTGCAGTACAACGACACTAAAGCGATTTCCTCCTCCCCCCTTTGCCACCTATCCCCTTTCAACCGGTGCCGCCGTTTTTAATAGCGTCGAACTGAACAAAAAAAGGTACAAAAAACTACAAATGGCAAACGTGTTTTTTAAGCAAAAGGTTGAAAAGTAGCTACCAATTTTATCCAAGCGAATTCCCCTCACCTGACCCCCTCCGCCTCACCTTTCACTCCAGCTGCCCTCATCCCCCACGTCAGCGCTTCGAATTTGTTTTTTTCTTAGGTTCATTTTTTGGTCTTTCGTCTTTTTGCACCTTTTGTTTACATTTTTAATAAACAATTTTGTGCATAACAACATTTTGCGGCAGGCAAAAATTATAAATTTGGTTAATCGTTTTGTTTTAAAAATGTTTATAAATATTAAATTGGCTGCCAGCTGCGGCTGAATTTTTGATATTAGCCAAGAATTTATGGACTGAATGCGAAATAAATTATGGCAAATTATCTCTTTTATTAAGATATTTTTTTCATGGCCAGAAAAAGTTCATCAATATCTCAATCCAAGTGGAGCAGATTTTAAATTTGTCCAAGCGATAAAATTGCAACAATACTAAAATTTTAATATCGATTTTGAAATTTGTTGTTGCTTCTTTTTGATGATATTTAATTGAGTGCTTTGATTGCACTGCTTCCAAAAAATGCGCTCAGCGGAAGTTTTTTCAAACCAAAAAAAAAGAAAAAGGAAAATTACATGTTGAAACGGAAATGGTCACAAAAATAGCATTTAAATAGAGCATGAATTGATTTTTTTTACCGAAACTTGTCGAAAGAAAGCTTAAAAATAATATACAAAAAAAGATGTAAATAAATTTGTGTAGCCTAATTACGTAATTACGTGTTGATAGAAAAACTTAAATTTCACATGTTTTTTTGAATAAAATATTCACAGCCAAAAATTCAAAAGTCACAAATTGTGAATATATTCATAGAAATGTGAATGCAAATGAAATGTTTTGCTGTTTACAGGCGGAGCAAACAGATGAGCAAATTTGCATACACTTTCAGCAAAAACTATGCAGAAAAGGGTAACTTAAGTTGAGATATGAATATTAGCCACAAAAAGCAGGGTGTTAAATGGAAAACGGAAGATGTACTTTACCGGAACCCGACCTGAAAGTTACCGAAAGAAACGAATACTTAATAAAAATCTGAAACCAATCCAAAATTTATTTAATGTTATATTCTCATCAAGTGGATTTGTGTTTCTGTCACTTTAGTTAAGACTAACAGGGTATCTGCCAGTCACGCAAACCTTGTTATGCATTTGTTTGCGCAGCAAATGTTGCAAAAGTTACACGACGATTGTTGGCAATTGAAAGTGTCGAAAAAAGTTTATTCCTTATACCACAAAAACTGAAACTTTTCGCCAGTTCTTAACATGGCTTAAACTAACACCCCCCGCACCTCCTTAAAACTCTGTCGATAAAATGCAATTTGAAGCTCTATTTGCGCTGGTAATTTGCAAGTGGAAAATCAACAAAAGAGTTTAACTAAAACTTGTTGTGCGGGTAACAAACCGAATTTCAGTTGATTCAAGCTTGAAACACACACATTTAAGCAATATGTAAATTTATGTTAATATATATATATGTATATATATATATATATATACTTGAGATTATGTATGTATTTCTGGCTGACCCTGAACTTGTGGCCGCCTTCCCAGTTGAGCCAGTTGAGCCCCAAAAATTGAGTGTCGATTCTCAAAGTCGTTTTTTCTCTTCTGTTTTTTTTTATTATTTGGTGTGAATATTTTTACGCTAATCAACGATCGTCTCTTTATTTATGGGCCTCACTTGTGAATGTGTATTTTTCGGCTCAATAAAAATAAATTCACATCAAGCGCTTGCTGGATTCCGGATTACGTATTTTGTTTTTTTAATGTTCATTCTGTCGTAGGGTATTCCAATTTTGTGGCGAACTTTGTTGCACATTGAGATGTCTCGGAACTCATTAACTATATATATTCTTAATCAGCATAAACATCCATCTGACTGTCTGCTTTCCTGTCTATCTGTTTCTATGCAAATTACCTTGTTGAAACTTGTTATTTTTAAGATATTCTTCTGCAGACAGTGTATGAAGCTGTCATCGGAATAATCAGACGAAAGATGAATAACTTTTTTGTTTATATCTTGACTAAATTCACAATTTTATTTGATTTATTTTATTGTATTATTACATATAAAGAGACAATGCTCAACATTAATCTACTATTTCTTATAGTTGTCAAATTTTAATGTTGGCAGTTTGTCTCCGATCTGCAAGGATATTCAATATTCGGTTTGCCACACGCATTTTTTTTCTTGTTTTTTGTTTGCTTTATTTTTAGGGCGGCTTCGTTATATATATTTATGAGCCACAATTTAAGTCGAGTCGCAAACGCCGTTAATGCCTCATAGCACGTGGCTCATAACACAAATTGTTGCACTACAAAGTGTCTGCAAAGCCATAAAGTAAAAATGTTGAATGTTCTGCAAAAGCTTCGATTTAAAGGTAAAAAAAATACTGATTAATGAAAGGAAAAAATGTGTAAAATTAAAGATACAAATAGAGTTTATAATTTTGTATTGAATTGTTTTATTTTACGTTGATATTGAGAACATTGATTATGAAAATTTATCGTTAGAAAAATGAGCGAACATATTTTCTAATTTCTAATTTTCTGCACAAATAAAAATCTTTAAATTAATTAATCTTGGGCAATCATGTGTTGTATTGAATAACAAATTGAATTTTAATCTGTAAAATATGTCATAGAAAAACCTTTCAGCCAATCGAGTGTGATAAATGACTTATTGGCCGAATCTGAATTCAACGACCTAAAAAATGGCAAAAACAAAACAACAAAAAAAGCTGGTTTAGGCTTAACGCATTCTAACGAAAAACTATAAATCCCAAAAATTCACATTTGCATTTAACGCTGTAACGAGTTTCATTGAAAAAACAATTCAGAATATATTTTTAGGTCTTTTGACATTCATTTGTGCGTTTTTGTAAGCTTTACATTTACATTTAAAATATACGTTTTTTGTGGTTTTTGATAACGTTATTAATTTTGCTGCCTTTTTGCGAGGCATTCATTTGACAGCTTTTTGTGTGAGAAAATGACAATTTAAATGGGTTTCCCCAATTAGGCATGTAAACAATTTACATCCGCCCAAATGAAGTCAAGTCAATGCTCATTTAATGTATTATTTTATGGACCTAATTATGGCGATCAAGTAAGCATTACAGTGCCTGCAAAAAAACAACAAACAGCTTCATTTATAATTCAGAGCTTCGACAATTATTTCTGTCTTTGTTGGCTTTTGCTTTAATTTTTGGTTCTCTCTGCTTACGTAAGACAACTAAAATATATATTTTCTTGAAAAAAATAAAACTTTTAATAATTGTATTTTTAATGGGTTCATTAAAAAAAGAGATTTTATTTTTATTTTATAAATACAAAAATATTCTAAAAAAGTACAAACAATTATCTTACTTTATTCATCACCAATTCCCAACTTTTGCAGCTATATGCGAAAATTATGTCCTTTTTTTTAAATTTCCATTTAAGCCAAACTCCTGTTTTGTCGTTATTCGACGAAATTCAACAGCCATTCAATTTAAATGGAACTGTCAGTTGCAATTCCTGTTGCAATTTGCCATTGCAGTTTTTTGCTATTGTCCATTAGTAATTCATAAAACCACAACAACAAAAAAATAATGTCCTGTGTGCTGCCTTCAATTTCCGTATAGCCTTGCATTTGGCCATAATCTTGAGCCATCAGAAAAAAGAAAATAAAAATGGTTAGACACATTTGCATGTTAAATTTATGCAGTTTGCTCGGTTTGTTCTTGGCCACAGTAATTACGAGGAACAGGGAACAAAACCACTTGTGAATCCGCTTATAAGAAATGTACAATTTGAAATTATAATCAAGTTAGTTTTGCTAGCCGCAAAATTGACGGTTTCAAACTTTCGACCAAGTTATCGTTGTGGCCAAATGCAAATTGTTTATTAGCCTTGGCTAACGTGAGCAAGCAAAAGGTTGTTGCCTAACTTTGCTGGCGTAAATATTATTTTGGCCAATAAATTGCACTTCTATTTGGACAGCGAAAGATGTGCTTAAGACTTGAAGGCTTAAAGAGTTGGGAAAACTAACTTTTCGGGCTCATTGCTGAATAATATTGTTGTGCTAAGAAAGTAATTAAAAGCTTGTAAGATGAGGCACAAACCTTGGAGTTAATTAGCCGTAAATTAAGCTGAAAATATTTAAATATAGAATTAGGTTTTAGGTGATAAAATTGGAGACTGCTTTTAGACTTGTTTATAATTAATTTTTTTTTTTATTTTATTTATTTTTTAATTTATTTGGAATATATTTTGTTAGTTTTTAGTTAATATATATATAAAATATAAGGTCAATAGTTATTTAGTAGATTTATATTTAAGATGTAATCCTTAATCCGTTGCAAGCTTTATTTTTGTGCCTCATTGAATTATGTGGCAGAAGGCACATACAAAGCTTGCCACTCTGCCACACATTAATATGTAATTAGCACCAGCTGAACCCAATTTACGTTAACCTTCAATTTGGTTTATTTCTTTGTTTTTTTTTTGTTTTTGTTTTTGTTTTTTTTTTATTATTATATAATGTTGTGTGGGGCACAAGATGAGATTAAAGTATTCATTACTTGTGCGCATCCAAAAGGAGCCCCACGGGTCCAATGCAATTTGATGGTGTTTTAAGTGCCACACCAAAAAAAGAACAGCGGAAAACAGCTGAAAAAGCTGGGGCATTATTTGTATGTCAGCTCATAAACATTATCATCTGATACTACAAATAGATATATATATATGTATATATATAAAAATTGAAACGATGAGCAGAAAAAGCCACAAGGCGACATTTGCACCACAGAAGTCAAAAAGCCGCAGGGAAAAGTCAACACATGCCACAATTTATGTGAGCGTGAAAACAAATTGCCCAACATTGGAAAAATTATTGCATAGATATGCAGAGTGGCAACCTGGAGGGGGAGGGGCAGACAAAATTCAAGTTGGATGCGCAACTGAGCTGAGCAATCTGTGTGCAACCTGATGACAAATCATGAATTTGTCACAGACACACCTGAGTAGTTGGCTTAGTTGAATGGAGGGAGTGGTGAAGTGTGGGGGAGAAGTTGAATTGAAGACGGCGTCAGAAATGACCATTCGCCTGCCACATGCGTCACGTGTGAGGCATTTACGCAATCAACGCACACAGCTTCTGTCTCTGCCTCTTTGCCCCTGCCTCTCGGCCTGCTTACCTCAGATGCTGCCCCTGACAATGCAGCTTCTTTTGTCTGCCATGTTTATTGTCAATACCCTGTAAATAGAGCTTGGCATGGGTATGCTGTGTTCTAATTCTATTGCAGAACAATAGAATACGAAAATTTAGTATTAATAGATTTAATCAAAAATATTTTCAGTAAAATAATTTTTTAAGTTTGTAATAATTTATTAAGTTCAATTATACGACTAATTTTTATTTATTTATTTATTATTTATTTGTTGTTTATGCTTTTTCTTTTGTTTTTTTTGTGTTTATATATATACATATTTAATTTTCTTAAGTTAAAATAATATCTTCATAATTGTATGTATCTTGTTTGAACTTATGGTAATTAACAAGATTTCTACTAAACATAGGGTATCTGGTAGTCTTGCATGAGAAAGCAATTTTGTGCTTAACTTAAGTTCAGAGATGAAATAAATTAAAAAATTTGCTTCAATTCTTACAAAATAATTTAACACTAGCAACTAATACTATTTCTGTCAAGTAGAGGGTATCCCATAGTCATATATCCTTACGCTATTTTTCTTCATCTGTATCGTGCTCAGGCACCTACACACACACACACACACACACACACACACACACACACACACACACACACACACAAGAGATAAAGTTTATATCTCGTATGCGTTTTCGCACGTTTCGCAATCGTATCTCGGATTGGGTGGGGCACATTGTGAGGCACTAAGAGTGTCAACAGTATCTGCCCCCGACTCCTGTTCTTGTCAGTTGCAATCTCACAGCTAGATATATATTAGTCGATATATCTCAGTGGACTCTGTCGCAAGCGGATTTCGACTTTTCGAATTTCTGTCGTGTGCCCCTTTTTTTGTTGTTGTTTCTTTTGTTGTTTTTGTTGCAGTCTCGAATATGTTTTACAAGTGAGTGAAATTTGTGTTGTGTCTTCTGCGCTTCTGTTTGTAATTCTTTCTACGTTTTTTTTTTGACTTGGTGATATTTGATTGATGTTCTGCCTTCTCCCATTTTTGGTGGCTCTTTATAAATTGGATATTAACTAATGAGCTTAAGTGATTTTTTCCGGGGCACATTTTGTCTGCGCCTTTTATTTGTTTCCATTGTGAAAGCGCCAGTTGAAAGCAAATACTTATTATCCAACTGGGGATTATGTTGTGAATTGATGTGTGGTGTATGTGTGTGTGTGTGTGTGTGTGTGTGTGTGCAACGATGTGTGTGTTCGTTCTGCAGACAATGAAATTAAAGAAGCTACTTTCTGCTGCTGTCTTTGGGATCTTTTCTTTATCTCTTTTGGTTGTGAAAGTCATTCATAAATAAGAAAATGCTTTAAATTTGGTTTCGATGTTAGTGTTTATATTGCTTTTAATTCTTAAGATCGATTTAGCAATGGTCCAAAATTCTGATACAGATTTAATTCTAATATCGCAATTATTTACTAAAAGAATATTCTTGAATAGGTCTATTGAATTTATGCTCAACTCTTTAAAAATGTGCTAACAGGTTATAATAAACTTGTGGAAAACTATGTAAAACGCAGAGGAAAGTATCTCCCCATAAGGTATATATATATTCTTGATCATTATCAACAGATGAGTCGATTTATCTATTTCAATTTGTCTGTTAGAATGTCGCTTTCTTAAAGAGCTGGAAACTTGGGTTGAGGACACTTTTTAGTCGAGTTTGCTGACCAGATTTTTACTAGTGCTAATTTATATATTATTCGTTTTAGTTTTGGATTAGCTAATTATGAGATTCTTTAGCAAAAACAAAATTATTAAGTAGAATGTATTTCTTATGAAGATTCTATCGAAAGTATTATTGGCCATTTGTTCAACAGTTTTGTTATGTTAAGAATGCTTTTTATTATGCTTTAAAATGTTGTTTAAGTGTCCATAAAGATAAGAGACCTTAATTATTAGAAAAAATGAAAAGCTGTCACGAATTTTCATTATAATAATTTTATATTTGTTTAATGCTTTGCTCAGCATGTTTGTCAACTATTATATTCCATTCCAAATACTCGCTGGCCATTAGAAAGCTTGCAACAAACTCAGATGCACCTGCCTCAATGCACACACACGCCCCCGCTCAGCCCCGCCCCGCCCACTTGGTCGCCCACGCAGCTGCTCCATATAGAAACAATATTATCTCTGGCTGACATTATTAGAGACACAAAACGAGAGTTTGCCAGCAGCGTGCAACATGCAGCAACAACAACAACAACACACAATTCCACACATGAATCACGTGGCGTATTTATAAAACACGCACACACGACAAAAATCAGCGCGGGACATCATCTGAATCAGAATCTGAATCTGAATACAAATAGGAATACGACTACAAATACGACTACAAATCCAAATCTGCCAGCAACTCGGACAAACTCTATTTTTGCAGCTCGTACGGGATTCGAACCGGTAGCCGCAGCCCAACCCGTAGTCGGACCCGTACCCGGTAGCCGTTAGGGCGACCACTTCACCGATGAAGCATCCAACGGGCGAAATTAGTTCAAATGCTATATTTAAAACTAGGACTGCCGGCAAAATGTTGCATTGTCGCACGCGTCTCACTTCCACGCCACACCACCGCCCTGCCTCATGGGCTTGCCACAAGTTTTCCAAACGATGCGCAACGCGTTGGAAAACACTTGTTTTCGGTTTTTTGGCTTTTCCGACTGCAAATTGTTGGTGTTGTTGTTGTTGTTGTTGGCATGCATAATGAATATGTAAATATATATATATATATATATATATATATATGTGTATGTGAATAGTATGTATGTATGTGTGTACAACACTGACCAGGTAATCGACACAAGGTGGGCATTGGAAAATTTACAGACCGCATAATGAGCTATTTAGGCTGCCTTGCGAATACCCTGTAAAAATAATGATGTGTAGCGGAATAAGCTACAGATTGAACCTAATTAATTAATCAAGTTTTTTAAATTATTTTATTATATTTTTAAATCACATATCAAATAATTGTTTTCAATTAAATACTATTTTAATTTATTTCCCTTAAAATTTTAAATATTTGTTAAACTTTCTTAGTTATTTTATGAGCAATTAAATTATTTCTTTAAATCAAATTAAAGTTTCTTGAATGTAACTTTAGCCTTTAACTAGTCAAAAACAGGTCAATTTCATTTTGGATTTCTCTCTCTTTCCCTCTCTCTCTCTCTCTCTCTCTCTCTCTCTCTCTCGTCTGCATCTGTATTGCTTATGCATATTTAAAGCTTTTCCAAGATTTACACCATATTTTCATTTATATTCAACGACTGTAGTAAAAATCACTCGATCAACTTTACAGAGCATAACCATGTCGTATATTATATGAGGCATGCCACTCAGTAATTGTTTGCAGTGCGGCAACCTGCTTTAGCTGTCTTCTTTGAATAGTTGCTGAAATGTGTTTACGCTTAGTTTCGTTCATTTTACACGGCTAGAAAACATAAACGGGCACTCGACCAAAACCAAAACCAAAACCGATGTCGGTTTGTAAGGCCTAGAATCAATTAGGTATTGTTGTTGTTGTTGTTATTATTGTTGTTGTTGTTGTTGTTGTGTGCTACATCCTCTTGAAAACTTTGCTTACTTTGTGGCTTTATGTTGTTCAGTTTTTTCTTCTTCTTTTGTTTTTGTTGCGGCTTGGCAAATATTTTTTACGTACGTCTTTCAATTAATACGAATAATGGACACTTTTTGCACCAAAAAAAAAATTTCCGCTCTCAAGTTCCAGCTGACTGCGCTAATGTTAAAAACAGACTTCTTTTTTTTTGTTTCCCAAATACCCTGTGGATATGAAAAGTGTGCAGAGGGGGGTATAATATATTTAGACTATGGGTTGCAAGATATTCAGTGATATTTCAATTAAAAATTGTTAAAAATTTGTGTTCTTGATTTTGATTTGAAATTGCTTAATTTTATTTTAAACAGAATAAATTAAAGAGATGAATTGGTTCCAATTTTTATTCGGCATTATTTATTTATTTATTGTCAACTAAAATCAGTCGACACCAAAAATAAACAAAATTAAATTTAAAATAAAATTAAAATTATATATAAATTCAATTTTCATGATTAGATTTAATGTCAACTCAGAATTCTGTCTAGCAAAATAGAAAATGACTTAAAACATAAAAGGAAAATTTATGTTTTTAAGTCTATCACAAATTTGTCGTTCGGCCTTTGAATTATCTCATGTAAAAATGACAATAAAAATGCGACTTTTCTGTTAATAAAAGCTTTCCACTTTAATCAACTCATACTTTAAGCCCAAAAACAGGGTATCTTCCTTCTCTGACTTCAGTCAAAAATTGTTTATCTTCTTTTCGAGCAGCCAAAATTCAGGGCGTATTTTATGTTTGCCCACAACCAACAAAATACACAAATATGTAAATAAATGTATGTGTTTGTGTGTGTGTGTGTATTTGTATATTCGACTGGAAAAACAAAGCAACATTAAATCGCTTACAAGAAAATGCCATATTTTGGTCAAAAGACGCCGTCGTCCAAATGGCAGAACAAATAATAATCATAATTTTTGTTTCTTGAGTGGCTATTTATAAAGCAATTCTCGGTTGACCGCAATTTGAATAGAAATGTCCACGTGTTGTTGTTATTGTTGTATTTGTGGCATAAACTATACGAATTGAGACTGCTCTACACTTTGGCCATGTTGCAGCTGATGTCTGGAAGTGATGTTGTAATTAAAAACAGACTTTGTTGTTTACACCAGAAAAAAGGAAGTGGCGATCATAAAATCGATCTTGGGTCACGTCCATAAATTTATTCAAGTGTTTGTTGTGAATGTTTTGCAGCTGGAATCAGTTGTCATATTTTGGAAATATATTTCAAAAATGTTCAGATGTATCCCGCTGGCTGTTTATGCCCTGAACCTATATAGAAATTGGTGAAAGGGGTGTAATGATGTTGTGCACAGCTATGCAACAGGCAGATGAAAGCAACTGCAATTCCATAAAGTATATATTTATATATAAATATATATATCAAAACTGTGTCTTTAAATTCCGTATACGCAAAATCAAGTTTACTTAATTTTCGATAAAAATCGATAACTTTTCTAAAGTGTATTTTTTCGACATTTAATTGTACAGTTTACAAATGGAACTTGTACAAGTTGCTTCCAGTCAACAGTTTACAGTTTAAACAACACTTCAATTGATCTACATTTGAGTAACAACTGTACTAATTGGAACAGTTGAACAATTGTATCTGTGACAAATACAAATCGATATTCAAAGTATCTAAAGTAAGTTTTTCAATAGTTTCTTCATCAAAGCTGGGTCAACACTAGTTTTTTCTAACATCGCTTCCAAGTCGAGTTCTATTGATCCAAATACGACGTAAAGCGTAAGTTGTAATTAGAGCACTGCTGCTAATGAAAGATAAACACGGCTTCCCCCAGATAAATATATATATATATATATATATATATATATATATATATATATATATATATAGCCAGACAAGCCGAAGCAACTGTTGTCAACAGCAAAATAATTACCATTTCTTATCTCAGCTCTGCGCTGCTATTTCAATTTACACATTTTGCAACAGGAGATAGAAAACCTAAAGTCGGCGTTCTATGAAGTTGATTTTCTGTATTATTTTCTACTCTTTTTTATCTTTCTTGGCTGCACATGTCGCGTCTCATTAAGAAACAAATGTAACAAAAACAGCAACAAAAGCAACAGCAACAAAATCCAAAACTGCGCAAAGAAACATTTCGCGACGGTTTCCTAACCTCAATTTTGACAACTGTCTTCCAGCGCTGCCGTCGGCATCCCATTGTAAATTACATATATAAATATATATATATATGTATCTGTCTGTATATGTATAGGTATCATTTATAAGGCACACCAGCCATATATGACTTAATGTGATGTGGAAAATGTGTGGCAAAGCGGGCCGCAGCAGGTTGCACATTTGCCATCTATGATGAACGATGAGACTACAACGCACGTCATGCAACCAGGCAACATGCAACAGCTAACAACAACCGGTAGCAGGGGGAGTTGGTGTTGTTATCGGAATTGCCGTTATTGTTGTTGTTGTTCTTGTTGCTGTTCAATTTATACTCTTACCGAGCGTGGCTTAAATGCACTTTTTTATGAAGTCTGCAGAGCTAAAAATAAATAAAATAAATACAAAAAATTATTGGTAAAATAAACAATATAAATAATAAAATAAAAATAATAATAAATAATAGCAAAAAATAATAATAAAGAATGATAGAAAATAATTTATAATAATAAAATATAATAAATAGTAAAAATAATAAATAAATCAAAGGCTCTATTTTTAAAAGGAACATATTTTAAGCAAAGAATTAAGAAATACCAATTTTTAGTTTATTTTAAAGCTGGTTATTTCACTAAGAAAAAAAGACACTTCCATAATTTTTAAACACATTCTCTACATGATTTAAGTGAAAATTAATTAATTGTACCATTTTCAGTTACTTATAAGAAAAAAAGAATATGTTTTTAATTGAAACTTAAACTTGAAGTTAGAGCATTCGATATTCGTTGAGAGTTTTGGTCTCGATTTGGTTCCGTTTGCCATTTGTTAATGTAATCCATTAAGTGCTTTGGACTAAAACTCTGTCAATGCCCCATTAAAAAATCCAAGCGTTTCTTTCTTTCTCTCAATCGGTCTTTCAATTGTTTAAGTTATCTGTTCACATGCTTAGCAAACTCATTCGCATTAGTCTTGAATGGTTTTTTTTACAATGATTTAATGTGAATTAGACTGTTGCAAGCCACAGAGAAGCGTTCAACAAACTGAGGAATTCATAAGTTGCTTAGTTCCTCATTTTTCCGAGAATTCTTCAGTTTCTTGAGTTTCTATGAATAAAGAAAATAAAGTAATTTCTGCATTTTTGCAGTTCATTCATTCCAAGTTTCTCAGTTTAGATTGCTTTCTTTAGATTAATTTAATTATGTTTAGTGCAGTAAAATAAAAAAAACTTTATAAAATTTCCAAAAGAATTTTCCTTTCATGCTGCCAGACTAATTAAGCTGTATAAATTAGCCAAAAAAAAAAAAAAAAATAAATAAAAAGGTCACCCAGTTATGCGATAAACAAAAGAATTGATTAATGGGAATTTTCACAAGCAGCAGTAAAAAAAATGCACACACACACATTTACATATATGTGTATCTATGTGTGTGTGTGTGTGTATGCAAAAGAACTCAGTGGCATAATGAACTCTCATTGTGCCCCGATCCATGTTGCAAAGGAAGTGAGCAATTTAATTATTCCGGGCCTTGAGGTTAGCAGATCAGCGCAGCAAGCAAATTGTCTGTGCCCCAAGTGAAAGTCCACAAATTGTGGCCACAAATTGAAATTAAAATCGGCACAATTTGTACAAAAAATCCATCAATGCAAAAGCAAAACTTCAAAAGCCACTCGAATCAACTGCAATCAATTTGTGGCAAAAGCCGCAAACAACCATTAAAAATCCACAATTCACTGAAATTTCGATGATAATTTGGGTTTCTGCAATAATTTTAAAGATCTCTTCGATGTGTTTTTTAATTAAGAAGTGCTTCTTTTGAAATTTGTTTTATTTTTCTTTTTTTAATTCAAGAACCGTTTCTCTTGTTTTATTTAAACAAATTGTTTCTCTTGTAAATTGAATTCTTTGTTAAAGTTTTTTTTGTATTTAGATTTAGTTTACATTGAAAAGTGCCAATAATTTTGAGAGATTACATTTTCTAGAAAATATATTAAATATTTGCGGTTTATTTTCAGAAATTTATCTTAAAAGTTGTCAAAGTAACATCTTTTCACAGCTACTCAACCAAACTCCCAGAACCTTTTAGCTTACAGGGTATCAACAAATGCTGTTTGCAGTGCAATTAATTGTCCAGTTTTAATTTGGCCCATTGCCCCTTCATGTTTGCTAAGCCCCAACAAATAAGGCAGAGATAGCGAGAGAGAGAGAGAGAGAGAGAGACAAACAAACATGCATCTCTTTCTCTCTCGCAACAAATAAGGCAGAGATAGAGAGAGAGACACTCAAACATGCATCTATCTCTTTCTCTCTCTGTTTCTTTCTCTGTCTCAGTGCGCTTCCCCCATAAAGTTGGCATTTTGCATCATGGTTTGGTGTTGTTGCAACAGTTGCAACTGCAATTAAGTTTAATGGAAGCTCATTAAGTGTATGAATTGTGATTTTGGAGAGGGGTCAGCAGCGGGTTGGGAAGGGTTGGTTGCGGGAGGTTGTTTAGCGAATTGCATAGAATTGCATAATTTGCAACTAGCTCCCTTTTGGCTGCTGGTTGTCGTCTCTTTGCAAAATTATTGAGGAAGCTGTGCAACTTGTACAAGTTTTGCAACATTTTGCGGAAGTCGCTCGGTTATCAACATTTTGAATGTACGACCAAAGGGCGCCCCAAAAGACACATAAACCCCTTTTCCGACAGCACACAAAAAAAAGAGTGCCATAAAAAACTGTCAGCAACCTTTTTTCTTTTAGACCTTGCAACGACACACGACAGCAATTAAAATGCAGCCTGTGGCATCAATAAAAACCGGAACAATTGTCAGGTTGTAAAAAAAAACGTTTACAGGATCAGCGCAAAGACAATTGCAACAAAGCTGCCTCTTATTGTTGCCTTGTGGCATTGTCCAAAAATGAATACCCGTTGAATATGGATTTCCTGATATTTAAATTTAAAATTTGCACAAGGATTAAGAATTTTTGTATTGCTTGAAAGCCTTGCTGAAAGGATACTTGCAATTAGTATAAAATAAATTTGCATTTTTGTTGAAAGTCTGCAACAAATTGAGAGGAGCTCTTTTGTTCTGAGCTGCTCTTGTAAAAATTTGCAACTTGACTTGGTTTTTTAAATAACTAAAAAAAAAGAGTTTGTCTGTAGATTAAATACCCTTTCCGAATGGAGTTCAACTGACGACCAGATGTTCTTATGAGAGCTATTTGTTATATCAGTTCAATCATGATGATTTTCAGTTTAAATAGGAGTAAAATTATAAGACGCCTACTAAGTGAGTTTAGTTTAGATATCTTAGCCAGATAATTAATATATATCTAGATAGAAATAATATTTAAATACATCCGCAAAGCTCTACACATATTTTTATATTTAAATAATTTTATTTGTAAAACAGTTGAATTCACTTTATTCATTTTTGAAGTGCTTGTCTGTTTCATATTTTTGCATTTTATTTCTCAACTTTTGAAAATGTACAACTTTTTTAATTAAATTGAATTTTACTCTTTTCGAGTGGAATTTGAGAAGCAGCTGAAATTAAGCTAATGAGATTTGAGAGTCACACCACAAAAGTTATCATCAATCATCAACATTGAGAAGACTAACGAATGATAACTCCAAAAGTTGGCCAAAAATCGTCAAAGTTTTTTTTTTGCCTTTTTAGGAGCTTTTTTCGAATTTATGTCATTTATAAGAAGTGCACAATGCAATCCAGAGATTTTTCCCATTTCCTCTGTGGAAAGGAGAATAAATATTTCGCGACACTCAATTTACATTTTCACAGTCAAGGTTTTTTTTTTTGTGTGGCTTTTCTGTGTCGCTGCCTTTGAAATGGAACCGAGGCACGCCCCTTTTCGGTTGCCAGCAACAGTTTCCGCAACAGGGAAAATTGCTGGTGAGTGGCAAGTTCATAAAAAAAAGCGGGTAACAAGTGCAGTTTATTTAAGCCAAATTTGCGAATGTGCAATAATGAAAAATGAGGTGCAAAAGGGAATAGAAATTGATGGAATGGAATGACGAGAGAAAGAGATATAGAGAGAGAGAGATGGAGGGAGAAGAGAAAGAAGAGGAGACGTCAAATGAATTGAAGCATAAACATTTTGCGGAAATTAAACCAAAGAACTGAAACACATTCAAATCATGGGGGGAGGGAGGGGAGGGTTGTGGCTGCCACTCAGTTATAAACAAATTGCACTTTAAAATAGCTCGCAAGTTTTTTGGTCTGTCTGTCTGTCTGTCTGTCTGTCCGTCTCTCTGTCCAACTGCCTACTTTTGTCAGTCTTCGCATTGCTTTCGTTCGGCGCGTTGCTTATAAATATTTATTATACCATCAACACAGCAAAGTGTGAGACGGAGGGGGGAGGGGGGTTGCGAGCTGGGGGGTTGTTGCAACGTCGTAATTAAAATGCATTATTAATGAAATGCAAATGTGAAGAAATTAATTAAATATGTAATAGACAGCGACACCGACAACAACAACAACAACAACCTTTGCTTCCATAGTGCACCCAACTGACATTTTTGTCAACCCTTTACAACACTTGCCCCTACAGCCCCCTCTCTGCTCCCCTTGCCCCTCTCTTGTAAGCCACACACCCTTTGCACGTTGTGGCAAACACTTTTAAGGCTTGCTTCCATTTCTATCAACGAGCTTTGCATTTAAAAATGCAATTCTTCAAAAGAATTCGTATGAAAAATTCAAACTGAGTATTTTTCTTGACAAGCATTCATTAAATATTTAAATGTTAGTATTAAAAATATAAAATATAAAATGATAATAATGATATTTAATGTTGAGTTCTTCATGCAATTAAATATTTTTTAACAATTGAGATTTATAGAAAATCTACTCATTGAACTGAGAAATTCAATGAAAAATCTTAAAATAATTACTTTTCATTAAGAAAATATGTGTTTGGAAAACTCCATCAACTACAATCGGAATTTCTCTCATTTAACAAATTAAACACACATAAAAAACAGGTAACGAAACATTTCAATTGTTTTCTTGTCTCCAGCCATAAAATTTTAAATATTTTGCATTCCATTATTAAATGGGTGCAGTCAACTTTTTCTATTTGGAAAACAAAAGAAAAGTATTGGTTTTTATAACCGGATGATAGATGAACAAAACAAAGTAGTTTTATTTTGAATGGCCTCCTCTTTGCTCGATTCGCATTCAGTAGGAAAGAAGAGAGGGGTTGGGGAAAAGGAGGAGGGTGGAGTTGGGTGGAGTCGGGGTTTCAACAATTCGTTGACAGCAGGTGCAACTAGTTGCACTGACAAGTGCGTTATAATTGCATTTAATTATGCGACGACAAGAAAATTGAATTAAATGCGCATTTTTCATTTGTCGCAAAAGAAAACAAAAAAAAAGAAATATAAAATAACAAGAAAATAATAGTTAAGTGTGGCTTATGCGATGTTTAAATACACTTTTATCGCAGTGTATTAAATTTTTAAATATTTATTTTAAGATATCTGTAGACTATTTATTTGATTTTAATTTAGTTGAATTTTAAAAATATGTATTTAATTTTATAGATTTTATTTTTTAGTGTAGCTAAGTAAAAACAAATGGCTTAAATTTTTTTAATTTGTAAAACATTTATTTTTGAAAACTTAATTTTAAAATTTAATTATTGATTTTTGTATTATTGATTTTAAACAACAAATCGTCACACATTTATTAATAAAACTAAGGCACCCTCGGGTAGAGTAATAAAAGATGGCAGAAATGTGGCTTACAAAAAAAATGTCGCCTGGTTGAGAGTTGCAACACTTTGTTGCGCCGCTTTGGTATTTTTCACTTTGTTGCAGTTGTTGTTTGGAGCTGTTTAAACATAAATTACAGTTATGCCCGTTTGCTGCTGGCAAACGGAAACGCAGTTGGCTAATTCCTTTTAGCCTTTTTGCCCGTTTCCTGCTGGAAAATAAAACAGTAAAAAAATTTCCCTGTACAACATTTTTTTAGTCTATTCCCTCCCCTCGGCATTTTCAATTAGTGCCGCAAGAGGAAGTTGCATGTCCGAAAAAAAATGCTGCACTAAAAGGGAAATTTCAACACCTCAAAAACAAATAATAAAAAATACTATAAAAGTGGAGTGCATAATTTTTTGGCAAATTGATTTTATCCACTTCTTGAATTTCAAATTTTCACCTACCTTATTTTTTTTTTGATTGTTTTGTGATTGTTCAACGTTGCGCTTTGCAATTTCACACAATGGAAAACCAATTGAAAACGCAACGAAAAGTAAAACAACAACAACCACAACCACATTAATAATTTCTGCCGAAATATTTTCCTCATCAAATTTTCTCAACAATTACTGTAATTTGCAAAACGCACAATAAATTTATGCTGTTTACGAAAATAATAAACCGCTGGCTGGCTGTGGTTGGCTTTATTTAATATTTCTTCTTAATTTGTATTTTCTTTCTTTTTTTTTGGTTACGGTGGTCGCTCGTACAGCAAGGACAGCCAGAAGAGTTCGCACAGTGACCTGAGCTCATTGTGCAACGGCAATGGCAGTAGCAATGGCGGCGGATCCCCAAAATTATTGGCCAAAACTCCACTGCGTAAGTACTAAAGATATATAAATGTAAATACTTGTATTTAAATATTAAATGTTAATAAGCTTTGAGTTTTGGGATATTAAATAATATGTCAGTTTGGCAGTCATTCCTAAATAAAGTTTAGTGCTGCTGCCTAAAAGTGTGCTATACTTTTTAAGAGCAAAAATACGCACTGCTTACACAGCACTGCTTGTTTTTAAGCAGTGCAAATTACCATATTTTAAATATCTCTTGTACATATTCTTCTTAACAGCAAATGCAACTGACTAATATTACTTTTAAAAGTTACTCTACAAAGCAAATACGTTTACTGCTCTTAGAGGTTTTTTTTTTTAAGCAAAATGAGACAGTTTCATATAATTTTTATGCTCAGTACACAACCCATAGTTGTGCCAACGATCGCTGCTGCTGCTTGTCCAGCAAGCAGTGCACTACGAGACAAGCAGTGTGCAAATGTTGCCGCAACATTTGGCGATTTAAGAGCAAACGAAACTTGTTTTCAAAGACTTCGGCTTTAAGCCACGACTCGCGACCAAAAACGCGCTTTGTAAATGGCCAAAACAGAACAGCATAAAACAACGAACCGGCTTTTTAAAGCAACTGCTTTATTCGGGCAGCTTAAGAGTCGTTTTGTGAGCAACAACAGTCGCACTCATTGTTGTGTGTATCTAGATACAAATGTATCTGCAGCGTTGATAAAAACGGCACAGCACAAAATTCCATTTACACAAGTCTTCAGTCTCTTCAGTCTGCGGCGAGTTTTCAATATTGTCGCGCCGGCTGCGCTCGCATTTTTTCCACTTGTGGCGTCGTTTTTTGTGGCGCGTTCTTCTAGCCCAGTAATGTGCGACGCACACGTGCCCAAAATATCTTTATAAAAATTACGATAAATATTGTGTGAAAAAAAAAAACAAAACACAAAAAATTGCAAATGAAAATAAAAAGGTGATTAAAAGTGAATAAGAAGTGAATACCAAGTGAATTCGAATTCTGTTTTGGCCTTTTTTCTTTGCTCAACCCCACTCTGAATTGCAGCCCCTATTTTATTAGAGCCAAACTCCTCACATGTTTACCACAATAAACGGGTTTTTTTCTACTAAAGAATGCCGGTTTTTGAAATGTATTCAGCAAATGTGAAACAATCGACACACTCGAAAGGCTAAGGCAAAAACAAAGCAAGTCAACTGAACCTTAACTTTTCAGTTATCGTCAGCTTTTACCTGCTTTTATTCAGTCAGCTTTTACGTCATCGGGGATTTTTGTGCTTGTAATTTTTAAATGCAGTGTGATCTCAGAAATAATATGAGCTAGTGTTAAAAATATATTTTATATTTGATGATGGCTAATATTCAATTAAAATATCATTAGACGCCAAAGAAAATTATAATTGCTTTTTAAGTTTTTTTTTTATATTAAATTGAAAACGTTTTTCTTTTCGACTCATCAATAAACTTTTTTCATGAAGTATTCTAATATATATTTTAATAATAGTCAATTAGTAAATATGTAACGGCTATTTAGTATATATTATAACGAAAGATACTCTAACCCTTTTCTAGGGTATCTGCTAGTCGTCCATCTACGACCAACTCCATTCTTGGTTATTAGCATTTTATGTGCTTTTTAGCCTCCCTCAAGGCAATCGCGTCGCGTTCATTGAATAACCAAAAAGCAAATTGGCAAAATTCACATTAGTTTGGGCGCCCGATCAAACAAGCGATCAATCAATCAATCATTCCGTCAGTCAGTCAGTTCGTCACTCGCTGTGTTCTTGTTAACGTCTCTTGGCCCCAACCATAAATTTTGCTGCTAATCATTTTGTTACCGTTTTTTTGTGTTTTTTTTTTTGCTCGTCGAGTTTTGTTCTCACGACAGCCGCAAAAAATTTGTTGCCACAGCTTGACTGTAGTTCCTATCTGCCCCTTTCTCTCTCTCGCTCTTGCTGCAGTCTCTGTTGTAAGCGCCGTTAGCTTTTGTCTGCAGTCAGCAGCGGCAAGTTCATTTACCTAGCATAAAAACGTGCCTCATTCTATAAACTTTGAGATTAAATTCATTAAATGGAAAACCTTTAAGTAGGAAGTTCTCCTCTGCCTCTTCTTCTTATTTTTGAAGCTCACATAATGATCTTAAGTTCTTAAGTTCTCAACAGGTAAAATACCTTATGCAAACCCCAAGGAATATGTTAAAGATTATTTTTATTTTTCCACTTAGCTGCATAAATATTTTCAATCTGAGTCATAATTATTTAAATAACAGTTTCATATTTATTTCGGAAACAACCAAAGAGAAAGAATTATGGAAAAAAAGAAAGTTCTCATTAATCCAATTAGCATTTTAGCTGGAATAAGTTAAGCATTTCTTTATTTAAATAATCTTCTGCTGAGCTTTTTTAAGCTAATTTGGTTGTCAACATTTCTGGTTTTTGTGTCAATTAAGAAATAATTTATAATTATTTTAATGTCAAGGTGGCATTTTCAACTCTGTTTCTCAATCTCAACCGGTTCTAAATATTATCAATTCTTCGGAAATGCCATAAAATAAAATTTGCTACAAAATCGTATTGCTTGGAAAATCGTTTGAAAATAAATTTTACAACTTCTAATTTGGCTTTAATATTGGCTATGGTAGAAGCGTGCTCTGTAATTGCCCAAAATTATTGCATTATATGTAAACCATAACAAAAGAAAGGGGTAGCGAAATGTGAAAGTTTTTCTCTAAATTATGATTAATGACGATCGATAGCATAAATAGTAAAAAACAGCAACAAAAATTGGCTAAAGCATGTCGAATTTAATATGATCCTAAGTTGATTTTCTACATGGTTTATTTCTGGATTATTACATTTATTTGTTAGCAGAGGATGTTAAAGAGTTGATTAAGATCACATTGATATAAATATATAGACATATATATATATATTATATATATATTTACAACTAATTTAAAGTTGCGTTCTTTCGCTGCTGCTGCGCTGCTCGCTGAGAGAAGTGCAAGTGCGACACCTGTTTCCGGCATTCTTGAGTTTCTCAACTGCTTCGATTACAAGTGCCTGCAGCATCCAGTTCTCTCTCATTCTCTCTCTTTTGCTCCTCCTCTCTGTTACTGCTTCTTAACTGCACTTGTGTGTGTGTGTTCGTTCGTGTTTTATATCATGACGGCTATTATTTTCATTATGCAGTCGAGAGTTGTCTGCGCCGCGGCTTCGTTTTTTTTGTGATTCTTTTTTTTTTTTTTGCTCTTTCTTAATTTTCACTTGACGTGCTGCTGGCATGCTTTGTGCTATGTGCTTTGTGCTTTTTACATTATTATTATCATATTTGCATTTTTACGCGCGCGCTCTCCTTCTCTCTCTCTCTCTCTGTCTCTCTGTGCCTCTGTGTCTCTTTTGGTTTTGAATTTATAATTTACAATCGCTGGCTCAACACAAGCGTAACAAATAGTTGCCTAACTCTTCCCTCCGCTCTCTCACAAGCACTTTTCTCTCTCTCTCCCTCTCTGTCTGTCTGTGCTGAGCTCAGCTGTCAGTCAGCAGCAGGCGCTTTGACTAGTCGGCTTCTGTATATGTGTGTATGTGTGTGTGTTGGCTTGTTTGGTTGTGTGTGCTTTCATTTGCTTCGCACTGCTTGGCATCCCTCTCACTCTCTTTAAAATGCATTTCATTCCATTATCTATACACCCCATCCCCACCCCTCCCCCTCCTTCCGCTTGCTGGCGCTTTATAATTATGTGGGAAAAATGTTGCAAAAATTGCTAGACACATATTATTTTCTTTCTTATGCATTTTTTTCGTTAGTTTATTATTTTTGTTATTTATGTATAATGTGGCTTAACTATGCGAGAAAGTGTTGTAGGCGTTTTCTGATGCAAAAACCATGCTCTGATGAAAATATTTTCCAACAAAAAAAGAGGCATAAATATTTTTGTATTCCACTTTGTTGCAAAGTATGTTCAGCATGAAAATTAAAAAGCACGCTTTCGAGGCAGGTATTGCAAAAACTAGGCTTTTCATTTATTTATCCATTATTTCTTTATTTAGTGCGCACTAAACACAAAATGTTTTAAAACTAGATCATTTTAAGTAATATAAAATGAAAAGGAAGTAATAAGATAATTAAACTAATGATACATAATAAAGTTAACTCTAATTTATGAGTTCGAAATAAAAATAATGAAATTAATGATACATAAAAAAGTTAACTCTAATTTATGAGTTCAAAATAATAATACAATTTATTTTTAGGCATAGCTCCAACTAATTTTGTACAACCAATTTTAAAATCAAAAAATAATCATTGCCAAAAATATCGAAAAATTATGTAAGTTGTGGGCTGTAATTTTAGTGTGCAGCAAAAGTAGCTCTTATTTCCTAACGGGCATATGAAAATCACTTGCTTTTGATACCAGAGCAATTTAAGAAAGAAAAAAAAATATACAAAAACATGACGCCCTTTTGCAACTTTGCAACTTCTCCTTAGGCAACAACAAGATCATTACAAAAACTAAAAAAAAAATCGCTCTATCAACTTTCACTTGCATATCGACAAAATGTATTTGTTGTAATTGAATTTGTTGTCTTTTGTGTTATTTTTTTCCCCGGTGAGTTTTTGATATGTTTTGCATAATTCCGCTGGCGTTTGCTTTCTATCAGCAAAGAAACAAAAAACCAAAAAACTCGGGCACTTTTCATTTTGGCATAATGAAGCGCTTATAAGCCAGGTAAAAAAAAAAAAAAAAAATAGAGCAACATATGCAGTTAAGCGCCAACTAACTGAAACACTTTTCCAAATCAGCTGGCGGACAGTTAACAACAAAAACAACAACAACAGGAGACAACAAACAACAGCAAACAACAAATTTCCAGTGGTCACTGAACCAACATGCAACATTTGTTGTTGCCGTTGATAATCTTGACGACGAATGCTTGTTAAAATTGTAGTTGTTATTGTTGTTGTTGTTTTTCTTTTTGTTGCCATATCGCATTTCAATTCTAGCGTGTCCGAAACAAAAAACCCACCACTTTTGTAGCTCAGTTTATATATATATATATATATATATATATATAAAGATATATATATGTTTTATATGCGTATCGGTCCAAATTGGCCATGTTAAATGCAACTTTATCTTTGTCTTTGACTGAACTGAACTGAAATAAAATCAAATGTAGAAAAAGAGCCCATTAACAAATTAACAGCCAACAATTCGCCTTTTGATCTTTGTGCCTCCAATCGTAAAAAGAAGATGGGGACATTAAAGTAAAATCATTCGAAGATATTCAAGATTGCAAATGATCTGAACACAATTTTATCGTAGCTTGTTCCAGTTGAAGAAGACACCTTTAGAAGTCTTTTACTAACCATATCTATGGGTATATTTATCCTATCTATAATGGTATATATATAAATGTTTATGTATATATTCTTAACTTAATTTCCATAACACTTAGAGACTCTGCAGACTGTTGTTGGTCAGATTATTTTTATGTTCTTATCATTTGCATATCGGCTTCCGTAATTCCAAAACTTTTTCTAGTGTATCTTTTTAGACTGACGCATTTGTCATTAGCTTGTTTGCTTTGGGGTTTTTCTTTTTGTTTTGCCTTCTTTTTTCTTATTGATTGATGGCTGTGGTTAAAGAGCCACCAGCCATCAGCTGTGTGTGTCTGTGTGTGTGTGTGTGTGTGTTGGTGTGTGTTGTGGACCCAAATGTGTTCTTCGTGTTGTTGAGTTGTTGAATGGCGATGCGATAAAGAAAAAGAAGAATTAAGATCCGTTGACTGTTCAGTTTTTCACTCATGTTGCACGCTTGGGGCATCTGTTGTTGCTGTTGCATCAATGCATGTTTTCTATTGACTCCGATATGCGAAGGCACGAAGAAAACGCATCGTGCCTAATTTGCATACCAAACTGGAGGCTTTTAAACTCCAGTTTGTGTGTGTGTGTGTTGTGTGTGTGTGTGGTGTGTGTTGTGTGTGTGGTGTGTGTTGTGTGTGTGTGACTCAAGTGGAGGTCTCTCTAATGTGATGCCTGCTCAAGTGCTTTCCACTCGGGTTAAGCCATCAAAGTGCATTTGCTTTCAAGTGTGGCACAAATCCTGCACTTGGAGAAAAGTCGACTAACATTTCAAAATAGTACTAAAACAACTAGACTTAAGAATTTTTATTGTTAATCTTAGAATTTTAATTGAGCAATGTTTTCTTTCTTTAAACAAACATGAATTGATATTTCTTAATTCAAAACAGTCAGAATTCACTGCAGTTTTCTCATTTCTCTGAGTGTACGATTTAGTAAAGAGGCGGCCTAATTCAATAAGTTAATTGTGCCGTTAATAAAGCGCTGACAACTTTTACTCAGTGGCACTTCCTCCAGTCCAAAACAGAAACAATTGTCATTCATATTGTAATTTAATGACTACCCCCTCCCTCGTGCCACCAATTGTGGCCAGGTCGCGTCTCCCTGGAGACGCAAAGTGTCAAAGTTGCTTTTTGGAGGTCGCACGTGTGCCGCCTAACGAAAATGTTAACCAAATTTTGTTGTAGTAGTTGTTGTTGTTGCTGTTGTTGTTGTTGAGGCAGCCGGAAGCAATTTGGCCAACAACAAATACGACTTGTCGCAATTCATTAGACGAGTTTGAGTACTCACTAAATACAGATTTACAAATGCCACTTGATTCTACAAAGAGAGAGAGTGAAAATCTTATTGTTTGGTATTTTGTGTGTAAACCTTGAGTTTACCGTTTACCGTTAATCGAGACTCGTTGGCGTTACCAAATAGAGGCGAGTATTATTTAGAGTCGGGTATTCGACACTTTCGAGTACTTTAAACATATGCGCCTCAAGTATGCATAAGTACTCATGAGTAGTTTTGTATATGCTATGAGTATGAATAAGAGTATGAGTATAAGTATGAATATGAGTATGAGTATGAGTATGAGTACTCATGAAAAGTACTCATGGCATTAAGCACAAGTACTCTAAGAAGTTAAGTTCTTGCTTCTGTAAAAAGAGTTTTTAATAAAGCTCATTTCAAGTTTCATTCTGATTAAATTTGGCCAACACTTGGCCATTATTTTAAAGTACTCATAGCTTCTTTCTTAACTGTATTTTATATCAAAGACGACTTCTTACAAGTCTCTTCAACAGTTCTAATCTCATCAGTAGTCCAGTCTGTTATTTACTTGGCTAATACCTCTTTAACTGCAGTCAGCATTCAGTCTTTGAGTGCGCATCCAATTAGCAGCTTCTATCAATTAGCTCACTTAGCAGCTCTCTTGGCCAAGGCAAAGCCACTTAGCTCTTGGCCAATGTAAAAAGGCATAAATTGTCTTTCCACAAACTCTACAAATTGTATATATATATTTTTTTTTTATAACTCTGAATATTACTAGTAATGACTAATAATTATTGGGGCTTAAAACAAACAAATTTGTGGTTTAACGAGCAACTTTATTTATGCTTTATTCTAACAGAAAAGAAAATACACAAATAGCCAAGTTAAGCTCTCGTTAACTCTTTGAGCAACAAATGCAGATTTGGGTTCATATTTTATGCAGTCGTAAATTTATTTCTCTGTCAGTTACGTGCACTGGACCAACTTGTTTATTATACCCCTTTTGCCAGTGTACAGCTACAGGGCATTTAACATTCTCATTATATCATCAGGTTTTATGTTCTCTTTGATCTCTAACCCGACATTTATGGTTTGGTTAACTGGTTGGGCTTTAACTGAATTGCAAACATTTCAAGAGCAAGACAAAAGATACCCTGTAACAAATTATCAAATTTAACAGTTGCAGCAAATAAATTAAGCTTTTTTATATTTAATAAACTTTTATTTTTAATTTTCTTATTTTAAAGTAATTGGAATGAAATAAAGAATTCTGTGATTTTATTATATTTATCAATATTGTTCAGTGCACAAAGGATGACATTTTTGGAAGATCTGCAAGCAGCGATTTGGTATCTGTAAACATTTTTCGATGAGATTTCTATAGCTCTATAAGAAAAAAAATTAAAATTGAATTTAAATTAAATAATATATTTATTTATAATAATAATATGAGAAATAGGTAGCCATCAATACTACATAAAAACTGTACACGAATATTACGATTGTTAAAAACAAATAAGAACATTTCATATTTTATGTGATGTTTTTTACAATTTCTTTAACGATTGAAAATTGAAATTTTCAGAGAAACTGAATTGTATCTTAAAGCAAAGCGAACTTTATTTTAATACAAATATGCTTGTAATGCAAAGCCAAATATCGATTAACTTATTCAATTATTACAATAATTATTATAATTTATCTCAAGTTGAAAAACATTTTCCCGCGGACACGGCGAAAATAGCTGATCATATTTTAAGAATGACTCGCAAGAAAGATGGAAAAAGACACAAGAAAACTTGCAGCTGACATTGACAGAGTCGCTTTCGAGTTTTTTAGCTCGTTTTCTTCTTCTTCTTTGTTTTTTTCAATTTCGGCATTAGGTTTGTGGATGATCGGTGATTAGTTTAGAAAGTCATCCCGTTGTTGTTGTTGTTGTTGCTGTTATGGTTTTTTTTTTGCTTTAGGCTGCAGTGTCAAAGATTTGTCCACAAAATGTGAACAAATTTCGTGCCACAAATAATGAATTGTAGAAAGTGAAAACACTTGAAAAACGCTGTGAGAATTTTTAGTTGAGTTGAGCTCGAAAACTGAACTTGGATTTTGAATGAAATACTGTCAAATTTTTAAAGTGATTCGAGACATGTCAAAAAGAAGAGCTTTAAATTTTAACTAGAAACAGATTCAATTTTTACATTCATTTTTCATTTATAAATTTATAATTTTATATTTAAATGCAGTAGCAATTCTCCGCCTCATTTCGCGCAAATTGAACAAATTAGTGGTAGTCCACTTGTTGCAACCAAAAATGAGGTTTCTGTCGCCCGCAGCAGACATTTAGTCAGAAAATTAGTTTGCATTTCATTAGCCAACTTCAAAAACAGGGCAAATGTTGACTTAGCGAAGCCATCGACCGTAAACTGCAGTCATATATACATATATATAGATATATATATATATATATCTATTTGTACACATCTATGCTAATATGCAAATGGGTATTTTTATAACAAATTGCCGCCACTTGCTCGAGTCGCGTCGACCGGGCCAAAAGTGTGCCAGTAGCCAAGAGGAAGAACCAGTCAACAAAAAAAACAAAAAGAAAAAAATGAAAAAAAAAAACAACGCACACAAAATGCGCCCCTAAGCAAAGATGACAGGCAGCGATTTAAAAATAAAATTGCATTATGAATGCATTTGCAGCCTGCACTTGCAACATTTGTGCCTTGCAATTTGCTGCTCGACGATAGACAAAACAAGCGACGCAGACAAAAAGTTTGCCAGACCAAAAAAGTACCCTTGGGGAATTTAATTCTCTTATCAATTTATAGAGTATATTTGAAGATCATTTATTTATCCATAAATAAATAGGAAGCATTAAGTTGCAAGTAATTTAAATAAATAGAGACTATTTTTTATTATTTTAAATTAATTAAAGCTTTACAGATATATATATGTATATATATATTTATATATATAATAATATAATATAATATATATAATATATTTATATTTTTTTTCCTTAACTTTACAGATAACAAAATTTCTTATTAAGTTATTTTTTGAGCAAAAAGCTATTTTCTTTTCTAAAACACCGCCCAGTCGCTTATACCCTACGCGCTCATTAAGTGATTACAGGGCATTAAAGACACACAAATCTATGTCAAACATCTAAATTTGACTTGGCCCTGCGCAGTTTTTGTGAAATTCGCTGGAGCAAATTGGGGAATAAGAAAAAAAAAAATGAAAATATTTCAATGACATCATTTGAGTTGAAAACGTGGCCAAACTTTTCACTAAGAACATTTACAAGAATTTAAATAATGCCACGTAATAAAATAAATAACGATTAGTAAAATAAATTATAAATGTGCAAATACACTTTTAAATGTGTCTAGTTGGTAATTGGCTGGCTTTAATGACTCTTGGTCTGGTCGTAGCGAGGGGTGGAGGGGGAGGGGGAAGCTACCTTCTGACTAATGTCGTCCGGTCGCGGAGTTGTTAAACTCCTCTGCCCTTTGAAAAACCCCTCATTCTGTTTTTTTTTAGTGTCGCACAATTTTTCATGTTTATGTGCGGCACATTAATAAAATAAGAAATTAAAGTACAAATAAAAAATGCTTTCGCATGGAAATTGTTAATTTTTCATTCAGTTTAACGGTTCGAGTCGAGTTCGTTGAACTTCATTCGCTTTGATGACTTTTTGTTGAAATAGTTGGTGGCTATATTAAAAAATCAGATTCGCTGTTTGAAGTTCGCCTCGATTTATTTTGAGCAATCAATAATTTTTTTCGGTCTTTGATATTTTTTTTTTTTAATAGTTTGAGATTATTAAATAGATTATTAGCTGCAATTTTCAGTTTAAAAATAATTATTATTAATTATAATTATTAGGTAAAACACTTAAATTTTAAAGCAGTAGAAAAATAGAAAATTAATTTTTTTAGTTATTATAATTTAAATTAATAAAAGTGTATTCGAGTTTTTATTATATTTAATATAATAAAAACAAAATAATAACAAAACAGATCCAACACTATTAAGCGATTTAATATAAAATATAAACTCTATATTTATCTATATATACAGTATATAAAATAGAAGAATGATATTTATTTTTGAAGAAACCATAGGTAAAAGTCTATTCAAATTATCCTCTGCTCGAATAGTAACACTGACAAGTAAATTAAATTTTATATATAATTTTTATATTAAGAAATCCCTTTGAACTATTTATATTAATCTTATTAAAATCTAACACATTAACTCTAAAATTTACCGCTTACGCAAAGTAGTTAAAATTCTTGCTAAAAATTTGTCTTTTTAATTCATTCCACAGAAGCAAACTTTTCTCAGTTATCTGTGCTTTATTTATAGACTCTTCATATCCTGTTCCGCTTCCGCTTCTGCTTCTTCTTCTTCTCATTCTGGTCAATTAGTTCCGTTTGCTACCCTTTGTGTGCAAAATGGTGCTCAATGCAGCTTTTCCGCTTTCCACTTTGCTTCTCTGTCGCCACAGTTGCGTCCTGAATTATGCACATTTATGCTCACCTGAGTCCTGCTCCCCTTAGTTGCCCCGCCTACCTGCCACCTGCCACCTGCAGCTCCCCACTGTCTGCTCACTTAATTGGTTTTGCATGCCTGTCTGCAGTTTGCTGATTTTCTTCTGCTGCTGCTGGGAAATGGGGGAAAAACTGCCGACACCCACGCGAGCGAACAGCATTTAATTAAAAGTCCAATTCAATTTTTGCATATTAAATTAAATGCGGCGCCCCCGCAGCACTTGCCACAAACTCCGATCAGGCAGAAGCGAGGCGCTGATTAATGACAACAACCACAACTACAACAACAACTACAGCTGCAACATCGTCAACATCGGTTAGGAAATGCCCTTGAGATTTGCCACACAACTTCCGCTGTTGTTGTTGGTTGTGGAAATATCTACTTCCGGCATTTCAAGCTGCTTACAACCAGTTGTTGTTGTTGTTGTTGTTCCGAATCATGTGCCAAGCATGTGAATTATGCTATCAAGTTTTCCAATTGACTAACGCCAAATTTAGACGGTATTTGCTCCTCCCCCTCCAGTTCCTCCTCTCCCCTGCTCCAAATCATCACATAGCATTTGGTTGAGTCTTGACTTCGATTTGGGAATACCTTTGCACACAATATGTGGTTAATTATAGTTCTCTGGTGCGGCCAAGTGACATTTACAGGGTTGCCTCAGCGCTGCGAGGGTTGCTCAACCAAATAATTATTATGTGGAGTCTGTCTTTGAATTTGAATCTGAATTGTGAAAGCATCATTAAATTTGTAATTAGCTGTTTTTGTTTTTAGGAAATTGGAAGATATAATAAAATAAAAAGAAATCATAACAAAAAAAAAAAAAAAACTAAAACAACATAAATTAATAAAAAAAAAAAAATGGGATAACTAAAAATAAAAATTTAATATTTAAGCAAAATTGTATTCAAATTTATCTACATTTAAAAATATTTTTGCTGAAATGAAAAAGAGACATAAATTTTAAGAATCTTAAGAGATTGTCTTCAGATTTAGATATATTATGATTAGCATTAATTAACTTAATTTAAGACTAGAGTTAGTCAAACTTACAGAATTTCTGCAATATTAATTTTCAATATTTATTTTCACACTTTTGTTGTTGTTGTTTATCACATTTTGTGTGAGAAACCTGGTCGTGGCACCCTCCCAGTTCCACTAAATATCCACTAGCTATAAAGAGAACACCCAACACTATAAATAGCAATGAGGTTGCGCTTTGCCTGCTGCTGCTGCCACACTTTGTTGCAGTCATGAATTTCCCAGTTTTTTTTTTGGTCTTTACGGTGATTGGGGAAATTATTAGTGGGTACTTTTCTAGTTGTTATAGTTTTTGTTATAGTAGTTTTTGTTGTTGTAGTTTTTGTTGTTGTTGTTGTTGTGCTCCAAATGGTTGCCAGCAATTTGTCAACTCATTTCGCTCGTTTTGTGAGCTCCTTTCCAAATTGGCTAATAAGTTATGATGACATTCAAGTGCTGTCAACGGCAGGCACAGATTCTGCTCACAAGTGCTCTATTCATTCACTCCGAAGATTTATTTCGGCCTGTTGCAATAGTTTTTTGTTTTTTTGTTTCTTTGTTTTTGAGGCTGCACCTGCCACAACTGCTGCGAACGACTAGTCTACGAGTTAAAATTGAGGTCGTCTCATCTGCGGCGGCAATTTATCAAGAGACGAAACTCACACGACATTTGTCTTGCGAAATTCCTTACCCTTCTCCAGCGTCTGCCCGTTTTTTAAGTGGGAAATTTGTTTGTTTTTTTTTTATTTTTTAGATTTATTCCAAAAATACATTATTTGTTTTTCTTCTCCCATCATTCGAAGGGAGAATTTCTACAGCAGATATTGAGTTTCCTTGGTCACTTAAAGAATGCCATTAAATGCCTCATAAAAATATTGTAATTAACTATTAAATACAATTAAGTGTCGTTGACTAATGGATACCCTGTGTAGCTGTGAAATTTGTAGGATAATTAAATAAAATTTAAATGAGGAATGTATCGAATACTACTACAAATTTGGTTCTATTTATCATATATGCTATAGGTATATATATAGTTTTTATCTACTTCTTATCTAGTGGCACAGAAATGAAATATACCCCACATTGCCAATGTTTGGCTTTCGTTTTTCCGCTTGAGTGCGCTCTTGGCCATTAAATGAGGCGGTTAATTGAGTCGGTTATTGAGCAGTTAATAGTTTTAAAATGGGCTACGAATAAATTGTAAATCTTAATTGCAGTTGAAATAAAATTAAAAACTATGCGAAATTAAAGTGACACAACACAAAAGTTGAATAAAAGTTGAATAAAATATTAAATTAAATCAAAGAAAATAATAAGTAAAAACAACAAAATAAAAATGAATTTTGTGAATGACAAAAAAAAACAACAAATGAAAGTTCTCGACGAAAGAGAGAGAAATTGATTGAATGAGCTGGAGAATCTCTGTCTCTCTCAGTTTGTGGTGCATGTGTAAAAGTGGAATTACTAAAGATCAGTAAGAAATTAGATAAAGATTAAAGACACAGATACCCTGTAGCTGCCACAAAATGGGTGCACACAGCTCCAAGGAGAAGTTGTCCCGTTCGTATTCCGAGCGCTACATTCACAGCCAAATGATCGATCGCGAGAGATTCGGCAGCTTCGGCAAGCGTAGCTCGAAGAGCGTGACAAAAGGTGAGTGCTACGTAACGTGCTTGAACTGTCAAGTGATTGAAATAATCCCACTCATTGCCAACTCACACATACACAATAAATCACACACACACACACACGCACATCAACAGTTAAATATGAACAGTTATTTAAGCCAACGATGATTGGCGAATTTCACACGTTTTGCATTCGTGGGAAAATTGCTCAAATCATACTTTGTTTATACAAATAAACTTTTGCCAATCATCAAAAAATTAAATTAAAATTAAAAAAATAAATAAAAAAAGAAATTTCTTCATTCAGATAAACTGAAAAAGTATATTTTTAATGTGAAACCAGCTTTACTGCAAATTTCACGCTGACCCTAAATTTCCCCTCTTAATTTAATAATTAATTACAACATTTTAATGAAGTATTTTAAGGCTTTTTTATGTGCGCAAGAAAAAAAAACAAGAAATATCTGTTGTATTATCCCATTTATCCCAGTTATAAGGCATTTTCAACTTAAAAAAAAATATATATATATATAAATTCATACATTTCCCTTAAATAAACTCATTTGCCTCCTGTGGTTCAGGCTTAATGTCTGTTTTTATAAAGCATTCGCGAGGAAAAAAAAAATGGATAAAAAATAATATAATTCTCATTGTCTGTGTAACTGTAATAATATTTAGCATTCAACTTTGTCGTCCTGAAAAAAAATGAAAGTTTTTTTTTATTTTGTTTGCTACATTTTTTTGATAAGCTGCAATGGGATTATGTGGCTCAGATAGTGGATGTTGGGGCAGGCGAGGATGTAACAGTGTGCAGACATTTCGCACGCAGATAAAACCAGCAAGCAACACACACAAGCAACACACACAGCAGCTGCCACGTGCAACTTTACATTGCGGTTGCCGCCCCGTCGTCCGAGTCGAGAGTCCAGTGCAATTAGCAGACAGCTAAAAATAAAATTTAGTAGATTTTTCATGCCGCACAGCTGCACCGCTCTTTATTATTGTTGCACTTATTGTTGCAGCAACAATATGCAGACATCGTGCAACACCCCGTTGCAGCAACAGCAAATAACAAGTGCGAGTTGAGCAAAACAGAACGCATTCTGAATGAGTAGTTTTTCTGTGTTAATAAAAATATAATTTAAATTAAATACTTCATCAAATTTATGAAATGTTTATTCTCTAAACAAGAATAGACTTTGGTAGCACATATTGAAATGTTATAGTCGTTAAATATATTAAAACGATTAAAGTACAGGTTTTAGTTTTAATGATAAATGATCCGCTTAATGACTTTAATTTTTAATGTCAGTCGCAGGATCTAAAAAAAAACTTATTTTATTTACACTCCACAATGTATCGAATACAGTGTATCGAAGGTTATACCCTGGATTTCCTGTAAAAAAAATTAGCTATTGCCATCTTTTATAATGTTCTATAATGTATATTTTATTTATTTTTATTTTTTTACGAGTTGATTTATAAATTTATCTGTCAAATTTTGTCAGAGTATTGCTAAACACATAAAAAATATTGTATCATTTAAAAGTGCATAATAAATCGATTTCTATATGATATAGTTGTTCGATTCTTATGATTTTTACTTATATGCTATGTGTAGGAAAATAGGGGAATGCCCTTATTGCGTTTCATCGCAACAGCTTCAAGAGATTAATTCACATAGGTACAAGGACAAAGACGGACACTTAGGACCAATATTAACTCAACTTTCCCACATATATTTATATGCTTTAAAGGGTCGCAAATATATTCTTCAAAGCAACGGCATTTATTCAATTTAAAGTCACAAAAAAAAAGAAGAAAAAATAAATAAGTAACTTTAGAGTAAATTCAAGCTGGGAACCACTTAAAAAGGGAGCTACTTTTTATATCTGATATCTGCAGTTTACACAACTGTCCCCCATTTTATGGCTGGGATATCATCACAATGTGCTTGTTGTGTACACTATGTTTGTAGTAATAAAGCGCCCCCTGGCGTTTGCGGCATGCACTCGCATAATATCAAATAATTTCACCCCTTTTTTTTATGTTTTTCCTCATTTCCCACACACAAATTTGCTGATGCTGGGAAAGGAGCTGCAACAGAGGGGGAGGGAGACGAGAGTTACTTCAATTATGTGCAAGTGCTTTGTTTTAATCGACAAACATTGAAATGCAAATAGCGGAATGCCCCTACCCCAATCAATGATGGATAGGGGGATTGGGGGGGACTCCAAACGCTTTAAAGTGCATGTCGGCATCTGTGTTTGAGTTATTAAATGGAAATGCGGCTCAAAACGAAGCTCGACGTGTTTACGCATAAATTATGCAATGTGTGTGTGTATAAATATGTATATATATATATATATATGTATATCGATTACATGTAAATATGCGTGAATACTTCACACTTACTCATCGTTTGTCTTCTCGCTTCTCTTCTCTCTTTGCAGGAGCAGCCAAAAAGCGGGATGTTCGCAATTTGAGCATATCGCCAACGGATCTGGGACCGCCGCCGAAGACCCAGCAGACCACCAAGGGGCAATCGACGCGCAACAAATCCACGACTCCTACACCAATCGCAATACGTAAGTCTCCATAAAATATATATATGTATATATATTATATATATGTGTGTGGCACATTCCTTAATCTCTCTAAGAAGAAAACCTCATATTTATGTCACTTGTCAGTCGATTCGTTTTGGGTTTCAGCAGCTGTTATGTAGATATTTTGTATCTATCAAATGTTGTGGAAGTCTATCTAAAAATATGAACTGATTATTATTATAAAGTTTTTGCACGTTTTCAAATTTGAAAACTAATTTGTCATTTGACAGCTGACAAAAATTTGTTTCGCTCAACGAAAATAATAAGAATAAACAGAATTCACTTGAGGTTGCCGACGAATTTAGTACTCTTATAAGAAACTACATTTTGGGATATATAAAAAAGCTATCAGATTTAGTGTTCCGATTTCAATATTTTGAAATAATAAAAAAAAAACTCGATTAAAATAAACAATGAAATATGCACAGAATTAACTTAGCTCAATTTTGGGATAAATAAAAGACTTATAAAATTTAGTGCCCGATTTCAATATTTTTAAATAATCAAAAAAAAACATCAATAACAGAAATTAAAAAAAAATTTTTTTTTACAAATTGGATAATTATAGAATGAAATAAAATATGTTTTTTTTTTGTTATTTTAAACGTTTTCATAAATTTCTGAAACTAAAATTTTAAATTATTATTAAATTGCTCTCATTTCGATTTCGCAACTAAAAAAGATAAAGAAAAAAGTTGTTCAACCAAGAAATCAGCTACGACCGAATGAGTGTTAGCAACTAGATGATATATCTTTATATATATATTGAAATATCTGATGCTTCAGACAACAACAACTCAAGCAACTTTTATTATTCAAAAAGAGTCGTTTCCACTTCGCAGAACTGTTGATGCTGCTGATGAACAGTGATTATAATTCATGAGTTCATCTTCTACGACAAAATAATACTCACATTAATATTTTGAATACTTGTGACTGACATCAGCGGCTTTCGCAATCGGGATAAATTTAGAGTCCGCTCCCACAAAAAAAGCGTCAACAAAATTCGCTTTAAAATTTTCAGGCCAAAACAAAAAACGCATCAGCAGCTGCCATTGACATGTTTTGCAGTCAACTTTGATGGGGGTCTGTGGAGCTCAGCACAACAACCATATGTATATATATAGATATGTATATGTATATGTATCTGTATCTGTATTTTTATCTGTGTATCTTTCGCACTCCTTCAGCTGCTGCTGCACTGAGTCACGTGCTCTGTTGGCCAATGAGTCAGTTCAGCTTTTGGGCCAATTCAGTTTTCGCACTCGTACACAGATTTCAGTTTTCAGTTTTCAGTTTTCAGTTTACAGATTTCAGATCTGAACGCAGTTGTTAGCCCAGTTTGTGCGCCATTAGCCACGCCCCCATTGTGCGGGTGCCCCCAAAAACCCAATTGCTTAGTTTCTGCAAATCATTCGACCCCAAAAAATCATGATGAACCCAACAAAAAATCTTCGCTCACCGGAGCTGAAACGATTGCGCAATTTAACTGACTGGCAAACAAGAAGAAGAAGAAGAGAAAGAAGAAGAAAAGCGTGTGGTTTTTCTAAGTGTATATTCCTTGAGCGACACACTTTTTTAAGTGTAGCTACTTGTTTGACTCGATTAAAATTGATGTGACGTAGATTGATTTAGTTCCATGTTTTTCTAGATGCATCTTTTTTGCTGGGACTTTCTCAAAACTGAATATTTTGTTTTTTGCCATTTCATGAATTTTAATTGTTTTAGTTTCTAATTTAAATTGCTCAACTAAATCTAAAAATTGCCTTAAGGTTTTTCCAGCTTGTTTTCTGGTTTTCATTTAAATCGAAATATTTTTCCATATAGTCCATTTACATATTTCCTTCACACATCTATAAATCTATCTGGTCAAAAGTATTCAGTTCAATTGGCTTTCTTGCTTAACATGTGTTTTTTTTTTTTACCAATTTTTCAGTTAGCAATCTGGCATTGCATAATACATAATTGGATTATCGCTCGTCTGTCGGCTGTTTTTTAATATATATTTTTTTTGTTGTTGATTTTTTGAGTGCTTTCATTTATTTATCAGCTGATATGAATTGATTTGATTAACACCAACAAATATTCCAGTGGCAACTTTCCGGTTTCTGCGCTGAAGCCGTCTTTTGGCTCTTTTGTGTGGATCGCGGCACAAGCATCGGTGGTTCAGTGGTAGAATGCTCGCCTGCCACGCGGGCGGCCCGGGTTCGATTCCCGGCCGATGCAAAATAGTTTTTTTTTCTGTATTTTTTAATTTTCTTAATTCGTCGTCTTTTGTGTGTGAGTTGTGCATAAATTACTTTAAATGGGCGAATTTGCATTTTGCTCACCGAGTCGAAATTGCTCAAATATTGTCGCATTAAGTAGTCGGTACACAAGCTGCCCTTCCTCACTCCCCTCCCCCTATTCTGTTAGTGTGCCTCCTGCATTTGATGTGGACAATTCTATTTTCATTGCCCCCAAGCAAACAACAACAACAACAACAACTCAACAGCAACAAGCAAAGCCAGCAGACTAAATTTAATTTACTCGCACTATCGCGCATGTTTTTCCAGTTATTTGCACATGAATAGCCAAGGAAAAGGAAAACCTTTGTTTGTTGCAAACGTGTTTTGCATATATGCAACAAACACAACAATTCCCAAGCGAGCAGCCATTTTCGGCCTATTGTTTAACTTGGACAACACGCAATGGCCTCCTTTTAACTATATTTCTCCTCTGCTATTTGCAGCATTCTCAAGTTTTAAGATGGATATCTAAACTTACAAAAAATTATTTGAACTAAAAAAAATTTAAATTTGCATCGGCCGGGAATCGAACCCGGGCCGCCCGCGTGGCAGGCGAGCATTCTACCACTGAACCACCGATGCTCTTATACTATATGTGGCAAAGTATGCCGTCATTAAGGTTAACTATATCAGATTTTTGATTAGTCTCATGATTTAATAAATTTTGACTTTGTTGATTTAAAAAAAACTAAATTCCGTGGAATTAGGTAGATTTGTTGATCTCTTCTAAGAATTGACAGAAAGTATGTCTATCTCTCACATAGTTCTCAGAAGATGTCATTATTTTAATAATTATAGGTTATTTTTAGACGACTACTTCTTAAATATCACATGGAGCACTTCTTATACTCTTTTTATAACTTTGCTAGATCAAAAAAGATATGTTTGCATCGGCCGGGAATCGAACCCGGGCCGCCCGCGTGGCAGGCGAGCATTCTACCACTGAACCACCGATGCTTCTGTGGTGGGGGTGTCAAAATTTTGACTGATAAACCCATTGACTCTTCTCTTTACTGACCCCCTTTTAATTGAATTTTTAATAGGCCAAAAGCTTAACTAAATCTAATTATTCTCATTCTTCTAAAGATTCCTTCATTTATATTCTTGACACTAAAGAGAGTCGCAAAATGTTATCTTTTACTATATTTACTATAAGATAACTCGCCGATATTTTATATCGATAAAAATCGATTTGTCATTAAAGTTTACTAGAGATTTTGGTTGCTGAATTTAATATTATTATTCTCTACCGTCAGCTTGAGAATATTTCCCTTCAATTAGCTTAAAATAATACATATATTTATTTTCTAGCCTGGTTGTTCCAATTCCCATTCAATTGATCTACTTTTCAAAATAAAATCCCAGCAAATAATTATGAGAAATTAAATGTTGCAAAAAAAAGTAGTTTCTGCATCGGCCGGGAATCGAACCCGGGCCGCCCGCGTGGCAGGCGAGCATTCTACCACTGAACCACCGATGCTTGCTTGTGAAGATGCGCTCAAAAACTGTACATCAATGCAAATGCAGCTTCTCCTCTCTCCTCTCTTCTCTTCTCTTATCTGTGCTTCGTGTTGAGCCAATTGGTGGAATGTTGCACGCAATTCTTCTGTTTTCTTTTAGCTGTTGTCTTTTGGCGGCTTTTTAAGGCGCCGTCTTTAAAATTGGTTGTGGCAATTGCAACGTAATTCTTGCAATTAAACTGCTCAGTATGCAACTCGTTGCACACACATAAAAGTAGTAATAGTTATAATAATAATAACAATAAAACAAATGCGCGTAGGTTAAAACGTGCCTCTGAATTTGCCCACGTATCTTTGCTCTTTGCTGTAGTTAGTTGACTGATGAAAGGCGGCTTCTTTTGTCAACACTTTTCCAGTTGCAGTTGCAGTTGCAGTTGAGATCACAGCTGTGTAAATCCGGTTATAATTGAGCATTAGCTAATTGCTTATCAGTTATGAGTGGAGCGAACTGATTGCAACAAGGATGCCCTCTGCAGAATATCTCTGTCTCTTTCTCTCTTTGCCACTTTGCCACTTTGCCTTAACTTGTTGTTAGCCTTGGCAGCTGCCTTTTTAAGCGCCGACATTGGCCGCAACATTGCAACAACTTCTCCCTGTTTATGTTGTTTTTTATTTGCTGCTATTTTTTTGTCTTTATTTTTTTCTTTTGTTTGTTTCTGTTTTTGGCGTCTTGTTGTTGTTGTTGTTGCACATTTGCGGCCTAGACTTGTACTAGCCATTTATGGCTTCTGGCTTGTGCTCTCCACCTCTTCCTCCTTCTCCCCTATCTCTACACCTCTCTTTGTCTCTGCTTCTTTTAGCTACTTGCGGTTAGCATTGAACAACAACAACAACAACAACAACAAACAACACATAAAAAAGCGCGACAACTTTTTTTTTGTCGTGCACTCGCAAATTAACTAAAACAATACGAAAAAAAACTAAAAAGAAAAAAAAATCAAAGAGATAATCGCAGCAGAGGCAAGTGAGGTCAGCAGTAGCAGCTCCAACTGCTGCCATCCCCCCTCTCTTAATCATAGTAAATTATGCTAATTATTTCGAGTAGCAAAGAGAGCGGCAGCAGCTCTCTTAAATTCGCTCGCGATCAGCTGCTTAAGCACCAAATATGTTGCTGCAACATGCGCACTGCTTGCTTAACACTCAACTGCTTGTTGGCAGCAATCTTTTATTTGCTCTTTCTCAGACAGGTGTTTTGTGTCAAATCTAGCTTGTTTGGGGTTTATTTGTAATTTAAGCGTCTTAAGCTAGCTCTTATTCTTAAACAGATAATTACTTCTCTCATAAGTACAAATTGGCCAACGGATGTACTCTTAGCAACAAATAGCACTGCTTGCTTATTTGCTCTTTGCTGGCTGCGCTCTCTTAAGCCTAAATTGAACGCTGTCAACACAAGTTAGTTAGCAACATGCTGCACTGCTTACTCCGTTGCAAGTGTTTATTGCTGCTTATAAAAATGCTGCACTGCTTGCAACTGGCATGCAATGCTCCCCCATCCCCCCTCCCCTGCACTCACCCACAAAGCGAGCAGCAGGTGTTTATTTCTTTATTTATTTGTATTTTTTATGTGAGTTGCCGTGTTCTGAAAACTCTCGGAAACTGGTTTATTTCAAATTTCGTGCTCTGTTTTATTCTTTGCTGTGCTCCCTGCCACTGCTTTGATAGGCAGGCAACAAAGAGACAAAAAAAAGAAATGAGGTTTATTTTTTTAGTTTGTTTTTTAATTTAGCTCTTGTTGATTATAGTTGTTAAAAAAGGAGTACAACTCAGAGTAGGCATTTCAACAAGTGTAATTTATTTAAATTATACAGTTTTTTTTACAACAAAATGTCTGCTTTTTTGTTATGTGATAAGAAAATGGACTTTTGTAATGATATTTTTGGAAAGATCGTTAAATGGCACAAATGCAAATCGGACGCCAACAACAACAATACAAATCGTGAGTGATCTGAGAAATTCACTTATCCATAAACAATTTATTTTTGGTAGTTGAAATTGGTTGGTTTTGGCTTAAGGCTGATGATATGCGTATTTTTGTGGCTGCCTCAAAATATGCTACAGTTTGTGTCTCTGAATGAGATGTGATTTTTATTTTGATAAGGGTTTGCTGAAAATTGTTAAACGGTTTTACTTTAGACCTAAAATTTCTGTACATTTGTGGGATGAACTTTCTAAAAAGGACTGAGTTTCTTTTTAGGAGAATCCTTAAATAGATGTGGGAAAATAAGTTTGAAGCTAAGCAATAGAAAATGCAAAATGGAATGAGAAATAAGAATGATTGAAACCAGTGAATTAATTCTAAAGGTTGCGGATAATGTTATAAGTTCCTTTCCAAATCTTTTCCGGTATTTACGACCATTATTTTTTACTATATAGACAAAAAACATCGGTTTCTGAAACTGGTTCTTTAGAAAAGTTTGAATTTCAGTTTTGGTTCTGAACTTTAGTTGATTAATTAATAATTGAATTACTTTTAACTCAAAAACAACAATTCTCTAATTCTCTCTCTCTCTCTCTTTCTATTTTTGCAGAGAAACGCCCAGCAATAAATGGCTCTGCGAGCAAAGGATCTGTGCCAGCAAAGGCAACAACTCCACAAAAAGCAATCAAAAGTAATGCACCAATTGCAACAATTGCAACAGCAGCAACAATTATAAACAATAAAAATGGCACAAAAACTTTGGCGGCAGACATTTCAGAAGGTAAGTTTTATATTAAACTCGAAACGCCGAAAAAAAAACAAAAACTGAAATTCGCTTTGGGCTTAAAATGTATTTCAATTGTTTTCCAATTCGATTTCGAGACTATTTTGTGAAAGCATCGCAAATGTCTAAAAAGCCAAAAGGCCAAAAACCAATTTGACTTTTGTTTGACAACTGATTGAGCGGTTTTTGCTGCCCGACAACAAACCACCAGAAACATTTGCTACAGTTGCGCAAACAGCTAATAAACTTTTGGCACAAACACACACACACACACACACATACACATACACATACACAGACACACACAAACACACCTAAGCACACACACACACACTCAAATTGAGCTCCTGGGTCTATTTTTGGGTCTTTTGCCAGTTTTTTGACTTTGCGTCGCTTAACTTTTCTAATTAATACAAATGCCTTTAATTAGGCTTTTGGGGGCATGCAACAGCTTAGCTAACTGACTTGCCACCACCTATGTTGCGTGTGGCATAAATATTACTTGCCCCAACATAAATTATATGTATTTTAGGGCATTTTGTATACCCTCCATTAAAAGTGAATAAAAATGGTAGAATGCACTTGTGCAAAAGCACTCAACTAGCCGAAGAGATCGAGTTTATTTTTCGATTTAAATATATATCTAGGTATATTATATACATATATATATATTATCTGGGTATTAATCAAGTTTACAAGATCGTTTAAGAAACACGGAAGGGAATCACTTAATCATATCTACAAATTACACAGCATTGCTTTTAATATAAAAGACGTAGCTGTTTTTTGGTTCAGGACATCTCCTAGTCGAGCACTCTCGACTACAATATTCTTCTTGCTGTGTTTAAGTTGTTCTGCGCCACTTGTTTCCAAGTAAAACAACTTAACTAATTTTCAATGGCAAAAGTTGAAGTAAAAAATAATTGTAATTCAATTGAGTTGTTTGTTGTGTGTGTTGTATGTAATAAGAAGTAAAATATAATATTTTGTTTTTGTAATATTTATAACAGTTTTCTTGTTGAACCTAAATTCAATTTAATATTGTCAATTGCCAATTTTCAATCTTTAACTAACTCTTAGATGGATTTAAGCTCTGTTATTAGATTATATTTGGGGAACTAAAGATCTCGTGATTGCATAGTAAAAATTTACACTTTATCTACATTCTTTAAAACTGAATTTGATATTCTTAAAAACCTTATTTTATATAGCATCTTAAATTATTTTCTACCTGCTCTGCTAAACTAGAGAATTTTCTCTAACCCAAAGAATTTATCATTAAAACTTTTGCTGTAGCCGGAGTTATTTTTAACACATTTTGTTAAAGTCTTTTGTTAATTTCAAGTGTACCCCGCTGGGTCTTTACCTATTAACGTTTTTGGGTACCTTTTTATGATTATATTTAGGGAAAAAAAACTTATTTTAATTTTTTATTATACACTCTTAAAAAGTGCTTACAAATTTAGTTCTTGGATTTCTATTCATAGTTATCCCAATCGAAAAATATAATTAATAATTAAATTTGTTAAGCAACTTTTATGGTTTCCCTTGCTCCAATCAGTATTTTTCTCATTAATAGAAACTTTTCTGGTATCTCAAGTAAACCCCAAATTTAAACTTTTCTCACTTTTCTCATTATTCATAAATCTGACGTTTTTTATATTCCACAAAATCCGCTGGCTACTCGTGTTCTACATAATGTCCCAAAGCACAGCAGCACACTTGCCTCAATTTTCTCTACCCGCCTCTTCCCAAGCCAGGCAAATGTCACCAAGTTGTTTATGTGCAACAAAGTGGCACGTTGCCATTTCGCCGCGCTCGACTCTTTGATGTTCAACGAGTTGTGTGCGCTTTTCATGTGTACTACATATATAACTGTTTCTCTGGGGGGCAGCATACGCCCCTCTCTGTGGCCATTTCGGCCTGGCTAGTTGTACTTGTGCCTTGTTTTGGCCTATTGAAGTTAAATTGTTTGTTTAATGTTTTTAGCCTTGACTTTAGCGGGCGCACAAACCACATGAGTTATGCGCTGCTTAGCGAGTGCAGCAACCCAACCACACTAATTACCCAAAGAGCTATTTAAACTTAAATAGAAACAGTTTAAACAATGATTTGCTAGCAAATTCTTATACATAAAATAGGTTGAAAATAGAAAAGAGATTTGCCTAAAAGACAAATTGGCTTTAAGAAGCAAATATTTGTGTATTTAGTAAAATTGCGCTCTTGATTTTAAATTGCAGATTATCGCTTCAAAGTAGAAATAGGCGTTATTATAATCTTGACCTAAATCAAATGATTGTCTTTTAGCACTTGGATTAATTAATATTTATTTTTATTTATATTATATAAAGTTTTAACTTTAAGCTAGCGTATGTTTTGAAATACAAAAATTATATTTTTAAAATAAGTAAATTGTTTTCTTGTTGCACTATTTTAGTTCACTTTTATTTATTGTAATCCCATTCAACAAAATAGCACGTTGACTAACACTATGAGCAAACTGCTTGCACTGCTTGCTAGGCAAACTGTTATTTATTGCTTTTCACACCAAAAGCGACATGTGTTCAATTAACTTGTCATTTAATTTGATTGTGTTATTAATAAAATAATTAAAAAAAGGAAAGAGAAGCACAAATTTCGAGCACGCCAACTATTTTTGCTTGGTTACCCATTTAATTTAATCTCCTTTTCACTCACACACACACACACACATGGACACACACAAATACGAGCAGAGAAGTTCATTGATTTCGTTGTGGGTCTCTTCATGTTTTATGGCAATTTTTCACGCTTTCATTCGATTAATTGTTGAATGCGGTGTCAAAACATTTGTCGCTCCCCAATTCGAGCTGAGCTGTGCTGAGCTCAGCCCCGTCTGCCTTGCAAATGATGGCAAAAAAAAGAAAAGTTAATGACCGACAAATAGTTGAGGAAAACCTGCAAAAGCAACACGCACCTTTTTCATCATTTTCATTTCATATTAACTTTTACTTTTTCCATTTTGCTCGTCATGCGTAACAACAAAAAAAATTAAATAAATCACCCACACAACAAATATCGCATAATCGTTATCGTCAATCGCTTATCGTTTATTTGATGCCTTAAATGACAGACAAAAATGTAACCATCTATCAAAGTTAATCGATTTTAAGATGATTATTTTTATGAATTAAATAAAAAATTACTGCGATCTGCACGAGTGCTTAGTTTAGCAGTTTTTTCTTGATTTTCTTCTTCTTTTACTTCCACTTTTTTTTCTTAATTTATTGTTTTCCTATAAAAAAGTCAATTCAAGCCAAAGTAAAAAAATGTTTTCCTTTCGTCATCGTTCCTCAAAAAGTGTGTCACACAAATAATTAAATTACAAGTGTAAAAGTCAATTAAACAGTTTACACATTAATAAATAATGCTAAAAATATTGCTGAATTGAGCAGTTGAGTTTTTTTTTTTTATATTTATTTTTTATCTGTGCCATTTAAGAAAACTAAGAAATCAGCAAATTATTGCACAAGCTCAATTGGCATGACAAATAAAAATATGAAAACATGCAAATTTTGTGCTTCTGATTTGCACATAAAAAAAAACTTGGCTCAAAAGCCAAAGATGTAAAAGACAAAAACAAAAACAAAACCCAAAACTGAAACCCAAAAGTCGATTGCATAAATTGCTAAGCAAACTAAAAAGTGTGAAGGGGGATGGGGTGTGGCAGGTGTGGCAGGTGTGTGTGTGTGTGTGGGGGGAGGGGGTGTATTTGTGCAATTGAATTTTTTAATATTTAATGGGACAGCGTGAGAACTGCGTTAGATATGGCAATCATTTTTAATATCTTTTTTAACTTTGAGAAAAAATTGATGTGGGAAAATTGCCAAGTCAACTTTAAAAATACGCAATCACCGAAAAAAATACAAAAAAAATATGGAAAAAATAAGAGTTGAAGCAGCGGGGGAATAATTTAAGTAATTTTGGACACTTTCAAAACTGATTTTAACTATTGTCAAATGTTGCATAAAAAAGGCACATTTCCTGTGTAATACTTTCAATTTGCAATCACATGCGAATGTATATATATATAAATATGCATATATATATATATATATATATATATATATATATATTATATCCGGCACGCTATTCGTGTCTATGCTGATTGAAGCATACCTGGGGAAGGGCATTACGACTTTATAATGATGTTTGAAGCTGTTTCTCTTTTCGAGAGATGAGCGATGAGATTTATTAGGTGGAACTCTTGCTTTTTAAGAGTTTGCAACAGACATAGGTTAGTTTCCATGACCCCATCAAGTATATATATTCTTGATCAGCATCGTTGCTATGTTTGTTAAAGCATCGTGTGTGAAATCGTCGATTACCGAGACTAGAGATAAGTAAGAGAGTTAAATTAATATTAAATATAGAGCAGATTAACTTTATTTTGTTTTATCGATAACTTCCAAAATTACGATTATCGATAGCAATAAAAATCTAATTGTTGAACATATATAGTTCTGATATTTATCAAGTCTGCTCATTTTAACAAGAGCTTTCGAAGAACCAGATACAAAATCGCTTATATAAACAATATATAGTAATAATATATAATAAATCAAATATATATAATATATATATCTCAGAAAAGTCAACTTGATCTTTATTTATTTATTAACTTGTCATCGTTGGTCGTTTTAATTTACTTCTTAAATCGATTCGATTATTTTTAACAAACATTTAAATTTTTCAAAGTGCATTTTGAAAATTATTCACATCTCATGCGGGTAATTATTGATCTGATTATTATGAAATTACTTTACAATAAATTGAATTTTTTCATCTCTTCAAAGTCAGCACTTAAATTAATATTTAATTTTACTTTTTTAGAGCAACTCCGCCTCGTCTTTTTTTGGGTTTCGTTTCATAATTTGTTTATTGCTTTCTTCTGGTACTTGTGCAATCGCATTTTAATCAATTTCGAATCACATTATTAATGAATATCTGCACATTATTTTTTTGTTATTGTTATTATTATTATTTTTTTTTTATGCAAAAACAAATTGGGGTTAATCATTTTTTTAAGCGGGGAATTACACACAAAACCCATTCTATTTGTTTGCAGAGTTATTCGAGTAATTTCAGTAAAAGTGATTTTTTTTGTTTCCTTTGCTGTTGTAATTAAATGAGTCTCTTAACTTGGCCTAAAACTGGAGCATGGCTCTTAATGAGCAGCTCTGTTCTAATTTTTAAATCTGTATCTCTGTTTTTGCATGCCTGTTGCGGGCTGCTGTCAGTCATTGGCCAGGCCCAAAATAAAACTAAGCAACAACAACAACAACAACAATTGCTGACTACTTGTCTAACCCCTGCCCCTCCCCGTTTGCTGTTGTTGGCCAAGTGTGACGCGAAAGTCACGGCGACGACTTTGCAAAATGACAATGTCTACAATTACAGCCAACCTTTTTCTCTCTCTTACCATATAAGCCACAAGCGAAAAACCAGCGAAAGGGGGAAATGGCCAAAGTACGTTTTTTTTGCTGCTGCTGTTGTTGTTGTTGTTGTTGTTGCCCGTCAAGTGAAAAGCATAATTACAAATATATCTATGCGCATATCTATGCTGTTAATTAACTATTAGCCATTAAATTCTTCTTCCTCAAAAAACCACAATCAAATTGTTAAACAAAAATTGGTTTTTTGTGTGTGGCTCGACAAGTTTTGTGACTTTTATTTTCAGTTTCTGGTGAATTATTTTCAGTTTCTGGTGATTTACCGGGTAGTAAAAGTTAATCTTAGATTGAAAGTGTTTTTTAAGGTATTTTTTGACTGATTGCTTGAAAAAAAGATAGTCTGATAAGGAAAGTATTTATTTATTTATTTAATTAATGTGGATTAAAAAGAGTAGGTTTTATAAATGAAGTTTAAGGTTAGATTTAAAATAATAAAATGTACGAATTGAAGTATAAATAATGATAAATAAATTAAATTAATAATATTAAAATATAGCATATAAAAGATAGAAGAGTAACTTGGTTGAGTGCCTGTTCAGACGAACTTAAAACTAGAGACTTGAAATATATTGTTGTTTATGAAGTTTTCATTTGTGGATTTGCGGTAAATTTGGGACTCGAAAAGCGATAAAAATCGATCATTGTAAATCGATTAAACCATATATCTCCCAAATAGCTAAAGCTGTTGAATTAAATTCAAAGATTGTCATAACTTTCATATATTTCCTAACCTCAGTTGTGGAGGAACACATACCGAATTAGAGGTACAGATTATTATGAGATCGATAAAAATGAATATTATCGATTAATCAATGTTATCAGCTGCTATTCTACTGCTATCCGAGTATTCCTCACTAGATTACGTCCAACTGCAAAGCGTTCACTGGTTTTTAATTAAACTGTGAAACTTGGCTCCAATCAAAATGAAGCCGATTAACGATAACCACCCGAGAACAATACTGTTCAAGTTTGTAAGTTCGCTTAGATTAAATGCTCAAATTTACAGTTTGATGTGTTTTTATTCAGCTTACTCAAGTCGAGCTTTCAATTTCCGAGTCAAAGCCACGTTTCTTGCCATTTTGTTAGATAACATTTGCCAGTTGCTTTGTCTTTTTCTTTCTTCTTATAATAATATATTTTTTTATTTTATTTTTATTGTTTTTTTTTTTTGCATATTTCTTATGTATAATTACAATTGGGTTTTTATCCCCACCTATTTTTCCTCATAGCAGCACTTACAATTTTTATATATTTGCTTTTGCTTTATTTGCTATTGTTGTTGTTGTTGTTTTTTTTTTGCATTTCTCTTTACATAAGCTTTGAAGTTGTACGGTTTTGTTGTTGTTATGCTTTGAGCGCCGTTATTTCGACTTTTGGCGCTGCCGTCGCCTGTGGCTTGAAGTTAGTCGCGCGTCGCGCTTTCAAACAAACAGACGTTTTCTGCGCCGAGCCTTCGCTTATTTTATTGCGTTGTTGCGTTGTGTTAGTTGAAAAGTGATAGAAAGAGAGAGATAGAGAGAGAGAGAAAGAACGAGCACGAGCAAGACTGTTGCGTCGCGCTGCTGTGTATAACACTTTTGCATGGACTACAGTTTGACAAGCATTTGATTCTAGCTATTGCGCCTGCGCGTGCGTCTCTCTCTCCCTCGCGCTCTTTGTGTGTTCTCTCTTTCTCTCTTTGAGTGTGGAAAATGGGCTTGAATGAGTTTGTGTCGCTTTTCTATGGCTCCGCACAGAATTTGAATGCGAGCAGCAGCCGCAAATCGACATCGACGTCGACGTCGACGTACTCTTTGCCAACGGCCGCGGACGTTCACGAATTGCGACAAATGTTGAAAAATCACAAAAATGCCCAGGCTAAGAAATACAGTTACAAGGACTATCCCAACGATATGAAATATGGCAAGAATCTGAATGCGGCAGTTGCACAGCATTCAATCTATGCAACAACGCAGCCGGTCAACGCAGCGGCCAAACAGTTGCTCAATCATCATCACAACAACAACAATAATGCTGGACAAGCTGGCAAATTGCCGCCTGCCACAAGGATACCAACAAAATTGACAGCTGCTGCCACAATTGGTGCTGGTGCTGCTGCTGGTGCACGAGGTGGCAGCAATAGCCACGATATGGACGTGCAACGCGGCAAACACAAATCTGCCACATCGGCCAGTTCCTTCCTGTGGAACTCCTTTCGATTGCCACGCAGGCAGAAGTCAACACCAGCAACAACAACAACTGCAACAACAACAATAACTGCAACAGCAACAACAAAAAAAGATAAAAAGCTCTTCGCTGCCGGTGAGTGAAAAGAAAATATAGAATGAAAAACAGATTGTTCGAATTTTGAGAAAAATCAATGCGAACAGCAAACGGAACTCAAAGGAATGTGAATGAACACGAACGAGATACCCTAGAAAAAATCGTTGAAAATTGTGAGAATTGCTTATTTATCATTGTGAAAAAAGAATAAGAATGCTCTCAGCAGAGATACCCTAGAAAAGTTATGACGAAAATGTGGTTGCCAAATTGTGCCTTTTTTTTTTGCTTATTTATCAATATAAAAATATATAAATTGAACTTCAGAAAATACATTATCTGGCAGCAGAGATACTCCAGAAAATGTGAGAATTCTTTGTTAATTTTCAGTGAAAATCCAGATTAATTTCAACTAATAAAATAAAACCGATGCCAGGATGAGTTAGAAAATTATGTAGTAAAGTGAATGAAAATTGGGGGAATTTTTTTGATATGAATGGAACTCCAAAAAATTCAACTGATACCCTAGAAAAAAACTGTATAAAATATTTATAAAAATTGTGATACTTGTTTCTTGATTTATCACTTTAAAAATAGGTTTACGGAGTTACAACAAATTATGACTTGAAGATACCTCGTAAAAAGATGCTATACAAATGCATGAAACTATAAGATTTTAGTATTAGTGAAACAGAGACATTTGTTTTATGAAAAGATATGGCTAAAAGGAAAAGGAAAACAAAGTTAATAAGGCAACGGCTAGAGAATATCCTCTACTTAAATCAGTAAATATATCAGAAAAACATACCAAACTTATTCAAATTTAATTTTTTGCTGAGATCTTAGTCTGCATTTTGTTTATAGAAAAACATGGCTAAAAAGAAGAATCACACTTTGTTTTTTCGTCGACTCTGCGCTTTTGTCTCACGGTTGCCTCACTTTGCCCTTTTTTGTAGATTTGCACAACGTGATTTAAGATTTGGTTAGTTTTGTTAGCATAACAATAATCTGCATCCAATTGTAATTGTGGCCAACAAGCAGTTATCTTTGTGGCTTCATCTGCAATTCAGCCATTTGACCCATTTTGACTCGAAAAACCTGATACACTCTAAATAAAAGAGAGCAGAACAATGGCAATTGTGAGTTATGGCCAACGGCTATTTCGGTTAACAAGCCAACACTTTATACGTTAAGATCATCAGCATGAAGTAACCCAATAAACACAAAAACATTAACAACAACAACCACAACAGCAGCAGCAAAAATCATGGCTAACGGCAAAAACCCACCTGAAAATTCTAACTGCTTAGCGGTTATCTAATGGCCAAGATATTAAATTTAATGTTTTTTATTTTTCATGTAGTTTAAGTTACATGTTCTTTTAAATTATGACCACAATTTCCTGTTGTTGTCTTCAAACGAGCCGTCAGAATTTGTCGTCTAACTTAACCAGAAAAATATTGCCACCTGTTTCGTTGGCGCAATTATAGCACCTACCCCCTACCCCCCTTTTTACCCTCTTAACTCGTAATTCTCTTCTTTTCATTTTGTTGACTATTTTTGCCTTTTTGGCGCGTTTCAAATCCGATTTTGTTTGCTTGTTTTTTTGTTGGTGTTTTTTCGTTTTTCGCTTGTTTTTTTTTTTGTTATCATAGACTAGACAACAACAGAAATATCTAATTCTATATAATCTTATTTATTAATGTTTGTTTAGTTTTGACAAGTCATTTGTGTGGCTTTTTTTGCGCCCGAAGCAAATCGCTGAAAATCACAGACAGAAAACTTTAACTGATTATTTTTTGTAAAAGTTTTTGGTTAGTTTGTACTTTTTGATGTTTGATAAAAGGGAATATTAATTTATGACATACTCAGTTATGATGGATCAGGGGAAACTTTTCTGAGATATACAACTTAATAATAAGTTCGACAATCTTCTTTACAAATAAATGTATAATATAAAAACAATAATATAAAAATAAATATAAATTATTATTTTCGATTTTTTTATATTTATTTATTTGTTTATAGATGAAGTATAATTTATAATAATAAAATAAATTTAATTTATTATTAACTTTTCATACATTTCCTATAAAGTTGCTCGCTAGTTTTCTATTATTATTTCTTTATTTACGTATTTTTTTTTGCGTGCTTACTTCAAACAGACATCCTTTATTATTAGGATTTGTTTTTGTACATGTTTGTTGTTTGTTGGTTTTTCTGCGCATGTACGCATTTTGTAGGCGCAACAAGAAAAGCAAAACAAACAACAACAAGGAAAAAGACAACTGTTCCCCCACCCACAACAAGAGCAGCTTCGTCGTCGTCGACTGCTTTCCGGAGCCATCAAAAGGACCGTTATTGATTTTTGCGCTATAATAAGAAAAAGCATCTCTCAATGGCATACCACAAGGTAGAAGAAGAAGCAGAAGTAGAAGAAGAGGAGAGCGTAAGGAATACAAACAAGTGCGAGCGAATACATTTGACTCACAAGCTCATAATTTCCTTTTTACTTACTCTCCCTCTCCCCCTCCCCGTGTCCGGTAAGCAGTCATTGTCTGCGATGAGTCATCATCAGTCACACACAAGGCACTGACTACCCCAACTGCAGTTACCATAATAATAAAGTAAACGAAAAGTAGAAAGAGGAAGCAGAAGTAGCAGTAGTAGCAGCAGAACTTGAACGACACATTCTGGCTCAGTCACACTCTCAGACTGTCACTTTCTCTCTCGCTTGCACACGTCTGCGTATGTCAGCATAAAAAATTGCATAATGTGCTTTTGTGCATGTGTTGTGTCTGTGTTTGTTTTTTGACACACTGACACTTATTGCTCACTGAGCACAGTTGACAGCTGAGCAGGAGAGCCAGAGCGGGAGAGCGAGAGTGTTAGCAAAGAACATGCGCAGGAATTCAGTTGCTTTCGAACTGTTTGGCAAGCACCACACTGCTTGTTTACAGTGCTGTTCAGACTGTGGAGCAAGCATTTTAGTGAGGTAATATTTATTTTTTACTAGGGTATTTTCATAGTCATGCTGTAATTTTAATGGCATGCCGATGTCATCATCATCGAGTGCTCCCCTAAAGTGATCTGAAGTGTGTTTTGCTTTTAAAATTCCCCAAAATCGATTAATTAATAAAATCATTAAAAAAACGAAGAAAAATGCATAATTAAATCGGTGCGCTGCGTTAATTAACGGTACTCGCTGCGAATTAACAAACTGTGACCGCCTCATGCTGTGGCGCCTCCAGCCTGATTGTCTGACTCTGCCGGCCAGCCGCCAATCTGCCAGTCTGCCACTAATGGAGTCAAGTGCAGGCCTCGTAACGGCCAACGGCTAAAGCTAATGGCCAAAACACCAGCAGCCAACAGCAGGCAGCATGGCCAAGTTGTTGCTGGCCTGGCCCCCCCATCGACTATATTTTGTGCAGTAAAGCGCAACAATTTGTTGCACTCAGCTGCAGTAGTTAAAACATGAATAACTTAAAATTGAACTCGATGTGGAAATACCCTGTATGAGAAACTGACGAAACTGTGATTTATTGATACAGAAAACAAACTGAATTAGTTATATGTAATTTCATATTTATTATATAATTAATATTTATAAATTTTAATTTATGTTTTAAAGAAAGTAAAATCTTAGACCAAGAATATATTGTTTCATATTGTAGATCTTTTTACGTTAAGTTATTCAGATAAGTTGTTAAAGAATATATAAACTAGGAATATATATGTTTTATAAGGCCTCTAACATATGCTCCCCCCAGTTCATAACACCCATTTCAAGTAATTTGCATAATGGTTACAGGGTATAACAATTGAATTGATTGATAACCGCCTTACAGGCTGGAGTAGCTTTTTTTTGGCCGACAGCCAATGGCCAAAGTGCCGGCTGCCAGTTGCCAATTGTTGGTTGTTGGCTGTTGGCTGTTGTCTGTTGTTGTTGGTTGTTGGTTGTACATTGTATTAAATGTATGTGTGATTATGCGTGCACGGGGCGTATGCGCAATTTGCATGCTAAGGCGCTAGATAAGCAAATTGGTTTTAAATGTTGACGATGCCACATTTTTCACAATGTTTGCCTTGTTGTTTTTGTTGTTGTTGTTTTTGATTGTTGGTTGTTTGTTGGTGGTTGTTGCTTGTGTGCCATTTGCATTGAACTTGTTTATTTATCGTTTTACATGCGGTTCTTTTGGCCCAGACTGAATGCAAGTCATCGCCACTTAGCCAGAGCCATAATTAAGGTCGTGTGCTTAAAAAATAAAACAGGGCGTCTATAATATATATATATATTTATATATATATATATATATATATATATATGCGTGTGTGTGGCTTGCGAGCTATTAATCGATTTTCAGCTGATTTCTCAAAGATGTTTTTTTTTTAACTCATCGTTTGATTGTTTAATAGTATTTAATATTATTGAAGCGTGCTTTGAAAAAGGCGCACTTAAAATGCACAAACTGTTTTTTGTTTTTTTACTCCAAAATTGTTACAAGTTGCTTGCAACATTTTCGTAGACAATAATTGGCATTTAATGAGCTGAGCTTATTTCGCCTTTTTTTTATTACTTTCGTAGTTGCTAAGCGCATAAATTAGTTCATTTCCCGACTGTTTATTTGCCGGTGGGTCTTTTAACCATTTTTCTTGCCACTTTACTGGATTTGTAGATTTATGGCAAATGTGGATTTATGTTTTGTATTTTTTTATTTATATTTTTACCGTTGCTTTGGCTTCGCTTCGCTACCAACTTTGTTTGCCTGCAGGTTATTTCTCTTTTTATGTGTTGGCCGTTTTTTTTTTATAGTTTTCCCTTCTCTCATTTTACTTGCCAACTTTCTGCCATTGATTTACGCACAAACTCTTCGCAATGGGCCTTTTGGCTTTGTATTTTGTTGTTGTTGTTGCTGTTGTTGTATTTTTATATGTTTTTATCGTTGTCGCAATTAACACTTGTTGACAAGTTCAGTAGGCCAAGCGTCCATATATTTGTTGCTGTTTTTGTTGCCTCAGTGTTGCGTGGCAGAGGCAATTTAAACACAACACTTGATGCCGCCTACACAGAAGAAAGCAGAGCCACAATTGGGGGCACACAGCTGTTTGGGGGCCTGCTATGATTTGAGGCGATTAAATTTTGATTTATGTTGGACTCATTAATTAGACGCCACTTGCCACTTGCCGCTTGCCACTCGCCCCTATGCTTGATTTTGGCAACAATTTCCCCACGCGCTGCGTTAATCGCTATGCACAGTGGTGCGAAGCTTGTGCAATCGGGTGCCGTTTGAAATGATTCCAACAAAAAAGAAAATTAAAAAACAATTTAACAGCATTTTGAAATGATTAAATTACAAAGGCCTATTAATGATTTTAGCTCCATTTATGTTTTATTTGATTTTCTGATATTTACAACATTTTTCATTACAAGTCATTAAACGAGTTAAAAAATGTGTGAAAAGCTAAATTAGCTAATAACAATCTCAAGAGGAATACTTAAATTGGAATAAAATTAAAAATTTGAAACGGGATACAATTTTTCATTGCAACAGTATTTTCATCAAAACTGTACCGATTCTGAATAGTAATAACTCTTTTTCATTATTCATTTTATTTCATTATTTATTTACTTCTTTAGTTTCTTCTTCTAGTATCTTATTTTCCAATTACTGTTTTCTCCCATTGCTCATCTTTGTACGCATTGTAATTTAGTTTCATTAGAAAGTCGACATTTAAACTGAACTCCAGTTTGGCACGTACTGAACCACTGTGCTTGCTAGCCTGGTGTCAGATGAAATTAATTAAGATTGCGCACATTTCAACCCCGCCTCCGACTCCAGCAGCGCTGCTGCTAAAGCTATTAACTGACCCATGGAACGACCCCAACGAACCAAAGACTGGACGAAACGATCGCTCGCAACGCTTGTCAAATGCAATTGTCGCCTGCTTCAGTATCAGTCTCAGTCTCAGCTTAGCCTCTCTCGCTCTCTGCTCTCTGCTCACAGCTGTCGTCAAAGTGCACTCAACACTTGTCAACTGCAATTGTGCTCTACTGCTCTCTCTCTCACTCTCTCTGTTTGTCTCCCTCGCGCTGCAGGCTCTTGACCGCTGACGTCAGGCTGTCTCGTGTCTCGTTGTCGCTCTCGGATCTAATTAGGCGCATAGTTTGTGTTGTGAATGCACAGCACGAATGCCGCACGGCGACAACAACAACAACAACAACAACAACTACGACGGCGACGCATAAATTGACGAACATGAAAACTCAACGAATGCGCATATTCACCACACTTAGTCGGCGACGCGCTACGCACTGTGTTGAGTTGCGTTGAGTTGAGTGTCGCAATTAGCGAACGGCAACTGACCAAGCAAAATGTCCAATGCAAAGCTCGCGTCTCTTTATTTTCGTATTGAAATTCGTTAATAGTTTATGTTTAGAACTTGGGCGTGCTGCTTGCTCCTCGCTTGTTGTTGTTATTACAGTTTGTTTAGCTGTTGTTGTTGGGATCAATGCGCGTTTTTGGCGCTCATTTGCGTTCAGTTGTCGTTTGCTCGTCGAGTGACCAACAACAAAGTGTCATCGCGAAATGTGCTGCAAACAAAGTTGCCCAACTAAAGTGCAAGTTTTAAAGGGAAAAGAAAAGCTCAGCAACAACTAGCAGAGCTTGACAAGTTGTTAATCGTTATCGTTATCGATATGCAGTGAAAATGTGTGAAAGTGCTAAGGCAACAAACTGCGGCGTTAACATTGATTATGAGGAAAATGTTGAGGACGAGGGCATCGGCGGTGAGTGCTCGACATTCTCGAAAATCTATATAAATCTGTCTATATTCAAGGTGAATTTTTGACGGCGCAATTTTCGCAACATTTTTATTTTTGTTTGTTTTTTTTTTTTTTTTTTGTTGCATCCGCCGGCGTCAATCAACAAAAAATATTGTGCAAAACAAATAGAAGACAGGCATTAAACACAAATCCCCAAAGCAAAAAAAAAAAACTGCTACGAGTATGATTATTGTGGGTTCTGACCTAGAGCTATAGAGCCACACAATAAACAAATGACAATCTGGTAGATTATTTATACCATGATATATCTATGAATGTGTGTGTTAACATTAATTTTGCATTAGCTTGTTGTCTACACTTTAAAAGCAGAGGTTTTTCGAATAATGCTGAATAATTTGGAATATGCTTTCTTCTCTAATCCCTTGTAATGAGTTAAGCCTACATTTCAAATGAGTTCACTCAATTTTTACTGATTTGTTCGAAAAACCTCGTCATAAAACCACAAAACCTCAAACCATAATTTCTGTAATTTACTGTAACGAGGAAAGTAATGTAATATATTTTTCCGGTACTTAAAAAGCAGCTATTAATAAAATGGCAAACAAATATTCAGAAAATGTTTTTCAATTAGGAAATATTATATGTCAATTAAGAGAAATTACATTTTAAAGTAAGATACTTTTCAGAATTTAATTTTTGGCAAATTCTAAAAACGAACTTAAAAAACTTAATACATTTTAAGAGTATATATTAATCCACAACTTTTGTGTTTATTATTATTATTTTTAAATATTATTATTTGAGAGCATTATTAAATTCCTTAAACTTTCAATTCGCTCAACTTTTTACTCTCATCTTTTTTACATTATTCATTTGTATTTTATGTATATGTTGTTTATGTGGGCTGCCAACCGCAAAAAAAAAAAACAATGAACATAAATACTGTATTATTATATACTCTATTATATATATATTGTATATATGTTTGCATATGAAGAAATTATGAACCGTTGCCTTGTTTGTGACACACTCGCTGAATTTGTGCGCATGTAAATAAAATGTGCGCTTTTCGTGATTAATTGGTAAATATCGTATTTGTAATTCTATTTGTAATTGTATTTGTATTTGTATTTGTGTTTGTGTTTTTGGCTTTAATTTGCTGCCACTGGCTTATTGTGCCAAATAAAGTGAACACAACGTAAAAAAAAAAAAATGGAAAAGCAACGCGTTCCCAACTTATCTAAAAATAATCATTAGAACTTGTGCCAAAAACCAAAGTAAAGATAAAAAAATAAAAACAACAACGCGATGGTTGGTTTTTTATTTCAGTTTTAGTTGAAATAGGGGCAAATAGGGGGGCTGTGACCTTGAAGTGCAATTTCGAAATGTAATGCGACTAAAAATGCTACAAAAGAATGCTTTCCTCTCCAGATCCACATCGAGTTGTTGGCATCTTTCATCAATAAGCAAATATCGCCTATCACTCATTGGTCTCCTGTCGTGGACCCATCTGGGAGTGAGTTTCACCTCTGCTCAGCGTTTTGATTGACATTCAACAGACATTCATTGATTCATTCATTGATTCATTCGTTTGTTCACTCAACTGACAACTGACAACTGAAAACTTCTTCCGCTTTTTGTGGTCACTTTTATTGCTTGGCTTCTTTTTCATTTCGCGTTCACCGTTTTCCAACGATTTGTTTACAATTGGAAAACTGTTTATAAAATTGCTGTGATTTCAATTTTTATTTTTAAAAAACCAAAGTTTACAATTTAATGCCAATTTTTATATATTTTTTTTGTTCCGTTAAAAGTTTTCTTTGTTTGCAAATTAATTTTTGCTCTCTTTTCTTTGTAAACGTGTTCTTTGGATAACTTTTGCCTTTGTTGTAAGTTCTGGGAAATATGAAAACTTTTCTGATTGATATTGCAAGTTTTTATAATGCTGTAAACATATATGAATATGTACCTGTATCTGTTTATATTACACATCTGTTCTTTATCTTGATTAAAAATCCAAAACCGAATTTAAATTTCAAATCAATAAAGTTGATGAGTTTTTATTCAATGTTAAATTAGGAAAATGATTTTAGCTCATTTGTGTAAAGAATTTTTTATTTGAAGCAAACACAAAACTTAGTGTTGAGTAATTTTAGTTTTTTCGATAAGCTAGAAATGATTTTCCAATAATTCTGTCTGCAATAATTTTGCTGAAAACAAACCGATTTTTATTTCTGAAGCAAATTAGATATTTTTATCGATAGTTTAGATTAAAACAGGACAAGTTACGCGGAAAATTACCTATTAGACCTTCAGGTAAAACTAGTGTTGAGTAATTTTGGTTTGCACCAATCAAATTGCTTACTTAGTGTGATTGATTGACACAAAGCTGACTGCTATGAAACAGCACTCACATTGGTAATTAATATTTAAAGTGGTCACATCTAAATGGAAATCCCAATGAAAATTTCACATCCGCTATGCAAATGATAAACAAGAAAATGTCTTAAATAAACATGACTTCAAATGTCAGCTTGATTAAATGGAATCTTTTCTCCACACCAAGCAATTTAAATGTGAAAATATATACATATTTACACAAACATACATACATACATACATACGTATAAACATTTGAAGTGTTAATTATATTGTTGAAGATTTTGCACATTTTTCTTCGCAAGCGATTTGCATTAATTTCACATGAGTTTTGTTTTTTTTTTTGTCGTTGAGACGCCCATCTGGTAAATGCTGTGAGTTGTCAAAATGAACGACACATTAATTGTTGCCCCACTGCATCATGCCACCTCTCTTGCTGCTGGATGTGCCCCTTTCAATTGCTGGTAGTAAACACTAAATACTTTGGCAATTAAATTGCAGTTAAAACTGCAAATAAAGCTGACCAACTAGACGGGGCAACAAACTACACCCCTTTAAAGGCTAAACCCTCTTCCACCCCTCACCACCTCCCCGGGAAAACTAAGCAGACATCTCTCCACAACGCTTGAATTTTCAAGTGAGATTTTTATTATGTTTTTTTTTTTTTTTTATTTTTGGTGAACGCAGCTAATTGAAATGCCAGTTTGCCATTTTGCCATTTTGCCACTTTTCAAAATTTGCAGTTTGGTTTGTGTTTTTTGTGTCTGCTTTTAATTACGGGCATTTTTGCAATGGACTTGTTTTGTTTTCGTTAACATTTTTGTGAGTCGCCATGGGCCAAGACAGGTTGCATTTTCCAAATGTGGCCAAAACAACAAATGTGTGTGTGTGTGTGTGAATGTGTGTGTGAGTGTGAATACATCAAGTGAAGTTCAGTTCAGTCACTCAAACGAACACAGAATAGCTGCCTGCCTCTGAATCTGCCACTGCCTCTGCATCTGCCTCTGCCACTGCCTCTGCCTCTGCCTAATGCCAAATAAGTTAATTTGGAATTCCAACTATTTTTCATGTGCCTTGTGGAGTGTGTGTTGGGTGTGTGTTTGGTGTGTGTTGGTCAATCACTGCTGGACAGCATTTAAGCAATTCGACCCACGGTGCCGCACAGTGTGACGTGACGTTGACAGCAGGCGTTATTTTAAACATGTTGAAAAATCAACTGAAAACCCAAAAACCCGAGTCGAAAAACCGAAAACCGTCATTAGGAGTTCGGCTAACCAAACGAATGCAAACAACGATTGATGAATGCATTTGTGAATGGAAAATAGCATTGGAAAATTTTGCAAACTAAACAATAATTTGAGATATTGTTTGGGAAGTACCTATTTAACACAGCATTCAAGGGTTAAAGATATAATAAAAAATTTAAAATTGAATACTGCAAATTTGTGTAAATTGCAAATATTCATTCATTCATTCCTTCATTCATTATATTTATTTATTTTTACCTTTAAAAACAATTTTAAGTGAGCTTCCTCAAACTTTCATTGAGTTTGAAACTAATTAAACATTTTAAAGGAATGGGGAGATATTAAAAATAAAATGTACTCGATTATTAAAACTACATTTTCTCAGCTGCACCTTAAACTTGAAAATGTCTTGCAAAGTTATTTTAAACAATTTCTTTTAGCATCTAAAACTAACTAAAATTTTTAATACTAAACTTTATAAAAAAAAATGGATTTAATTTTCAAGTCATTCATAAAAAGTTCAATGTTTTCTAGTAATTTGTAATCTAAAATAAAATATGACTTGCTTCTGGACAAATATAAAGCATTTTACAATATATATAATAAAATGTTATAAATAAATAATTATACAAAGCATAAATAATAAATAATCAATATTTATCCATTATTCCACATTGTCAAACTCTTCTCAAATTCAAAACCCACTTTGACTAATTTCTCGTTCAACCAAAAATCGTGGGAAAATCCATTTGCACATTTCTTGTAGCATCAAAAAACAACGTTGTGAATGAAAATGGGCAGAGCTGCTGGGTTTTTCCTTTAGGCCAGTCATAAAAAGAGTCCAAGAGAGAAAAACTATTGCCATTTTCAGGCGAATAACTGAATAACTTCTGAGGTGGTCGGTTAACTTGGCCATAAACAGCAAATGTTTTAAAATGCACAATTCTCGCAGCAGGCATTTTGCCGCCCATTGCGATCCTGTCAGCAACTTGTTGCAAGCAGCGCAGTCGCAGCGCAGCCGCAGCGAGATGCGTGAGAACGCAAAATGCTGGGAAATTCTTGTTGCACGCACAAACAGGCTGCGGCAGTGGCAAGTTTGATGCGTTGGCCTTCGACAATCGCCGTGTAACTAATGCCACTTAATTGCCTAATTGCCATTGCAGAATTCTCAATTGAGTCGCAAACGAGTCCGTCGTGTGCCACAAACTGGGAGAACAATTCTCTCGAGGCGTGTGTCATTGAAATTTGCGACGCGCGACTTTTGCATTTCTCAATTAGAGACTTTCACATCAGGTGTGCCGTTTGTCATTTTCTCAAATTCTCGGCACAAGGTTGCCTCCATTTTTCTCTCTCTTCTCCTCTTAATTGCCAACTGCTCGAGAGTAAATTATTTGGGAAAGCTGAAAATTGGCGGCTGACGGCGCGGAAAATGTGGCAGATATGTTTTTTAATTGCTGGAAACTGTTGGGAAAAATGTTAAATAGTATTTTCAGCGTTGACTTTATTCTTTATAATTGAATTTACTAAAACAAAATAATATAATAATAAATAAATAAAATACAATAAAATATACTAACTAAAACAAAATAATATAATAATAAATAAATAAATAAAATACAATAAAAAATACTTTGCTTTATTTTGTTATTAGTGCACAACATTTGTTTATTACAATTCTTTTTTTATCATTCAGCAAAACAAAAATGGTTTTGTTTATTGCAATAATTGTTATTGTTAATGTAATTTGCTGAAAAAAAAATATGAAAATTCTCAAATAAAAATATGAAATTAAAAAAAATACAAATATGCAGTTTAGCTTCACATTATATATATAAATGTATATATATGTATATATCACTCCTAGTTGAGATTGATTGCTTATAAATAATTGTAAATCACATAAAACTATCTCCAAACTATCCTCAGTTTTTTTTGCATTTTAAATAACAATATTAATAACTTAATAACATTACTAATATTACTCTTGACTCTGCTTTGCAGACACAGTTATCAAATCAGTTTTTTAAGTGCGCACCGATCAAGAGTTTATCTTGTTTGTTCAGTTGTCCGTTGACTTAAGTCGTTGTCCACTGCCAGTTTTACTTAATTGGCCCACTGTCAGCGCCTCCATTGGCAACCGATTTGAGTAATTGCTTTAATGCCCCACGTCTGTTTTTTTTTTTTTTTTTTTTTTGCTGCAAGCTAATTTATGACCAGGTCTGGCAATCTGGCAATCTGTGCAAAATCTGGCAATGAACGCAACTTTGACTTGCATTTGGCAGGTGTAAAACAAGAAAGTTGCCATTTATGTAAGATGGCCAAGTAACTCTGAGCCAAAATGCACTTTAAGCCAAACAAATTCGAATCTTTAGTTGGTGTTTTAAATAAATTACTTTAACTTAAATATAATTTGGCAAAATTGCACAAAGGAGAAACTCTTTTTTAAAGTGATAAAATTCTGCAAAAAAAAAATAAAAAAAATAATAAAGCAAAATAAAATTTCATTACGAATTGTTAAATGGCATTGTGAATATTTTGATTGTGGCAATTAAGATTGTTTAGCTTGCAACATGACAAATGAAAATCCATTTTCAAATTAAGCAAAAACGCATTTTCATAAATCAATTGAGGAAATTGATTTACGAGCGTGTTTTTATTACATTTTCCACGAGGAAGATAGATAATCAAGCAAACAAATTGTGAGCTAGTGCAGTTATCTATATATTGGTTGACCGGTACAGGTTGTACTGGTTGGCGTTGACAATTTTGTATGGCACTTAGCCATAAATCGAATGCGGTAACATGGCCAAAAGCCATTGAATATGGCGCGTGCTCGTAAGGAAATTGTATGAATTATGGATAAGGTAAGCGATATGATAGATCAGTCAAAGAGAAAGAGAGGGAGAGAGGGGTAAGAGTGAGAGAGGGGGAAGAGTGAGAGAGAGAGCTGTTGTTGTCTCCCCATTTTGAGTTATTGATGAGGCCTTTGCTTGTTTTCCCAAGAGGCATTTGAACTGCTGCTGCTGCTGTTGCTGCTGCTGCTGCTGCTGCTGCTGTTGCTGCTGCTGCTGCTGTTGCTGGTGGCATTGTGGGCGTGGCAGGCAGACACTTACACCCGTAATTGATGTAGACATAAATACACACTATTTTTATACTTTTTTTTACTTTTGCTTTCCCTTTCTTTCCATTTCTTGTCTAGTTTTTGTTGTCAATTGCCTCCGCTTTGATCTCAAGCAAATTTCTTGTGGCTGTTTTTTTATTATATTATTTTGTTACCAACAATTAGTCATCGCTGGAAATGAAACTGAACTCGGCTCAAATGATGAACTGAGTCATCGTTAGAGCAGCATCCACAGTTGCAACTTTCACTCACTTGCCTCATTCAATAAACACATTTATAATAAAAAAAAAAAAAAAAACACACTCCAGTTAATTTGCCTCTTCTTTTTGTGTTTCTTACAGAATCACTTCGTTCGGGCGTGGATCAAACGGAACTGCAGGATTTCGGATTGGGTCTCATCTTGTCCCCCCCGGTGGCAAGTGCCACACAAACGCCGCGCGACTCGAAGCGTGCCTCGCTCAGCAATAATGAGCTGCCCTGCATTTGTGGCGCCGAAAACAATAGTTGCAACTGTGCCGCAGAGAAGGCGCCCAAGGTGCAACGTTGTGGCAGCCACACACCCGAACAGCAGCCGCCCCTCAATTCCATAGAGCCAAATTGTTGCCAGCTGCAACAGCAACAGGAGCCAATTCTATCCCAACAGCTTAAGACGGAGTCGAATTTACTCAATGCAACAACAACAATTCCCAGTACAAATGAGGCAAGTATCTAAATTATAATATAAAAATTATAATATATAATATAAATATATAACTGGAGCATTATAGTTAATAGATAGTTTGTATTACAAGTTTGGGAAAGATATAAAAAAATAATTCCTTGTAATCCTAATCAGAAGTGGAAAACTAATTTTGCTAATTAATTCGAAGCAATCATAAAACATTTTTTTTGAAAGTGAAGAAAGATTTATTATAATATAATAATATAATTTATCTACTCTGTAGACCTCATTTATCCAATCAGTAGACCTTTAGCTGAGTAGATATTATTCTATATTATATATTATTTTATTCCAGTTAAGATCTACGGATAAATAGCAGAAATTCTATTTATACAAATTCAATTTAATCCTGATAAACCTTGTAATTGAGAGATCATTCTATAGGAGATCAGTAGATTACACCGAATCATGGCTCAAGTGGGTCAATCGGGGGATTCATATTAACCTAAGCTAACCCATCTGTTTCCATAAGTAAATCAGATTAATATATCAAACTTGGAAGATTTAAACACTGCTCCAACCCAAACTCAAAAGTTGTTCAAGTTCTTCAATAAGTTTCCTGACTTTTTGCTGTATTTAATTTATGCTTTTGTCTCGCAACAGGACCAAAATGGTACTCAGCCCAGCGCAGCACAATCAAAGCCCCGTGCGGGTGGAGAGGAGGAGATTGTCGCCCTCAATCCCGCCCTGAAGCGTTACATGGATAACGGTTATCTGAACTATGAACGCTTGGCCAAATGCCTGGAGGCCAACAGCCAATGGCTGGAGGAAGGACAACGCCAGACGACAGGACTCGCTATTGTGGTGCAGTTTATGTCCAAGCAGGTGAGCAGCACTTGCAACAATGCAACAAAGTAAAAGAGAGAGAGGGCGAGAGAGAGAGAGAGAGGGAGGGAGAGAGAGAGAGAGAGAGAGCGACTCCGAGTAAGGGATTTAATGAAACTGGCGCCAGGCACGGCACAGGAAGAGTTTCACATTTCAGTCTGTCGGACATTTGTTAAAACTTTGTGCCAAGATTTACGCGCTGCTGATTTCCATTGTCTTTTGTCAGAGCCAAAAAGGTGCTCGCCGCCTGCTCTAATAAAGGCCAAAATCTGTGGCCAGGTCTGGCCTTAAGAGTTTAAAAATTTGGCTTAAGCTGCGCTTAAATTTGAGCTAATTTTGTTTAATTGTTGCAGTTGTGCCTTAATCCGTATGCAAAGAAACCGGATCCGGATTCAAAATTTGAGCCGAGGCCACTTTTTGTGTTTGCACTAATTAATTTACTGACCGGTTTCCCATTCCTCTTCTCTATTCATATGTATTCCAATCCCAGAATCCTACAACTTGCCCCTAACCCTATTTCTACTTTGTCCCTTTGTTTTTACTCAATTCTGTGAAAGGGTGTCGGTTCTTTCAGCTCTCAGCTCTGCTTTCAATTAATTGTCATCAGTTTTGAATAGTCGTCGACAGGATTTGTCTATGAAATATTGGTGTAGCACGTGTGGCAAGTGCCACATTTAACACCCCTGTGCTCTATAAAATATGGAAAAGGCGAGCAAATTTTAGTTCAATTTCAATTGTCTTTTAACTGGAAAATCCAACCTTAATTCTCTACCAGTAAAGGATTGTAGCTCAGCAATGAAAGAAGCACTTCTTTTGTATAAATTTACAGAACATAAATCGATACTTTTCATAAAAGAAGCACATATTTTGTATGTACTTCTTTCATTACATTCGCACTATTTTAAACGTAAAATAAATAATTAAAAATATATTTAAATTTCACTAAAAATGCAGAGCTATTTAAATTTGATTTGTTATCATTAAAAAACCAATTTTGCAGAATTCAGTAATTGCTTACTTTTGCTACCAAAATCCATATTCCATTTAAAACAATACTTCAATATTCAGTACTGAAAATTGGTTAGCTCCTCACCTGTTCTACCTGTTTTGATAGCACTTTGGCAACCTCGTTTTGCGACCCGCTATTAAATAGCAATAATAAGATCATAAAAATACGCGACAGGAGCATAATTTTGACATTTGCATATATTTTTGGGTTCGATTTATGATGTTGTTTGTCTGCTGACTTCTCAACCGCAAATGTTTATCTATATTTCCATATAGAAATATTCAATATTTGCCGCAGGTAGCGAATCGGAGAAAACTATGAAAAGAAAGAGCAAAGCGAAGTTGAAGAGCAGAAAATCAGGTTCAACTTGCGTAAAGTGCTCTTTTGCACAATTGCATAGATCCTTAAGTAGGATATCCTGGCGAATACAGTGTGTGTTCCACATTGTGGTCCAGCTTAAAGTAAAGTACTTAAAGCAAAGTAGCTAAAAACCAAATCTGTTTGCTGGGAATTTTTGAGGATAACTAAAAACCAAATCTTTTTGCAGGGAATTTTCAGTTTTATGCATTCAAAATTTCCCAATTACATTTCATTTGCAATAATTCTGAAAAAAACACAGATTATTTGATGAAATAGTTTTAAAATATTCTAAAATATAAATTATCTAAAGAAGAACAAAATAAATTTACATATTGATTAATTAAATTAAATTTTTTTTTAAGTTTCACTTTTTAGCCTGCAAATGAGGTGTTTATTATCCTTAAACCCGTGGAAATTGTAATAGAAAAAAATCCTTGGCACTTTCTTTTGCTGTCTCTCCTTTTAATCCCATTGATTACACAATATTTGTTTGGCTAACTTGTTGCATGCGGTTGTTGCTTGTGGCACGTTGGGAATTTTTCAATGGAATTTCTCGATTTCCCTCAACTTAAGCAATGTTGTTTCCCACTAAAAGCCTAAACGGCTGCTCTGCTCTGTTGCAACATAAATATTTATTTAAATATGATGATCCAGTGAGATTTCACGATACGGTGTGAAAACCAGGAAAACACACACACACACTCACACACACACACAGTTACACTCCAGCAAGGACATTTAAGGATCATAGTCCGAGGAGCGCGTGTCTGCGTATTTTTATTACAGCCAATGAAATGCGAAGGCCGCCAAACTGACAATTTGTCAATGCCACATCCCGAATAATGCTGATGCTCTAGATATTATAGATATAGATACAGATTCCTGTCTCTGGAAAGGATTAAAGTGCACTCCTGCAGCAAGGAGTCACTTATTTAAATTACTCAGGTAGCCTTTGCAGCGGGGACAAAGTCATGAAGGGAGACGCCAGACACGTAACGATTGAGAATTATTTATCACCAGACAACAGACTAAAGACAACGAGAAAAAGAGAGAGAGAGAGAGAGAAAGAGAGAGAGAGGCGTGTATATAGAAATCAGATGTCGGCCTGTCTAATTTGTGGATTAACTTTCTGCTAGACAGCAATCGATTATTAACTGACTGTGTTTAAGCAAACTGCAGAGAGAAAGAGAGAGAGAGTGAGAGAAAGAGAGCAACTTCAGACTAGAGACTAGACTTATTTATATATTCAGCTAACAGACAGAGGATCTGGAACCCTTAGAAAGTTAGATATTCATCATTTGTGATTATTTCTTAAATTTGTGACTAAAATTCATAATTTCCCAATTTATTATTATTATTATTATTATTATTAATATTATTATTATTATTATTAATAGAATTATCTTGGCAGCTACTTTACATAAACAGTTACGACTCTAAAATATTTGTAGTTTTGATTGATTGATTGATTTTAGATTATTTTGATTGTAAAGTAGAATTATTATTTATATCACGTTTTTGTGATCCAAGATATTTTTGTTAATGTAATTTTTATTACGAAATTCAATTTCAATTTAGCAATTATTATTCTAGAAATTGTGTACTTCGAATTTATAAAGTATTTAATTTATACTATAAATAATCAGAATTTAAAACAGAATATTTACGCATATATTGACTCAGTTTAAACTAAGTTTAAGTTCCACTTCAATTCCGACTGTGCCGCACTTGAGCCACAGCTAATCGAAGACTCTCGAAAATTCAAAGACTCAAGTTGAGGCGGACTAAATTTTGAAGTAGAGCTAATCAAATTTGCTGGCATTTAGGATTAATGATGTTCGAGTTCCGAGAGAATCTCATTTCTCGAGTGGTGGTTGCAGAAGAGGCGCTCAATGTTCGCTACGCGTACACCCAAAATGTAGCACGTGCACCTTGCCACTTCTAGGGAGGTTAGCAAATTGAAGTCTATTCAGACACCCCCAAAAAGTGTACAAAGATCAAAACTAGAGAATGTCCAGAACTGTGACTAATTCGGAGTTATGTTTTTGATACGATCCCAAACCACATGACGTGAATGGTGGACAAACCTCAGATCTTCTGAGATCTGAGACATTTGCGCTGAGGCGTTCACCAAGCAGCCAAAAACGCCCCTCGGTCCACCAAAGGGCAACTCCCATTTTATTTACTTACTTCTTTTTTTTTTGGTTTTTTTTCTATTACTACTTGTGGCACAAAAGGAAAGTCGAGAGAAAATCCTTTTTTCTAAATCCCCTGCAAATATTTGGTGCTCTTCATTTTCATGACCTGCCAGTTCCTTTTGCTCCGGCTACCTGCTGCCCCTATAAAAGCGGCAGACGAGTCCTGTGCCTCATCAGTCTGCTGCAAGTATTCATCGTGTTCAACACGTACTCAAAAATATATTTTTGGAAAATATAGAAAATGTTTGACAATTTTGTGTTCACCAACGACGAAATGTTGTCCGCCGAAACGATGGACTTTGATTTGATCAGCTGGACTTTGTCCGACTCAATCAGTGATAATCATAACTACTCCATGGATAACATCTCAACTGACAGTCAGCAGGTAAAACCAGGTCTACATTTAAATGTAGTTGGGGTATTTTCGAAGAATGAAATTTTTTTCTGTGTATTAAAAGGGAATTTAAAAAAAAGAGTGATTGAAATATTTGATTGAAAGTGTTTCTCTGTTTTATGCCAAAGATTTCATTTAAAATAAATTAATAAATAAAAATACTAGTTTATTTATCTTGAGCTTTTAATCAATTAAATACCTCAAGTGCATTTTAATTCGCTTTTAATTAAAAAATAAAATAATTAATTTAAGAGCAGTAATTTGCTATACTTAATTTGTTAAGGTTACCATTTGCTTAACTTTAGCATTAGAAATACCTCAAAAATAAGCTAAAATATTTTATTTTATTTACTTACATTTAAATGTGTTTAAAAAAATATGTGAAAAACGAAGAAGAAGAAGCAGTAGTTGCTTAGGGCTACCTTTTCCACTCGCTTTTCCCCTGACCGTCATAAAATGCATTTTCTCCATTTTATGAGTGCTGAAAATTTCCCATCGTAAAACCATTCGCAGGAACAATTAACAAAAGTGCCAAATTTCCCGAACACTTCAGAAACAAATACAAAATAATAATAGGGACCAGGGACAGGTAGCGATATCCTTGAGAGGACGACGACGATCTCTAAATGGAATATGTATTTATTTTTGTCTATTTGAATCTGCTTGCAGATGGACATGTTGAGCTGTGAGGAGGCCAAGGCGAATAATAAGCTGGAGGAGACAGTGGCGCTGCTGCAGCAGGCGCAACACAGCTGCGAGCAGTTGCAAGAGCAGCTGCACAAGAAGGATATGGAGTGGACGCAGCGCCAGCAGGAGCGGGAGCAGCAGCAGCGCAGCGAACTGCAGCAAGGTAAAATAGTAAAATAGATTAATCGATAAACGATAAATGATTGACAATTCCTAAAAATTAAATTTTCCATTGATGTTGAAAATTACTTAATTTAAATCGTTTTGTTTTTTGTAACTTGCAGCACAAGACAAAGTGCTGGAGATGCAAATGATAGCCAAGGAGCGATTCCGTGACTTCGATACACAGCTGCTGGCGAAGGATGAGGAGAAGAAGCAGGCGCTGCAATCGTATCATCTGGAGGTCGCCCACCAGCTGCGCCACAAGCAGGATCAGCTGAGCGTTGCCGAGCAGCAGGTGGTGCAGCTGCAGACCCGGCTGCAGGAGCACGAGTTGCAGCAGCAGCAGCTGCACGAACAGCTCAGCCACACAGAGAACAAGCTTGCCACACGGCTCAAGGAGGCCGCACAGCGCGAGGATGAGCAGCAGACGAGCATCAAATCGCTGACGAAGGAGCTGCAATCGCTGCGTGCCAGCAACGAGCAAAATGAACGGGATCTACGCGATCGTCTGGCGCTCTCACAGGACGAGATCAGTGTCCTGCGCAGCTCCTCGCAGCGACGCAGTGCGAACAGCAGCCACAGCTTCAGCAACAGCAGCAGCGGCAGCAACAGTCAGACGACAACAGCAACTGCAACAGGAACAGCAGCTGGGGCAGCAGCAGCAGCTGCGGCAGACACCAATGCGGAACTGTGTCGCCTCACCAGCGAGGCAGACAGTCTGCGTTGCGTGCTGGAGCTGAAGCAGGCCGAGATCTCCACGCTGAGCAAACAGAATGCGGAGCTGCAGCGGGAGAACGATGAGCAGCGTGGGTTGAGCAGCCGCGTCACTCTGCTGGTGGCACAGAACGAGATGTTGCGCACCGAACTGGAGGCCAAAACGGAGAAGGAGAAGTAAGTGTTGACCACCATTCCACATCTACATATATATTTATACATATGTAATCCTTACTTTGCAGAGATCTGCAGCGACAAATGGATGAGATTCAGAAGGCGTTCAATCACGAGAACATCAAACGGAAGCGTCTCACCTGCGACAAGGAGGAGCTGCAGTATCATCTCAAGCAGCGCTCCGAGCAGCTGCAACTGGTGCAGGCCCAGCTGCAGGATCTGTCCCAGAATCACTCGTACAGTCGCAGCAATTCCAGTCTGTTGAACAATACATCGCCGCCAACGTCGCCGGTGATTAAGGGAGTCATCGAACGCAACGATTCGGTTAGCTGGGTGCTCGAAATGGACGATGAGACACCCCAGGTGGCCGCCTCCAAGCTGGTGCGGCGAGCCGGTTCGCTGCGCAGCAACAGCGAACGCAGCCCCACGCAACGCCGCCAGCAGCAGTTGCTCTCGCTGAGCGCCAATGCGGCGAGCTCCAGCAGCAGCAGCAGCAATGGACATGGCAATGGACATGGACCCAATCCGCTGTCGCAGAGCATGTCGGCGACGGCGCTGATGCGCAGCAACAGCAGCAGCAGCAACAATCAGCAGGAGCACGAATCGCTGCGTCCCCTGTGCCGAGCACGTTCCCAATCCGTATGCAACAAGGAGATCGTTCAGCCGTCGAAGCATCGTCAGAGCACCGATCTCGGCCTGCCCGATTGGCATGTGGCTGAGCTGACCGCCAGTTCGCCACAACATGCCCCCTTGGCTGGTGGTGCAGCCGTTGAGTTGCGTCCGCGCAGCTCAACGATGAAACTAATGTCCTGCGTGGATGCGTATCCCAAGGCGCTGAAGAAGTTCCAGGAGATTCAAGAGTCTGCCGGCGAGGCAATGGTCTCCGGCGCCAACTCTGAGGACGAGAGCTGCTCGGCTTCGTCGGAGGATATGCGCAGCTCATCCGCATCCAGCACAGCTTCAGCTGCCGGCTGCACTTTGTCCAAGCGACAGAAGCAACCGTCGCGGATGTCCATTGAGGAGGCGTTGCTGCTGGAGCAGGTGAACGGAGGCAGCATGAATGGCACCCCCATGGAGGTTAGCTGGTCGGAGGATGCGGCAGATGCGGATGTGGCATGACAGCCGCCAATCCAGGACGAGGATGTGGGCTACGAGGAGCGAGCTGTAATCGAGCAGATAGCCGAGGCAGCCGAAGAGGCTTACGAAATGCAGCAGGATGCCCAGCAAGAAGAGCTAATTGTGGGCGACGAAGAGGACGAGGAGGATGAAGTGGAGGATGATTACCAGGACGAGGACGAAGACGATGATGAAGATGATGACAGCTTTTAAAGCAGTCGCCAATTGGCGCGCATCGATTTGTAGAACAATTCAATGGGCAAAAAACAACAACAAAAAAGAAACTACAACTTAAACTAAAACTAAAGCATAGCTTGGCGCATTAAACAAAGTCAAGAAAGGATTTCAACAAACGGAGTTCGAAAAACACTCTTTTAAGATTTTTGTGAATTTTGAATTGAGCAAAAAATCTCGTGTAAATAATTTCATTTTAAAGCTAAAGCAAAAAGATGGGCAACAATTTATATGGTTATTAAAGAAAAAGGCTATGATTAATAATGGAGCAGAAAGTTAGAGGGGATAAAAGAAAATTCATAAACACACACACACTAACACACACACACACACATACATATATATATATACAGCAAGCGGATCCGTCACAGTCTTAAGAGAAATATAAATATATATATATAATTATGAGTTGAATAGTAAACTACAAAAAAAAAAAGCAAAAATGTTGTATGTAGCACATTTTAAGAGATCCGTAAAAATAAAAAAAAACTCACTTAAAAATATTGCAAAAATATTCAATAGTAAAAAACATAGTTGTGCAAATCTCTCTTCAAACTAGAAAAATGCAAAATGTTTCAAAGCAAAAATACGATACCGAGTAGATTTTCGGCTCTAATAATAATAATAATATTAATAATAATAATATTAACAATAATATATTGTATTGAATGGTTAGGCATTTAGCTCAAGCGCAGTTTGCATACATAAATATATATTTGCATTCAACTTATAAACTATACAATATAAATTTATATATATAAACACACACACACACACACACATATATATATATATATATATATGTGCTAACCGCATCTCGAGATATCGTATATGAAATAATGTTATGCAACCAACCCCCGCCCCGCAAACTTACATCCAACTATAAGTCTAGCCCCACAAATTTCCCATTAAGCTCAAACGGAAAAGCTAAGCAAATAAAAACAAAAAAATCACTTGATGTCCTTAATTTAAAAGCAAAAGCAAAAGCAAAAACAAAAACAAATACAAACTTATAATGCCCCCAAAATATAAATCAAAAATTGTCAAATGTTAATGAGCTCGCTCAGATTTAAGCTTTAATTATTTTGTGCGTTTGTTTTTGTCGAGATTTTTTGAGCATTATTTATTATCTAGTTTTTAGCGACAGATTAAACAGAAATTATCTATGAATTAATTGATCTAATTTATAGCCTTCTAATGTATGTACATCTAAATTAGTTTTTAGCATTTAGCATTTAGTTAACTTTAACTTAACCATTTTTAATTTGTTATCATTGATTATAACCCATATCTGTATCCGTATCTGTATCTGTATCCATAAATGTATCTAAATCTTGCAAGTCGTATTTGTGTAAGCTAAAAACAAAATACGCAAAAGTTTATAACACGCAGCATTGTCATTAATTCTTAAGTACTATCGGATACTATATGTTATTTTTTATGTATGAGCCCAGCCAGCCGAAGCAGCAATAACAACAAATACAACAACAACAACAACAACAGCAACTGATCAGAAATTGTGTCTATATCTATAAGAAAACATCAAAGAAGGAATAAAAGAAAGCAAGCAAAACTGATGGAAAAAATACAAAAAAACAAGAAAACGTAAAATATTTTTTGCTAAATAATTTCAAAACCTAAAATAAAATAGTAATTGTTTCAAAAACGAACTAAAATGATTTTTTATATTACATTTCTAATATTAGATATTTCTTTAATATTAGATAAAAGACGAGCAGAATTATTTTTGTTTACAAAAATAATCATATCTATATTTTTTTGATATAGTTACAAAAATTAGTACATTTTCTTGATTTAGTTACAAAAATTAGTTTATGGCTCAACACATAATACTTAAACTCGGACTGCTTGGGATTGGGATGTGGCCTTCTGGGTGTGGAAGCCGTCCTCGAACTTCTTGAGGAGCTTGAATTTCTGTATCTTGCCGGAGGTGGTCTTGGGGAATGCACCGATGGGCACCACATAGCGCGGCACCTTAAAGTGGGCGATCTTGCCCTTGGCGTACTCACGCAGCGATTCCTTGGTAAATGACTTGGGATCCGCATCGTTATGGAGACGCACAAATGCACACAGCTCCTCGCCGAGACGCTCGTCGGGCACGCCAATGACCTGAAATGGTGAAACGTAATGAGTAACTGTTAAGGGATTTGGGGATTAGGGGGGAGCATCGTACATGAGTCTCAACCACCTGAGGATGCGTGTTGACAAAGTCTTCGACCTCTTTGGGGAATATATTCTCGCCGCCTCGTATGATCATCTCCTTGAGGCGACCCACGATGCGACCGTAGCCATCCGCTTCCATAACGAACTGGTCTCCCGTGCGCAGCCATTTGTCGTCACCGATCATCTCTCTGGTCTTTTCCACGTCGCCGTGATAGCCGATCATGGTCAGGTAGCCACGTACACAGAGCTCACCCGGCTGTCCCAAAGGCACCACGTTTCCCTTTTCATCGATGATCTTCGCCTCAATGTGATCGGTCAGGTGCCCCACAGAGTGGAGCACACGATTCTCTTCTTCTCCGGGCAACGATTGGAAGATCACAGCCGTTGACTCGGTCAGTCCATAGACGCTGTGCATCGCCTCAACGCCCAGGATCTGTTTAACGTCCAGGATGAGCTTTGGACTGACTGGCGACCCGCCCGTAATCGCTTTCTTGATTTTGCCCAGCGGCAACTGCTCCTTCCGCTGGGCAACAACCAGATCCACATACATTGTGGGTGTGCCATGGATCACCGTGCACTTCTCATCGACGATTGCCTGCAGCGAGTCCTTCGGACTGAACCCAGCTGCTGGCAGGACAATTGTCGCTCCCTTAGCCAGGGCTGCCATGATGGTAATGCCTACGCCAAAGGCATGGAACAACGGCACCTGGACACAAATCCGCTCACCATCCAGCTCATTTCTATTGCCCACATGGATGCCATTGTTGACGAAATTGAAATGGGAAAGCACGGCTGCCTTGGGATTGCCCGTCGTGCCCGACGTGAACTGCACATTGCACGGACTCTCCGGTTTGATTTCTCTCTGCAATTTAGTGATCTCCGCCTGCTCGCTGGCACTGCTCAAGTCGAGCAGCTCGTCAAAGCGCAAGGCACCTTTCAGACTCTGCTTGCTGTCAATGATGACGGCACGCAGATGGGGAAACTTATCGCTCCGGATTTTGCCCACCTCCGAGTCGGCCAGTTCGGGGCAAATGCCCCGTAGAATCTCATAGTAATTTTGGGTCTTAAACGACTCCGTTGCAAGTATAGCCTTGATGTTCACCTTATTCAGGCAGTACTCCATTTCGGGTCCCTGGAACGCGGGATTAATCCCGACGGATGTGAGGCCAGCTCGTGCGGCACCGAGCATGCTCAGATACCATTGAATGTAGTTGGGCACCCAGATGCCGACGGCATCGCCCCTTTGCAGTCCCAGTTTGAGAAAACCCGCCGACACGCGATCCACCTCGGCCAGCAGGTTGCGGAACGTGTATCGTTTCGCCTCGTGACACGAAACTATTGCCTCGGTGCTGCCAAACTGAGAGACAGCCAATTCCAGCTGCTGTCCCACATTCCGGTAAGCCAACGGCTCCTTGCCAATGTGATGAAAATAACTCTGACTGGCGGCGGGTATCGTTGTTGACTGGCTGCAAGAGTGAGAAATTTATGTGAAATGTTTGTTTAATTAAATATTCCAAAAACATATTACTTTAATTAAAAGAAATCGGATTTTTAGTTGGAATTAATGTACAAGCTCTATCTCAAAAAATTCACTTGGGAACGGTTCCATTGCCACAAATTATTTATTCTTATATTTTCAGAAAATAGCTGCGAAAAATCAGCTTAGTCTGTTCATGAATGGTTTGTGTCGCGACTGTTTTGGTCGCGTGCCTTGGCTAAAGCTTTCTTAAGCTTAACAAAAATGCTTTAAAAGTTTGTGCTCAGTTTATGGCATGTTCTGTTTTTATAGCTCTCTGTTTAAGTTCACTGCTTCTGTTATCTTTTTTTTTTTTGTGTGTTTGTTTTTGTTTACCGGTTTGCATATATTGCTTAGAGCGCATTGCAAATATGAATGTTTTATGTTGCTTAGTTGCTTATCACAGAAGTGCAAGATTAACGGCAAATATATATATGTATATATATATATATATATATATATATATATATAAAACACACAAATATATTTAATAAATAAAAATTGACTTCTTATAAAGTAGCTTAGCAGGAGCTAAAAATAGGCACTCATGGAAAAGTTTGCTTGCTACAGATGTTTAAAAATTGATACTGCGAATCTCCAAAAGTTTTATTGAATTCAATTCAATCATTTGAGTTTCATTGATAATTAACATCTTGATTTGTTAAAATGGAATAGTCTGCTAAAATTAAATATTACCAAAGACTATAAAGTGATAAGTGATAAATTATTACGTAATTTGTGGAAGGGGGAGTGTGAAAAAAAAAATATAAAAACAACCCTTTAAAGGCAACACATTCCATCTGGCAGCATATGCAAAATTGGGGCTTCCTTGAATTTTTCCCACTAGTTGCTGTACTTAGATCTTGACCTTGATGGTGGTTGTCACTTTGGGTTTGTGTCCTTATTGAAATCTTACCAGCGCCACGCCTTGTGGCCCAAACTCTGCCTGAGGACATGCCTGGACACGATTTGCAGCTTCTTGTTTAACATATTATATATTTTATTTAGAGTCGAAACTTATCCAAATACACTTAAAAGAATATTTCTTCACTTTTCATAACTTATTTGGTTTAAGATTTTTAATGATATGCGCAGTGCTTCTGGTTTGAAAATAATTTAATCACAACTGTTCCACACTGACACGACCAGCCCATGCAGCGTACAAACACATACTGAAAACAGCCCACACCTCACTAATCGTAGGCACTCAACAAATCAAATTGAAAAGAAGATAGAGAAAGAAGGAGAGCGAGATAGTGTGATTAGTATGCAGACAATAGTAGTGGTAAGACGGAAAAAAAGCCATCCGGTTTTAACACCCTGTACATAATGGGAGATAGGCATAGGCATACGTACGTAATTGTGTAAATTGGAAAGCATAAAATGAAAATAAAAGCATATATTTTAACGGTGCTGAGAGGGAATAGAGGATCTTATTTTTTTGTTATGTATTATTGTATCAACCTATGCATGCATATGATGTACAGGGTATTTACAAGTGCTCATTGAGGTTTACAGCATATGTTTTTTTTATTCGTATTTGCCTCTCGATCATTGGTTTTTTTTTATCGCATTTTGTTGTGACCATAATCATCGTTTCTATTTTGTTGTCTACATTCTGCAGACGGCACGTGTCGCTGTTGTTGTTTGATTTCGCTTTCTTATCCGACCGGCGTTTGCACTGATTTGTTTTGTTTTATATTCGTTGCTAGCCGTTCGTTCTGTGTTCTTTGCTTTGCTTTGAGAGGCTCTCCATTGGAAGAGAGAGGGGAAACACTTTTTATACGTGTATTATTGTTTAGTGGTATTACAGTTTATCAAGCAAAGTAAATATTCACACACACTCAAATGACTTTACCGTCAGCTAATTTGACTTCTCACATCAGCGGTTGGGAAACATCGGTGGTAATAAAGCTTGTGTTGAGTATTATCAGAAGGCATACAAAAAACATGTGTTTACAAGCTCCATAATTAAATTTCTACAGTATTGTTATTTACATTATAGAACATTTGCGCAGTATTTCGCAAAGTAGTTTTGTAGTTGGTATTGTTGGGAAATTAAATTTCTATTTTATCAGTTTTGTGGGGCGATTGCGTCATGATTATTCACATTTTATTAAGTGTCGCGTGGATTTTTCGGCTTAATCAGTACATAAAGAAACATTTTTTATACTAATAATTTCATTTGGGGAACTAGACAAGCGATGTGGCCTTCAATAGAGGAATAGGGAAACACTGGATTTGAGGGGTAGGGTAACACTGGCAATCAGCTGAGCCTGTGTTGCCTCTGCTCGTTTTTAGAGTTGCCCAAGAGTATTTGTTCCACATTGGGCAGAAAATAAGTGGCAGATGCCGCTTTATCGAGCTGTGCCTCGTTCAGTTCGTAGAGGATGTGGGAAATATTCGCGTTGCGGGGCTCCAGAGTGTGGACAAAGTCGCGATCCGTTGTTTTGCCCAGCTCGTAGCAGAAGTCCTTAACCTCGGTGCATTTGCACTCGGGCGGCACCAGAGCCAACTCGTACATCAGAGTGGCGCAGAGCTCCTTGTTCCGCTCGTACTCCTCGAGCGGCATGCACTCGTCCGGCTGGCCGGGATGCATATGCACCGAGCAGAAGGGCAATCCGATGACCTGAGCCGTGGACATACAATGCTTTCGCAGCACATTCATCATCGGCAGGCAGAGGGTGATAGTGTCCGGTAGTGCTACATGGACATTGTACACATCCTCGTACGCCCGCTGGGCGGCCAGACTGAAGGGTGCATTGCGTCCCTCGTTCAGTGGCTTCACGGAGTCCGTGATTCGCAGATAGGCGGGATGAATGCACTTGAGGCGACAATAGGCACAGTCGAGATGCTCCCTGACCAGAAACTTAACGTAATCGATACTCTGATCGGGCACCAGCTTAACGGAGAACTTGGCCACAATCTGTCGGGGCTCGTACAGATCCCGCATACTGGAATATTGACGATGCTCGACTGTGTGCGCCGTCAATCCGGGCATGCACCAGCGATGCTTGAGGAACAGCGCCTTGGACTCCTCATGCAGTAGCCCCTTGATATTATACGATTCCTTGAACTCCATAATGCCCGTCTCGGCTTTGCTGAGGATGTTCCAATCGTTTTGGGTAATGGGCAGCGCATGTCGTTCCAGTTTCTTCGCCAGTTCTCCCTGTTTATCCGTTAAGGTGTTCATTAGCAAACACAGCTCCTCCATGGGCTGCCGACCGCGGTTGGGACCCTCGACGGACTGGGTTTCTTTTTTGGATTTCTTTTTGTGTCGCACCTGCAGCTCAAAGTAGACGTACCCGCTGTGGCTGGTGGACAGCATGGGTGTCTTTGGCGATATCCATAGATTGGTGGAGCAAATCAACAGATCGACTGGCTTGAAGAACTTCTGGCGTTCACCGATGATCTCCCTGAGTGCCTGATTGTTCGCATTACTGAAGGTGTCGATGAGAAATCTTAAATTCACCGGCAGATCGCCTGTCTCTTGCAGCCAGGATTCGGCTGCATGTAGCCAGCAATAGAGCGGACCCTTTGAGCTGGTCAAACCACGGCCATAGAGCATCCCATCCTGATTGGTTAGCTTAAAGGGGAATTGTGTCCAGCTGCTGTCGTCCACATCCACGTTCTTTACGTCCGCATGCCCGTAGACGAGCATCACATTCTTGGCGGGTGTGGAGAAGTAGTCGGCAAAGATCACATAGTGCGTGCTGGGATCAGCGCCCTTGGGCTTCACCTCGACCACCTCCACATCGAACCCCAGTTCGTTCAGCCGTTGCGCCAATCGATTGATCATCTGTCGAGTCTGCTTGTCAAAATCGGGGGCGTCGGTGATGCTCTTTATTGATATCATTTCGCTCAGCTCCGTCAAATGTTCTTCGCTCCTCGCTTTCAGATTGGCATTTACACTTTCCAAATCTTCCACTGACACAATAATCCTGTCTTTAGGTTCGTAGTCCCTGATGCAGTAGTCACGTAAGCAATCACAGCGATCATCCTTCGCCCGATCCAAGAATAAGCCGCAACAGTTCCGTTCGCCCCAGCAAATCATTTTTCCCAAAAAACCAAATGAATTTTGAATTGAACTTTTTTGTACTTTAGAATTTATACAAATGAAAACTGATAACTAAAGCAAATAGTCGGAAAAGGGAAAAACAAAACTGGGTCTTTGATCTTCTGAATTTTAACAACACTAGACGCTAGATGTCTTTTGGTACTTCCTGATCTTCTTCCAGGCAAATGGTATGCAAAGCAAGTTCTTGAAACGAACGCCGATCCGACGCTTTTTTTGCGTCCTTTGTACGACACTATCGTCCTTCTTGAAGATGTTCTTCAATTGGTCACGCCGGGATATGGGCTGTTTATTGAAGTAGCCACGCTCTTCATCCAGTTCCTCCATAGCTCCACGCCGATTGCAATAGTTGGCGAGTAAACGGCACTTACACTTGCTGGGAATCACACTCAGTTCGTAGAAGAGATTGGCACAGACTTTGGCATGTTGCATGAGGCACCGCTCCTCAATGTACTCGTTCTCCTGATGATGCCGATCCCGACGCCGCCAATACGGCACCAATATGATGGGCTTATCAATCAGATTCCCAAACACGCTCGCAATAGGCAGAAAAATAGGTATTCCTTCGGTGACAAGCGGTGCCGCTTGAAAGACATCGAACACAGCATTTATGAGAGCCTTCGTCAACGGGGAGTCGCCCGACCAGGCACTTGGCTCACAGCTGTCCAGCAGATGAACGGTCATCTTAGTGCCCAAATCCAGATCGGTGCTACACCGCTCCAAATAATCGTTGACATCGGATTGAATCTGCTTCACATCCTGATCGGGCACCAGTTTAATCGAGAACTTGCCAATCACACGCATGGGCAGCATCTTTCTACAGCCGGGATGACTGTCTGCTCCCTCAACGCCGTGCATGGTCAGAGTTGGCTTACACCAGCGATTTAGCAGCATTTCCACCTTGTTCGCCTCGTTCCTCAGGCGTCGCACATAGAGCTTCTCCTTGTAGGCATAGGTCTGGAAGTCCGCCCTCTCGAGCAGCTGCCATTCGTGAGTCGCCAACGCCTTCACGTGCAGCTCAACGTTTGGTATGAGAATGTCGTGGTCATCGTTGACGAGGCGGTTCATCAGATGACACAGATCGATCATCGGCTCAAAGACTAAGCCACCAGCAAGGCCACTCTCCAAGGTCTTATTGCCGCCACGGACCTCAATGCCGAAGTGAGCCCAGCCCGAGAGACTGCAGGCGATGATGGGATTATAGTTGGTCAGCCACGAGTTCGCATCGAAGACCATAAGGTCGACGTCGACGAAAAAGTCACTTCTCTCTTTCACATAGTTCTGCAATCCAGTGCTGCCAACCTCGTGCAACATATCGACGATGATCTTCACATTAATGGGCAGATCCCCGTGCACCTTCAGCCAACATTCGATGGCCTGCAGCCAGCCGACTAGCATTCCCTTGCCGCTGGTCACACCCCTGCCATAGATGACACCCTCCTCCATGTGCATGCTGAAGGGATCGTGCAGCCAGCATTCTGGGTTAGCTGGCACCACATCCAGATGACCATAGATCAGCACTGTGTTCTTTGTGGGCGACGAGAAGTAGCGGGAGAAGAGCACCTTCCGATGCGGTTCCGCAAAACAATCGCGCGGATCGTTGGGCACATAATGATCCATGGTTTGAAACTTTAAGTTATCCAAGCGATTCGCCAGCCAATCGAGCGCCTTTATGCTCTCCAGCAGCATCTCTGGCTCCACAGAGATCGACTTAAAGCTGACTAGCTCCTGCAGATCGTTGAGCAATCCCTCCACATTTTGCTCGACGGCAACCTGCACTTTACTCACATTGTCAAAGATCCGTTCCTCCTCTTTGCGTATCCTCTCCGTTGGATGAAGAACTTCACAGCGTGGACAACGACACCTCGGTGGCCCCTCATAGTCGTCATCCTCGTTGAATCGCGTCGAGGAACGATATAGACTCGATCCCTTTTTCAGTTTGTTTTTAAACGATCTGCGTCCGTTTCGATCTTTGCCCTGGGATATGCTCTCTACGCTATATGTTGATATCATTTTGCTTGATTTCCTAACTTTAACAAATTTTGATTGAGAACGTTTCAAATGCTAAAAACATATAACTGAAGTATATGTCAAAAGTTAATTGACTAACACTTAAAACAACTTGGCCAACTTTTGACGGGTGTAAAAAAACATTCCGATATAGGAATTGATTTCTTTTAAGAATACATATTGAATGAACATCCTGTTTATGTACTTCTTATGCTCTAGTATAAGCTTTACTTTCCCAACTTAGGATCCTCACCTCACCTTATAGCTTAGGGACCCGTTCAGGACCCATCTCTAGACTGCAGAATTTAACGAAAGCTGAGAGCTCTCTTTCGACTGTAAATTTGCGCGCCAAAAAACAACTGTTTGGAGGCAATCTCTCGAGTTTGTTTGGAATCAACAATTGTAAACAAACGCGTGCGCCGCAAAAAGAGAGAGAGGTAGAGAGACAGAGAGAGAGAGAGCGGGATTGGTAACAGGAGTTTCGTCATGTTGCCAAGGTGCTCGACTTCTCGTTGGAGTCGCTACCAAAAGGTAAATGCCAAAAATGAATGCGACTGGCAAATCAGAAACTCGCAGAAGCTCGTGGCAAACGGTTCTTTGGCTCCTTTAAATCGGCCAACAATTGTAGCCAAAATCCTGGCCGAAAACAAGCAGCTAGAAAAGCGGCGGCTCTAAAGTGAGACGCACACGCAATCCGAAAGCGAGCCATAAAAAATAAAGAAAACCAGGCTGAAACATATAAAATTGTGTAGTAAAAGTGAAGAAAGCGAAAAACAAAAAGAAAAAAAAAAACAAAAAGAAAAAAAAACAAAAAGCAAAAAAAAAAACAAATTCAAGGAATAATAATTGCAAGCGGATGTGTTGTGTGGTTGTTGTTGGTGTTGTTAGTGTTGTTGTTGATGTTGTTGTTATACGAAAAGTGGGGCCGACTTAAATAAAAGTAACCAACAAACGTTTGTTGTTTCGCTGCGAGTGTGTTGCCAATGAAAATGCAAATTGTTGGTAACAAATATTGGTAAAATGCGCAGGCCAACAAATTGTAGTGCAATGCGAATGCAAGCCAGAAACTATGCAGTCGCCAATCAATAAGAAACACAAGACCTGCAACTTGCAACAAATTTAAACAATTAATTAAAGTGCATTTTTTGTTGTGTTAACCGTTAACCGTTGTATAATGGCCAATTTGGCCAGTCGAGGCGGCCGGAACTAAGAGAGCGGCTCGTTGTTGTTGTTAGGCAGCCAGCCCATTTTGGCCGGAACATGTCGCAGCCGAGGGGCGGTCGCGGCGGTGGGCGTGGCGCTGGCGGTGCTGGTGTTGGCCGCAAAACGCCGTCCTCATTGACAGGACCGCCAGATGATTCGGCGACGACGAGTGAACGTGCAACGCCCGCGAGCAAAGCCGACTCCGATCCCAAGGATGACAGCTCCAGCAATGGCGACAAGAAGGATGCTGACGGATTCCCAGCACCCAAGCCACCAAGTGCAGGCGCCTCCATACGCGACACGGCCAACAAGGTGCTCTGCCTGGCCATGAAGAGTGAGTGGACACCCATCGAGGCGGAGCTGAAGAAACTGGAGAAGTACGTGGCCAATGTCGGCGAGGATGGTAATCATATTCCGCTGGCCGGAGTTCACGATATGGTAAGCAGACGGAGTGACAGAGACAGAGAAAGAGTGAGAGAGAGAGAAAGAGAGAGAAGGGGTAGAGTGGATGTGTGTATTTACTAATACACTGAGAAAACAAAAACACGACTAAGCAAAAGTAAACAAGAACTTGCTGCACATGCAAAGTGCAAAGTGTCAAAAGCTAGTCAGAAAGTTTTTTTAAATTGAGCTTAAGATTCTCATGACAAGATAATATTTTGTTTTTGGTATCAAAAAAATTGGAAATAAAGTTTTTATTACTTATGTATTTAATGACAAATTAAAACAGTTAAAATAATTTTTAAAAAATGCTTCAAGAATAAAAATTTAAGTTACAAATAACATTAAACATACAATTAAAAGTGAGTAATGAAATTTATAATGAAAAAAAAATTTTAAGGACATAATTGTTAATTAGGATATACCAAAAGTTAATAAACTCAATTAACATATAGAAAGACGACACATAAGTAAATCAATTCAGGCTGTATTTAATTCAAAGATTTGTTCCCAAAGGTATTTTTTAGCATTATGCAAAACTGATTTTCCTTTTTCAAGCTTCAAGCTAATTAAGTTTGTGGTCAAATTAGGAGTAGCATAGTTTTTGTCTGTGTTTAAAATATCCAAAAGTTTTAAAAGGAATTGAAGCATGTTGTTTGTTTGCTCAGTGTAAAAGGCGAGTACCGCCGACTGCCGACTGCCGACTTTGTAAAATCAATTTTGGAGCCCATCGAAAGCGGCGCAAAATGTAAGTCGACGTCGCCCTTATCAACGTCGACAAAGGCGGCATTTTAGTTGTTGTTGTTATTTGGTTGTTTACCAGCCAAAATAACGACACTGTATTGCATAAATGTTAGTGTGTGTGTTGTTGTGTGTGTGTGGGTGTGTTATTTGATAGCGCGTCCCAAATGTTTGGCTGCCAAGGCAATGAATCGTCCTGCCACAAGTTGCGACAAGCGACTACCCCCAAAGGAATAAACTCATAAAGCATCGAAATTGAAGCGCTTCGATTTCAATTTACCATAAAAATATCAAACGCAAAAGTCGTTGACATAAAATTAACGTTGCAAGAATCCCACAAAAAAGCCACTCCCCCATTCCAACAATCCACAAAAAAAGCATAGAAAAACGGCAACTGACAATAAAATGCAACCTGGCTACAAATAAAAGTAGGTGGAACGGAAATACTCGATCGGAATGTAGACAAAACTAAAACTAAAGAACTATTTGGGAACTCGGGGGAAAGGGTTGCGCCTCATGCAAATTATTTAGCTGTGCGAAAGGCATCATTAACATAGAAACTCTCTTCAAAACAACAGCCAATGATACCCCGCAGCTGTAGCAGTAGACAGGGGATATGTACTTACAAAGCTCTTACAAAAATACTCTAAGTAAATTTGAAAACTAGAAATGGCTTCTTCAGAAAAAAATGTTCGAAAGCTATTTTAAATTGTCTAAAACATAAGAAGATTTTAAATACAAAAGTATTATTATTTTTTTAAACAATACCTCTCCATTTAAAAATCATGATGTGCTCCATTCAACAGTCAAAATTTAATTATAGGGTATATTCGAATCACACCAAACGTCTCCAATAACGTTCCAATTTAGCTTTTTTGCGGATATTTTTGGGTATTTATTTGGCTGCCAGACAGGGCGTGGAAATGCCTATGGTTTTGGACTTGATTTAGTTTTAATTATGAAAATTACGCCAAATAAATGAGGTGAAAATGTAGCTTTATCACAATTAGAAGGAGAGAAACAAGCACAAAAAGAACAATTTACTATTTAATAATATTTATTTTATTAATAATAATAATGATGATGGCGAGCAGAAACGCAAAAATAAAAATGAGAATGAGTCAAAAAATTTAAATGTTCGGCAAACAAGGAAAAATACGGGTTGCATATTTTCCGAATGAATCACATTTGAATTTGGGAAAACCGCAGCTTGGAAATTCATCGCGTTAATAACAATATTGCTATCTTAAAGAGTTTCCTGTACATGTCTTTAAGGGAACTATTGTAATTAACTACATAGTTAAATATAACATAACTAAAAAGCCTATTTTAATGTCTTAAATTGCATCGAAATAAAATAGATGTATTTTAAAAAGGATTAAGATAATTTAAAATTTTTCGGAAAATACTTGTAGCATTTCAAAGAATAGTAATAAATATGTATGCAATTTAAACCTGATCCTGCTTTCCCACAACAAATCTCAATTTGAAGTAAATTTGAGAATGCACCTGTTTAAATATTATGCATTCTAAAATAACTAACTGATGATTATCTAATGTGGTTTCAGAACACCGGAATGACACCGCTGATGTATGCAACAAAGGATAATCGGACGGCGATAATGGATCGCATGATTGAACTCGGTGCCGATGTCGGAGCACGGAATAATGTGAGTATCGAGTGTTAAAGTTGGTAAAATCTCAACATCTTAAATTACCCAACAATGAGTACAAATTATGGCAACCAGCTGAGCTGAGAAAGTCGGCAAAGAAACGTAAGCAAAACAAGCCGCTGGAAGTGTGTCAAATCGATAAAAACCGCATAATTAAATCTTAAGCGGGGGCGACATTGCACGAGGGGATTGTGGGCAGCGGGGCGGGGAGTTAGTTAGTTTTGCGGTCCACGCATTTGCCGCACACACGCATTTCCATTGGGAAAGCCAATAGCCGGCTGGACTCTCGGACTCTCCGATTCTCAACTCCCGGACTCAACTCCCGGACTCTCAACTGCCACTTAAGCGCCGCTGTGGGTCAACTGAACAAAGCTTGGCCAACCGCTTTTGGCCAAGTTCTTACAATTGTTACGATTTCAGGCGACACGCAAAGCCGCACAGGAATTTCCCCCCCTGATATCATATTCTGTGATTTCGGTATTTTTACGCCGCTTGCTGCATATTTTGGGGCGCCACGAACGTATTTAAATTGTTGGAAAATTGCAAACTATTTTTGGCAAACAATTTTAGAAGTGTTGAAGAAGCAGCTTTGTGATATCGAAATATGATAATGTGGGGTGTTTGAAGATATATTTTTTTGAATCTAAATAAATCCAGATGGAAATTGAAAATTAAAACTATTTAACAAACTCTTTAATGATCTTTAATCTTCCATGTGTCCTATTTTAAAGAGTTGTATCTAAACTAAATAGAGATTAACCAACTCTTTAATAATCCTCAAGCTTCAAGAATTAAATGGGCCATCATTTTGCAATCACAAAACCCAAAAACCCATTCGGCCATTAATATGAAGTGAGCAATTTTGGTCAAGAAGTTGAGGTCTATACTCAATTGGCAATTGGGCATTTGGCATTATGTTTGCATGCCACAATTACTTACCACACACACTGGGGCACCTTTCATTTGCGGCCAACGCGCACATGTTCTCAGCTCTTGAGGCGATACAAATCCTTGACCCAATTATAAATAATTGTTGCCAAACCAAAAATAAGCAAAGTCAGCGAATTAAATTACCAAAACAAACATAGAAATTGTTTGTGTTTTTTGTTTTTTTTTTTTGGTTTTTTTTTTTGCCCATTGCAGACTCACATAAAAAACCACATTGAATAAAATTTCCCTGATTGTTTTTGAAATGTTAAAGGTTAATTTGAAGCGTTGTATAAAATAGTTTTGAACGCGTGTTCAAAATGAATATTTATAATGAATTTTAATTTGTTTTTCTCTTTAGTTTATAATATAAGCATACTTGGAGTGCGTCACAACTCAAATTAAGATTTTTAAACTCATTTCCAGATTTATTTTTGAGATAAGAGTATTGCTTTATTTTATGCTTTCTGTTTTACATAATTTATAATAATAATAATTATACAATTTTAATTTAGAATTCATTTTTTTAATCAGATTTTTGTTTTTTTTTTTTTTTGTATTTCCTAAAAAATATTAATTTAATATATATTTATACTTTTGTTTTTTTTTTCTAGAAATTGAAATTCAACTTAGCGTTTTTTTTTTGTTATGAGTAATGTGGAAAATTTGGAAAAGTGTGATTGTAGCATACATTAACCAGATAGTATCTTAAACCATGTGATTATTTCATGACTAGGAAAGTAGTTGTAATACTTATTTTTTTACGCCCATTTTTTCGCTTATATATTAAAGATGTGTCATGTTTTATTTGGAATGACTTGATGAGTTCATAAAAGTTGACAGTCCGTCAAGATGTTTTATGGCTGAAATAAACTGAATGTAATTACTTTCATTATTATTACCTGCAATTAGAGCTGTACTTCAGCTTAATGAATTAAAAACAAAGAACAAAAAAAATGAGGACGAATCTAAAATATCACGTGTGATGAATTGTGTTTCGCATTATATCATTTTGTGGCTTATCTGAATGGGAGAGATCTCTAAATAATACACATGTGGCACGGCATCTGCATTTGCAAATGGAATGATGTAATGAGTACAAGTAATTAACATTTTAGGGCTGTCACTTTGGGGAGTGGGGCAGTGGGGGCGTGAAAGGTGTAATGCCACATGTCATTGAAGTTGCTGCCGAGCTGAGGCCAGAAAGAGGTGTTCCCAACTTCATTTGTTGCAACTTAAAAGCCAATTAATCAAGCAGCTGACTTTTAAATACGCCCAATGGCTATTTACACCTCGGTCTTCCTTAACTTTTTTTTCCTTCTTTTTAGTAGCTGACCTTTTTTTGTTTTTGGTGGTGGGGGGTGGTAAGACAAATGGCCAAGAGCAATGGCAAAAAGCCGTCCGGCATAGCGTCATTAATGTATGCAATTTTAATTAAAGCAGACTTTTGGGCCACTCCGGTATTTAGCATTTGGCATTTAAGCCACATGCACGATGACAGCGTGCAATTTTTACATTAAGCCATTAACTCGGCCCAGACTCAATTTGTCAAAAGGCTGTGCGTGAGAGCACGCACAATGTGCGAAGGTGTGTGTGTGGGTGTGTGTGTGAGTGTGTGTGTGGGTGTGTGTGTGAGTGTGTGAGGCACTTGACTTAAGTCAAATGTTAATTAAATTAATATAATAGCAATGTGCTTAAAAGCGGGCGTGTGTTTTTTTTGTCGACATCATTTGCTGACATCAGACAATAAAAAATAATAAACAAAAGTACATTTTATAATTTCATTTTTGCAAGTGTCTCTTTTTTGTTGGTGGTTTTTTATTAGTTTTTTTTTTTGTTTTTGCCAAGGTGTGCAAAATGACTTCATCTTGAGCTGTAACTTACTTTGTTGCGTTCTCCCTTTCTCTCTCACTTTCTATCTCTCTCTCACTTTCTATCTCTCTCTCTGTTTTCCTTTTGCTGAGGTTTACACACAACAAACAAGCGAAAACTGGGTCGTCTTACAAGCAACACAAACCCTTCTCTCCACCCACATCCCTCCCTCCTCCTTCTCCTCCTTCTCTGCTGGCCAAAGCAAGCACAAAAATGTGCTGGAAAATTTGCGCTTCCGTTTTTTGTTGTGTTTCCGGTTTTTGCTTTCGTTCCGCCACAGCACAACAAGAACAACAAACACACAACAAACACACAACATACTTATTTGGAGCTAAAACTATGCAAAACAGGCGCGTGAAATATTATCTGTCTGCCGTTCACGTTTCAGAGCGTGCCTACCGAGCGTATACTTTTGCAGGCCACTGTAGTTGCCACTGTAGTTGCCACTGCCAGTGGCAGTGCCTGCAAGCATTACACAAACAGTGTCGACCGCATTGCCGGTCTGAAACTGGGCAGTACCACTCTCCGTATGTCTTTCAGCGGGACATGTGTCAGAGACTTGAAACTTGAAGTATTTCGCTTTTTTGGCTCCCAGTGCTCTATGCAAATTAGCTACAGTTGCAGCCAGAAATAGTCACCACATTAAACAAAAAACACAAAAACAGAAAAACTGCCAAACACCTGGACATGAGTTACGTGTGCTCTTCTCAATGAAAAAGATCAAGATAAAATATTATGTGGAGTTACGTTAGCTGCAAACAAATATTTATAATTGATCGTTTCAGTTTTAAATATAACAGTTAAGACTTAATAATTTGAATTAAATTTTCTCTATATCATTAAAGTTCTTCTCCATTGAAGTACTCTAGAAAGTACTATAAAAAATAATTCGACAAGTTCTTAAATAAGGTAGCAAAAATTTGTATGATCCAATTCTCTAAAGCAAACAGATGAATTAATTAATTAATTGTTTGCTTCATAGTTTTTCATAATTGATTACCAAAATTATTTTCTATTTAATCATCAGATTTAAAATAAGTTTTTACGTTGTCTGCTGACAAAAATAATCGTTTCAATCTGACATTTTTAGTTATGTAAAATTTCCAGAGCAAAGCTAAGCTTTAACTAGAAAATAATCGTTGCCTTAAATAAAATCAACATACATATGAATATATACATATTGCTAACTCCATGACAGAGGCTTATCGGTCCTACATAGGTACTTATAACAAAGCACCTATAAAAAGCCCCGACTCACTTCCGTTTCGAAGGCGCACCGAAACAGAAGAAAAGAATAAGTGAAGGAAAAGTCGACGGGTCAAGTTATAAATTAGGAAAATCCGACGTTGGCCCATGGGGCGTATGTGTAACATATTGCGCGTTATGGCTTATTATATAAGAGGACGATAAATAGAAGTGCTTCGATTGCCTCCCCTCCCCTCCCATGTGGGACACATGCGACTCACTGGTAGCTTGTCGCCAAATTCACACAATTTGGGTTGCGTCTTTAAGAATTAACCCACTGCAGGGTCATGCGGCATGCTTGGTGCAAGTGTTGCATGTGTGGCTAGGGAAGCAAACGACCATTAAGAAATGGCCAAAAGTGAAAGTCCACATGCAAAGATTGTGGCAACAACAACAACAACAATGAGGGAAAAGTAAATGAAATGAAGAAAAAGGTAATCAGGCGCACCTTTTTTGGCCATGCAAAGTGCCAAAAGTGCAGAGGAAGGGAATACTTACAAATACCGTTAGAGGGTTTGGGAAAAGGGAAGGAAAATCGAGTTAAAATTGACTTTGACCCAGCTGAAGACCTGATGACCTGTGCCAGTTTTAACAACGCCAAATAATTTTACCAATTGATTTAAGGACTCGCCCACTCATGAATGCTCTCTCTTTCTAATGTACATACTCTAATCTCTCTTTCTCCCTTTCACACTGTGTGTTGCAGGATAATTACAATGTGCTGCATATTGCGGCAATGTATTCGCGTGAGGATGTCGTCAAATTGTTGCTAACAAAACGTGGCGTTGATACTTTCTCCACCGGCGGCGTGAGTATATCCAAGAACTATAAATAACTATACACACATATAAATATATATATGTGTATATATATATATATATATATATATAGATATATATATTTGTATATATATATATATATATGTATATATTACTCATATGTATACATTTATTTGAATTTATATTCTTTAATGAAGGTGCACTTATTTCATAAACTTTTTCTATATATTTAGCTATATTTAAATTTATATCTATGTCTGCCTATAAGTAATATCTTTGTCTGCCGATACTGATATTATATATATTCTATACACAATCAAACCCGCAACAATACAGATATATTTGTTCATATTTTACACATTAATCATATTTGCATTCATAAGAATCTTATCTAATCTAACATATATATTTATACTGTACATTAATATAATTAATAATTAATCACAACAGATCAGTTAATTTTAATCACCCATTTAAGTAACTTTCGTTTCTTATCGAATTCAATTCACAACAATTTGAATTCTGCCCACTTTCCAAGAGTTTTCAAGAGTTTTCCAGTAATTTAAAAATCGATGCATATTTTTGGGTCGTTACTTCAGCTACTTTGTGTAATTTAGTAAGTTGGTGACGAATCGGCTTTGGAGCACTTTAAAATCCATTAGACGCATATTTGTGTGCAAAGGTCAGCGCGAGAGATGTTTGTGCCGCATGTTGCATGTGACTTTGGCGCACGTTAGGGGCTAAGGGGCCAATTAGTGGCGACAAGGTTAAGACTCCGGCTAATGTCGAGCCGCACAGGCACCCTAATTTAAAAAGCCAGCCAGCCAACCTGAGCCAAGTGGGACAGGAACCGTAGTCGCTTCTAAGGTAAACAAACTGCGGTTACCAAGCACCATCTAATTTAAGCTACAGATGTCAGGGTGTATATAAGGAATATAGAAAAAGAAGAAGAATGTCTGTGTGTGTGTGTGTGTGATAAATTATAGGTAAGCGATATCCATTTCTAAATGGAATTTAAATCACTTCAAATATGTAGCTTTGATCTGAGATGGAAATGTAATCATTTTCAAAATTCAATCCGAATTTTATAATATTATTATTCAAATTAAATGAAAATACAATAGTTACAGTTGCAAATATTGGAATAAATTATTTTAATGGATGATTCCAAGTTGGATAGTTTTTTTCTGCGTTAACAGGGTGTATGGTGAGTCGAGCATCTTTTTTTCTTCAACATTTTAATTTAGTTTTCATGCCGCAATGAGTCAAATGCGAGGGCGTGGCAAGTGCCTCAAAGCCGAAATTACTGATGTTAATCAAAGTGTAGAGAGAGAGGGAAAGAGAGAGAGAGAGGAAAATTAAAAGAGAGAGAGAGAGGTGATAGTTGATAGTGCTAAAGACACACACACATGCAAAGCAGATGTTAACTTTTGTTTTAGCAACAGCCAAGTTTGAAGTGGTTGCCTCTCGTGTGCGTGGCAAACACCAACACCTAAAACACACCCGCGCACCTCCCTCGACTTGCAGGAGGAGCTGTCAGTGTCAGCAGCGAGAGAGAGCAGGAAGTTTATAAACTGGAAGTTTGCTGTCAATCTGTGATATGAACCAAAAAAACCAAAAAAAAAAACCAAAAAAACCAGCTAAAGTGACACGAAATGTGCTTATAAACCCTAAAGCTGAGCGCTCATTCATTCAGTTGCAATTGTGATTTTGAAGTGAATATACTTTTTTTCTTCTTCTTTTTTTTTCTGTGGCACAAAGAATAAATTAGGCTCGAATTGCACATAAAAAAAGAGAAGGCATTAAAAGTGCGTGCGAGTTTGTGCACTCTGATATCTAATGTTTATGACGCTCATAACTAGTGGCTAATGGCATTTTCTATTTTCCATTTTCCATTTTCCATTTTCTATTTTATTGATATCTCATTACAGTCACGTTCGCAGACCGCAGTGCATTTGGTGTCCAGTCGTCAAACGGGCACTGCGACAAATATCCTGAGAGCTTTGCTCGCTGCTGCTGGCAAGGATATTCGCGTCAAAGCAGACGGTGTAAGTGTGTGTGTGCCTGTGTGTGTGTGTGAGTGTGTGCGAGTGTGTGTGCGAGTGTGTGTGTGTGTGGAAGAGCCACAAGTGTTGTGTAAATGGCCAAATTATGAGTTTGCTTTCCGCCTGCAGACATCAAGAGTGAAGCACTCCAGGCCAGACCAGACCAGACCAGGTAGTGTTTAGTGCCAGGCGGTGCCAACGTAAACAAAAGTTTCATAAAAAACAACATCAACAACAACAACAACAACAACAGCAGCAGCAGCAGCAACATAAAGCCAAACAAATTGTGAAAAATCAATATGCAAAAGAAAATATAAAAAAAAAACAACAAAATAACCAAAAGCAAATGCATTCCGGAACCAAAGAAAATCCGAAAAAACAAGAATAATGTCAGTGGTTTCCTTTTGTTGTTGTTGTTCGCTCTCATCTGATTAACTTGCAACTGAAGAACCCGAAAGAGAAGAAACTAGCTGAAATGCGGAACTTATTTGTCGCATTTAAATTCAGTTTGCATTGGTCTGCAAAATTCCCAACAATATTTGCTGAACGCACGCGACGGCGAAGAATGCATAAATTTACGGAGGCAACTCCCCGTTTCGAATGCTCCTCAATCGGCTCTGAGTCGATTGATAGTCGTCTAGACAAAAGACTTTTTCGGCAACTTGATTTAAATCAATTAGAGCTTAGATATTTATACCCGAAAAAGGAACCACTCCCACCACCCCCCTTGCCACATTCCCCTTTTAATGGCACTGTCAGCCAAAATTAGCTGGATAAAGTATTTAGGTATCTTCAATGCCCATTTCCTCAGTTCCCCATTGGCCATTACTCGATTTCGTTTTCGATTTCGATGTGAGCCTTGACAAATAGTTGAATAGTTTTCCAGCTTAGGCACGCACATAATACTCTGCTATATATATATATATATATATATACTGAACACTCTTCCAAAAGGGCGCTCAACTCGTTGCCAACAACAAACACATAATACGAGACTTTTGGCGGGGGTTGCCACAAAAAAAAAATAAGAAAGAGGGTCACAAGTTGCTCTACAACTTGATTTACTTGCCAGCTGATAGACCCTGGCGTTGCAGGAGACTTGCAGGAGTGTGGGGGAAGGGATCCCTTTTCATGCGCCTTTGCCAGTTGAAAGTTCGCGCGAAAAGTTGCGAACTTGGCTAAAAATAGGTAAAAACATGCAGCCGTTAACACTTGAGGCATGAATTGGCTAATTGGTTATTTATTCGAATGTATGTGTGTGTGTGTATGTGTGGGTTTATCTACTACCCCGTAATGAGTATGTTGCCAACTAAAAACTATTGTTGTCTCTTTCCCTCTCTAGCGTGGCAAAATCCCATTGCTGCTGGCTGTGGAGTCGGGCAACCAGTCCATGTGCAGAGAACTCTTAGCTGCACAAACGGCGGACCAACTTAAGGTAATTATTCTAAAAATATACACTTTCAAAAATAAAACACGAGATAAGTGCAAAGCACATGAGAATTGCATTCTCCCAGAGTCATTATTTCATGGCTTATAAAAGATTGTAAAAACAAAGAACCATTTAAAATTGTATAAAAAAAACATTTCGACTTCTGCGAAAATAAAGTAGAAGGATTCTTTATTATTTGTAAAGATTCATAAATTTAAATAATTAGATAATGTTTATCAAAAACACACTTTTAGTACGCACAATAATTAATTGCATTGCATCAAATTTATATCTTGACAAGCTTAAACCTAATCACAATGTGAACCGTAAGTGCCACAAATCATAAATGCAAATCAAATCTTGAGCTTGCCACTGGCCGTTGCCCAACTTGCCTTGAACTGTCAGAAAAAGAGCCCAGAAATAAATCAGAAAAATGCAAATGCCTCAAAGATATGGCAACGCTACGCACAAGTGTGACTCCAAAAGGGGGGTGGAGGTGGCGCGGTGGAGAGGCAGAGTGTAAAATGTGCAACAGTGCAACAATGCAGCGCCGCGACATTGGCGCATAAAAGTTGTTCACTGTTGTTTTCAATTTGCACTTCGAGTTTGGGTTAAGAGCGGTGCGTGTTGATGAAATTAACCAATAAAGGGGTTAAAGTTAAAGTTCGAGTTAGTTGACTTTGGGCCCAAACAGCTAGCTGCTTGGCACGCAATCAGCCGGCTCCGGCAAAGTGGGTCAAAAGCATTGCGAAAACGCAGCCAAATGTGCGAGGCGAGTTGTTAGCCTTGTTGTGGACAAGCCAAACCCACATTTGCATATACGAAAATAGACCAAAATGAAAAGCGTTTGTCGATTTCCCTCCTTTCAGGCAACGACGGCCAATGGAGACACGGCCTTGCATTTGGCCGCCAGACGGCGGGACGTCGATATGGTCCGCATCCTGGTCGACTATGGCACCAACGTGGACACCCAAAACGGTGAGGGGCAGACCCCGTTGCACATCGCCGCCGCCGAAGGAGACGAAGCGCTACTCAAGTACTTTTACGGAGTGCGAGCATCTGCCTCCATAGCAGATAATCAGGGTGAGTGAGAATAATGCTTAATTTCTGATCACATCATTAATAATCCCTCTCCCTGCTGGTCCTGATCAGATCGCACTCCGATGCATTTGGCTGCTGAGAATGGACACGCCCATGTCATCGAGATACTGGCGGACAAGTTCAAGGCGAGCATCTTCGAGCGCACCAAGGATGGCAGCACTTTGATGCACATTGCATCCCTGAATGGCCATGCTGAGTGCGCCACGATGCTCTTCAAGAAGGGCGTCTACCTCCACATGCCCAACAAGGATGGTGCACGCAGCATCCACACTGCTGCCGCATACGGTCACACTGGCATCATCAACACCCTGCTGCAGAAGGGCGAGAAAGTCGATGTTACCACCAATGTGAGTTGTCAATTGAATACTCAGATATTCTTGGCTAACTAACTTTGCCAATAAAGAAATCAACTGAAAGTTTTTCTCTTTACAATTTTCCAACTGTTTACTTATCTAAGAACGTTATTTCTGAGATTGTTTTTTCTTCCAAGCAGGTTTTTATTTAGTTACTTCGATTTTGTGACTTTCCTATCCAAAAACTTAATTTGTGAGATTGTTTTTTACTGCAATCTTCGTTATTTAATTATTTCGATTTTCGTCTTTTTACTTATTTGAGGAACATATTTCTGAGATTATTTCTTCTTCAATAAATGTTTTTAAGTTATTTTGATTTTTCGACATTTCTAAGATTGCTTTTATTTAATTTTGCTTATTTAGTTACTTCCCTGAATTTCCAATTTTTCCTTATTTTTTCATTCTCTTTGATCTGTTTACTTTCTTTCCCATTTCTACCTCAATTTCTATACTTGATTATATATTTTCTATATTTATTACTAACATCCATTAATATCCTTCATTAGTTTCTACAACTATTCCGTTATCAGTTCTCCTTGCTCAATTCTTTCTAGTACGTTTCAGTCTTAATCTAACTTCTTCAGAATATATAATGCTATATCTTTTAACTGTATTCCTTGTTCACTTTTCTTCTTTCTCTCTACTTAACTCTTTGGTGTTTTTTTTTTTATCGTTAAATGCCTTTTTCCTGGTAATAACACTTCTTATCTTGTTCCCATGACCAGGACAACTATACGGCACTCCACATAGCTGTGGAGTCAGCGAAACCGGCCGTTGTGGAAACGCTGCTCGGTTTTGGAGCCGATGTTCATGTGCGAGGTGGCAAGCTGCGCGAGACGCCACTGCATATTGCGGCACGCGTTAAAGACGGCGATCGCTGTGCCCTGATGCTGTTGAAGTCCGGAGCGAGTCCGAATCTAACAACGGATGATTGCCTAACGCCGGTTCATGTGGCTGCACGGCACGGCAATCTGGCGACAATGATGCAACTCCTCGAGGATGGAGGTGATCCGCTCTACAAGTCAAATGTGAGTAGTCGAAATCTAGTCAAATGTTCTTCACTCTTTAATATTGCAACAGTTGCCAAAAATGTCTTTTAAAAATGTTGTTAACCCTCCTCCTTTTTGTAGACTGGTGAAACACCATTGCATATGGCGTGTCGATCGTGTCATCCGGAGATTGTGCGTCATCTGATTGAGACTGTGAAGGAGAAGCACGGACCGGACAAGGCCACCACGTACATCAATTCAGTGAACGATGATGGCGCAACGGCGCTGCATTATACTTGCCAAATTACCAAGGAGGAGGTGAAAATACCCGAATCCGATAAGCAAATCGTACGCATGCTCCTCGAGAATGGGGCAGACGTGACGCTGCAGACGAAGAATGTGCTGGAGACGGCGTTCCATTATTGTGCCGTCGCCGGCAACAACGATGTGCTGATGGAGATGATCTCGCACATGAATCCGACGGACATACAGAAGGCGATGAACCGCCAGTCGTCGATCGGATGGACACCGCTGTTGATTGCCTGCAATCGGGGGCACATGGAGCTGGTCAACAACCTTTTAGCGAATCATGCCAGGGTCGATGTCTTCGATACGGAGGGACGATCCGCCCTGCATCTGGCTGCGGAACGGGGCTATCTGCATGTGTGCGATGCTCTGCTCACGAACAAGGCCTTCATCAATTCCAAGTCACGAGTGGGACGCACTGCACTGCATTTGGCCGCAATGAACGGGTTCACGCATCTGGTGAAGTTCCTCATCAAGGATCACAATGCCGTCATTGATATTCTCACGCTGCGCAAACAGACGCCTCTGCATCTGGCAGCGGCCAGTGGGCAAATGGAGGTGTGCCAACTGCTGTTGGAGCTGGGAGCCAACATTGATGCGACAGATGATCTGGGCCAGAAGCCCATCCATGTCGCTGCCCAGAACAACTACTCGGAAGTGGCCAAATTGTTTCTCCAACAGCATCCGTCGCTGGTGAATGCGACGAGCAAGGATGGAAATACTTGTGCCCACATTGCGGCCATGCAGGGTTCCGTTAAGGTCATTGAGGAGCTCATGAAGTTCGATCGATCCGGCGTGATATCAGCTAGAAATAAGTTGACCGATGCCACGCCCCTACAGCTAGCTGCCGAGGGCGGGCATGCGGATGTGGTTAAGGCACTGGTCCGTGCCGGTGCCTCCTGCACCGATGAGAACAAGGCGGGCTTCACAGCCGTCCATCTGGCTGCCCAGAACGGGCATGGTCAGGTCCTGGATGTCCTCAAGAGCACAAACTCACTGAGGATCAATAGCAAAAAGTTGGGACTGACACCGCTTCATGTGGCCGCCTACTACGGCCAGGCGGACACGGTGCGAGAGCTCTTGACCAGTGTGCCGGCAACCGTCAAGTCGGAGACGCCAACGGGTCAGAGTCTATTCGGAGAACTGGGCACCGAGTCGGGCATGACGCCACTGCATCTCGCCGCCTTCTCGGGCAATGAGAATGTGGTGCGACTGCTCCTCAACTCGGCGGGTGTGCAAGTCGATGCAGCAACCGTGGAGAACGTAAGCAATCAATAAATCCATAAGAATCATTTGCCCGAAAGGGGGAACTCAGCTTTTTCCCAAGCACCTTGAAGTGATCTTTCTAAGAAGTTGATTTTTCTCATTCATTTTTCTCCACAAAGTATACTTGTCATTCCTTAACTGAATCGCTAATCCAATTTGAATATGTAGGGTTACAATCCGCTCCATTTGGCTTGCTTCGGTGGACACATGTCAGTGGTTGGTTTGCTCTTGAGTCGGTCGGCGGAGCTCCTACAATCCACGGATCGGAATGGTCGGACTGGTCTGCATATCGCTGCCATGCACGGCCATTTCCAGATGGTGGAGATCCTGCTCGGCCAGGGCGCTGAGATAAATGCAACCGATCGCAACGGTTGGACGCCACTGCATTGTGCTGCCAAAGCCGGTCACTTGGATGTGGTCAAGCTGCTGTGCGAGGCGGGTGCCTCGCCCAAATCCGAGACGAACTATGGCTGTGCGGCCATCTGGTTTGCCGCCTCCGAGGGTCACAACGAGGTGCTGCGCTATCTAATGAACAAGGAGCACGACACCTACGGCCTGATGGAGGACAAACGATTCGTCTACAACCTGATGGTTGTCTCCAAGAACAACAATAATAAGCCAATACAGGAGTTTGTGCTCGTTTCCCCCGCACCGGTAGATACAGCGGCCAAATTATCCAATATTTATATAACACTCTCCACCAAGGTACGCTAATCTTTTCTGAGTTTTCGCATCTTCACTGATCTCTCCCTCACTCTCCATTCCTTCCCATATCACTTTGCAGGAGAAGGAGCGCGCTAAGGATCTGGTTGCCGCCGGCAAGCAATGTGAGGCGATGGCTACAGAGCTGTTGGCACTTGCAGCCGGCTCCGATTCCGCGGGGAAGATCCTGCAGGCGACGGACAAGCGGAACGTGGAGTTTCTCGACGTGCTGATCGAGAACGAGCAGAAGGAAGTCATTGCGCACACGGTGGTTCAGCGATATTTGCAAGTGTGTGAAATATGCCAGAGAGAGACTGAGATTACAGAGACTATTTAATCCCCATATGATCCTGCTCCCGTTTAGGAACTCTGGCACGGCTCATTGACGTGGGCGTCGTGGAAGATCATGTTGCTGCTGGTGGCGTTTATCGTTTGTCCGCCGGTGTGGATTGGTTTCACATTTCCGATGGGGCACAAGTTCAACAAGGTGCCGATCATCAAGTTTATGTCCTACCTCACCTCGCACATTTACCTCATGACCCATTTGAGCATTGTGGGCATCACGCCCATCTATCCGGTGCTGCGTCTGAGTCTGGTCCCCTACTGGTACGAAATAGGTCTGCTCATTTGGTTGAGCGGCCTACTTTTGTTCGAGTTGACGAATCCCTCGGACAAATCGGGATTGGGATCGATCAAGGTGCTCGTCCTGCTGCTGGGCATGGCTGGCGTTGGAGTTCATGTCGTCGCCTTCCTCTTCGTCTCCAAGGAGTATTGGCCCACACTGGTCTATTGCCGTAATCAATGCTTCGCCTTGGCGTTCCTTCTCGCCTGTGTACAGATATTGGACTTTTTATCCTTCCATCATTTGTTCGGGCCCTGGGCCATTATCATTGGTGATCTCTTAAAGGATCTGGCACGCTTTCTGGCCGTCTTAGCCATCTTTGTGTTTGGCTTTTCCATGCACATTGTGGCACTAAATCAATCATTTGCCAATTTTACGCCCGAGGATCTGAGGAGTTTCGAGAAGAAGAATCGAAATCGGGGCTACTTCAGTGACGGTAAGTCCAGACGTTTGCTTTTTGCTTAACTCTCTAATTATGTTGGAAAACAATTATTTTTTAATTTTTCCGTTCTTTTTTAATTAATATTTTTTGTTTTTTTAATTTTGGTGTCTTTTTGGAATGTTTTCGCAACATCCTTTTAGTTTTCTATTATTCGATTATTAAAGTTCAATGTGTCTTGATAAGTATCTGTATCTGCCTTTGAATGATAAACTGTGTGCTCAATGTTCACCTCTATATGAAATACAACTACAACCACAAAATACAACAACAATTTGCATGCTGTACAACCAAAAAAAAAAAAAAAACAATAACAAATAATAACAACAACAACCTCTTTGATGTCGTCATGTGTTTTGCAATATATAAAATGCCCTGCCTATATTCCACCAGACCCATACTAATTACGCTCTCTCCCTTCTACATATCTCCATATATATATATATACCGTAACTCCCAGATGATATGCCCACCCCAAGACCTCCGCCCGTGGAGAGTTATGTCGATAGTCGCTTCAGCGAATTCCGACGCAAGCATAAAGATGATCGTAAGTTCCGTTAAACTGCTTCGTTTTGGGGATCTCCCGCTCTAGCTCTCTCTTTCTATATATATATTTATATATACTATATATGCTCGTTCATAACTTATCTGCAGGTCGGGCGTCCCAGCCTTATTATATATATTTTTTGGGCCCCGGCCGACGTTCCTCTTGCCTTCAATGTTGTGTGTACAAGTTTTAATTGTCATAACTTATTTTCCAGTTCTAATGGAAAAAGCAACTGCAACAAATCCCACACATAAATGTATATCAATCTATATATTCGTAATACTATCTAATGTTAGCCTTGTTCTTGTTCTTTAAGTTCCTTTCGTTCGTTCCTTCGTTTCGAGGCATGTTTTATTGGTCATCGTCAGCGGATTCCGTTCCACGTACTATATATACTTTGTGCATTCTCGATGTTGTGGATCAATCAATGTTTATAGGTATCATCTCTTACATTATTAATATGATTATTATTTTTATTATTATATTGCTTTATTTCACAATTATTTCAAAAGGCATGCATTTCGTTATGTCAGGTTTGAGTTTCAGTTTTACAGGCAAGATAGAAAAGTGGAGCTCGTAAACAGTAAATACCGTTAGAAATAGAGATATAGCCTCCATATATATTCTATTGGTACAAAGCACTATTTAAAAAAATAAATAAAACGTAAAATATGTCTGAGAAATAGAAATAAGAAATGAAAAGTTTTACTCCAAAAAGTTAATTTCTTTGTTAATGGAATTGTTTGTTTTTAAAGTGAAGCTCATCTCACAAAAGACTTTTAAAAGTCCATAAATTTGTTTAAATTTAAAAAGAATAATCATTAGAAAAATGAATTAGAGAAGTGTTTTATAATTATCCAACATATATAATACCAACATTTTGTAAATAATTGTCTTTAAACATCGGATTCATTTAGTTTAGCTTTGGTACGCTAATAATAAAGTTCGGGATGGTTTTTGCTTATATGTATTATTTAAATGTATAATTTCTTTTTATTATCAATTTGAAAGTATTTTTCTCTGCTTTATGATTTTAATAATTTTTTTTAATGCATTTCACACATTTGCGCAAAGTGTACAAAATAACTAAGATTTAAATAAATAATTCAATATTGCATGTTGATGTTTTGCAAAGTCGCCAGCCAAATAAAATCACTAAATATTTATAATTATCAGAAAATATAGAAAATTCATATATAAAATATATTTCCTGGGCTTGAAGCTTTTGCTGCTGCTTGCCAACCACAAAAAAAAAAAAAAATAAAAAACAAACCTTAAATTCAATCAAGAAAATATTAGAAAAATTCTGCACAAAACGGCGAAACGAATCATATGAAGAAAAACCCACAAAAGAACGAAATATCGATAATTATCGAAGCTCGTATGTGTGTTGGCCGATAAGAAAACAAAAAAAGAAAACCTATTGAGAAATTGAATGCCTGATGTGTTGATGTTATTGCTGCTTTCTAGCCACCAAATATTCGTATGAATTTTTATTGCACACACGCCTGTGCCAAACAATATCAATCCAACAATCCAACAATCCAACAATCTAACAATATCAGCAATATCAAAAGCAATCTTCACCAAATTTCTGCCTCACTGTTAGCTCGTGCTGTTGTTTGTGTATTGTGTATTGTGTGTTTTACTTGAGAAATAGAAAATGAGAAATGGAAAATTCTTTGGACGTGTTGTTAGGACCCATGACACCATTTCTGGCTTTCGAGCGTCTGTTCTTCGCCGTTTTCGGACAAACGACCACCGTGGACATCAATCCCATGCGACATCTGCGTCCCGAGTGGACCGAGGTCCTGTTCAAATTTGTCTTTGGCATCTATTTGTTAGTGTCTGTGGTTGTACTAATTAACCTACTAATTGCCATGATGTCGGATACTTATCAGCGCATACAGGTTTGTATTGACAAATGTCCACTAATCGCAACACACTCTCTCTCCCCCCTCTCTCTCTCTCTCTCTCTCTCTCCCGCTCTCTCTATTTATCTCTAATTTAAAACTTATACTACTTTATTATCTGTTACACACATATATACATATATTTATATATAACATATATATTTTTTGTTCATTTGGTGACGCTTTGATAACAACCCCGTTGAAATTTGAAACGCAATTGGCGCGTCACGTTGCTGTTGGGGGTTGCTCGTTTGGGCCAAATCAAATGGTTTTGCGATTTGGCTGATGGGCAAACCCACCAATGTCACAACACACAAATGGGCGTCCGTTATCTTTTTATTTTTCAAAACGACTATTTTCGACGCCGTGCTGTGTCCGTCAATTGTAATTACTTTGCGTGGGGGTTGATATGATGATATGCAATGGTATTCAATATTCTGCGTATCTGTGTGTGTGTTAAATATGGAATCGGAATTTGGATTTTGGTGGCATCGGAAAACGGAAACGATATGATACGACACGATACGATACGACACCTAAAAAATGAAATAAAAACGGACACGACACAGTGCGCATGCATCCGATTAACTCATTCGAGTTACTGTTCTTCGCCGTGTTTGGCCAGACGACGACGGAGCAAACGCAAGTTGATAAAATCAAAAATTTAGCCACGCCCACTCAACCGTATTGGGTTGAGTATCTATTCAAAATTGTCTTTGGCATATACATGTTGGTATCGGTGGTTGTACTCATTAACCTGCTGATTGCTATGATGTCAGACACCTATCAAAGAATTCAGGTAGTATTTTTGCTAATGGCGCTTATAAATATAAATCCCCATTTTTCTTTTATTTCTCAAATACTATTTATACTCTTACAACATATAACTTATATTTATATTATCATATTTATTATAATTACTAAGCTACGTATTCAATTATATATTTGATTAATCCTCAAGTCTATTTCAGCAAACGAGAAGAGTAACGAGTTTAGCTGATCACAGATCATGTGAAGAGTATTCTGAAAATTAGTCAGGTCTTTTCTAGTTTAAGATTGATGTTCAAGTGCAGCGATAAGCAAAGCGAGAAGCGATATTTAAAAAAAAAGTTCTTAAAAAAAAAAAAAAAAAACAGAGAAAGGCAAATTGGAGAAACAGGCCAAAATAGCTGAGAAAAAGTGAAAGCATCTTGAGGAGCACACAGATAAGCATCTATAGACTCTATCCCCATAAATTGGTATTAAAGAGAGGTTCAGAACGTACCGTTGCTCGCCTTGTTTCTTGCGGCTACTTTGATGTCGGTTCTTAGAAAACACAAACAGACCACTGCAAAATTTAATTTGAATATGGAAGATGAATGCGAAATATTTGTAGCAAATGTGATTCATGGCTTATTCTGTAAATCCATCAACTGCCCAGACTTGCATCTTCCAGGTTTTTTCAATTGAAAATTAGAGCTATCTGTGAGATACAATTGTAATCAAATATTGTATCTTGCAGATAAATCACCAGCTTATAGTTTAGACACTTGTAGTGTAAGCCAAAAATAATCAAAATTACGTCTGTGTCATTAGCTTTAGAATACTAGTAAAGTGCCTAGCGAAAGTAGCTTTTGTGAACAGTGTTGAGCAGCAATACGCGCGTGCCCAGTGTTGGCAAACTGCATGCTTTATAAACAACATTATTCTGCTGCATGTTTATGTGTGTATCTATCCAATTATTTTTTAAGTCTATTCTACGAAATATACCAATAAATGCGTCCGATTTTGTTTAGCAATTTCTCGAACATCTTTGAGATACATTAGAAAGAGAGGGTGTATATAAAAGTATCTACGAGTTAGAAATTGTTAAGCAAAATTAACGTGTACATTTGTGTATTTCTCTTATGGAAATATTCAGTTGCAGCGCTTAAGTTAAAATAAAATATAATAGAAGAGAAATTGTAAATTTGTGAAATGCTTGACAAAATCACTGAAACTCATTTGTGTAAAACGTGTTCTTGTTCTATTTTTTATATATATTCTTGTACATGTACAACTCATCACCATCATCATCATTCACAATGCCAATAACAAAACAAAAAACCTATGAAATACTAGGCGCAATCCGACATCGAATGGAAATTTGGCTTGTCCAAGCTTATTCGCAATATGCATCGCACAACAACAGCGCCATCGCCGCTTAATTTAGTTACCACCTGGTTTATGTGGATCGTCGAGAAGGTCAAGGTAAAATCATATATACGTATGTCAACTGACAAACAAATACCAAAACTAAACTACAAGTGAAACACACAGCAATCAGACCCTGTGTGTGTGTGTTTTTAATCTGATCAGAACTCGCGTAGTTGCTGACCTTTTCTGCCAACCATTTAAAGCAATTTGGCAACAACTGCAACGGGACCAAATGAAATGAATGTTGCCCAACTTTTATGATTTAGAAATGTCAACAAATGTCTGCCCAACAAATGCTTTAAGTGTGTTGCCCGTTCTTGCACCCTGTTACGAAGCACCAACCTGTCTGTGCTTGTGATAAATAGATGTATTTTGCACAATTTTTGATCACATTTCTTATTATAATTATTTGTTGATTGTTTTTGCTCGTTTTTGCCGCTTTTGATGTTTAATCAATGTGTTGGTGTCTTTCGTCTCCTGTCTTCTGTATATGTCCTGTTTGAATGTCATGTGTCCTGTGTAACTCTAATGCCGCCTTGACTTCACTCACACACACGCAACAACCACAACAACCACAACAACAACAGGCACGCATGAAGAAAAAGAAGCGTCCAAGTCTGGTTCAGATGATGGGAATACGTCAGGCCAGTCCACGCACCAAAGCTGGCGCCAAATGGCTATCGAAGATCAAGAAAGGTGAGCAATGTATGTATCGCCTTCCCTAGTTCCAGAGAGCTCTTCCGATTCACCCAAAAAACAACCCCCCGACGTTGGTACAAGTTCAAAGAGTTTTGCAGCAACAAGCGTTCGTCTCTCAACTTGTCATCTCTCTCTCTCTCTCTTGCTCTCTCGCTTTCTCTCTCTCGCACTCTGTGTGTTATCTATGCAACGGTGACTCTCTTTTTCCACTCTATAAACTTACAGTTCTCTTCTATCCACAATTGGCGCGCTCTAGCTCAAAATTACTTTCTCAACTTCCAACTCTGTTAACGCAATGCAGCAACGCAGATGGGGTAAAGCTGCAACTGAAATACTTAAACCCAAATAACTCGAATAATTCATAAGTATTTTTTAATTTAAATACATTTTTTAACACCAATTTTAAATATTTTTCACAGGTAATCTTATTATTGAGTAATTTGTAGGTCTCTTATGTTACCTTTCTTCAGTTTGAAACATTGAATACATTTCAATCAATTAAAAGTTATCTTTATTTTTTTTTATTATTTGGGTCTGATCTATATATTGAAAATTCGGTTGCAGCCTTAACGCTGTCACTTTGCAGCATTGTGTTTCCTCCTTTTTCCCCGATCAAAACATAACTAATTGAATTTTTACAAAACTCTCAGATTCGGTGGCCTTGTCTCAGGTGCATCTGTCGCCGCTGGGCTCCCAGGCCAGTTTCTCGGCGGCCAATCAGAATCGCATCGAGAATGTGGCGGATTGGGAGGCGATTGCGAAGAAATATCGAGCGCTCGTTGGTGATGAGGAGGGTGGCTCTCTCAAGGAGTCGGATGCGGAGAGTGGCTCCCAGGAGGGTGGCAGCGGTGCGCCACAGCCACCGGCACAGGTGGGCAAGGGCAGGGGGCAGAGCAAGGCGGTCGCCAAAAAGTAGAAAAGTGTTTTATCCCGACTTACTTTAAACTAATTTTAACTTTAAGTTAAGATGGCTTTGCGCATTGGCTTTAACTAAATGAGTTTCGATTGCAGGTCTAAGCTTCAAAAGATCATCCCACTCTGCTCTACTACTAAACTACTACTACTACTACTACTACTACTACTACTACTACTACTACTTTCTACTCTATCCAAAACTTCTCTTCTTAACCTTCCCCAAAAACCATCTAACTCTTCAACTCTCCCATCTCGACTGTCTTTTGCCTGTCCTAACTCTAAGTTAATCTAACTTTAAACTGCACTCTTCGAAAAAAAACAAAACAATAAAACAAACGAAACTCGAAGCTAATCTTCACTTAAACTAAACTTAATTTAGGTAGAATATTGAAATTGTTTATGATAATTTATAAGCTTTATGATTTCGATATATATTTATAACTAATTTAGTTAATGAACAAAGAATTTTTTATATGACGTTTCAACCAACATAACAACAACAAAAACAAGTTTTCCATAATTTGAATTAAGTAAGTTTTTTAAGATCTTTTCCCGGACTCGTTTCAAGGACATCCAAAAAGCCTTAACTCTTTGACATGAACTCCCTGTAGCATTTTAATATTTCATAGGTAAGCTAAAACTCAAGGATGTCGAAGAAGAAGAAGATTAATACGATGATAAGCTTAGCATTATTTATATTTGTATTTGGTAGATAGTAAGTTTTAACTTTAGCTTCACCTAATTAAATTTATAACTTAACTTTATAAGCTTTTCATATCTGTGGCGTATTTCTTTATCATTGAACTAAATGTGAAATGTTTGCAATTTATTTTTGTAATTCTCAGTGTAATATTTTGATGTGAAATTTACTAAGAAACGCCTGAAATTTGTACTTATGTGTAAATAAACAGTCATATTTGAAAAAAACAAGCTAAATGCAAAATTGTTCAACTTTATTCCATATAAGCCAGAAAAATATTTAAAATTATTAAGAAAGCATTAAATTAAAAAAAAAATTTATAAAATAAATAATTAATACCTAAAACACAAATATTTAACTCCAGTTTCTCGCAGTGCAGCCATTCAATCCATCTATCTCTTTCACACAGCCATAAGCTAAAACAAACATATATTTGCGCTACTCGCAATTGGTTGTTGTCCGTGCTAATCAAATTGCTTAAAGTTAGTTGAAATCAGAGCCGCTGGATGGCGCTGCGTGCGGCGCCATCTATTAGCACGTATAGAAAACACAAATTACCACTTTCCTCTTACAAATCATGTTTTACTCGTATATTTAATAATACTTAAGATCTAAGTTATTTTTGTGAAATTTAAGATAATTTTATATCTACTTCTTTTAAAGAATATTTATTAGACATTTAATAGAGTTTGAAATTGTTTTAATACATTTATTTTTCAATAAATAAAAACTGGCGACCAAAATTCATCTGGAAAAAATTGACTAATTAAAATGTATTTTCTGGGCTTAAGACAATGAACAAAATAAAGCGATTTTAAATACAAAATGTGGTTTTTATCTTTTATTCCTCGGAAAAATGTCTAGTCAAACAGAATGACGAAAAGTGCATCACTTTAATATACTTTATTTAACTTTAGTAAGGGCATTACACTAATTATATGATATTATGGTATAGATAAAATGATTCTAGCTGAAGCTTTAATGACAATACAATGAATCTTAAAACAGCTGTCAAGCTGTTCATCACTTCAATTCATCATTTTCTATTCAAATTATTAAAAATTGCTCGTAATCAACAACTAAGGCAATTATTTCAACACACACACACTCACAACACACAGGTGGGTCGAGAGTTTAAATTGACCAAGGTGTTGAACTGAGCAAGTGAATTTTAATTTGGCTTTAACTACACCAACAAGCAAAAGCAACAACAACAACAACTACAACAAGATTGGCAGCAACAACAGCAACAATTGCAGTTGTCACATTTTGGTTTGCAAAGTGTTGAAAACTGTTCGCAAACGGGTTGCACAGTTGCTGTTGTTGTTGTTGTATTTTATTATAGATAATTGCATTTTGCTGCTGCTGTCACTTAATGGCTGAATGTTGACATTGTTGTTGTTGCTGCTGTTGCAGCAAAGATATTTTGACTACGATAAGCAAAAACAAGTTGCCGCATTGTACAAAAAAGAGCAGTTTTTAGCCAAAGTTTATGGCTAACACGCCTGTCAAATTTGCTTGCAATTAGGAAGTTCATAAATTTTCTTTAGCTTGATTTTACTGCTTTTGAGTGTGTGTGTGTGTGTGTGTGTGTGTGTGTGTGTGTGTGTGGCCAGCCCAAAGTGATTAATGCCACTTTCCAAAACAGCTACTGAACGCATATGTAAATATGTGTGTGTTTATTGAGTTGAGAGATTGCTGATCGCAGCTGCATATTAACTGCAAATAAATTCAAATTCAATGAACGTGCAACACAGCAACACAGCAAATGAAACGCTGTATCTCAGAGGCTGGAGCCGAGCTGATGTTGTCCATCATTCATCAAAAAGCCAGGCTAACAAACAAGCAGCAGCAGCAGCAGCAGCAGCAACAGCAGGAAGCGCGTATCAGCAACAACAACAACAACAAGTGCTGCAACAACAACAGCAACAACATTAATTGCCTGAACAACATGTGTGTGGTGTTTGCACAGCAGGTGACATTTTCAGACCAGGAAAAGAAATCAAACTAAATGAAAAAATACAAATCACACAAATTAAATGAGCACACTACAAAAAAAATATATAGTTTGTCATTGGTTCATTTCATTTGTGTAGAAATATCATCAGTATTTTTGCAGTCAGATAAATACCAACAAAATTGTTGCTAAATAAAAAACATCATTTCTAATTTACCTTTCTTCAATTAATTTAAATTTAAATTCAAGAAATACCTAGAATATTTTGTACAGTGCACGCACCCAGATAAGAAACGCACAACGACAACGAAACAAGTTGTTGTTAGTTGAGGGGATTTCATGTTGCTGTTGATGTTGTTTTTCCGTTTTGATATAATACAAAACACTTTTTCATATCGAAATTTGTGATATGTTTTGATTAATGGCAAGCGACACAAACACTTAATTTGACGCCAGGCGCCTTAAGGAAAAAGAGTAAAAAAATAAAAACAGCAGCAACAAACAGCAAAAAAAAAAAAAAACCAAAAAAAAAAATACCCAAACGAATGATCTTCACAACGCCAACAGTTGCTGTTGGGGGAATCAACGGAAAACACGAGAGGGTCAAAAAACATCAACATAATCTCGAGCAAGATTAATTATTGTAATCACATCAACAGCAGAGCGAGCGACAGAGAGAGAAAGAGATAGAGAGAGAGAGAGAGTGAGTGAGAGCGAGTGAGGAGTTTCAAAAAATGATCAATGATCATCTACTGATTTTGTAGCAAATGTATTTGCGTGTGTGCGTCTCCCAATGATGCCACACAATATAGTCATGGGCATTGGGGGTATGGAGTTACACATTTCATTGGCCAATCAAGATGCTAATGTGAAGAAGATTAATTTGTGCACAACTATCGAGACGAGAGCTTGCGACTTGCCCTGTTGTCTGTTGTCTGTTGCACGAATGATTTTAATCAGATGTTTCATGTGAAGAGACAAATCTGAAGGCTTGTTATTAATACTATATAGCCTCAGAGCAGGCACAGCAACCTGCCTGATGTCGTTGCCTCTTCGCATTTCATTAAATACGCATTCGCTGTCATTTAGCATAGGCTGTGGCAAAAAAAAAAAAACTAAAAAAAAAAAAAACAACTCAGTATTTCTCTAGTTGTTGTTGCGGCTGTTGCACAGTGACACGCAGATTAATTGAAATTTTATGAGTAGCGCAGACGTAAACAATCAGCGGGACCACCTTTTGCCAGCCCCTAAGGTCATGCATAAGAGCCTGTCTTCAGTCCTCAGTCCTCAGTCCTCAGTCTTCAGTCTTCACAGTCAGCACAGTCTTTACAGTCTTCACAGTCACCACAGTCTCTGCACTCTTCACAGTCCCTTCGGGGTCTGCTACAGTCTCGGCTGTAAGTTGATGCAACAACTGTTGATGCTGCTGTGTGAGTATGAAAAATGGCCTAATCACTCGCACAGTGGGCACTTTTACGGTGCATTCACTTATGCAAATTATTTTCTATATAAAATAAATTTTTCTTTATTGTTTGCTTGCCATCCATCCATCCATTCAAACACTTCAAATACGATTCAGCTGTTCGCTGGAAAATTCTCAGCTCATTTTATTTATGAAAATCATAAAAATTGATGGACTAAGAAATCAACTAGCTAAACTAGGAACAGTTAGGATGAATCCTCAATGCTCATAATATCGGATTGCCACAAGAAGATGCAGCATCTTTTTATCTATTCTATTTAAATCTGATTGTTGCATGAATTCAATAATTTTTGTTGGGTTGATGGTTTCTATGTCTTCCGAGCAAAAATATCTGAATTTGTGCAAGAATCAGGATTGATGGAACGAAGCACAATATCTTAAACTAGCCATGAAGCTCCACAAGAATAATATATCCTCTTTAACCAGATTCACTACTCGCTGATTAAATACTTGTCTAATTTACTCAACTTTTATTTAATGCATACTGTCGTGTGCTCTGTTAATTATTGGTTTGAGGGTAGCTGAATCTAGTGTGGTCCATGGTTGCGGTGTTTCTATTTATCACCATTTGTATCTCGCGCACCCATGACCTGCACATGGTCATATTATGGTCATATTTAAGTGGTAATTGCTATGCGGATTCCACAGTCCCCTGGAGCTGATGACGCGCTCCACACGCTAATTGATAGACTGTGAAATTATTTAGGAATGGTAAGAAAATGCTCGGACTCTCCACGAGCAACTCCTGTGCTGTTGGCCACTTGAAGTCGGTCATCAAGAGTCACAGACTCATCTCGTAGATGACTTCGAAACGATTCCAAGTCGTCGGCTTAGCGTTTGGTCTTGTCTTGGCTTGGCTTGGCTTGGCAGGCAAAGCACATTTGGGTATTTGGCCGCTGGCCAAGAAAAGGAAACCCGAAACTCGAAAACCGAAACCGAAACCGTCTAAGTGAAAAGTGTTAAAAAGTGCGACTCAGTTGGTTTGGCTCTGTGTGGAAGACAAATGAGCGGCATCAACGAAACGGCATTTTTGACATTTGCAAAATGAATTTGAAATGTCAGCCAAAAAAAAAAAAAAACAAAATAAAATAATATAAAATAAAAATAAAAACCGAAGCGAAGCGAAGCTTAACTCTTGACGAAGGTTCCACTTGTTCACCGAGTGAATGGAGTCGACTCCAGATACCCGAGTGTAAAAGATCCCAGACCCGGGAATGGGGGCTGTACTAAATGCTATGGTTAGCAGCGAATAAGTTGCGGGCATTTAAATTAAAACTCAGGTGAAAGGTTATTAATTTGCCGAGTGAAACTGGGTCGTTGTTGTGGTTGTTGTTGTTGTTGTTGTTGCCTTTTGGCATGGCTCATTTGGTTTAATGTTGATGTGCGAAGAGGCCGAAACGGACAACGAATTGAAATGATGACGAGTGAAATGACAATGACTTTGACAGATGGTGAAATGAATGCGGACGCGAACACCCGTCACAGCAAAGAAATTAGTGGGTGGACACACGTAACCCCAGAGGTGTCTAAGAAAGGAGAAACTACATTACGGTTTCTACATGTAAGTTGAGTAGCACAGGGAATCAGTTCAGTAATATATGATATTGATAACGATCAACAGCTGATTCGATCTAGCAATTTCCGCCTGATCAAGTGAATAAGAGGAAACCTAGATTTAAAGTTTTCAATATTCCTAAACACATCAAGTTAATTAAATTTAATCGGGAACTCCCTCTGTTTCAGAATTATTGATCAATTTTAATTATCGATAGAAGTAAAAACCACAATTTAATACTTATATTAATCTATTTTATATTTAATTTATATGTTACTGATCAACTGAACAATATTGGATAAAAAGCCATACATTTTCTGACTGACAAAACTAATCCGATTTTCATAAGGAGCACATTTGTGATTATTATTTGATACTCGGAACAAATTCTTAAAAATTGGAGACTGCTTCTAAAAATCAACCAAATTTTTGTCATAATTAAAGCGATGCTTTTGCTTTTTTTATAAATTAGTATTATGCATATATTATATATTTACAGTATTATTATTGAGTACTTGGAGCTGTTGTTTAGTAATAATAAATATACAGAGAAATATACTCGATTGAGTCTAATCTGCAGTTGAAAATCGGAAAATTAGTTGAAACAATTGTTGGCTGGGCATTTGCGTTGTAAGTTATGGCCAACATCAGTGTGGCACAATTAAAATCATTTAGAGGCCAATTAAATTTCGTTAGCAGCATTAAAAATGGCAATGGACCCCGGCACAAAAACACAAACTGATTGTCATGGGTCACATGAGAACAATTGCGAGCAGCAACCAGAGATGGGGGGATGCAGATGCGGATGCAACCAGAGATGGGGGGTTGCAGATGCGGATGCAGATGGAGATGGAGATGGAGATGGGTTAGCGGAGAAGGGTGGCAATATGCGGCAACCATTGTACAATGTTGGAAAGTGGACAATTAAAATCACGAAAATGCCTGTTGATGTTGCGTACTGGTAACAGTTTGTCCTGAAATGATTCCCAGCAACCAACTTCCAACTTTCCTGCATGTTGGCCAAGAGTGCGTGTGCGTGCTGTGCTGTGATTTGGCTTAAATTGTACCGGGGTCAGGGCAGGATTGGGATTGGAATTGGTGCTGAGTGTGTGTTGGAGTGTGTCTCTGAGTGAATGTGGCAGCTGTGCTGTGTTTTGTTGGCCATTAGAGAGAAGCTCGTCCCAAAGCATGGGAATTTCAATTAGACAAGTAACTCAAACACAGAGGGAGAAAGGGAGACAGACAGACACAGAGACAGAGAGAGAGAGAGAGAGAGAGAAAGAGAGAGAGAGAGCACAGATTTTCCCATCACTTGACCAATTATTCGAGCAGAATTTGCACAATGGTTGACTTCGTGTTCATCATGTGCGCTGTGGCCAAATAAAAACTAAAATTACACATTGACCCGCCTACGTGTTTAGCTGGACAACAAACAGCTTCCAAACGTCATAATGATGTTTAGCTAATGCTAATCAGGTTTTAAGTTGGCAGCATTCAATTTACTACAGGCAAAAAAAAAAAAAAATATATATTTATAAGAAAGACGAGAAAAAAGAAAAGATTTGCAACTCTTCCGTTGCAACTTTCACAGCTTCTGCAGTAGACGACGGACTTATGGGAGTCTTTTGGCTAGCTGATTATTTTCTTTTGGCCATCCGCAATTATTGGGTAGCTGCATTTTTTACGCCTCCAAATCGAATAATTCGTTTGCGAATCTTTGCGCATAAGTTATGGTCACAGTTACTTTACCGTATTTTCCTCCGTGTGTCGTGCGTGCTGAATTTCCCTCGCTTACCGTTACCAACCGGGTAACGGCCCGGCAACGGTCTGGTCTGGCTTAGGCCAACTCTGAACGTGGCCACGGCTCGTTGGGCTACCAACTAAGCGCTAAGGCTAAAGCTAAGGCTAAGACTGAGACGGCGGCAACTGCAACTGCAACTGCAACTAAAGCGTTCTGGCTTCAGGGCTAAGGCTCCAAAAAGGCTGCCCTATGCCACAAGCTGGGGTTCAACTACTTTAAAGTCACCCCTCGGACGCAACTTGAACTCGTCGCGGTTAGCTATGCAAATTTCACACTTCAAGTCTCAACAAGCAGGCAACTAAAAAGGTAACATGAATCAACCAAGTTGATCCCAATAAACCAAAAGCAATCATCGATTTTTCAGCTTAGCGAACAATTTTCACTCTATTCTGGAAATTAATTTCCTATAAGAAAATATATTTTTATTACCTATATAGTAATTAAATTAATTATGAAATCGGTTCATATTTTAGCTAGGATATTGTTTATATATTATTTAAAATATTATCGCACACTTTTCTTATTATTAATATTTTTAATTGATTCAACATCTCTTTTGTAAAAGATCTGCAGGCATTCTATAGTAAGCTGTATTATTTTTATTGAGATTTTAGATCTATTTATATTGTTTTGGGTTTATTAAAAATGTTTTTCACAATTAATGTTATTTCTGTTGATTAAAAAATTAATTAAAATATTTGTAGGCGATAAGTAATTAAACTAAATTAAATTAATATAAAACAATTTATGTTATGCCGACTTATTTCCCGATAAGGTAACATCAGAAGTATTTTTACCACTTTTTACCACTAGCCAATTACATAAATAAAAATTTTTCCATAACTTAGAAAATCGATCTGAATTATTTTGCTGGCTTTAAATTTTTAGGTTCAGTTTGAGGCTAATTTTGAGTTTTTCATTTAAAGTTTTAAGTCCGTAGAGTAAAGTATACCCTTTCTTACTGGGGCATTACAATTGCTAAACACTCAACGCCAGCAGAGTCCTCCATCCTCCATCCACCGATCTCCGTCCTACATCCCTCATCCTCCATCCCCCATCCTCCGTCTCCCACATAGTCATCGTTCATCGTTCTTTGGTCTGTCGTCTTTTCATTTTCTTTGATGTTGTAGCGCCGATCAAATCGATCAAATGTAATTTTCGCAGCACGAACGTGCGGCATGGCAAAAACTATAAAGGAGGCAAGGCGGAGAGCGCCAAGTGCTGTTTGTTGTTAGTGTTGTTGTTGTTGTTGTTGTTGCTGTGGCAAAGTACATTTACACCAATTGCGTTGATCGATCTGGGTGTAAGTTATATGCCACGGCAGCAGCAGCCGCAGCAGCCGCAGCAGCAGCGCCTTGGGACCGTGCCAAATTCTTAATAGTTGCTAGCTTACTATGAGATCAGAAAAGAAGAAGAAGAAGACCAACGCCAACTCCAACTCCTACTTGCAACTTGCAACTTGCAGCGAGTGTAAAAACAACAAAGCAGTCAAAACCACAGAGGGTCAGCTCAAGATAAAAACGCTTTTGTGGTTTTGAGTCTGTCTCTCCACATCTCTCAGTCTCTATCTCTTGCTCTCTATCGCGTTCTCTTTCTCTCTCTCTCTCTCTCTCCCTCTGTCTCCCTGTCGTTCTGCGTGCGTTGTTGCCTCGCTGGCGGTTTCGCTATAATTAAGGACTTTGGAGTAATTTGTACACCTATTTAGGATCGCGTTGATTACAGGCCGGCGTTTTATTGCTTTTGACACCTAAAGGGTACCCAGTGCTCGGTGCCACAGCCTGTTGCACGATGCACCGGAAAGCTGCCCAACCGGCTACACTCCAAAAGCCATTTGGGAGCTGTGCGAAAAAAAGATTGAAAGAGCGAAAAAGGGAGAGATACAGTGTGTGTGTGAGAGAGAGAATGAGAGTGAGGGAGTGAGATAGTTAAAAAGAGAGAGAGAGAGAGCGAGATAGCGAATGAGCACTCGTGGCTCGATCTCAATCTGGCGATCTGGCGTTGAAGATTGCGACTTTTGCCACAGTTGAAGTGGATTTATTGGCTGACGTGAGTATTTAGTGTTGACGGCATAGAACAAAAGAATCTGAAGCCGCAGCAGCAGCATTCGTTGTTGTTGTTGTTGTTGTTGTTATTCCTTGTTGCTGCCACAGCTTCTTGGCGGTCACCCACCGCACACCTGGCGATCAGCAAAAGGAGTTGGCCAAATCAAGCTGCCAGCTGCCTTAGCCTCAGCTCCTCAACTCCAACTCACATTAGCTTCATCTTCATCTCCAGCTTCATCTCCAGATTCATCTCCAGCTTCAGCTTCAGCTCTGATGGCTCCACAGAAAGCCTGTTGGCTGCTCTGCTTATCAGCGGAGCGAAACTTGTTGCCCTCGTTGACCGCTGATCGACGGATTCCCGATTAGAGACCGAGATTCGTCGTGTGTTGCCAAGGCGCCAACTTGCAACAAGCAAACTGACAACATTTTATCCAAAGCAGAGGCAGCGATGTTTGTGCAACTGAATCACACTTCAAATTATAATAAACGACTGTGTTTTTCAAAGCCGATAAGATTTTACAATAAGTTTAAATAGTTTGAGTTGCACGAAAAGCTTTTATTATTATTAATTTCTGTTCTTTGGGAATAAATTTCAAATTATCAATTGATTAAAGCAAAGTTTGTAATCAATTTTGAATTTTAGTTAGCGATTAGAAATTAAATTGATTTATTACTATTTATTATTTATTCCGATTCTTATTAACAGAAGAACCAGTAATATTAATATTTTCAAATAAAATTCCCAGTTAACTGAATTAGATATTAAAATTGAAATTACATTTCAGATCAATATTTTTGTTAGTTGAAAAACAATTGATTTTATAAATGCATAATTTGTTTATATTAAAAAGTCCTAAAAATAAGCATAAATTCCATAATATATCAAATAAAATGAATGAAATTTGATTGCACAATTAATTTCGTTGTGGAAAAGCTTTAAAAGCGTAAAAATATTATTTACAAAGAGTAAAAATCTAATAAAACGATATTTTCAAAGTACACATTGAAAATGCCACCAGCGTCGAGCAAAGAATAATCGATAAAAATGTTTGTCAGAATTCATTAACGCCTTTGGACAGCGAGACAAATCAGAATAGCAACAGCAACAATAACAAAAACAATGACAACAACAACAACTAGTGTCTAGCCTCGATAATGTCATTAAGTTATATAATATATAATCATAAATAACTTGTCAGCAGTTTGCCAAATTCGAACGGCAGCCGGCAACTTAATCGACAGCAATTAGTAGCTCGTGGCCAAATTCGAACGCAAATTTGCAGGCAAATTATTAGAAATATTATGAGCAAATAAAATGAAATGTTTTCAGTTTCAGCGATGCTTATCGCAACTACAGAATAAATATATATATATATATAAACATATATCTATATGTATATATGTACATATATATATATATAGAATGGAGGCTGAACAGCATTGAAAGCTTTTGTCATCGCACGTTTCCACGAATTTGAGTGCAGCAAGCCAAAACACACCCACACACAAATACACACACACACACACACAACTATATAAGATACACAGCTACAAATATACAAAGAGTGCTGGCAACTCTGGCTGGCTTCCAGTGAAAAAAGTGCAGCTTCAGTTGGGGGCTTCTCAGCGGGTGGGCGTCGATTTTGACACTCGAGTGGCCTTAAACAAATTGCGGATATGTCACATGATTTTATGGCTCTATATAAGCCAACTAACCAACCAACCAACCAACCAACCAACCAAACAAGCAACCCAGCAACCCAGCAACCAACCAACTTAAACAGCAACAACTGACTTTGGCTCAAGGGGCAAATGCTAAATCATTTGTATTTTGTTGTCGCAACAGGATTCAGGATTTTTTTCTTTTTCATTTCCATTTCGAGGCAGAGTTGGAGGCAACTGCTGCTGCTGCTGGTGGTGCTGCTGGTGGTGGTGCTGCTGCTGCTGCTGCTTCACTTACGTTGATTTCACACCTCGGGGAGTCGTCCAGTGTAAAACTTGTCTCCCCGTGCCCCTATTTCTATTCATAGCCACATTCGAAGCCACAGATTCGAGTTGCAACATGACAGTCTTGGCGCATTAAGCATGACAGCTGCCGGCTTTATAGTTCAGCTCCCCCTCTGCTGAATTTAGCTGGTGTGGTCTTTAGTCTAACTGCTTAGCATTTAGCTAGGTGTAGTCGAGATTAACGAGCTTTTAAGCAAATGCACAATTCGCATGATAAATGGACATTCGTACATCAATCCGACAAACAACACATTGTTAAAATGATCGCATCGTTATGTTTTGACACTAAAGAACAGCTTAAATAAAATATCACATATCTCTGGACTCATTAAAAATAATAAAGAATTTTGAAGACATGTGGAAACAATTTATTTTATTTGACACTAGATTAAATATACAGTTCTACACTGTTCCTCTTATATAAGCATAAGATTCAAGTTTTATTGATCACTACATAACCTAAGAGCTACATTTTGAGCAATTATTTTTTATGTAAGCTATATGCTATTGTAATCTGTTCAATTTGCAATTACTTTACCAAAACTTCGTATATAATAATAATCACATGAGCTAAGTAAACACTTTGTGATGATTTTACATATGTACATATATGCTTGAAGAGCTCCGTTTTGTGACCCTCTTAAGGCGTACAAAAAGTAACTAAATTATTAATAGATAAAAATAAAAATGTAGCTAAATTATTCTTTTACAAATACTGACTCTTCACAGGCTCTTCACAATATTTTGTCATTATCTTAACGCTAACCACATTTGTCAACGCGTGCCAAAGCAGTTGAGGCAATGTTTGCGAGAGACAACATTGTTAAGTGTGGCAACCCTGTCTGCAGCTTTACTGATGACTGCTTCCTGTCAACCCTGCAGCGTATTTTGTGGTCTGTTCCTTCTTTTCTCAGCTACCTTTCCTTGGTTGGCTCAAACAACACGCAATACTTTTAACTGGTTTGCTGAGAGGCGTGGGATTTATTTTCAAAGGCTTTTATGTGTATAGTAAATTAAATATTTAATTTAGAAGGAACTTCATTTAGTGAAAAGAGAACTCCGTTAAATTTCCAATAATTGATTTCAGTTCAAAGCTAAATTATCAAATATCTTTTAGTCAATTAACTGTTTTTCTTCGCCTTTAATAAACACTCTTTTGGCTTACGAAAAAAGGATGCGGAAAACAGAGTTATCAAAAATGTTGACCGCAAATTAACCGCCAACTGCAGCGCATAATTTAAATTTACCAATGAAGGTTTATGCAACAACTCAGAGATGAACTCTTTATCTGTCCCTCTCTCTCTCTATCTCTCTCTCTCTCTCTCAGGTATGCTCTCTTTCGATGTGCAGCAGCATTTCAATCAAAAGACAATTTAGCTGGAGAAAATACACATACACATACAACATACACATATATATACTCACACACATATATAAACACACACTCACACACACACACACACACACACACACATACACACACCACACACACTTTGTGTTGTCGGCAATTTGGCAAAGGCAATCGCAGTAACAACTTCCTCATACTATCAGGCGCTCTCTACGCACCACCCCTCCTCCATCGCCCACCCGCCCCTTGCGAGTCCAGTTGCTCTCACTTTTTAGCCCTCAGCCCTTTTTCATTCTGGGCCATATTCAGGGCCATCTTCACGTCGGCAACGGCATCCTTTGAGCCTTTTGCCAAATTACCGCGCATTTAATTTTAACTTTGATGTTGCATGCGGCATACACTTGCCTCCAACCTGTGTGTGTCTCTCTGTGTGTGTGTGTGTGTGTGTGTTGTGTTTATACATACACACACACACACACGTAAAGCAGAGCATGAAATGGCGATAACTGGACAACTGACAAACTGGGCAGCTAAAAAAACTCTACGCAAAGCTGAGAAACCAATTTGCATGAAAATGTTGATAAAATTGCGCAGAATTAACTGAAATACAAATTGTGAAGAGAGAGGAAAGCGAAATGTAGGGGAAAAGGAAGGGGAGGGGATATCACTCGATATTGGCATTGATACGGTTTTAAAATTGATACTCAATTTGAAATGGTTTATTTTTCTATAACTAAAAAATAATTTAAGAACTCAGGGAAAATAATAAAGCACAACGTTCTCATGAAGCATACGAAAAATTTAAAACTAATGATTTTATAAAATATATATTTAAGCTTAATAATAAATTATCTACAATCTCTTCAAACAATATCAAAGAGTCCTCAAACATTGTATACTACCATAAATATAAACAGAATAATAATGAATTTGAGATATACTCATTTATCTCCACTCTATTCAAGCAAGCTTAAAGCGATTTCATAAAATTTATATATAAATATATATAATAATAGACTAATTTTGGATGTCTTGAAAATTCTAATTCTAATTGATAGACTATTCCAAGTTCTTAAAAGCTCTAATTTATGAGCACTGCAATAAAATAATAATAAAAATATTTACTCCGTTTTTTTTTTTATGAAACAAACTGATCTAAAAACGGACAAAACGCCTTCAAATCATTGTCATGGCCAATGTCGTAGCGGCAAAGGGTAAACGTATTTTTATATCAGTTAAGAGGGGAAGGGAGCGGGGTGGGGGGTGTTGTCTGACTTTCGACCATTTCGGTTTGTAACAAAGTTCAATTGTTTTGCTTTGGCGTGTGTGTAGGCACCGATAAATTTATGGGCATTTTGATTGGTGTTTGTGACGTACACAACAACAGCAACAACAACAACAACAACAGCAACAACAACAGCAGCAACAACAACAACACCAACAACAACAACAACAATCACAAAAAAGACGCCAGCGGGCACAAAATTATATTTTGCCGCTCGTCAATTTGGCTGTAAATGTTTGTATGTGTGTGTGTATGTGTGTGTGTGTGTGTGTGTTGTTGGCAACAGCGTTGCCCCATTGTCGTTGCCGTTGTTTGTGGAACTCTGTTTGCCGTTTGTCCGTTGACAACATGTTGTTGGCGCATTTCGTGGCAGCATTATGATAATTTTATGGCAAATCATTTTGTTTACAACACGTCCGCTCAGGTGGGCGCGTGTGGGCGGCAGACATTTTTTTGTTGCTTTTGGGGCGTGCCCCACACAAAATGCTGTGAATGATTATCGATTTTACATGGCAAATTGCAGGCCCTGTATCTGTTAATAGTGGGAACCTCTCCTCTGACGCAGCCACAAAATGCAAATAATCGCCACAAAAAGGTGCCACCTTCAATTTTCAACTCTTATCTCAAATTTAGTCGACGAGGGGCTATTTTAAATATTTTAAAGTCCAATAAATGTGAGGTGCTGGAGAGCGTTGAATATAACTGAAATAATATTTAAAGTACATACATTTTTTTTTTTAAATAACACAGATGTTAAAATTTATGTATACCAAAAAAAATTAATGGCAGTTTTTGAAAATATCTATTTTTTTTTTTTTTAAATTAAATCTTTATTTGTAGCAATCTTTTAATTTTTAGACAAGAACACCAAAAATTTTATTTTGTATTATTTAAGAAGCAAAGAAATGCTTCATTAATAAGTTTTTATGATAATATATTTTTAGCTTGTTAAACATATTTTTTAAATAAATATTGGAAAACATGTTCATTCAACATTGAAATATCCATTCACAAAAGGTGATTCAGATTTCTTAAAGTTAATTTTGGTACTAAAAAAATAGGGTAAAAGTATCTCAATTTCCGTCGGTTGATGCTGCATATAAAAGTGCTAAGTAGAAATTCACTCACAACAAGTCCACAGAAACGATCCTCTTAAAAACCAGACCAAAACCGGTGCAAAGGAACCAACCAAGTCAAGAGACAAAAAGTAGGCAGAGCCATAAGAGATTCACTCAAAGTGTGCTCATAGTTGCTGGTCTGGTCTGGTCTCCGATGTGGTCTGGTTCAGGTCTAATCCAAGGGGTGCACGGGGATTGGGGTGTGGGGAAGTGGGCTGGTAACTGGCGACTGGTCCAACACTTAAGTTTTTGGAACGAGCGCTAAAGAGCTGCTGATGCGACGACCAAGTGAAGAGCCAACTGCAAACCAGTTTAAGTTAAACACCAAACGAGTTAACAACAACAACAGCAACAACAACGAGCCACATTTGGCGAGTTGAACGAATCAGTGCCAATGAGCAAGAGGCTGGCTTAAACTAAAGAGCCGGGCCAAGTAACGCCCCCCTCGAAATAAAAGGGCCTATGTGAAAAAATGGCTGCAATGTGGAGACTTATAAAATATTTTAGATATTATTTGTGGATAGGAAAAATCATGTAAAATGCTGTGTTTTAACTTATATATGAAAAATATAAACAGATTTAAGTAAATTCAAAAGGAATCTTGAAATCTTTAAGTGATATTCAAATAATCTATTAGATACAAAATATCGCTGAGATATGAAAAATATAAACAGATTTAAGAAAATTCCAAACGAATTTAAAAATCTTTAAATGATATTCAAGAAATTCAAATAATCTATTAGATACAAAATATCGCTAAACATCCTTAAACATTATAGATAACAAAATTCATATCGATTTCCATGTGGCTGCCACTGAAGCAGAACGCTTTTCATGTTTTTGTTGGCATGCAATTAATTTTACTAAAATTACCGCAGACACATTTACAAAAGAGGAAAAACATGGCCCAAAACATCAAATGGGATTAACACAGAGAAAAAACAGAGACGCACACAAGGAAAAAGAGCTGAAAAATTATGCGTGTGGTTTTTCACACTTTTTGGTGGGTTTTTCTTTTTTCACTTACGGCTTCACGGCTTTGCACTTGGGCGATGTGGGCGTGTCCTGTGTGTCATTCTCCACAATTTTGTATGCCACTCCGGCGTCTGATCTGCTCTGATCTGATGTGCAGCGAGGGAAATGGAAATTGGAAATGGAACTTTCTTTAGCAATTAAGCACGCTTTATGCTCAATTTTTTGTTGCCGTCTTTTGCTGCACGCATTTCAAAAATTTAAAATGTAAAATGATGCCACATGTGTCTGTCTGCATCTCTGCGCTGCTAAATGTGTCTTAACACATACATATGTATCTGTATCCGTATCTGTATCTGTGTATGTGTAACTGTAACTGTAGCTGCGCTCAAGATTGATTTTTGCCCGCCTTTCAGTTTTGAATCGCTTTGTGAGGCATCTTTCTTGTTTGGCTTTTGTGTGTGTGGCATGTTTGCCTGTTTTTGTTTTGGGGCATACACTAATCCCTTTAACAAATATGAAATTATTATATGCTGTCATAAGTACACAATTAGAGAGAGAGAGAGAGAGAGAGAGAGAGGTGTGAGTTAGCTAGAGTAGTTGAACTGATTTCAATTTTTCTCAATTTTCTATGGTTTATTACAATTATAATTACAAATTTGCTGGAACTTAAGACAAAATTTACTTTGGTTTTTGCTATTTTTTAAAAGAGAGAAAGACTGAGACGGATAGAGAAGGACAGAGATAGCTAAGCAGAGGAAATATTAATTATATTTTTATTAAGTTTAATTTATAAAAGAGGGACTGAGATATTGATGTGTAGATATTATCAATATTTAATTGTATTAATTTATTTTTAACTGCTTATAATAAAAAATATAGTACAAAAAAGTAGAAAATCGGCTCAAAATTTGTAGATCTTGCTAAGGATCTGATTTTCTTACTTATAAAAATTATTTAATTTCATAAATTTCTGCTAAAAAATGACTCTTAGTTTTTACTTGCAGACTTCGTAATAATAAGTTGCCCAAGAAAAAAGTGCTTCAATCTGCTGGCGTCTTATTGCCATTTAAGGGCAGTAAAGAAGGTTGCATGATTTACACACACACACACACACACACACACACACACACATACACACACACACACAAATTTTGGGGCATATACGCAATTTGGCAGGAATATATAAAGATGCCACAATCTGCGGGCGCAGCTCAATCTGTGCAAGGTTCGTGTGGGGCAGCAGAAAGGGGGGTGGTTGGAGGGAGGACTGGGGGCTAACGTGCCGCCAGCAATTTGCATACCAATTGCAGCTGCATACGTCAAAAAATGTGAAGTTTAATATAGAAAATGCTCAAACTGGAATCAGGATCAGAATGTGGAAGCCAACAACAGCCAAACAGCCAAACAGGCAAAAAGGCAAACAGGCAAAAAGGCCAACAAGGCTGGCAACAAACCAGGCAGCCATTGACTGACAAGGACAAGTCGTGTGCGACAGTTGACAGCTGCTGCCTGCCATCGTTTGATGGCCTCAGATTGTGTGCGGGGTGTGTGTGGTGTGGTGTGGTGTGGTGGGTTGTGGTGGGGCAGACAGACAGAGACGCCACATGGGGTGCAACACACAGTAGCCATATTGGTTGGCAGCCTGAGCAGCAACTGGACAAATGACAGTAAATGTTGCAGCTGCAATTGATGAATTTATGCGATGTGTCGTGGCACACACACACACTAACACACACTCACACACACACAAACGTTGAGAAATGCATTTTTCATAACGTAATTGAAATGACCGCAAACGAAGAGCAGCAAATAAAAGTGCAAAATGCGTTTATAAATATAAATTCCCTTTTCAATTAATATGCATTTACGGGTATATATATTTAAATATATTTGTATATACAGTTATGCCATTCCCCCTTTTGGGGCGTATTTCCAGTAGTAAGCCTGAGAGATGGGGCAGGGGGACTTGCAGCAGCAACAAACTGTCAGACATTTTTATCAGCAATTAATCGTGTTAATCAAATGCGTTGTCAGCATCATTTACGCACTCCAAAGATTAAAAAAAATAAAAACAATAAAAAAAAAAAAAAAATAAAACTATAAAAGTGAGCTTACGAAATGCATTACAAGCGCAACACGACGACTTGTTACACACAACCTTTTGATACCCTGTAAAGTCTTGGACTTGGATATATCTGTACAACAAACAGGAGAATATATTTGAAAGCTCAAGGAGTGGAAATTATTCTGAATTACACAATTATTCGAGTCAATATAGTCAGGCTTGCCTGTATGAACTGAACGAATAGATAGATTGTTTCATTGATCGGGAGTTTACTATAGAATGTCTAACAATATTTATTTATTTATTGTCAAATAAAGTCAGAATACAAAAATTACAAATTTTAATTAAATTAAATTTAAAATAAAATTAAAATTTTAAATAAATTAAAAAATACTAAAATATTTATAAGATTTATAAGATCTCTATAAATATTTAAAACAAGAAACTAAACTTGATATTTAAGTTGCTCATTATGTGAATAATTAATAATGTTTTTGAAATGAATAACTTAGTTTTGATTTATTTTAGTATAAGGCTAGTCACAGGGTATCTGCTAGTCTAACACTTGTCTGTCCAACACATCGACTTGACACGAGAGTGAAAAGCTCTTGTTTTGTTAGAGATTTTTACAAGCCCAATCAATCAATGACAGAGCCAAAAAAAAAATGCCGAGGGCAATTTTCATTAGAAATGCATTGCATTTTCATAATACAAATTGTTGAAAATTAAGCGCACGAGTCAACAACAAGCTAACAGGGGGTGAAAGGGGGGCAGGGGTATATAAGTGGGGGGGAGGTGAAGTAGGGTCAGGCAGCAGCGTGACTATTTCGGTTTTACGTCGACTATTGGGCAACAATGCAACAATGCAACAATAGGTGTAAGTACTTCTTAAAAAGGTTTTTCATGCTCGTGCCACATGCTTAGAAAGTTGCATGTGGCAACTGCAGTCGTTGTTGTTGTTGTTGGCGCTTATCTCGAGTGTGCATCTCAAGTTGTCATGTCAACGCTTCTGATTCTAGAAATTGTACGAGCCGATGAGGGGCAAACGGGGCACATTCCACACATGTCACTTGGCCGCAACAACAAATAAGTTGAAGCTAAAGTTGAGTTCGAGCCAACTTGCCACAGATTGATGCCGCACAGTTGGAAACAGTTGGAAGTTGAGGCTGCCTCTGTCTGTCCGTCTGTCTGTCCGTCTGTCTGTCCGTCTGTCTGTCCGTCTGTCTGTCTCTGGTTTGCTCACTGAGTGATTGTGTATTTGGGCTGCTCTTGTGGCAGAGCCGCATCAATGTCAGCATCAGTCGCCCAATATCATCAACAACGTCGCGTTCCGTCAGCTTGATTAATTTGTGGGGGTCTGTAACAACACGGGCGAGGGGGGAGTAGCCAAGAATGGGGGGCATATTGCCAACGGGGTTGCTTGTTTGTAACACACACACTCGCACACACACACACACACACACACTCACACACACACACATTATAACTGGGAGCCAGGTTTAGTTTTGGGCTTGCGTTTGCCGTACATTTATTAAAAGCGGATTTAGTTAATGAGTTATTTTTTGGTGGCACAGTTCGCGGTCTGCGGCCATCAATTATAAATACAAAATACTTTCAGATACTTTATTAAGTTTATGCCACGGTGTGCGGGTCGCTCTCCGCTCAAGGTTTCCACATTGTTAATATGCAATGATTAAAAGTGTCATTTGTTATTGTTTCACACACAAAATGCGACAGGCGGAGACGATACTAAAAACACTAAAAACACTAAAAACACATTAATAATGTTCACTTCTAAAACGAGTAGTCGATTGCAGATATGTGAAAACCTTCAAAAAGTTATTAAAAAAAATTGTTATTTTATATATCTATAGAAAATTGTTATTGTATATACATATAACAATTTTCTATAGATTAAACAATAGATAAAATAGAATATTATAATTTGAGAGATACACAGAAATTGCCAAAAATATAATCCTATTTAGATATGCTTAGAATTTATATTTAAAGAAGAAATAAAAACCCAATAATTTTGTAAATTAATAATTAAAATAATACCATTTATTTTTCAATAATAATAATAATTTAAAAAAAATTTACAATTAAAAAATTCCTATTCAAATTTCGTATCTAATCAAATATGGATTTACTGCAAATGATCGCGTAAAAACGATATCCACAAAATTAAAAAAGTAATAATTTGTATACTGTAAATTTAATAAAAATATGATCAACTTTTACAATCAATCGGATCTTTTTTGTATGGAATAAAACGCTCTATAAGGAAGCTGGTCGCAGAGGTTTGGTTTGGTTATCTCAGACTAGAAATGCAGAACAAAAATCAAATAAATTTAGCCAATGAAAACAAAACAAAATTCTGTGTAAATTTTATGTTTTTTGTTGTCATTTTTTTTTTTTTGAAAATAAATTAACGACAAATGACGCTGCGAAATTGCTGGCAATTTGTCGAAAGCGTGGAACAAAAGTCTTGCAAATTTCACAACAACAAACAACTGACAAAATAATATTTAAAATTAATGCGTTTGCGATCAACACAAAGAGAGAGAAAGAGAGAGAGAGCGAGTGAGAGTGAGAGTGAGGGAGAGAGAGGGAGAATTGAGGATGCTGCACCCACATGCCAGAATTTCACACCTGTTTGTTGTTCGTGTGGCAAATAATGTCAACATGTGGTCTCCACAGGATCCAGCTGTGCACCGCTTGAGTCAGGATTGCAGCAAAAGAAAGGACTGTTTTTGTTTGGCTTCGGATGCTGCTGCGTCTTTAGACTCAATATTGAAATCGGTTTGTGTTTTTTTCGACGACGCCGCTTTGTCTCCTGTTGTCTGCCAGTGACAGCCAGCAATGCAAACAACACAAACAACAACAACAACACACACACACACACACACAACAACAACAACAAACAAAAAGTGGCAATTTTTATGCACAACAGATATGCATAAATATTGCTGGACCCATAAGCAAGTTGGGTTTATAGCATCTCCCATTTGGCATATCCTTTAAGGATACTTACTTATGGCTCTTGGCTTATTAATGACCTCTTCCCGTTGTTGTTGTTGTTCCTGTTGCTGCCACATTGTCTGCCACAGCATTCCCTTTAGGTCCTCAGCTCTTTACTTTTGTTATTTAGCGCTCTCCTGTTGTTTCCAGGCCCAGGCGTGTGTTCTTTGGCCGCTAAATTAGCAGAAATAACGGTAGACTAAGGTAGCTCTTAGGTCGTTCTACTAACGGTACTCAAATAGCTACTGTTCTCTTCGTTGTTGTTGTTGCTCCCAGGCGCATCTTGGCTTTTAAGTTGCGAATTTTATTGTTTCCTGCGGTTCCTTCTGCCTCCAGTCGATTTTGACAGAAGGAGGGAAACAAATTCTGTGCTGTGATTGCTTCCTGGGTCTCCGGGGTAATATCTTGTGAATGAAACTAGTGGCAAGTCTCAGAGATGGTGGCAGAGGAGATTGAGCGGCAACAACAGAAAGAGTCAGAGTTTGAGATTGAGGTGTGGCCATGCCTTAAAAAATCACTTTAGGTTTAAGCTATAGACAGTTATCTCTTTAGCCTTAAACTATAGATAGTTATAGACAGAATACTATACCATCTAAAATATAATCTGTGAATTAAAATTAACTCATAAATTGTGTTTCTAAATTGATATGCATTTCACTAAATGGCAAACCTTGAGCAACAAGTCACTGAATGCATTTCAAAATCTGTTCAGGCAAAAAGAAAACATAAACCCTATATGAGAAATTAAATAAATTGATATATTTTATATCTGTATATATTATATATATATCCCTGAGTCCAGTTCTCTGCAATTTATGTTGCATGTGAGTGAACTTTGTGTAACCAAACAAAAATGATTACCCTTCGAAAATAATTGGTTAGCATAATTCACGTAATCTCCATAATAATGGAATAAGTGTTCATCAGCCGTGTGCGATCGCCCTTTTCGGGCCGGTCATAATACCTTCTTTAGGGCCGACAATTTGAGCACAATTTGGCTACTTCTTTGTTGGCCCTTATCACGCTTATCACTCACAAAATATCAGCAATGTGAAATGTGAAATGTGAAACGCTCGACTCGCGTTCCTCGCGAACGTTTGGTGTCAAATTCGGGTGTTGACCACATGAACACGGACATGGCAATCAACGCCAAATTATTTCATCTCCTCTCTTCTCTTCTCTTCCCCTCTTTCCACTTTTCTTTTGGCCAAGATCCAAGGCAAATGCCGAACCGACTCCCAGTCAACAGTCAAAGTCGAAGTCAAAGTTGCCTGCTTCCTTCCGCAGCTGCTGCAATTATTTCAGGTAGCTCTCTCGTGGAATGCCTATCTATGCCACACTGTAAGAAAAACTTTTTCATTTGCATAACTATATTTGTTTTTATTTGAAAGAAAACAACTTGAAATAAATCATATATTCTTGACTTTAAAGAGTCAAAAGTGAATTGAGCGAGAAAAATCCAAATCAAATATTATTTTCAAACCTTTTTATCTATACAAAAAAGATATTTAATTGCCACAAAATAACAAAATAAAAAATAAATAACAAATGTAAATAAAAATGGAATTTAATTTTATTTAAATACACAAAATAATTAAATATACTACACTGATTTAGTAGATTTAAAAGTGGCCCAAATATTTATAATAGTTTAATTTAAATTCACAAAATAAATGAAAACAGGATTAGAACAACTTGAACACTGTTTACAGTGTACACATAATTTTCGGCTTTGCTGGGCCTGTTATTCCCTTCGGGGCTTGTGTTCTGCTGGGACGACACCTTGCGTAGATTACTACTGTAAATAATATTAAGCGAAGATTACGATCGTCAGGGGCTGGAAACCGTTCATTAAATGCAGTTCTTTTTTTTATATATACATACATACATATATTTTCTGGCAATATCTGATTTTGTGAGCCCAACGGAAAGTTGCGCATGCGCAGCGCCGGCGCCGCTGTTGACGTCGCTGCTAACTGCAAAGAGCAGCCATTTTGTTTTAATAGCATTTGACGCGCAATTGACAATAAGCTTGCTTACCCCCTCTTCCCCTTACCCTCCTCCACCTTCCCTCTCTTGCCATGCCTTGCCACATTTATGCGGCATTTAAACCAACTAATTGCTTACAATTTCCCGCCACGTGAAAAAGTTTTTGTGTCATGTTTAATTATTTCCACATTTATGTAAATGGTTTTTAGTTTCTGTCTGTTTCTGTGCCATGCCCCAAACCCCCCCTCCCCCACCTCCCTCCCCCTGGTACGTACACCTGACCCAACTTCTGCGCGCAATTAGGCCCCAAAATTGTTGCGTGTGTTTAGGAGCGCGTGAAAAAAACCCAAAAGTAAAAAAGAGACAATACAAAATCAGGGGGGAAAATACCAGCACCGAGTAAGGAAAGTTTTATTCCCCCCCCCCCAAAAAAAAAAAATAAAATGAAACAAAAAAATTCAGTGGCAGCAAATTCGTAAATTATTCAACAAACTGTCACGCAATATTCATCAGCAGCAGCAACCGAAAATCAGTGGGAAATCAAAGCCAAAAAACGTTTATATTATGAATGACGGCCCACACATTTTGGGCCAATTGATTGGTAAAGTACCACCCCAGCACCCCCCGAAACACCCTTGACAGATAATTCCACACGCACATGTCAAATGTTCAACAATTTTTGACAATTAGCGGCACTTTTCATGTGTTCAGCAGGGGGGTATTTGTTGGAGGGGGGGTATTTGGTATGGGCGTGTTTTGGTCAGTGTCATATTGACAATTTAGGCGCCGCAAATTTGTTTTAACATTCAAAGCGACCATCGAGTTGCGCACTCAACGCAAAAGCCAATTTCGTTATTTGTTTTTTTTTTTTATTTCTGAACACAAAACGCGTATAATTCAAATATCTGCGTAATTGTTTGAGTTGAAATATAACTTAAATGGGGGTAATTTCGATTGTTAACTTATCAAAATGAGCAGATTTGACATTTAAATGACATTTGACATTTGGGTTGGCCAGGTTAGCAGTTAAACATAAAGCGTAGTTCTAGCAAAATAATTAGAGAAGATTTATTTTATACAAAATTGTTTACGAAGCACAATTTTTCAAGTTTTAGATTGTAAATATATGAGTAATTATATATACATGAGATTTAAGATTGTATTCAGTCCAACTTATGATATAATGAAAACATTATCGATTAAACTTATCCATTAAGTTTCTTGGATGATAAATATAAAAAATGATTTTCATTATTGCGCTGAGAAAAACATTGGGTTAAATTAAAGAATACATTTTTAATTCAAGTAAAAACCGTACGAAAAAATTAAATAAAGCAGAAGCTTAAATCAAGTTTGTTGCCTTCTTCTCACTTCTCATTTTGAATATTATTTAAAAAACTTCATATTTATTTTTATATTATAGTTTAAATCTATATGTTTGGTTACGCAGGTATCCGCGCCAAACAACAATTAAAGCAGCTTCTCTCTTAATATTTATCTCTTTGATAAGCTATGCTCTGCGCAGCATAAAGAGCAAATTAACGTAACGATCATAACTGTTGTTTTGTATATGCTCATTGGCATTTCGTTTTATTGCATTTGTTTTCGCTTTGCTTGCCCTTTGCCTTTGCTGAGCGCAAGCAGCAGCTGCAATTCGGCAGCTAATTAGTTCTATTTTGTCAATCGAGAATTCAAGTCGCGGCACGGTATTCGACACCGCTTGCCAACAAATTAATTCGAACAATTAAAAGTGTAAAGCTCAACTCGGAGCTTATAATAAACAATTGTTATTATTTTAATTTTGGCCACGAAGGCAAATAAACTTAATTTATAGAAAAGCAAATTTCGTTGCGTTTCTTCTATTTATTTGTGTGACTTTGGAAAAATTCGATAGCTATTGAAAAAGCTCAATAGCTCAACATTGGTGACCCCGACGTGATAATTAGCTCTGTTTGTTTAAATAAATACAAATTATTTAAAGTAAAGAGTTAATAAAACTCGCGCCCGCGCTCTTACATTGTTGTCGATATTCTCGGTTCGTTTTGTGCTCACTTTCGGTTCAAGTGATTGACCTCAAATTGACATTGGCGCCTGCGCAGTCGATTCGCTTATCGCGTTTGCCTAAACAGTTGCAGCAGCCGTTTCTGCATTGTTATTGCTTGTCCCGTTTCGTTTTGCTTGCGCTTATGAACAAAGTGTTTGCGCAATTGACATTGCGTCGTTTGAACTGGTGTGTTAAAGTTGTAGTGAAAAACTCCGTGATTCCTAAAGGAATATTAAAATGCATAATTCTGCTGCCGTTCAGTCTCGTACTGCCCCGTTTTACAAAGCCAAGGCCAAAGCTATTGATGAGCAGGTAAAACGGATGGCCAATGCAATCGCTCCGGAGCAAATTGTGCATCTCAGCGAACAAGAGTTGGCTGTTCGGCTCAAGGCCTTGGAAATTGCTCAGCAGGCATTTTACAATATGCATGACGCGTTGGAGGAGCTGGATTATGATGAAATCGGGAGTGAATTACGGGCATGTTTTGATGACCTCTCAATATTAGTGGAAACTAGCTTGCGACGCGAAATTGACAAACGAAAGTTATCCTCGCCGTTGTGCTCGACTATGAGGCAAGAGTCCTGTGGTGACAATCACACCTTGTCTCAAAGCCGAATCCGGTTGCCTGAGATCAAGCTGCCCGAGTTTAGTGGAGGATATACAAAGTTTGCAGAGTTCATAGCGATGTTCTCTTCAATCATTGATGCGGACTCAGGACTTTCGGATGTGGAGAAGTTTCAGCACTTGCGATCGTGTCTGAAAGGATCAGCCTTGGATAGTGTTTCTTCGTTGGAAATCAGCAGCGCTAACTATCCAGTTGCATTGGAGCTCCTTAAAAAACGGTTTAACAACAAGCGTCTCATTTTCCAAGCACATATCACGGGAGATATTGGGATTAGATTGCATCGAGTCGTCATCAGCGGTAAAACTTCGAACCCTTTCGGATACGGTTAATTCCAACATGCGCGCTCTACAAAGCCTGGGCAACGTTGAGCAGATTGCGGGATTCATTATCGTGCACAGTTTGCTGCAGAAAGTGGACAAGGCAACGCAGATCAGTTGGGAGGAGACAGCACCGATGGATACGATTCCTACTTGTGAGCAGTTCTTGGCATTTCTGGATCGACGATGTCAAAGGTTGGAAAATGTGGAACACGCTATGGCAACGTATACGCCTAGCTCTAAGGTGGGAAAAAGTAGTAAAATCGTTAACACTAGCAGAAAGGCCTTTGTCGCTACTAACTCCAACACAAATAAATGTGTGTTCTGTGAGACCTTTGGCCACTTAATTTATAACTGTTCCCGTTTTGGAAATCTGTCTCCGCAACTGCGTCTACGAGAAGTAAAGAAGCTCAACCTTTGCATTAATTGCCTGTGTAAAGGTCATCGGCTAAAGGAGTGCAGCTCCACTACCTGGCAACCGCTGCAAGGCCAAGCATCATACGCTTCTGCATTTTGAGAATCAGATTGACGGCTCTCAAGTTAACTTTGCTTCGCATCCGCCTGCTGCAAACCCTTCGGCAACACTTGTAGCCCAAAATCTTAGTCAAGACGCGGTGCTCTTGGCAACTGCTGTAATCAACATTAGAAGTCGTACTGGAGTTTTAGTCCCTTGCCGAGCGCTACTGGATTCTGGATCGCAGGTGCACATCATCACATCTCGTTTAGCTCAACACCTCCAGCTGCGCAAGCATCGCTCACCTACTTTGATCTCAGGATTGGGGGAGTCTACTGTTGCCTCAGAAGGTTATTCAGCCGATATAAGTTTTCAATCGCGAGCATCTGCGTACTCTGCCAACATCTCAGTTCTCGTAGCTCCGTCTATAACTGGAAATCAGCCTAGCTACGATGTCAACACTGAGCTCTGGAATATTCCCTCAAATATTCGCTTGGCTGATCCAGAGTTCTTCAAGGCGCACAAAATTGATTTGTTAATTGGAGCTGGCCTGTTTTTTGAATTGTTGTGTGTCGGTCAAATCAAAATCGCTCCTGGTTTGCCTATTCTTCAAAAAACTCAACTGGGCTGGATAGTGACAGGAGGAACTTCTTCAGCGAGCCCTGCCTCATTGATGGTCACTAGCTCGGTTACGATGCCAAATCCTAGCCCAGATCACAAGCTTGATGAAATCGTTCGTCGGTTTTGGGAGGTAGAATCGTGTTCCCGTTTAGTCAATGAATCTACCAAGGAGGAACTTGATTGTGAAGAGCATTTTAAACAAACTTTTGCTCGTTTGGACACTGGCGAATATTCGGTTCGCCTTCCAGTCAAGCATGCTGTGGATCTAATTGGAGATTCGTATCAGCAGGCATATCGTCGTTTTTGCAACCTGGAACGCAAATTAGAACGTCATCCTGGTTTGAAGTCGCAGTATTCAGCATTTATCAAGGAGTATCTGGATTTGAATCACATGTCTCTTGTGGAGTCGGACATGCTAAGTCGCTGTAAACCCTCGGAGTACGACTGCGAGACGACAGATTTGCAGCCCGCCACATCCGGGCATACCGCACGGCTATCATCAGCTGCCGCCCGACATCGATCCCGAGGATATACGCAAGGAGGCTGCACTGGTCATCGCCCAGGCGGGTCAGCATCACAGCAAGGCGGCCAACGGTGATAATATACCCACATTTCATGTGAAACAGAAGCGCAGTCAGGTGGCAAGTGCCTCAGCTGCAGCCAACGATACGCAACGCTTTCATTCGCTGCCCACGCGACGACGGAAAGGCAAAGGTAAGCCGGTGGCACGTAGTGTTAGTGACGCCGCCGCTAAGAAGCCCGCCACGAAACCCGTCGCGAAACCCGCCTCGAAACGTCCATCGATCTTTGGTCTGTTCAGTCGCAAGAGCGACACGAATGTCAGCCAACTTGAGCGAGATCCACGCTTCGAGGACGGCGGTGGTCGGCGTTTAGTGCGCAGCAAAAGTGATGTCGGCAGCAGCAGCGCACCCCAAAAGGAGACGCGCAGCAAACTGAGCAAGAAGAGCGAACCCACCACTGGCACCAGCATCACAGCCAAGCAGCATTTGAGTCCCATCATCGAGCAGTCGCAGCGCGTGGACTTCTTCGAACAGGACTATTTTCGGGAGCGCGAACGACGCAAATCGGACGCAGTCACTGTGCGTGAGAAGCATGACAGTGAGATGGGACTGACGGAGTTGCTCCCCCTAGATAATCAGTCCAAGGCGGCGCCATCGAACATATCAGCGAGAAGCACATCGACTCTGTCCGAAAGTTTTGTGTCTCTGACGACATCGAATGGGAATTCATCCCACCTCGCTCACCACACTTTGGTGGACTTTGGGAGGCGGCGGTGAAGACAGCAAAACACCATTTCTATCGGTCGGTCGGACCCTCGGTTTTGCCCCTGGATGATCTGCGCACACTGGTTTGCCACATTGGGGCAATAATAAACTCTCGACCTCTTTTTCCACTTTCAGAGCACCCTGCAGATCTGGATGTGTTAACTCCTGCGCACTTCCTTGGCACTGCGCCACTCACACTTTATCCAGAGCCGGATGTCACCAAGCTAAACGTTAGCCGCCTAGATCGATGGGCAGCGTATAGCTTATTATCAGCAAATTTTCTGGACTCGTTGGCGTGATGAATATTTAACGCTTCTTCAGCAACGGTCCAAATGGAGAAAATCCTACCCGGGTGTTCACATCAACGATGTTGTCCTTGTAAAGGATGAAAACTTGCCACCCCTTAAATGGCCACTGGCTCGTGTGGTCGAGCTTGTTGCTGGTGCTGACGGCGTTTCCCGAGTAGCTGTTCTCAAGACGCCATGGAAATATAAAGAGAGCTGTGCGCAAGTTGTGTGCGCTTCCAAAAGAGGATGCTGTTGAAAGCCCGTGTCTTTCAACGGGGGGAGAATGTTTGGTTACGCAGGTATCCGCGCCAAACAACAATTAAAGCAGCTTCTCTCTTAATATTTATCTCTTTGATAAGCTATGCTCTGCGCAGCATAAAGAGCAAATTAACGTAACGATCATAACTGTTGTTTTGTATATGCTCATTGGCATTTCGTTTTATTGCATTTGTTTTCGCTTTGCTTGCCCTTTGCCTTTGCTGAGCGCAAGCAGCAGCTGCAATTCGGCAGCTAATTAGTTCTATTTTGTCAATCGAGAATTCAAGTCGCGGCACGGTATTCGACACCGCTTGCCAACAAATTAATTCGAACAATTAAAAGTGTAAAGCTCAACTCGGAGCTTATAATAAACAATTGTTATTATTTTAATTTTGGCCACGAAGGCAAATAAACTTAATTTATAGAAAAGCAAATTTCGTTGCGTTTCTATTTATTTGTGTGACTTTGGAAAAATTCGATAGCTATTGAAAAAGCTCAATAGCTCAACACTATAATTATAAATACTCCATTCTTTCATTAAAAAGCTTAATTCTAAATTAAAATTGATTATTATTTAGTGCAATTTAATTAAAAATGATCTGCCTGAGGCTTATCCATAAGTAGAACTCTAACACGATTAGTAAGTAAATGAGTTTAGGCTGATTGTTATCCTGGCTAATGATCGAGGCTCTAAACTAAAAATTTTACGCTTTGGTTTCGAATTTCCTAAGAGCCACCAATTAAAGGGAATACCATTAACAGGCTGGCGCATATCTGGCGCACATCATCACAACAAATTCAGGTTCAAGGGGCCAGCTCGGAGTTGTCCGTCCCACTTAGCTATTTCACACCTTATTTATTGGCCAGGTCTGGTTTGGCTTTTGGCCGATTCGTATTCGTATCATTCTTAGCTTTCGTGCGCTTTCGGCATTTGTGTCAAAAATGAAAAGAAAAAACATGCCTAAAAAAAAGGCAACAAAAAGCTTTTGTGAGATGCGAGAATCGCGATAATTTCCAGTGGGCTGGCAACTCTGGCAATGGCACAGTGGAGCCTCAACTGGCAGAAACAGGCGGCAACCTGGCCGCGCTCGCAAGCGTTAATGTGAATTATTAATAAGACAAAAGGCAGCGGCAAAAGGCGGCTCACTTTGATGCCACACAAAAACCGATGCAACATCGAGGACTCCAGACTGAAGACTCCAGACTACAGACTCCAGCCACGAATACTGCAACTTGGTGCAAAAGGCAATAGCTAATCAAGATGGCGCACAATTGTGGCCAAAAAGCAAACTAATCAGGCGGTGAGATTTAAAAATTAACGTAGCCCACAGCCAAATTGTCCGTCTGCCTTTTGTTGTTATTGGTATTGAGTATTGGGTATTGGGTATTGGGTATCGATATTGAGTATTGAGTACTGAGTATTGAGTATTGAGTATTGAGGTATTGTTGTATTGGGCACTGGGGTTGCAGTGAAAGTGGGTTGATTTAGGCGCATTGCCGATAAGCAACAGCAACACATTAAAAATGCATAAATCAATGCGATAAACATGATTTGCCGCATGTTTTATTGACTATTGTTGCAAGCAGCAACAACAGCCAAAACCAAGCTAAAACAACAACAGCAACAACTTGCAGCTTGTTGCGGCTCTTTCTGGTTGCTGTTTTCTGTTGCCTTTTGTTGGCCACAATGCCTCGCTTCTCTTGACTTGGTTTATTAGCGGGCACGATTATTGGCCCCACAGGCAACTAACGAGATTGTTGCATGTATCACTTGGTTCTCTTCTCGTCCATTGAGACTTCATTTTTATTAATGTTAGTTTTGCAAATCAAATTTGTGAAACACTTTATACAAATTGTAGAAGATAAACCAGATACGGGTATTTAACTTGAGCTAAACTTAACTTGAGCTCAAGACTTAACTTGAGCTCAAGACTTAATGCTTAAGAAGTTAAGCTGGAGACTTGAACTTAAATAAATAAATGTGAGATTTAATTTATATTAATGCTAGTTTACAAATCACTTATGCAACTTCTAAAAGATGCAATCTGAGCCGGGTTTATAACTTGTTATATAAACTTGAACATTAAGCTTAATATGTTGAGCAAATAAACAAATTAAGCTTAATATTTAATTTAATTTTTAATTGAGTTTAAGTTAAGTATCTGCAATTTCTGTTCAAAGACAAATGCTTATTTATTAATTTTCAATATATTTATGCTTTATTTTTAAATAATTATTTTAATTACGGTTTAGTTTTACAATTTAAAAAGTTAGATTTCTAGGAATTTATATAGAAAACTTAGCTAATTTCAAATCAAAGTCAGAGGCATTCTGTTAACAAATAAATACTCTTCATTTTTAATGACCTCTTTTTGGTTGCACGATTTTTACAGTTCACGACTTTATATAGATTATGTGTATTTCCAAGCAAACATCTGTTTTGTAGCATAGTGTATTTTTGTCATAATATCCGCTGAATTTTTGGCATCTGTTGACTTTACTGCGAACGTTTTCTTGACTAGTCCACAGCCACTGGCCACGTCATAGAAATGAAAATGAAAATGCAGGAAAAGCCAAAGCCAAAGCCAAAATAATAGGAAAACTCAATGGAAAATAAAGCACTTGATAGTCAAGTGTCTGTATGAAAAGCACTCGAAACATTTTTTCCCCTCAAAAGCTGGCGCGCAAATAAATTGAAAACTCGTTAAAAATCCATAATGCTTCTTGCACCATGCGAGGCCACTCAGACTCAGACGCACATATCCAAAAAAGGGGGCGGGGGTGTGGGTGTGTGTAGGGGTCTAGGGGTTAGGGGGTGGTGAGGTGAGGTGAGGCCTGGTTCATATCACATCCGTTCAGCTTTTTTCCGGGGCCAAGACAAAAACAACAGGCACTTTAAGCGTCTCGTCACAGGAGCACTGTTGGCCATAAATTGTGGCAAGTGGCGTTTTGGGCTTTAATTAATAATTTTATGGCATTTTAATGGCTAAAGACAGCGGCTAGTAATAATAATCAGCACAGCCTGATCCAGGCACAGCTAACCAAAGAGGGGGGGTGTTGGGGATGGGGAATACCACTACTTCAACAACCAATCCATTGATCTGTGCGGCAAGGCAACGAGTTTTTGGCCATTGGCCATTGGCCATTCTCAACGCGTTTATCAGCGATAAATCTCTTTGTGTTTTTTCCGCGCGCCGGCGCAAGTGAATTGAATTGAATTGAATTAAATTTTAATTAATTTTATCTGCACTTTATACAAGCCCCAACAACCCCCCCCCGCTACACTCTCCCCCTCCGCTTCCCCATAGACAACCACATTGTCTGCGCCGCATAAAATTGCTGCAGCCGTCGCTCGCGGTAATTGTGGAAAATTGAAAATTATACCTCCCTCCTGGCACCGCTCCCCCCCTCCCCCTCACCAAACTCTCGCTTTATTCGCTTTGGTTTTTGGCTTCTCTTTGATCTGTGATCTTTTCATGTGCGACGACCCCGCATTGGAATTTCTTTAAGCAAATCGACGCCATGTTTAAGCATTTTGCCAGTAAATTTCAAAAGAAATTGATAAAAATTATTTTCGGTTTTGGTTCATTTTCAACACACACACACACACAGAGTATATTTTTATTATTATTTTCTTTTTCTTTTTGATTTTCAATGGCGAAAAATTTGCGTAAACTTTTTACGACTTTTGATTTAACGACTTCTCCCTTATGGTTTGCGTGGTTTTTTCAGCATTTCTTATATATATAAATATATATGTATATATGTATTTTTCTATATTCATTCAACAGGCGTTTTTTGTGAGTCATTTGAAATGCGTCAGTGGGTAGCACTATGCACAATGTGAATACTTTGTGAATACTTTTGAGTACTTTGTGCACTAGCAATTTGAAATTGATGCGTAATTCAAGAGGAATTGCAACAATGCTAAGTAAATGGATATTTAAAAGATTGAAAATTTTGTAATTTCTTTTGAAATGTGCTTAAAGTATTTATTAGATTCAACTGATATTAATTACATATAATTTACTTAATTCATTCTTAAAACTTTAAAGAAGCCTAATGAATGTGTTAAATTAATTATATTCAATTACTACAATATTAATAATTTTAATTATGCATTTTAAGTTTACTATTTATCTACTTCAAGAGAAAAATTGAGAATATGAAATACAGATTCCACTGCTAATTCAATTAATTTTTATAAAATCAGTCAACAGTCAAGCAATAATAAATTCAACAATTAGCAAATGTTGCTTGCAATTAAACAATAAGCATTGTTTAATTATCTTTTTAAATACTAATTTATTATTAAGCTAATTTATTAAAAAGAGCATCCCCTTAGAAAAAATGTTGAATTCAGAAAGACTGTCACATTTCCAGGACGTTTTCTTATTTACATAGTTTCATAATTGCCATTGCGCTGCAAAAGGATTATCAAAGTCAGTGGCCTCATTTGCATAGGTAAACAACAACAACAGGAGCAGGCAATGGCAACCCTGGCAGCTAGGATTGTGGTGTTGAATTATGGACAGGATATTTTGCGGTCGTCGCTTGTGTCAAAAAGTAAACAACTCGCTTTTAACAATTTGCATAAGCAAATTAAACTGGCTTCAAATGTGAGCAAACAATTTCCGATGGGCATTAACTGGCATTAGGCAAAACTGTGGCATATTTCCAGGAGACTAGAAGGAGCAGCGAGTAGGGGGAAATTGCTGCAAAGTAAAACGTGCCACAGCCTGCAGAAAAGTGAATCGAACGAGCGCAATTTTTATGATTGCCTTGGAAAGTCATTCATTTGGCTACCGCTTAATTACCAGAGTCGGAGGCAAAAGTAATCAAAGTGCTGGTCCTCAAAAATGTGAAAGGACAACGTGAGGTTTGATTAACAAAAGGGGTTTTAGTCGCTGCGAGCCCCACTCCCTTACAGGATGTAGCTCCTTGAATGCATTTTGTATGAGATTTGGTCGTAAATCTAAAAGGCAGCTTGCCACAGCAAATTAATAGGAAAGATCTAAGGGGAAGACTGGTTTGGATGAGGGGAGTCTGAGTTGGAGGCGATGAGGGAGGAGTGGGAGAGAGGTGATTCAGCACCCATTCATTGTGGTCATGTAGCATCTTAGTTGCCATATCCCTTAAATGATGTATAAAAAAATGTGAAGCGTATCGAGGTAGCGAAAAAAACCAAGGGTGATGTTGAGGGATCTAATCGACTAGGAGCTGACCTGGAGATTGAGAAAATGTGCAATCGTAGTTTTGTGGACATCTGATTCTTAAATAAATAATGGGCTAAAGATAGATATCAAATGACTTATATATGAATGGATCAGATGATGGAAATTATTCAACTAGTGAATTATTATTTATTTATTAGGCAATATATGCAGCAAAATGCTGGAAATCGATATTTATCGATATAATTTTATCTGTGAGCAATAAAATCAAAATAAAGTACACAGTAAATATTAAAAGAAATATGAAATTTTGAATTGAGTTTCCTATGAAACTTGCTTAAGCACATGCTACCCTCTTCATACGTTTCTAATGGCTGCAGGGTATTGAACAAATAAGAGAAGAAAGGCAAAAGGCCAAACGATATGGCCATAAATGGATCAACTCGACCGCGTGCGCACCTGAGGCCACGCAGGATAAACAGAATAGCAACAGAAGCAGCAGCAGGAGCCATAGTCCACTTGGCAATAATAGCCAGGACGACGAGTTTTTATGGCCCAAACATGCGATGGCAATCCAAGTCAGCCAATCCCGCCCCACCCTCACCTATCAGGGGGATGATGCAGGGTTCGAGGGTTTTTTTCGGTTTCAGCTGCAACAAATCAGTGCAAGGATTTTTTTACGATTAACTGCGTAATTGAGTCGTTTCGCAGCAGCAGAAGAAGAAGAAGATGACGACGCAGGACACGAGGGCCACAACAAGAAATTTAATTAAACTGTAATAAAGCAAATCCGAGCAGTGTCCTGCCGGACGGCCTGCATCCCTCCCCCCGTCCTCCCGCCCAACCCACGTAATGAGAACTAAATCAAGCTTAAGCCACTCCACAACTAACCACAGGAAAAAAGGAGGAAAAAAAGGAATAAAAATAAATAAGGAACAACAACAAATTGACATGAAACTTGCCTTTGATGATGAAGTTGAGGGCGGGTCGGCAGCGAAGGTAAATAATGCAGTACTGGCCACGCCCACACGCACCCGCGATATGGCAAATTGAGGCAGATTTATCATCGCAGCAGCAGCGACTCCAGCAGAGGCAGAGGCAGCAGCGGCAGAGGCAGAGTGGGTGCCATAAAAAAAAGTTTATGTCGGAGACGAGCAAGGTGAACCCAGGCAAAATTGCGGATAAGCGGCCCAAGCCAAAGATGTGGCGCAAAAGAATGCTAAACAGTTACTCCGCAACACCCCTCCCCCACCCCACAGACACTCCCCTCTCTATGAGCCATATTGAGTGGGTGGTTCGAGCCGCAAAATGGCTGCTAAACTGACAAGCGAACTTTATTATTTGTACTTTGTTTGTTGTTTTTTTTTTTTGTTTTTTGTAAAGTTTTTTCTTTGTTTTTGACAGGCGCAGCTTATGGCGCTTCAATGTGTTGTTGTCTTGTGCTTGGATGATGTGGCATGCTGCAGATGGAAGCAAGTTGCCAAAGAAAGGTCGCAGATGTTTTCTACTAAATTGCCCCCTCAACTAAAAGACTGTCGCGGTTCAATTTGCTGCGAGAACGAAGAAAAAAATGGCAAATGTGTTTATGCGCAAAAATGTGAAGCGAAAGGGAAGAGAAATAGAGAGAGAGAGAGAGAAAGAGTGGGACTTAGAGAAATGAGGAGGAGAAATATGACGAGGGGGAAGTAGAGAATTGATACGAACAGCTCTCAATGAGAGGAAATCTGATTATTGAGTGTGAAACTCATTTCTTTAATTACTCTTTGTGCACCATTCGCAACTCAATTTCCTTTGCCAGTTCCCCTTTGTGTCGCTTTCGTGAACGTTTTTAAACTACAGGCAGAAAGACCGACAATTACTGGTCAACCATTTTAATAGACACTCGTTAAAAACGGCTTTATTAATCTTGGCTTTATTTGGATTATTGTTTGCGTTGCCAACGCAATGGAATCCGCTAACGTTTTATAACTTGTGCTATAAATTTAAAAGTTAACACACGCAAAAAATGCCATAAGACAAGGCGATTAGAGAAATTATTTATAATCGAGAGGCATTCGTCTTGCATTCGTTAAACTTTTAATTGCAGTTGGAGGTCGCCACTTTTCGCATCAGCTCGAATTAAAAATAATAAAATAAAATACTCTGCCACACGGCAAACTGCAATTTCCGCACTTCTCTGGACTGCTCTGTTACGTGGCATCAATTATCTATGAATAAAAGTGAGTGCGACTGCGACTGCGACTGTGAGTGTGAGTGTGAGTGCGAGTGCGAATGAGTGCTGTGATGGACTCGTGTGAATGCAATTAACCCACTGCCAATGTGGCAAAAGTGTAATTTTCAGCTCAGAAATGGATGCAACACACACAAAATAAAAAATAGAGTGCAAGAAAATACCACTGTCAAATCCATATGCACAGTGTGTATGTGTGGAGTGGAGTGAAGTGCCATTTGGTGAAAACCTCTTAATTATTAACAATTTTTACCAGAGGCCCCCTCTGCGTGCACATAATTAGCTGCATTTCCACTGAAAAGCTGCTGCAATTAAAAGAAGAAAACAAATATGCAGAAGAAGAAGCAGAAGCAGAAGCAGAAGAAGAAGAAGCACATCAAAAACACGCATCGCTCGCAAATGCGAAATACCGGAAAAACCTCAAAGTGTTTGGGAGAGTGTGCAAAGTGTTGCCAACTTAGCGTACAGCATTTTGACACAGAAACCAACCGACCACAAAACGAGACAAGAGAGAGGGGTACGAATCTTCAATTTGGTCTATATATACATACATATATATATATACATATATATGTACATATAGTCGTTTAAAAATATCTAATGGAACAGGCTTCAGCGGCTCCAATTGCAACACATTATTATTATTATTATTATTTACTTTAGTGGACGTTGCCAAGTTGCTGCAATTTGTAAATAGACGAATCTGCAAATAGTGCAGACAGTTGCCACATGCAATTGGCCGTGCAATTAAGCCGGCAATTGTAACACAAGCCAGAGGATGCGGCTGAGTTGCAAAAGTGCAAAATAGTCCAGGAAATGAGATAAATATGCAACAGCTAAATGTGCCACATATTCATTAGAATAGGTGTAGAAAATGCAGCCACTTGGAATAACAACAAAACAAAGCTCGACTACAAAATACCCTCGCAGACAGACTAAAAATCAGCACCATTAAAAATTCTGATTATTCATAATTTAAAGGTCATTTAAAGAACAATTTATCAGCAATGGAGGGTAAGTCACAATTGGAATACAAATCGATTAATAAAGATACAGATAAAGACTTGGCACTGTTCGCTTGACATCTAAGCTAACCTTTTGGATCTAGTCTAGAAAACGTATTAACTCCGATCACATTTACACCCACCCATATCAATGGACTGGAGATAATAAATCCGAAGCCCACACACAGCTCACGATGCTGGTCCAAACACAGTAAGCCCATAACTAACACATTTTTCCACACATAAATTATGGCAGCAGAAACGTTTAGTGCCACAAATTAATTGACCAACATTAATTTAACAATAACAAAAAAAAAACTACGAAAGAACGAGATAAAAATTATATGAAAGAAAAAAAAAAAAACACACTCCAAAACTGAAGGCAAATTAATAATCGAAAATTGAGCTGAGACGAAGGTTAACCAAAATCCATGACACGAAGCTGTTGAATGCAAGCTTAGCATTTTATGGCTAGCAAACATGACCATCACATGTCTGCACCACCACCAGCACCAGTGGCGCCGCAAACATCACCTACGGCGCACCACATTCCACTCGCAATGTGCAACATTCGCTGCGGTTGCCATTTGCCGACTCCATTTACAACTTCATTTGGCGCCATAAACGGGCTGCAGCCGGGTCGAGACTCATTTCCTCTCGCCTCCTGCCTCACCTCTCGGGCCAGGGCCCTGCTATAATTATGGCAAATTAAATGCAAAATGTGTTTAATCTCAAACGTAGCCTACCCCCAAGCCAGCCCCTTCCCCTCCTCCCCACCCAACCCACGCTTAAGCTGCAGTTGCTGCAGTTGCTGCAGTTGCTCTCGGTGCACTTTGATTGCCCTGTAAATTTGTTATATACGCTTTTATATACCCTGCAAATAACAGTTAGTTTTATGGTTATGTCCAACGTATGTTTACAGTATACATTTGTAGCACGAACAAATTAAAAGCTTTCACAATAGTTATAAATTATAAAGATTATGGGATCATATAAAAATATAATTACTTTTACAGTTGTCGCTCAGACAAGTCTCAAACAAGTCTCTTATTCAAAATTCAATTTTCTTGATTTAGCTTTTCTGGTTAATGTTTTTTAATTGTTAAGCAAATCAAACTATTTTGTTCCCTTTTTTTCTTCACCTAACATCTGTTTCTAGGGATAGTTAATTATTTAGAAATACATCAACAGCTTTTATATAGAACTGTATAGTTCACATAATCAAAGAGATTTTAATATTTTTTGGGAGCAAATTGATAAACACAAATTTGATTTGATTCTCTTTAACTTTTGAAGGCGATTTCTAATGGGAATAATACAAATTTCAAAACAAAAAAAAAATATTTTTAAAATAACTTTTTTGTTAGCCAAAATACAAATTATAATAAATTATTAGAGGCTTATTACATTTGGAAAGTATTTTACCGACTTGTTCAGATACGCCTAAGTTAATCAAATGTTAGGAATCCATAAAAACAGCTGCTTCCCTCAAAATGACCTGTAATTAAAAATATTTATTGTACGTGGCAAATTTCTTCTAGGAAATCATCTCTTCAATAAGCTTAGACAGAGTAGAGAATCAGAAGTTCGCCTACTGGAATCGAGTTACGTGTTCCGGCGACGGATCGCTTCTCAGCCGTAATTATAGCGGTTCAGCATGCTGATCAGCTAAACTATAGGCAAAAGTCAACGCATAAATAAGTAGGCAGGGGCGGACAGAGCGACTACCCAAAGAGATCTCGGGAACTGTCTCTCTATCAAGAGGTAGTTGCAGTTGAGAATACGAGTTTTGGCCAACTTGCAACGGAGGCAAGCGGCATTTGGCATATTGAAAAGCAGGCTGCACTCAAAAATACAAGAAAAAAGAGAGGAGGCAGCACCCGAGGCGATCAACAGAGCGCAGTGACAGGACAATAAAAATGCCAGGTTAATTAAAGCAGATGCTGGATGGATGTGCAACAGCAGCAGGGGTACGGGTAGAGAGGAGAGTGAGGAGTGAAGGGAGACTGCGAGTCGCATATAATTTATGGGCAACTTTACAAATCAAGCGAGAACATAAACAGATACTTTTTTGGGAAATGAGAGCAAACACGGGGTGTCATTCAGAGAAAGATAGAGAGAGTAAGGGAGTGAGTAGTGCTAGGTTATCCCTGTAAGGGAGTGAGTAGTGCTAGGTTATCCCTCCCTCTCTCTCTCGCTCTCTCTCTCTCTCTCTGACTCGCTGTAGCCCCCTTGCTGTGTGTGTTGGCATCTCGTGTGGTTGGGCAACAATTGGGCGAAACAATTGCATTTGTTTGCGGCTCGATTTTATTGCATTTGCTCATTAGTGTAAATAGAAGGATCTCTTTTGGTCTGAGATCCTTGCTCTGTTCTCTGTTTAATTCACGTGAAACTTGTTTGCGGCTTTTGTGTATATTTTTGTTTATTGACACAGCTTGCCAAATGTGTGTGTGTGTGTGTGTTGGCCAAAGGTGTTAAACTGGCAAAGAGTCAGTCGCTGCAATTGAAAAACCGTCTGCTGATTTTCGCTGAAAAGCTGAAAATCATTTAGTCAGCCTCCTTTATCCGACTGTCTGTTTGTCTGTCTGTCTGTTTGTCTGCTGCTGATGTTGGTCAAACAACAATGGAACGGTACTTGAGCAAACAAACTGCCCCCCGCCCCGCTTGAGGGTTTTTCCTCATTTATCAAACAACCATGTGAAAAATGAGAACAATTGATGACTTTTTGGCACGATCTAGGATCGAAAGGACTTCGACACAGATATGTCGATAAATGTGCGGCGAGTGGTTGCTTAATGATCAGGGCGTTTGGGAGGTAGAAATGAGCCCTACTCGGATGTGGAGAAACTGCCAGGATAAGTCTCTTATGTGGAAGGAGCTGCAAAAGATAAGGGAAGCAAAACTAGGGGCGAAAGGGAACTAGAAACAAGTAAATTATGTAATTTTTTCCAGGCTAAGACTTGAAAAATACTATACGGGAAATATATATTTATGTATTTGTTTATATAAACGTTCAGTTGGAACATAAGTTTAGTAATGGTAAAATAAATGTTGATAGCAAAGTACGTTTATTATACTATGATACCGAAGGTATATTCCGATTTTCGGACTATAATTTTGACTTATGTTCCGACTGAAAATCACGTTTTCAACTTTAAATGTACAATTGATCTAGAGGCCAAACTATGATTAAAACGCCCTTGCTTTTGAAAATCCGTTGAGTTTTGACGAAGTTATGGCATTTTGAAGGTTCGACCTATGCCCAAATGCCGATATCCCGATTTTCGGACTATAATTTTGACTTATGTTCCGACTGAAAATCACGTTTTCAACTTTAAATGTACGATTGATCTAGAGGCCAAACAATGATTAAAACGCCCTTGCTTTTGAAAATCCGTTGAGTTTTGACGAAGTTATGGCATTTTGAAGGTTCGACCTATGACCGATTGTCCATATGCCGATTTTGGGACTATAATTTTGACTTATGTTTCGACCCAAAATTACGTTTTCAACTTTAAATGTACGATTGATCTAGAGGCCAAACTATGATTAAAATGCCCTTGCTTTTGAAAATCCGTTGAGTTTTGACGAAGTTATGGCATTTCGAAGGTTCGACCTATGCCCATTTGCCGATATCCCGATTTTCGGACTATAATTTTGACTTGTGTTCCGACCAAAAATAACGTTTTCAACTTTAAATGTACGATTGATCTAGAGGCCAAACTATGATTAAAACACCCTTGCTTTTGAAAATCCGTTGAGTTTTGACGAAGTTATGGCATTTCAAAGGTTCGACCTATGCCAATATGCCCATATGCCGATTTTCGGACTATAATTTTGACTTATGTTCCGACCCAAAATCACGTTTTCAACTTTAAATGTACGATTGATCTAGAGGCCAAACTATGATTAAAACGCCCTTGCTTTTGAAAATCCGTTGAGTTTTGACGAAGTTATGGCATTTTGAAGGTTCGACCTATGCCGAAATACGGATATGCCGATTTTCGGACTATAATTTTGACTTATGTTCCGACCCAAAATCACGTTTTCAACTTTAAATGTACGATTGATCTAGAGGCCAAACTATGATTAAAACGCGCTTGCTTTTGAAAATCCGTTGAGTTTTGACGGAGTTATGGCATTTTGAAGGTTCGACCTATGCCCATATGCCGACTTCGGCCTCAGAAAAATTAGATGCGCATATCTTCCATAATTTGTAAGCTAGAAGCACCAAAATTTGAACTCTAACCTAACTTACTTACTTACTGGTAACCTCCCTAAGAGATCGACAGAAAATAAATGACCACGCCCACTCCGCCTACCTAAACCGATACACCTGTTGGTGTAAATCGAAAAGATCATATATCTCACGCAATTTGGACCACGCCCACTCCCGCCCCCAAAAACCGATAAATACCCATATCTCGCGCAATTTAAGAGCTATACTTACCAAACTTGAAAGGAATATTACTAAGATAGACTTCAAACCCCCAAAATCTCGACAAGCTGATATCTTCCGTAATTTAAGAGCTACAGTTGCCAAACTTCGAGGAAGTATTACTATCTAAACGAAATTGTTAAACAAATTCACAAAATTGTTAAACAAATTCTGTTAATAAGATTAATTTGGTATAATTTATAATTGTATTTATAAAAGTACTGGAGACGTAACTAAAGCAACTTCCTGTTTTTCAACATTTGGGAACCCACGCAACTAAAACTCAAAACTCAAACCCAAATTTGAACCCATATTAAACGGTAGCTCATATGGGTGTGTATGTGTGTGTGTGTATGTGTGTGCGTGTGTATAATTGTGTGTGTGTGTGTGTGTGTGTGGGCTGCACCTTTTGTATTAAGTAAATGAGAATCGCTTTGAATTCAGTTACACAGCTTCTCCTCCGCTCCTCCACATTTGACCCCTTGCTCCGCTCGTCCCGCTGCTCTAAACGATCTTCATCGCATTGTCCTGGCCTGTTTTTTTTTGGCGTTTGTTTTGACCGCTGCTGCTGTTGCTGCTGCTGCTGCCAACAAATGAGGCTAATTTGTCAAAAAAGGTGCCTTCATTCAAGGTGAATAAATATTCTTGCCAGTTGGTTCGCTTGGCGGACTCCTGCCCTCTCCCCCTCTCTCGTTCCCACTCTTTGGAGTAGCATGAAATTTTCATTTGACAGGCATGGATATGCGTAGGCCTCTCGACATTGGATATTAATAAGCCAAGTTAGTAATTCTTGTTCTCCTTTTTTTTCCTCTTTTTGGGCACAACATCCTGAACTGCGGCTGTCAACTTACGCGGCGAGATGTCGGCTAACAGCAGGCAATAACAGCAAAACCGTTCTTGGACAGTGATTAAGCGAAAATTAAATGTGAGGAATGTTTCACATACGCTTCACATATATACACATATGTATATATGTATATATTCGAGATCGGGAGATGGCCAATTGCCCAAGCGTGAAAAGTGGCAGCGTTTTTATCTGCAACTCTGAAGTCAAACAACTGTTTTGAGTCTCCCCAAGTTGAGGGTGTAATTTGGAGAAAAACTGTGCCGGGTATATGGAAAATATGCACTGTAATATTTTTCTGGCTAAAATCCAATAATCTTTCTATTTATATTCAGCTTAAATAGTAAAAAAAAAACAATTTTATTAAACAACAAAAAACTTTCTTCTTAAAAACTGTAAAATATGTTAACAAATAATAATTGTAAAATGGGGTTGCAAATTGAATTCAGTTTATTTGTTATTTTAAAATAAATATTTTAATTTATAATTTCCTAATTCCTTACTTAGAAAATAAACGCTGCTTTAATTTAATTGAATTCAATTACCAGTGATGGAATCTTGCAATTTGTAGCTGTGCAGCATCAATTTGTAGCCACACCAAACAACTGTTGTTTCAAGGTGCATGCCACGGCTGTGAGATGGGTGGGAAGGGAAGGGGAGGGGAGGGGAGCTAAGGTCATATGCAAAAAATAAAATAAAATATTCACAAAGAGGCGAGACGTCAATCAACGCAGCATCAGCTTCCAGCTGCCAGGCGGTAACAAAAGGCAGCGTTGCAAACGGAAAAAAAAAGAAAATAAAATTCTAAAAGCCAAATATGAAATGATTAAAAAAGATTTAATACTTGCCAGACAGACGCGATATATATGGTCATAAGAATATATATATATATATATGTTTATATATATATATTTATGTGCTTATGTGTGTGGATATATTGCAATGTCAGCATCGTCGTTCACTCAACTCAAACTTGGAGTTGTGGCTCATTAAGCAGCCATGACGAATGCAAATGAAACTGATATATGAATGTGCCAAGATTCAAAGCTCAGACATCAGATCAACAGAAGAAGAACAAGCGTACCACATACAGATACAGATGCAGATACAGCTACAGATACAGATACAGATACAGATGCAGAAAAAGATACAGATACAGCTACAGATGCCATGTCGTGTGGCTTTATATGGCAGCTTGTTTGGCTTAACAGCTACTCAGAGACTGAGACTGAGACAAAGACTGACAGACAGACAGACGACAGACAGACAGACAGACAGACAGACAGTCCAGTCAGCTCACTGGTTAATCATTTGGGTGGTCTGTTGCTGATTTTAAGGTGACTTGGCGTGAATTTGTTAACTTTTGCTGCGAGCTCTTCTGGCGCTTCTGATCGACAGACACTCCACAGCAAGCAGCAAGCAGCAAGCAGTGAGTAACCAGCAACAACAACAACAACAACAACAGCAACAACAACAACAAGAGCAACATCAGCAGCAGCAACCAATCAGTTCGAGTGGCATAAATAAGCAGAAGCCAAATGTAAATCGGAGATAGTTTTTCTTGACGTTTATGCGTGCTCAATTTCATGAATTCGCCACGGCTTTTTAGCAACTTGACAGGTGTGTAAAATATCAGTGAAAGTCTTCAAAGTGGATTTTCAAGATTTTCTAACGCTCACTTTTTAATAAAGCGAATATCTCTTTTTTAAACACGATTGCTTGAGCTGTAATCAAAGAGTTGTTTATTGTTTTGTGAGCTTTTTTATAGTTCTATATATTATTCAAGTGTTGTTTTTTATCTTTTATATTCGTTTCAGGGTAATGCAAACATATTCACATTCTAGTATCTTGTGGTAGTTCGAGAAACCAACTTGAATAAATTATAAATTTTATTATAAATATTACTTTGCAGTCTAATTAAATTTGCTAAATATAGGTTTCTTCGGTTTCAAAATTGCAGGTGGCATTTCAAAACTATTATATTTTTATAGGCTTATTTCTAAATTCAAAAAATAAAATAATATAAGTTAGCTTCTCTACAAATATTTATCCAAAAGAATTAGGCAAATAATGAAAACAACTTCATAACTTGAGCTATCGCATAAACCCTTTTAAATGGATTTAACAAGCTTCTGACAACTTCTGGCGAATTTCAAGTGCGATTAGCTGGCTGGCGACTCAAATATCAAACGTGCAGCTTCAACCCACTGGACTTGCAACATTCTCCTACATTAGTGGAGACGAGGACACCATATAAGGATAACTGTCCACTAATGTGGATAAGCAGCCTCATAATGAACGATGATTCAACGGCGTGTGCCGAAATTTAATCAAATCAGGTAAATATCTCATAAAGCAAATGCACACAAAAACAGCAGGAAAAGCAGGAAAAGCTGGAAAAGCAGCAGCAAAAAAAGGAGCAAAAAGAATAAAACTAATTTTGAAATGGATTTCGTACGCAGTTTTGAGCACAAATTGCCAGCCTCGGACTTTTTCGAGTAGAACTTGGAATTGGACTTGGACTTCAGCCTGGACTCGGGTGGCTTTTTGATGCCCTTGCAAAAGGGTATTAAATTACTGAGGGATATATCTATGAATCCATAAAACATATATATTCCTGGTCAGCTTGGACAGGAGAGTCGATATAGCTAAATTTTATGTAAGCTTACTTCTAATTTTATTTTAATGTGACTTGAAATATATATGTTTTTTGCCTGCAGACAGTATGTATTTGTGGATATAGTATATACCTATATATAGATATTGATGGATACAATAATTCTACTACTAACTGTTATATCATATATTTCACATATAAAGAAAATGTCTCTTCCTTTCTTCGCTCTTGAAGAGCATCAAATCTTCGTCGCTTTTCATTCTAGTTTTTTGCTGCTGTTATTTCTTGTGCAAATTATGCGAAACCATTTCGAAGTTGAACGCATGACAGGATGTCCCAGAAATGCGCAACAGCAACAACAACAGCAACAGCAAAAACAACAACAACTACAACAACAACAACTACAACTACAACAACAATAAGAAAATATAACAACAATGACTGCCTGGCAGCTACACAGCTATTTATCCATTATGACATTGGTCAGCAGAAAACTTGCAAGTCATGGAAATGACCAGATCCTGCTAACCTGACTACGCCCCCTCCCCCCCGAACTACACCCACCCGTAGTACTAATAATAAAACAGGCAAAAGACATTTTGCCAGCATGAAAAACTAATAAAACAAAAGTTTCTTATTTGCTGTGCCTTATTTTCCCCCCTCACCCGTTTTTTGTTGCTTTTACCTTTTTATGTTAAATCACCGCAGAGTGGAATGGGAAGGGGAAGGGAAAGGGGGAGGGTGGCAAGCATAACACATGTGTCCCCATGTCAGGACCAATAAGCAGCCGCAGGACTGTTCGAAACTTGCGCAAAAAAGCAGAAGAAGAAGCAGGAGAAGAAGCAGCAGGAGAAGAAGAAGCAGGAGGAGCAGCAGGAGGAGCAGCAGGAGAAGAATAAGCTGCCACTCCAATATAATTTGTTGTTTGTTGCTTGGGTTCGTGATTTGCTAAACTTATGAAATTACTTTACGTGTATCTCAGATTCACGTTCTGTGCAGGACCTCTTTTATTTATACCCTCCACCAATTGGAAATATGCGAAAAGGTATAGTGAAGTTTTACTCGAGTGTGAAACAGGCAGAGGAAATGTTTTCCATAAATATAAAGATTTAGCCATGTCTGTATGTCCGTCTGTCAAACATATATCCGAAACAATAGCTAGAGATTATATTTAAAATATAGGCTCCAATATACAATAAACAGTTTATTTAATTTTAGCGATAACGTATTCTGCTTATCGATAAAAATCGATTGTTCGATGCTATTGAATGTGTCAGAACTCTGTGTAAAAATCTGAATCAGTTCTTTCAGATTTTAGAGTATCTCCTAGTCGATTTGTGTCACTTGAGAATCCTGGTTATTTTTTTCGTGCTGCCTGCAGGACCTGCTGTTGTCCTGTGTGCCTGACCATTTGGTCAATTCCTGCGGCTGTCATTGTGCTCTTCCGTCGCCTTATCTCTTCAGGATTTACATACAAACCATGTGCTTGGCAAAACTTTTACGCAACTTCATATGTTGGATTAGATGTGGGTTGTGGCATCCTTCACTGCTACCACCAAGAAAAAGGAAAAAAATAAAGGAGCAGAAAACTGCCATAAATAGCAAATCACATTAAGTTACGGTAAACTCATGTCCGCCATTGTTTGCATATCCATATCCATAGCCACAACCATTTCCATTTCCATTTCCACATGACTTTCCCAGATAAGCATTGCCAAAGTTTTCAGTTTACGACCGCCACGTTTCAAATCAGAACCGCAACAACAAAAAACTTTCATTTTCTTTACGAATCGGTTACGTTTTTTTTTTATTTTTTATAGATCGTAATGCACTTTACATTATTGTATACATCAAATCATAGCTTCGTGTGTGGTCAACTGATTCAGCTCTGGGTTCGCTTTAGAAGTTGGAAGTGACCTTCTCAGAGTTTAACTTGCTGATAAGGAATATATATGATATATATATATATATACGAGTATATGTGGGTATTTTCTGAGAATTATTTGATGGCAAACTTTTTAATTTATGTAACATATATTTTTATCTATAGTAAATAACATGCACTAAAGCTTAGCAATAAATTAATTTTATATATTAAATTTAGGATATTCAAGTTATTTATATTTATTCTAATTATTTGTTTTATTGGCTTATACTATTGTGATTTTAAGATAATTGATTTATTTGTTGTTTGTTGACCTTTTTTTTATAATTTAAATGTTTTTTTGCTATATTTATTATTTGTAAAATATTTGATTTATTTCTTAGATTATACCAAAATTATAATATTTTAGTTACAATTAATAAACAAATCAATTTAATTCTTCTCTTTGTAATTTTAGAATTTGCAACAAAACTTAAAAACTTGAGTAATTTCCAAACAAAATAGCAAAAAAAAAAAATGCTGAATATTTTTTTAGATCTCTTTTTTTACATTTGGCAACACTGGCACGCTTCTTTATGCTTCGCACACTGAGTGCAATTTACGAATTGACAATCTAATATTTCTTCGCAGTTGACGCAATTGAAGAGAGGAGCCGGCAAAACAACTTGGCCAATGGGCCTTAATAAAAGTTCAACGAAGCGTTAAGAAAAAGCAGTTAGCAGTCAAATTGCCAATGGCAATGGACAGTGATTGAGGGAACAGGCTGGCAAACCAAAAAAAAAAAAAAGGATAAAGGATAAAGGACGAGACGAGACGAGAGCTGAACTCTTAATTTAAACAAATACCATTTTTGCCAGCGTGTAATATTGACTACAAAATGCAAGTGCAAATGTTGCCACGGTTTGAAAGGATTCAGCAAATGGGCAAAAGGAAAAGGGAGGGAGGTGGGCCAAAAACCAAAGCAATTTAAGCCAAAAAAGGGTGTCACATGTGCCAAATGACTTTTGCGTGTGGAAATGACAATGATTTCTGTGTGTGCCACAGAAAGGCAATAACGAAATGCAAACAAAGCATATCTAAAGGATACGTGTGGGATGGGGGGTTGGGGTAGGGGGTGTGGCAACGCAGGACATGTGGCAACTTCATCGAAAGCCATGACATTTGCATTTGCCTGCCATATTTGCAAATGAAATTTGGTTCCCCCTCCGCCCAACTAAAAAAAACAAAAAACTTCAAATTAGTTTTGCGAGCAAAGAAACCCCCAAAAAGCAAAATGATTAAGTTGTAGGTGGGAATGCCCCTAATCCAATGGCGCCACATCTGTACTCATATGTCCTTTTTGGAAGTCTCTCTTTCATAAAACTGTCTCGAAATGACTTTACAACTTAATGTGGCAGCCAACTGGGGAGATGTTGCTGTTGTTGTTGTTGCTGCAATTGCTGTTGCACATCAATCACATTGCAACTGCCACAGAATATAAACACGTCAAACGAAAGCCGCAGAACGTGCAACATGCAATGGGCCACCTCGAGGAGACAGAGGGTAAGGGGAGGGGGGGGGGGAGGGGAGATGCGGCTAGATACTCCTTCAGGGCCATCAGACAGCTTGCGATATTAGTTTTGGCCACAAAGTGAAAAGTTTGGCGGCATTTGGCAGCTGTCTAAACGTCTCGCGTACTTTTCGCGACAGCTTCAAAGGTGACCAAACCACAACACACAACTAGCCAAGTTAATACGAGCACAAGCAGAAGCCATCAATTGGCCAAAAAGGGGAGTGGCAGCTGGCTGTGACAAAATCTCCGCTAATTTGATGGCTGCCAATGAAGTTGACTCAACTGACAACCGGTTGGAGTAAAGTGAGTTGGAAAACTGAATTTAATTGAATTAAGGCAGTGTTAAGATTATAATTGGAAAAATAAAAAAAAAATAGATATAAATAGAAATAAAAAATAAAAGCAATATGCAAAGTATGTAACTAAGAAAAAGCCGCTCGATTAAAAATGGGAAATGATAAAAAAAGATTATAAATTACATCTTATATATATAAAAAACAAAAAATAGATATATATTAAAATAATGTCTTGATTAGATGAAATATATATTATAAATTTATCATTACTATAAGTCAATAAAATATATATATATTATTAAAATATATAATTAATAATATAACATGACATTTATCAGCTCCTATCATTCATCGATAATTTAGAATTGCAGCCAAATGAATTTAATATATATGTATATAATCAAATTGGAATATATATATATATACATATATATTGACAGCAAATTAAACACTTTTTTCAATTTTACAACTTATTTCAATCAGCTTGTTATCCAAATGCATTATCCCTTTTAAAACAAAATACGTTTTTAATCTGAATGGATTCATTTGCTGTCGACACAAATGAGTCGCATTCAAAGGCATCCATTGAATCAAGTCAACACAGACTGTGTTGTTGATTTGGCAACTGCACAATTAGCCGGGCCAACAAAGCGGCAATTGACAAGGTCAACAAATGGGAGAAAAGTATCTCTCATATAATTACCAGATGCAACCGAGCATTATTAGGGGTATACTCACTATTTTTAATGGCAGTCTCATATCGCACATTTACACTCCCCCATGTTGCATGACAACTTCGGCTGCGGGCCATGTAATTAAATCAAAAATAATGGCGAAACATAAATCAAATTTATCAAAATGCAAACACTTTGCGCTCTAATTATATACACTGCAAAAAAGCAACAACAAAGAACATGAAAAAACTCGACAGGTTATAAAATTGGCGACATTTTCACATCGTGGGCGTTTTGGAATTTTCCAGTTGCCCGTTGCGAGTTGCGAGTTGCACGTAATGCACTCTAAAGAAAAACACATATAATTACCAGCACAAATAACAATGTATACGTATATATATGTATATATATATATATATATATGTATATATATATATATATATTATATATAAACTGTATAGTGTGTAGAATATGGAGTATAGAAATGACTCGCGTGAATTTGCCAAAGTTTAGAGCTTAATTGTGTTGTTTTTTTTTGTAGCTTTTTTTCTGCCATTGTTGACACGAACTTGGCTGCAATTAATTGTGGCTGCCACTACGGCAAAGTTGCACCTGCCCCGCTGCCTGTGGGCGTGTCAACCGCCTACCAATTGAGCTATTTGACTGGCTGCACTCGCGTAGGTTTGCGTTTTCCAAATACCCATTAATTTAAGGCTTTTGAGCTTGTGGTATAAATTTTAATGGTATATTAAAGTAAAATTATATAGCTTTATTCTGGAAGATTTTATTGATATAAAGTTATGATTGATTTGATGGTATTGGATGCGCGGAATAATGCTATGAGATGTTATTGATGATGTAATTGAAGTGACATTATTGGATGTGTAAAATTCATCCAATAGATTTTTATTTTTTATATTTTAGAAGTATTTCTTAATTCTTTAATAGCTTAAACTTAGCCAATCAAGCATTTAAGATTAAAGTAAATGCACTCAAGTGACACCAAAAAAATATTCATTATTCATTCTTTATAAAAGACAGATAAACTTCTTGTGGCCAATTTTAATAAGTTCCTTTGACCAACAAAGCAAAAAGTAGCCAAATTTTAAAAAGAAAAAAAAATCGTTTCATGGAAAAACTGAAACTTAAATTTAGTTTCTCAGCTAAATTTTAGTTTTACATTTATTTTGTAGGGCATTCACAGTGTGTAGCAAACCCATTTTCTTAGCTACTGAATTGTGGAGGTAATTGCATCTTTTGTCGCATGTGGCATGTGGCCAGCCCCCAAGTGCAGTTCTGTGGCAACACCCCGTCCATGTAATTTGCCATTGACAGGTTTTTGGGTGAATGTTGCCCATCGTCATCCATTGCCATTGCCATTGGCCACATCCCCATCCCCATCCCCATCCCCATCCCCATCCACAACCAAATCCACTTTCTCGGCCAGTTCAGTTGAAGCTCATAGCCGGCATTCTTGGCCATATCCGGATCGCGTGCTGCATGTCAACGCGTGTGTTCCACGGCTAAAACTGCAGCCATGCAATTGTCGACATCCATAGCAGCGAGAGCGAGTGTGTGTGTGTGTGCGTGTGTGGCAAGTGCGGCAGCTAAAGATGGCGTTTCGTCAATTCCAGGAGCGTGCAGCTTGGCCATCAAATAACTGCACCGCCTTTTGATTAATTGCAATGCATGATGGCCAATGCCTGACAATGATTGGTTCCTGGTAAGCAAAGCAAAGACCGCACCCGACATGCCCACCCAGCACCAATAACTGGAGGCGGGATGGCCACCCAGCAACTCCAACTGGACCCAAGATGTCCACCCAGCAAAATGTTTGAGCTTGGCAAAAAAATTCTTCTGAAAAAACTTGTTTATAATGCTTTAATTTTTTTTCTTTTTTCTTAATTTTATTTAATGTAAAATTTTAAAATATTTGTTTTATTATTTATCTATTTTTTTCCTCTTGATTTTCTTTTATTTTCTTTTAGGAATTTTTTTTTTTTTTTGTATTTAAGCAATTTAAGCAATTTTAATATTTTTCCCTCTTTGGGATTTGCTGTCTATAATTTTTTAACATTTTAGAGAGTAGTTTGATAATAATTATTATTTTTTAATTAAGTTTAAAACGGTTTTAAATATATATTAATATAAATAATTCCAATAAAGAAAGGATCGGTCGAGAGTTGAGCATGCAAATCTTTTTTGTTTCACAACTAACCCGAGCTAAACTTTCCCAATTATCAATATTATTATTATTATTTTTATTATTATTATTATTACTATGCTCCTCATATTCAGTCAAACAATTATGCAGATCAGTTTACTATATCAAATAGTTATAGTATTATTTAGTAGACAAATTAAACCCCGATCTACAAAGGCATCTAATATTCGGCGTATCTTTCTCCTGCATAAAATCTTTGACTTTGGTTAATATCTGCTGACTTAGCAAATGTTAGCATATACAGATATATAGTAGATATATAGTTTCTTATACCACCCAACCCGAATTGAGAGCTCAATTCGAATAGTCAACGCTCAAATCATCGCTGGGAAAGTAGTTGTTAACAATAAAGTCGGTGCAGGGATGACAATGACAACGATTGGCGCAGGTTCCATTGAAGTGAGGCAACAACAGGTTGTCATTGTTGTTGTTGTTGTTGTAGTTGGGAACTGGAATCAAATGGAATAAAACCTCTTGTCATTGTCGCTGTCAAAACTGTGATCACACCTTGCCTTTAGCTGGCATTGTGTGTTTTCTCTGAGAGTGATTAATGCGATTTATATCAAAATCTTTGACAAAGGACAACAAGCTGACAATAAAGACGAAAACAATAGACAAACTGGCAGCACAGGTTCCAGGTTCCCGGCAAGGTGTGAAAGATCGCCCAGTGCAACATTCAATGTGCAACGTGCAACGTGCTTGATGTTATCAGACTTCGAGAAAGGCTGCTGCGACGCTGATTTGTCTGGCATCTTCATGCACCTTGCTGCTTCCCAGAAGTCAGCTACAAAATTGTATTAAATTGAAAAAGCATCTTAGAGTTTGTATCTAATCATTTTGACAAGAGTGCTCTAGGCGAGGGAGCACTCGACTAACAGATACCCTACACGCAGCTTGTAAATACATATTCTGCTTACTGAGCGTAGTTTGTTCAATAAGAAAATCTGTGTGTTTTTATTCCAAATTTATGCAATTTTTACAGTTTAACAGTTCAACAGTAATTAATATGATTACACTAGAAGCTTTCACAAATCGATTTATATCGATAATTAATAAATTTATTCAGCGTATGTTATTGGAAAACTTGTATTCAACATTTTGAGTCTCTAAGGAAAAACAGACAGACGAAGTTGACTAAATCAACTCGGTTGTTGATCCTGGTCAAGAATAAATATATTTTATAGAGCCGTATATGATTCCTTATGATTCCTGATACCTAATTTCTCTTTTTCCTATTTCAAGCGAAATTAATCGAATGGATTTTTAGCTATTTGAGAGAATGAAACAAATTCTATGAATTATCTTAGCCTAAAGATATATCTAAGAATATATGTATATAGCTTATATAATATATAATATTCCTATCCTAAAAAGAGACAGGTATACTCTATGTTCTAAGATGCTGCCACACGACTCTTATCAGCATATTGATCTGGCCGTTTTTTCTTGTTTAGCTTGTTAATTGGCGGCAATTGCTGCACATAAATTTGGACAGCAAACGGTTCCACATTTTGGATGGATGTGCCGCAGGCGAAGCGGAGAGGACCAGTTAGAAGCGGACAGGATGCTGCTGCATGTTAAATAAAAAAGCGGCAGCGACATGCGCTGCTTGCCACATGTGGCAATTACCGAACAGCAGCACTATCATCAGCCGGGAAACTGTCAGCCTCCAGAGAGCGTTTCAAATGTATCTAAGCATTTGCAACTGCAACATCAACTGTTGCATTTGCATCTGCATCTGCATCTGCATCTGCATCTCCATTTCTGTGGGTGCATCACCATCGGTGCCCATCTATCTGACTGTGCAACACCTGTGGGCGTGCATCATCAGCAATTTTAGCATATTATCAACGCATCTGTGAGCCGACAAAGTGTTTTCAACGCTTTCGGTAGTTCAGCTTGTGCTTTTCCCTCTTCTTCTTCATTTGCTTCTTTTTCTGCTCGCTCCGCTTGTTCTTCTGCTGCTCGCTGCTCGCTGCTCTTTGCTCTTTGCCTCTTTCCACACTAGTTGCAGCCGAGCTGCGATAGGCGTTGCCCAGCTGGAAGCTGCTGCAAGATGGTGCTGCCCCATCTGTGGCTAAAGTTCGTTGTCTACACTGAGCGAAAGTTAATGCAAGAGTGCTGTGTGCTTCTGTTATTTATTTATTTTTATTTTTATAATTTGCATTCTTTTAATTGAGCTAAGATTTAGAAATCTTTTTTTTAAATTTTTCCTAGCTTTAAAACTGTTTGAAAATAACTAAGTCCTTGAGATAAGGTAGACTGTAATTTCCTCTGCAATTTATTCGTCTATCTGATCTGATATGTATACCTTATTTTATGTATAATACATATACATATTAAAATTAGTAGGTTTCATATTTAATCATATTCTGTTACATACAAAAAAGCAAATCTAAAATGAGTATATTAATAATTATTGATCTCTGCGTAAATGCGATCGAACTTCAAAGGGATGGATTTCAATATATATTATGAATATATGTATGTTATGTATATATATGGATTATATATATATATATATGGATTCATAAATATACATACACATCCTTGTAACTTCCTTATTCATATTCGATTATACGATTAAATAAAGTCAGATTGTAAAACCGCAATCGGAATTGCAAATATGCCAAAATGACAAAGGCATTCAATAATTTTCTTATTTTTCCGTTACTCGAATCAATATAATTAGTCTTAATAGTACCATAACATCATCTATTGCCAAATAAAATATGAGAACTACTGTACAACATTTACTGGAAATTAAATACATTAAAAACCGGAAGCGGAACCGAAATACGATTCGGTTTGACAAATCGCTTTTATGAAATCCACATATCAAAGTTGTTTTTATGTTAATTTTAAATTCACATATCAAATTTAATTTTTTCTACATTTTCTCAATTCTCTACTCAGTTTTTCTCACAGTGTAACTGCGATTTCGCTTCGATTAATTTTCGCATTAAGCTTGGCCACAGCTCCGCCCCGCAGTTGTCGTTGTTGTTGCTGTTTTTTTGATTTAGTTGTGGGCGCGGTAATGAAATCAAATTAGCCAAGTATGCAGAATGCAGAATGCATCATCAAGCATGCAGCATCAAGCATGCAGCATGCCACAAGTTGCTGTTGCTGTTGCTGTTGAAGCTGAGGTCTCGCTTCAGTTTCCAGCTGGGGCAGCTGTTAATTGATTTAGGACGCTGTCCCACTCTCTCAAGGATAATTGTCCAGAGTTGATGGGTGTACGCTGATAGTTGTGAGGCACTGTTTGGCTTCAGGCGCGGGCGTTGTGGCACTGTCCTTGAGCGGACAGCAGACAGCAGACGGCCAACACCTGCAACAGATTTCCTCTTTTTGCTGTGACACGCGCGTGGCGAACTTCAAGGATGACCATAAAACTCAATTGTTGGCAATTATGTTAAAGTTTTTTCTGTTTTTTATATTTCTGTTTGTGTTTTTGTATTTTTTTGTGATTTCCATTTAGAAGCAGGGCAGACAAAAAACAATTTGCTACGCAATACGAATTACGGTATATAGAATTTTGCTAGATTTTTGCCAGATTTGTTGTGCAGCAATAAAATTGATATATCTACTGGAGTCCTGCAATATGGTTGCCATATGCGGCACACGGTGCACACGTATCCTTGCGGCTTAGTTGCCATTTTTTCCATTTTTTTTTTTTTACCCTACCCTTTTTGCCTGTGTTGTTTTGGTTGCTTTGCTTTGCGCTTATTGGCCATTTAGCGCACGTAAGCCAAACAAAATAGTGAAATTTCCTTTTCTGGCTAAATAAAAACTAATGGCACAAAATAACAACAACAACAGCAACAACAACACACACAACTTGTGTTCCAATCTGCCGCATTCGACTTTTGTCATAATCCTGTCAAAGCGTAAACAACAACAAAAAATATAGAAAAATAGAAAAATATAAAAAAAATGCCAGCTTTTGCAAGGATCTGTTGGGGTTTATTTTTTTGGGTTCAATTCGTTTTGGGCTTTTCGATATCTATTGAATTGCGTGAGTGTCCAAAATAGTTGAATTGAAAGTAAATGGATGTGTTGCAAGTGCCTCTTGTTGGATGAGCAGAATGTGGTTGAGGAGAATATGTTGTTGTTAGATGAATGTGGTTGAGGAGTTGTTGTTGGATGAATGAGGAGATTTTGATTCAAAGTATTGTTGTTGCACAAATGTTGGCCATTCAACTGCAACAGATTGCGGCTGTCAGCAACAACATTTTCATTTAGCACAAAAACAAAACTCTAAAACATAAAAACATGAATCACTTTTTCCATTCAACATCTGAAACATAACTTTTTTTGCAACACAATCTTATGCACAAATGTATAGCTGTAAATAAGTTCCAGTTTTATTGGATATTGCTCAAGATTATGCTATAATTTATGCATAACGCTAATATATAAAGAAACTACTAATTTTTTTATAGTATCTTAAGTTGAAGCTTTATTGAGATCTGAAAAGCGTATTAATATATAAGTGTTAATAATATTTATATAATATTAATAAATAAATACTTATTAACCTTTATTATTAATTATATTGCAATTTATTATTATTGGTAATTAAGTGTATTATAGTTAAAATAAATATATATCAAAATTGATGTGGGAATGTGGACTCAAAACTTCAGCAAGCTGTTCATTCTTGTAAAAGCAGGAGGAGATCTCTTCTTGACCAGCATCACTAACCAATTCGATACATATATATATCTGACTGGATCGGAAAACTATATCGTTTGCCTGTCATACAAACCATTGGTCGAATGAGAGTTCTTTTGTGAAAAACTTCTTTGTTTAACAATTTATCTTAACCAAATTCATTAATTATGCGTTTAATCATACTTTCAACAGTTATGCAAACAATCATCAATATCAGATCCCCATATCATATAGCTGTCATCTTACTATATCCTTTCAGTAGTTGGCTATTTTAACTAACGCAATCTAAACAAAAACAAATTCAAATATATTTTTGTAGTCATTTCTAATTAGCGAAAAAGCTTTATTGTGTTTCTAACTTAACTTAACAATTGGCCAAATAGACTAAACTAATTAAGAAAGAAAAGCAAAGCGGAAAAACACAAAAACTAAACGCGCCCATTTTAATTTGATTAAATTAAATGCCTTTAGAAATAAGTTAAACACAGCAATTGACAATTTTTCAAACAAAAGCCTCGAAATGGGTGAGGAAAATGAGGCAAATAAACATGGGTAGGGTATACCAAAAAAAAAAATCAAATAAATAAAAATAGAAAAAGAAGAAGAAGAAATATGGTGGCCTATGCAAATGAGTTCTCTCTCTCTCTCTCACACTATCTCTGTCTGTGTTCGCTTTGGTTGCGCTTCGCTTGGCAGGAAACAAATCATTGAAAAATTGTCACCGAGTTTGCGACTTGCGCTCAAAACAAACCAATGATGGGAATGGTTAGTTGGCCCTGCCACCGGCTACACCCTGCCACAGGCTACACCCAGCCCTACAGCTACCACTGCCCCTGCCCCTGCCACTGCCAACCGTCTCCCGATCAACGTTGCCATTAGACGCAACCACGAAACGCATGCAAATGAAACCGCAGCGCAAAAGGAGACAGGAGCAGCAGGGAAAGCAGGGAAAGCAGGGGCAGTAGTAGCAGGAGGGGGTAGGGGGCAGGGACAGGGCGCATCCTGTGTGTCGAGGCGCAGCTGACGAATTGTGAAAAAATAAAAAATAAAAGTAAGAACAAAAAAAGATGGCTGTATGTCCTTGTGCTGGCAGAGAGTCCTGGCGACTGTCGACTGCCAACGCTATAATTTTCTGCTGCGTTCACACGCCATCGTCGCATTTTTTTTTCTTCTTCTTTTTGGTTTTTTATTGTTGTCTCGTCGAATTTCCATTTTGTTGTTGTTGCTTCTTTTAAGTAAACATTTAAATTAAAAACATTTACATACGTGCAGGGTGTGTTTGTGTCTGTGTGTGGTGCGTGTGTGTGTGTGTGTGGTGTGTGTGTGTGGTGTGTGTGTGTGTGTGTGTGTGGGTAGCGCTGATATTCAATTATGATATTATTCAATTGAAGGGCGCGGGACAGTTTTCAGATAAACGTCGCAAGCTCCGCGTTGGGGAAGTTTTTTTTATTTTTTGTACGTAGGCTTCAAAAATATTACAAGTAAAATGTATGAAAAACGACTTCAAACAAGTTGAAACTGAACGGATATTGTTGTATACTATATATAAATGTATTTATTTTACTACAAAATTAAATATGGATAACTAAATATTATAAAATATGAGTTCAGCTCGCAAATGATTTAAAATTGAATAAAACATAAAATACCATTGTAGTTCAGATTACCCACTCACATTTTAATTTCATCATAAATTAATAAAATATATATATTTATAAAAATCCTTTTACTTATAACAGTTTACAATTTCGGTCTAGATAAATTTAACTATACAATTTATATGTTTTGACGGGGAGAAATAATAGCTCAATAATAGAGTTCTAAAAAATTTTTTCAAACTACTCATTTACAATATCAAAAGTTGCTGTAAAATAACGGAAAACACTATAATATAAAATATAATACATGAAAATCAATATATTTTGTAACAAACAATTAACAAGTTTTACTTACAATAAAAGTACCTAATTTATCGTTACAATAAATAAATATTTCAATAATAAAGCAAATAAAAGAAGTTCATTTATTTTACATTTGAATATTCATTAATGTTTTATTCACATTACTGTAAACCATTCCGTTTCCCAAATATTCCCATAAACAGCTCATTCATCCTTTTCTACTTTGCACTCAAAAGGCACAGCACAAAACACACTCAACACTCAGCACTCAAAGCGTTGAACTCACTCAATGTGTGGAACGTGGTGAGTTTCTCGTTGAAACAGCGCCGCAACGCAATGGGAATGAAACGCAAAAAGAAAATCACTCAAACCAGAAGCAAAGCGAAAAAAAGAAGGTATTTGTAAATAGCCGACGAAATGTAGAAAACACACCCCCTCCCAATAAGCAGACAACAACAACAGCAGGCTAAGCAGACCAACTGTCAACAGCCCAAAAACAAAATGACGAATTTATGAACTTGTTTGCGCTCGCCAGAGCGAGACAACACGAGGCGCGCGCAGCGCTCGGCCAGCCACACGGAAAGTGCTCAGCGCACAAGCAGGCCATCTCGCTTGCACGCGCGCTCAACTCAGCTGACTGTGTGTGTATGGGAATTTAAAGTTTGTCGTATTGGAAAATGAGCATGACTTATGTGTGCGGCGACGTCGACGTCGCTGTCGCTGTTTGCTGTTTGCTGCATTGGAATGCTCAGCAGCAGCATGCCGACTCGCTCGCACGCTCATTGCTCATTGCTCATCGCTGCGACTGACGTGTCTGTCTGTCTGTCTGTCTCTTGCGGTTAACCGCTTTACGTTGCGTGCATGGGAAGAGCTTACGTGAAAAAGTTTTTTGGCGCTTTTGCCCAAGCTGCGTAAAACTGCTGCCCGCAGTGCTGTCAGGTATTTTGCGCTAGCCGCGCAGAGTCGGACAACAAACATCAACAACAGGCGACTGCAACAATAACAACAACAACAACACAACGAAAAGTGCCTTAGCTTACTTATACGTCAAGTTGTCGTAACGTAACGTGCCAGCAGTTTTTCTTACGTGGTGTTGAAAACTTTGCGCCGTAAGAGATCGTCAGCTGTTCTTTTTTTTTTCTCTTGGCTGTGGGCAGAGACGTTGGCAGAGGGGGTGGGTCGCTACAGGGCGACTAGAAAAGGTAGTGAGGGGATAGGGGGCGGGGAGGGGCGGTTAACTTCGCCGCTCGGCATTTTCTGGTTTTGCGAATGCGTTTCACATGGCAAAAAGCGAATCGCTGTTGCCACAAATTCATTCATTGGTCAGCTGTGCGACTGTAAAGCGGTTTTCACGGCACAAAACACGGCTGACAAAAAGCGTTGAAAAAATAACCCGCTAATACGAAAAACCCGCTGAAAACACGCTAAACCAAAAAAACAAATACGAAAAAAAAACGCGCTCAAAATTCAACAATTTCGAACAGTGACAAAATGTGCTAAATAAAAAGAAAAGAAAATACCTAAAATTAAATTAATTTAATTTCAATAAAAGTTTATATTTAATAAAAAAATAATTGTAATAAAATGCTGTTAAGCAATCAGCCGGCGAATGCCCAGCCGCCGTCGCCGACAGCGCCACAAAGTTTCAAAGCCAAGTTGCAGCAACAAATTGCAACTGCAGCAGTAGCTGCCGCAGCAGCTGCAGCAACAACAATTGCCAATAACAACAACAACAACAACAATAACATCAACAACAATCACCAGCAACAACAGCAAAATCAGCTACATCAGCTACATCACCTAAATAATCATCATCATCATCATCATCAGCATAACATTTCCTTTGCCACGGATTTCTCAATTGCCGCAATAATGGCACGCGGCGGAAACGGGGCAAGTTTGAGTCGCGAGCCATCCGAAAGGAGTCTGAGTGAGTAGCAAATGTAATTGAGATCAATCTTCTACACTCTCCCAACACACACACACACACACACACACACACACATGTGTAAAGATGTATGTGATGTATACTAAATGAACTCTGGGCCAAAATAGAATGGCCAATACAAAACTTAAATAAACACTTAACATTATTTGCTTAAAGCCATGTTGATTTTCATATTTCATTCCGATTATTTTAGTTATAATAAATAAATATTTAAGTTTTAATTTGCAGTATTTAGCAGATAAGAAATTTAAGTTAATAATAAAATATTACCTTTGACAATTCAGTAGATAAAAACAAGAAATTAAGTTCTTCAGTTGTTGCCACTTTGCTTTAGCTTATCATTAATTATAATAAGTATATAAATAATATAAGATTATATTAAAGAATTCTTCAGATAAAAGTAAGATTCTCTTCTAAATAAAAACTATTTAAATTTCAGAGCAAGTCTCTTATTATTATAATTTTCTTTTACGTTGCCAATAAATTAATTTCTGTCCCAAACTAGCAGATGGCTTTATAAAAGATCCGGGAATAAAATACGTTAAAGGCCCTGTCTTTATTCTATTGACAATAGCTGTTGATTTGAGATAAATATGTTTTTTTTTATTAGCAGGCTGATTTTTATTATTGCCTAACAATTTTATTTAGTTATTAAAATGTCAAAAACGAGTCTTAATTTTTTTATTTTGTTTACCAAATGATTCCGAAGATTTCATGGTTGAAAAGCCACATTTTATTAGCTGGTTGACTTCATCAATATTTAGATGAATTTTGATGCTAAGCGAGATACTTAATTTTAACTCATTATTCAGCGTGAATAGAATTTGGCTTGCGACTAATGCCGTTAGACATAATTTCTTTAATCATATACTGATTATAAAGTATAACTTGATCAATATCAAAAATGTTGCTCAAATTATAGATTCATCGAACACAAAAACTATTCTTTAAAGACCTATTTTTTATGGGCTTCAAATAAGCCAAATAAACGTCAGCAATCTATTAAAAAATAAATAAGAAAAATCATATGGACTTAGCGCATTGCTTTGTTAAAAATCTTTATAGATATATTTATGTATTTAATCAAAGATAAACTACGCATAAGCATTTAAATATATTACACAATAAAATGCATTTAACATATGATTTAATATGCATTGCAATTAAATAATTATAATATAAGCAGTTATTTAAGCTAACAAAAAAATTAGAAAAGAAACTGCTAGAAAAACAGAAAGAAAATAAATATAATGAAGTAAAGAAATATCCACAATTAACATACAAAAATGTTTTTTAAGTTAGATTTATTATCGTAAATTGAAGGGAATAAATCTTTGGCTTATTTAATAATAAATCAAATGCATTTCTTGAGCTAATCTAATAATAAATGCACAAAAATTATAGTTATAATTTCACTAAGTTAGCTATTAAACAGCAAGTCTCGCTTTCACACTACTTGCCACAAAACGTTGCACAGCTTCAGGTTTTTCTTCTTCTCTTCTTTTTTTGATTCATTTTTTATTTTATTTTTTGTTCTTGTAATGCCCACAAATTGCTTATTGATGACAATGCATCGTTGATGACTTGATAATTGCGGCAAATGCGCGGGCAATAAAATAATCAAAGCCAATTTGAATCGATAATGGGGAGGACGGGGAGGTGCCACGAGTCTGTGTGTTGCCGACAGTTATGACAATCACACACACACACACACACACACACACACACACACACACCTATCATGATATATATATCGATTTATATATGCATGTATTTTTGTAAATGTGCAAAACTATTTAGACGCCTTAATTGGCTGCTGTTTGCCGCAGTTGCCTTTGCCAACAATTGCAATTCATTATTTGATAAAACAATGAGCAACAACAACAACAACAACTGCAATTGCAACTGCAACAACACACACAAATTAACATATGAAATTGCATTTGTGCGAAAATTAATTGAATTTGGCATCGTATCACTGTTAAATGCATCCCATGTGCGTCATCGATGCCGCATGCAACATGTGGCTGCTGCCATTGATTTTCTTCCACACACGCAGCTTGGTTAGCAACACAAAACTTAATTTGGTTTTTCATAATTTGTTTTGCTTGCTGTTTTGTTGATTAAAATGCAGCGCATTTTGTTGTTTTAGTTTTATTTTTATATTATTTTATATTTATTTTAATTTTAGCTTTAATTAATTAGAATTGTCTAGAAACTAGCAGTGTCGGGCTTAAATTAAATATCTTTCAACTTTCTTTCTATTCTCATTTTTTGATTTTGTCGTGTGTTACTCTTTGAAAGAGACGTCTCCAACTCTATAAAGTATATATATTCTTGATTCAGCATTCGTTATTATTAATCTAAGAAAATCCATTGGGTTTTAAGAACAAACAAACTAGAATCAAGACTGAGACTCGTTGTTAATTTAAGCAGTTTCTTACTTTGTCCTCTTTAGAAATTGTCGAATGCAAATTATGTTTTTGTGGCAAGGATGTGAAAATAACATATATTTTACTTGTAATACGACAACCCAAAGATACATCTTAATTTAGTACTTGATTTAAGTAAGCGGAAATAAGAAAATTTATTCAACATGAACTTGAGAATAGCGGATCGACTTATGCCGCTGGCTGTAGAAGCCTTGAAGTAACCCGGAATTAAGTTGAATTGGCAGCAAAGATGCTTGCCACAGCCTCCTTGACTTGATAACTCTCTTTAAACGCAATTTCTCCGCCTCCCTCTCCTCCTCTCTCTCTTTCTCGCACTCTCTCTCTGTGTCTCTCTGTGTCCCGCTGTGCAGGTCCGTTGTCTGTGGAACGCTACTCGACGCAGGATGCGGACGATGATGTTGACGTTGATGTGGTTGACTGCAGCGACAGCGAAACGCCAACGGCAACAGCAGCAACGGCAGCAGCAGCGGCAGCAGCAGCAGCTGCAGCACAGCAACAGGCGCGTCAGGCATTGCGTGTTGCACAGCAACAACAACTGCAACAGCAACAGCAACAGCAACAACATAGACAGCAGCAGCAGCAGCAATCACATCAGCAACATGCAACGCCAAACAAGCAGCGACAACAACACAATCATCACAACAGCAACAGCAACAGCAGCAACAACAACAGCAATCACCACAAATCGAGCAGTCAGCGAGCGAGTGGGCGTGGCACGAGTGCACCAGCTGCAAGTGGCGCTGGCAGCACGCCCTCACCGCCGCCGCCTCCGCCCGCCGCACCGCCCCCACGTGCCGCAAACAGCCCCAGCGAAGACGAGCGCCTGTCTCCCGAGGAGCCCGCGCAGGTAAAAAAGCCAAGCAAAGTTAGCACCAAAACCAATTCGCAACGCAAAACAGCCAGTTAACCCAATGCGAGGGTTGCTCCATCAGTTGTGTGTAACCAGATCTGACTTCGTTTCTAAAACAATCCTTTTACGTTTATCAAAAGTTTTTTCAAGCAATTTACTTTTCAAGGATTTGGCAAAGAGTATAAAATTTGATTTCTTGGCAAATCAATTTTTAAAACTCATCTCTTATAAATACAATTATAAAAATTAAAACAAAATTAATGATTTCCAGCAGAAAAATATGCTGCGTAAATTCTTTTTTAAAACTCATCTTTTATTATATAAAATTAAACCACTTAATAATTATTCCAACGAAATGCATTTGATAAAAGATGAGTTTTTTAATTTTAATATTAATATTCAATTTACTTTTACAATTCTTATTTCATTCTGCGTGAAAAGATACACTCAGATACGCTCAACTTAAAAAGCAGCCCTCGTATTTGCAACTAAGTCTATGAACAATAAATATATCCCCTTCTCTCTCTCTCTCTCTCTCTCTCTCTCTCTTTCTCTGTCTCACTCTCATCGTACAGCAGCCGACGCCCAAAATTCTTGGCACTTGCAACTGCGATGATCTCACGCCCGTGCAATGCCATCTGGAGACCAAAGAGCTCTGGGATAAGTTCCACGAGCTCGGCACCGAAATGATCATCACCAAAACGGGCAGGTGCGTAATATCTTTTCTATCTTAAACCATATCTTATATCAAATATGTTGAGAATAATCTGAAAGATCCATGGAAAGATGTTAAGAGAACATTAACCTATAGAGAGATCCCCTTGTTGATGTTGGCTAATGTTATTACATCTATCTTTATCCCTGTACTTGTACCTATACCATATTTCTTCTCTTCACTTATTCCTTGTGTCATCCCATTCGCAAGCGATCAACTGGCTGCGCTGCTCAGCAAACATTCCAAGGTTTGCCTTTACCAAAAATAGCAACTCATCTTTGACTACTAATCATAATTCCAAAAAAACTCTCCACTCACTTCATAATCGTTAGCATATTAAAATTTCAATTAGCAGCGTCGCCAGTAGCAAAATAAAACAATTTCAATCCATCAATCCAGCAATCGCTCAAACCATCAATCACTCAATCACTCAATCGTTCAATCGTTCGCTAATCAGACACTCAAAGCTCAACTCGCAACTCAGCTTGCAACAATCAATAAACTTGAATACGCCTTTCACTCAGCGAAAAGGGGGCGCACTCGAAAGGGAGGGGGCTCAGACACAAGTATTCACATTCATATTCACATTCACATTCGCATTCGCATTTACATTCACGACACTCAACTTTGTATCTTTTTTTGGGGCGGGTAATTTTGAGTTAACTGCAAAATATCAGCAACTTTTTGGTTAGTTTCTCATTACGAGTGCCGCCTCCTATTGCTTTCCCCCCCTGCCACCCCTTACCCGCCTCCTTCTGGTCGCACCCCCCTCTCCCCTTGCCCACATAAATTGATTGACAAGGCATCGAAATAATTTGCCGTCGATTTTTCGATTTTCGATTAGCAGAAGGCGAACCCAAAAAACAAAAACAGAAATGAAACTGAAAAAGAGAAGCCAAAAAAAAGCAGAGGCAGCCAAACTGGCGGCTGTTTCATGTCAGCTGTTTTGCAGCTAACACTTATACACTCACACACACACACTCACACACACCTATACACACACACTCGTAGAATGCTTAAACGACTTTTCATTCGCAACTCAACAAAGTCGACTTCAAAAAAATTATTGCTTGACGATTTTCGTGCGAATGCCTTGTGTAAAATGTGAAATGTGCACGAATAACGGAAGCAGGCAGCTGATCGACGAGAGCATACCCTATAATCGACAAAAGCATAGCATTATTAATCTGTTTACATAATTGCCGAAATCAAGAAATAATGAAGTAAACTGCCTTTAGCAATTTAGAAGTAAAGCACAATTTAGATATTCTTTAAATACTTAGATAATATATATCATATGTGATATTAGTTTAATTCTTTATGTGTTGTTTCAAGTCAAAATCAACATCAAAACTATTACTATGCATATTTCCAATATTTACACAATTTGGATATTCAGTTACTTTAAAATATGTATCAAAGGTGATATTAATTCAAATTTTTGTGCATTATTTCAAAAAATCAAATGTGATATTAATTGAAATCTTTATGTGTTGTTTCAAGTCAAAATCAACATGAAAACTATCACTATTCATATTTCCAATATTGAAATGAATATGAAAAATGTTTCCAATTAAGTTATTAAACTTTTAAAAGAAACATTCTTCTTAGTAAAACTTAATTTAAGCTATGCTGATTTAATTGGACACATCCTTTTTACAGTGCGAAAACTTTTTCATTTCTCAATTTAACATTTTTAGTTTTTATTTGTTATTTTTATTATTATTATCAAAATTAGATTGCAGACTACGCATTGTTGCTAAATTAATCACACATGAGCTGTCGAATGGGAATACCCCATGTTGCAATATGATTTACAGGGCACAAAAAGAGTGAAGCATGCATGAAACATAAATTGTACCAAAGTTGTTGTTGTTGCTTTTATTGTTGTTGCTTTTGTCATTGTCATTGTTATTGTTATTGTTGCTGTTGCTGCTAACTCTTGGAGTTCTTCTGTTGATGACATGCGAAATGCGCATTAGTCGACTAGCTATGTATTTATGTATTTATGTATGTTTGTATGTTTGTATGTACATTTGTAGCAGTTACTAGTTGGGAACTAAATTCCCTTTCTTCTGCCGGGTTTTTTTTTTGTTGGCTTTTATTTTTTGTGTGCTTTCAGTTTTGCTTGGCAACTTTTGTTTGTTTGTTAAACCCTTTCTTTTTTTTTGGTTAGTATAAAGCTGTCTTCCCCCCTTCCCCCTCCCCCCCTCCTCATCCACTTTGATCACCTGCTGTGCGCATTTGCGACACATTAACAAATTTACTCCTTTCGTCGTTTCGTTTGGCATTCGTCCTGACAGCGGCACAAAGTATAAATTGCATTTTGATAGCCGCCGATTGTCGCGCTAACAACACATTTGCATGTCCTTTGTTTTTAGCCGAAAGTATGGTTTTTTGTTAGCTGAATGCGACTCCTGCTGCCCGCGGTTGCAAGCCATAATTACAGCCGAAGGATACCGCTGATGTTTTATTTACATTTGTGCGGGTTTTAGTTATAGTATTACCCCTTTGCCTTTGCCTTGGCCTGATATGGATCAATGTCATCACATCGTTTGGCTGCCAGCAGCTAAAGCCAAACCAACAACAACAACAATTGCTGCAAAACTACAGGTTTCACTTCTTTGGCCTATACATTTTTTTAAATTGCTTAAGTATAGTGTAGACTGTAACAAATACCACTTTATTATTGTCAGCACATTGGGTATATTCAAAGACAGCTGCTCTTGTCTTCTGCTGACGTGTGAATTTGAGAACATTTAAAAAGAATTATAAATAAGTAATTACAAGTATATTATTAAAATTACATTACACATGACCCGTAGAAATTGTCAGGAGGTTTATTAAAGGGTACTAAACAATATCTCAATATGCAGAGAGAGTGAGAGAGAGAGAGAGTTTTTCTGATGATAGTCAATATTATGTGAAGGCAAAAACAAACCCAAATAGAAAGATATATCTTTCAAATTGTATGTTTTATAAGCAAAGAAATCGATAAAATTAAATAAACTCAATGTTGATATGATATTCAAGAAATTTATACATTTTTTCAATTTTTAATTTAAATTTACATGCTAAATCCACTCGGTTGCTAACTGATATTGATTAGGAATTTATCTAGCTTTTCTACAACTTTATTATGCATTCATTTTTGCTTCAATTTATAGAATTGTTTGCTAGCCTAAAATTAGATTAAAATAATTAGCATAATTCTTAAAGTTGGTTCTGAAACCCCAACCACGACAAATTGTGGCATGCGTGAAAAATGTGTTGCAAAAACATGCACATTTGCATGCGTGAAGCACATCAAAATCAAGGCATGAAAACGCCAACAGAAAAGTGAAGCAAAATTAAAAAAAAAAATACAAAAACTCGGCACAAAATGATTTATGATTTATAATCAAAAACACAAAAAAAAGGGCTCGGCGATTTTGGTGGTAAGAGAAAAGATACTTTTACCTGTTGCATCCGCAGCAAACTCTTGTTGCGGTCATTGAGATAAAATGTCACGTGGTTTTGTGGATTTTGTCACGCTGTCAGCGGTTAAGGCTAACAAAACCAGCAGTTGTTGCCAGTTGCCAAATGTGGTTGCAACGAGAGACTGAAAAAGACACAGGCGGCCTAATTGTTTCAGCCAAGACGGCGGGCGGCAATCAAAAGAGTGACAGACGAGAGAAATCTAACAAACTGTTTGTCAATATTTTGGCGACAACAAAATCTTCACGGATGTTAGGCAATTGTTGGTAGTTGTGTTCCGCACAGTTTAGGCCAGAAACAGTAGTTTCTTTCCCAGCTGAAAAGGCGCGTAGCAATTGCAATTTTCATGCTCGGCACAAAACTGGACAAACAACACACACCTCTCAAAAAAAAGGGCAACTGCAACTGCAAACGTGCAACTGCAACTGAACCTGAAATTTTTATTAATTTCAACCAATTTTGGTACAACTTCATTAATATTTTATGGCAGCTGAACTATGAATGTGGCAAAAGAAAAACATTTATCATTTGGGCAGAGGACAGGACAATGAAACAAGTTAATCCCCCGACGGAAACGTTGCAGGATCAGTGGCTATAAAAAGGTGTCCACACTTGGCGGTGGCAGGCAGTTAAATTAGCCAGACCGAAATAGTCAACTAAATGCACTGAGAGAAATATTGTAATCAAAGAGAAAAGCTGTTAATAAAGTTAAGAAATATAAAAATACAAGTGAATAAAAAATAGATAAATAATAAAAAAATTAAATTAAAAATTAATTCTTATTTACAGTTTTCTTTTTCTCCAAACCAACTAAAATATGCATATTTTAGATGATATTAAAGCAAATTAAGAAAACCTTCCTAAAAGGATTAACTTTTATATGTAGTAAACTCCTAGACAAAATTTAAAAACATGAAAAAAATACTGAATGAGGGAATTAATAAAAAAAAATTTATGTGTTTCAAAAAAGTTTCCTTAAAACAAATAAAATTTAATGAAATAATTAACTTATTTATTTTACAACACATTCTTTGCTCAGTGTATGCAGCAATATCAAGTTATGAATTAATTAATTAATAAAAGAGAAATAGAGAGAGAAAGAGGGAGAGGGAGAGGGAGAGAAAGAGATACAGAGATAAATGCGCTGCGCTTGATATAATTTTACAAGAAGCGATAAAGATCTGCCCAGTTTTAGCTTAGAACGGAGAACTGGGAACTGAACTTGGGGTTACTTTTTGGGGTAAGAAGAATTAGCATTTGGTTGCATTTATTAACTGCCACAGAGTCGACTAGCTGCTGGCGGCTTAATTTGCTGGAACTAAGGTGTTGATAATGAATTCAAATAGTGCCCAAAGCGGAAGTTGTGGCTCACATATGAAGAACGAAGAACTGACTAATTGGGCATAGCAACAGAAAGAGAGAGAGATAGAGAGAGAGAGAGAGAGAAAGGAATAGGGTGAGAGAGAGAGGGTCAAGCCAAGCTAATTGAAAGTCTGTGGCAACCCTCGCAAGCTCAAATGGTGTGTAAACTTCATAATTGTAACCTTTGGCACCTAAAGCAGCTCCCCACCCGACGGAGAAAATGAGTGAAAGCCATTTCCCTAATTTTCCCATAAACAAATACATAAAATCCACACTTAGACGCATAGCAAAATAACAACAACAAAAAAAATGGAAATGGAAACAGAAAAACAGAAAGAAAAAAATAATAGAAAAAAAGAATATAAATGTATGAATATATAAAAGAGTGTGTGCCACGCCCACATCACGCAGCGTGTTTGGGGGTGTGCGGGTTTGGGGTGGGGCAGAGTTTTCCTCCGGCAATTTTGCCGCTGAGTTGGCTCGTAAAAATGTATGTAAATGTTGGCAATATGATTTACGACATTTCCGCTGCGAGCAGCGGCTAAAACAGTAAAACCTCGATATGCGAGAAGGGGAAGGGGAAGGGAGTGTATTGGCCAGTGCGAGGGGGGGCGCGTCATGTATTGCCTTGTGGGCGTGGCACGTGGTATTTGGTATTTTCACACATTTATGGACACATTAGCAAGCTATCAAAAGTGTTTTGCCAACTTTCTTCCACAACTCTTTTGCTGCCGCTTGTTTCGGCTCTGTTTCTGTTTCTGTTTTCCCATTTCCCATTTCCCATTGCTGGCCATAGATTTGGTGAGCAGTGTTGCCATGTTTTTGGTCAGGCACGAGTGCCGCCGGCAGCTGATGGCAGCTGTGCGATAAGTTGTTCAGAATACAATGGTGCTAATTGCAAGCATGCAGCTTACAACTTGCAACTTGCAACTTGCAACCGTCAACAGCAATTACAGTTAGTTCATTGAGCAAACATGTACAGACATGTCAGTGCGTTGGCAACCCTGGCTACAAATATCTATTTAAGCATGTTTGTCTATGGCGGCCAAGTGCAGCCGACACGCCCACATCTCTGGGCGCAGCCAAATGAAACCGCTCACAGAAAAAAGCAAGAAAAGCTAAAAAAATAGCTAAAACTAGACAACACACGAATTACATGTCAAAGTAGTTACATAAATATACCACTCGGTGTGTGTGCGTGTGTGTGTGTGTGTGTTAGGGCGATTTATGGTTAACAATAATTATTAACAATTACATTTGCTGTACTACATGATTTTTATGGCCACAAACAGCCGATGAATGCGGCAGCGATTGTGATTTGTGGCCTTTCAGTGCAGCAAGTTGGCCACGATTTCTTGGGAATTTCTTTCTTACGGTTTGCAGCGATAGCCTATTATTATAACAAAAAGGTACTAATATGAATTTGTTAATATGTACTTAAAAAATAGAGCAAACATATATATAATATCAGCATAAATAATGGTAGGCTATAATTATAAGAAAGAACTGAAATTACAACTTTGTGGAAGAAGCAAATCTTTTAAGATTCTTAAATGTCAAATGAAATAACTTTCTCAATGATATTTGTATAGGAAAATCAATTTTCACATAGTTGATTAACTGAAAATATTAGTAGTTGAAATTAAATTAAGTAGTATTTTATTTAGTATTTTATTTATTTATTATAAGTATATCAAATTACAACTTATAGAAAAAGGCTTCTAATTTTAAGGCTGAGACAAGTCCTATTTATCAATGAATAAAATCACACAAATAATCAAAGAAATTATTTCTTTATTAAATACTTAAAATATGATATCAATATTAAGATAAAATATTTTAATTAGTATCCAATCTAAAATAATATTCATTCAGTCATTATTAGCCTGGCCCAAACATAACACGTTCAAAAAGATTACCTTCACTTACAGCTGTTGATTTTCGCTCTATTTCAAAAGCTCTAGTTTTTTTTTTGTCGTATGCATATGTATGTGTATTGTGTATGTATGTTGCTGTATATGCAACATGCCACAAAATTGACCACACAAACGATTTCCAAGGCTTAACAACAAATGCTCTGCACTTTATTGTTAATTAGTAGATTATTATGATAAATGTTGCAACATCCATTTACAACTCAACTAAAGACACGCACACACACACACTCACACACACACGCACACACACACTCAGAGTTACACCCCACAAATATTAGGTTCAGTTTCAGGTAGGCATTAAAAAACAAGGGAAGACCAGAAGACAAATGACAAAAGAACTGGGTTGGGTCATTAGCGTCATTTACACTTGGAGCTGGTGGCAACTCTACAGAATTGAGTTGCGTTGTTGTTTCTAGTTGTTCCTGTGGCTTGTTGGTGGTCAGGGGGCATGTGGCAAGGGGAACGGGTGCTTTATTTCGTCGCGGAAATGTGTCAAAAACGTGCCAAAAGTCATAAAATTAAATATGCGTCTTATTTACATACAATCCTCGCCCAGAAAAACAGCCCCCGGCACTAAAAAGAAATGCACATGAAAACATAAAGCACGATTTTGGTGTTTTAGTTGCTTTTCTTGTTTTTTTTATTTATATTTTTTAGGGGTGTTATTTTTTGTGCACTTTTGTTGCTGCCGCCTGCTAACTGTATTTATTATGTCTGGTCTACTTTTAGGCGCATGTTCCCCACGGTGCGTGTGAGTTTCTCGGGTCCGTTGCGGCAAATTCAGCCGCCGGATCGTTATGCTGTATTGGTGGACATTGTGCCGTTAGATTCGCGTCGCTATCGCTATGCATATCATCGCAGCTCGTGGCTGGTCGCCGGCAAAGCGGATCCGCCGCCGCCCGCACGGATTTACGCCCATCCCGACAGCCCCATCAGCCCGGAGGCGTTGCGCAAACAAGTCGTCTCCTTCGAGAAGGTGAAGCTGACCAACAACGAAATGGATAAGAGCGGACAGGTGAGTTATCGCCAGCTTGGCGAGGGTCAAAGGTTAGCGAGAGAGAGAGACAGAGTATCTCTCTGAGAAAGAGAGAGAACACAACATTGACATAAAGCAGAAGCGATGGCAAATTTATTTATAAATGTTGTGGATTTGTTAAAACTAGTAGACTTAATCTATAGCTGTAAATTATATATTTGTTATATATTTGAGATGCAGCTGCAATTTAAATCATATGAAAATAATTTAAATAATTATCATTTACTTATATAAAATTAAACTTTTTAAATAATTTCGAAAATAGCTTCACTTTTGACTCAAAGTTGTGGACCATTTCTGAATATCTGAAAGTTTAAAATGTCGAATAATGGCCACTCGGCAAACACACACACATATATCTAATCCCACTACAGTTGCTGGCAAAAGTATTTGCCTACTTCTGGTGAGCCGAGAAAATTCGCGCGAGATTCGTAGTTATTATCAAGCAGGCGGCTGAGAGAGCCTCTCTCTCTCTCTCTCTCTCTCTCCTTAAGCATCCTGGCCCAGAACATTTATGAATAATTTAGTCAAGACACAAAAAACACACACATAAAAAACAGCGGTTGCCATTGTTGAGAGAGAGAGAGAGAGAGTCTGTGGAAGAGGGAGAAAGAAACAAAGAAAATAACCTGTCATACAGTCGGCATATGTAAATTCCAAAAAATGAATGAAAATTGTTGGCAATTTGGTGGCAAATGCAAAAAGGCAAAACGCAATCTTCTTGCCCCAACTACATATGTATATTACTATATGTATGCATGTGTGTGTGTGTGTTTGTGTGTGTGTTTGTGTGTGTGTGCCCCCATATAACATGGAAAGTGGCGACGCTCTGTTTACGAGCATGCCACAGTTTTTATCGCCGCCATAAAGGATGCTGTTGTGCGCTGCCGGAAAAGCGTCAAAACAAACGCCGACTACTTTTTTATTGTTGTACATTTTTTAAGAGCGGCACAAAAAGAAAAAAACTGCAAAAGAAAACAGAAGAAAAACGAAACTGACAAAATGTTTATTTGCCTTTTGTTTTCAGGTCGTGCTGAATTCTATGCATCGCTATCAGCCAAGAATTCATCTGGTGCGTCTGAGCCATGGCCAGAGCATACCCGGCAATCCCAAGGAGCTGCAGGATATGGATCATAAAACGTTCGTTTTCCCGGAGACCATATTCACGGCCGTGACGGCCTATCAGAATCAATTGATTACAAAATTGAAAATCGATTCGAATCCGTTCGCAAAAGGATTTCGCGATTCGTCTCGACTGACTGATTTTGATAGGTGAGTTTTGCTGCTTCTTCTTCTTCTTATTTTTTTTTATGTATGTAGACTCTTGGCCAAGATGTTAACTTGAGTGCCCCGTTACTAAACTCAAATAGTTGTAGCTGAGCCCCGAGTCCGTTTTTTATGAGGCTTGTTTGCTGATTTATTACCTTATTTACGATGAACCACGGTCTTGGCCTTGTTTCATTTTTTCCTGCTGGCCGAAAACCTTACAGTAGTCATTGCTGATTAGCGAAAATGTGTGAAACTCTACATCGAAACGGTGGCAAAGAGCATCAGTTTCAATTAGTGGATTGTTTAAAGTGGAGCAGCAGGGATTTGCGGCAAGCTATTGAAGATCTTGGATGGTGCGTGATCTTTTTACTGATCGAGAACTTTAATAAGAAATGTAATAAAAATTTAAGGATTTAGTTAAATAGGCTGAGGGAGATGGGGAAACCTTTGCCTATGTGACAGATATAAAAAAACTTGAAAAAGGCGACTTTAAAATAAATTTGTTTCTCTTTCTACTTCTAAGTTTTTATTCATTTTTAGCTGCCACAAATAGTTTAAGTGATATTTGTGGCAGTAATTGTAAACGGATATTTTAATAAAAGCAATAAGAATTAAGAATAATTCAAATTTGTATATATATATTTCTAATATAATTTAATAATAGAAATATAGTTCGTTCTTTTGCGATCTCAACGTTTTTTCTTGTCCATTTCAACATCAATAATAATATGTAATATATAAAAAAAATAATATGATTATTTATCCATCTACCAATATAAAAGTAATTATCTATATTTTAATTAATTAATTAAGTAGTATTTTCAGTCATATTATTTTTTAATTACTTCAAATTTGAATATTTAAAATAATTAATAACTCTTGCAATTTAATTGATTAATTTGCTTTTGCCTAATTATTCAAGAATGGTCAAAGTTACCAGCTAGTTGGCAACATGTTGCGTGATGCAGGCGCGCAGGTTGCACAGGATGCCCAAAACGGCAGCAGCAACTTTTCGTGTCTCTCATTCACTCTCTTGCTCTCGACACTTTAAGGGGCAAGGGGATTGGGGGCAGGCGGGGAAATAAGAACTGCCCTTTTAACAATTTTTTTTGTTGTTTTGTTTTTCGACAGCGACTTCAAAAAGTGTTGCAAGGCGGCCGGCTACGTGTACTATTAAGACAGCAAACGCAGGCAGCAGCCAGCAGCAACAGCAACATGGACAACAGCAACATGGCAACAGCAACAACTACAACAACTACAACAACAACAACAACATTCAATGTTTTTAGCCGGCACGGCGGCGTCTTAAGTGGCGTAAATTACAGATCGGCGCTTTTAACTTTGAAGCCGATTCGTACATGAAATGAAAACACGAAAATAATGAGTGAATGTTGTTGTTGTTGTTGTTGTTGTTGCTGTTGTTGTTGCTATTGTTGCCTCGCTGTTGTTATTGTTGTTGTTTTTGTTGTTTCTGGAGTTGTTTAGTGTCGGCAATTGGCAGTTACTTTCAACGTAATTATGTTATTGCTCTTTGGCGCTGCCTCCGTGTGGCAAAAGCAACAAGTTACACTCGAAGAAATACATGTTGTTCTTAAATTAAGAACAACTCGTTTCGATTTGTTTTTGCAAATTCTTAAAATTTAATTAGGTGTAACTAATTCATGTTTGAAAAGCCAAATGTTGGCAAAGAGAAGAAGTTATTTAAACAATTTCAAAGTACACCTTTGAAAAGTGTAAATGATATAAATTAAAAAAAAAAAAACTAAAACTAAGATAATGTGCAAGAAACTGTACATTAATCAAGTAGTCGACAAATATTGTTAAAATTAATGATACTAAGTTAAACTGAGCATTTCGAGAAGAGAAGCCAGCAACAATTTTAGAGATGTGTTTTCCTTAGAATAATAATTTATTGCCTAGTTTAATTCTACACTTAAAATAAATGCAGTTAAATTATTCGATTTTTCTCTCAAATTAATTATAAACAATTTGACAGAATAAATACTTAGCTAAGCAAATATATATATATATATATATATATATATATATATATATATATCCCATAGTAAATTTATTGCTACCTTAGCTTTTAGCAACATTTTGAATTTAATATAATTTTAGTGCAAGTTTTTCATGGCATCTCTTTGGTTTTCTTCTGTTTCTTGCCACAGAGATCCGATGGATTCGTTCTTCTTCGACCAGCACATGCGTGCGGCACCGTTGCGCTTCTTTCCGGATCCGCTGATGGGGCAACTGACGCCGCAGGAGGCGGACGCCGCCTCGTTGGCGCTGCTGGAGAAGGCGCGTCAGCATTTGCAGATGTTTGGCCGCTCGCCGTATACGGAAATGTTGCTGCCACATTTGTATCAGCGTGCCGCACCACCCGCGCCACCCTCAGCACTGGGCGCCTTCCAGCTGGGCATGTGGCAGCAGCAGTGGCCACAGTTGACGGCTGGCTTCTTGGCGAGCGCCAATCAGCAGGCAGCGTTTGCAGCGGCAGCAGCAGCAGCTGCGGGCGCAAGTCGAACGCCGCCACCAGCATCGGTTGCAGCCGCAGCCAGTGCACCGCCCGCACCTGCCACGCCCACATCGTCGTGCGGCTCAGCATCGCCCGATTTGCGCATCAAAGGCCAACTTGGTCATTATCCGCAACGTTTCAGTCCCTATCAAGTGCCGCAGCATCCGCAATCGTCGCCGGCAACATCGTCGCGAGCGGAGAGTCCCTAAGAGTGCGGCTGCCACCGATGCCACGCCCACGCCCAAAATGGGAAATAATTGTAAAACCTACTCGAAATGTATGTGCAATGATTGAAAATGTTTGTAAATAACTAAGCCCCACTCTCCCTGCTACCTTCGCCCCCTTCCCATCTACATTTGCCCCACAACACCCCTAAAGCTGTGTAGCTAAACATGTTGCAGCAACATGTCGCAAAACACTCAACTTAGTAGCTCGCTTATGTGCAGCAACCTAAACGTGTTTAGAAAACTTATTGACTTCCATTATGAAAACATTTTAAAATAATATTTGAAAACGGGTTTCTATAATTTAAAAAAATTTAGAAATTAATTTAAACAAATAAATAAAAATATGACTTTACTTCAAGACTTCAAGTATTATTTAGACACAATTTTAATTGAGTTTAAGAAATGTTGTACTTCAACTCAAAAGTTTCCTATAATTTGCGTAATATGTGTTTTTTTTTAATGTTTAACATTCCACTGCCAACGATTTAAACATTCAGTTACACATAATGCTTAAATTAAAAATATATGAAAATTACAAAATAAATCCCAATATGAAAATAGAAAATTTCTTTTCTTTAACAAAAAATTTGAGAATGATGAATAACAAAATGCGTAAGAAAATCTATTCGGAAATATATGAAATAAAAATAAAAAAAATAAACAGACTTAATGTTATTTTAATAAAATTTAAATTTTAAATTTAATCGAAGAATTTATTTAAGTTCTTTGAATCGAAATAGGCTAATCAAAAAATTTCAAAAAGATTGTCAAAAATATATACAAAAAATTAATACAACCTTGGAAAGTTTCTTATATTTTTCTCTTCTATATTAAAAAACACGTTTAGTCTGCTGCGCATAAGCCTGATATATATATATATATATAGAGTATATATATAGTATATATATGTGTATGTACTTAAAGTAGTTCTTAGCCCTAGCCGTGTAACAGTATTAGTTAATTTAATTAGGCTTAGTTTTAGTGCAAAAAAAAACAAATTTCGCTCGTGTTTTTACTGTTTTTTTTATTTATATATATATAAATTAATTTACTTTATTTTGTTGTCGAATTGTTCCTAACTGAAAATTAATGTAAAATTATTGTAAAAATTCCAATGCTAATGTAAACTGTTAGACACCCCCCAATATCTAAGCCCCCTCTACCCCCCACACAACAAACTGAAAATCAAAAAGCGCAAAAACTGAAAGAAAACAAAACGAAAGAAAGAAAAAAACACAAATTATTTAAATTATGTGCAAAAATAATAATAAACAATTTATAACACAAATGCAAAAACCGTTGTTCGTAAAATAATTTGAGTTCATTATTTAGCTGAAACAATTAATAAATGATCAACAAAATGATGATGATGATCGTGATGATGATGACGATGATGATGATGATGAATATGCAGTTGCACGTGATGCGCAGTAGCGCGTGGCAGCGACGCATGCAGCAGCAGAGGCAGCGACGCCAAACAAAGTTGCCACTGACATTAATGCGAAGCCAAATGAAATATAAGTTATAGAATTTTGTGCTCTTTATGAAAGTCTGATTAATTACAGACAACGCCGTGTTTAGTTTTCATACTCCACTTTCAAAAAACATATGTCTGTGTGTGTGTGTGTGTGTGTGTGTGTGTGTGTGTGTGTAGTTAAAGGGTTGCCATCGCATGCAATCAACTGCAGATGCACACGGAGAGTGAGAAAGAGAGAAACAGAGTGAACATGGAGCAGGGGCAAGTTGTTGTTTTGATGTTTGCTGCTGCTGCAGTTGCAGTTGCACGCGACATGCGTCATCAATTTCTAATGATGTATGTCTTCAACATGGACATTTATTATTAATTGTTAATTGTTAATTGTTAATTGCTGCTGTTGCTGCAACTCCTGTGCGGACATTAGTTATTAATATTGTTTAATGCACTTTTTAATTAGCTGCCACAGCCACAGCCGCAAGTGCTGCAACCATAGAGAGAGAGCCCGTTCTGCTGGCAGTGAGATAATGCCCAGAGAGATAATGCCCAGAGAGATAATGCCTAGAGAGATAATGCTTACCAGGTAATCTTTAAGCACTAAGCAGACACTTTACAAAATATATGCAACGTTTTATCAAATTATACACAATGGCACGAATAAAGCGAACATTCATGTTTAATTGAGGCAAGACTTTTCTTGATGTCCAAAATTAATCTTTATAAAGCATTTTTTACTTTGTAAGATTTGATTGCCAGAAATGTATTTAAGCAAACAAGCAACAACAAGAAAAAACAATATTCTTGCAACCTAGGAAAATCTGACTTTCACTAAAAATTAAGAACAGAAGACCGATTGCTCCTATGAAGAATATAGCTTATATAGTAGTCCAAACTGAATGATTTGTGATGTAAGAATTATAATAAAACTCAAAACTAGCGAATTTGGCCAGATTTTGTTAAATTGTTGAACAACTCATTGCAACAATTCATCTTTTGAGCGAACTTTGCTGCTCTAATTAAATGGAAATTTTGCTACTTTTATCAAGAGAGTTTTAATACTGAGAGAATAGCAAAAGACAGACAGATTCTCAGACTCCTCCAAGAAAATGTATATTTTCTTTCTTAAAAGATTTCTTTTTCAATAAATAATATTTTTTATACCCTGTCATAAGGTATCCAAAGGTACACAAATATTAAACAATAATTACTAAAACATTATAAATATCATGAACAAAATGTTGTGGCTGTTGCAAGCACTATTATTCCCAGTTCTTTATCACAACACTCCACAAAATGGTGGTATTTAAAAAGAGCTTTGTCTGATTGCATAATTAACGCCGTGTAATTTTGAAGGAAGTGTATTTTTGTTGTATTTGCGAATGTTCCAATTTGTTACAATTACACATTTGCTGGTCAGTTGGGTGCTAGCATATTTAAAACTTGTGCTGTCAATCATATGTAATTATAAGCCACACACACACACACACTCGCACACACACACACACACACACACACACACGCACATAGAAGAGAAAAAGACACATGTGGCATATTGCTCGGCATTTTAATAACTTAATTTTTAAGCCCATAGGCCACGAAAATAGAGGCGAGCCAACTTCGAGTTTGAGTTGGTCTTTTGAGGGGCATTTAAATATATGTATGGCTTATGTAAGAGGGCCTGCTTAGGTTTAGGCCTGGCTGACCTAACCGACAACTAACCAATAATAATTATACACTCGAAGCTTGCAATTATAAAATCATTTTTGACCAACAAGCCAACAAAACAAACAAGACTCAAATGGCTTTCCAAATAACTTAATTAACCAACCAACCAGAGTGTGTTGGAAACAGTTGGAAATTGTGAGAAAGTGTCATATTTCTATTAACTATTTATAGAGAAGTGTTCAAATTGGGCTCTTAACTTTTAATTATGGCCTGAAAAGCATTTTTTTAATTGCCAATAATTCCGATTGCTGGGCTGTCAGAACAATCACTGAATTAATTGAGTTGTAAAATGTTGGTTACATTTTATGTTTCTAATTATATGATTAAAGTACTTCAATTAGAATAGACTATTTTTATAAGACGATTGGAAATCTAAGGAGAGTAAAGATTTGCCAAGTAAAATTAAATTATTGTTTAAATTTCAGTCATTTCACAAGACTTTTCTATATTTTCTTGGCTAAACTGGGTTGCCATATTAATGATCCCAACTAAGCCAAAATAAATGAAGGTTCAACATATTCAAACGGAGTAGAATTTATGGTGCTCCGTGAAATCTGACAAATGCACGTACTCCTCACACCCTGTAATTGAGATAAGCGTAGATTACCTGCAATTTTCTCACTCAGTGCGACAAAGTCGTACACAAATTATCTCGCCACTAAAAATTTGCCTAATTTCCAACATAAATATGAGCAGGGAACAGTTATCAGGAGAGACCGATCTTTGGCTATGCCCCTGGAGCATATCTGTCCAGGCCGTCGGCAACCTTTTTGACCTGTTCTTGTTGTTGTTGTTTTTGTTGCTGACTAATTTTGGGTGTTTTTTGTTGTTTGAGCCTTAAGCCTAAGCCTGGACACGGGGGCAGCAACAGCAGCCCAAGTAGCAGACACAAAAATTTGTAAAAAGTAGAAAAAACAAGACAAAACAAAACACCCTCAAAACGAACGAACATTTGGAATGAAAACCTGGCCAGGCGCTAACAAATTTATGTCTTCTTCAGGCTTAGACAAGGTGCCACTAAATTAGCCAAGGCAAAGGTGAAGGCAAAGGCAAAGGTACAGGTAATAGTGAAGGGGAGGGGAAGAGAGAAGAGGCAAAGGTAAACGCCGCTCAGCTCATTACACACAATTTGCAGTTAGGTGCGAGCATATAAATTTCCATGTTGGTCAGGGGACTTCATTCTTATCAAAATTATGCACACTTTTATCTAAATTATTATATATATACATATATATATATACTTTTTTCTCAGTGTGTAGGCGTGGGGAAGATCCCTATAAACTGTAGGATTTTTTGTTGTTTTTTTTCGGTATTATTTTAGTGTGAGTAAGCAATAAATTTAAAAGTCCCGAAATCCTGTTGGTATTTATTATATATTTTATTCATAAAAGGGACCAACGAGGATGAGTAGATAATAAAATTATGAAAGTTGTATTTAAATCAGGTTATCAAACCGGAACCGAAACCGAAACCGGAGTAAACGAAGCAATTCAACCGTAGTTTTATAGAACCAATTGCAGAAGTCGATATTATTGGCCTAAATAGAATAATAACTGTAGCGAATTCGCGAAAGTAAATTTTAAGCAATTTTAAACCCTTTCCGGAACCGAAATTAAAAAAAATATTTTGAAATATTAAACCAATGAAATACCTTCCAAAATGTACAAATGCTGTCAATAAATTATAGTGGTAGCATTTGTGACAAGTCGCAATGGATTTTTTAATTGCGCAACTTGGCTTTTTTTGGGGGCGTGGCATTCACATTAGCCACGAACATGAGTTAATTATACCATAAAAATGTTTATTCAATTTATCAAAACAGCATGAAAACCAACAAGCGTCAGCTTGTCAAAAAGATACATCTACATTTAACCAGCGACTGCACTTTACCCCTCCCCATCCCTCCCTTCCCCTATTCACTTCATACTACCATGATTTGGCAATTTTCTTGTTTATGGGCCTCGCTTTGGGGATATGTTATGAGAACAAGTATTTGGCGTGTGGTCAAGTCGAAAAACAAATAGAGATTGTTGCGTGTGAGATACAAATATATAAACATATTTATATTTTAACTTAGTTTAAAATCTAATTTAACTAAGCGAAAATAACAATAAAAAAACATTTTTGAAAATCATTAATGCATTCGTCAGAGTTTTGCAGGCATGTTTGAGACAACACCTTGTTTAAAGATAAGATTTAAAAAATATATATTCGACATATATTAAAATTTAAAAAAATGTATCTGAATTAAGCAATCTAATTTGACACAGTTGAAAAATTGGATTTGAGAGTGAGCTGTTATTTTTAAAAAATATATTAAATTATACAACAATGTTTTACAAATAAACACTTTTTCCTTTTCATAAATTTTGTACACAAATATTGTGAATAAGTTTGTATATAAAAAGTATGGAAATTATATACATATTTATATATAGATATAAAGTCAAAAGACTGGCAAATTAATTTCACAACTTGTGGGACAGAGTGGGGAAGGGGAGAGGGTGGCAAGTTTGTGCGGCGTGTGATTGCAGAATTATGCCAAAAGGCCTCCGCATCGCGAGGCAGGCGTCGTGTCCTGTCCCATCCCGTACCGTCTCGTCCTGTCCTGACCTGTCGAGGGCACAAACAAGCGATGCCTACATCACACTTCAACACAATCCGGCAATTTCATCGAATACGCCAGGACGCAGACAAAGTAGCAGCCGAGTGGCCAGAGCAGGGTGGTGATGTGGCAAAGGAGGAAGGGGGGAAGGGGAACTAGAGGGGAGTGTAGCCAACCCCGTTGTTAACCCAAATGCATTTCACGTTACGGCCAGTTCAGAAATTTCTTCTTCTGTGCAGGCATGCATGTACTCAGTCTGCCTCCCTCTCTCTCTCTCTCTATGCATATACATTTTCTTTCTCTCTCTCTCACACACTTTGTGTGTGCTTGCGTCTGTTTTGTCTGCATATTGAAAATTTGCATGTTTAAGCATATCCTTGCCAACACTTTCCACGCCCCCCCCCCCCCACCACATCCTTGCCTGCCTTTGTATGTGTTTTGAGCAGTGGCGTAGAACTGAAAAAACCGCTCACAATATTTAAAGGGGGGTTTGGTTAAATTCTCAGTCAAATGTGGCATGAATTTCAGTGAAAATTAGAGAGAAAAATAATTAATTAAATAAAAATCAAGCAACAAAGAAAAAAAATACAAAATGTCGATATTCAAGTCTTTAATTTAAATTAAATTTTTTGTTATATATAATAAATAATTGAAATAAGGTAAAGAAAAGAATTCATCCTGCAAAAAAAAAATTGTATAGTTAATTTTTTAGCTGAGAACAAAAAGTATTTAGTTGTGTTAAAGAAAAATGTTCTCAACTTACATTTTTATATTTAACAATATATAAAAACTTTAATAGTCTGTTAAAAAAAATAGTCCCCAGTAAAACGAGGGAAGACTACGCCTCTGGCACTGGAAATCAAGTGCTGCGTGGGAAAGGGTGAAACGGTGTTTTAACATGCCGGAAGTGCGCTCAGTTTAAAGCTTATCGCTGCAATTGAAGTTGCCCAAGGATATGCGCTCCTTATTGGAGGCGAGTCGACACACAAAGTTGGTGGGTAAGGAGTGCGGGGGGAGGGGTGGGGAGGGGGCGTTTACAATGTGCATATATCAAATAAATAAAATATAATTTCAGTGCAAATTAGTTGCAATTTTGTGCACGGACGCCGCACGTTCAATGAACTCCGCAACAAACAACTGCAACGAATGTTTTTCGTGAATCTTTCGTGAGCGGTTCATTAACTTTTCGACACAACTGTCAAAGGTGCACAGATGAAGATAGCACTCTGAGATAGAGATAGAGATGGAGAGAGAAGTCTAAGGATGTGGGCTAACTGTTGATTGATCAGCAGTCGAGTGTATCTTTGACAAAAGTTTCATGATGCGAGCATTTTGGACTTGCTAATGACTATTAATAAATGACAACTGCATTAACTAAATGCAATGAAAAATGATTATTTCATGGCCGGAAAACGCACAAACACAGAGAGATGCAAAAGTATCTGACAGATACACAGACTGTCTCGTTGGTGTTGACACTTGAGAAATTTGTAGCTCATCTTTTGACTCACATATCTCGATCTCTGTCTTTCTCTGTGAAAAACGGGCAGCTGACTAAAAACTGCCAGACGACAACACGAGGAGCAGGCAAAGGGTGGCGAGGACAGCTACTAATTACAAACACAAATACACACACACAGACACACACACACAGACGCACACACACTTATTTTGGCGCACATGCAAACATTCAGAGTTGAAATGTATCTTATAGATACAGTTTGCCGGACAGCTGCTGCTGCTACTGCTGACTCCGTCTTGTGGGCGGTTGTTGTTGCTGCAGTTGTTGCTGCAGTTGTTGTTGCAGTCAGCTTTAATAGCCTTGCTTATTTTATTTTTTGGCAGTGCTTGTAATAAGACGTCAACGCTGTTTAAATCATTTTTGGCTTATGCAAATTTACATCTGTTCAGCATTTATTATGTGCAGCCATAGTTTAATTTATATTGCATGCAATTAAATTTATGCACTGCTTCAAGTTTTAATCTCTCGAGCGAATTGTTATGGTTCGTGCTTAAATTATAGACAATTATATACTTGGACAGACTTCAAGCTATCAATCAAAAATGCTCCAAATGCGCTGACGACTCTGTTGCAACTGAACTTAAAATAATTCATATAAAATTTACATTTATTTGTTTGAAATTGAGAAGCGTATTTTATGAATAATTATTTTTTTAAGTACTTTATTTATTTTATTTCATTAGTTCTTTATTTGTGGTGAACATAAATTATATTTTGAACTTACAAATTTATTTTTATATCAGTTCTTGTTCAAAGTCAAAATGCTGTATATAAAATACCTTAAAAAAAAACAATCTAAACTTTCCCAGTGAATTTAGTGTGAAAAAACATTTACGCATAAAAAACACATTTCCAGTAAATTATTAAGTCTATATGCAACCTAATTTCCCACCTAATATTTATTTTTGATGCCTTGACTTATATTTCATATTCTATATATTTTTTTTTAGCGTTTATTCGTAAATTTTCACACGCACGCTTCGATGAGCTGTCAACTGATTTTTATGGCAACAGGTACAACAAAATAACAACAACAAAATCAGAAAAAATATTATATTTAAAAATAAATAATTCTGCTGTTGGCGGAACATTTTTTTATGGTCTGTGAATTATGTGCGAGGCGAGGAATTTTTAATTTAATAAAAATATGTGCGCGCGAAATTCGAATAAAATTTAACGTTAATCAGGTGCGAAAATGAGCGTCTGGAAATAGATGAAAATGCAGAAAATGTGAGTCGCACGCTAGTGCGTGCTTTTCCTTGCCCATGAGGCCGCCAGTTGCGGCGAATATGAAATGAAAGGCGACAGGCAACAACAACAAGAAAACGCTAAAAATGAACTGAGCGACTAGTTTTGAGTGAGTTTTATTGTTGAGTTTGCCAAAGGCGGCCATTTTGGGCGACTCAAGCTCAGACGCCAAAAAGGAGAGAGAGAGAACGTCAGACAGAGAGAGAGAGAGAAAAAAGAGAGAGGGAGAGAGCGAGCAAAAGAGAGCGCACATTCCAGTGGGCATTCCAGGCTAAGAAGGCAAAAAGGGGAAATTTGTGAGCGCAAATTTGTGTGAGCAAATATGTGTGAGTGTGTGTGAGTGTGTGTGTGTGTGTGTGTGTGTGCTTTTGCTAAAGAGGCGAATGATTGAGGGCGTTGCTTGGCAAAAATGGCAGACAATGTTGAAAGCTTTAACTACAGCGCACGCATCAAGAATGAGTGTGTGTGTCAGTGTGTGTGTGTGTGTGTGTGTGTGTGTGTGGGAGAGTGAGTGAGAGAGCGAAAGGAGGCGAAAAACAAGATGGTAGTGCAAGGCGAGAACGAGGTTAGTTGATAGAAAAGGGGAGTGGAGGCGAGGTGAAGGCAGACAAGTTGCAACTTGTCCGTAGCTTGTTAACAATTGCAGCACTCAAATAAATTGAGAGAGCAACAGAAAAAAAGGAGTGAGAAGTGAGTGAGCCAAAAAATGGGCAGTGTGAGTCAGAGAAATTAGTTTGACTGAGCCAAACAAGAAGAAGAAGAATAACTTGCGGCAAACGCTGTTGGTTAGGGAGGGGGAGGAGGGGTATATGTAACAGTTTGGGCTGCTTGGCAATAAACTTAATTAAAAGTCGCACGAGACAAAAAAAAAATGAGACACACACAAAATGTGATTAAAAAGCCAAGCAGAAGCCAAGCAAGAAAAGAGTTTTTTGTTCTCGTTTTTTGTAAATGCACAGCGAGAAAAGGTAAGCGAATATAAAAATATTTAACCAAGTGAGAGAAATCTTATACTAGCAAATTAAAATATAAGACGAATCTTAAAAAACAGTTGACTTATTGGAAAATTAAAAAGTTTATTTCTTTATTTCATTTTTGATTTCAGTTTTCAGATCTTAATTGGCTGTGGTTTCTTGATGAAACTGATTTTATTATCAGTAAATGCGATTTATATATTTTTTTAGTAATTTTTTTTTTACTGTAAAGACAACGGCTGTTGCAACAACAATTACATGAGCAGGCAGAACTCTTTGTAGCTACTGTGCGGCACTTTCCAATGACGGTTTCGCATTGCTTGAGGCAAGAAATGCCGCCTTTCACTTGCAATTGTTTGTCACTCAACAGGGTTGTTCTGCCCTCTCCCTCTGCCTGTAGCTGTCGCTATCTGCCTCTCACTCTCACAGTTGGCTGCTGTTGTCGCTGCTGATTATTCACATCGATTGGCATTTGTGAAATTTCACGAATTGGCACTTTTTACCACTTGGGTGGTTTTCCTTTGCTTTCTGGCTGCCTTTTTTTATTTTTATGCGCGCAATCTAAATTTCTGCACACTTTGTTGCTGCTGCTTCTTTTAATGTTTGCTACAAGTTGTTGTTGTTGCCACATTCCCCAAATTGCATTGCAACCAATTGACAATTCGTTTCACACGTCAATGCTGCTTTTTGTGTGGTCGCTGATAAAAATACTATTCAACCAAACGAATAATTAAGTGTATAAAATAGACATTAGACAACACTGAGCAAAATTGGGTGTAGGTTCTTGACGTATAGCTCAATCTTAATTTTAAAAAATTAAGAGGAAAAATAAGTCCAACAAATATAAGAAATTGCTTTGACACGCTTTAAAATTGTAATTTAAAGAAGAAAATTATTACTAAAAGAATATTTTGATATTTTGAAAATACGTTAATATAAATTAATTATTAAAAGCGTCATTAATCATTAATAATATATTATACGAAAAAATTAGTTTTGAAGCAAATTAAAATAGCTAAGAATGTAACAGAAGAATATTAAATATCTGACAAATTTAGTTTTAATAATTTTTTAAGCACATTCTAAAACTTGACCAGCCGCAGTTCAGTTGATCTCCAAATGCACCTTTCGAAAACAAGTGGAAAATTCAAATGTCTACATTTTTGATGACTTTTCAATTCATTTGGGGGCAGCCAAACAGACAACACCTGCCACTGACCGCATCTTCCCAACCCTAACCCTCAACCTGCTCCTCTCCCTCATAGGGTCACCTCCTGCAGTTTTTCCGGCTAAGCAGAGGCGCAGACTGTTGTCGGTCAGTGTTGAATGTGATGTAGGCCGCAGGCAGTTGGATTAGGCCATTAAAGATACAAAATATTATAGTTCGGTTTTACGTTTAATTAATTACAAATATTTGTTTAAAATGCGCGCGAGCGATGCGAAAACGACAAATTGATTAATTGATAAGTGAATGCAGCTCCTTCAAAATTTATGTGCATTTTCGTGAACTCTTAAAATAAATGTAGAAATAGACAAAAAATACACCTGTTCCAAGACAAGGTGCTTTAAACAGTTGTTTGTTGACTATAAATAGCGAGGCACACAACAAAATTGATTAATCGCGCAAAATTAGACGCAAAACTTTAAAAATTACACAAATAACCCAAATAAATTATTATTTATGTGAAAATGTGACACACAACGAGAAATACATACATATTTAGATGTACATATGTCTTTATATCGAATTTCCTTTCAAATGCGCACATTTTAATGATGAAAATCGTTTTTCATTTCGTCCCATTTATTTCGAGTGGCGTCACAAGTTTTGCGCACGAGAAACTCGAGAGACGGATTCAAAATTGATTTGGTTTTTTGGGAGGGTGTGTGAGGCCACACACAGTGCCTGCCAAAATTAAATGCCCCGCACACAAAAGAGAGCGGCGAGCAGCGAACAAGGACAAGAAAAACATAACAAGATACAAATGTATCTTGTGTGCACAATGAAATTTGAATGCTCTTGCAAACAGTCAAAGAAGATATATTGAAGATAATTATTTGGTTAGGATATGTTGAGGTTCATTTGCTTAGTAAGATAGGTATAGTTTGAATAAATAAATAATAAGTAAGAAATAAAAAGTATCTTAGACGGATATAAAATCCTCTGTAGACCTAAAAACAACTTCTAAGAATCGACAGACATTTGCTTTGAAAGCTATATATATAACTATAAAGCTGATAAAATGTTGGATGTCGATGATTTTCTGCACAAAAATTAAGAGCATAAAAAAAGTGGTTAGGATAAATTTACAAACAAAGAAGTTTTTATACAAAAACTCACATAATGCACTCTGCAATCGTTAAAAATCAAAATAATAAATAAATTCAGTTGGTTGCCCCAAGTGTCCTAACCTGAAGCTATAGCTAATATTGCCGACCTGCTCTACATCAAGGATTTATATGCAGTTGCGACGCTAATGAGCGTAACGAAATTTATGACACTCCAGCAACAACAACAACAACAGCATTTGCTTCCCGTTGTTGTTGTTTGTGTTGCTTGCAGCATAATTCTCACACTTCGACAGGCCGCAAACGAAGAAAGACACAACAAAAATGTATCCATATATAAATTGAATGCTACCGCATTTTGCGTACCCAATTTTCAATATATCCTCTCTGCCCCTCCCCCACCATCATCCCCCAACAATGCTGCCCCGCTGCCAGCAACACATTGAAATGTCAAATTTAGTTGACAATTCATAAATTATTGCTACTGGGCGCTTAAATGGCGCCACTCTAGAGGGGAGAGTGCACGAGGAGGGGCAGAAACACACACAAACTCACACTCGCACACACACACACACAATTTCATATTGTCATTAATTTTAAATAATTATGAGGCAAGTCAGCCGCAAATCACAACAATGCCCCAAACTGGGTGGGCCATGTGTGATGAGAAGATACACAGAAAAAAACAAAGGACCAAAACTCAATTTTTAAAAAATATAAAATTACAGTTATTGTATAGAAACAAATTGTAATTTTGAATAAAAACGTATTTCATTCCTTGAGAGATAAATTTTGAAATTAATAATTTTAAACTGAACTTAACTTAGAAACTCATATCCTGAATGTATAAAAGTGACTGAGAATAAGAATATTTTGAAAAACATACTTAAAATAATGTTGTTTATTTTATTATAAACAAACTCAAACTGTGAAAACATGATTTGCTTAAAATTTTACTTTTTATACGTTTCTGTACTTTAAGAATATTTTTTCCTGATCTCCTCTTCTAAGTCTAATCTGAAATAATTTGCTTTAATTGTAAATTGTTCTCAGTGTAGGCAAAAAGCGTTTTTAATAAGAGTGGGAGTAGGTTGAGAACTAGACTAGTCTCGACTCTTAATTAACTGCCTGTCTGCCTGCCTGCTCCCATATATCCTGCTACTACAAATTGTTCACACTTCAACGTTTTTGATGTGTCTGCTTGCCCCATCCCCATCTCAAGCTCCATCCCTCATCCAACATCCCTCATCCTCCTCTATCACTTCCTGGCCTCACGTGTGTCGCTCTTAATTCTTAAAAAATCAGCCCCACAGTTTGCTCCAAGTTTGGGCATCTAATTGACATGTTCGTGACACATGTTGTTCCAAAACAGCTCCTGGGCAGACAGGACAGACAGACTGACAGAGTGACAGAGAGAGAGAGAGAGAGGTGGTGGAGGAGGGGGGAGTGGCACCGACTGATATTCGGTTGAGACCTCACACAACACGCGCCTCCAGCGCAAATGTCAGCGATATGCGAGTCGATGATATATGATTAGGAAGTCTCGCTTCTTTAGCTGGAATACAAGTAAACCAACTATATATATACACACATATATATATATATATATATATATATATATATATACTCGTATATAAATTGAAATGTTGTGACATTGAACCCAGAATGTCAACGGTGTCAAGTTCTCTCCATGAGAAAGATGAAATATTTAAGTTTTGTTTGCTGTAATAAGTACTTTTATGATTGATTTTGGACTTCAATTGGAATTCAATTCAGTGTAGTTCACAAATGTACATTATTGTGGCAAATTATATGTCTATTAAAATATAGCAACTTTATCACATTTTTTGCTGTTAAAAAAAAGTAATCAAACTTCTTAATAGTTTTCCATTACATAAAAGTCACTGATAATTTAATTAAACTTACAAATTTATTAAAGATACATTTGAAATAATTTATTTTTTAATTGGTATTGTTAATATTTGTTTTGATTTAATAAAGTAAAAGCTGTATTTAATAAAGATTATTCAGATTGATAGTTATTTTTCTTCCTTTCCGATTAATTGATTCTCTAATCAGAAACTATTTAAACGTGTTCCTAACATTAAATTTAAAGTCAGCTTACCACTTAAAGTTTTACTTAATTTAGATTACATCGAAATTGAAACAATGTAATTTTTATTTGGAGCAACATTTCATCATTTGTCACTTTCTTATTTTTAATGCAGCTGCCCAGCAAAAGTGCAACGTTAACCAACACTTTGAACCCACTCTGCGCTTAGTCTTGCTACTAAACCCCATAATCTCTGTCTCCGTCTCCCTCTCTCTCTCTCTCTCTCTCTATCCTCGGTCTCTATTTCCGCATCTAACTCCATCTTCAGTGGCTAATCCACAAAATCTCCGCTTTTCATAGGCCATTAAAATTAACTAGCTTCGTTGAGCTGGTAACTCAGGCAAGGCATGAGGGAGTGGAGTGTTGTGGAAGGGGGAGGGGGAGGGGGGTGGCTAGTTTGTTATTCAATTGAATCCACATTTTCTACGCACAATGCACAAATCCGATTCGAATTTGTAAAAAGGCAACGACAACAGCAACGAGAATAAAGCCAAAGCCAAAGCCAAATCCGGGCATGGCGATAATCGCTATTCAACAACAACAAATTCAACAACAACAACAACAACAACAACATTTACAAGATGCAGCATAGAAATAACAACCGGAATAACAACAACATTAGCCAACAACAACAAATGTCCGCCTGACACCAGAGCAGCGACACCGCCCACGTGCCAAACACGCCCACCCACTCACCAACACACACACGTGTCAAGCGACTGTCCGTTTGCCCCTCTCTCTCTATCTCAGTATCTATCTGTCCCTCTCTCTCACTGACTGCTACAAATTGCGTTACAAGGCTGAGCTTGAAGTGCAGAGCTGGGCAGGGCAGGGAGGGGGGCTTACACAGCGAGAAATTATTATTTAAGTTTGAAAGGTTATGTAAAACAAAACAAAAATCGAATTTATATTTTGTATAAAGAAATCAGCGAACAAATTCGAAACAATTTACGAAAGAGAGAAAGACAGAAACAGAAAAGGAAAAAGGAAGAGAGGAACAAAGAGAGACAGAGAGAGAAGTTAGAATGAAAAAGATTAATTTCTATCTATAGCACTAAAAACTCAATTATTATATTATTACTTATGTGCTAAAAATTAATAAAAGTAAAAACAATTGTTTAAAAATCACACTTTTTTTTCCAATGTAAATATTACTTTTAAGCAGAACAATTTTAAATGAATGGTGAGTATTTCTTAAGCATAGTTTAACACTCAAAATAAAATAAATAAGCATAAAATACTAAAGAAAACCTCTTTTCTTAATTATTTAATTTTAAGTATTTTAAATATTAAAATAACATAATTATATCACTAGTAAATTGCTCGCTGTGTAGCTACAAATTTGTAAAAACACCCAATCGCGCCACCTCCTGCCTTCCCCCTCCCACTATTCACTTCCCAAACCCCATTCCCCTGCCGTGCAGTCAAAAAGTAAGCATCGTCGTCGGGGCTCGTGTAACTTTCAGCATAATGACCCGGACACGTGGCTGTCTAATGTGACCAGCCGCCGCACATAGATAGAAAGTGTCGAGTGTGGCCAGCGGGGTGGACTGGGCTGGACTGGGTTGGAGCAGGTAACGCTTCTATTGTTTTTACCAGCATTTTTATGTTAAAATCTGAAACGAGGGGTGGTTGGAGGGGGAGGAGTGGCTACAATTTTATGTGCCAATCAGCCTCGTTTTTAATACACTTTATTGCAATTTGGGACTTGGAGGCAGTGTCGCAATTAAATGCGTGCCAAATCGAGAGCCTAATTGAAATTGCACTTGATTGTTTAATTAAATTGAAAACACTTTCGAGATTTTGCGTTAATTGCTTTTCAATTCAATGAGTTTTTCGCAAGCAGCTAATTAAAGAGAATTTTACGAGACTTGTACAACACTTCAAGAAACCTTTGATGGAATTTTGCCAAACTGTTTCCAACACTAGATTTCAATTAAGCAATTTTTGGTGATCACCTTCCGCGCAGCTGTGTGGAACAGCTCTATTAGTAGACCCAAAATTGATCAGTTGTCACTGATATGAGCAGGAACAGGCCGATAAGAGAGGGTCAACAAGTAGAGCAATCCATCAATCAAACATTTCTCTATTTGATGTCAAATTTGAGGTACTAGTTTGTAGTTCTTTTGTTTTTTGTATTTGTGGTAACTACTAGATACGAATCTGTCTAGGGTCTGGCCAAATAGTTAATTTATTTATAATTGCCGACAGACAGCCGGAATTGCTCAGCTCAACTCGGCTCAACTTGGCTCGGATAATGACTTGTAATACTATAATTTCTGCTAATGAACATTATTCTTAGCGCTCTGGAAGATGTGTAAGCGTTACGCTGGCGATAAGAACTCGTCCATTTCAATTACCCGGCGAGGAGAATACTTCAGGTCAGGCAACTGTTTGATGCCTGTCGATATTAACGCGCAATAAATTAGCACAAGCAACCACAGCGGCGAGGTGAGATGAAACTCCGCCTACCCCACCCCACCACCTGCTCCTCCCTATCCCCCACAAAGCCCGACGACCCCCTTTTTAAAAGAGTTACCAGAGTGTTGAGGAACCTGTGTCTGGAGAGACATTAGCATGCAGTGCGGTCCCCCGATACGATCCAGAATGCGATCAGTTGCTATCGGATGCGATGCGCATAATCTTCTCCAGCTCTTTCGACGGTTAATTTCAGTTTGAGATAATTATAGAGCGGCTAACAGCAAAGGAGAAACCCAGACCCCGAATCGCTCGCCGGTTCGCCAAATGTTCGCGACAAAGGGCACAAGACGAGGGGAGGGCGACAAGAGGGTGTATCGGGGGAGAGGGGGGGAGGAGTCACTTGCACGCGCTCGAATTTATTATTAGGCCTAAAAACCCCAGCTCGCCGCACGTTGCCCTGCCCCTAGATGTGGCAACAATCAAGTTGATGCTTCTGCAACTTCTTCGACTGCTGCTGCTGCTGCTGTCGCGGATCAGAACAGGGCGTTGAGTGTAGTAAGTGATAGTGGGCAGCATCAAACAGCAGCAGCAGCAGCAGCAGCAGCAGCTGCGGCAGCAAGAGGCAAAAGAAGCAGTCGAAGAAGCAACCTCTGTGGATGGCAAAGGCATCTGCAACAGCAACAGCAAAACCACGCTGCATAATTATGCCCTAACATTATACAGGGTATATTAAGTTTTCAATTCAATTTGAAGTTATTCGAGCAAAGCATAACTTAAAATATAAATCAAAAAAATATTTATAAATAATCTACAATCTATAATAATATATAACTTATAGTAAAGATAACCATAATGATTTCTAATCACATTTTGTGGATATATTTTATTTTATGTAATATTTTTATATATTTAAAAATTATAAATCAGAATCAAATAAAATATCTAATTGTCATTTTAGAGAGCATTAGTCAAGTGTCATTCAAATTGGTGGCCAACTGACGTATTCTTTCATAATTTTAATAGTTATATTATTTTCAGCATTCCAAAAGATGCAACTTGTGAAGGTGGGCGGGGGAAGGGGCAGGGAAAGGGGGCAGTGAGGTGGAGTGGAGCGGAGTGGAGTGAAGTGTTTGCCGCAAAACCAAAGCGAAATGCCGACAAATATCAAAGTCATATACAGCCACGCCCATCAATGGCATGTTGATCTTCATCAAGATCGCTTGACAGAGAGGGAGGGGAAGGGGGACAAGGAGAAGAGGAAGAGAATTGCTGCTGGTGCTGCTGCTACGGCGGCGGCGGCTGCTGCTGCTGCTGCTGGCTCCACAAGTTCTTTGGGGGCTGCCCTCCATGGAAGCTAATCAACAATTTTCTCACCTCTTTTTCGTGAGCAGCCACAAAAAAAAAACAAAAAATATACAAAAAACGAAGAAGAAGAAACCAAAAAGCAGAAAAAAGCAAAAAATGAAAGAAACAAAACTAAAAATTGTTTGCGGTAGGCGTTTGTCCGACTGAATGTTCTGTCGGCATCGAGCCGGATTCACAACGCCCTCAGCCGCATTTTGCTAGCCTTTGTTTTAAGCCGCATTTTTGTTTCCTTCTCGCTCGCACTTTTTGTTGTTCTCTTTCTTGGTGTCTTTGATAATAAGTGGCATGAGAGAGTATCAAGAACTAAACCTGTTGCACACAAATCGGTTTAATCGATTTTAAATCGTTGCTCACGTTGATTTTTTTGGTTGTTTTTTCTTTTCATTTTTGTGCTGGGACTTCCAGCCAAGATTAATCTGCTGTTAACTGTTAGAAGTTCGTTAGAGCCGTGGCCTTTTAAATTTGGAATATGCCCAACTGCATTTTGCATTTTGCATTTGTCGCGTTCCGAAAATCGCGTGAATTATGGCGCTCGTATTATTGCGGTTTGCCCGGACATATTGTTGTCCATTTAAATCAATACGAATATATGGCATCGTTAATGGAAATTTATACGCGCAGTTACTTGCCACACCAGCGACCGAACACCAGGTACCACAACCAGACCACACAGCAGACCTTGCAACAGCATTCAACGTACAACGTTCAACGTAGCAAGCAAATAAAACTTGCTGAATATTTGCACAGCCAGTTGCTAAATTGATGGACAACCCACCGGGCAGAGACACCAGCCAAAAGCACACACACACTGCCCCCTCTCTGCCCCTGTCCCTGCCCCTGCCCCTTTCTAGCCACATCTCTATAGGCACATTGTATGGCTGCTGTATTTATTTATAGCATCGCTTGCTGTGCTGATTTTTCAAATACTCCACTAACTGACAAACGCCTCGAGCTTGCCAAAGGGGGGAGGGAGGAGGTAAGGCGAGGGGGGTTACTTAGCAGGTAGCAGACTCCAGTCACAAATCCCATTCCCATTCCCCAACCCAAACACAGTCACAAGTTTGCAGCAGCACATGTAAAGCTTAAAAAATTACGTTTTCTCAATAAGTTTTGATAAAAATCAACATCATTTGTGCGTCGGCCCAGTTGGGGGGAATTCCAATATGGTAGCAACCGAGACAGAAATAAAAAAATGTTTTTTAAAAAACAGCAGCACTGGACAATACTTATGTGTGTGTGTGAGTGTGAGTGTGTGTCTGTCTGTCTGGACTGGGAGATGGATTCGATTCGAAGTGAATGCGGAATGAGCTACTTAAGCAAAAACTCAACTGAAGAATCCACGGCAATAGAACTTTAAGTAAATCATTTGCATATCAAAATTGCATTGATTTAAGAAAAGCTTAAATTTATAAAAAAAAAAAACAGTACTTTAAATTTATAAATCATAGCTTGAAAGATAACTAGCAACAAATGAGAATAAATAAGTAAGAAGTAGTTACTTTTAAAGATTGGACGATACTCTTTTGATGAGATTATAATTTTTAAAATTAATATTATATTATTCATTTTATTATTATTATAATATTTTGTGTAATCCAAAAGAATTTTTAAACACAGCAACTTGTGAAATTCTTCAATTCGTGTGTCGAATGATTTAAAATATTTTCATTAATATCAAAACTCAAAATGTTCCTTCGACTTTTTTATTGTAATTTTCTCATATTTTAAATGTTTTAAGAAAATATTTATTCAAATTAATTTTTTTTTTATTTCAACACACTTCACAACACTTAAATTCGAAGCAACAAATCTTATTTATCTTTATCAAATTAATTTCTTTGCACGACTTTGCAACTTTTGCTTAGCCACAAACTATTTACATGCCACACATGCTTTCAAGTAGCGCATTCAGGGGACCGTTGCTCATTAGGCTACCCGTACGCCCCTTGTGGGATCCAGAAGAAAAAAAAAAAAAAAAAAACCAGTTAAAAGCGCTCATGAGCAGCTCCTCCTCGGCTGGTTGCTGTTGTCAGCTTAAGCTAAGCAGTGTTCTTCACAGACTAACTGACTGACTGGCTGTCTGATGCCCACCACATCCAGCGGTGCTGCTGATCCACCTCAACCACATTTACAGGCACAGGCAGAGGCACAGACAGAGGCACACATCCACATCCACATCCCCAACCACATCCCCAACCACATCCACATCCACATCCACAGAGCTTACAATTCATATTTGAGATCCGATGCTCTCATGTCTTACGCTCGTCATTTGCGCGATTTTTAAGCTGATGATCAGCGACAAACGATCTTTCACTCGCCTCATGATGGATTCATACCACCAACAAATTTGCCACTGATGAATGGATTGCTGTCTGCTTATATTTCTCTCTTTCTCTATCTCTCTCTCTCTCTCTCTCCCTCTCTCTCTCTCTCTCTCTCTGTGTGTGTGTGTGTAGCTGTCTCTTGTCATTCTGAGAGCTGTGCGCAGTCAGCCGATAAACGACAACATTGGGTGCAGAGATTCTGTTCAGCTTCTGGAAAGCGTAGCAAGTTGTGGCAGACACGAGACAGTCGCAGTTTCCTACACCACAGAGCCTTGACTTACCCACTGTGTGTGTGTTTTTCAATGTGTGTGTGTGTGTCTGTTTGTGTGTGTAATATAGTGTAACAAATTGAACGGGCATTTGTAGCGACAACCCAACAAGCCTTCAGATTAGCTCGAGATCAAACATAAAGATTGTCTTTGGTCGTATTAACGAGACTAAGACCAGCTGAGCCCGGCTTAGAATTGTCTACGAAATTCTTAGGGGTGGTCGAACTTACAACAAGCAACTAGTTAATGTTGCTATACATTGAAGGATATCATTATTGTTGATATCTAACATATTAATCATACACTAGTTAGATTCGGATACAGATGGATGAAGAAAATTACGTTTTTGGATTGATTGATGCTCAAAAAGAGTTCATTCAAAAAGTTATCCACAGCCATCACTTTGTCAGATCTGATCAGGACTTCAAAAATCAGTGCTTCTTTATCATTTCTTAACCTCTATAAAAAATACTACACTTACAGTTGAAAACTAGATTTTAACCAGATTTGTATGTTTAAATTATACACACAAATATCAAATCTTGTGAAATCACTTTCTCAATCATGGTCAATCATGGTCAATCATGGCTTGACGACTGCATAAATGCTATATTTAAAGTAGAAAACGCGATTCCGACTCGAAGTATTTTAAATATATACAGTAAAAGTGCGGATGGGTCAAAACTTTCCAGAGCCATAACGAACAATGTATAAAATTACCACTTCAAAATCAATAAAGGCAATTTATATATGGGCTTATTGCTGGCCACCCACAGCTGACAATGGTCATCAATTTGTGGCAGCACTTTGACACTTTCCACAGACGTTTCTTTTGATATGCAAAGTGGCCAAAAGCTGCACAAAGCAAAAGTGCCGCCAATACAATTGTCAATTTGATAAATAGTACTAATGCTCAGCCCCCTCTGCGCTGTCTGTCACAAATAACATTCACAATCACATTCACAATCACTCGATATTGAAATAGGTAAATTACCAGTTACAACAACAACAACAACAACAACAAAGGGCATAGGGAACAAATATAATACTGTCAGAGGCTAATGTCGGAACAGCAGACATCAGAGGAGAAAACCGACGAGGCAAATCGCATTTAATCGCCACTTTTGTCAAACGCGTCAATCACAATTTTGATGTCTCGTAGCCGAAGTCAGTCACCACGCCCACCACGCCTACCGCCCCCCCGCCCATCACAAGCATTTCTAATCGAACGCTCCGGGCTATGTTACAACTGTGCGCACAGTGGTATAATTTTATTAGCTTTGTGGAGTATGGTACAATATATTTAGAATAAATAAAAAATAAATATTTAGAATATAAATCAGAATAATTTTGAAAACCTGTTCAGTTTTAATTATGTTTATAAGCTTGCAATTTGGAGTAATTACTTTTGGCAATTTTGAATTATAGTTTGAGCCAAATTCATGAATTTTAGAGACTATAGAAAATCTCTGAAAGATTAAAGTTATTAACTTATTTACTAAAAATTAAGCTATGTGTTAAGTATATAATATATATATTTTAAATTATGCTTTATATTATTAATATTGTATATAGCAAATTCAAAAATAATTTTTATCACATTCATACTTATTTAATTTATCGATACAATTTAAATAAATAAGAAACGCAATGATTTGGATAAAATGTTAAGAGATTATGTTCCTAACATTAATGGAAAGATTCTTTAAGAAAAGAGTGATAATTTCTGATCCAGTATTTTAAGTAAAAAGCAATTAGTAGAATTTCTAGAACAGTTTACCTTATTCAATCTGGTCTAAAAATTCTGCTTTAAATTTCATTCATTATTATTGTTCCTGTTGCACTTATTTATTCCCGATTTTGCGTCAATGTGCTGCGCTTGGGGCGTCACAGGATCAAAACCAGAACCAACAGTGAAAAAAATTAGTAACGTTTCGAATTACAAACGCAGCGCAGGTCAACTGTGCTCCGTCTCGCTCTTTCTCAATCTCTCTCTCTCTCTGTCTCTCTCTCTCTCTCTCTCTAAGTGCCGCATAGTTGGTGTTGGCGTGTAAAAAGCGCCGCTCGTTGACGTGTCAGAATTTTCATATGCATGTCAAGTGTCAAACGCTGAAAATCACTCCATAAATGGGCAGTGCACAGCACAACTCCAACCTACCATTAGCTACACACACCCCCACCCCTCATCCCCCCCCCCCCCCCCCCTCCCTTCACGCACACACCTACAAAGCGCTGATTAGAGCAACTGTTGTTGATTTCGTTTGATACGTCGCCTGTCATGTCAGTTTTGACAGTTTGTTTGTTAGCCAAACCAAAAAAAAAATACAAAACCCGAAAAAAAACTATAGCGAGATGACGTCTGATGCTGGTGCGGGAAACAGGGGTTGGGGGTTGTTTTGAGGTTGGGGTTGAGTCTCTCTCTATGCTGGTAGTGGACTTGACTTAACTTCAATTAGATGAATTGAGATTTCCCTCTCCCTCTCTCTCTCTCTCTCTCTCTGTCTCTCTCTCACTCAGAGAGGTAGGGAGTCTAGGGGCCGTTACGGCATCATAATTGCCGTTAGATTAGCTGTCATGTTTTAGCGCGCTTTTGTTTTGTTTTCGCTTCTGCTTTCTTCTCCCCATGCTGAAAAAATGACACATTTTTGCTTGCAATTTGATGTGACTTTGATGTGTCAGCCCGTTAAATGAGCAAATATGACAGGGCAGAGCAGAGAGGAAGAGCTGAGGGGAGTGGAGGGGAGGGGGCTTGTTTTTGTGGTTTCACTTTTGTATTATTTGTTGTGCACCCTTAGCCCGAGGGTTGGCTGATTGTGGCATTGTGGCATTGTGTCATACGTCATTCGTTTCTCGTTTTGGCTTTGCGACTTTCTCAGGATTTGTCAGTTGCTGAGCTTGATTTGATTTGATTTTGATTTGGATGTGGAATGCTGCATTTTGTATATTGTATGTTGTGGGCCAACCTTGAAGGCCAAGTTAATTGCAGTTGCTGTCGCATTTCTTTCTTCAAAGAAAATTAGCTGACTTTGTTGAACTGTTTGCACTGAGGTTAGTTTGGCTTTAAGAAACGGTGCAACGATGCATGCAGCTGAGAGAATCAGTAGGTCAATTACAAAATTTTAAACTATGGGAAGTTGAAAATTGTTAGGCATTGTTAGGGTCGTAGTTTAAATCTACCATTTTATATGTATTACAGATTTAAGCTGGTCGCATTCTCAGAGGATCATTTCACACTTTGTATATAATTTCTCATATTTTTAATACCATTTTCTTCACAATTTTCCTACAACAACTTAACAACTCAATATAATTCCGTCTAACCATTTTCAACAGTTTAACTGCAGAGAACTAATCCAGCCTAAATCAATAATTCAGCTACTCGTTTAGTTGCCACAATTCCAATTCAACGGGGGAGAGGAGGAGCGGGGGCAACTCACACACATTTAAAGCATATTAGATAACTTGTGCCCCGAGACATGGGGAATAAAAGCGGAAAATTTCGATTTCATGGCGATAATCATGAATCGTGATTTATTTAGCGGAACAATTTGTCAGTGTGGTGGTGGCCTCTGTTCAACGCTCGGCATCAGTTCTGATTTTCAGATAGCCACCGGCCACAACCCACCAAAAGAAAGGGAGTACATATATACATATATACATATATATATATATATATACAGATATATATATATATATATATAAGCAAAGGGGTGGCTACCATTGCTGCTGTTGACTTGTGAGTGCTTTGCACCCAGGATACAAACACGACTGCGGATGTGGCAGAGGATACTCGACACGTTTTTCGTGCTGCACAAATTCGCGCAACTATTTGGGAAAATACGGCAGCATATAATGTTGTTATCTATGGTCTCATTATCATCAACACACACACACACACATAGAGACAGAGCGAGGGTGGTGTGCACACCCTCTGCCAAAACCGTATGCAGTCAAGTTGAAAATTAATTTTGTCACAGTTGCGCATCGTCGGATAGTGTCATTATGATATCGATAACCGACAAAGCGACCACGCTGCTACTGATGCTACTGATGCTACTGATGATGCTACTGAAGCTACTGATGATGATGATGGCGATACGTAATAATGATAATGGTGATTAGCCGCCGCCTGGCGTTGCCAATTGCTAAGCATACGCCGTTGATAATGTCCCGGAGTCGTCGCTAAATTGAAAAGTTTCCCAGTCGCGTGATTCCGTTTTTTTTTTTTTTTTTTGGCATTCGCTTTTTAAGCGATTCGTTGCGGCCACAAATTTGTTTGGCATTTCACAGTGCATCATGCAGTGGGGTAGGACGCCAATTGTGGCAGCTAGTTTTAGCTTCTTCTTTTTTGCTACTTTGCTGGTAGGCATACGTGGGAATGTGTAAATTAATTTAAATTAAATTTTCATTTTATTAGCTGTGCAAATTGGTGCACGCTCTGCTTTAAAGCTGAACGGCTAACGGTATTAAGTGGGCGTTTAGGGGCGTGAGAAAGCGTTTCAAGGGTAGAACTAGGATGGAATGAAGGATAAAAAAAGGAGCTGAGATTTTGAGATATTTTTGAAAGTTAACTATATGTATCTATAAACAATTTTTAAAAGAAAATTATGAGTAATCCAAATTTGAGTAAAAGCATATTTAACAATTATATTCATCTAAATAAAATAAAACGTTTATTAAATTAAACTATAACAAATATTTAGAATGCTAAGCTTATTTTTGTCTATGAACAGAACACCAAGTATTATATAAATATTTATGAAAATAAGTTAAGTCCGTCTTATTAAATGATATTATTCAGTAAGATTAGAAAATGGTAAGAATAATATGTCAATGTTAAATGAAGTTGATTTTAAGGTCGATTCGTTAAATGTCTTATAACATTTCAAAAAGGTGAATCAATGTTGCCAGTAAAGGTTATATATATATAAATATTTAAGTTAATAGCAACATTTTCATTTTCCATAAGTCAATTTATGCGCTGTTCAATGGAGAAGTAAAGCTGAAACTAAAACTCAGAACTAAACTCTAATATAAATAATATTAATAATAGTTAAATTGCTTATAATAATATTATTAATAATAAATAATAAATTTAATACAACTCCTTCTAAATACGTCTTTTTTTAAAGGTCGAATGCAACTCAGATTCGAGCAAATACCTATTTACATATCTGTTGCCACAATTCACTACAGCAACAACAACAACAACGCATATTTAAGTACACTGAGAGCAAAGTAACCCATCAACAAGTCAAGCTGAAAATCAAAATCCAAAAAGTCGCCCAAAAGTCGAGCGGCATCTTTAGAAGATAGAAGGTGAGAGAACAAGAAAGATAGAGAGGGAGAGCGATAGAGAGAGAGAGAGAGAGACGAAAAGAGAGCTAAGAACTACTTGACACTTTGAACTAATCGCATCTAATTTGACAGATTTACATAGGGATTAGGCCAGGCAAACGAGAGTGCGACAGAGAGAGGGAGAGGGGGAGGGAGAGGGAGAAGAGGTCAACGCTAAGAGGCATTGGTGGTACTAAGTACATATTGATGACTTGACACTGACTGACTGTCAAATGTCAGTCAAGAAAACAGACGAGAAATCGACGCCGATACGAAAAGTGAAGGATTAAAGAGACGAGGCAAATTGGTAAGACGAGTAGACGAAGAGGAAGAAGAGCAAGGCAAGAAAGACCCTCAAAACTGACTGCGTTGACAGTGGGTGGATATGGAGAGGGGGATGGGAGCGGATGGGGGGGATTTGATTTAGAGTTTAGTGTACAAGTGGGCGTTCGACCCGAAGCGTAATTCACACTTTTGTCACGGCCAGTTGGTCAGAACTGAACTGAGAATGCTGCTGACTGCTGACTGCTGATGGAACGGATATTGATGACACAATGTTGCACATTAAGTCATTCAATTCGAAAACGTTGCACAGCTGTGACGATTTTTAGCACCCATCAGCAGCACCAGCAACAACAACAACAAATCAACGACACATCAAGCGCGAAAAAAGGGTTGGGCTCAATGCGTTATGTTCGTATATCCAATTAGAGATGGGACCCTAAAAGTCGTGCAGAAGGCCTTAAATTATATACAATATATAATAATCGAGTTTCCAGAAGAACTTTTGTTTTAAGTGTATCTTTTCATCTTATCCAAATAAGTATTCAATAAACACTTATAGGAGTTGCGGGAGATTTAACTTAAATTCTTTAGATTATTATAATTTAAACCTATTTATTCAGTTTAACTGCAGATAAAATATAAACTATGCAATAGCTAATTTCAATGAAGAAATCCATCGATTCATTTTTGTTAACTCCAATGTTAAAATATGTTACTTATTTAAAGTTTAGAAGAATTACTTAAGAAGATTCAAGTAATCAAGCAAATATGCCCTTATCAATCTTGAATATAACCGTAGATAATTTTAATCTAGTATAATTGCTTAAGTATTCTTACATAGCATAGATTTATAATAATGCATATATTTAATAAAAAAAAAATAAAATAAAATAAATAATAATAAAAATATAGTTTTGATAATTCGTTTCTAAATTACCTAAAGACTTTATTGGGTTTCTTTATGCCTCTTTCATAGAGCAGAAATAGTATAATTTATAAAATCTAATCGATTACTTATAGTCACTCCCACATCCGATGATTTCCTTATATTATTTCATTATCATAACAATTTTCGTGCCTCATAAATCAATACTAGTCACATCTCTAGTTTTGTTCTCTGTCAGAGTTTGGGGTGTTTGGGAAGGGGAACAAGCCGGCGACTTCATTACTCTGCGTCATTAGGCACTCAAATTGTTCCTGGCCCATAGAGTTCGGCTCAACTCTTTCTGGGACTGGGTATTCTCAATTCAATATGTTTGTCCCGTCAGTTGGGAAAAAGTTATTGAAACGGTTGCGCTTCAATGCTAAACGGAAGTGCTCGTCTCCAGTTCCATTCTAAATAGATGTATCTATGGGCATAAGGTGCGTCCAATATAGAGTGACAAAAGGTCGCGCTTGGTCAGCTTCTCAGTTAGTCAGTCACTCAGTCAGTCAGTCAGTCAGTCAATCAGTCAATCAGTCAATCGTTTGCACCCATCGAACAGTGCGCTAATATTGTCGAGTTAACTGGCGCTGTATTTTATCGTTGTTACGGCTGTTATTATTATTCTTACACGATTGTCGCTGGTTTTGGTTGTTGTTGTTGTTGGTTGTTGTTGTTGTTGTTGGTTGTTGTTGTTGGTTTGTAATTTGCTTTTAATTTTTATGACTCTTGCACCCTTTTTTTTTGTCTTGTGGCAACTGCTCAACTTAACTGTCGGTGCGCTGTTGCCATCAACGCTCCCAAAGCTGAGCGTCGCAAATTAACAGCGTTAATGATCGATTTTATAGCAATCGATAGATACTTTTTTTTCTGTGTATTTGTATTTGTGTTTGTGTATTGAGTCTCGAGTCTCGACATTCGTCAGTTGGTTAAAGTTGTTAAAGGGTGCGAGTGTTTGTTTTCGACATTTATGGGCCTTTCTTCAGATGATTTATTGATATAGCTTCATATCTATATTGTTATAGGTATAGAGTAATACGAGTCAAGCTTTCATGAATATGTTTTCTTAATTCTTAATGAAAACAATATTTTATAATTAATAATTTAAATAACAAATAGACGACATTAAATAATTACACAGAAGTCATGACGAATTCTATTCGCTTTTAAAGCGCCTACAATTTAATGTTTTTTACTATTCAAGTTTTTTCTTTACTTATTTAAATAAAAATATCGTAAACGTTAAGTACCCAATTGTTAAGTTGATTAATATGCTTAATGAAGGAGGCAACATTTGTTGCAAATTAATTGCTTATTAGTAATTTTCCACTCCCAGCACTTGAGTTGCTAAATAATGCATTGCATTACTGCAAAGTAAGTCATTTATCACTGAAATCAATTGAACACAATTGATTTATTTACTCGCTTTGATTTATGTGCACACTTATTGAACATATTGTCAATGATAATTTCAAATAATTTCAAATAATTTCAAACAAGTCAAAGTGTTTGAGAGGAAAACAAGAACTACAAAGGAAATGTTCTAAAATGAACTACAATCATTGTTTGACCCACATTTCTTCTAACATCCAGCAAATTACGGCGATAGAGTCATTAGTGCAGCATTCTCTCCTTTCCTCTTAAGATACTGTATCTTAAGTTGCAATCTATTTGCCAACTAGTTCTGATTGAATATGCGAAGAACTGGAATTTTGTTTTTTTTTTTTTTTTTTGCCTGCCCGATTCCCGTAAGCAATTCCATTAGACTTAAAGACTTCCGCAGCTTCTGTTCTGTTCTGTTCTGGCTGTTGTGTGGCAACCGGCTCAAAAGAAATGCTAAACAAGTCAAGTATGCACTGGGAGTGGGTGTGCTTAACTGGGAGATACCCTGTTGCCAGATATTTGTGAGTGGGTTGCAACTTTTATTCAATAAACTAAATCTGAATAGACAACTTATGTTTAAAGTGAGGCTGTAATTTACTAGATTTTTTCTGCCTAGTGCAGCATACCCTATTGAGTATTTTTAGTTGCTACAGGGTATGCACAGTACGCTGATTAAATGGCATTGCAATTCTAGAAACTTTTCAGCAACTAAACAAACGCGTTGCACACGATACTCTAATTTGCAACGACACGTAGCAAACAAAAAAAAAAAACTTCACAAACAGAAAGAAACTGAAACCAATACCAAGTTCCAGGCGAAGTTGCAAGTTGCAAGTTCAACTCAAAGTCGGAGTCGGAGTCGGAGTCGGAGTTGGGGGTCTGTTTGTTATTTTTGCCATCATTTGCATTTTGTGTGAAGGAGCCAGCTGACAACTTTATTTGGTTTGGCCAAAATGGCTTCAAATTACCAGACTCCAGAGTCTGCAAAACGAGGCCAGGCCAGGCCAGGCCAGTAAATGGAATAGAAAAGATGGCTTAGACCCAGCTCCACCACATAGCTGGTCAGTGGTTACTGGTTTCTTGTTTGTGGTTCTGGTTTGTGCGGTGCAGGCGAATAAATAAAGTTAGCGCCCAATTTATCATATTTGCGATATCTTTTTGTATTGCCAACTTGGCAACTGGCGCCGAGAAAAGGCCACGGAGAGCATACTTGGTCTGGCCGGGACTGCTCCGTTCTCCGTTCTCCTGCTCCTGGTCTGGCCTGGTCTGGTCTGGTCTGTGTGTTGAAATCATGTGCATACGCTTGTCTGGGCCTTCACAAATCGTTTGTCAAGTCAGTCGGAGCTGAAGCTGAAGATGAGGCTGAAGCTGCAGCAGAAGCTAAAGTTAAAGTTGAGTTCAGTTTCACAGCCAAAGTCGAACGGTCGGAGTCTGTAACTTGCCACACAATGGGTGGTAGTGGTGACTGACTGGACCATTGTGTATGCCACTTAATTACACGGAAGTTTGCCACAGCTGCAGAACTGGAAGCTACCAGCTTCAATTTAATAGTGAGTTTGACTCGCCTCCTGCTCCGTTTTTTTTACTCACTCCTTGGACTCCTTGGCGGTTCAAGGTTGAGGATATGTAATCTGATCTGATCTGCCCCACCAGCAGCAGCAGCAGCATCCACTCGCTGGGTGGTGATGCGAAAACTAATTGCAACAAGGTTGCAGTTGCCCCACCACCAACAATAACAATAACAACAACAATAGCAACTTGCAGCTAACACGCATATTGCGTGCCAAGTGCAATAAGAATAAAATGCGAATTTACATTCGCAAGCCAATAAATCAGTAAAATTTTCAGTAATAATTCAGTTTTTTTCTTTACGTACCTGGGGCTCAGGTGCTAGCCTGTTGACGCTGGTATTGACGCCTTAAGCACGCATCTTTCTGCCCCTCTGCCCCACTCCCTGCCTCACCCCTCCCTGTCTCTCTTTTGCTCTGCCTACTGATTTGCTGGCTGGCTAGAACTACATACTAGGTAATTAACAAGGGGGCGGGGAAACCATTGAAGAGAGGTGTCTGCACTGAGAACAATAATTATGAGAATTATTTATTTAATTATGTTTGAGTTAAATTCAATTAAATTCGTTTGCCGGTGAAACGATAATGATTAATACACAAAAAAAAAGTAATTTAAACGCTCCAAAAATAATAATTCTTAATATATATTAATAATAATTTAAGAGCTCAAATAAATAAGAATATATATATGAAGGAATCAATTAATATTTGTTTACAAAAATAATAAAATAAATACATAAATACCAAATGAAAATATCTATTGAATTAATTTTGTATTATTATTTATTTATTTTATTTATTTATTATTATAAATATAGTTTCTTAACTTAATAATTAACATCTTAGCAGTACACCTTTACAATTTTGTTCAGTGCACTTTGCATTCTGCATGCGACAACGGCTGGGGCATGCAGCGTGCAACCCCTTTTCACATTTCGCTTCTCGCACCTTTTGCGATTAATCAAGCGCGAGCCCCAGCAACGGAAAGATGCAAAAAGAAACCAAAGAATCGGGCTCCAGCTTCAGTTGCAGCTTCAGTTGCAGCTCCAGCTTCAGTTGCAGCTCGAGGCTCGATGCTTCAACTCCAGCTGTGCCTTTGACACTGGCTTAAAATGTAATGATTTAGTTGCATATTCATAATTAACGTGTTCGTCGCATGACTCACGACTGCACAAGCAGCAGCAGCAGCGAGTGGAGTGGCAAGAAGCGGAGAGGAGCGGCGAGTGCAACGAGACGAACAGATCATCTGTGGCCGGGGGCAAGTCGCAGTCGTCGTCTCATTAACTTTCAACTTGCTGCACAGCAAGATTTGCGGCACATTAGTCGGCATTGTTTTTGATATTTCCTCTCTTTTTGTTGTTGTTGCTGTTGTTGTTGTTGTTGCTGTTGCTGTGGTGCTGCCTAATTGAATGTCGGCAACATTTCAAATGCGAGCGCATCACTCAAGGGTGGAGCTTTGACCTAATAGCCGCAACACTGAGAAAAAACCTCCAAGGTGCCCCAAAAAAAATAGCCTGCCTCACGAGTACGAGTAATTCCGGTGTTAATTTGTGTGCAAGATTCACATCAATCATTTGTAGGTAGCTGGCGGTGCCCGAGGGGTGTCTACCCCCAACCCCCTCCCATCCACGAGTAACTTGCCTCTCCACCGAGCTGAAGAGGAAGCGCATTTTTGTGGGCGTTGGCGCGGCTCAAGCTTTTAGTTGTTGTTGTTGTTGTTGCTGCTGATGTGTTCAGTTTACGGCTAAAAACAAAAAGGAGTAGCTAAGTTAGAAGATGAGAGGAGATGAGATGAGAGGAGACAAGAGGAGATGAGATGAGACGAGTCGAGACAGGAAGGGAAGGCGACCCCCAACAGCCAATTGTGAAACTGCGCACAACAAAAAAGGCGTGAGAAAATGAGGTAAGCAAATGGTCAAAAATATTAAAATCTAAATTGAACGCAAATCGATCTTAAAAATTTCTAACTTAAAATATAATCATTAAACTAAGCACTTACAAAAAAAAAAACAAATATAGTTGCCGGTTAAACTTAAAATTAAAAATAAAATAAATATAGATTTAAAAATATTTTTAAATTTTACAATTCAGACCAAAGCTCATTAGTTTAAGGAATCTTTTTGGAATATAATTTTGTTATGAATTTCAATCAAAAAACAATTTCTGAATTTAAATCAAGCGTTTAATTAGATGCCAAGTCATGAATGAAAAAACATTGCTTTTAAAAATCTGTTTAGTTTTGTGAATATTGATTTTAAGAAGTTACAACTTTCTCGAAACTCTGACAAATATAATAATGAGGAGCTACTTTCAAGCAAACTATTATTTACAAATTTATTATTGATTAAAATTCCAGTAATTTTCTTACTTTTCAAAACAGATGCTCTGCAGACAATAACCAAAACTATTTCTATGATTCTGATACTCCATCTTAAAGTAGCTAAATTTAAATTAAACATGATCAACTCAACATTTAAAGCAAGTTTTTCCCTTGTCATAAAATTACCAAAAAAAGCTTCCATCACAATTCCAAGTAATGAAAGTGTGTAAAATGTCACAACTGCGACCACTTCCAGCAGCTGGGATCGTGTCAATGATGTGTTTCACACACACACACACACAGACGTACATACACACACACACACACAGTTGCACAACAAGCACAACAAGCGAACAAGACACGAGACATGCAACACCAAAATAGGCGCAACAAACATGAATGGAATTGTCATATATAAATACATATATATACATATGTATGTATATATATGTATATATATATATATGCATACTATGGGCCAAAACTAACAATCAAAGCCAAATAATTAAACGACTGTCAGAAGAACATGCGGTGTCAAAGCGACAGCTAAACAAGCCCAATAAGCACCAAGAAGGTGGGGAACTCACAACTTTGTGGCCCACACACACACCCAACAGTGGAGTGGAGAGGGGAGGAGAGTACAGAGGGGAGTAGAGGGGAGAGTTTGACACAATGCTGCGATAAATTTGCTCATCATTCACTCATTCAGAGTGTAAGTCATTCACGATCTGGCGACTGCCGCCGCCCTTCGATATTGCCCCGTTGACTATAAATAAAGCGGGCCTCATCAGTCAAGTGCCCCAACTGAACTGAGGTGCCAATGATAGTGGTGGCATAGACAGCAGACGTGGTGGCAGGGGCAGTGACGGAGTCGCAGTCAGAGGCAGTGGCAGAGGCAAAGACATTTCCTCATTCCACTGCATCCAATTTGCGGTGATCATTCATGTAATGTAACAAGATCATTTCGATTCGCTGTGTGTGGCATGCAACCGAGTAAAAGTGTCAACATTTACAATGTTACAAATGTCAAGTTGCAGCTCTGACAGGCCCTAAAAAGACACAACAGCAGCAACAGCAGCAACAGCAACAACAACTACTTATTGCCAATTCAGCAGCAACTGTTGCTGTTGCACGCGAGCAACTGAATGGAATTGTTACATCAACATTTTAGCTTTTTAATTGCAATACACATTTTACATTTTTAATGCCATATGCTGCACCCACTTGCCAAGTCTTCATCATCATCATCATCATCATTCTCAGCTCCCGTATACCCTAACGCAAATGGGTATATTGGTTATTGTGTTAAAAATGTAACAGATTTAAAAAAAATCTTTGTTGACAGATAAATAAAAATAAGTTTATAAATGTATTATGTAAATTTATTTCACTGTTTTGCTATGTTTGTAAATCTTGGTATGGAATGATTATCCCAAAAAGAGTATTAAATATTCTTTAATCTATAAATAGCTGCTTCACCTTGTTTTTTATTCCTTTGTTTATTTTTTGTAGTTCTTTGCATTTCGATTGAGTTAATTGTTTTTGTGCCCGGGGTGCCACTGACTGGGGTATGTCAAACAACTGTCAGTTAGTTCGTCATCATCAGCAGCAGCAGCAGCAGCAGCAACAACAGCAGCAGCAGCAACAATAAGAGGCAGCAACAATAAGAGGCAGCAACAGCAGCTAAAAAATCGTGATCAGCGACATATGATTAATTTGCAGTCGTTTTAGCCAACCGATCTTCTCGCCACATTTCATTGTTTAAACAAAATATTGACTCATAAGTTTGTTGATTAATTAAACTCACCAATAAATCAAAAGAGAAAGAGAGTGAGAGAGAGAGAGTGAGTGAGAGGGAGGGGGAGAGGTTAGCAGATGAGCTTCAACACCGCTGGCAGTGTTGAAATATTGACACCACAGGTGATTTTATATGGAAGTCAATAATTTTATTTACGTATCTTTCTTTGCTTTGCTTTTTCTGCCTGTTTTCTTGGCTTGTTACACAAATTAGGCTCAAACAACAGTCTCAGTCTCAGTCTCAGTCTCAGTCTCAGTCTTAGCCAGTGTCTCATTCTCAGTCTTTGTCTCAGTCTGCATCTCGTGGCTGGTTCTCTGACCCAGACACCAAAGGTGTCCCAGGTGAATAAACCAAACAACATATGTTGGCCAACAAAAAGAAGCCAACAGCAACAAGCGCCATGCGGGCTTGAACTTGGCATGGGTTAAGGGTCAATTAAGTATCAATATATATACATATACATATATATATAAATGTTTATTTATATATTCATCGGAAGTATGCCAAATGATGCTCATTAATTAGGTGTCTCTATGCCCTCAGAGCTAAGTATTTGATTTTTGTCAGATATTTTCAATTTATTGTTTTTTAATAAGGCATTTCCTTTCAATAAACTAAAATACTTGATTAATAGTTTTATATTATGTTATCTCACTTTAATGCTTATGTTTCTCAAAGTTCCCAGTATCTTTGTTAGGCAAGGTTAATCAATAAATTACTCGAGTTAAAGATTAAATATCAATAATTAATTCAAACTTATAAACAAAACTTTAAGTAATAATATCATGGTCCAAAAACTACTGAAATAATTAAAACACTTTTTAATTCTACAATGTAGTTCAGCATGTCTTAAACACTTAAATTAATGTATACTGAATATTAGAAAATTATACAAATAATTATGTGATTTGCTATAATATTTTTCAAGCTTCCAAATTTATATAAATTAGAAAGTTAACCAGGTAACTTGCAACTTAATAGAAAACGTTGTCAACTTGGTTTCTGCAACCCTTCGAATATTTTAATTATAGCAGAAAACCTTTTCAGTTGCGGAATTAAATTCCAAGAACAATTGGTGTCAGCTGCAGCTATTATTTTTAGTTCTCAAGAAAATTGCAACTCTTTTTTAAAATAAAAAACACTTTGAAAATACTGCAAAGGCTTCCAAATACACCCACAAAGTCAGTTAATTATGTCGCCATTTTAAATAGGAAATTTGTAAATAATTCAGTTGGCAAATTAGCCAAACGGTGCTTAAATGTGCTGCGAGTAGTGACAGTCGTGACAGACGCTTTCAAATGCACATGACAGTGTGACAAATTTCACATAAAACAATTGCCCGCAAACAACAGCAGCAACAACAGCAGCAACAACAACAACAGCAGCAACAGCAGCAACAACAGCAGCAACAACAACAACTGCTGTCGCTAAATAACAAACGACAGGCAGTCAACGGATAAAAAAGGAATACAACAAATACAACAAAAAATGAAAATTATTAAGGCAAACCGACTTTTACATACACTAGAAATTAATAAACAATAAAAATTATTTATCAAAAGTGGAAATGATTGGTTTAGTTAGGATATGTTGGTAACCAACAAACTTCTTCATCCAAGAATCCATTTTTCCACAGATTGTTCCTGTGGCAGCAACATTATTTCAAAGCCGAATATATTTTTAAATTTGCGTTACAAACTTGAGGACAATTCTATATTATCCAGGCAAGGGTATAGCAAAATACATTTAATTGAATTAAATTGTTTGCTGCTGTTACCAATTGCAATTGGCCAATTTAGGCAAACAGCTAGCAGACAAAACGCAAAGTACAAAATTGTTATCCAAATGAAAGGCAAACCAAAAAAAAAACAAAAAAAAACACAAAAAAAAAATAAATAAAAAGAAAAGAGAGGCAGCAAACGGTAGACGGGGGCAAGGTGGAGATAAAAAGAGGCACGACAAAGGTGGAAAGTGGCGTCGAGTGTCGCTTTTATTGTTTACTTTCAATCACTTTTCGTCACGAAGCAGCAGCAACCGAAGCAACAACAACAACAACAACAACAGAAGCAACAACAACAACAGAAGCAACACCAGCAACATAAATAAATAAAATGAATTGAGGGGAGCTGGCTTAAATGTTTGCTGTTGTCAGGGGGGAAGGTGGGCGTGGCAAGGGGGTGTGTACATCATTTGCATAGCACAAATCACAGCAACACAATAAACACAAACACACACACACCCGCTTGAGTGTGTGTGTATTGTTGACAAATTGCACATAATGACATTAAATTGAAAATGATTGTGTGCAATTGTTGTTTTATACGATTTTTGTTACTTTATTTTTCCGATGCCTTCTACAAATTAAAATTAATGGGCAACGCAGTGGTGCGTAAACAGCCCAAACACGGCACAACACAACAAAACACACACAACAACACACACAACAACAACACACACACACAACAACACACACACAACAACAACAAAACACAACACGTGCTGTACTTTTACCATAAACAGAAGCTGCACTTGAGATCCCCAGTCTTGAGTTTTTCTTCGTTTTCCACTTACATGGAAATCATTTCACTTTGCCTAATGTGCAATTAGAAAACGCATTTTCATTAGTTTTATCGCAACAATTTAGTTTCAGCTGTTTCCAACCATCGAATAAATCTATAAAGTGTGCCACGTGGTGTAGCAAGTCTTATGTAAATGTATCCGATAAGCTTTCAATAAGGCAACTTCCGCAGGCAGACAGACAGACCGACGGACGGACAGACAGACGGACGGATAGCAAAGGTATGTGGAAAATGCGCTTAATTTGCTTATCGCTTATGGGTTTAGTGTAGGGAGGGAAAAACAGACACTGCCAAAAAAAAAGAATATACAAAATTAAAAGAAAATAGAAAAACAGATGACTAAAAGCATTTGGTGTCCAAATTGAAGATGATTATACTTATGATGGGGCACAATTGAAGAGCTGCAGATTGATTGGCCAATTGAGAAGGAAGCCATAAAACTAGGCCAATATTTTGAGATAACCGTTTATTAAAGGAACTTTCAAAGAACTTAACTACATTTTATGCAAAATTGGATTATTCTTTAAAAGTATATTGTAATAATATAGATAGATTAATAAAGTTGATAATTTTACAAATTAAACATCACTTTATATATTTAAGAAATTTCGAATTTCTAATTTATCACTCAACAAAACCTCACGAGTGTTTTAGCTCCAATTAACTGCTTACTAATTTAATAGATTCATCAAGTGAAAAATTATATATTTTACTCTTTAAGACTTAAATAGGTTGATTAATTTAAATATAATTGCTACATAAAAAAAAATACAAAAAAAAAACGTAGCTAATTTGACTCAATATAAACCCCTTATTAATTTTATAATTTAGATAATTGATTGCTGAATTTAATTATTACATTTCATTGCATAAATATTAAATTTTTCAAATCTGATCTAATTTTATATTTTCATCCCAAGATTTCTACAACTTTTTCTCTGTGCAATCTCAAAACTGATCGATCTAGTTTTAAAATATTAGCAATTCCCTACTAATTTTTGTAATTTTATATTCGCAACAATTGTTTTCTCAGACGTGCATTATTCAGTAGCAATTTGTTCAATATTATGGTTAACAACGTATTCGCAGCTATAATTTCCACATTTACTTAATTATGGCTATCTGCCATTTGCCATTTGCCATTTGCCATTCCATTTCTATTACCAAGTTGTGGCAGAGTTCAATGTCTCTTTGCTGTGGTTGTGGCAGTGGCTGTTGAAGCTGAAGTTGAAGTTGAAGTTGCTCTCACTTGGCTCTGAAACAGCTTTCGCCACACACTCAGCGCAAAGTAGTTGGCAAATTAGCAACAGCAACAATCACAATAGCAGCAGCAACAGCAACAGCAGCAGCAGCAACAACAACAATCACAGCAGCAATTACACTGCAAACAACAATATATAAATATATATATATATAGGTATTTACGTACGCTCAATCATGGGATCGTGTGAAATGATTTCGATCATATTCCATCAATCAATATTTCAATATTTAAGAGAGAGAGAGAAAAAAGCAGCAACCGTTTGCTGGACAACGTTTAATTAACATGATAAATCGCTTGTAAATTTCTTAATTATTACGTAGTCGTCGCTGTGGTTGATCAGTCAGTCAGCCAGTCAGTCAGTCAGTCAATCAGTCGTTTGGTCACTTTTCGATCGGCTCCGATCCGTTTCAATCTGATCCAGTAATACTTGTAATTCCCCATCTCCATATTTCCAATCTGCTGCTGCCATTCACCTTAGCAATTGAACGCGTATTTATTTTATAATTATTTTGCCAGCCAACGACAACTATAATTAATTTCATGTGCATTCGCAACACACAAAAACACACATTTGAATTAGCTGTCGACTCGTGTAAATTGTTTATGAAGTGCACAACAACAGCGACAACATATCTACAAGCAACAGCAGCAACAGCAACATCAGCAACAGCAACAGCAACAGCAGCAACAACAAAAACGAGAACAATTATTTTATAAATTTGCCATTGGAAAACTGTTAACAAGTTCATTAAATATTATTTAAAAAGAAATAATATTATAAACTTATCAAACAAGCAGCATTAGCAGAAAGTTATTGGCCAAGAATGATACCCTGTAACCAAAATTTTAATGCCCCACTTCAAGCCATCTGTCGACTATCGAGAGCTTAGCATTTGTCAGATATCGAAAAACCTCCCTTAAACAACTTAAGAAATATTTTATTTATTTAAAAAAAAAAAATATTCTGTAAAAAAACGCTAATTGAAATTATTGCGATAAACTCTGTTTTACCAGCCACAAAACATTGTCATAGTTGAAACAATCAAATCTGTGCAACTTTTTTGAATTCTCTCTCTTTTTACTTTTTACAGGGTATACTGAATGATTATGCAATATAATTAAGTTTGTAATTGTTGAGTTCTTGCTGGTGCCATAAATGTATATGACAATTAAGCTAATAATTGCATAAGAGGTAAGCATTTTATCTAACTGCTGCTAAAACTACAGTTCAAGATGTTTTAACTGCTGCTAAATGTATCTATTAGCTGAACACTGCCACACAGTTAGTATGTAATTGCCAATCGCTCTTTGGAACTCGTCAATTAGTTAGAAAAATGGCCAGAGATCATTGTACAGCTAATTTGAAAGCGGAAAATAGCAGAGGCTTATGTAATCAAATTATTCAAAACAGCATTTAATTCTTATAACGGACCTAATTAAATGAAAATAAACAAATACTTGTTTCCAGCACTTGTAAGCTTTAAGTTTGTCAATTATTCTCATTGAATATAAATTTCCTCACTTTTTATATGTATATTAAAATAAAAATGCTTCCAAAATCGATCAAACGGATTTTTTGCTGCATTGAAAAGCGTTGCCAACAAATTATTCGATTTGGCCACATTCCAACAAGACGGCCAACAAATGCAGCTGCCAAAAACAAAAAGCCCATTCTATTCTGAGCTGGGTCTGTTCAAAAATACTCAGATGGAGACTGGGACCGAGTGCTAAAGTACTAATTAATTAAAAGCAAAAGATACAAGCTGCCAGCTGTAGCTACTCCCTCTCCCTCTCTCTCCCTCTCTCACTCTCCCTCTCTCTCTTTCATTCGGTACTGGCTGGCAAAGTTGGGGCACTGAGTAAACTGCCTTACTAAGCGCCTTGTGATCCTTTCTTAATTGAAAAATGTCGTCACAAGGAGCCCAGGAGCAGCAGCAAAGGGAGCGAGAGGAGCAGGAGAAGTAAGCATTCAGTCGGAGCCCAACCAGCAAAATCCTTGTTAATCCTACACTGAAATTGGAAAAACCTGCTCAGAGCCAGAGAAAGTCTTGCTCCATTCCCCCCACACCTTTGTCTCTCTCTCTCATTCCCTCTCTCTCTCTCATGTCCCACCCCTCTCCCTGAAGTTGGCTCGTAAAATCAGCTCTTGAGCCGCACACGCAGCGCCATAAAATTTGTACAAAATTATGTAATAAATGCAACATAAAATTTGGCTTTGGCCCACACTAATTGGAATGCAATGCAGTCAGCAACAATTTGCCACTCAAATGAAAACATTCCGAGTCGAGGAAAACACCCCGGGAAACCTTTCCATAATCCTTTGCGCACAATATAAAGTGTCACAATATTACACTTTCACAACAAAAACTCGATTCGCTTTTGATTCTGACTCACACAACAAACAATGGAAGAGATTTTCCTCATGCAACAAATGGATGCAGCAGACTTTATGTCTTCTAAACGGGTTGGGGGTTGGGGGAGCCGATCGGAAATCTGGCCCGGCTTTCATTCATAAATTGCTCAAAGAAATTGGCCTCGAGGCTGGTGGCTGTTTCTGATGACCAACAAAAGAGGTCGTCACACCTTTTTTAAGTTTTTTTCTATCTTTTTTTTAGTTTGTTTGGAAATCAATATCTAAACAATGCAAGCAGCATCGATATAAAAAAGAAGATTATAGTCGAGAGTCTGCACGACTAGGAAATACCTTAGACAAAATGTAATATTTATTAATTAGTTACTTAAATATAAATACAGCAACAATTTAACTAAAAAGGTTTAAATTGATTTTTTATTGAACAGCAGTAGATAAATGTGAGTATATCAAACTCCTCAACTTGTGTAACAATTACAGGGTATGCACAATTTTTTTTTCAGCAGCACCAGAATACCAAAATACAACAAGAACAACAACAAGCAGAAGTTTTGACACTTTTTATGGCTCTGAAAACTTTTGTGTATTACGAGTCTTATAAAGTTGGGCACCTCCGACAAATGAGCCCGCCCGTGTCGCACTAAGGGGGATAGAGAGAGATGGGGAGAGGGGGAGTAGGGGTGTTCAAGCGTGGACCGCCGCCGTCGCATTGTCTATGGATGCTGGTCATCTGTCTGAAGCGGCAGAGAGGAGCTCTCCAATCGATTCGATTCGATTTGATTCCATATGCGACCCATTCCCGAAGATTGTCTTTTTTTTCAACCAACTCATTTGCATGAAAATTTGTTGAAAACACATTTAACCGATATCGAATGCCTTTGAAAATATGTTGAAACGGTAATTTGCTGGCCAGTTTAGATGTGTTATTAGCAGCGTTTATATACAAGTTACACGCCCAAGAAAAAAATAATAATAATAATATCTCTGATGTATATGTAGATAGATCAGATACAGAAACATATTTAGTTTCTTTCGGTTGTTTTTTTTTTTTGAGTGGAGTATTTTTTGTGCTCTAATTTATGCATCTCAAATTGGGTTGGCGTATACTATTCAACGGCAGTGTAATGTCTGTATTCGGGCCTGTTTAAAGTGCAATAAGCATGGCTAAGACTGATCTATGGCACAAGATAAACTGGCAACAACATTTTCAACATTTGAATCTTTCTTTTGTTATTTGAACTGAGTGGATATTGCTCGATAAGACTTGAGGTTTTTTGTAGTTTGATATCGTTATTTATTGTGGTTGATCAATCAGAAGCGAATTGGAGTTTTGAGTTTTGTATATCAAATAGCTGTATTAGCCAGAAAATGGATAAACATAACGCGGCTAGAATAGAATACTTAAGATAACCCGCAGAAGTGAATGGTAGAAGTAATATTAGAAATAATCATAATTGCCTTATCAGATCTAAAGGATAATTACAAAGTATAAAAAGCAGTTCATTATTTATTTAGCATTTTAGTTATGCTCTTTGATTTTTGCTATTCATGTTTTAAGTAATACTCCCTAGAACCTCTAGAACCTTCTGCTTATGTAATCGCCCAGATAGCATGCATCCAAATTGGAATTGGCAATTTCCCAGTGCTAAACTTTATGATATATTTGTACGTAAGAAGTGTTCGTGTTGAAAAATGTGATGTTTAATTTCGCACATTAAAATCTGAAAATTATCAGGCACGAAAAGTCATAAACCGCACACCGAATGCGTCATGAGAGTTAACAAAAAAATTGCAATACAAAAGTGCAGCAAAACGAACAACAAATACCCTAAAATAAACTTCACAAAATATTTAAAATATTAAATTTAAATATTAAACTCTTGTAATAAATTCTTTTCGTTTATAAAATACACTGATTAATAAATTATTATAATTTGAATGTACATTTTAGCGTTCTGTATCCGAGTAAACAATGCATAAGAAATTCAATAGTTCTGCAAATAAATTTAAGTTCCTTGATCTATGGAACTAAGCATAGCCAAGCCTTTCTCGACAGCTGGGCAACAAGACACAAATGGGGGCAATGAAGAGGCAGCTCTGTCGACTGCAGCAAAAGTGCAGTGAGCACAAGATTTAAATCTTCCAAGAATTGTGCATAAAAAGTTAAAAAAAAAAAAAAGAAAAGACAGTCAGAAAGGTAAAGGTAAGTAACATAAATGAGTGTGGGGCAAGGCAGCAGAGTCAAATCGATATTGGCAGAGTGAGGGGAAGCAGGGGCAGCTGGAGACACCAGACAGCAGACAGCAGACAGGAGACAGCAAACAGAGGACAACGCGAATGGGGCATGTAAACAAATCGATTTGTTTCATTGATGACATTCTTGCCGCGATTCCTTCTTCTTTATTTTTTCCCCCTTTTTTGCAAAATGTCATAAAGTTTATGACTTAAGTCTTTTGTTTGTTTGCGCACGAGAAAAAAAAAAAAAATATCATTATTAAATGTGATCGAACCGGGCAAGAAAAGCGAACCGGTTTCTGTAAGCTGCACGCAGCACGAGAAGAAGAGTGCCTCAAGTTGAACTTTATATGCAGATTTAGCAAAGGAGGAGTATTTTTTTTTTTTTTTTTTTTTCATTTGTCATTTTTCTTTTTTGCGTTCACACCTACAAAAGTGTCATCCTCAAAGTTAGTTCTTGCCACTCGGTTGTGTTTCTTGAGTTGCTGTTGTTGCTGTTGTTGTTGTTTTTTTCATCTCCACAAATTTAACGATTAAGACGTGTTAAATTGTTAACAAGCCACTTGCAGTTATTGCCAATAAGCTGCAAATTTACGAGTCTTGGCCGAGAGTCTCAACCTCAACGTTCAGAGACTCGGATTCGTATTCATTTCATTTTGGCCAGCTTGTTATCTAGGCCCCAATGTGATTTGCATGTGAAAGCTTTGAGTGTGTGTTGCAGTTGCAACAGCAAGTGGTAAATGGTTGGGGTCTAAGGCCAAGTCCATTGTGCACCCCCCGCTTGCCCCACAGCTCGACAAAAGGCCTTCGAAATGCTCAATGAGCCATCGTCGCTGGTGGTGCAAGTTTATTTCAAATGTCGCTGATCCGCTTTTCACGGTGCACCTTTATAAATCAATGCATTTTTATTGGTAGTTTATATTGTTGTTGTTGTTGTTGGGGCTTTAGAATTATTTAACAGCCTCTTAAATATTAAAATGTAAGTTTGGCAGCAACAGAATGGAAAGATGCAACGCATATTCGGGAGAAGATGCAGATATATGTATTGTAAATATAAATTTACTTACCAAAAAAATACTTAACAAAAATTAAAAAAAAATATATTGAATATTCCTGTTTATTACAACTACTCAAACTAAAGATAAACAAGAGCATTTCAATATTTTTCCCACTTTTGCTACATAGAAAATATCCATTTATTTCAAACTAACCAATTCCTGGTCAATTAATCAAGTAGCCAAACAAGAATCATTTCTGCTGATTTACAACATAACCAGTTTAATAATTTAACCATCAATTTAAAAGCGATTTACATATTACACTACAAAAAAAAAATGTACCCCTAAGGGCCAGAAAACGCCATTGGCAATGTTAACATATGTAAAATGGTAAGCAAAAGCAGAGGCCAAGAAAATGAATACAGCAACCAGTCAACTGAAATTAATTTCGTAAGCACAAAATAAATAAACAGTCACAAATTATGCCCAAATTAGCAAAGCCAGTCAACCACTTGGCCATGACAAAATGCCCAAAAGGGGGTTGGGGTGGGGTGTTGGGGTGGGGGTGGGGTGTTGTTTTAGTGACACACAAGGCACAAGTGTCGAGTTGCCAGGCTGTGTGACAGTTGTGTACAGCAAAGTAGACATACATAAATATATGCGTATCTATGAGATACGTGTTACATGTGTTGCATAATGCCAACACAAACACAATTACCCAGAATGGGGGTGTGGGATGCGGTGGGGTGTGTTTGCAAATGGAGTAGGGGTTGCTGCGAGCAATAAATACAAACCGCATAAAGGCAACGCGGCGGTCGCTTAATCCCAGCAGTAGCAACAGCAGCCAAGTGGCAAAGTCAACCCCCAAGTGTTATTTATACACACACACCAAACACACCCCCAACCATCAACAACAACAGCAACAACAACAACCCTCTCCATCCCGAGTCATGTAAACTGTGCACCAATTACTCAACATGATTTCAATGAAATTACCGCACAAAACAAAGCCAAAACCCGGCGGAGAGTTGTGGAGAGAGAGAAACGGTTGGGTTACTGCCAAGCAGCTAGGACAGGAACATAGACAGTCTACACTGTAACAAATTTTAATGTTGTCTTATAACTATGTAAAGCAGAGAAAGCAACCCATTAGATTTAGTAAGCAGTTTCCTTATTGTAAAATTCAGTATTCGTTTTGCTATTTATAATATTAATTTAATTTAAAAGTATAATAGTTGGCATTAAAAAATAAAAATAAATTAAGAATGAAAAGGCTAACAAACTGAAAAATTTGTTTTTATTTGTGAAAAAATATAAAAATATTTAAGTACTGTTTTAAGACCACTTTTAACTGAATTAAATTATTATATTGAATGGAGCTAAAATAAAACATTGTTTAAATAAGTAATTTAATTTAAGTTTTTGAATCAAAAAAGTAAAATAAATAATAATAATAATGTTGTAAATTAAATGCATTTGCTATCAAGAAAGTTATGCTAATAATATTACAATTCATACAATGGCAGCTTGAAAATGTTTACAGTGGACACAGGATATGAGTTACATCTACAGGAGCAGTCGCAGTCACAGTAGGAACAGAGGCAACAACAACAGCATCAATCTCAATAGCAATTCATAATTCATGTTTAACATGAGCACTCTCTCTCTCTCTCTCTCTCCCACTCTCTCCCTTTCTCCCTCTCTCTCACTCTCTGTCTCCCTCTCAATTGTGGCAAGCAGCTTCCGCACCCCACACCCAGAGTACCACTCCATACGCAATCGAAAAATACACCCACAGGGTAAACAACCCGCTGCAGGGCTTTTGGGCCACCCCTTTCCTATTGCACAACCCCCCACCCCCTCCTCCCCTCATCGACCGCTGCTGTTGCTGCTGTGCATAAATTGTTGATTGTTTGTCTATTCTGGGGCGTATTTATGACACGAGCTGCAAGTTGAAGTCAACTTTTTCTGTTGGCTCAATAACAAATGACAGCAACTGGAGGGGTTGCCCAATGACAACCCCCAACCCAACCCCGACAGACTGCTGTTACTCCTGTTACTGATGATCATCCCTAATTGGTGTTGAATGGAGTTTTTTTTTTGCTGCCTTGTCAAGGGTGAAAGGTGGCAACCTGCAGCGGGTGACTGAGTGGCAGGCAGGAAGCAAGCAGCGAATCTGCGTGTCACATGGCAAGTGTAATTTTTTATTGCCTGCCCCGGTGTGTGTGTGTGTGTGTGTGTGTGTGTGGATGGGGCTTATATTAGCCAAATGCTGCGGATGGGCGTGAATCTGATTAACATAATTGAGCTGTTTGTTTGCCTGCAGTTGGCTCGATTTTCTACTTCATTCCTGCATTTGCTGCTGGGGTGACAATCAATTTGGTAACTGTCAAAAGGAAATTATGTTGCATTAAAGCTAAATTTAGTAGCCTAAACTATATTGGTTGATGGAAAAGTATATAACAGAAAATTCTATAGAGATATTTATTGAGTTGGAGATAGGTGTAATAAACTACAAATAATAAATTAAATAATAGGAAAATGCTGCAAAAATAAAAATATCATTTAAATAATAAATAAAAAATCAATAATTAATCTTTGTTTTAATTTGAAATACTCGAACTATTTCATTTAAATTTCCGCTCATGCCAAAGGCAGTTCTTAAATAAGCATCCAGATACTTTGTATCTGAAAGTTTATTAAAAGCATATAACAGAAAATTCTAGAGAGATATCTTTAGAGTTGTAGATAGATGAAATATTAAATTATAAAAATATACAACAAAACTAAAAATAAGTAATCAAACTAAACCAATAATTAGTCATTGTTTTTATTTTAAGTGCGCTTCAATTTCCTCTCATTCCAGGGGCAGTTCTTTAGTATGTATCCAGATACTTTGTATCTGAAAGTTGATTAAAATGACCCACTAACAAATTGGGAGACTCGTTGAAACTCATTTAAATGCGCACATTTGCGATGCGCTGAAGTCTGCCAATTTTAAACGCCAAGTTTTAAGTTCGACATTAATTAATTTTGGGAAATTTATAAGCAGTTAGGCTTACGAACAAAGGAACAAGGGAAAGACGACAGAAAGACAAAAGAAAGACGGGTGAGGAAAACAAAAATAACTGAAATGATATAGGCCGGCAAAGAAATGGTCGGAAATCGACAAAAATCGACTGAAATTGTAATAAGAATGCGACAAACGCCGCGGGGAAGATTAAATGTGTTGTGTATGTTGGGTGTGTGTTGTGTGTGTGTTGTGTGTGTGTGGAAATTAGCATACGTTTATGTTATAATTTAATTATAATTTATTGATTTTAAATGTCTCTTTTATTCATACGTATGTTGTTCGGCGGCGTTGAAGTCGCCTTTGTTTACGATCTGTAAAAATGCGCATTTTATGACGCATTTAATTTGCCAAAAAACTTACTAAAACTGAATTATGAATGAGTGGGAATCGAGGCTCTAAAAGTATTTACAATGCTTATAAAGATGTTAATTCACTGCGGGCACGCCCACCAACCAAAAACTCAAAAATAAACACATATGTGTACAATATATATATATAAACAATGTGACCATGTGTGTGTCGGATGCGTCCAGTGTTGCCAGGCGACTGCGAAAATATATAAAGTGCCAACCGCTGCCACCCAATTACCAAATGACATGACAAAACCGCTCAAAGGCGTCGCTTCTGAGCTTCCGCGACATCTCAACCAAATTGCAAATTAGAAACAAAGCGCAAAAGCAAAAAACAACACAAAATAAATGCACATAAAACTTAAAAAAAGAACAGATAAAAAACAGAGCTGCCTTGGACAAGCCGACGATTGTAGACCCTTGCAGAGAGTCCAAGAATTAACTTTCATCATAAATTTGATCTTTGATTTTGATGAATTTTTTATTGAACTGAAATCCGTCTAAATTGTTAAACAAAAAACATGTTTCAACTTATGGTTCCAATGTAATATATATTGATATATGATATAGAGATTCGATCCAGTGGTCATCTTATATTGTATTGCTTGATGCAATATGTTAATAAAACTGAGAAACAGATGGAAAGTGGCAAAATAGATTGGCCCAAGTCAAAGATTCACAAGAATAGTATCCAATAAATATCATATCAAATATGAATTGATCAGCTCATTTAACGATGCTTATCACAACTATATAAATGATATCAGAGTTGTCCTCCTTCAAGAGAATATTCGAAAACCTTTACAAGCAAGTATAGAAAACAAAGGCAGCCAGATAACTGCCAACAAGGCAATAATGGCTCAGAGAGGGAGTAAAAAATATATATAAATATACGAACAAATAACATAAAATGCAGGCAGTAAAAAGGAAAACGGCGAAAAACCATGAAAATGTAGCAGCGAGAAAAAGAACGCAGCTTTTTTTTTATTTATTATTTTTTTTTTTTGTTTTTGTTTTTAGCTTTTTTGTGCTTATCTTTAACTGCCATCAACAAGATGGCAACTTCCGTTCGCGCGCCATAATGTTTTCTCTACATAGAAACAAATACACACAAATACACACAAACACACACACAACACACACACACACACACACACAAACACACACAGAGGCACAAGTCACGCACACAGGAGCCGCATACACAGATCCAGCTCTGCACCAGAGTAAGGGCTAGGGTAGTGCTAGGGGTAGGGGTAACAGGGGGGAGGGGGGAGGGGGGCAACAGCACAAATGGTCACCAGGGCGTGTAATTGAGTGCTACAGGACCCTTTTAACATTTTTATTTGCACATTAGCGAGGGTGGAAATGGCGAAATTTGCGCCCCCCAAAATGTGACAGCGCGTTGAATGTGGGTGGTTCACACACACAGCCACACACCACACACCCACACACACACACACACACCAGGGAAAACGACCAGATCTGTTAAGGAGTAGGAGTGGTTTTTATGTCCTGACCGTATTGAGTTTCAGTTAGATGTCAATATGCTCGCTTGGCGAAAGTTACATTCTTTTTTTGTGTTCATCTCTAAAGTCGTAGACAAATTTGTCTGCGGTTCAAAATATGCGACAGTTGTTAGATGTTAGATGTTAGGGAAGGGAGAAGGGGGAGGGGGAAGGGAGCCTGCTTGAGCAGGAGTTTGTGGGTGGATTGTGTAGTGGGTTTCGGTTAGTTGCCACAGCATATGCTGCAAAGTCGTTGAAATAAACAGAACAAAATAGAAATCTTAAACTAATGATTTTGGGAAGAAATTGGGAAAGTTGAATGAGAGAAGAAATAAAGAAAAATGTGAATTTAATTTTAAAAATATATTTAAAGCAAATTTTAATTGTTTTTTAGTTATTTCTTAATTTTGGATGTTGACAAGAATTAAATTAAATATATGTTTGTTAAACTATATGCTTAACAATCTGTAAATGTTAGTTTCTAAGGAAAAACCCCCACTAAAATGGTTTAGAATCCAATCATATTCAACTGGCGCCAGCAACACTTGTTAGCCAAATAAAAAATAAAACACTTATAAATCAAATTTGTATTTCGCACCACATTCGACCGCAGCAAATTTAAGCGACGCACAATTTGATAAAATCCGCAAAAAAAAGTCAGATCCGCAAAACCCCAATCCTCATAATTCAAAGCCAAGCTGGGGTGGGGCAGGGGGGGAGGTGGGTGTCAAGGGCGTGCCAGTCGCGTCCAAACTGTAAACCCCTTTTCGTATGAGTAACATGCCTAGCAAAATATTCATGAATAATTCGATGCCGCAGCTGATGATAAAACATGAAAATGGGCAAACATAAATCTAGCCCAGAAGATAGGCCATAAACAGTGGCAAGAGGGAGATGGTCGGGGCTTAGAACTACTTAAATATTAGTCAAATGCAGGCAACGGCTTATTAAAGTTGCCACTTTCACTGCGGCGCCCCATTTCACTTGTGCCACACCCACCCCTCCGCCTGCCCCTGCGATGCTCCTCTTTGAGGCAAAGTCAACTTTCGTTTAGCTTGTAAATAGCTCGTTTTCGCAGACTCAGTAACTCGACGCCATGTTAATATATAACAATTAATCTTGACTAAAAGTATCTGCAGTCGCCCACAGCAAAGGACAGGAGCACCAAGCTACACTGCACAAAATTACATGTGCCTGTAACGAAACTCTAATGTTTGTTATCGCTTTTGCCACAAGTACTTTTTTACTTGGATTGAAATAATATTTACATTTAAATTTTTTGACTTTAATTTCTTTTATATTTAATTAACAACAATTTAATGCTTAACATGCTTATTTTCTTTTAAATATTTAAAACTTTTATTTTTTAAAATCACCAAGAAAAGTTCTGCAACTTTTCAGTATTTTTAAGAGACTTAATAGAAAATTTGACAATAATTCTAAAACAAAAATATTAAGATTCTTCTCGAGTGTAGTTTTTGGATAAACAAATTAGTAAAACTTTTCAGTAAATGACTGCTTCACTTAACTACTTCTTAGTTTTAATTACTAACCCAACTTTTTTTACTGTGTATCCGCTACAGCTTTGGGAGTCTGGCTAACAGCTTCCAGGCAAGACTTGCTCTTTATGCATGGCAATGACTTGGGCAATAATGTTGCCGCCATGTTGTTTTCAGTCTCGCACACACACACACACACACACTCATACTCCTGTACACCCACACACTAATATATACACACACACACACACACTGGCACACAGTTGGCACATTACAGTGTTAATGTGCCTCACTGCCGCATGTAAAAACCCAAGTAATTTGAGCAGAACTCGCACAGCACCACGGCTAGAAAGAGAGGGACAAACAAGAGGGTCACTAAGCGAGAGAGAGAGAGAGGGAGATAGAGCAATTGCCCCTCTGCCGCCCTACGTTGCCCCCTTTTGTGATTGTGGGTGTGCTTGTTAATGATTTTTTGCACACAGCTTCACAAGTTGACGCGTTGGCTGCCCCTTCAACCAGGATGCGTCTCCCCCTTTTTGGGTGGTTTATGTGCCTCAGCATATACTAAATACATACATATATTTACATATATATATATATATATATAAGTGAGGTACTCGCGTACAGGTAGATATAAAATTATATGGGCTGCCAGGTGCAGTCAACGCTTTTGCTTCTGTCTACACGTGTGTGTTTTAGCCAACTTGTTAGCCACACTAGATTAACAGATTCCCAGTGGGAGAAGACCAAGAGAGAAGGCATTAGAATGGGCTAGAATTAAGTGTAGCTTTTTTTATTTTAAAGTGACTTAAACATATAGGAGAATTTAATTTAGAAAAGCTAAAGATTCTCAATATTTAATAATAATATAAATAAATAAATAAATATAACATAAAAATTTGAAAATTATTATTGCCTTAAAACATTTTCTAAAATTCAAAAAACTAAAAACCATAAATTATAAAAACAAAATATATGCATTTATATTTTAAATTAAATTTGCTATCCTAAATTAAATTAAATGTTTGTGGAAATTATAAATATTTTAAACTTAAAGAGCACTTGGTATATTATAAATAATATTATGACAATAATTTGTACTTCTTATCTCTCATAGGTGTGTAAATAATGAATTTCATATAAATATATGTATAAATAAATAAACTTTATTAATTTCCGTAAAAAAAATGTTGAAGATAAAAAATTATCGAGCTTAAATGTAGTCAACATTCATTATCAAATTTTATTATGGCTTATCCTTCTTAATTAATGTTTTAATTGATTTTAAAAACACACTTTATCATAATCTAAGCACTTTTCTTTTATATTAACTAAGCGAAAATACTTTTTATCAACTTGCACAATATAGAAATATCTTTTACCTTTCAACCGGTTAATTTAGAAAACCACTCATCTTCTTGCAACCCAGTTGCGCAGAAAGCACAGCTTAAACCACAATTTGAACTCAAGTAAAAAACACTATCGCAACATTTTCATCAGATAAAAAAAAGAAAAACAAAAAAAAAGAGAAATAAATAATAAATATATGTGTATTTAAATGGTCGTAAGGTAAGCAACAAAGTCATCTAACGGTGCAAACACAGCTCGATGTCAGCTGGCGATTACAGATTACAGATTACAGATCCAAAAATGCTACGCTACACGTAACTGCAACAACAACAATAACAACAACAACAACAACAAAGGCAAAGTGAGGCCAGGAAATGTCAAGTGTCAATCAAATGCGCCGCTGGAGCTCCGACTGAGGGTCTGGGTCTGGAGATTTGACTCCGGACTGGAATGGAATGGGAGTCATTCACTGCATTGCCAAATAACCAACCAACTTGGGCCCATTGTAAATCCTTGGCGCCATGCGGCTCTGCTCGGGAACAGACGATCGGATCGTGGATCGGGTGGTGGTGGTGGGGGGTGTGGGGGGAGTCAGCGGTGAGTCAGCGCGTAAAAACTGTTTATCTTTTTGAAAAGTCAAAGTTGAGTCTCAGTTGGCTAATAGAGGCGTTACACACTGGACAGCTCACCCAGCGTTATTAATTACTCTATTTGACTCAACCCAACCAACAAAAAATAATAATGAAAAAAAGAAAAACAACCCAGAAAAACCTCAAGTGCCGCCCATTGAATTGTATTTTGTAAGGGAAACCTGGAACTCGGGCGACTACTTATTACAATTTAATTGTTTTACAATTTTTTGGTGGCGTCTATTAGCATTTTATTTTTTGTGAGTGGTGGTGCTGCTGCTGCTTGCAACACACGTGGTGCAATTCCCAAAAATACATAAATAAATAACTGCGCATGGCTGCCTCGAATAACAATTACAACAATAATTATAACAATAATAAACATCAAGTACTATTAGGCAAGGGCAGAGCGGAGAGGGGAAAAAGCAGAGGGGAGAGGGGGAGTAGTGAAAAAGAGACTGGAAAAGCGTTGCGTCTGATTTTAACCACAAATTATGCAGATAAGCATAAGTGGGAGCAAGTTTTCTGTTATGTTGTGTTTTTGGTATTTTGTTTAATTGTTTTTTTTTCGTGTTTTGTCGAGGGGGGCGTCCATTTTTTATTTTTCCACTATTTTTCTTAGGGCTAATGAACAGTTTTGTCTTTGGTAGGTGGGTGGGGCTTAGGGCGGGGAGGCGTGTAATTGCCAGTTGAACTATGCACAAGGCAAGCGAATAACCTCAGTTATGCTTGAAAAATTTGGTATACAACGCAGAGAGAACCAGGCCAAAAAGAAGTGCTGGGAGCCAGTTATAGCCAGAAAAGAATAGGTGGCTATGACAAGAAACCCACTGAGGATTGTCCCAAGATTTGCGGAGAAGAGCAGGCTTCCCAAAGTAGCAACCTACAAATTTATACTCTGCCTGAGAGTGACGAGAGTCCTCAACACTTTCTGGTAGTTGGACAGGCAATCGGAAGACTGGGAGTAAGTTGGGGACTCCCTCAACCTCAATGATAGGACAGAGAGAGCTCTGAGATATCTTTTAAGCTTAAACTTCAAAACTCGGAGAGTAAAGCCAAAGATAAAGTAAAAGTTAGTAGAGATTAGTTTACTGTATTTTCACCACTAATTTACTAAATTTTAATGTATTTATGTCAAATTTTATTTGTTTACTTTTTAGAATTACAATATTTAGATATTTTAAGTTTTACTTTTAATTATTTATTTAAGGATTGCCAATAAAGATCTAACAGATTTGAAATACTTTTGTGCCAATCGTAGAAGCATTATTCAAAAATTAGACACCCAGATTTTGGAAATTCACTAAATTAATGTGTGCTGTTTGCTTTTAACCCCTTCCTTTAATTTCATAAACCAATATACCCATTTGCCCTCCGATTGCTGAGTATTTTTAGAACTAAAGTCTTATGTAAGCAACTCAGCGCTCGCAATTTAAAATTCACAGCACATTTTCTGAGCGCTGCGCTGCAAGTAACAATATTGACAAAAAGAACTCACACACACAAATACACACACACACACACACACATAGGGAAAAGGACAAAAAGGAGTCGCTGCTGCTGCTGCTTAAAATTCTGTGAGCATCGTTTCACAACTTTCCAACTTGCCAAAAAATCGAAAACGGCAAAAAGAAGAAAGAAAAACGCATAAAAAAATACAGAGAAAAAATACACAGAAAGGAAATAAGGAAAAGCGCATAAATTTCACGTACTCTGCCTGTGTGTGGGTGTGGCAACGAGCAAGTGAAAGAGGGACAGAGACAGAGATAGATAGAGAGAGAGAGAGAGATGCAGAGAGATAGAGACAGAGACAGAGCGACGAGTGAAGTGAAGGAGCCAAAATGTGCGGAAAATAAATGAAAATGCTCAAAGCTCGTTCACAACGGTGCTTACGGCGTCCGCAAGGAGCTGTTGAAGTGGCAAATTTGCGCAAGCGACACCCGAGGCGAATGCGAAACGAAGTCGAGAGGGGGGCGTGGCAAGGCGTGGCAGGCAGTACAACGACTCTTTTGGCTGCTTCTGCTGCCATCGTTACTTACAACAACTACATGCCAGTGTCAACACATACTTGGCCATTTAAGTGGGCAACGCCACAGCTGGAAAAACACACACACAGAGAGACAATGGGACACACAGACAGACGGACAGACAGACAGACAGACAGTCAGCGAGCAGAGTCAGCCGCCATATTTGTTTCACTTGGCTTGGCTGCCCCTTCGGAACCCCCCGCGCTTCCCCCACATTTTTATGGCTTTGACATAAAAACCAAATGCAGACGCGCAGAAATGTCATTTATATATATAAAGATAAATACAGAAATATATATAAATACGTATCTGCATCTCACTCTAACCCATTGCTTGCATAATTAAAACCTTTTCATGGTTTTTCCTTCCACATACCCTGTAAACTTAAGAACAATCCGAAAGTTGTGGGAAAAATATTTGTTGCTTTTTTTAAATTTAGAATAATCTGGAGAAACCTGAGTAAACGAAGCCTTTGCCTGATTTTTGCTTTTGAGATTTTTTTATGATATTATTTAGATATTTGGGTGGGAAAAAATTTATTATTTTGCATACTGTAAAAATTTGTTTGATACAAATTATGTTTAATAATATAACATAATATGAGTATATTATTTATGAATTATTTTTTACAAATGCAACTAAATTGAGATGGTGATAAAAAATTAGTTTACCTTTGTTTATCATCAAACCATCGAACAACTCCCTTCTGAATTATGGCCTAGCTATCTTTTTAGCTATAATAAACCAAATAGTGCTTAAGTCTACATATTTATAGGGTATCTATCAAGTCCAGAACATGCTTTCTGCTTTGTTTTTTGGGATCGCGCACTTGTGAGACAATAAACTTTTGCTGAGAAAAGGCTTTTAATGGTTTTGGCGACAAAGTTTTGCAATTTTTTCGCAATTTGCCGCCACAACAATTTGCGTTTAATTAACCAAAAGTTTCCACTGTAGCAAATACGCTTAGGAAAGCTAATGAACTTGCCAAATTGTTGTTGTCCAAAGTTTTTGGCTGGCAATAAAATTAATTTTGATGGCAACAGTTATTGTTATTGTTATTGTTGTTGTTCCTCTTCTCGTTACTGTTGTCTTTGGTGGCAACGAAAATAATTGACAAACAGTGCATCAACAGCAAAAAAAAAAACAAACAAACAGAAAAAACAGAAAAATTCCAAATGGCAAATGCTAAAACGCCTAATGACAACCTAAAGAAAGTTGTGGAAACTGTCTGGAGGCAATCATTTTTGGGAGCTCATTTAACAAACGTTGGCTTTACTCTCATAGAAAGCAGTTACAACTAAGTTAACTTAAAGTGTACAAAAGACCTTACAAAATCAACTATGATTGCAGGCCATTATTTTTTTGTTTGCCAAATACATTGGACAACAGTAAAAATAAAAAACATCAACCAAAAAACATAAATAAAAATATATTAAATACTATTATTATTTTAATTGAATTTATTAATGGCACTGGAGATTAAAAAAAATGCAATCCATTTCACAGCATAAAATCCTTTAAGCCAAACAAACGGAAATTAAAGACTCTCTAATAAAATTGAGCCGCAGAACAATTATTAAATCAAACTAAAATTGAGAAGCGCGACCACAAAAAACCCGGAAACCAAACAACATCCCACTGAAAATGGTAGAAACTACAAAGGGTAGAGAAAGGGAGGGAGGGAGGGAGGGAGGGGAAGATCAACTTTAATCTGAAAATGTGGCGTGTAAATGATGCCATCAAAATATTGTGATTTGTGAACCAACAGCAGCTAGAAGCAGAGGAAGCCAGCACATCATCAGTTAAAGGGTTAATAAAGCGCATAAAAACAGATTTTAAAACTCTGGAAAGGGATGGAGGAGAGGCAGCTAAACTACCCCTCTCTCTCTATATATATATATATGTATATATGTCTGCTAATCACATTCGACTTGGCGGCAACATAAGGTGCGCATTACTCATAATGCGAGCGTGTGATATCATATTGAGGAAGAAGAGGAAGAACACTAAAGAGTACACCTACTGTGGAAGTCAAAGTGAAAGTCATTCCCTCCCCACCCCACCCCCCACACATACACACAGCTCATCCCCTCACACAGGAAATTGGAGTGCTCGATTTGGAGATACCTTTCTTAAAATAAAACAACTCTATTTTAATATGAACTCATAATAAGAACTGAAATTCTTTATTTAACATAAATTAAAGTATTTTATACGATGAATGTTAGATTTTTTATTACTTTAAGTGAAAAAGTTGATTTTAGAAATATTTAGATTCTCTTGAAGAAAGCCAATATTTTAAATTGAGAACAATCAACTCTATTTTAATATGAACCCACAATAACAACTTGAGTTCTTGATTCAATATAAATTCAAATATGTTTTACGAAGAATGTAAGATTTTTTATTACTTCAGTTAATAAGATCATTAAAGAAAAGCTTAGATTTTCTTGAAGAAAGCAAATATTTTAAATTAAGACCAGTCATAGCTGGGGACTTACATTTTGTGCTTCCTAAAAATGTTCCTCAAACTGGACTTTCGATTATAGAATTTCCGACCATCACTAGTTTTAGCACAACGTTTGTTCTCCAATTTAAAAACTAAGTCATCTATATATTTTTTTAAGTTTAACAATATATTTATTATTTATTTATTGATATATTTATTTATTTATGTTTACTTTATTATTCTGCCAGTTCAAAGTGATCTGCTTCTTTTACATTCAAACAACCCATTTTGATATTTTCTACAGGGTATCCAACAACCAATCAGCCTAATCGCTTTCGCTGCGCCGCACGGCTTAACTTTTGTGTGTGTGTGTGTTTTGGCTGGCTAAAAGTTGATATTGAGCGACTTTCAAGTTGAATGGGGCAAGAAGGAGCATGTGTCGTTTGTCGTTTGTTGTTTCTTGTTTGCTGTTTGTTGTTTGTGGCACGAGTGCGAGTGCTGCATGATAATCAGCTAAGGCAGCTAAGACAACAGCAGCAACTGCTGCCTCATCATCATCAACCCCCAACACCCCCACCCCCACCCCCACCGCCATTCGACAAATCGACAACCCCAAAAAACGTGTGTCGCCATATTTGTTTTTATTGCTCTTCCTTTTTGTTTATTATGTGATTTTCCATACATATGTCTCAGCTCGTGTGTGCATGTGTGGGTGTGTGTGTGTGTGTGTGTGTGCGAGTTTTCGAGTTAATCGCACAAAATTTTATGTTAATTTTCATAAATTTTATTGCCACCCCCACCAGGGCCTCTCACCCCCTCCCCCCAAAGACGAAAAGGTCTTTTTAATTAGTTTCCCTGTGTGGGATTTATTTTTATGTGTGTAATAAGTTTTTTATGATGACGAGCGGAGAGTAGGGGCACTCCCTTTCTTTTTAAGAGTTGCAACCCATAAAGTTGACACAAAACAAAATACTCGTGTTTTTCGGTCTACTTTTATTTTGTTGTATTTTGTGTGTTTTGTTTTTAAATATATTTGTTTGTTTGTTTAGCTGCCAGCATATTTTGGAGGCACGCAGTCAAGTGTCAAATTATATTTGAGGGCGCTTTGGGAGCTGTTAACGTTTAGTCCAAGCTTAAGATTGTGGGCAATAAAAAACAAACCAACAACAACAACAAATGAACAGGTTTTTTATAATAGTGTTTCTGGTTACACACAGAAAAGTACCATATTAAACTTTTAATGGCATTTTAGTTAATAAAAATCTAATAATATTCACATATGATTTTTTAAATCTTGGTTAAAATAGAACAGCAAATGCGATAAATGCCTTGAATATTTACAAACTAATGAGGAAAAGTAATTATTAGAGAAGTCTGAAAATTTAAATAATTATTCTATTAATCCAACAGTTCACCTTGTATTTGAATTATTAGAATTATTTAGATAAAGCTACTGGTCTGTGACAAATGTATATGTTAAGAAATTAATAAACTTGTTTTGAGATAATATAAAAATATATATATTATATTTTCCTATGTCAGCAAAATATATATATATATTTAGTGATTTTTTCTCTCTTATTTATATATGTTTATGTATAAAAGAAAATTTGAGCTAAAATGCTAAAATCCGTGTGTGGCCAAAAGAGATCACAGATCATCGATCATCGTCCTGTCTGGTTTGTGGCATGTGTGTGGTAAACATTGAAATAGATACACTTTCCCATTTGGCCAAACATGATCTCAACCAGATCAATCACTGACGAAACGAGTGCAAAATCAGTGCAAACAATGAAAGTGGGAAACCAAATAGTGATTTTGATTTGAATACAACACGATGGAAAATTGAAAACAACAATTCGCATTGTTGTCATAATATCACAAAATATCACCAAAGGGCAGCCCTAATGAACATCTGTCGTTCTGTGGGCCATGGAGAAACTATCGAGCTAGTCGAATCCTCGCTAGATAGATGATAGATGGAGGAGCTAATTTGACTGAGTGCGTGGCGAGTTCGAATTATCGGAACTGCGGCTAATGTAATTACAAAAAAAAAAAATAAAAATAAAAATAAAACTGATACTGAAGAGGGGGTAGGGAAAAAAGGACAGCCAAGGGCAAAAGCCCAGCGCATCAAGTTAATCATTTTAACTAATTGCCCACCGAGTAAGTAAAAGAGAGTAAGCAAGAGGGAGAGAAACAGATAATGATAGAGAGAAAGAGAGAGAGAGAGAACGAGAAGAAAAAAGCGCTTAAAAAAGGCAAAAGTGGGCCCAGGGGACTCGGAACCGAACTGAAGCAACCAATTATGTTGATGGTAAACAAATTGCGCACGTTCCGTTGGCATAAAAATTAGTACCAGAAAAAAAGACAAATTGATAGCTACTTATACTATATACATATATAAATACATATATATATATATCTGTATTATATGGAGAGTGGAGAGGACACGCCAAGCGAAGGCAGCAGGCGCCAGGCGAACTCAACTGAAAGATCTAATTACACTAATGACAGTCCGAGTACATTCGTGAATAGGACGAGTTGGCCGCTTACTGCCCCAGTTCAAGTGTTGCCAGTGCTCAAGAGTCCTGAGTCCTTAGTCCGGAGTTCTGAGTCCTGCTTGCAATTAAACGTTTGAATTGCGCTGCGTGCAACGGCGACATAAGGTCAAAGTCAGGCGGCGAGGAGTCAGCTGGCAAATGAAATGAATTGGCACGAGTATTAAATACACTGCCACAAAAATTCATAATTCAATTCACTCTTCTTATATATTTACTTTCCTTTACATTAAAATATTATTTAATAATGTACCAATCTATCTTAGAAGTTTGTTAATTGTTGCTCCAAAATTGAGGGAAATATAGAAAAAGTATTCCGCTCTCATCAGAGCACAAAAAAATAACTCAACTATTTTATTATTATTGATTAAAAATAACAGATCAATTAAAAAAAAAACTATACATTTATTGTAATTTTAAATTCCTTAAATATTTAATAATCAGCAAGCAAAACCCTAAAATAATTGTATCTCTTTATGGGATTCCTCTCGAGTTTCCCATACTTTGTTTCTTTCTCTTTCTATCCCTCATTATGCCTAATTCAATTTAACAACATCTCTAACAAATACAAAAGTTTGTTAAAATTACTTAATTAAAAAAACCTCCTTCCCGTTTCCTTATTTCAATTAAAAATTCTATTTTTTTTATTAACTATTAAATATGAATCAATAATTTTTTACTGTGTAACCCAAAAGAAATGAAGGCAAGTATTCATTTAATATTGAACAACTGCGCTATGGCATTTAAACAGCTTCTGTCTGTTTGTTTCTTCTTTTTTTTCTTGCTGACTTGTGGCACACGCAATGTGGCATCAACTTTCCAAACTTGCCTCTCGGCTGATTGTGCACCAAATGAAGCTATAAGCCAGGCCCTGCTCTCCCTATCCCCCTCTTTACTCTTTTTAGTCCTTTACTTCCGTCACAGAATTTAAGCGGATTTAGCGCCTGTTGACGCCTCTCAAATTTCCCAAAAGCCGCTTGCAACACACACACTCGCGCACACACTTGCACATACACACACTCATTCCTTCGACCGCACACGAGGCTGCTCATTAAGTATCCACCTACCAAAAAAAAAAGAAGATACCATTCGTATCCTTGCATCATCATCATCAAGCCAAGCAGCAGAAGGGTAAATCCTGAGAAACCCTAAACGTGCCCAAGAAATGGGGCGTTCCACAGACCTCACAATGAGTGTAGATCATTTCAGTATTCAGTTTGTATATACATATATAAATATATATATAGTGTGTGCATTTTGTTTCAAAGGATCACTTGATCCTCTTTGTAGTGCTCATGTGTGAAAATTAATGTCAAATGTGTGAGGATTAACACTTTTGGCTTGGATAATAGAGAGCATTAGGGTTGTGGGTAAAATTCATTAAAAATTAAATAAAAATTGCAGTAAAATCCAAACTAAGCTTCAAATTAATCAGACTCTGTTTTGATAAAAGAATCATTCCTAAAAATGTGAAGTTTATTATAAAATTGATGATCTGGTGTAAAAAAATGCATTCTAATGCAATAAAAAAATGCAACAAAATTTGTGATACCCTTTAAGAAAAAAGTTGTTCAAAATATACACAAAATGAATTTTTTTTGTTCATTTTTGCTGAATTTACAGTAAATTGTTTAGTGGAAATAAACAAGAAAACTAAATGAAATAATGTCGTCAAACAATTGTAATTAAAATCAAATAATATTTTAAATATTATTAAAAATTGTTATTTGCCGTTTTCTGTTACTATTATAAATATTTTTTCTAAGCGAATATTAACTGGAAATCTTCTATGACATGTTAAAAAAATTAATAAATAATAAGTTCAGGAATGGAACTGCAATATTTCTTCCGCATTGCTAACCCACTCCGTAAATGTCAGAAAATGCCACTAATATAAACCAATGTGGTTAAAATTATATACCCTTTAAGAAGAAGAAGAAGAAGTGGCAGAAAAACACACACAAGAGGAGTTCTAATTATGATTGATGTGGCACACAGAACAACAAAGCCCAACCATATTTTGGCCATAACTTCAAAAGTGCTCATTAAAACGGCATCAAAAGCGAACAATGCCAAATAAAAAGGAGTCTCGAGGAACCTGAAGAGAACTCGAGCAATGCTCAAATGCAAATCAAATATGAAATTATTTTAATATTTCTGTTGGCACAACAACAAATTTCAATATAATGGCAAGGGGCAGAGGGAAGAGCAACAAGCAACAAGCAGAGGGGCGAGTGGCGAGGGGCGAGGGGCACCACACAGAGCGTGGAAAATGATCTATGGCCGTGTCGCACAAGGACAAACAAAAACCGAAACCGAGACGAAGGATATAAAACAAGGTCTGATCTTTGTTTGGGCAGATGCTGCAGCATCCTTGCGAGTGTCCTTTCTGAGAGCCGCATGCAATTTGAATTCAATTTAGAGCAGAGATTCCTTCTGGGGTTACGGCTTGACTTGTGCCCCTTTTGACAGGAGACAGGAGACGGGAGACGGGAGAAAAGAAGGCATTTTGGTTTTGTTTTGGGCAAATGCATATGACAAAGGGACATGTGCAACATTCTCAGAGTTTTTCGTTTTTTTTTTTTTTTGTGAACGGCAGCCATTTTGTGAGAGCCTCCATTAATCAATAATGCTGCACGTGTCCTGCGCACCCGAGGTGCTATGAAGTCAATTTATAAATGCAGGAGTGGGCAGGACTAATCCAGAAAAAGTGGATGCCTGCAATTAGCTGCGGCCTCTATTATGTTGTGCAATGAATGAAAGTGAGATTGCGGCAAGTGCTGCGTTCACTTGCGATCCCTTCGATCCCTAGGATCCTTTCCATTGTTTGCCATTTGTAATTGCGCTGCCCACTTTTACACCAACCTTCTCGACACCTGTGCCACACACAGGACACACAGCAGGCACAACTCCCGGTAATTGCAGTTCCGTGCCTCTGTGCAAAGGGGCGTGTCACGCCCCCCGACTGTGCGGTGGGTGTTGCGCCTTTAGCGGCTTAACAGTTTTTGGTACTAGCAAAAAAAAAAATACATATAAATAAAATAAAAAACTTAAATGTTGCCGCCGGACTTCAAACAGCGACTTGGGCTGATCTTCTAATAGACACCTTAGGGCAAAACCGCATTCATTCAGTCGGTCGAGTCTTTGATATGCCCCAGGAAGCAAGTTGCCACAATTCGTGGAACAACTGACTACAAACATACCGACCAGAACAGAATGGGGATTAGCTTTTAATTTGAATTTGAATATCGGAAAGTACTTGGAATATTTATTTTATTTTTATTTTAAAGTAATATTGGATGGTAGATTTAATATTTCACTTACCTGTGAATATATTAATATATTTAAAATTAGATCACACTGTTTTATTTCGAGTTAAACTTTGATTAACTTAACACCATAATGAGCACTGAAAATAAAAAAAAAAAAACAGCAATTTTTTAATTAAGAATCTTTATCAAACAAATCGAGATTTGAGGTCTTTATTTAAGATATTATAAATATTTAAGTATTAATATAAGATCCAATAGGACTAATAATAAAAATACAGTTAAAATATTTTAACATAAAAATACATATAGAAATTTATAAATAATTGTTTGATAACTATTATTTTATTTATTTTTTTCCCCGTCAACATTTAAAACATATGTTAATCAAATTCAGCTTTAATCGAGGTAGGTAATTATTTTAAATTTCCTATCTTGTTAAAAACTTTTTTTGAAATTTAGTTTTATAATTTTCTTACGCTGTAGAGAACTTAGCACAAAATCTTTTACTCCATAATTGCAGCAACTATAATTTCCGCAGCTGTTAAAAAAACGCCCAACAACAAAAAATGAAAATTCGGATTTGCAACGTGAAACTGCATCTGTAATTGGCCCCTCAACCAGCTGAACAGCTGCCCAGGCCCTGACTATATATACATCCACATCATATGTATATATATATATATATGTATATATGTAAATATGCAAATTTAATGCGAAGGTGCATAAAATGGGCGTGGTCCCTGATGGTTATTAAACGCTTAAGCGCAACGCAGGCGACTCAATAACAAGCTCCAAAGAGTGGAAGAGTGTAAAAATGAAGAAGTATTTTTTTAAATTATATTTTTTTATTCTTTTTTTTAAGTATTGTGTGTGTGTATGTGTATGTGTGTGTGTGTGTGTGTGTGTGTGTGTTTTAAGGCGTTGCACAAACGCCTATTGCAATGACATAAATTTGGAAATGCAACATAAATAAATAAATACAAACGCGCATTTTTAGGAGCGATGGAAATGAAGATGAGGAGGAATTCAAGTAATTTAACGAAATTACGCATCGTTTAAGTTGTGATTTATGTGGCATAGAAACCAAAACCAAAACCGAAACCGAAACCCTTCAGACTGCCACACACACACACACACACGCACACACACAGTATCAGAGATTATATATTTGCCTCGTATTGTTAATGAGTCGAATTACAAACACACTCACACATAGAATACGAGGGGAAAAAAGAGGGGGGGCAGAGCTGAGGATGGTGACTGCTGAGTGGCCGCCGAAAGGTGTGACAATTGTTCAACACACACACACACACACACGCGGAGAGTGAGAAAGAGACAGTGATAAAGAGTCAGACGCATGACTGTGGCAAGTTGGCAAAGATTTATGCGACTGCCAAAGGTATTCCCAGAAAATGCAGACACAATTCCTTGTGGTCGCTCTCCTGATCCTGGCCAGCAAGCAGCAAGCAGTTTCAACTAGGGAAGGGGGGTGGTCGCCCTTTTGTCTATCCACAACTGCTGAGTCTCTATTTAAGGCTTTTTGCATAGGCCAGCACCACTGAGCACAAAGGTTTTAACGGAATTGCTACCGGTTGCTGCTGTTGCGGCGACTCTTAAAAAAGAAGATACAACAAAAAACAGCCAGCGACGAAAAGCCGAATATAATATACCCTTGCACAACTTGTTAGTCAAATTTCTCGACTTAATATACAAATCTTTGGCAAAATAACTTTAAATATTATAACAACAGTTTCAACAAAAATATAAAAATAAGTGAATATTAACAGTTAAGAAAATTAGTGAATTGTAATTTCCCTGAAATTAAAATAAACCAATTTTAAATTTTTATGTGAGCTAAATGATTTAAGACTGCTATATGATATAGTGGTCGGATCCCGTCGATTCTAACATCTGTTTTACATTCCAAGAATCATCGAGATAGCTTCACAACACTCTAAATTATACCTTCTGCACATCAACTAATATTTAGCTCAACAAAAATATTTTCAAAAATAAATAAAATATATTATTATTTTCCACAATGCTCTGCATACTTTATAACATTATTCAAATACCCGTACGGCAAAAGAAAGGGTATCAAGCCTAAATCGGCATCGGTAGCCGTCAATTCCCTGGAGCGAACGGCGGCGTTGCAATTTATCAAAGCGGCGGCGGCGGTTTTTGAAATATGTAAAGAAGAAGAAGAAGAAGATGCACTGCATCCAAGTCCGAGTCCAAACACAGATTCCCCCGGGGCATTGGCGGTCCGGCATTCTCGGCCACAGAAACGCAATGGGTTTCATTAATAAATTCCAACAAAATGTTTTCGACTGACGAGAAAACACCCAAAAAATAGAAGCGGTGAAAAAGAAAATGCAAAAGAACACTTCGTTTTCCTTTTTTTTTCGGGGCGTGCAAAGGAAATGTACAAAATATAATGGAAAATATTTGGTAAATATTTGCAGGGCTGTAAAGAGATTTTCAAAAGGTCAAAGAGCACTGGACACAGAGGACACATTTGTGTGGCATGTGTGAAAGGCGCAACTCATAATAAAAGATGAAAAATGATTTGCCACAGATTTGAGCAGACAACGAGGCACCAGCAATGAGCGGACAATTTTTAAGTAAAAAACAGAAATGGAAAAATTAAAGTTAACTTTTCTCAACAAACATACTTAAAACAGTTTTATTCATATTTTAAAACAATATTCCTTAAAAATAAGTTCAAATTTATATAGAAAAAAAACCAAAACAAATGTTAATTAAATTCTATAAATAATTTTATTTCATTTCCGGCTCCAGCTAATCGCAGCGGTGCAGCAGATTGGGGCAAGTGGTAAAGTGGCAAAGTGGCAAAGTGGCAAAGTGCTGCCGGATGAACACGTGCTACCCGAAAGCAAGATGTGATTTAAGAGAAACTCAAGTATTTCGCTGATAAAGCCAAGAAATTCAATCGGAAACTGTAATTGTAAAGCGGAAATGAAAATATGAAAAAAAGCGCTTAAGAAACATCAAATTGAATTTTCCCAATTGTTTCCAGGGGGCATATGAATAACCATTAGTTCAAATCCAAAGAAAACAGATCATCAATCAGAAATAACTTCAACGTAGGTGGCATCAGAAGAGGCAGAGTCGAGTTGTAGTTCAAAAAGATTGAATTTTATGCCAGAATGACCAAAATATGTTGCATTGTTTTTACATACACTCATTGGGGCAGGACGAATTCAAGTCCTGGCGGCATTGCAACAAAGTGAAAGTGTTCAATTTCGCCAAGTGGCAGAGAAAAAAAAAAAGAAAAAAAATCAAGCAGCTTGTTAAAATATTAATGAGCAATTGAAGAGTTGCCGACAAAGCCGGGAAGGAGGAGAAAAAAACCACTTGAGGAATTTTACAACAAGGAGAAAGTCACTGCGACAATTTACAACACTAATTAACAAGCGAAATTTTAATATTTTTTCTTTCTGTTTTTTTGTTTATTTTTACAAGTGCACCAAGTGGCACTTTTGATTTTTGGAGTCGAGGATCGAGCAACCAAAATAAATTAGGCGGCTGCTTTTGTTTTCACAACTTGTGTTTTTTTATTTTTGCTGTTCGATGGTTGACATTTTGGTGACATACGCGACTGCCACCGCTGTGAATGAGGCACACAACAAATCTGTGGCGCATCCTGATCTAAAAGGAAGCTGCTAAAGCGCGAAACAACAGCGAAGGGACGGGATGGGAAGGGAAAGAGGGGAAGGGGAGCGGAACACACACGATGCGATGCTCTGCCATTTGACGGTTGCTTTGGTGCCTTGGTGAAAGTGTCACATTGACAGCCGCCTGACATGCCCACTTTGCAACACTGCTGCCACTTCTCTCCACTACCCCCTCCTCAACTCCAGAAGTGTCACCTAAACAGAGGGCAGTCCTTGGAATATTAAGAGTTGAGAGTTAAGATATGGAAGTGCATCTTTATGTTGGTTATATCAAAGGAGAAGTATTTGTGAGGAGAGAATGTTGGACAGTATTTTATTCTAATTTTTAAGGAAAACTTCTTCAAATTAACTGTAGTTCTAAATACCTTACAGGATTATCTTAAGTTTATTGTGAGCTTCTCAATTCTTTTCTCCTTAAAGTAATGCAGCTTATCTCCGTTTTTTAAGTTAATATTTCTGCATTACAGAAAACTTAAGAAAAAGATTAAAGTTAATATGCGTTCCAATAAGTTGATTAATATTCCAAATATAAATTATATATAAAAAATATATATCAAAATATATATATATTACAAGAATACTTTAAAATTTTAAAATCAAATTGTACATTATTAATTATTTATGCTAAAAAAAATGTATATCTTCAAGTTCAAAACTTTGAACTGACATCATTTTACTACCTAAATAAAAGCAATTTACACCATATCTGATCAAAACTAGTCTTTTGTACTAATTTTAATAAAATGCAAAATAATATATCAATCATTTTCAGATCAAAATTTGAATTTTAATTTAATTTCAAAACATGATTCTAATTGTAATGCAAAATACTTATTTTAAATGTAATGCAAAATACTTATGTTTACTTAAACAGAAGAAATTTGGATCATACATTGATTGATAAAATTATATTTTTTTTATCTATTTTATAGTATCCAATCAAATTTTGTTGTCATTTTTCTCAGAGATGGCAATGGCAACCCTCGTTTTTCGCCAACCCAATGTTGAATCTGTCGTGAGTATTTTGTTGGCGCATAAAAGTGTCGAATTACAAAAATCACACGACAAAAAGGAGGCAAGCAGCATAAGACAAGGTCTAGGTTCAACATGGAGGAAGGGAGGGTGGGGGACTAAGCGGGATTAGTGAGCATGTTAGACGGCGACTTTTAGCGGCGACTGTTGCCACAGCTTGGCCTGCTAATTGGCTGCCTCCAGGCAGCAACTAATGAACTCTGACGCATTGACAAACCGACTGACAAAATGACGCAGCGAAAAACTGTCAACTGCAAAAATGATTTTTTGGACAAATGTTTAAGATCGATGCGAATATTTTCTTTGTGGCACCTCAAGTTGGGGTTAATTGGCAATGACAAAGGTCTCGACTTGTTCTTGCGACATGCATTTTACTTGGCAATTTGCTGACATTGTTTTAATTACTACAACAAAAAGAAAATGGAAATTAACCGTTGCGTAATTATACAAAATGATAGAGTTAGCAAATGAAGCGGGAGGGGCGGGTGGCGGTGGGCGGATGAGGAAGGGGAGTTACCCTATCTGTCTGGGTAAGTGAATTTGCATGTGAGACACATATCCGGTTCAGTTATCGTTTTTTTTTTTTTTTAATTTTGGTGGTTGGTTTTGTCAGCCATATTTGGACGAGGCACACTCCACACTTTGTGGCTAAAGTCGGGCATTATTTGTTGTGCAATAAGTGAAAACGAAAGAAAAAAACACAGCAATTGCAATGCTAATGTGCCACAATCAGCATTTAAGCGCTAAACTTGTAATTAGAGGTGAAGTTACAAGTGTTGCACATATAGATATATGTATGTATATGTACATATAGATATATATCCACATAAAAAAGAAACCAGAAAGAGGATATTCAAATTCAAACGTGCAAACAGCAAAGTGAAACGGGAAATTTCCATTGAAATGGTTTTTTTTTTGTTGTTTTTTTGTTGCAATGTTTTCGTGTGCAGAGTGTAATCAAGTTTATAACATGTAATGCACAAATTCAAATACATATTTCAATGATTGGCACGTATTTCAAACTATTTCCGACTCTCTGAATGTTTCATTTTGTATACCCAATAATAATAATAAAAAATACTGACTAATTCCAGACAAACAAGATACGCCTTGTTATTTAACAGATAAATTTAGAGTCAAATTCGTGTTAGCAAATTTAAACGTAATTTCTACTTTTTTTATGATAAAACCCTGGTAAAAACAAAAATTTTGACACTCTTGAGTAGTTTCCGCTTGTCCAAAAGCAAATTTGGAGTGTCTAACATTAATATGAATTCCGTATTATTCTAAAGGTCAGGTCATGATCAAAACGTACTTTTCTTTGAAAAAATTTAAATTTGAAGAAACTTATGACAATGGAAATTTGGTACAAGAAGTGTTTTTATATTATTCTAATTAGATTTTCGAAAAGTCACAACATTCGACACTTATTTCAAATTGAAGTGCAAATGAAAATCGGCAATTCAAAAATTGTCTAATGAAACCATTTTGTTTAAAAAATAGATTTATTTCATTCATTTAATATAATTTGTATATAGCGTATATATTTTTTCATATATTTATTACTATACATAGCTTATGTAATGATATTAATTTTTCATTATTTTAAATAATATAAGAATATATTTTCGGTTTTTTAAATACATTTTTAAGTGCAAAGATTAATTTCTTAACTCTTAATTATTCTATTTCTTACAATTATTACTTTATATATTTTATATGATTCTTTATTATTATTTATTATTCCTGTTTTCCTCTCTTTTAAATAATATCAAAATAAATACTTTAAATGTTCTTTCCATCATTTTAAATACATTTTTAAGTGCACAGAAATATTAATAAAATTCTGAGCTTAAAAGGCACGTAAAAATGTTTTGTCATTAAATTTGAATGTTTAACTTGTGAACATGTGTTTTCTGAACTTTTGTGTCTGTTAAGAGTGTGTGTCTGTATGAGTGTGTGTGTGTACGTGAGAGCCTCGAACAACGGGAACACGTAGACGAAGAGGTGTGAATTAAAATTGATAAAAATATATATACATACATACATATTACATAAATTGTTTAAAAAACGCCAATAAAAGCAAAACGCTTGCAACAAGTGGCAGCTTTTAACCTTGAAAAAAGGTCTTCGAACAGGAGACAAAAAAGGAAGCAAGCGAGAGAGGGAATTGCAACTGTTGCTAATTAACAGACAACGGATGGACGAAGGTGGAGGCAACGGCATACAAAAAAATAGTAGCGAGTAAAAAAACAAGACGACAATAAATCAACGAAAAATAAGCAGCAGCAAAAATAACTCAAACTGAAAACTCACTCAAACGATGGCAAAGCGGAACGTGTTGGAATCAAAGTGAAACGAAAGGCACAACAAAAACAACAAGAACAAGAAGAACAACAATAACAGACAACAGCCAGCGACAGCAGCAGCAGCGACAACAGCCCGGGCAGAGAGATAACAAGAGACGACAACGGCGAAAAGTTGTCTAAAAAGCAACACCAACAACAAAAACAACAACAAAGGGCAACATGAAAAACCGCAAGCAAAACGTTTGCACATCATAAATGGCCCAATGCCCAATGTGCTAGAGCGAGAGCGAGCGCAAAAGCGCCGACATTTTTAATTGTAAATGAGTTATGACGACTACGACGACGACGTCGCGTCGTGTCTCTCTCTCTGCTGCTCATCGCTACGACGGCGGCGGCGGCGACGGTCGCTGCTCTGAGTGGCCGTCAACACTCCCACTCCCACTCAGACAGAGCAGGCAGGCAGTCAGCAAGCAGGGCAGAAGCGCATGCGTGCGAGTGCAATGACAGTCGCCTGTCTGCCTAATGGCTGTCACGCTCTTGCGCACACGCACACACAACCCCTGCTATAGCACTCTCTCTGTGTGTGCTTCCAGCTGAATTCGCTGCAAGTGCTGCGCAACTGCTCACGCTTGTGTGTCGGTCAACGTCAAGTTGCTAACGCTGGCTCGCTTGCACTTGCATGCGTTCAAATTGGGAAAACTGGTTTCCCGCTGCCATTCGTTGCTGCTGCCGTCGCTGCCTGTCCGTATGTGTGTTTGTGTGTGTGCATGTGTGTGTCGTCTAAGCCAGAAGACGTTCGTTCGTTCGTTCCCTCAACGATATTTCCAACACACAGAGAATTCAGTTCGTCGTCGCCTGTCTTGCGTTGCGCACACACTCAATTCGCGCTGCGCTCGAATGCATTTTTTCGCGTCAACTTAACAATTACCGTTCGACTGTTTCTCTCTCCATCTCTGCGTGTGTGTGTGTGTTTATATATATATATATATATGTGTGTATATTTATATGTGTGCATTTACAGTTATATCAAAAATGCATCAGCACAATTTCTAAGTGCTCCCAAAGAAGTGCTAACAATTAAAGTAAAACAAAACACAAAAAAGATACAATTTTGAAAAACTCTCTTTAGCTCTGACAAGTAGAAAAGAAATAGGAAAAATACTTAAAATGTTGGTCGGTTCACATCCGTATTTATGCAATGGCGTCTCTGCCGTTGCGCCACCCAACAACAACAGCGCTGCAGCAACAGCAGCAGCAGCAGCAGGAGCAACAACAGCTGCACAAACAACAACAACAACACAAACAACAACCGCCAATAGCAAAAGTGCCGCCGGCTCCGCAACGGATTTCTCCATAGCCGCAATCATGGCACGCGAGGATGCCTCCAGTCGCGAGTCCTCCATTCGCAGTGCAAGTGAGTACCAATCTCCAAAAGGAATATGAAAATAAAGAATAGGAAGAGAGGAATGTAGTGTGCAGAAGAGGGGAAACGGGACATTTCACTTGACAGCTTTAAGAAAAATTAAAGCTCTGAAAGCAAAGCACTTTGTTGCAACACATAAAACAGTTTGGAAAAAGCGTTGCTACCTCAAATTAATTCCAATGCTAAGGTCAATATAATAAAAATTTATTCACGTTATTCACACCAATCAATTTGTTAGCTAAAAAATCTTGAAACCTCGAATATGTTAGCTTTTGTGAATTTTAGCAAGTATTCGTCTTAAATTTATGGAATTCATATTAAAACTTAAAAGTTTTCATCTTAAATTTGTATAATTGATTAGTAAAACTTTAATTTTCACTCAGTTTGCACTTTTTACATTTATTAAAAAATTACTTCAGCTGCAGTTTAATAATTGAAGGTATTTTGGACAAATTTTTTAGACAAATTTCGTTTAAAAATTATGGAAAACTCACTTAAAATAGTTGCAGTTGCATTCATTGATTCGAAAACTTTCACCTAGTGAAGTTTCATTTTGCCAGAAGTTGAAATTTAAGAGCCATTCAATATGTTGCTTAAATCCAAATTGATTGTCTCTTAAAGTAATAGTTTGTTAGACAAAAAGTGATAAAAAAAAAAAATAGTAACTAGTCTCCGCTAACAGAGATTAATTTGACATTCGCATCAATTAGCCTAAAAACTAATGGCCAACGTTGAAATGTGCTTTTGAAACGAGTATCAAAGTGCAGTTTAATGGGTCATTTAGTTTAAAAGCCGTCGGCTTTAAAGATTTGCAAGTGCTCGAGTATTAATTAACTGTGAAGTAATTACAATCTTAACTGTGAATTTGTAATCGCTTTTAATTTCCACACACAGTCTAATTGTTCGACAATTTGCGAAAGCTTGTTGAAAATAACAGCAACAACAACAACAACAACAACAAAACGTCATAAAATAATACTGCTGTATAAAAAACAAGATTTTATTAATTGTTATTGACAATTAAAAGTAAAGCATAAAAAAAAACTTGTTTATAGAGCAGCAGCCGACGGCAAATGCAATTAAGGTGTTGGGTTGACCGGAGAGAGGGGAAGGGGAATGCGAAGTGGAGCTAATCATCAGTCAGAGATCGTCAAAAGGCACTCAAAACACTTTGTACTAGATTTCGGCTTTCAAAATAAAACATTTAAAATTTGAATATTAATTATTTATTAGTGGCTTCAAGCAAAAAACAAACACACAAAAGACAACAAAAATTATGTTAATTGGCTTGGCAAAAACGAACAAAAAAAAACCAAAGATTGTTATTAATTTTTACGAGGCGCAAAAATTAGCGACGGCAAAGCAGAACATTTTGTGTTTTTTTTTTATTAATATTAAACTTTTTTGCATAAATGAATAAGAAACAAAAACAATAATCAAACTGAATACAAAATATTTTTTGTGTTTGCTGAGTTTGCATTTTAACACTCAACAAAACAGCTGGAGAAGAGCTCGAAGGTGCAAAGGCAAAGGGGGTGTGGGAGGGGCAGGGGCGGGCGGGCAGCTCATTTAATAAAGACATGAGCTTAGGCATTTTAAGCAGGCAAATGAACTATAAACAAATTCAATTATTATTATTTGTATTTTATGCTTTTTACCTTGAGACTCAAAAAATTGCAACTGCTGCAAAATAAATAAATACGAAAAAAAAAAACAAAAACAAAAACAAAAAATGCAGCTCGAATTTTGTTAACTTGTTTGTCGAAGCGGAAATCGTTGACGACGAACTGTCTGCAGCAATCAAAGAAAGAGACAGCAACCGGGAGAGACAGAGAGGGAGAGTGAAGCTAATTGAAAGTCTGCAGCAACATTGTTGCTAGACAGCAGCAGCAGCAGCAGCGGCAGCAACAACAACTGCAATTAGCAACATGTTGCTTCCAATTCAATTAGCGGCAAATGTGATTTTAATCGTTAAACATTTTTTTTTTTTTGCGTTTTCTTTCAATTCCCAGGTCCCATTTCGATTGAGGATGAGGTCGATGTGGATGTGGTCGACTGCAGCGATGCCGAGGAGCCACCGGCGAAGGCGCGTCGCATGAACCACCACCACCACCACCATCATCATCATCACAGTCACAGCAACAACAACAACAACAACAACAATAACAACAACAACAACCATAACAACAACAATAATAACAATCACAGCGTGTCACACATCAAGAGTCGCAATAATAATAATAATAATAATGAATCACAGCTGAACACAAGTTCGACTAGCAGCCAAGGACGCTGCTCGACGCCGCCACAATCTCCCGGAACGGAGGACAGCGAGGAGCGTTTGACACCCGAACCGGTGCAGAAGGCACCCAAAATTGTTGGCTCGTGTAATTGTGATGATCTGAAGCCGGTGCAATGCCATTTGGAGACCAAAGAGCTGTGGGATCGCTTTCACGAACTGGGCACCGAAATGATCATCACCAAAACGGGAAGGTAAGCAATCAAAAAATACATCTAAAAAAAAGACCTCTAACAAAGTATAGTACTTGAATTAATCATTAGCTTTCCAGTTAACTAAACATACAAATGGCTAATCGCTGCTCGGTTGACAGATGAAAGTTAGCTGAGTTTGCAATTGATTATTTTCTTCAATTGAATTAGATGGATGAATTAGTTAAGTGAAAGGCTGCATTCAAATTTAATTTTATGCCTGCAATATTTTGTGGCAGCTCCTGCACTTTTTTTTAATCGACTCTTAACTAGCTCTGAAAGAGATTAGTAATCTTTACTTGAGGTGCAAATAAAAGCAATATTTAAGTTAGCAGCAAACATAATAATATTATATATTTATTTATAATAATATTTATAATTATTAATATTACAATTATATCAAGAATGAAAGTTTATTTATTTCGAACGACATTTTCCTTGTTGAAAATAATGTACAAATAATATTTTAAATATTTGATTTAGCCACATATTATAATAAATGAAAGAGAATCGTTTCAATGTTAGCAGCATTTTCCAAGTTTTAAATAAACTTTAAAATACATATTCAATATTAGAATCAAACAAAAATTTTATTCAACATTTTAAAAGGCATTCAAATATAATTTTGTTGCATAATGAATAGTTTTTCATTAGCTAATTTTTTGGTCAATTTCCACAACATTTCTGCAAGTTGCATAAAATGCTAATGACTTTAGCAGATGTTGCTAGCAACCCAAATCTTATTTTGCTCACACCTTTCTATGCATTTCATCAACAATTGACTTCCTTCCACTTTCCTTTACAAAAAGTCGCAAATCGCATGCCACATTTTTGCAATGTCAACACAAATTTCATGCAGTTCTCAAACACAAAAAACCAGCAAGAAGAAGTTGGCCATTTAGCCATGTGCGGTCGGCAGGTCTCCGGCAAAGATTTGAGGTTCGATCTACCTGTGCTCTGGCTGCGCCACACAATCAACCACACACACACACAATACAAGTTGTGTGTATTTTCTCTAGGTGTATACACTATTTTTTTTTTCTTCTATTTTTTTGGGCGTAGCTGTTGTCAGCAGGCGAAAGAAATCAGGACAAGTCGTACAATAACCACGGGTTGTCCACACCTAAATATATGTATATAGCTCCCAAACTGTGACCACACAGAGTGAACTAGTTAAAGGGCCCAGGAGACACACACACACACAACACACACACACACACAACACACTCTGCTTTAATGATATTGTAAAAATCACACCTTAGCAATATATATAAACACATGTATATCGCTCCCAGACAGACAGTCTGTCCATGTTGACAATCAGGGCGGTCCTCTGGTCCCTTCTATCGACCCGACCCAGGTTATGTCACACGCAGGCTTAGGGCGCATTAAAACCACAGGATGCCACAGCGCTAAAGAGTTCTGTGCCCCGCTTTTGTCTGCACTTGTCAAAGCACAGGCAAAAAAAAAAAGAAAAGAAAAGAAAAGAAAACAAGAAAAAGGCAAAGAAAAGTAAAAATCTAATAATGATAATTGTAATATTTTCCCTATGTGAGGGTTATAAATTAACGCATTACTAGCTGTGTTTTTCCCCCAGCCCCCCCTTTCATTACGACTTTAATTAATAACAAACAAAAAAAGTGAATATTTTCAAGCATTCCTTTAACAAATATCTGCGTTTTTCTTCTCCCATTTCCCGTTTCTCGTTTCTCGTTTTAGACGCATGTTCCCCACGGTGCGCGTCTCGTTCTCGGGTCCGTTGCGTCAGATTCAGCCGGCGGATCGTTATGCGGTGCTGCTGGACATAATACCGATGGACTCGAAGCGCTATCGTTATGCATATCATCGCTCCGCGTGGCTGGTGGCTGGCAAGGCGGATCCAGCGCCGCCGGCTCGCCTCTACTCCCATCCCGACAGCCCCTTCAGCTGCGAGGCGCTGCGCAAACAAGTTATCTCCTTTGAGAAGGTCAAGCTGACTAATAACGAAATGGATAAGAACGGACAGGTGAGTTGCAAAGCTGCAAGCTGAGAAAGGGCACACAATATACACAACACACATCTCTCTCTCTCTCTCTCTCTTTCGCACTCTCTGGCATTTGAGATTGTAGGCGCGATAGACGAGTGTTAAATGATTGATAATTGTGCGAGAATCGCGAAAGGTTTGCTTAGCAACATGAGCCCTCCACAATAATGTGGCGTTTAAAAACAATAAAAAAAAACACACTTGCATCACTTTGATGACTCATCAGCTAAAGATTCTCTATGTTTTTTAACAAAAAAAATATTATTAGCTAAGGCCTTGAGAGAGAATTCATTTGAGCATATTCTTAAAATGATGGAATCCAAGCTTCAGTTTCATATGTCTTCAAATTTCTGCATATATCTAAAAATATTTCCACACAATTATCTTCATGGGTTTTTCTATAATGGAAAAATATTGTTTTAATATCATGTTTGCAACAAAAAAATATTCTTTTTTCAATAGCTTATAAAATATTAAATAATTTATAGACATCAATAAAAAGTTTCAAAATGGTAGACTATAATCACTTTTTAGGGACTATGCCACATTTGTGGTATGCCTCAAAAATACCCCAACTCTTTCCACACACTCAACTAACATCGCAATTCTCTTCCCTCTTCCTCCCACTCTCTCTCTCTCCCCTCACTAGATTGTGCTCAATTCGATGCATCGGTATCAGCCAAGGATTCATTTGGTGCGCTTATCGCACGGCCAGAGCATACCGAGCACACCCAAGGAGCTGCAGGAGCTCGATCACAAGACCTATGTGTTCCCGGAGACCGTTTTTACGGCGGTGACCGCGTATCAGAATCAGCTGATAACCAAATTGAAAATCGATTCGAATCCGTTTGCCAAAGGTTTTCGCGACTCCTCGCGCCTCACGGACTTCGATCGGGACCCAATGGAGGCGCTGCTGTTGGAACAACAGCTGAGGTCGCCGTTGCGTCTGTTTCCAGATCCGTTGATGCAACAGTTTGCGGCACAGCAAGGCGCCGCCGATCCCGCCTCGATGGCGCTCTTCGAGAAGGCGCGTCAGCATCTGCAAATGTTTGGCGGCAACTCGCCGTATGCGCAACTAATGATGCCCCAAATGTATCAGGCAGCCGCCCAGGCACCCCATCCCCCACCCGGCCTGGGGGCCTTTCACATGTTCCAGCAGCAATGGCCGCAGCTAACCGCCGGCTTTCTGGCCAGCGCCAATCAGCAGGCGGCAGCCGCCCAAGCTGCCGCTCAAGCGCAAGCGCAAGCCCAGGCAGCTGCGGCTGCAGCGGCCGCAGCAATGGCCGCCAATCGGACACCGCCGCCGCCGCCCACCGCCTCGACGCCGTCGTCGACGACCTCGTCGTCGGGATCACCCTCGCCCGATATGCGACCCCGTCAATATCAGCGCTTCAGCCCGTATCAGCTGCCGGCGCAGTCAGCGCCGCCTTCGCAGCAGCAGCAACACCAGCAGCAGCAGCAGTCGATGCAGTCGGCAGCGGGTTCGCCTTCAGCGCACGCCTCGCGCAGCCCCGCCCACTAAAGCTGAAAGTCGACTCCCCCCCAAAACACACAAAAACAGTATTAATCCAAAAACAAAAAAAAAAAAATATTGATAAAAAAAAGGCGCGTTTTCTCAATTTCCAAGCTCTGAAAAAAATTTGAACTCCATTTTTGCTTTTTGGAAAATTTCACAAAAATTTGATACATCAATTTTTAAAAGCTAGAAATTCTTGCTGCTTAATTAAAAGTCCTCAAAACTCATTTTATTTTTAGTAAATAATTTTGTGTTGCTAAATGGAATTTTTCTTCGATTTAGAAATGACTGAGAAAATTCAAAAGTGTAAATTTATTCGGAACTTTGATTGAGAAAACGGTCGTAAATGTTGTAAATTATTTGTTATATTTCACTATCTTTCTCTCTCTCTCTCTCTTCAACTCTGTCACGCTCCCACTCTACTCGCTTTCTTCTGCATTTGTTTTGTAAAAATTATGAAAGTTTTCCAACCCATGTACAGTCCCCAAAAATAAATGTAGCAAATTTTCGATATATTAGTTAACAAATTGTATTGTAAAAAGTGTTTAAATGTTCGAAAACTCATCTCAGTGTAAAGTTAAAAAAAAAAACAAACAAAATTTTCAAAAATAAAAAAAAATTAAATATACAAAAAATGCTTCATCTTTGCGTACACTAAATGTTAGTTATGCTTAACATAAAAATAAAAAATATTAATTATATATTCATAGTATTAACATAAATTCATAGACGCTTCAGTTAGTTTTATTTATATTAAATGAGATTTTTATTTAAGTTTAAGCAAAGAACAAAATAAAAAATGGATAATAATAATATATGTTTCATCAATGTGAGCAAACAAAAAAAAACAAAACAAAAAATATTTAAAGAAAATTTATTAAACAAAACAACAAAAAAACACAACAAAAAATATAAACACAATAAAAATTTCAATATGTGAACCAAAAATAAAAAACGTTGCTTATTTCTTTTAAAATGTTCTTGGGTGTTGAATTACAGATAAAGATTTAATTTTGTTTTATAAACTTTTATAATAAATTAGAAAATAATAATTTTAATACTTTTTCATAAGTATCACAAATTATATTGGAAAAAAGAAAAGCTTAAAAAATATGGAAAGAAATTTATTTCTACTGATCAAATTTATTTATGGAAGAATAAATTAAACAAGTCTTTTTAGTAGTTATACATAAATGATATAAAAACATAATATTTATTTCATTCAGATCAGCTTTAAAACTTACAAAAGTTGTTAAAAAAGTTGCTAAATGCAGTTTCAACTTAGAAGTATAAAATTCAAATTGGAAGATTAGAAAATTTAAACAGGATATTTATTCCCTTAAAATTGAGTTCAAATTGTTGGTAAATGCAACTTGACACATTCCCAGCAATTCAATTTGTGTTCAGCTGTTCAAAAAAAAAAAAAACACTTGACTTTGCAACTAGGCAAATATCCTGTGCAACAAAAGTGGGAATTTCTCACACGTCTGCACTTGCTTCGTCACACTGCTAATCAGTTGGCATACATCCTGCAGGGGGATCCTTGCCCCACAAGACACAAGCGTTGCCATAGGCGCAATTCCAGCGTTGCCAGCGACGCGTTGCAAGCAGAACCAATTGAACGAGCAGAGAACAGAGCAGAGCAGAGCAGCGGAGATGTGGGGAGGCAGAGGCCGGGAAAAACATGTTTAACGAATGCATTTTCATGGTCACTCAAAGTGAAATTCCTATTTCTCATTTCTCGATTGATACGCTGACTGCTGACTTGAGATAGATCGATGGTTGGTCTCTGCTGTCCCCTGTCCCCTGTCCCCTGTCCGCTGTCCGCTGTCTCGACTTCTGGTGTGGATAAGCGTAGCCAAATTGTATTGAAAGTATCTGTTTGGGTTCCAAAGATACGCGGCATAAATCATCGAATACTTTTGCCCGACTCGCTTGGCGCTGGAACTAATCGAAATGATTGCCTCCAAATTTGATAACTATATGCAACATATATATATATATGCATGTATGTATGTATAGAGGAAACTACCACCAAAGTGAAGTCTCCAATTATAAAGAAATTAACTTTTAATGTGCATTTTGATAAAGATCTCAAACAAAACAAAACACTTTGTCTAATTGTTTGGGCAAGTTATTGAAATAAATGCCAAATTATCTACATAAATGTATGTTGTAATATATACACTTATGTATATATATATATATATATATATATATATATATATAAAGGCGCTATCGACATTTGTCTATGTGGCACCTAGCGCGACCCCGAATTTAGTTTATTTAAGTGGTGCCCCCGTTTATCAAATGCCGACGATCTCTTTTTGGCTGTCTCTCAGTTAATTACAGACTAATCACAAAATAACAAAACAAACAAACAAAACATTAGCCTATCAGCGATCTTTATAGGAGCTGGTGTAATCAGCAACAACAACAACAACAACAACAGGACAACAACATAATAATGATGTACACTCAGAAAAACAACGAAACTAGCAATGATTTTTGGCATAAATAGTTGAATATAATAAGTAGTAAAAATACAGCATAAATTCTTGTAAATATTTAGGAATTTAAGAATTTTATTTTTAGAAAACATCCCAGTTAGCCTTGGTTTTTTCTCTGAGTGTAGGCATATGTCAAACTGTCCCGCAGCTAATTTATAAGCAAGGCCGCCAAAGATCCATGTTGCTCCAGTGTCAAAACAAACAAACTCATTTCGTAACGAGAGAGAGAGGGGTGTGGGGAGTGTTGGAAAGAGAAAGAGAGAGAGGCAAGGGGAGCAGCTGGCTAATGTTAGCCAAGGGGGCAACTTTAAGGGGGGATGGGGCATGTTCAACTTTGTCTGCCTTGGCATAAATTGTTGCTGCTTCCTTTTGGCGTTTCATTTTAATTTGAATGTAAATTGAATGCCGCGCAACACAGCGAAGAGCAGCTGTGAATGTGTCTGCAACTTCTCTCCACTCTCTCTTCCACTCTCTCCCTCTCCCTCTGTTTATCTCCCTCTTTTGATGGGTACTCCACCCAACCCACTTGTCATGCCCCATCTAGAAACGCCCACAAATCAGCGTTGTCAGGCAGACAGGCGGGGAGACAAGGAGTCCGAGGTTAAGTGTCAAGGGGCGCCACAAAACTGTGACAAAATATTTAATTTTTGGGGCGTTTGTAAATATTTGAGGCACTTAATTGGCGGGTGGAGTTGCTGGATGTTCCATTGATTTATGCACTCCACTGATATACAATTACAGGGTATAAGAACTGAAGTTATAAGTTTATTAACGTAGTATCTGATAAGCTAAAAAACTTGGCTGAAATGATGTGAAAAAGTAAGCAATGTTTGACACAAAAATTAAAAATAAAATAAAATAAAATGAAAGTTTATATTTAGAATTTAAGTTGTGATTTAACAAGAATTTCACATTTTAGTTAAATATAAATAATTTAATTCTAGATTAACTAAGCTCAATATTTTTGTTTTTTTTTATTTCTCAGACATAATTTAAAGCATATTTTAACTTAAATAAATTGTCAATTTTTTGGCTGCAATAAATTGTTCTTCTTCGGCTTTTCATCAAATTTGTTTTATATACATTTTTTCCTTATCACTCTTTATGCTGCTGCTTTTGTTGTTGTTGTTGTTGTTGTTGTATTTGTTGAGGGGGATGACATTCAGAAACTGAACTGGGCAATAAACGCGCCGGTGCCACGCCCCAATCATTAACCTGAACATGACCAGGCAAACAGTGTTTTGGCCCCTAACGGTATCGTTGGCCAGCAATGTGGCAGAAACACTCGAGCACTGCGCCAAGCACTTGCACCATTATGCGGCACGTGCGGCGGCAGCTGCCACGTGAGCCCCATTGGGCAATGAGCGATTCGATGAGTCTCTGCGGGTCCCAGTGACTCTGCCTCTGCCACTGCCTCTGCCTCAAACCTGTGCCTCTGCCCCGACATGTGGCTCTAACCTGTGCCTCTGCCATGACGTTGCCATCATGTCAATTGCCACCCTTCCACACCACTTCAATTCCTCTCCGCCCCGCACCCCCCCTGCCGCTAATCGAGTGAAAATTTGTAGAATTTATTGTTTTTCTTGTTTTAATTCATTTGACGTTTATTCTTTTCTTTTTTTGTAATTAAATGAAATTGCAGAAAAACTTGATATGTTAAAAACTCGACACTGTCATCATAGACATAGTTGCAAATACACTGTAAACAATTTGCACAAGCTGCGAAACAACTGAGATTTCTGTAATACTAATTAATATTAATTAATAATTCGACTTAATATTATTTTAATTTTTAATTTTATTACTTTCATAAACAATTTATTTTGAACAGTAATTTTTAAAACTAAAATAAATTCGTTTTGTTATAAAAAAATGCTAAATTTAGATTTAGATTTTAGTTCAAAATTTTCTCAAAATAAATCTAAACAGGATTTCCTTACAACTTAAGTTTTATTTACTGTGTCAACTGTAGACGTAAGGGGTTCGATGGATATATAGCATTATGTTAGTTGGGGCCTGTCGCCTGGTAATGACTTTATAAACACACACACACAGCACACACATACACACACACACACACACACACACAGCACACACACACCTGCAGTCTGAAACATGTCAAAGAAAACTGTCAAGCCTGGCACTGAGTGAGTAGGGGGAATAAATGACACACCGGAGTCGAGGAAATCAATTAGATAGATGGACACAGTGGACACTGGACTGATGGCCAGCTCGAGTATGAGTATCTGACTCTGTGCTTGTGTGTGTGGATGGGTATAAAAACTCATATATCATTAACAATTTTCTTGTCATATTGCATTTACGTGTGACGTCTTGAGGCACAATCTCTCCCCCTCCCCCCACAAGCTCCGCTCCACAACTCCCCAACTTTGGCTCCGTTGCCTGCCTCGTTTTGTCATTCTTCTTGTCGAACGCCCAATCGAAAGAAACATTCATTAAATATTCAAATATGTATACAATCATTTTCCACACATGCAACAGAAATCAATTTTCTAGAAGGCAAGCACAAAATTGGGCAAAATTGTCGAACCACGCCCCAACCCCCAACCCCCCACCCCCAATGCCTACCCCTCACTCCTGTTTCTGGCCACCTCCATAATTATATTTGTGATGTGGAAAATTGATTTTGATATTACAAAGTTTTCGAGGCGTTTTATTGGCCAAAGTCTTTTGTGGCGTGTGAGTCCGTTGAGGTTGGCACTGAAAGCTCTTTTGGCCCGGTCGGAAAGGGGATTTCAGTTTGTAGCCACTACTCAGAACGTAAATCCCATTATGTCCCTTTGCTGAGCATTTAATGCTGCTCTAAATGGAAAACTCTTTTGGTCCCCCCAAATCCTTGTGGTCAACGTCTGACGAAAATAACACTCGTTTAATTCGTAAATGTTCTGCCTTGTCTGGGTTTTTGAATACCCTGTACTCAATGAAGATGACTGCAAAAGGTTATGCTAGACTTGACTAAACTTGATTTGACTGTTGAATGTATTTATTAATCTTAAAAGTTGCTTATAGGATAACTTTGTGTCTCAATTAGTTTAGCATGATTCAGGTAACCATTTTCTATTAATTACCAATAATTCAAATAGTATTTTTACATTACTTTACAGGGTATCCTTCAGTTCAGCACTTGCCCTTAAACTCTTTCCAGTTGTTTGTTTTGTTTGCTTTTGTTTTTGGCAATTGATTAAAAGGCTTAGCATTCAAGACAATTGGCTATTTTTGGGGGGCTTGGCTTGGCTGTGGCAGGAATTAGTGGCAAATTACTATCTGCCACATGGGTGTATCCAGTTAAATGTTGGGTGCATAATGTGTGAGTTTATGGCAAAACCAAAAAAGAAAACTGTCCAGGGATTTTAGCTTCATTGTTGAAATGTATTTATGGCAAATGGATTTGAAAGCTTAAAAAATGTGTGTAAAGCTTAAAAACACTATTAATTAATTATATTCTTTATCAAATTAATAATATTTAAAGTAAGTAAAACAGTGAATTTTAAAGTAAAAACAATACTTACTATATATATTTTCAATCTTACTTTTTCTCAATTTAAATTCATTCAATAAACTATACAAATTTCACATATCAAATAATAAATAATAAATTCACATAAATTCTGTGAAATACGTTAGTTAAACAAAAGAAAAATGTTGCCATCATAAATTCGTAAATTTTTTTATATTTATTTTTTTTGTATTTATTTATTTATATTTACATTGGCCAAGTTGAGATTTATTAATTTCTATGTGATGTACGTTGACATTTTGATGAAACGTTGCCATTGAATGCAGATAAGCATAAGATATGTGATATGGCAGATATATGAGCAAGCTGCAACAACAACAACAACAATAACAATAACAACAAACAAAATGTTTAAAGAGTCGAATACAATTTGTAAAACAAGCTAAAAACAAAAACAAAAACAAAACGTGCTGTGAGCACATTTAAATATATATTTATTTATATAGTTATGCATAAGTAATTTCCTTTAAAAATCAGCTCAAGTTACGCTCTGAGGAGCAGTCAGTTTTTGGAGGAAGTTGTGGAACTGCAACAACAACAATAACAACAACAACAACAACAACAGTTCACTTAAATATTCATAATAAAATACAAAAAAAAAGAAGAATAAAATCGGAAAAAACACAACACTTCATTAGCAGAGAGAAACGAGAGAAAGAGAGAGAGAGAGAGAGGCAGAGAAAGAGTGAGAAAGAGAAAACATATAAAAATAAAAGCAAAATACAACAAGTAGTAAAAATCTGCGGGTTGAACACGAATCTTAAAATGTTTAATTTTAAATATGCTAAAATCGTAAAAAAAAAAGTAAAAACTCTGCAACAAAAGCTTAAGCGGCAAATGATTTATGTGTGTGTGCTTTATGTGTGTGTGTGTGTGTGTGTGTGTGTGTGTGGAAAGCCAGGCCAAAATCGACATTCAATGGGCTTGGCCAGAATATCGTATCGCCTTGAGACATAAAAAAACATATAAACCCTTTGTTAATAATGTCTTTATAGAAAAAAATACTTGCAAAAAAAGTAAACATCAATTCCAAAAGTTCAAGCTAACAGTACAGGGCTAGAAGATACCCTGTAAGCAAATTGGAATTGATCTAAGTTAGAACGGGCAATACAAAAAATTTGAATATATAAATGAATATTCAAATGGTGTGGAAACCTTGATTGAATAAGTCCATTAACAGTATTTAATATACAATTTTATAAATAACTCGTTTAATATTCAAATACGAAGTGATTCACAAGTATTTAAATCATTTTCAACCGGAGCAAAACAACAACAAATAATGATGACTTCAACAAGTTTGCCAAGTCATAAAGCATTTTGCAATATTCACGACAATCACGAATAATTCAGAGTTCAATTGGAGCTCAGTAGAAAATTTGGGGAGGGGCATTCCCCCAATCAAAAAGCGGAGAAACTTTCAACTTATCTTTCACATTGCTTTTGGTTGTAGCTTCTGCACACGCCCACAAAGGCGTTAAATGATAGTTAAACAATTTTATTTATTGCATTTATTTCGTTGGCATTTTGTATTATAACAAAAAGAGCAGATTTGGATTTTAAAAAGGCGGACGTGAAAGGGGAACAGAATTGAGTAATTTTCAACGTATTAAAAACAAATAAAATAATATTAATAAAAAAAAACTAAATTTGTATTTAATTTATATTTTTTACTTTTGACTAATTGTTTTTTATTCTTTTTAACTCAATTTTTAAAATATTAGCTTCTGTCTTAATGTATATATTTTAATTAAAGAAAACTTTGAACGCAAATGCAAACAAAAATTTCAGCGATTGCCAATTTATCAAAAACAAATAAAATAATATCAATAAAAAACTAAATTTTTATTTACTTTAAAAATATTTTTACTAATAGTTTCTTATTCTTTTAAGCTTAATTTTTAAAATATTAGTTTCTGTCTTAATTTATCAATTTTAATTAAAGAAAACTTTCAGCGCAAATAAAAAAAAAAATTTGCTTTTTACTTGAAAATCGGGCATTGCACAAAAATATTGCTGCTGTGAAAATTCGCAAAAACTCATGACAAATATATGAACATGTGCACTGCAAACGTGTGTGTGTTGTGTGTGTGTTGTGTGTGTGTGGTGTGTGTGTGGTGTGGTGTTTGTGGAGGTGTGTTCACATCGTTAAGCGATTTCGAAGCATTCTCCCAGGCAACTCTTAACGCCAACCACCAAAAAAATGTACATATATATTTGTATATAAATATATATATATATGCATTTATATATATTTATTTATATACATATATATACTTTTATTTATATATGAAATTTGATGGGAAATTTTTCGTCTGCGTCGTTTTTGTCGATTTGTTTTGCTGCTTTTCGTGTGCCTCTCATTGAAATTATTGACAACAAATGACACTTTTTGCAAGTATGTTGCACTTGTCTCATTATTGCCACATGTGTACGTGCCACAGAAATGGTGCACGCTGGTGCGATGTGGGCGCTGAAGTGTGGTGGTTTTTGCTGCTTGCCACTTTGATGTTTGCCTGAGTTTGGCACTTGTCAGTTTTACGACGGGAACATTTCTTTTTGGATACGAGCAAACGTGTGTGGGAAAATTATGGTTCAACATTTCTCTGGGTGTCGATATGTAATTGCTAATTTTCAATGTGTCTGTGTGTGAGTGTGTGTGTGTTTATGTGTGTGTGTGTGAATGGTTATGTGAGAGAGTGTCTGTGCGTTATGTGATATGTTTGAGAAAGTAAAGTGCTGGCAACAAGTTTCAAGTGCAGGATATGAGTTATACACTGAAAAAAGCAAACAACAATCGAGGATTTACTAATTAAAACTGAGGGACTAGTTAGACTAGAAACTGGGAGATAGTTGAACAAGGCTAGTGATGCTTATCAGCTATACATATATATATATACACGTATATATACATATACTCCTTTTATACATTACAAACTTCTCCAAAACTGATGCAAACCTATTCAAATAAAACTGAGTTTGAGTTGACATCAAAGGTTGCCAGGCTCGATTCCCTTTTGAAGTAGGTATCTTAAGAGTAAAGTAAACATTTTCCATAATTAAATATGATAATTGTTTCTAGCTGTAATCTGCTCAGTGTAATACCCCTATCCTTAAGGGGCTAATTTCCATTCAACAATGTTTGCCCTGATGCACTGCAGCCAAGCTGTCTGGTCTGTTTCAGTCTGGGGATCGCCTGAAGATCGCCCTATGGAATCTTCTTCTGTTGTGGTTTCTGGGTGTGTGTGTTGTGTGTGTGTGTTGTGTGTGTTGTGGCGACTTTGAAGTTGAGGCTCTGCTCGGCGCAATGAGAAATGTGCCGTGCACATGTGGAATGTTGTTTTGCGACTGTTTATTAACTACTAAAAATAATGGAAACAAGTAGTAAAAAGTATAAATTTACTATGTAAACACAACAATGAGAGCAGCGCACAGGACTTAAGAATGAAAATGTGAATAGAAAATATATATACATATATATATATATTTGTATATATATATATATAAATATAGAGAGCATATAACGAGCTGCAGCATAGGAAATCATTAAGTAGATGTTTATGTTCGCCTCTGTCGCTTTCATGTGGTCGTCGTCAAGTTGCTTTGATGACTGAGTGAATGGAATGGAATGGAATGGAAAGGGTGCTCCCTCTAGGTGGGCTGTCAATTGAAGGGGCATGCCACTGATGAGGCAGAAAATTGCACACAATTATGGCAAGTTATGTGCGGTATGTGGTAGTAAAAATATGAAATCATTTTAGGGGTTGGTCAACACAACAAATCATCGCTATATACATATATATATATATATATATGTGTGTATGTGTGTATGTATGTGGAGAAAGTATATTTATATAGAAGGCCTGACACAATTGCGTCCATTAGACGTACAATCAAGTTATTAGCAATTTGTTACGCGTCAACAACTAAAACAAGCACAATAAATGTGCCCTTTACTACAAATGCTAAACCTAAGCATACCCTGTAAACTTGATGGGACTTGTAGAAACTTAAAAAATATATTATCTAGGTGATATAACTTTGAAATTGTGCTAATATTCGAGTTAAAATATTTTAAGCAATTGCAGAAAATTCTAAAGAATTTTCAGCTATAAATTCTTAAGGTTTATAAATGACTATAAATCTTAAAGCAGTGTAGGGTATAAATTAGACTACATATTATCAATTGTAGGCTCCCTGGAGGGTTTTCACAGTTCACGTGATTACGCAACAAAAACAACAACAACAACAACAGCAGTAAAATCAAATGAAATATGTAAAAATAATTTGCCGTGCGTAATTTGTGCAAATAATATGCATAATTGACTGACGAGTGGAGCCTTTAGAAAACAAGTATATAAAAAAGTAGAGTTAGGGTTGTGGAAGGGGGTGGGGGAGGGGGAGGTGGGAGGATGATTGGAGGTGGTTGACTAGAGAGAGGTGGTTGAAGACTCGTTGCCGTCGGAAGAACATCAAAGCGCATATTACGATGATGCACACATTTTTAATGCCTCTTTCTGTCTCTAAACAAAGCGCACAGAAAATGAATGTTTCATCTTTATGCGACTTATGACAATAAATTTTGAGGCCTCAGGCGACAAAGTAAACACAACAATAAACAATTGATTGCAGTGCAAACCGAACGAAGCACTAAATACACTATGATGAAAGTCTGTTTAAAAGAAGAACAGTTTAGAATATAAAATATCAGTTGCAGTTTAACAGCTAATTTAAATTAATATTTATACTTAAAAAAAAAATTTTAAATAATCATAATTAATAAGAAATTAAAATAAATTAAATAAATAAATAAATAATAAATAAATTATTCCAATAGATCTTGAATATATTCAAAGAAACAAACATGTAATTTTCATATTCACATTGCTAACCAATCTAAGTTAGAGAACAAAATTAAATTAAATTAAATTAAATATTAAATATTTTATATAAAAAGTTGAGTTTTAAACGATTATTACAAAGTTAAACTACGAATAAAGAAATATTATATAAAGAAAAAATATAATTTCTGCATACTCTTCATAGCTAACACACTCGATCCAAGGAAGAGCATAGAACTAGTGCCGAAACCACATCAAAAATCAGTGACTCGGTAACCAGGCAACCAGATTGATGAACTGCCAGACGGAGCCAAGTGTGGCCAGGCAGAGAGTGCGTAGGTGGCTCAAACAACGACGCCAACTGGAACGGAAGTAGTTACAAGAAAATATGGAAAACAAATAAAGGAAAAAGAAAAAGGAAAACTCAAACAAAATGAAAACATTAGCAGCGACCGATAAAATAACTCAATTGGCCATTGGCTTGGGCTGCAATCAGTTAAGTAAGGCCAAAGATAGCAGACAGTGGGAGAGTGAGTGAGAGAGAGAGAGAGAGAGAGAGAGAGAGAGAGAGAGAGACTGAGATCCTTGTGACCTTGAGCATGTCAAGGCTGCGACTGTTGTTGAATGCCATTAACTGCGTGTGGCAGCTCATTATGCACATTTTGGCCAAACAATGGTCGCATTGATGTGTTCAGCAAATGGGTTTATGGCCCATTTATGACAACTAAACAAGGTGTCCTTCGTCCTGCCGCCGCTGCTAACGAGCCGCACTCAGCCTTGATTTTTAGTATGACACACATTTGACACGCGCATTTACAAAATTAATAATGGGTATCTGTTGCGCGTGCACAGTTCAAAATTTCCCGCTAAAAATGAGGAAAATGCAACTACAAAAGTACGCCAGTGACTTTGACTTTTGCCTTGTCCAAGGATTCTATTGCCCTCCATCCTGCCAAGCATCCTTGCTCTTTGTCTCTGGAGCAAATTGCATCCGCGGGTGTCGTTTTGTAGTTTTGTAAATGTTTATTGATTTCTTGTTGTCTTTTTTGATTTAGTTTTGCGCTTTTGTTCCGTTTGCTGTTTAAGTAGTCGTCGTGCTGTTGCCGGCGGAGGACACGCGACAGGAGCTGGTGACAAGTTTTTGGCCCTTTGTCGCCAGCGCATTGGGAAAGTTTTACAAGCGTTTTGCACAAAAACGCGTCAAGGTCAGAAAACAATGCAGCGCAGGGGGTTAAGGAACAGTCTTAGATATATATATACATATTATATATACATACATATATCTATATATTTATTTATGTATTTTCATCAAATTGCTGCGGCGTTTCCTAATATAGCTCTTAAGTCTGTAAATAGACTCGATGCACGATCTTAACTCATATTTTAAATTTAACAGTTCTAAAAAACATTTAACTTTTAAATAGGTGCGCTATTTTATTGTCCATGAGTGTATGATATATATATATATGTAAATATATATTGCTACTGTTGTTTGTTGTTTAACTACTCTAGATTCAAATCTAGAAACATAATTATTATTTAAAAAAAAAAAACATTTATTTTTTATTGAAGACTAGTTTCTCATGTTTTTTTTAATACGCGAATAAAAAGCTTCTTGGGCTCCTTCTCCGCAGCCGTTTTCTTTAGCGCCTCGCGTTTGGCAGCCGCCTCCTCTCGCTGCTGCCGGATGAGCGCCAGACGGGCGAGATCCGAGTTTACCTTGTCTGTGTTCTTCTCCGGATGGCGTTTCTCGTAGCGCTGAAACGACTGCTTCTGCTTCTGCTTCAATTTAAACTTTTCGCTATTGTGACACATTTCCGGCTTGTGGGCAATGGCTTTAATGTTGGTGTTGCCACCCTCTTCAGCACCAGCACCAGCAGCGCCGCCTATCTTGCCGCCACTTGTGGCATGATCATCATCATCAATTTTGATTTGCGCTAGTTTTTGTGTGATTTTCTTGTGCACACGATTGGGATTCTTGATGGCGATAAGTGAGGCGACGCCCTTATTGCCATTTCGTGCCTCCGCCTCCGAATCATCAGTTGACTCCACATCCACCATCCTCCACCCTTCCTCCGAAAGATCGCGTTCCTGCATCTCCGCGAGCGTTGAAAAGTGACGTTTGCGTCCCTTTTGATTAACATATTTTCCACGTGACATTGCAAAAACAAATCGCTGTAAATTCTATTGGTATATTTTAATTGTGCGACTATTAATCGATGTCCCAAATTAACAATCTAATGCGAATGTATTATTAACTTTAATTTATTTATGAATTATTTAATTTAATTTCAACATTTTATTTGCTCACCTTTTTCGTATCCAGTTATCCCAATTTAATGTGCAAACTTTTTGCTTTTTGACAGCAGTCAGCTGATTTGAATTAACAGCTAAAGCACGCTCTGTTAATAAATAATTGTAATCGATATTTGAAGGAGATATCGATATTATCGAATATCGATATCAATGCTTAACGCTAATGTGTGTAATTGAATACAATGTTAGCTTGAAAATGTTCTAGTACTAAATACACCAAGTCTGGCAACAATAGTTACCCAAAATGTACTCGAAAATAGTTTGGGTTCGCAATAAAAACAGTAATTTAACTAAAATATTTAAGTAATGTTTCTTATAACATATGAAAATGATTGTAAGTAAAAAAATGTTAATATTTAATCTTAATATGTTATTTTTATTTTTTTAACAGAGTAAAACTCTTTATTGTATTTTATTGTAAATTAGAGTCTATAGTTTATATAATATACTACATAAATAAATACTTGTAATAATCGTAAAATATACATATTCACATATTTATGTCCTCAATTTTATGCACATATATATATATATTTTTTAGACTTTCATTAAATTCCATATAAATGCTTAAGTCATTTTTTAGTTTGCCTCTTCTAGGAACTAAAACACTGCAAGATCACATAATCTACAACTGTCAGAAACATTATGTTACACGTGTATCTCCGATAAGTGCCCAGCCATACATCATTCAATCAAGCCAACAAAATTTCCAATTTAATGCTACCTGCCCAACGGGAAAAAACAAGCAAACGCCCCGCATTCGGATCCGGGGCAGCAGAAGCACCACAAAAAATAACAACGCACAAAATCAGAATCATTAGGAGTTGTACGACCCACGTTGACGACGACGACGACGAGGAAGACTACTCCATAAGTTGTGTGTGATTAATGATTTGCAGCAAATAGAGGCACCAACCACAACAATAGGGTGCCCAGAAGGCGCACCTATTAACACCAAAGCCGTACTTGGCATAGCACCTACATTGAAAATCTAAACTTACACTTGCAAAAATAGAAGGCATCGTTTTTCATGCCTTGAAATATTTAATAAATTAACAATGTTTTTTTTGCAGCATTCTAAATTAATTTTCTTTGAAATAAGAATAGAAAATTTAATGTTTATGATATTTGGAAAGCCATTTTAAATTTATACGTTTTGACATTTTTACCAAATGCATAAAATTTAAAAATGCTCAACTCCAATTTTAATTACTTAACTGAATTATTTATCTTTATTTAGAAAACATTTCTTTACAAATAAAAATCAATATTTTAATTGTTTAGAAAATAACCCAACATTATAAAATGATTCAAGTGTGAATTTTTCCAATTTACAAAGCACTGTTTATTTTTTTAAAGTGTATAAAGACTACTTCTACGGAAAGCAGCAAACAATTGCATCAGCAGCAGCAGCAGCAGCAGCAACAAAACAACATTATTAATTACATGCATTAATTTGTGGCACATATCGGGATGCGGAGGTGGAGAAGGGGCACTGACAAGTGTTGCCATCGTCCGAGCAACAGAACTCGAGTCTGGTCTGATTTTAGGCGCCACTGTTGATGGTTGATGGTTGATGCCTGGCCCCGTCTCTCCGCTCCGCTCCGCTCCGCACCGATCCGATCCGACGATGATGGTGATGAACAGCCGTCTAAATTATGGAACAGCGCCTGTCACCCGCTGCGCCGTGAGAAGAGTGCGCTGAGACCAAGACAAGTCCAATCCAATCCAAGGCAAGGCAATCCAAGACAACCCAAGACACAGACACAGACCCCACAGGCAGATAGCCAAACATACGTTGATTTCGTGTGAAAGAAACCTGTAACGCTTAATGGTCTATAGACACATCCATATAATCAAAATGAGTGCCTAGTATATCATCTACACACTCACACACACACACACACACACTACACACACACACACTATAGCAAAATGCAGCCGCCATGTCGTTAATTTAATTTGTGCAATTTTGTAGCCAAATATTTTCCACACTGCCAATAAAAAAGCCCACGCAAGCGCAAACCTGGCAACTTGGTTGGCCAGTTAAAACCGCCAACTAGTAAATCTCAATTGCCACAAGAACATGCTCTATATATATACTTACATATATATACCACACACATATATATATATAAATATATAGCACTCACCATCTCTTTCTGGCATAAGTTTTGTGCCATGGAGTGAACAAGTCTTTCCAGTTTTTCAACCAATTTTCTTTGTGCGCGCGCAAAATTTTCATAATTATACCCTGTACCTGAAAATGTGCTAAGGGGTTCCATGGTGTTACGCCCAAGAAAAGAGGAAAGGCGAAAACGGGAAATAACTAAGTGAATAGAATGATGAACACTTTATTTCATTTTAATTTAAGAATTCAAAAAAAAAGACAGGCAGGCAGATGATCATGGCCATATCGACTGGGCTAGCGATGCTGATCACGAATATATATTCATTATGAAATCAGAGATGTTAAAGTAGATAAAATATCAAAAATTCCTGGCTATTAAATATTTAATCAGCTTTGCCAAATTTATGGCTCTGGAAAGTTTGGACTCTTTTTAAGGGTCTTAATTTAAAATGAATTTCGTATTAGAATCGCATTTCAAGCATTAAATGAATATATATATATATATATATTTATTTATATATACATATATTTATTATGATAATAAAATAATTCTTAAAAATTTTAAATTTAAATTCATTTATTGCATTTACATCTGATCATCTTCAATCACATTAAAAATTTGATACTTGATGATGTCAAGGCACTTATTCAGTTTAGAAAGCACTTTCTCCAGGGCATTTGCTAGTCGGTCAGTTTATTGTACCCCATTTAGCTACTTGTTTCGAAAGAGACACTTTGCCGCTTCCTGTTTTTGGCAGCGCGATGCAGCGGCTCATTTTCAAATTGCCTGCGTTGCATTTTGGTTGCATTGTTTGTTGTTGTGCACAACACTGAGTAAATCGCGCTGCACGCTTCCATAACAACCAAAAAAAAAGAAAGATATATATATATATATATATATATATATATGTACATATATATTTTTAATTCACAAAAAAGCTCGTAATTACTGTTGATATGGCAAATGTAGCAAATGTGTGGCTTAGTTTTGGTCTGTGTGAAAATTGTCGATCGAATTCCTGGAATTAACGACAGCAGAACGGAAGCGTCGCTTTTTTTTTGTCAGCAAGACGATGTTGCAGTTGTTGTTGTTGTTGCTGTTTCCTTGTTGTTGCATTTAAATTTGAGTAACTGCATGCGATGACCCAATTTGTCAGCGCTTCGGGCACTCAAGTGCAGCGGACACAATTGTGTTATAAAATCAAAAATGAACAAAATAAAAAAAACGGACAAAATACAAAAAAAAAGAAAAGGAAAATAAAATGAAAAGAAAAGAAAAGAAAAATGAGAAAAACCTGAGACGCTTTTGAGTTTGACGCGTGCCTGTGAGCAGCATGACGCGACAAAGTTGTTAAAGATTTGTTAGCTGTATTTTGTTGCACATCATTGTTGCAACATCAGCAGTGAGCAGTGAGCAGTGAGCAGTAAGCAGTAAGCAGCGAGCAGCATGCAGCATGCAGCACACTTCAAGTGCCCGATCGCGAGTCGAGTGCTAATAAAAAACCCATTGCAACTGACTGACAGAGTCTCAAACAACAATCGTGAGTTATTGAGGCAGCTAATCTGGGCCTGAACCCTAAGCGAACATCCACAGATCTCACTCTAAGCCTGTTAGACACTCAGGCGGGGCAGGCAACATGAATAGCAATAAGTGTGCGTAAGCATGTGTGTGTGTGTGTGAGTGTGTGTGTGTGTGTGTGGGGTGTATAACAAACAAGCTATTTAACACCGCGCGATCAGACAAAATAATGCTGAGCAATCGCCGCAATGAGACAGCAAAAAGACCAGTAAGTGTTGTGCGTGCAAAGCATGCTAGACTAGAAGATACCTCGTAATTAATCAAGTCAATTCAATGTGACTTCAAAGAGCAATCTATGAATAAAGGTTGCGTTATCAACTGATAGCTTTAGCCAAGGTTGAGCTTTCGAATAACTGCAAATAGTCTTAAAAATCAAATATATTCCTATAAAAATAAAATTAAATAAAATATTAAAAAAAAAATGTTAAAAAAATGTTTGCAATAGTTAGAAATGCTAACATGAAATAATGAACTATTCCGCAATTAACAAATTATCAAATTTTTATTTCCTAATCTGGGAATATTAAAAAATTTTTAAAATCTATTGGAAAAGTGGAGATCTGAGCATTTCCATAATAAACATTATGACTATAAAATTAAATACTAAAGCTAGGCAGCTATACTTAAAATTTAAATAAATTTTATTTAAAATTGACAGACTTACTGCTGTTTCAGATTTACTGAGCATTCAGAAAAACTTTAATTAATTTAATATAAAAGTAGTTAAAAATAGAAAACATTCGCAGCATAAATTAAAACACCTTTGCAACATTTTGGTTGGTTGCAGGGTACACAAATGAAAAGCTGCAACATACACAACAGATATCTTTCACAGTGTAGCGAGATGCACACAGTTCCACAAAAGTGTCGAAGATCAAAATCAGCAGCAAGCTTGTTGGCGAGGGGGTGGGGCAGGGGTAAGGGGCAAGGTAGCTGAATTGATCGCGTCGATTAATTTGTCTTGCAAACAGAGGGAAGGAGATGAGGGGAGTGGAGAGGAGAGGAGAGTGGGGAGCGTATCTCGCTGACCAGAGTTCGGCGCAGAGTGTCGGGCAGCATGAGTCTGCAACATGTTGCATGTTTGCCTGTATACCAAATGGAATGCACTTAATCACGATTAGTTGTAATCGATAAGCACTGAACGGAACAGCCCCAAACAGCCCCCAAAACAGTCGAAACAGTCGAAACACTCAGCTCAACTAATATCTGGCAACTTAGAAGAACACACATGCCACAAAAATTGTGTGCGAGTATTTGCCCCAATCGGGGTGGTCCCACTTACATATTTAAGCGGCAAACAGATACATTTGCATATGAAAAGCTCGCCTTAAATGGCTGCTCAATGATTTCAACATAATATTTGAAGGCTTTTGTTATATGTCTATAACCCCGCACTACCCCCCTCCCCCTCCCCGCCCCGCACCGCGTCCGATTCCCCCAACCTGGATGAATCAATGATAAATGGCGCAATTTATATAAAATCAACAAGCCCACATTCCAGCTCTTCACCTCCTGTCTCTGGCCAACTTAGCCACTTAGTTGGCCAAGTCAATTCGGTTTTGGGGGTCTACTAATAATTTGAAATTTATCAACATTTGTTAGCCCCGCTTATGAATGACGTGTGAGGCCAGCCAAGTCAAGCATTAAGTCCCGTCCAGGTAGCCAACTGGTCGCCACAATCGAATCCAATCCAAACAAACAAACCAAGCAACAAACAAACATTTCTTGTATTCATTCATAAAATGTTTCGCTGCGGGTTGCCTTTCATAAAAAAAAAAAAAACAAAAAAACAAAAAAAAAATATGCCAAAAATTTGTTGTTTTCAATTATTTCGTGTTATTTCCAAAGAGGTTTTCATATTTTGTTGGTCGTCCGGTTTCTTTTTTCATTTGTGTGGAATGTGTTGTACAACACTTATGTCAATTGCTTTTAACAATTTGTGACACACCAACAACAACAACAACAACAAACTGTAATTAATTTCATCAAAATAATTTGTTATGCTTTAAAATCGGAGAAAAATATTAATGCCAACTTTTGTCAGCTGATTTATGTTCATAAGAGTTTTAGCACCTTGCGAGTGTTTATTTATCGAAAACAGCAAATTGAAATTCTATAGTCGAAACAGATCGACTAAGAGATACCCAGCTATTAAATATATATTGACGAACTTGCTGTTATGAGTAGTTTATTGATCAATAATCTTATATATCAATTTATATATATATATATATATATTTAATTACAAATATGTGTTGGTTTTCTAGGGAAATTATTGATAAGTTATAAATACGATTTATTCATTTTTTTTTAAATAATTCTAATATTTAAATCAATAACTTAAGAAATTATTATTAATAAAGCACATTTCTAACAGATATTTCTATAATATATTCTTTAATAGTACTATATAAAATATATAAATTTTTAAGAACAACACTAAAAACATCAGTTTCCAAAAACCTTGTCTTTTATCACCTGACACAGCGTATTAGCCAAAAGCAAAAAAGACAGCAATAACGAGAAGACAACAACAACAACAACAACTAAGCAAAGCAGATTTACAACAATAATAAAAGAAATAAAAAGCCAGCAACAAGAACACAAGAGACTCTTGAAAACGATCCACTAAATTTGTAGGTACATGCAACTCGGCGAGGCGCCACGTGTGGTCGCTTGTAAACATGAAGCGAAAAATGCATTAAATCAAAATTTTAAACAAGTGCAAAAATGTCAATAAAAAAGCAGAACGAACCTAAAAAACCAACAACAGCAACAAACCAAAATAAAAGAAGCTTTTCGAGTTGTGAGTGTGATGAGAAGAAGGAGCCAGTGGATGTGGCTGCATGCTGCATAGTGTGTGCTGCATGCAGCATGCTGTGCATTTAATTTTCAGCTTTTGACATATTTATGATAACTTGGGTCATTTACGTGCAACCTTTGTCTTGTTGAACAAGCCACGTTGTTCTTGTTGTTGCTTGCCCCGAACGCCAGGTGGAAGGTGCTCAGCGCATGTGCAACGCATCGGTTCTCCACCTTGTGGCATTCCACACAGGCGAGGCAAAAGGGCAAAACACACAGAGTGAGAGAGAGGGAGATAGAGCGAGAGACGACTCCGATCGGGGCAGACAGTCAGTCAGCGTTGCAGACGCGGCAGGACATCGTTTAATTGCGAACAAGTTTTTTAACACGATGTTGTACAACCTTTGCCTTGTTTGCATAAGCCAAACACACAACAACAACAACAACAAAAACAGCAAATAAACTTTATCGAGGTATTTATTTGATCGAGTTGCGACTTAAGGATACCCTCGAAAAAATCCAAAAATAATAAGATAAATTGTAATGATTTTTAATATCTGTGCAATAATATGAAAGTAAGCCTTAATTAGAAATAGCTATGAAAAATCGATGAAACTTTGAAAAATATCAGAATTGTTCAAAATTTGAAACTAATTCCAAATTTCCTATTGGTTGTAGAAATCTAAAAATCTATATAAAAAAAGTTATCTATATATAAATAAAAAGTGATTTTAATCGAAATTGAATTAATATTTTTAGTTTTTGTATTTCTCGCATTAATTTTGGATTATTTAAATATAAATAAAAAACATTTAAAAAACTGTTTTACATGAGACAACTTTTTTATGCCCTGCAAATGATTTGTTATTTACTACCAATATCCAAGATATCGTCCATTACGTGGTATAAGCAACACAAAAAAAAAACAGTCATCATCCACATTGGCTTGCAACATGTTGCTCAGCTGCTGGCTGGCTGATCGCATTTTTATTGTTAGCCACGTTTATACTGTGGACTGATTATCCAGCGCTACAATTTGCCCCCTCTCTGTGATAATGAGTCTTAACAGCAATTCTTATTATATATTTTTATTGGAGTCGAGCAGCAGCAGCAGCTGCCCTTGAGCATAACACATAACTACGCAGATCCTGTCCCATCCTGTCCACAAACCAACCGACCTGGCGATCCTGGCTCATTGATAACGCGCTGAAAGCCACACCGCACAAATTAATTAATTTATGACGCTAGGCGAGGCAAGCAGAGGAGAGGCAAGCAGAGGCGAGGCAAGCAGAGGCGAGGCGACGCGAGACGTGGCGTCACAAATGTTGCCCGTGTCTTGGCATTGAGAAATGCCCAACACTGATGACCATAAAATTGCTCCCATTTCCAAAGGCGAGCGAGAGAGCAAGGGAGCAAGGGAGCGAGGGAGCGAAAGAGAGAGCGCGAAATTAACCCACATTTCGCATTGTGGCCCAAAGTCATAAATTCCAGGCGACAACAACAATAAACATTTTCATGCTAATGAGCCACACGCTAACTGTACAAATGTTTAGGAGCTGCAAAAAGTGCAGCAACCATTTGAATACTATTTATTCATAAAATGAATATATATTTGTAGATATGAATATCTATGGATGAACATATAACATTTTGACTTTACTGATTCGTGTTGCAAGTTCAAATTCTCGAAATTTATTTGCCACGAATTTTAAATAACTTAATATTTTCACATTTTCTTCTTTCTCCTTCAAACTACATTTTTCCTCAAATTTAGCGATGAAAACTTCAGCCTGTCCACTCTTCACTGGAATGCAAAATTGCCATCAATTCTAGTTGGTTCACAGTCTCCACTTGCAGCCACATTTGGAGTATAGTTTGGGTGCAATGTATATTCTAAAATCTGGGTTATTTTACTTACTGTGAGGATTGGTTTTGTCCGAGTCGAGGGCTTAGCAAATGAAGCTTAGCCACCAGCTCCGCCCGTTGTCCTTGCATGGCCATAACTCATAATTCTCCACTCTTGCTTCTCTCATTTGGCACGTTTGCACGGCCCACACACGAGCTAAGTCTCCCTCTCTCCCTCTCTCCCTCTCTCTCTCTCCATCTCTCCCTCTCCCTTTCCCTCTCCCTGTCTAGGTCTATGCGCTCGAGCATGGACTTAATTTACACTTTTGTGCTGGGGCGCGTGCTTATCGCACACACAAAATCTCTAAAGTTGTAGGCAGCGCTATGTGGCATGGTGTCGGTTGCAGGGTGGCAGGGGTGGCGGGTTGGCGGCAAGGGTGCCTGGTGGTATATGACTGCATTTTTATAAGCTGCCAACATGCGAAAATGGACTTTAGCAGTTGTTATGAGTGTTAACACTCTCATACCTGGTTTAACTGCCAACTCGACGAAACGAAACTGAAACCGAAACCAAATCCAAAAAACTCACCTCCAGTTTCTGTTCTCCTTGGTGGCTTTCATTTCCAAATCCTTCCTAGGCGGGTACTTTAATTTAGTTGGGCATTTCGACAACCAAAAAAAAAATTCCAATTAATATCTGCAATTAGTTTTAGGTATGTTTTTGCTTAACATTTAGTGACTTTTAGGTTAATTATTTAAAATATTAAATATTTTATTTAAAGTAAATTTTTATTAAAAAATACACTTTTCTGGAAAAGTGCTTGTCGAGGATATTTAATCGTCGGCACCCCAAAAATAATGCCTCGATGTTGTTCTGGTTTATTATTATTTTTGGACTGGTGATATAATAGTTTTACTACATTTCATGCTTACCTCCACACACACACACACACACACACACACACACACACACACACACACACTCACACACACACATGCATGTTGACTGCTGTAATTTGCTATAAATGTTGTAAAATGCCTGCTGTGTAATTTAATTAATAGCAACAACAACAAGAACAACGACAACAATAAAAGGAACGACACCCAACAACAACAACAACAAATTTGCGGGAAAAACGAGCAGTGAAAGTTTTTCAGTTATTAGTACGTTATAAAACTAGTCTTTGATATAAAAAGGCAGACTCTCTGGGGAGGGGGCAGATTTTTTACTGCTTCCATTTGGTGTGGCTTTTATTGTCGTGTTAGCAGGCGAGCATTTTTTATCATGCGAAATGTCAACTACCACAACTAGCTAAGGTACCAGGGCACATCAAACCAAACCAAAACCAAAACCAAACCCAACCCAATCCTCCCACTCGGCTAACTGTTGTAATCTTAATTATTTGTTGCCAGTTGCTAATTTAGAAGCCATATATTTAAAGGGGGTGCAGCAACAATTCATAAACTACTGATATGAATTAGTTAGTTGACAGGCAGATTTCGTTTTTATTTTTTACTTAAGGTGCAACTAAAAAATAATTAATAATTAAAATAATTAAAAATCTAAATAATGATATTTGTAATATTGTTCAATAAAGCAAACATTATTATTTCGCTGTCAAATTTAACAGCTAGCATCAGAAAGTACTTTTGATCATTGCAGAGTTGCCACCCTGCTAAACAGCGCAGAAATGGCAGCACCATAAAGTATTTTTTTTTTTTTATTAATTTGAGCATTGGCGTTGACTAATTGCCAAGTTATGAAGCTATGGTGTTGCCACAGTGGCACGCAATTTTCCAATTTCACTCACCAAAAGGTCAAATCAAAAGTGAAATTTTCTCTGCAGTAGCGAAACTGGTTAAAAGAAAATCCTTTTCAGCTAATTGATTAATAATTTGAATATAATTTTTATTTGTAAACATTTTTTCTTTATCGTTTTGCTTAACTACCAAAAAATTAAAGATGATCGCATGCTCGCTTTCAAAGCAGCCCAATAAAATCTCAGAACCTGCATTTAAACACCCAAAAAAACAGGAAGTTCCCTTGGGGGCATGTTGCATGTTTGGTTCGGCTTGCATTCTCTTGGGGGCTACGTGCAGAAAATAACACGACGATAATATTAAATTGCTGTCAACAAGAAAATATGTTGGTAAGGTTGCCACATATTTTCTTGTTGTTGTTGTTGTTGTTGTTGTTTTCGCTGCAGCTCAATTGATTTTCTGTCAGCGAGGCAAACTAACACTTTTGCCACATAGTAGTCGTATCCAAGTGTTGATATGTGTTATATGGTAGTTTCTTATCAACAATGCAGTCTATTAGAACTGACGGACGGACGGACGGACGAACGGACGGAGGGACGGAGTGATGGAATGACGTACAGACACGGCATGGAGGCAAACAAATAATAATCAACCAAACAGGCGCAACATCAAAGGTTAAACAATTTTCCAAGTTTTCCATGTAATTGCCAACATGCGCAAACAGGCGCATAAAAGGAAAACCCTTTTCCTTTCTTCCACTTCTTCGTCTTCTTCTTTTTGCCAGGGGCGCCAAACTATTAACCGTATAGCAGTAAAATGTTGTTAATGCCTTTGTCTAAACATGTGCGTTGTTGGCAGGTGCCTCCAACAACAAATATATTCATAGACTCAGCCATCCAGCTGGGAGCGAGAGCGCCTCCAAAATGCAGAGGAAAACCCAAATAAAAATGAAAAGGGTTAAAATGTGTTTATTTGTTTATGGGGCGCCCCCCGTCGTTGTCGCCTAAGCGCGAAAAAATTAAAAAAAAAGAATGAGCCCAAAGGGTTAGTCTACATACGTTTGTAGTTTAGCTGATGGCCCAGTGCGTTTGACTAATGTCTCATTTGCATGCCAAAAGCAGTTAACAAGTTTCAAACAGAGACACAACAAAAAAAAAAAAAATAAAAAAATAAAGAAGAAAAAAATGATGGCTTGTCTTGCTTTTAAAAACAACTTAGTGGATAATACACCCCTAGTGTTAAGCCAACCAACCAACCCAACTATTCAGTCAACAACAACTATAACAACAACAACAACAACAACAACAACACATTCATTTCCTTCTTGGCGCGCCTCAAGTGTTGTCACCTGTCATAATAAGTGCGGAAGCAGCAAACTGCAAACTGCAAACTGCAAACTGCAAGCAAAAAGCCAAAGCAGACCAAACAACAAAATGTATGTAAATAATGCTCATAGGAAACTGGTAGAGTTACGAGACCGAAGCTAAAATGCACTTTTGAGATGCTACCAAACAATAGAACATATTCACTTCCAAATCTATCAATTAAATTGTAATAAAGCGTTTAAGGATAAGCATAACAAAGAAGAACGGGAAAAACCTGTAAGTCAAGAAAGAGGGATTATATCTAACATCATCGTAAAAAGAAAAGAACAATATTAAAAATTTAAAAATTAAAGATACCAACATATCATATCATAATGTAAATATATCTCTACTAAATATGGAAATTACATAAATCGTTTAAGGATAGGGATAAAGGCGAAAGATGAAATAGAAAAGCCATATGTCAAACATGGTAAAAACCGTAGAACAATATTACAAATTTAAAAATTAAATATACGAACATATCATAATGCAAATATATCTATTCTAAATATGGAAATTACGTAAATCGTTTAAGGATAGGGATAAAGCCGAAAGAAGAAATACAAAATCCACATGTCAAACAAATTAAAGGATGGTCTATAAATGGTTTGTTAAATAAATTAATCAACAGAGAAAAATCCTTAAAATATTGTTGATTGTCTTATTTTCTTAAAAAACATATTAAAATTTAATGATGTTAAAATTGTGTTTTTTTTTTAAAGTGTATTCCAATTCCTGTTATTGATTTTTATTTATGTGTTTATTTCCATATGTAAAATATTTGAATCTTATTTCATTTTTGTTGCGCTTGAATTCATTAGAATTTCTTTTCGCTTTAACAAACAACCATAAATCATTTATTCAAGTTCAAAATTCTAAAATACTGACAAAGTGAGCATGCCCCGTGTGGATGCCATAAAGAAAATAAATATTGCTGCATTTGCTTTTAATTTATAATGTGAATCGTGACAGGTTGGCAACTTGGCTGCCGCTAGTTTTCAATTCATTTTCATAATTGCAGCAAATGTAAATTGCAAAATTATTTATTCTCCTCTTTTTTTTCCATTTTTCCATTTCGTTTTTCTTTTCTTTGGTTGTGGCAGACATTTCTTCAGCGGCATATGCGTGTTGCACTTGAATTTGTTTGCAACTGCGACTGTCGCACTTGAAATGCACCAAAGGCCGGAGAGCGAACCTGTTTCAAGTGGCATGCTTCTTGTGGATTGTGGAGTGTGGAGTGGTTGCAAATGAAGAATTGTAGCTGCTACTTGGGGCTTGCTGAAACGGAACCGCAAATTATTTTAATTTGCGTTAAATAATGCAACGAGGTGAGAAAAAAATTAAGAGCATTGCTGAATGCAATGAACTGAAATGCAAAAAAAAAAAAACAAAAAAAAACAGAAAATACTTAAAATGAAATGAAACACACAAAATAAAATAATCGGAGAAGTGAAACCTTGGTATATTATGACATATAAACATGTAATGCGAATCCAGTCCCTCTGCAGTCATCCAAAAAAAAAAGGAGTTTAATTAATCGAAAATGCTCGACTTAAACATACTCAGTAAACAGATCTGAATGCATTCTATTTATTATAATCATAATTATTATTATCATTGAGAACCAGCTAGATTTTATAGACAAAAAAAAAGGGGTTTAATTAATCGAAAATGCTCGACTTAAAGTTACTCAGTAAATTGATTTGATTGCTTTCTATTTATTATAATTATAATTATTATTATCATGATTATTGAATGGCTTCATGTGTTGCGAAATAGTTAGATTATTTAGACAACAAAAAAATTGAGAAAAATGGGTTTAATTACTCGAAAATGCTCGACTTAAACATACTCAGTACAGATCTGATTGCTTTTTAATTATTATTATTATTGGCGGAGTTATATTTGATCTATTTTTCTATGTCTTCTAATACTAAATTTTGTTCTCCTCAAGTCCAAATCTATTTTTCTCATGCTGCAAACAGTTTCAACAGCTTTTAAAAATGATGGCGAATAAAAATCAACAAACCTGTAAGTATTAATTTGATTTTCCAAAGTGAGTCGTTAAGGAAACTTAATCTGCAACTAAACAAATTGGTCTCGAGGAATTTCAACTAACTCACTCAAAGTGATCTCGACTCATAATGTTAACAACAACAACAACAAAAACAACAACAACAACATCCGCAATATGCCCGCTACACTAACTGAATTTAGTGGCGGGGTATTACGAGAATGTAACACTCATTAGCTGACAAACAGCCCCGTCTTCCCAGCCAGGTATCAGTTGGTTCAGTTTGGTTTCGTTCTCGGTTCGGTTCGCGGTTCGGTTCGCTTGTCTTTCATATCCTGGCAGCAGCACAAAGTTAAATGCGCCGACCTGTAATTTGCCAGCAATACGGCGGCGCAATAAACTCAATTTACGCTGCAGAAGTAAAAAATCGAAAACGCAAAAAAAAAGTAAAAATATAAAAAAAAGAGGAGGCGAGTTGCCCGTGCCACATGCCCCCCCCCCCCCCCCCCCCACCCGACAGAGGTGCGAGCTCGAAGCTCCTTGTTGTAACGTGTTCATTGGGCCGACAGAGCGACTATAATGCAATGTTTATGTGAAATGCCTGTAGGGTGCTAAAAGCGAACAATGCCACGCAGTTTAGGCCACTCTTGACATGTTGGGCAACATTGTGGCCAAGACGGCAAAACGAAGGTTGCCAATGTTGCTAAAGACCACAGAGCTCACAAATAGTGGTTGTTCTTGTCTCTGCTCTGGCTTAAATGATAAGCAGCTGTTATGAGGTAGCATTTCTTGTTATTGTTGTTGTTGCTGGTGTTGCTGGTGCTGCTTTTTGGCTTATTCGCAGTCAATTTATGCTTGTTTAGATCGATCATAACTCTTAATTAGCAGGCAGGCAAACCTTGTCAACAGTTGATTGACAAGACTTTTAAGGTTTCTATTTTAATTTTTGCGTAGGCCGCAAGTGAAAGGCAAAAATCATTTATTTTAATGTTTTGGCTTGTTGAAACATAGAAAGCCCAAAGTGTGTGTAGCTGGAAGTCGACGCATTTTACAACACTATTTTTATCGGTTAATCGTTTTAATTATTTTTACTGTTACGAAAGTTCGAAAAAGGTCAATCATTAATTTATTTGTAAAGTTCTAAGCACATTAAAAAGAATAAAGTTAATTATACATGAATTACTGGCTTAAAACTTTGAAGATTTAAATATCTGAATAGATTTATAAAAATATTCAATTATATAAAGTTGTTAATTCATATCCATCAACAATTTAACAATAATAAAGAAAAATGTTACAAGTATTTAGCATAAGTTACATTTCCTACACATTGTTATTATTGATAAACATTTTACATTTTATTAATACGCATTTTATAAGCCAATAAATTCAAATGATATATCAAATTCGAGATTCTTTCAGCTGGACCCGCAGGGTAACCCACACACAGACCAAACCAGACACAATGGCTCCGAGTGTGTGCGAGTCACAAGCAAGCCACCCACATAAGCTATTCATGAGTACCCGCATTGGGATTCGTATTCGGTCATAAGTAAAAGCCGCCTTGAAACAAACACTGACAAACGCTGATCGATCGCCGGCCAGGCATAAATCTCGCTTGGCAATTATTTTATGATAACTATAAAAAAATAACAAAACCGAAACATGTTGAAAAAAACACCAAAAAAATAAACTATAAGAAAAATGTATAAAAAAGTATAAAGGACAACAAGTTGTTAGAGTTTTTCTTTCTTTTTTCATGTTTTTCGGTTTTTTGGTTTTTTTTTTTATTATTTTGTGGGTACATGAATCGCTTGTGCGCATTCAATCGTTCAATCATCAATCATAATTTTCAACGATCAACAGTTTTGTAGGCAAACGTTTTCATGTAAAGTCTTAAATATTTTCACACCTTATAAACAATGTGCAGTCACGATTTGAACCAACTCAGACCCGAGTCTGAGTCTCACTCTGAGACCGAAACCGAATTTCAGTTAATGCGCCCATTGTCTGTGGACCAACAATGGAAAAACTTAAGCGACAGTTGAACATGAGCCCCATAGTTCGTATATATCCACAATCCACACAATCCAATATTTTACAATATCCATATTTCGTCTCTCGTCTTGCGTCTTGCGTCTTTCAAGCGAATTATGACGCGCATTTGAATGATCGATGAATGATATGATTTTATGATTGTCTATGGGTTGTTTGATTTTGATTGGTGGAGGGGAGAGTCGCTTTACACAGACGTCACCTCGTCTCGATGAGTCAGTGAACGATATTTCGGGTAGATTTATGTTGTAGCTGTAGTTCTTATTTGTATACCCTGTAAAGCATTACAAAGGTGCAAAGGGTAGTAGTAAGTTTGGCAAAAATTAAGTTTTCCTAATTTAAATCAAGTTTTAATCATGATCTAAATCTGATGAGTTACCAACTTATAGCGCAATTTAAATTCAGATCATATTAAGAGATCTTTCAACAGGGTATTTTTTAGTCAAGCTTATAGTTTATTTTTTGTCTCTTGTTCTATGTTTGAAAGTTGGGATGCACCAATACAAACACATATTTGATGCGCCTTTCACTTTGTCATTGGCTACAGACTGCTGACGGCTTCATTAATACACTTCTCAATATATATATACATATGTATATATGTATCTATATATATATATGTATATATACATGTTATGCATAGAGATTAGCCAGTTGTGAGTGATCACGAGTCGAGTGCACGGCTGACAGCGTTGACAAGTGTGTTTTCTTATGATTTTTGACAGGCCACGAGGCGTATACACAACGGCGCAATCTGTTGAGCATTCAAATACATATCACAAAAATCTACAAATGCTTGCAAACTAGTTAATAAATTTAAATTATAGTTGATTTTATGCTAATTAACCAAACACACAAACAACAACAACCACTTCGCATTGAGTCATAATTGTTAAGCAATGCCCCTCGCCCCATAGAATCGTAAATCAACAGACACTTGCTTCAGGTTCAATGCCACATAAGATGCCACAGAAAGAGACAGCGAATGCGGGTAAGAGGAAGACAGCAGAGACACCTACACCCGGGCGGTAGCTCTTTTTTTGGGTAGCTGGAGAAGCCGCCGAAGCGACTTAAGCAGCTTCCAAAGTTGTCAGCGCGAAACAAGACAAATGTTCAAAGTGGCGACGCGGTGACCAACGAACAAAAAAATAAATAAAGTATTTATGTGGGAGTAGCAGTTGCACGACTTTAAGATACCCTGCTTGCGCTTTCAAGTTGAGCTTGAGCTTAAATTGAGAAATAGCCAAAACAAATGTTTTCTAAATTAGTCAGCAAGCCAAAATAAAAACTGAAAACAAATTAGGAGAACAGGCTAGACTTGGAGATACCCTGTAGGTAGATAACAGATAAGAGAAGGGAAGGAGAAGGTGATATGAAAAATATTTGATTTCTAGTAAAAGTATAAAAACCGAATACCGACAACAAATTTCAAACTGAAATTAAACTAAAATGTAAAACTAACTTTCAAGTCGTATCTAATTTCCCTTTCACCCTCTCTCACTCATTCGACTCTGCGTATTTTTTTCTTTTACAGGGTATTTAGACTACTGCATAAGGCATGCGCATCTGCATCGCTGCATCGCTGTGTGGTCCAATTAAATATGCAACCCGGTCTGCAATCGTTACGGATTCTGTGATCGCAGTGTCTGCCACCAATGTGCGAATGATGCGTGAATTTGGAAACCGAGCAAATCTTGCACCACACCACCAAAGCACCGGCAACAGCAGCACCACAAGCACCACCAAGCGTTGACTGATGAGCGCGCGTGAGGCACATTAATTGGAATTGAGCTGAGGGACTGAAGCAAGTCAAGCAATTCAGACTGTGAGCATATTTTATCGCTATTGAAGCGTTTGGCGTTAATTAAGACAAAATCAGGCGAAATTTTTGTCACATTGCCGAGTCAAAAAAAAAAGAAAAGAAAAACGAAGATAGTTTTCAGATCCCCCAAAATGCATTCGGATTCCTCCGACGATTCTCACACAGTGCGATTAATTGTGGCCCTCTGCTGCCTGCCAAGTTTATATCCAAAGTACACCCAAAGTATGAATACTTATTTTTTATTTGCCTTTTCTTTCTAAAAGAAAATGAAAAATGAGTCGCAGGGAAATCTGGCGAAATAAAATGTCGTCGGCGACATTTTGCAAAGAGTTTATTTTTCTTGTTTATATTTTTATTTGTCGTTTTTTTCTTGCCATTTGCTTTACATGTGTGCGGTCTGTCATTGGATGTGTATTTGTGGGTGTATCTGAGCACTTTTTGTGGCAAAGCCATGAAAATGTCTTATATATGTAAGTAGCATATATGAACAATAAATATATGTTCTGACTTTAATCGCCGTGCATTAGCCAGCAAGTTGTGCAACAATTGCATGTGCTTAAAATCTTAGATGCACTACATGAGTAAAGAAGTGGATGATGTAAGAGAAATTCATTAAAAACCTCGCTAAGTTTTAAAAAAAAAAATTATAGTTGTTAATTTTAAATTTTCCAAATATCTTGAATATATTGCATCAAATACTTTTATACTTTTTTTAGTGGGGATATCCCAATAAACAATACTTTAAACTTCAAACTAATATTTTGGAAATTTTTAAGAATTATTTCTTTTTTAAAATACTCACAATTTCATATATCATATGACGATTGTTATACATTTTTTAGTAGGGATAACCCAATAAAACAATACTTTACACTTCAAACTAATTTTTGGGCAGTTTTGAAGAACTTCAAATAATATTATTTCTTTTTTGAAATAATCACAATTTCATATATCATAAGACGATTCTTATCATTTTTTAGTAGGAACATCCCAATAGAACAGTACTTTACACTTCAAACTAATTTTTGGGCAGTTTTGAAGAACTTAAATAAAATATTATTTATATTTTAAAATGCTCAAAAAGAACTCTCTACAATTGTAGGTCAATTGCAGTTCGACTTACTCGAAACTATTTTAAATGCATTTTTTCACAGTAGTTTTCAGGGCGACAGAAAATTGTGCATTTTGTTGTTGTTGTTGCTCTTGTTGTGTGTTGTGGGGTATATAAAAAAGATCAAAGCATTTGAGCATTATGTGGTTGTTGTCGTTGTCACATCAACGCGTTGCCATCGTCAACACACACACACACACACACTCACACACACACATTGCCAAAAGAAGACTACAAAGAGCCAAAAGAAAGGCGAAAGGCGACTAATTAATTTGCTTTTAATTATAAAATATGTGACCGTAAAGCCGTAAAGTAAAAATTATATAAATATATATACATATATATAAATATATATACATATATATAAATATATATACATATATATATATATATATATATATATATATATATATATGCAGAAACCGCAAAAGCTTAGGCATCAAAATTAAATGTACTGCCAATAAAAGACAGACAGAGTGACTCAACAGGAGAGGGTTGATCCTGACAACCGCAAGGTGAGTGACAGCAAAATGTCCAAAAAGGGTTCGTCTTCCAACTTGGCCCAATGCGACATGTCAAAGCAATATAAACAATAACTGCTCAAGACAGCCCAAAAGTAACACATTCAACAAACGGGGGACAAGAACAGGACAGGGATGGGGATGGGGATGAGGCCAAGGTGCAGGACAGGACATGGATATGCACAACGGTATTTTGGCTTGTTAGCACACACGGCACACGACACAACACAACACAACAACAACAACACACAAAGCTGCTGGTTGTGGTCAGCAAATGAGGCCCAAACAGCTGACCACCAGACTATAATGGTCGATCTGTCTGTCTCTCTGTCTGTCTCTCTGTCTGTCTCCCTGTCTGTCTGTCTGTCCACCTCTTGGTTGACCCCAGTATCTTGGTAATTGTCGTGTCAATTTGATGCCAGTTCCTTACTAAGCTCACTTGGTGTCAAAACTTAAAACATTGATTATCTGGAGACATATTCAGCAATTAGCAAATCAACTCGATGGCTTCTCCTCAGCCCATTCGAGATGCTCCATAAATGACAATTACCAAATGTGTCAAAAGCGTTTTGTGTGTCTGTCTTTTGTATATTGTTTACTTTTAATATGACAGCAAATAGATTGGCATAAAACACATTTTTGATCACAGTCGTGTCCAAGACACATCCATTTATGATATTCAAATGAGACTTGGCAAAAGGAGCATCGCCATAATTTGTAACAAAAGAGAGCTTTTGGAAATATCAATTTTGCACCCACTTCTTTTATTTTTAAGCCTAAGAGCTATTTATTAACTTGATATAATATTATTATTATTAAAAGTCTTTGTTTTTCAGAATCGGAGCAGCAATCGGAAACTAGATCTATTGTTTGAGGGTCTATTTTTAATATGATAGTCGAACTACCAACGCATTATCAACTTTAAGTGTAATATTTATCTATAGGTCGAAAAATTATTTGGCAGCTCTGGTTTTTGAAAATCTAATGAGATTCAAAAAAGTTTAGACCTGAGAAGTTTCGACACATTCCCAAAGGCGCTCCTATTTTAACATAAATTTCGAGCCGGACTCATCTTTTTATTTAGGTCAAACCATGATCAGGAAGCCAACTTTTTAATAATCAGATTAGAGTTAACAAATTTCTGGCTCTAGAAAATTTAATTCCGACCCTTTCGCAGCTTAAGAAATGAGAAAAGCACTGATTTCTGAGATCGGATTAGATTTTCCAAAGTTAAATAATTTGTAAATTTACTACAAGTTATTGATTATTTCACTTAAATACCAAAGTTGCAGTTGGATGTTTTCGTACCACTGCAGAGTGCATTATAATTATATCTTTGATACCTTCCTCGAGGAGGACGATGCCAAATGCTGTCTCTTGTCTGCTGTGCCTTCCAATTGAAGACAATCAACTCAACCCAAGTCAGTCCAGTTAGTCCTTTGTTAGGGGGCAATAAACGAAAACATTCATCCACAAATGAGTCGCGTTCATTCAGTTAGCTGATTTGCATAGACCCTTCAGCGACTGAGTTGCAGTCAACTAGAAATCGCCGGGGTCGCATCCCGGCGGACATGTTTAACGGCTTCATTTTACACATCATTTAATGCAAAACAAGTTTCAGTTAGTGTGTCAAAGTCCTTTTTCCACTTTTCCACTTTTGCACTTTTCGTTTTCGCCTCTTGTTTTTGTCACTCAATTTAAATTTATACAGGGAAGGAAGAATTCGATTGATTTATGGCACACTCCACTCACCGAACCCAGAACCCGGAGTGAATCTTTCACTTGTCAAACTGTTTGCAGTTCAGTGATTTTGCATTGTGCAATTACAAAGTGTTAACTAGAAAATGCTGAACATTAGATGGATGGCATACGATGATTGTACGTCTGTCTGTCTGTCTGTCTGCCCCATAACATATGGCAACAACATTACGCATGCAGCAACATTTTATAATTGAAATCGTGCGTGTTGCAACAACTTGACTGGTCTCTCGATAAGGGCTCGTGTCGAGAATATAAAATATATGCAAATTGCCTACTGATCATATAAATATATAGAGTCTGTTTTTCTTTTGATGTTTGAGTTATAGAATTATACTTAAGAATGAGATTAACTTTTGTGCTACTTGTAGTAATATATTAACTATTTATGCCAAAACCAATTAATAGGGTTTTCTAAGTTGTGTAAAAGTATGTAACAGGTAAAAGCAAGTATCCTTGAACCCATTTAAATTCTATATCAGGATCAACCGGCAAATTCGATCTAGTCAAGTCTCTCCTGTATCCATCTATATAAATATTGCTTTCTCAGATACTTTAACAGCTATCGATTTCAAACGATAACAATTTTCAATATATAACTTTCTAGTTCGAAAGAAATAAATTTTGGCCCCTGCAGACACTTGGTACTTGGCTTAATGGTCTCTCCTAGTCGAGCTCTCCCGACTACAGCATATTGTGTTTTTTGGCATTGTTTTCAATGCCCTCGATTCTATGGCTAATTACGCGAAGCTCGACGAACTTTGACACATGTCATTTCAGTTGCAGTTTGCAAAAAATAAAAAACTTCAAACAAAAGAAACAATCACCTTTGTTTTAATAATTTAGTTTTAATGTGTGTGAATTCACCTCATCCATTCTCTCTCACTCTCTCTCTCTTTCTCACTCTCTCTCTCTCTCTCTCTCTCTCTTTCACTCTTTCACTCTCTCTGTGCCACTCTCTCCTGCAAACGATACCCAGACCAAAAATTGACGACACGCAAATGGCTCATTAGCCGCACCTTGAATGCCAGAGATATGGCCAAAATACTCCCCCTCAACACACACACACACACACACACACACACCTTTCTCTCTCGCTCGCTCTCACTCAGTCTATGTGGCAGTGGCTGGCCATTAATAAACTTTACAGCTCATTATCAAGCATTATTGTCTTTCAACGTCCGGCCGGGAAATATGTGGCGAAACTATAAGGCCTGAATTTTGCAGTTTATTCAAGGGGGTTTCAGCCAAGTTTTGTGTTGTGCAAGCGTGCTCCTGCTTGGTGGCTTGGTTGCTTGGTTGCTTGGCTGGTTGGTTAATTGCCGCACAAGCGGCGACTCCATATTAGTTGCAGCCAATTATTCATTTTGGCTCATCTTCGCGTCAATTAAAAGTAACATGTCGGCTATCACCTTTCGATCTGTGATGATGAGTAAATTGCATGCATGTTGATAACGCTTCAGTAGCCAAAGCTGCCGCAGTTGCCACAGTTGCCACAGTTGCCACAGTCGCCAACATACAGTGGGCAATTTATGGTTGCTTCTTCATCTGCTTCTTAAGCTGTCTGCTGTCTTCTGTCTTCTGTCTGCTGTCGTCTTTCAACATTGTCATCAAGCCAGTGTCGCTAACACAACAACAGGCAAGCTGTTTTGGCCAGCTTTTGCATTTGCAGCTTTCAACACGAGTCGAGTTGTGAATTTCACTCAAACCACTTTACTTTTTTTTATTTATTTTTTTTTTTTTTTTGTTTATTTTTAAGCATTGTTATGCCCAGCGATTTTTCTCATTAAAAAATTAAGTTATTTTTTAGATCACAACTTGATTTTTGTGATAATCAACTTTGGATCTTTAAGGAAAATTACCGGCAACATACTATTTTTTTTCTGTGAGTGTAATCGTGGTTAGAATCTCTTTCGCTCTCTCTCCAGTTAATTCCCCTTGCTAAACTGTAAACGAGAACCTAACCTTGAATTGATATTGTCCGGATTTGGCTTTAACTACACCTGCAGTTAACGCCCCATTTAAATGATTTTTGCATCATGCACTGTAATTTTGAGTGGCTCTTTAAGTTGGCTTGCAGAAAGCATTTTAGCAGCTAGTTAAGTGGCCAGCTGGCAAATCAACTTTATGTGGCTAAAAGGATTAAAGCGTCGCATCTCAATTGCAATGGCCATTTAATTAACTGTTTCTGGTTAGCTGCTTGTTGCAGTCAGCAGACACATCATTATTAAAATCACCTGTAATCAAGTTCAAACGTCAAAAAAAATAAAAAAATAAAAATAATCTTGAAAACTAGAGCAGCGCCACAAATAGACACATGTATATGTATGAGTGTGTGTGTGTGTGTGTGTGTGTGTGTGTGTGCATGTATTTAGTTGTAAGGGGCAACGATCAAAACAACATCAAAACCGATTTAAAATCGATTAACCTGTTTCTCTCTGTGGCACTTCATAAGCCAAGTGGCTGATGCCGAAAACTGTGTGCGGCAACAACAACAACATGCAACAGGTTGATTTACGGCAAATTCTCACAACAGCAGCCAACTACAACAACAACAACAACAACAACAGCAGCAGCAACAGCAGCAACAGCAACATAAATGCGGCTGCAGCTCAAAAGAAAAACAAAACATGTGAAGAACACAGAAATGTTGCCGCTGCCGACAACGCCGACAGAACGTTCAACAACGAACACGCCCACAACACAAAAGGCAAAAGGCTAACAGCAACAAACAACAACAACAACAAACAACAACAAACAACAACAACAAACAACAACAACAACAAACTCAAAAACCCAGCTCAGCTCTTAGGTGAGAAAATGTTTGATTAGAATTTTGCTTTTGGCCTCGCGTGCGTCTGTCGGATCAATTTTTTGTTGTTTTCTTCTTTTTTTAATATTTTTAAAATTATTATAATTTTTTTTTTTTTTTTTGTCGCTTTTGTTGCTGCCGCCAACTGGCAACATTTGAGCTGCGTCAATAAACACAACTGATTAAAAATAGGTAAAATTTCTACTTAAAATCAAATTAAGTACAAAATAGCAATTCGAATGCAAAACTCTCAACTTAATTAAGAATAATTGTAATATAACATGTACTAAAAAATAAAACTAGAAAATTTCACTCTTGCAAAATAAATTGTAATTTGAAATGCATTTTTTTTTTAATTCCTAAAATGTTCATGAAAATTCGGCAAATTAAATAAAAAACTGGGTCTTCTTTTTCAAACTCAAACTGGCTAAAGCCAAAAACAACTTCATATTTTCAATCTTCACTATTAAGTCAAGAAATAAGTTTTTTACGTCTAAATTCAAGATGTGCAAAGCTTAATTTTTACCGCAACAACTTAAAATAAATATTTTTTTTATTATTACTTCATCTGCAACAAATTGCATAAAACTGAATAACAATTAAATATTTTCCATAATTGCGCTAGTCGGATTAAGAGTAATGCCAACAATTTGTCAATATTTAGCTCAATAAGCCAACTCTGCCCCACCCCCGACACACACACACACGCACACACACACACACACACACACACACACACACACACACACACACACACACACACTCTGCTAAGCTCAATTTCACGGCCAATACTTCAAAATGAAATTTTAATTTATTAAGCGTAACAATTTTATAAATTGCGCTCATTGCAATTGAACCCGTAGTCGAAAAGGAAGGGGTTGTTAATCCGCCGTAAAACTGCTTCTCTGTTTTGGTTGTTGTTTTAGTGGTTGTTCAGTCTCCCCATTGTTGTTGTCGATGTTGCTATTGTTGCTGTTGTTGTTGTTGTTGTGACGCAGTTTCTCGCCGAGTGCCAAGTTGTGATATTTCGCACATTTTACCCCTTTTTCAAATGGCGGCTGCCCTTTTCTCACTGAGGGTTAACCAAGAGGCGTCCTCGACTTTTGTCTGTTCAACCCACCCACCCCCTTATGCCAATCCCTACCCCTACCACTATCCTGTTTGTTAGGGTTGACTTAATCAGTGTACGCGCCTCTTGACTCTTTCACTCTTCTTGGTTTGTTGCTTTGTTTGGCCAAGTTGACAGTTTGCTCTGTTTTTTTTTTTCTGGGGGGGGGGGGGGGTAGGGCGTGTGGGTTTCTGTGTTATCTATGGTCTCATTAACGGGGTAAATCGCTATGCATGCTTCAATAACTTTTGACTTGGGCTACTGGTTCTGGTTCCCTTTCTTCTTCTTCGTCGTCTTGTTGAAAATCAGTCAAGTCTGAAATCAGTTTCAGTGGGACAAGCGTATAAATAAAACTGAAAGTGGAAGTGCCCCAAAAAACAACAAAAAAAAACCAAAAAATAAATGTGCTGCTTAAAGTCAAAAGCTTTAACCAACAAAAATTGGTATTTCTTGGCCTAAACACTAGTTAACTCTGCTAACGTGCTTGGACAAGCTTTCGTCTTATCGAGAATTTATAATGGCAAAACGTGACTTTGTTTCATTTTGGCATTAGATTTAGCCAATTGCTGTTGAGACAAGTCTTTAAACATGTGTTACAACATTTGGTGATATTGTTTTTAGCTAACAGATAACATGTGCCACGAATGTGACTTTTGACATAACATTTTTTCATTAAATAAACTATAACAAATTAATTATTTGATTTCCGCTTGTTAGAAAACTTTATCGAATAATCTGAAAAATGTGGAAATGAAGTTAAGAATTCTTATGTTGGCTTCTCTTTAAAAATTGAATAAATAAAATTATATACCAAAATTAAATTTTTAAGGAATAAATCATTAAAAATTAAGTCACATTTATCACTCTCAAAATGTTCAAAAATAGTAGAAATTGTTTAAATACACAAATCAATTAATTAATTTTCACAGAGACAACTATATCAAAAGCAGAACCACTCAATTGGCCATAAGAAGTACAACATAATTTTCCGCAATATAGGAAAAATACCGCAACGGAAAGTGTGTGGAAAACAAAGCACAACAGCAAAACTAGCGCAGGGGAGAAGTTGAGAGGGAGGCTGGAAAATGGGGAGGGGAGGTTAGCACAAGATGATTTATTTGCGAACTCGTCTGTTTGGTTCCAGTCGAATAATAAACGCAACGCCATCATCATCATCATCATCATCATCATCATCATGGTGTTGGCCATAACGATGATGACGTTGCGCCGCACTGAAGTTGGCAATGAAGCACTTAAAAGAGCTGTAATTGCAGGAGCCTAGCAGCCCCAAGAAAATAAAAAATAAAAAATAAAAAAAAAAGCAAAAAACAAAAAAAGAGTAGACAACTGGGATACAGCAGGAAGTACGCAAGCGTGCCTGCTCCCGCGGATCACTTTAAACAGGCAGCCAGTGGAGGTCTCCAAGGATAGACGAATCGAGAGATACCCTGTAGCAGACACAAGAATACAGCGAGACAAATTCGCATTTGAAATAAAATTAATAATTATTTATAATAATTAAGTAAATATTAATAAGCGAATGCTTTTTACTACAAATAAAGACTTCCATGCTAAGAAAAAATAATTTAACCTTCCAGCTCTTATAAATATAAATATTACGGATTCAATAAACATTTATCTATAATTATTTATTTATGTGCTCTATTTAAACTTGAAATCTGCAGCTTCAATGAACTTTAGGATCAAAAGATCTTTTATGGGTAGACATGATTAAGGGAACACTGTGGAAAGGCTGTGATAAAGCCAAATATTAAATCGATATTTATCGATAAATTTATATATGTGTGTTATTGACAGCCTGCTTTAGTATACTCTACTTAAAAAAACTTGTTCATTCGCTATTCACATATTTGTTGTCTCTTTCCTCCTTTTTCAAGCACAAACTCAACTTAATGCTACCCCTTCTGCGTTTACAGGGTATGCAAATAGTGCAGCCAGTGTGTGTGTGCTTGCCTCATGTCAAATGATGAATTACAAGCGGAAGAGAGACATTTCAGTGGCAGTGGCAGTGGCAGTGGCAAGTGAAATTGAGAATCTGTGGCAGACTCAAGTGTTCTTTACTTTTAGTGCTCACTGACAGCAGCACCAACACACACACACACACTCACACACATATACAGATACAACGCCCTGTATATATAATATATGTTGTGCACACACTAATTACCTAGTTAAACTGTCAAATTGACAGATGACAGTTTTGTCTGCCGTTGCAAGTAACATTTTGGTCTGTCAGCTCGAGTGGCAACCTTTTATTTTATTTCACTTGATTTCGCCTTGCTGCATATTTGCAACATTTTTATTTGTCATGCGCTTAAATATCGTTTGTGCAACGCAGCCAGCCCCAATTCTGTCAAAATGCTGTCATTCGAGAGCGCCTTGAACGAAAAAATCATAATTAACAATTTCGACAACAGAAGCGTCTTCTGCGAAATGCCGACTCAAGAATTGCCTTTGTTTTGCCCTTTTGCAGAGAGTCCTTAAGTGTTCCCATGAGGTATGCAATCTTATGAATGCTGTTAATTAATAATATATATGAGAATATATTTGCCTGATCATATTATTAAGCTCAGTTCAAGTTGATCTCTTCTAGAGGATTTCCAGACTAAACACGTCTTAAGCTTATGCGACCCAAAGAATTTCTAGCAGAGTTTTAACTGATTTAAATATTTTCTAGATAACATAGATAAATTCTTGCCAAGTTAAATTACAATTTTTAAAGCCTATAGAATTTCTAGCTAAGTTCTGCTTAAGTTTTTCTAATAGAAAGAATTTCTAGCTAAACTTTGCACATGTTTTGCTGTAAGCCATATAAACTCAAAAGACTTGAGCAAAATTTAAAAAAATATTTATTAAAATTATTAATTTAAATAATTTAGATTACTAAAATGTTTAGCTTATATATCGACAAAATTTTCTAGACTTTTACTAATTATTTAATATATTGTAAATATATTGTAAAAGTGCATCCAATCTTCCGCTACACTTTGACTACCTCCGCGTGCCTTTTTTTGCAGGCTTCATTTGCAACTGGGCAGCGCCACAATAAATATATATCTATGGTGCCCCCGTCTGCCCCACCCCTGCTCAAGTGCCCCTCCTCGGAGCGATGTGCTTATGTCTGGGCATTTTGCCGACAAGTGCGCGCTATTTGAGTATTAATTATGCAAACGTGTGAAACATTTTAATTGGGTGCAAAGCAGCAGCGAAGCAGTCGCTGCAACGCTGCAACAGCAGCAACAGCAGCAGTCGCCGTCTAACAAGTTGCCTGCCAATGCAAATTTTCTTTCAATTATATTTTTCCACATTTTCAGATTCTCTCTTGTTGTTTTTTTTTTCGTTTCGTTTTTTTTTTTTTTCTTTTTTAATTATTGTAATTTTTTGCTCTGACATGTAATTGCGCGCTTTCCTAGCCACAATTAAACTGTCATAGACATGACGCAGCATTATGACGTCGCAATTATAGCTGTCATTTTTGACAGCAAACAGCTCCTTCAAAATGCACCTCCCCAAACCCCCTGACCCAAGTTCTGTCGCTTTTCTGATGAGTTTTCCAAGAGACCCCAGCTATGCATTGATTGCATTTGCCATATTTCTAATATTTTCAACGACCACCCAACGGTTAACACAATTGGCATTTCTATGGAAAAGATTATCAGCAACCGTAGAGAGAAGAATACCAAAGAAAGCATTAATACTATCATTAGAGAGAAGAATCATAAAGACATATAAATTTAAGTATAAATTAATTTCAAACAGTAGAGAAAATAATACTGAAGACAAACCTCATTTTTGTCGCTTTCCATACTTTTGTTTTTTAATTAATTGTAAAATATGCGCAAATATGAAAATTGGCAAAAATATTGTTGCTTTCAAATTTGCAATTGAAGTTAATTTAATAGAATTTAAAAAAATTTCAATATAAAATATTTCGCTAAATCTTTTAAATCTTTTGAGCTTGCAACAGTGTTGCCAGTTCTTGATGAGATTTGCAGCATTTTGCTGTTATTTTACCTAAGCTGAAATTTATAGCCAGACATTAATAAGCTGTCAACACATGCGTTAGACCCGAAAATATGTTAAAGCCAACAGGCCAGGCTCAGATTGCTCAGAACTAAGTCGAAGGTCTTTTTGGGATCCTGTTTTCAATTTCACTTAACAAACTGCATACAAGCTGAACGCTAATGATGGACCATAATTTTTGGCCAACACAAAACAATTTGACAGTTTTATATGCGCTTTTAATGCCCAAAAATAAAACTACACTTTTTTTTGGTGCGGGTGGGCGAGGGGGGTTCAAAGACTTAGGGAGAGTCTGAGACAGAAAGAGGAAAAGAGAGAGAGAGTGGATGGAAGAGCGGGAAAAGTGAGAGAATACTGTGAGCCTACACTCTGAAAAAATTATACCTTTTATGTAGACAACATTTTTGTTTTGAATATTTAATTTTAAGAGTTTCAAAATTAAGCAATTATAAAAAATTTCATTTATCAATTGAATCAAATTTTCCTTTAACAGAGAAATGAGGAAAATAAACATATGATTTCCAGATTGACTTACAGACAACCAAATCGAACTGACTTTGCTGACAAAGTTAGACATTTTCCAAATACTTCCACTCTCTGTCATATTTTTTTTAGAGTGTACGCAAACAAGCCACAAAAAGCTTTGTCTGAGCCCAGGTCCAAAAGGTAGTTAAATGTTTTTTTTTTTTTTTTTTTTTTTTTGGAACACAGCAGACTTGCCATTTGCTTATCCCAATACCCTCGTTTATATTTTGATCGATCGTTCGACATGCAAAATAAAAAAACAACAACAACAACAACGAAAAACGCCAACTGCAAAAGTCCCGGTAGTGTCGATCCGTCGATGTCTGTGTCCCTCTATCCGTTCGTCTGTCGGTCCGGCGATCCGTCGATCCGTCCGCCTGCCTGCCTTCGTTCTTTATTATTAATTTTTTGTTTGACTTTTGCTTTATGGCGTGTTCATTGTGGCACCACAGTCCAAATGCCAGTGTTGGTGTTAGGCTCTGCCTCCACCATCAGCACCACCAGCAGCAGCAGCGGCACCACTCTTTTTCCCCTCTGGTTTTTGTTCACTGCTGGGCTGCCATTTAAACTGATTACAGTGCCTTGTGTTCGCTGCTCAGCAGGTGGTTTTCAATGTGCCTCAGCTTTAAGATCGTCGTCGTCGTCGTCGTCGCTGAGTCTGGAAAATAAAATACTCAGTTATCAACTCGAAAGGAGACTCAGACGACATTCCATGGCTTAAACGCCTACGCTAAAAAAAAAAACCAAAAAAAAAAATCCAAGTCAGCCCAGCGAGCAAAATAAGCTGCTTGAACAACTATTTTTCCTGAACGATAATTGTGCATGGCTAATCCCATCCAGCCACACCCCATTACGTTTAATCATAATAAAAACATCAACGTTCGAAATTATACAAGTTGCCCTCGGGGCAGTGCGGCAAGTATTGCAACCCCTTCAACAACAAAACACAGCAACTGCTGCAATAATAAAAGAGTTGCTGTCGCTCTTCTTCTTCTTCTGCTTCTTCTTCTGCTTCTAGGCGTTTGTAACTGCTTCTTAAATGCAACAATTTTATTTGCAACTGCATTGCATGCAACATATAAAAAAAAACGAACAAATACTCAACTCTGCATAAGACTAAGTGTTGTACACTGAGCGAAAAAAATAAAATATTTATGCTTAGCAGTTTTGATTTTTCTTTTTCTTGATAAATATTATTGATATATATATATATATATATATATACATAAAATATAAATTTACACTGTAAGAAAAATCCAAAAAATTAAATATCGAATATCGATTAATTTTGTGAAATCACTAAAAAAAAAATGATACAATAAATAATTAATAAAATTAATAAAGGCAATCATTGACAGCTTGTTAAAATATCTTTACTTGAATTATTTGTTAAATCTAACTGGGAATTTTCTTTCAGTGCCAACTACTCTCCTGGCAGAGGCTGTTACCCCCACTACACAGCGCCTCTCACCCCTTCTCTCTCTATCTCTCTCGCACTCTCTCCATCTCTCTCTCTCTCTCTGTGAGTCCGTCATTCGCCTCTCTGTCTGTCTGTCGGTCTGTCTGTCTGTCAGTTGGTCTGTCAGAAATTGCCAACATGCCAGAGATTACCAACTGTCAGTTGAGTGTCATGCCAATGGAACATGCCGTCAACTGAAGTGTTGAACTAATTTAGCAGCTGTTGAAAAAACCCAATGCCAGAGAGAGCGAGAGAGAGAGAGAGAGTGTGTGTGAGAGAGAGAGACATCAATATGGCAGCATGGCGTATGTGTAATGAGAAAGAAATTTTAAACAAAATTATATTTAAACACAATGCATAAATGTATGAAAAATAGTGGCGGCAATTAAAATGCTCAGCTATCGGAGTACAGTGAACACTGGCCACATGCGAATGCGAATGCGAATGCAACACAATTAGCTGCACATTAAAACACACACGATAATTATGGCGTGCAAAAAACTTAAAAACAGAGCATGTTGTTTGTTGGTGGTGATGATGGCCAGCAGCAAAAGGAGGCAAGACCCACGCCAACATTATGGCCAGGCTGGAACGTCTGGTAGTCAAATGAAATCAGCGCGACGACGGATTCGTTGATATATGTACTATATACATAGGTAAATATCATGCATATGCCAATCCATCAACATGCACTCAGAAAAATATATGTGTGCTTGAATTCAAAATACTTTTTTTTCAATGAAAACTACTTAAAAGATTTGCTTATCTCATTTTGTGGCATATATTCATTAAAATAAAAACAATAATCTTTATAAAAATATTCAAATTAATTTTTTACATTTATAGAAACCTATTTTGTTAATTTAAAAAATATTTGTAGCTTTCAAGTCGATTCATGGTATTCCTTCTTTTTTTTAAGTGTCTTAGCAGGAGCATAAAATTAGAGATAAAACTGGGGCAGGGGCATGTGGAGTGGGGGCAGGGGCTGCTCTGGGACGTCTGCATTAGCAGTGTTGATGGTCGTGTAATTAGAAAATGTTGTGCATAATTGGAATTGTAAATGAGCTGAGCTGAGCTGAGTTGGCCAAGACAAAATTAAACACAGCAGCAGCAAAAGCAGCAAAAGCAAAAGCAGCAGCAGCAACAGTTGCCGGAAGTCAGCAATCTCGTTGCGCTTTCCAACACAGTTTATTGTCCACCCCTTCCACATCCCTTCCGGCACCACTCCCCGCTTCAGTTAAAGCCCGCGACTGAGCCATGTTCGTGTTTGCGTTGTTTCAAATGTAAATCGCAAATCGCGCTAAGATTTTTATACACTTTACAAAGGATGCTATCAAATTGTTAATAAATTTGCAACCAACTTAGAAAAAGATCTCATTAATTTTCTGTCTTAAATTATTTATGCAAATTTTATGAAAGTGATAAATTAATAATATCATTGAGTGTTTTTTAAATGAAAATCGAGCTTCTCTCTCCCAAAACCCCCATCTGTAAAAATTCTAGTACTGTAAACTACTAATTTTTCCTATTTATTTTTTTTAAATATTTCGACTCTATCTAAACTTAAAAATTAAAAAAATATATATATATTTTTTTTTTATATTTTTAATCAAATGTACGCTTACACTTTATGCAGGTTAAATACTTAAGCATTTTCCATTAAAAGCAACATTATAAGATTTTTTTAGGAGCAGTTCATACCCACATTTAAGTTCAGTGTATTTATTATTCGATTCAATATTTTCGATTACTTTGTTTTCTGGCTTTTTTTCACTTTTGTTTCAGTTGCTGATTTTGATCTGCAGTTAACAGAATTTGTTGTCTACATCGATGTTTGCTATATGTAAACGTTGACTTTAATGATGTGCCACGCCACAGCACTCCCCCTTCCTCTCTCTATCTCCCTCCCTCTCCTTTTAACCATGATCCGGTTCCATCATCTGGAGCTCTTACATGTGGATAACTCAAGCATTTTATTAGCCGTTGAATGAAATGACCAACTCCGGTTGACTAACTTGGTTAAGTTGATTGTCTGACATGACTGCGGATAGCTGCCAGATAACCAGCTACAGATACATAGATATAGTTATAGATAGCCGCTTGGCCAGTTTTGTTTCGAGTTGCATGCCCCGCTTGCCAGCCCCCACCCGCCCCCCCTTTGTTTGCGCATTAATTTCGATTTGAAATTAAACCAAACATGATTTTAAATGTTGAATTTTAACGTTTTAATCGTCGCGTTTATATTGCCATAAAAAACAAACTCCACTCCAAGTTGGCAGCTGAGAAAAGCAACGAAACTTGAGAAAACGTTTCGTGTTACACGCTTTTGAAAATACCTTTAAAAAAAAAAAAACAAAAAAAAAACAAAAGGAATCGCTGTTTGATGTGGGGCGTTGCCGTGACAGAAGAAGACGGTTTTTGGGCTCATCTGATGGGATGAGCAATCGCCAACAGATCGAGCTAAGGTCTATCAAATCAAATCAAAAGATACAAAAAACAAAAACAAAAACAGCAACAGTTAAACAAAATGCTGAAGCGTAGCCATAAAGATGAATAATTTAAAGATCTGAAATAAATATGCCCAATTAATTGGTACATAGAAATTTTTGAAAGCGCTCAAATAATCATTTAAATAACACTTTTGCTGTCCCTTCTAATTATGGCTATCTTGGCAAATACATCAAAGCGTTTAAGAAAAGTTAGAATTGAGAAAGAGAATCGAAGAAGTGCAAGAGAAAGAGACAGAAAGCTTTCAAGAAATGAAAGAGAGCTTTATAATGTTGAAGGAATTACATTAAATTGGGAAGCAAATTGGATAACTATCTACTGGTCCCCTTCCTGGACTCAAATTTCTAGACTTCCCGATGTTACTCAAAAATCTACACAATCTAAAAAGTGTGAAATATGGTTCAGAGTCTGCCACGAGAATGACAGGATTTCAGAACTCATTCTGACAGACTTAGCCACAATTTTTGCTGGACAACGAACTATAGCTAATTTATAAGTGAAATCCACAATAGATTCAAGTGGTCTCCCAGTACACAGACTCTAACAGTATAAAAGTAATCCACACAAAACTATAAAAAACAAGATAGAACGTTGCAGTCGGACGTAACCGACAGCGAAATACTATTATACCATAATTTGTGTGCAGTCAAGAAATACTGTTAATTCTCTACTAATAAATATGTATATGATTTGCATATAAGTGAGCGTGGCTTTTAAAGACTGTGAGCAGAATTACACGGGGAGAGCAGACACAAATAATTGTATAAGCTACTTTCCCTCTTAAATTTTGGAGATGTGGGCTTTTCGAGACTTAAGGGGCGGGAGTAGGCGTTGCCCAAAAAAATTATAGAGAAGTTTCCTAATAATCTTCCTACGCTGTTTACTAACTAACTATCTTGAATTGCGGGGGATATGGGCGTTTATCGGTTTTGGGGGCGGGAGTGGGCGTGGCCCAAAAAATTTTGGAGTTTGATCTTAGTAATATACCTTCTAAGTTTGGTAACTATAGCTCTTAAATTGCGTGAGATACAGGCATTTATCGTTTTTTGTGGGCGGGAGTGTGCGTGGTCCAAAATTTTTTTTCCACATTTATGAAGGGTGTTACTAGCAATATACCTTTAAAATTTGGTGACTAAGTTTTCAAATTGCGTGAGATATATGGGTTTATCGATTTACACCAACAGGTGTATCGGTTTAGGTAGGTGGAGTGGGCGTAGCCATCCAATTTTTTTTATCGATCTTTGGGGGAGTTACCAGTAACATACCTGCAAAATTTTGCGACTCTAGCTTGCAAATTACGGCAGATATGCGCATTTTAAATTTCTAGGGACGAAGTTCCTGGGGGCGGCGGATGTGGGCGTGGTCAAAAAATTGGTATGCCAATCTTTGGAGGAGGTTACCAGCAAATTACCTTCCAAGTTTAGTTACTCTATCTTTAAAATGTTCGGAGATATACGGAGTTATCGATTTAATATCGGAATTGTCGATTATAGGCGCAGGTGTGGGCGTGGCACCACAAATTTGTTATCGGTTCTTAAAGGCGACTACCAGTAATATACCTACCAAATTTGACGTTCCCTACTCAAAAACTGCGGAAGATATAGCCATTTGAAAATTTTAGGGTCGGGGGTGATGGGGGCGTCGGAGGTGGGCGTGGCACATGTCAAACTTTCAAGGACCTCGCCAGCAACCTACCAACCAAAATTGGTGACTATATTCATTAAATTGTGAGAGATATGTGGATTTATCGATTTCCTAAAATCGATTTTCGCGGTTTTCTAGCTCCCTGGTGGACGTAGGTCCAAACCCAAGACACTTTAACTTTTGAGGGTACTTTCCAGTATACGTTCCAAGTTTCAAGTCTCTATCTCAAAGGGTGTCGGAGGAACGCGCGTTCATACAGACGGACAGACGGACAGACGGACAGACAGCATGACGGACATTGCACAAAACCAATATACTATTATACCATTTTGGTATAATAGTATAAAAAAGAAAAAAACATAGAAAATATGGGATATATTTTAGTTCCACATGACTGTGCAAAAAGTATAAAATTTCACGACTTGTTTGGCTTATATCTTTATGCCCCCCTTTTATCTGGCAGCTCAAGTTAAAGTTGGATGCAAGAATTATGCATGGAGGAGAACTAGAAAAGATTGAGATTTTTACAGCTCATAAATTGAATGGACACCTGTAAAGTGAGTTTAATGTCATCCCAAATGCCAAACAATGTCAATACAAGGCTAACGGAGGCGGGGGTGTGTGTGTGAGTGTGTGAGTATGTGTGTGTGTGTGTGAGTGTGTGAATGTATAGCTATAAGGAAAAGCCGATTTACCATTTAGCCGAAAACAGTTAGAGCTAAGAAAATTTTTATGTGCAACGAACGTTTTGTTGAACATATCATTAAAATATCAAAGTTTATCACCTTGCCACACACACGACAGACAGACACACTCCAGTGTCTGATCATACGAATAGCATGAGGCACATACACTCAAAAAAAAAACATGTGCTTCCTTTTTTAATTAAATTTTTCCATTTTTTGTAGGGCATATTTTATAATGAGCACGAATAATTATCTTTAAATACGATGATTATTTTCAACAATGAAACAAAAAATAATGCGAACTATCTAATTCATAATTTGTTTATATTTATTTTTTGTTTATATTTATTTTTTGTTTATATTATTTTTTAGATTTAATATATACAAATTAAACCATTTTATTATTTATTTTTATTTCTTCGATATTCAATAATTTATTTTTTACATTTAATTTATTATTTGTATTTAAAAGGGATTTGAAAACATTAATCTTTCAATAAACATCCTTTCATATATTATTATTAATTATTTTATTTTGTTATAGTTATTTTATTTTTATTCAAGCAACATTTAATAGACAAACTTAGCATTTTTATTATTTTTATTTTTTATTATTGCACATTTAATATAATTTTAAATATTGCTAAAGTAGCAAAACGATTTTCTTAACTGTAGAGCTCTTGTATTTTTCTCAGTGCACACACACACATACACACTTGTGTGGTGGAAGGGGGCCAGGTCGTGACAGACGTAGAGTCGACTTAATCCGTTCATTAGGTTTACGGGCATAAGCCCATGTTGTTTAGTGAGGCGTTAGGAGCGGGCACAACAATGGAGCGGAGCGGATGGGTCTCTGAGAATCTCTTTTGGTGGACAATGGGCCAACACAGAGAGTTGAATGGTTGACAGCATGACAGCAAGCCAGTCTTTTCTTTTGGCCATAATATTTTGACATTTTTAGTGGGCCCCAAAGAATTTCAGTTTTGATCAAAGTCACAAAACTCAAATCACAATCAGTAAAAAAAAAAAAAAAAATCAAAAGTTATTTTTTTCTTCATTCCGCTTTTAGTTTAATTAAATTCTAATTTATTGTAATTTATCGCCGCTTAAAGTGTATTTTCATGTTTGGAAATTATGTTAACGTTGCCACACGATCTTTTTTGATTTCGATTTTGATTTGAAGTTTTAAACAAATTAACACTTGATATTGTTTTGGCAGCAGCTTTGAGCAAAAAAAAAAAAAAAAACCAAAAATTGGAGACAAAATAAATATATTGGTCAATTGGTGCCGTAAGCGGCTTAAAAACTTATGCATTGAGAGCTTGCTGAGATTTTTTTATTTTTTTTTTTTTAATTTTGTAAGCAGCTTAAGTAAGTTTTCGGTACGATACAGTTCAACAATAGTTATCACCCATAATATTATGACTTGATTATGTGGAAAGACAAATTTTGATTTGTTAAAGAACTCTTTTTATGTTTTTTTGTATTCCGTACCGCTGCTCTGTATTATGTGTTAAATCGTCACTGAAATGAGCATCAAGGTCAGAAAAACCTTTCACTTGTAGCCAACTGATGGGAAACTAGTCTTATTTTTTACCATCTTCTTCTCATTCGAACAATGCGAATTGCTTTGATTTGTGTGTAGATTATCAAAATGAGCGGAACAAAGCATTAGGAAATTTACAAAAGTTAGGAAGCTTAAAGCCATCAAAATATAAATAGACATCAAATGTTGGCTCAACAATACAAATATATAGTTTAATAACTTATTACGATTGAATTTGGTCAAATGGGAACGAAAAGCTAGCAGAAAACACATTTAAATAAGGTTAAGCGATAGTTTTTGAGTAGAGTTGAGTTTTTATCAGATTCCTTTTTTTAGATTGTATAAATCTATCAATGTTTTGTTAGTCTAAAGAGCAACAACAGAAATTTGTCATTCAAATCTTATAAATCTTATAAATATTTTTTAATTTATTTATAATTTTCACTTTATTATACTATGATACCGAAGTTATATAGTATATTGAGTTTGTGCAATGTCCGTCATGCTGTCTGACCGTCTGTCCGTCCGTCCGTCCGTCCGTCTGTTTGAACGCGCGTTTCTCCGACACCCTTAGAGATAGAGACTTGAAACTTAGAACATATACTTGAAAGTACCCTCAAAAGTTAAAGTGTCAAGGTCCTATGTCCACTAGGGAGTTAAAAAATCGATAAAATCGATTTTCACAAATCGATAAGGCCACTTATCTCCCAAAATTGTATGGATACAGTGGTACGTTGTTGGCGATGTCCTTCAAAGATCGACATACGCCGATTTTCGGACTATAATTTTGACTTATGTTCCGATCCAAAATCACGTTTTCAACTTTAAATGTACGATTGATCTAGAGGCCAAACTATGATTAAAACGGCCTTGCTTTTGAAAATCCGTTGAGTCTTAACGAAGTTATGGCATTTTGAAGGTTCGACCTATGCCCGATTGTCCATATGCCGATTTTCGGACTATAATTTTGACTTATGTTCCGACCCAAAATCACGTTTTCAACTTTAAATGTACGATTGATCTAGAGGCCAAACTATGATTAAAACGCCCTTGCTTTTGAAAATCCGTTGAGTTTTGACGAAGTTATGGCATTTTGAAGGTTCGACCTATGCCCGATTGCCCATATGCCGATTTTCGGACTATAATTTTGACTTATGTTCCGACCCAAAATCACGTTTTCAACTTTAAATGTACGATTGATCTAGAGGCCAAACTATGATTAAAACGCCCTTGCTTTTGAAAATCCGTTGAGTTTTGACGAAGTTATGGCATTTTGAAGGTTCGACCTATGCCCGATTGCCCATATGCCGATTTTCGGACTATAATTTTGACTTATGTTCCGACCCAAAATCACGTTTTCAACTTTAAATGTACGATTGATCTAGAGGCCAAACTATGATTAAAACGCCCTTGCTTTTGAAAATCCGTTGAGTTTTGACGAAGTTATGGCATTTTGAAGGTTCGACCTATGCCCGATTGCCCATATGCCGATTTTCGGACTATAATTTTGACTTATGTTCCGACCCAAAATCACGGTTTCAACTTTAAATGTACGATTGATCTAGAGGCCAAACTATGATTAAAACGCCCTTGCTTTTGAAAATCCGTTGGAGTTTTGACGAAGTTATGGCATTTTGAAGGTTCAACCTATGCCCGATTGCCCATATGCCGATTTTCGGACTATAATTTTTACTTATGTTCCGACCCAAAATCACGTTTTCAACTTTAAATGTACGATTGATCTAGAGGCCAAACTATGATTAAAACGCCCTTGCTTTTGAAAATCCGTTGAGTTTTGACGAAGTTATGGCATTTTTAAGGTTCAACCTATGCCCGATTGCCCATATGCCGATTTTCGGACTATAATTTTGACTTATGTTCCGACCCAAAATCACGTTTTCAACTTTAAATGTACGATTGACCTAGAGGCCAAACTATGATTAAAACGCCCTTGCTTTTGAAAATCCGTTGAGTTTTGACGAAGTTATGGCATTTTGAAGGTTCGACCTATGCCCGATTGCCCATATGCCGATTTTCGGACTATAATTTTGACTTATGTTCCGATCCAAAATCACGTTTTCAACTTTAAATGTACGATTGATCTAGAGGCCAAACTATGATTAAAACTCCCTTGCTTTTGAAAATCCGTTGAGTTTTGACGAAGTTATGGCATTTTGAAGGTTCGACCTATGCCCGATTGCCCATATGCCGATTTTCGGACTATAATTTTGACTTATGTTCCGACCCAAAATCACGGTTTCAACTTTAAATGTACCGATTGATCTAGAGGCAAAACTATGATTAAAACGCCCTTGATTTTGAAAATCCGTTGAGTTTTGACGAAGTTATGGCATTTTGAAGGTTCGACCTATGCCCGATTGCCCATATGCCGATTTTCGGACTATAATTTTGACTTATGTTCCGACCCAAAATCACGGTTTCAACTTTAAATGTACGATTGATCTAGAGGCAAAACTATGATTAAAACGCCCTTGATTTTGAAAATCCGTTGAGTTTTGACGAAGTTATGGCATTTTGAAGGTTCGACCAATGCCCGATTGCCCATATGCCGATTTTCGGACTATAATTTTGACTTATGTTCCGACCCAAAATCACGTTTTCAACTTTAAATGTACGATTGATCTAGAGGCCAAACTATGATTAAACCGCCATTGCTTTTGAAAATCCGTTGAGTTTTGACGAAGTTATGGCATTTTGAAGGTTCGACCTATGCCCGATTGCCCATATGCCGATTTTCGGACTATAATTTTGACTTATGTTCCGACCCAAAATCACGGTTTCAACTTTAAATGTACGATTGATCTAGAGGCAAAACTATGATTAAAACGCCCTTGATTTTGAAAATCCGTTGAGTTTTGACGAAGTTATGGCATTTTGAAGGTTCGACCTATGCCCGATTGCCCATATGCCGATTTTCGGACTATAATTTTGACTTATGTTCCGACCCAAAATCACGGTTTCAACTTTAAATGTACGATTGATCTAGAGGCAAAACTATGATTAAAACGCCCTTGATTTTGAAAATCCGTTGAGTTTTGACGAAGTTATGGCATTTTGAAGGTTCGACCAATGCCCGATTGCCCATATGCCGATTTTCGGACTATAATTTTGACTTATGTTCCGACCCAAAATCACGTTTTCAACTTTAAATGTACGATTGATCTAGAGGCCAAACTATGATTAAACCGCCATTGCTTTTAAAAATCCGTTGAGTTTTGACGAAGTTATGGCATTTTTAAGGTTCGACCTATGCCCATATGCCGACTTCGGCCTTAGAAAACTTAAATTTGCATATCTTCCATAATTTTTAAGTTAGAGGCATCAAATTTTGAAAGTACTCGTACTCGTAACTCTCCTAAGAGATCGATAAATAAGTTGGATGACCACGCCTACTCCGCCTACCTAAACCGATACACTTGTTAGACCATATATCTCACGCAATTTGGCCCACGCCCACTCGCGCCCCTAAAAACCAATAAATGCCCATATCTCCCGCATTTTAAGAGCTATATTTAGCAAACTTGATAGCCATATTCGATCGAACTAAGATCGAACTCAACCCCCCAAAATCCCGACAAGCTCATATCTTCCGTAATTTAAGAGCTACAGTTGCCAAACTTCGATGAAGGATTACTATCTTATACCTACCTCAATCTGAAAGGCAAACTTTGACAGTATTTCTTAGTTGCACTCAAATTATGGTATCCATTTTTTTATTTTTGTATATTTGGTGTCGACTGATTCTAGTTGACAATAAATAAATAAATAACATAAATAATATATCATATTTGTGCCCTTCCCCCGACCCCACCCTCTCTGTTGGCCTATGGGGCATGAAAATGCAGATAAGCAGCGTACACACTTTTAAAACGATTTGAGGCACTTACCAAAATAAAAACGACACCCAAAACATTTTCCAAATTGAGTGCGCAGAAAAATGGGTGTCCCAAGACTCGAAGCCCAAACCAGCCCCAAAAAAACGTGAATAAAGTCAAGTCAGAGCCAAGTTTGTGGGTGGCACACACACACACACACACACACACACACACACACACACACACACACACAGGCACACTCCGAGCCCAGCGAGCCAATTAAACGCGCGTTATCTGAGCAAAATTTTAAAGCGTTGATACATAAATCCTTTCGTTAAGCCCCGCAGCGTTCTTGACAGCCAAGGCACATGCTAACATGCCATTTTCCACACCCCTCCACACACACACACACACACACACACACCATCTCACACACACACATCCAAAAGTTACCCTTTCCCTCAGCAGCAAAAAAAAGTAGCGCGAAACTTTTTCAAAAAGAGTTTTTCCTCTTGGGGCGCAAACGATGCGTTCCCTTAAGGATAAGCCAGCAAAAGGACGATGCGTAGCAAATCTCTCTATCTCTGTCTACCCCTTCCCTCTCCCCCTCACCCTCACCCCACTTCGTGAATGTATTTTAAAATTCAACTGTGGCTTAGCATGCGCATCATAAAATAAATTTTAAGCACAAGTGGTGCCATTAAGTCTGCTTTTAACTTTTTTGCACCCACTACGCGGCTGAGGCGATTTTCATAGAGCATCCTCAAATGGTTTGTTCGGGTGGGGAGCGGGGGATGGGGATGGGGATGGGGTGGGAGGAGCGGTGCCGTCGCTGTTGCCATATAATGTGTAAAAAGTTTATCAAAACCCTTTCCACACCCGCAAAAGAGCGTAAGCGATATAAACATACTCTATATATAAGTGTTTATATATATGTATATATATGTATGGCTATTGGGTTAGGGTGACACAAGATAAAAAAAAAATCGGTTTGTTATTTTTTTTACATTAAATTTATTAAATAAAGAGAAGACTGAAAGAGAATTCTATGTAGGGATTAACTTTCAAAAGAACTGCCAATGAATCAAATTTTAATTTGTAAGCTTATTTAAAAAAGTTCTACAAATATTTTTCTACATTTTTTAAATTAATTAATTTTCAATAAACTTATTAGAGTCACTTACAATTTTTATTTTATTTTAATTTGCAAACTTTCAAAAACATTCTCACATTTTTTTTTAAATCCTTCAGGAGACACCCTACCTTTTTATGGTGCGCAGATATTCCGTTGGGGCAAACAAAATGGCGGCACAACATAACACAACATCTTTTCCCACTTTTATTTTAACTGACTTTCCATTTTCCTTTTTTTTGCGTTTTGTTTGTGCCACAAAACTTTTCGACGCGCTCTTTTACAAATTACCAGCAACTTTAGAGCGCTTTTTTACGAGCCAAATGCGCGTTGATGTGTGGATGTGACTGCCATGATATACATACATATATATATATATATATTTATATACACACATATATACAAAAATATCTATGCATGTCTATATTTTGTTATTTACTTTGCATTTGAAAACTGAAACTAATGCGGCCTTCGGTGCAGCATAAAATCACTGCAAATGGTGCATAATTGAATTTAACTGTCATTCAAAGCTGAAATTCACGTTTTGGCCAAAATAAAAATATGGAAAAAAAATCGCATAAATAAAAATACAATTTTTTAATTAAATTTCCAACACAGAAATGCCGGCAGCAAAAACAAAGACTTGTAGAGCGCTTTTTAAAAGGCTATTAAGAGCCCGACTTTGACATTTATATTGACAGGCAATAATAGACAACATAACTAAGGAAAGCTCTCGGATCTCTTCCCTTGTCCCTCTCCAGGCGGGATTCGAGAGTCGACGACTTCCCGACTCCGGTAGTAAATGTTGCCACTGGTATTCAAATTAAAATGCTTGTGGTGCAACAGAAGCGAAAAAAAAAAACGCGACTAAGACAACACTAGGGGAATGTGGTACACGAAAAGATACCTAGGATTAGAGTCCAAGATTACTTATGGATTTGGAGAGGAGTAAGAATATGTCCAGTGTAGATATTGAATAATAGAAAAAAGTCAAATAAAAAATAACAAAACTTTTGTCATGGAAAAACAACAAAAATAAGCATTTCACGAAACAACAAAAAAACCAACAAATAACTAAATATCAACAAAGGAAATAACATTTTTTAGAAATAATTATCAAACAACATAAGACTCCCAAAAAAAAAAATATTGCTTATTAAAGTAACTAAATAAAATTAAATATAATATATGAATCAACATTAAGTCTTTACTTTCTCATAATTTTTAAAAATTTATCAAATAAGAATAAATATTAACCAAATATGGTGTACGAGTACATTATATATTCGAATGGAAACAGAAGCTTAATGTTCTTAACTTAATTCTAAGTTTAGAAAAATAAAAAATAATGAAATCCTAAATTTTACATATATTATAAGTTAAAATATACCTTTTTATTTCTGACACACATTACATTATTTGCACACACCCCGTTCACACATTAGTGCTGGGTATGGGGCATTAAAGGAGAAAACCAGTAGCCAAAAGATTTGCAACAGTACCAGTAAAATCTCAGGCCCAGACCAAAGCGAGAAGGGACGAGGCAAGGTGAGAAGGGGCAGAGGCAGAGGCCAGATGGGGGCAAGAGCAACAGTTGCCGTATGGAGAACCAGGCATAAATCTTTTGGCGGATATATTTTCAGCAAGGCAACGCCAAAATGACAATTGTGTCAGCTACTGTGTGGAGTTGCATGCCCCATGGGAGTAACCGAGAAACCATTTACGTGCGGCGCCGCTTAGAAGTGCAACACACGGCTAGGCGCGAAAAAAATAAAATATAAATTAAATTTATGTAATGTTTTTTTTTTCTCGTTCTCGTTTTTGTATTTTCTTCTTAGTTAAAATTAGCATATTGCAATTTTTTTGAACAGCTCGAGGGGGTCATCAAGCGTGGCCTAGGCAATCATAATTAACCAGGCAAAAGCGTAACAGAATCGTGGCCAAATGCAGGCTGCCGTCCAGAAGCTGCACTCTAACAATTATGCGCCACAAATGCACTGGGAGAAAAGAACTAGCATATAGAAATGCGAGAAACTCTCTGCAGCCAGAACTGGAATAGTTTATTTTTGGTTTTAGAAATACTTTCTAAAATACCTTAAAATAAAACCGAGGATCGTTAACCGTTAAAATTAGTTTAAAGTTAAAATTCGAATCCAAAATAGAAACGGAAAATTAATTTGGTTTTGATTTCCTGATTTCAAAAGTTCTCACTTATTCAAGCTATAATAATAATACTTTAAATTATTTAAAAATATTGCTTTTATTTGCAACTTTCAAAAAGTATTTTCCTTAAATTAAAAACGAATTTAAAAAAACATCAGAGGTCTATTTAAAAAATATCAAAAAATAAATGTGTTTTTTCAAAAGACAACAAAGACTGTTTTCGAAATACTCCCGCTGAATATTTTTTTTCAAAATGCAAACACATATTTTTCAAAGTGTTGCAAGGCAGCAAGATGGGGTGTGGGGGCAGATTGGCATAGTGACGCTGCAGACATGTTGACGTACCTTTTGGGCATAAAATTGAAATCCCGGCCAGGATGCCGCCGTCGTTGTTTTGGCATTAAATTTGCCACTTCTTCGACATGCGGCAGGTCTGTGAGGCAGGCAACCGAGGCTGACTGGCTGAGAGGCAGTGTCGGGCTGGCAACAAACACGATGGGCAACGACAACAGCAACATACAAATTTATATTGCTGCGGGGCATGTTGAAATTATGCCATCAAATTGGTATCAACAGCCAACAGAGTGGAGAGACACGACCAGTGGCTGCTGTTCCTGCTCCTGCTCCTGCTCCTGCTGCTGCTAGGAAGTTTCGTTCTGGTTCTGGTTTTGATGCTGCTGCTGCTTCTTCTTTTTTCGACTCCTTTTGCAAACGGCTAAAACAACAGCAACAACAACAGCAAAAACAACAACAACTACAACACGCAGCGACAATTTGTGTGCGCAATGTGCAAAGTAAAATGTTGTCTGGGTGTGAACCTAATGCGTGTTGAATGCCGCATGCAAATGACGCTGCCTCAACTTGCCCCCAAACAACTTGCCTGCAACTGCAACAACAACAAGAGCTAGGCTTGTAAGCAAATTAGAGCAGCTTTTTGCACAGCAGCACAAATTATAATTGCTTTGATATAGACGTTAAAAACTTAGATGCCGATGACCTTGTCCAGTTTTGAAAAGTTACATAAAATGCAAGCGAAACTAAAGCTATGAAATCGAATTGATATTTAAATATATATAAATAAATATAGTATAAAAAAAAATAAATATATATCAAGTTAAGGTTTTATTTTTCACTCTCAGGAATTTCATTTCAATTTAATCGCAAACACTCTGCACCAGTTAAGACACATTAAAATCATTAAGGAACATCTTATATATATATATGTATATGAAAATATATCTCACATGATAAAGATAACGTAGCCCAGAGCTGAATTGGTGCACGCAAGGAGTAATTTTCAATAAATAAGACAAACTTGCAACAGCAGCAGCGGCAACAGCAGCAGCAGCCCCTTCACTTTGTCGAAGCCTTTGCCAAAATTAAGAGCACAGCAAATAATTACGCACTATTGCAATAATTTTCATAAATGCCACAGCGAACATATTAAAAAAATAAAATAAAAAATAAAAAAAAAGGGGCAGCAGTCGGTAACATGAACCTGTCGGCAAGAAGAAGCACCAAAGCGTATTCCAAATAATCAAAGACTGCAAAAGGGAATAACAAAAATTAAAACAAAAGGAATGACTAGCTTAGAAAAGCCGAATAATATATACCCTTGCAGAGCTGAGTTTCCCTACAAATTAAAAAAAATCCAATCGATTGCTTAATAATTTTATTCATTAAAAATCGAATTTTTCGACCAACAACCATTTGTTAATCGGATCCATTTGACTTTGAGGCATCTGCTGCCTGCACCAAAAACAGGCCAAGTTCACTCAGTTTATAAAAAATATGGCTACTTTTTTATACTTCAGTGGATAACAAAAAACCCAGCAAAATTCTATAACCCTCAGCAAAGGGTATCCAAATGAAGGAGTTGTGCCACAATCAACGCCCCACTGGCCAATGGGGCAAAATGGCCAGAACGCGTCGGCTACGAACAGAAGTTATGATGGGCCTCAGCCGCTGCCTCTGCCCAGGTTGCTGCCTGCTGCTTTGTGGCAGGATCGGAGGAGGGTTTGGGGCAACGATTTGGCAATTGATGTCGGCCTGTTTTTAGGCCTTTAGCTTTTGGAAATTGGTAGGAGTTGATGCGTTGATGCAATTACACCATAATATTCACACTTTGCGAGGTGAGAAAATTGCGGGCTATTAAAAGATCATAATAACGAAGATGCAGCAGCAGAAGCAGCCGCAGCAGCAGCAGCATCAGAAACTGCAGATGAAGATGAAGATGCTGCAAATTGTTGCCAGAGTCGTATCCGAGTTGCAACAACAGCAGCAGCAAAAGCTTTTTGCCGCCGACATTTATGACAGGCAATGAAATAATTTTTTATCCTTTTTTTTCATATTTTTTGTTTTTTGTTTTTGGTTTTTGTTTTTGGTTTTTGCACCCTTTTTGTTTCTTCCACATAAACACATTTTATTCGCACATCTCTGCCACGGTTTTCAGTTCGGTTTAGTTTCAAAGTGAGGCGACAATGTTGCACACATGTCAAACTTGGAGGCGCTTCACTTGATTTAGAACTGTGCCAAGTGGCGTTCGCAGAAAATTGATTTTAAAATCGTTTTGAAAACTATTAAAAATTAAAATAACAACAAAAATGAAAACAAAAAAAAAAATCACCAAAACGAAATTAATTTTTAACAACTTGCCGCCTAATACAAAGTTGTTGTTTTTTTCGACGATTAAAGAGAGTCGATTTTAATATAACCAGAAAAAAAGAAAAACTAGAAATCTCCGGCATTTTCAAGCCGGGCTTAAAACAATGAGAAAGAGAAGAGGAAGAAGAAGAAGAAGAAGAATAAGGCTACCAACTTAATGGCTAATAGCAATGTGAATTCCAGCAACCATTTACGCAATCATTAAGCACGAAACTAATTTGTGTGCCTCGAGTTGTGGCATGCATTGTGATAACTCAGACAGAGGACGATACACAAGAAGTTGGCATGTTGCACGTGTTGCATGCTGCATGCTGATGACTTTGACTGTCCGACTCGGAGTGCAAAGTGCATGAAGCTGTTGAATTATGGCCAATTATCATTGGCAGAAAGTAGGTGTGATGATCGCTCCCCCCCCCCCTCTTCCACTCCCCGTTAGACTCTTTACTCTTAACGTATCTTCACAATCAACTAGCACAAATGATTAAGATGTAATTTTAGAAAATTGCATTAAAATGCCATTGCGGAGCTTATCTGCTTGAGGAGTCTTCTTAATCATGAATTCCATAAATTTGTGCATTTTAGTTGACTTGGTTATTTATCAATTTCAACTTTCCTTTGCCCCGTAATTAATCAAATTCGTTATACGAATTACGATCCAAAACTATCGAGCACTCCAAATAATGTGTTGATTGACCAGATATGCCACATAATCGATTGGTTCTTCTTGATTGAATGCAACATTTCGATTATGATAGGTAAAACAAAAAAAAAAAATAATAACTTAGTAATATTAAGGTCAAGTATATAAGTATATATATACAACCAACTACAGTTAGCCAAAGCCACTTATTATTTCCATTGATAACTGCACTCAATAGGGGTATTACTGCATATTTAACAAAGCAATGCGGAGACTGCTTTCATAGCCCAACGAAAGTTGAGCAGATTTGGCATTATATTGAGACGATCTGTTCAAGTTGCCAGTTTCCAGTTTGACAAATTGAAATATTGATGAGTTCGATCAAAGGCCATAAAGTAATATTTATAAGATATCTCCATATTCTCTGATTTGATTTGATTTGATTTGATTTTTTTTTATGCTATTCACGTGAATCAATTTGGTTTCCTATTCAGTATTGATTTTATTACTTTATTATGAATATAGTCGCCCAATTTATGTGATTGTAAATTGGCAAGCACTTTGCATACTTGATAAGTATTCAGATAATCAAACCATAACAATTTTAGCCGCAAAATATTCAAATATTCCATTTATATTAATAACTGAATGCATATTTGTATAAATATGTCAATTTAAAAACAGATTGTAATTAAATGCATTGCACGCTAAAATATAATACGACGGATGTGTCACATTTGATTTTGCCACAAAATTCCATTCACACAATTAAAATAAAGTGAATAAAATACGAGAAAAAAGATATAGCGGAAAAAAAAATCAAATAAAATCTCAAATATAAACTTGTGCATGAATCGGACATAACTTAGACATTTTACGAGCAATTAATTTATGCGTTGACAATTCTAATGACTTTTGATATATGCACATATAAATATACATATATGTATATATATATATACATATATATAGATAGTATATATGTGAATGGAAGCGTGTGCAAAGCGTATGCTTTGGCTATGTTTTCGTTTCGAACAAAGCGATAATCAACCTGAATGAATATATAATATTAATAATCATAAAATATATTGAAATGAGCACTAACTAGCTTGATTTGATAAAAGGTCGATCGTTGTGAATGTGTTACGAATGCGATATCGTAATGTGATATCGTGTTAAGAGACTTGCTTATGGATTAGACGAACCAGGGATGCTGACGGGTCTCCAATAACGCACCTCATCGAGACACCTTTGCTCAAAGCTGTCGAGCCGAATTATGATCCAGACTAACAACTTTCTGAGATGCAAGATTATATGCTAAATAGTTAATTCATTATCAGCACTAAATATACTTATGAGATGTGGCAAGTTGAATAGACACTTATCAACGGATATTGTTAGTGGATTTTCTTGAAACATAACCATTGACGAAGATAAATATTGAACTTCTTGAACATTGTATGCAATACTTTTGAGCATTAATTCCATTCTTAAAATCAGCCTAAATATTCTTGATGAGGTTTAGGGCTGCAGAGAGTTCTGAGAGTTCCTGAGAACCTTCTTACTGATAAGCGTAGAGTCAATATCCCTTTGGAATATCCTCAACAAAGTCAAATAACCATCTGCGTAAACTTCACAATTTCAAATTTCAAACCACAAAGTAACACCTCAACTAAAAAGTGTGTCTTTTACATTAACGGCACTCTATATAACCTTCAACCAACGACAGAAGTTATCTTTAAGCAGAAATAAAGCACCTTTTTTTAATTTCTCTGCAACATTAAAACAGCACCTCATTATTAATACAATGATGCTCTGCCCGCTGGCGAGGATATGAACAGCGAAGCCATCCATATTAAATCAAGCGAGCCGAACATAACCTCAATTTGCAGCAACATAACCTCAATTTCAAGGGAAAAGAGGTCTAAAAACGATAATGTTGCGTGCCTTGACAAACACACACGAGATACCAATCAACAACATGAGATCAACAACGATCCACAGATATAATACAAAAAATTTTATTAAAAATTACAATACCCAAATGACCAAAAAAAAAAAGAAAACCCCCCCTCAAAAACTCAAAACTGAAAACTGCTTTATGAAATGATGATCGGGATCTCAAAATAAAAACCAAAAAAACAGAATAACATAAGAAAAAACCAAAAAACAAAAAAAAAAAACCTGTGCCAACTGCACATTAAATTGTGATGCATCAATAAAATTTGCCTGCAGCAAGTTCCCAAAGCCATCGCTACGAAAGTGTTAACTTCGAAATATGTTGCCGCTCTATAATTATGGATGGGCTATTCGGTATAATTGCACTGAGCTGGATGCCCAAGGAGAAGACTCCGCTCAGCTCAGCTCGGCTCAAAAACAGAACCCGACTGCTTCAATCAAAGCAACTGACGAGCTGCCGTTCTGACGACTATCCTCCAGTCTGTCAGCCCCCAAGTATCAGTAACTCTGTATCTTTGTATCTTTGTATCTGTATATCTGCATCTGTATCTCGGCATCTGCATCTGTATCTGTGTATGGCATATCTTGAGAGCTGGTAGCTGTCGACGTTGCTTGAAGTAGCGCAAATTCATTTATCTAAAAACGAACACAATCAAGTGTGCTCTAGTTAAACGTGCCCGACTAAAATATACCCTGTAAGGCGAGACTCGTCGTAATAATAAGCCTGCATAAGGCATTAAAGTGATGTTATAAGGTTACAAATAGGTATAAAAAATCGATTTTTATCGATAAATATGTATAACCTTAAATTAATCATCAAGTATTAAAATATTATATTATTATATTAATGGATAAATATAAATAAGTTGCTCTGAATGTGGCTTTCGCCATACTGATACTACCATCTAAAATACACAAATAAATCGATATTTATCGATATTTCACAAATCTACTTTCCAATATTCTCAGCAGCAACAACTTTATGATACCCTTTTTAAACCATTTTAAATGGGCACACACACAAAAACAAAAGGCCAAAAAGAATGCCGATAAAGGCACGCCAGGCAATTCTAAGGTGTTGGCCCGCTCGCTTGAAGCAAAAAAAAAAAAAATTCGACCCAAAAACTGAAAAGAGACAGACGAAAAAAGAAAGAAACACCGAACAACATTCGAGTAATTCCGGTAATTTACGAACCCTAAAAACAAAACCCAAAAAAAAAGAGTCTCTCCTCTCGACGCTTATGAATCATAATCACAATTCAGTTCACTCGCTATCTCTCTCTCTCTCTCTCTCTGTCTGTCTCTATCTATCAGTCTATCTCACTCTGCGTCTACAACTGATGATGATCAATGATCTGTAAAGTGTTTTTTTCGTTGGAGTTATGACTCTGAAGGCTCCCCGACTCTCAACTCGACTGGTGTTCCAGCTCCAGCTCCAGCTCCATCCCCAGCTCCAGCTCCAGGCCGCAGGCTAAACGTGCGCTCGCTTTAATTTTCAATATGTCTGGAGAGAGGGACAACAACAACAACGACAGTGGGTCAATTCTGATGGCTTTTGTTTTTATGGCAGACATGTAGGCACCTTTCAGCTAATTTATATAAATTTTGGATATCGTTTGTATCTCTTTCAGACCTTGTTCCCTTCTTGTGCGTGTGTACGCCCAATAATCAGTAGAACATGTCAAAAAAAATACATATATATATATATATATATATATATATAATTGAATGCTTGCAATTTTTGGTAAATTTCAAATATAAAAACCTTTCTTGCCAAATAGTTGCTGGTATTAGCCGAGTTGGTTGTATATAATACAAAAAATTGCTAAATCTTAGAATGATTCAAGTGGTATAGAATTTATAAAGAAAATATTGCCAAGATTATAAATTGTTTATAAACACGTTAGAATGCTCTGGTCGAAAAAGCTGGACTAGTAGATACCCTGAAATTTGAAAATACAGTTTAAAATATGTGTTTTTTTATCCGAACTTAATGAAATTTGTACACTTGATTAATAATATAAATGGGTATAGCATATATTAAATTCTTTACAATTATGGGATTTATGGCTATCAGAATTAAATTTGTATCGATATTCGCAATGCTGAAACAGTTATCGAAAAAAATAAATTAACATGATATATTATTGATATACAAATTTTGAGTCTATCATAAATTTTTAGCTTGATCTGTTCAAGAACAAATATAATTTATTTTAAAAACTTTTATTTCACTTTACTTATTTTTCAATTATTATTGATTCACACTTTCCACAATTTCTAATTTCAGCGTATGGAAATGTCAAAGTTAAAAACAATATAAATTCTATAGCATTCATAAAGAAAATGTTGCCGAGCTTAAAAATTCTTTATGCAAATAAATTAAATTCAACTCTCTCCACTAAGAGAGATATATATATTTATATATTTAATAACAAAATGTTATATGATTTAATAAATAAATGGTTACAAATGCGACCACAACAAACTCATTATTTTACATATCACACATATTTTGACATGACCATAACCAACACAGCAAATAAATTGCCAACAAACCAATCGAATTGGGTAACTCCCAATGAGGATGATGAAGAGGAGGGGGAGGAGCACTCGGTGACCACCAGCAAGGACCAAACCGAACCCAATTCGCGGCCATAAATCGCTGGACCAGCAACAATAATTCAGTGCGGGAAATATTTTTGCTGGGTGTTCAAACAAATCAAACCGCACAGCTAAAAAAAAGTTTTTAAAAAAAAAAAACATAAAACAGCAAAAACAACAACAACAACAGAAACGAAAACAACGTAAAAATCATTGCTCTACAAATTTATGAGCCAAATAACAACGGGAGATGACAAGAACCCAGCAGCGGTCACCACCTACAGTTCAATTTGTACTGCCTGCTTATATGGCTGTGTGTGTGTGTGTGTGTGTGTGAGCCATCTACCAGGTCATGTTGTGGCCACTTGGTCAATAAGACTGCCACGGTGGCGCACTCGTAGAGAATATGTTAAACACAAGGCGAGACTAGCTCATACCCCACAAGAAACAACAATAATATTAGACTATAAAAAACCAATAAATATTTACAGCTATAACTAAAGCTAAACACTTACAAATAAGTTTGGTAAGGGCCCAAGTTTCCACAGATTAAATATGGTGTGAGGTCTTGAGTGAACACCGATTTCTACAACATTCATTTCTTATGTTTATCTTGCAACTAAATCTGAAACGTAGTAAAATAAATTAACACGTCGTATTTAGTTTTTTGGAAACATTACTTAATCCCAAGCAAAGCTTTTATTATTTTATTAATAATTAGACACGTTTTTCATTAATCTCGAGACTTTCTTTTTTTATACTTTTGTATTTTTTTTTATATTTGTATAACTACTTTATTTTATCAAGAAAAACAAATAATAAATTTAGCCTGGCTCTTTAATAGTATACAACTTAAGCGGTGTTTGCTGGCATTTATAATAGTTAAGATCTGTAAACTATATTTATTTAATTTATAATTTCTGTAGCTTCAACAACCTCATTTAATTTTTAACTCAAAAGAACTCATCTTGAAGATGATAGATAAATATAAATATAAATATAAATATATATATATATATTTAAGTAATCTATTATCCATAAATGCTCAATATATTGTCAATCAGTAGCTAATGTAGTCTTTACAAGACTAGACTCCCCATATACCCTAGTAATAACTTCCCTATAATGCACACCCTATGTTACTATTTATTCCAACTTAAACACCCCAGTCGGGTCTTAGCCCGCTTCTCGCTGGACAGGGTATTTGGAAGAAGCTCGAGATAAATATTTGCGTTTGCAGATGTGCTTATGGAGCGTATGGTATATAAATAATATTCGCACGATATATGTCCCATTCTCAGGCAGACGACGCCATCGCCATCGCCATCGTCTGTTGCCATTCGTTTTGTTGCCATTGCGATGCGCAGGCGCGAAAGAGGCGCCTCCGGGCATCAGCGGGATTTTTTTTTTTTAAATTTTTTATTTTGTTTTTTTTTTATCCTACGTGGGCGCCGTCGCAGTTTATGTGCGGAATTCCATTTCGCTGCAGCCACAAAAAAAGAGACAAAAAAAGAGAAAAGAGAACAAACAAAACAAAACAAAACTCAAGTCGCCGTCGCCCAACTTGATATATGCGCTGCATGCTCATAAAAATGTCAAAAATTGTGTTGCACCTCACTCCAAGCTGCCGCATTGCAATCCCCCTTACCCCCACCCCCTCCCACACACCAGGCGACTGTTTTGTGCGACGCTTTGTCTACCTTGGGTCCTGTTCCTGGTCATGAATTGGTTGGCGTTGGAGTCGGAGTTGGAGATTGTGTTGAGCGCATGCGCGCATATTTCGCTTTAATTGGCAAACCAAGACTGAGGCACCACCAAGCAGCACCACCAAGGCACCCAGGCAAGGCACCACCACGAGGAGCAGGCAGCACCGCCAACGATGACGCTAAATGTGCACAATGCACGCATAGGTGGGCCAGTTAGTTGTCTCAAGTACAGTGGTCAATCGAAAGAACAACGCTCTCGATTCTGGCAGAAAACCAATTTAGAGGATACCATAAATTATAAATCAATATTATTTATCAATTTATTGAATGTCAACAGATATCAGAAAAACAAAAATAATGCAAAACAGTTAAAAACAGCTTAAATTAAATAAAAAGTAAAATTTAGTATGTTTTTTAAGATAATTTTACCATATATCTCTTTTTAGAGTTTTAATCCAATTGAAACAAAAAATTGCAATTTGTTCAAGATCTTATTAACGAGAACACACTGTACGCAGATTAACGCAGCGCACCCAGTTTGTGGCTCAACTTCAGCGTCTGTCTTGGACGCATTTGTTTAGCGCTTTAAGCGCATTTAATGTGACACAGAACGAAAAGGATAACGACGACAGCAGCAGCAGCAGCAGCAGCAGCTAAGGCAGCAAACGAAGCAGCAGCAGCAGCACGTGACACAAAGAATTACGCACACACACTGCGAGTGTGAGAGAGAGATAGAGGAAGAGGGAAGGCGACGCATGCGTGCCAAAAGCAAATTTCACGCAAATCAAAATGTCATAAATTCGTGGCTTATGCCCAAGTAAGATAGAGAGAGAGAGAGAAAGGGAAAGAGATCGAGCCTTGGGGGATCTGTGTGTGTTGGCTATATTTATAATGAAAATGATACGTCTGAGCATGCATATGCATATGAGTAAAAAAAAAGAAGAGATGAGCAAAAGGAAACACACAAAACGAGCACCAAATGACAAGTGTTAAATTGGCGCGCGAGTTTCAACATGTCGTCGACCGGCCTCTAACAAAAGAAGAAGACGAACAAGGAGACAACAACTGCAAGTGCAAGCGAGTAAGTAAGAAGATGTGCATGTGTGTGTGTGTCTGAGCTAAGAGAGTGCGAGAGCGACTGCGTGGATGAGCACAAAGAAGGGGGAAATGTTAGTCAATATCAATTAATGATATTTTTCTACCCAACACAACTACATTAAATGCCGTAAATGTAAATATTAGCTCAAAATATACAAATCAACAAGAATTCATTAATTACATACATAAATATATTTTATGAAGTCAGCAGCGAAATCTATCAGACAAATTAATCACACACACGCGCCTATGAAATCGATTCGACATAACCTCGAAAATTTACATCACATTTTTTCATATTATTATATTTGCATATTGTAGATATGCAATAACTAATGCCTGGCTTAAGCAGTTATAAACATAGTAAATATGTATCAAATACACATTAAGCATTAAACTTCAGTTATTATTACTCATGCGACAATAATTTGCGGTTTATGGACGCCAGCAGCGACACCTATGGGCCGCAAAACGTTGCTCCACATTTTATTCTAATAAGACTAATTTGTCGAAGCTTAAATGCATAATTATCGATAAATACGCTGAGCTGGTTTTGCAAGCTTGTCAGCATGGTTAAAGCTGACAGCGCAAATGCGATAAAATAGATAACTAATTCAATTGCGACTAATTCAAGTAGGACTTAAAACGATTGAGCTTTTGAAATTCAAATATGCTACAATATACATATTTTAAATTACTTTATTAAGTGCCTTAAAACTCAATATTTTTTTTTTGCAACTTGAAAACATTTATATCCATTTCAGACTGCATACAACGGGTATAATGGCCGTTAAGGCTTACTGAAGGCACTTCTACGATACTTGCATATGTGTGTATGTTTGTTGTGTGTGTGTTGAATGCGTATAATGGACGCCATGCTCTTAATCGCTTCGACAACAACAACAACAACAACAGCTGTAACAACAGTAACAACGGCATTCAGATCCTTACGTTAGTCCTTGCGACTGCGACATTCATAGTCTGACCAACGAACAGCAATTAAAACGGATTAAAAAGGCAACAAACTGATTTATGAGCCAAGAAACTCAAATAACGACAATACGAGCCAATTGGGTGGCTTTTGGGATGGACTTTAAGTGGGCACACAGTGTGCACTCGCTAAATCAAATTTGACGAATTTCAATTTATTAAAAATGTACTTTTATATTTACCCTTTTATATATTAATCAATCAATAAAGATACATATTTACTGAGAATTCTTTGCGATTCTTTTTCTCTGTGTATTCCTCCAATTAAATTTTGATTGCTTTCGACTTGAAGCTGAAGTCTTATTATTAAATAATGATATATCAAATTTTTCTAAATTTAGACTCTAGCTAAATCAATTAAATCTTATATTTAATCATTTTTTGTGTATCTTTTCAATGATGCTGAAACACTCTCGCTCTCAAATTTGTGCTAGATATAAATGAAGATTTTTGTTTTTTGCGTAGAAAATTATAAACATTGTTATGCAAATCAGAACTCTCGGTGAGTTCCAGTTAGCCAGGGGTCACTTTAAGGCAATAGTTAACTGCTGTCCAGTTGCTGGACTCATTCGAAATTGAAATAATTGCGCAGTGAAGCAATTTAGAAGAATCACATTCTCTGTCGCTCCTCATGTTGTTGTTATTGTTGTTGTTGCTCTAATTGAAAAATATTAGAGGGAAAGAGCACGAACGAAATGCTAGTGGAAAAACGGCCAAAAGGAAAACTCTACTGCTGCAATTTGGCGCATAGAGATCTGTGCAAGCCATTCATGTATCCGGAATTTATAACCGCATATAGCGCACATAAATCCAAACCAGCCAACAACAACAACAAAAACAACACAAATCGAACTTTATGTGTTGCACTGCCAATGGCTGCCCATCTGCTGCCACGCCCCCTCCTGACCACTGTCGCCAAAGCTATTGCCACCGTTAGAAATGGATGTTCCCTGTTTTCATTTTTTTCTGTTTTTTTTTTTTTTTTTTGCTGGAGTGTGGGTTACGCTTATAATTGCCTGTTGTTCGTTGGGGCACGCATTTCCACCACCCCAAAAAACTCCACCCACATATTCTGTGGCACGATTGTAAAATGTAAAATTCCAAATAAATGGCCAAGAGGCGACTGCTGCTGCTGCTGATGCTGCTGTTGCTGCTGTTGCAGCTGCTCGGTTTTGACCATGTGTTATGGCCTAAAGTAAATCTTCATTAGATTTGCCAGAGTGAGCAAAGTGGCTGCTGCCACTGTTGTTGCTGCCACTGCGGCTATAAAAAGGACAACACACACAAACACACGCAAACACACACACACATTGCTATTTATGGGCCACACTTTTGTTGTCATTTTAATTGATTTCAATTTTTGCAATTGCAGATAAGCAGCAGCAGCAACAGCAGCAAGAAGACGATGCTTCTCTCTCTTCTCTCTGCCTCATTTGCATTTTCGTTCTCGAATTTCAGTTTTGGGTTGCTTTTGCAAATTTACGATCTGCCATTTTATTTTATTGTATCTATATATATTTTTTGGACTTGCAATCGAAATTGCTCTCTTTTATCAAACACTAGGTTGAGTAAAGAAAACTATTTCCTGAATCCAAGCAAGCATTGCGATTAGTTGCATTAAAGTTCTAAGCCAACAATCGACTACAGTGAAGCATAGCTATAACATAATATATAATATAGAAATAAATAATGATCGGCAGAAGTTTTGTGATGACAATTAAACGTTTCTTTCATTTTAAATAATTTGTTTACTAAATAATTACATAATTGATTTTTTGTAACTTTATTAATTTGAGAAAAATTAAAATAAACTCAAACTGTGTTTTTAACAATGAATCTTAAGAAATTTAATTAAAGTGTAGTATTACTCTAGAATACAGGTCATAATTAAAGATGATTATTAATTTTGAAATAAATATAATAAATGCGTTTACAAAAATAAATATTGTATGATGATTACAGAATAAACTATAAAAATCATTTCAGTGAAAAATTGTTTACCAAATATAAAATTTATAGAGTATTTTTTATAGCAAATTATACAGCTCAAATAATAACTAAAATTGTTATATAATTACTATAATTATGGCTTAATTCAGCACAAAGGAACTAAAATATATTTGAGTACAAGATATTTAGCCATAATTAATTAGTATATTTATCAAGACTTTTCTCCACTTGCAGGATATCAATTACAAATTGAATGAAATGTGACTCAAGTGGGTTAAACAGTTCAAAGGAGTTCAAGCAGACAATGAAGACAAGTAAGGAGAGTCCTTCCTCCAAACCGAAAATAACCCAAAAGTAAGTAAATGACAACAGCTGGTTTTGGCCTCTTTAGCCCGCTCCGCTCCTCACTCATTAGCAATTGATGAAGCGCACACACAGAGAGAGAGAGAGAGAGAGAGAGAGAGGGAAGTTAAGAAAAGTTTATGAAATGTTGTGGTTGCTACCGTTTTAACCGAAAAATGTCTGCCTGTCTATAAAAAGCAGAACCGCACAGCCAACCCCTAATTATTGTTGGCCAGCAAGTAAGTAAGTGAGTCTCCGAGGGAGTACATAATGCAGAAAGCCCGACTTGTACATAACAGTAAACTTGTGAAAGAGCTATAAAGATGATTAAAATGTAATTATGCCTAATTTGGCTTCGACATGGGGTAGCAGATACATACATATATACATATATACATAATATGTTTATATATATTTGTGTGTATTAAATAAAAAGCCCAAACTTTTAGTCCGTTTTCTGGCAGGTGCAGGGTTCAAGTTTTTCAACTTTTCAGTTTACGGTTTGGGATTGTTATTGTTTTTCTTTTTTCCGCCACTTGAGTGCAAATTAATTTGTTTTCTGAAAATTTGGCAAATTTATTTGTGTGTGAACCTTTTTCCACAACGATGATAAAATATGATGAAAATAATGTGAGGAAAAGCAAATATAGATATTTGTAGTCCAATCCAATTTGAGGGTTGGTTTGGTTTGGCGCTTGATTAGCTTTAGATGATTTTTGTGGCCATAAAATTGGCACTTGTTACGGCAATCATTGAAATTTGTCATCTTATTTCCGCTGGGATTTCCGGACATAGGGCAAAGGCCATTCCACATATGTGGTACCAGCTGTAGGGGTGGTTGCATTCCGAGGGTTGGAATTGATGTACACACATGTGTATTAATCACATATAGACATAAAATTAATGTCTGGTTTTTGTAAGCGTGGTAAATTGATATGTCCAACCAGATATCAATTGCGATGTGGACTTGTTCCTTTGGGGTGTAGAGTGGGTGGGAATTTTATTCGAGTTTGGAGGTAGTGGCAGGATTGAGTGTTGAGGGGTGTTGTACATAGAAACTTTTGTGGCAGGTTGTTGATTTGGGAAATTCATGGGAAACCAAAGATGCAGGTGACTATTAACATAATTAAACAACGAAGAGTTTTGGAAAAACAGAATTGTTTAAACTAGAATTACTTTGATTGTTATTATTAGATGAAAATTGAATTTTAAAAATTTATGAAAGGTTGACAAGAACAAAGTATTAATTATTTATGTATAAAAAAAATAAAAAAAATATTATTATAAGTTGGGGGTAACTGCACTGCGACCTATTAGATCTATTGTGCCCCTTCTGAGCTTATAGCTCCTCCTTCAACAAAGATTAACTAGGAATATACTACAAATATCATCTATCATATTCTAAGAGACTATAATAGTTAAAGAATCTAAATTTGGAAATGGCTCAAATAAATTCTCGAATATAATCACCAATTGAAGTTTTTTACGTTCCATCGATTTATTTCTCTGTTAATCCACCATCGAGACCAATCGACTTACGATTTCAATAGAAGAGACAATTTTAAATTAATATTGTAAGATTCACAAATTATGATATGAGTGTAAATCGAGTGTTGGCTTGAATATTCATATTCTAGGTATCATTTAGTAGAACTCTCTCAACTAGAACTTTGCTACATGTTTTATTCATTTTTGTATTTATTTAATGGAGACTGTAAATTGTATTATTATTATGTATTAGTTTTTTCTTACAAATTGTTAAATTATGTTACTGAATTACTTAGTTTGTTTATTCCCAGTTAGCTTGAAATACCTTCTACCTCAAGTAGTTTCTTGTGCCTTACCAAATCTTGTCGATTGGCTTAAGAACTTGACTCATTAACAATTTAACAGACGCAATTTCAGCCATCTGCTTTGCACTGAGCATGTGTGTGTGTGTGTGTGTGTGTGTGTGTGTGTGTGTGTGTGTGTTTGTTTGTTTGTGTGTGTGTTTATAATGGCGTCGTGTTGCCAACATGCCAATTGCACATTAACGACATAACACCGTTATAAACAGAGGCAGCCCCAAAGTAAACCCTTTACCCCCACACCTTGCCTCACCTGTGGCATCATGGCAAACCTGTGCCGCACAGTTTGAATCGGGGCACAACTGATTACACCGATTAGGACGCATATTGATCAGCCACGACACGTACCGACCATCATTCATAGCCCCAGCCCCAAAAGGCTCCCACTCAGCCTAGTTGAGCTGGTGTCTCTGCAATTAGCGTGAAATTATCATAGAGAGAGAGGGAGAGGGAGAGGGAGAGCAATGGCAACAATTGCAGTTAGTTTGAGGAGCACATGACGCATATGCTTCCCTCCTCCAGCCAATTGGCCCAGACAAGTTGGAGTTGGCGGCGAGGTAGTTGAAACCGTTAGGATTGCGTCAAGCGGTTCCGCTGTTCAAAATTAAATTGAAGACAGTTTTTGACAGCGCATAAAATCATAAATATTTGGGAGCCTATAAATGCTAATGAGGCGCGTATTGAACACAATTATTACTCTTCGAATACCCTAACTGAAGGTGGCTAATGTTACTTTTAGAGTCAGCTTGTAAAATGTGCAAATATGCAATGTGTGAGGATTGGAAATTAAAATAAAAGCACAGCTTAAGATATGTAAATGCTTAAAATTAAAAAAAAAATCAATTTTAGAAAATATAAATTAACATAAACATAATATATTTAATATTTCGTGGCATTCGAAAATGATTAAAAATATTTAAAATACATAAAATTTAAAACATTAATAATAAAATTACAAAAATACCTTATTTTTAACATTTTAAATTTCAATTGAATAAACCCATCATTTTAGTACACATTTTTTAAATTGTATATTTCTTAAATATTTTTTAAGTTTGTGAAACGATTTTAGATAAATAAAAATACATCAAATAAATATGTCACTTTATATTTCTTCATTAGTAAGGGTATTTAATATTCGTCACACAAGTCGATAGCTTCACTCTCTTGATGGCCAACATATATTTATATGTGCTTCGAAAATTTTGATGTGTGGCACTTACAGCTAGATCGCTGTGTTGCAAGCATATCCTGCAGCTTGTAGTAGTTTGTGGCTTGAGGGCGCTTCGCTCGCACAGCGTGAGTTGCCAACACTTTTGGATCAAGGAGGGGGGTATTGCGGAGTGGGGAGCAACTGAAATTCTTTTGGATGCCACAAAGAATGCCGTTTTAATTTCGTTTCGGCCTAAGGACACATGCCGGCTTTTTTATTTTAACAGCTCATTTGTGTGGCGAGTCTTTCATCTGCACAAAGAATGCCACTTAAAAATAAATATGAAACGAAACATGTATAAAAAAAAAAAATTATATGTTCCAGTTTATGTATTTTTTATTTTGTTTTGTTTTTTTTTTAACGATCTACTCTTGGAGTATTTGAGTTATTTGATACTTTTCTTCACACATTGCCCGCCCCTAATCCCTGCTCCACTTGAAAAAATTTCTTAGTTTAATGCTTTTAGTGCTGATCGCCAACTGTTTTAAGAGTCTTGCGATCAGCGAGGCGCAACATTTTTCATTATTTTCCTCGTTGAGCAAATTGCGGCAAAGAGTTTTTCTTGTTTTATTTATTTTTCTTTTAACGCTCTTAATGTTTTCCACACTTGGCGCTTTTATGACAGTTATTATTATTCATATTATTCATTGATTCGATTTTATGATTGTTTGCCACAAAAGCGCGTCTTTCGATAATATTGTAATTAAAATGAGGAAGATTGGGCAAGCTGAGAGGGGATTAAAGAGGGGCAGATGCCACGCAATGGGGCCTAAGAAAATAATGAAGAAATATTTAAAACTAAGCCATCAAAACTAATCATTAAAATATTTAAATTACAGAAGACAAGTTTCAAACAATTTCAGGAATATATTTTCGAGAGCAGATTGTCCACTTAGCGATTGTAATCGATATTTATCGATACTTGATTTCATTAGCTGCATACCCATTTGCAAACACTTAATGCTTACAGGGTATAACGGTTAATAAAACCAAACAAAAGCTTCAAGCTATTAAAAAACTGCGTCGTTTTATTTTGTATTTTGTATTCGTTATTATTTTTCGGTGTTTTGTTATAAGTCGATCGCTCTGCTATTTGTTTGTTCATTAAAAATATTGTTATTAGTTTTGCTCATCCGATTGATATGCTCCTACCGCTCCCCGTTCCTGTCTCCCCGCCCCCTCTCCAGGATATGCCCTAAATGCCACTAATAGAGGTTGCAACGCCCATTATTTAATTTTTGTCCCTCATCCTTATGTGGAAACCGCAGGACATGCAACACTTGCTGCACTCGCATTCCAAATGAATACCGTTTAATAATTGCCTAAAAACATTAATTGCAGTTTAACGAGAAAACACAAAAAATTCTTTGAATTTTGGTAACATTTGGTTGCAAGTACAAAAAAAAGGACACCAACCGAAAAAAGGTGAGAAAAGTATTACACACAAAAGTAAAAAAGGTGGGCAACTAAAAAACCGCAAATTACAAGCACATGTTTAAAAGGCAACAACAACAAACAGTTGTTGTTGGTCAGAGACAGCAGCTATTTCAGTTATCTCCACTTTTATCATTTTGGCTAGAAGCGTTTTGCTGCTGCTGCTTCAGCTGATCCCGTGTGAGCCGTTTTCAAAGCGTATTCGCGAAAGCGGATGCGGAAATGGAAATTACCTTCACGGAGGTAGATTTGCTGTCACTTCCCCCACTCTCTAAACTTTAACAGGTGTGTCTGCGCAGAGGGAGGCGCGAAAAAAAAACACAACAATATAATAAAAAAAAAAATGAAATAAAAAATAAAAAAAATAGAAACAAATGTCTAACAAATGTGGATAACAAACTTGTCAAAGTTTTGCGCTTATTACCAATGGGGCAAAAAAGAGAGCTGTGCACAGAAAATCAACAGAGCACAACCAACTGAGGCACAACGAAGACTATTTACGCTTCCGATTGGAGTAAATATATATATATATACAATATATATAAGAGTGATGGGAGAGCACATACATATATTATATATAATGTTGAGAACCTTTGCGAGCATCTGTGGAAAGTTATAAAACTTAAAGCTAGTAAGTGCGGTCTGTTTATAGATATAAGGCTAAATCAAGTTTGTCAGGCTAATGCTGATCGAGAATATATATCTATTAATACTTAATGGAATCTTAGATGTAATATAAACTTCACCAACTATAAATTATAATACGTCCGTCAAGGAACTAAGATTACCATTGCAAACTGGAGTAAAACTGATTGTTCCTATGGGAGCTATATCATATAGTTTCTCGATGTTGATGATTATTTGCTTGAACGCGAGTAGCATAATAAAAAGCTTATTAAATGAGTTTGGCCTAAATATCTTAATAAACAAGTAAGTTGTCCATACGAGAACTCAACTTTCGAACGACTATGCTTATAGCAGCTATATGATATAGTAATACGATCCAAGCGACTTTGACATTTGTAATATCTGCATTTAAAACTCAAATACATTCCAAGTTTTAGCAAGATTTAAGTTGAGGCAATAATTTGCATGACTATATAGACTCGGCTATCGATGCTGATCAAACATATATTTATATATATATTCTTTCCTAAGTTGGAATATTCTTCTTTTATGCGTTACACACTTAATCAGCAAATTAACAAACTCCCAGCAAGGGTACAGAAAACGTGAAGCTCCACTTGCAAATGCATTTGTATTTGTGTTTAGCATGACACTGCTGTCCAGTGCTGCCTCCAATCCCCTACCTTGCCACCGCCTCCTCCTCCTTCTTCGCCTCATCCTCAGCAACATAAAAATACGGGACAGTTGTCGTCTCTGCCCAGCGGGACGCATTTGGCGCTTTGTCCACTATTTTTTTTTTTTTTTGTTTTTTTTTATTCTTTTTTGCAACTTTTATTTTTGTGTGAGTTGTCTGCCAACTGAGCAGATTTTTCATGGCGATTTTCCGACTGCCAGTTGTCATTGGTTAGTATTTTCCTTTTATTTTCCATTTTATCGCATTTGATATGCATTGAAAATGTTGAAAGTGTTTGCTATGCGTCAATTATTTATGGATGCGACAGTTGGCTTAGTTCTTCAACTAAAAATTGTGTTTTTCCAAAAATGTATTCCAAAATTGTGGAAAGTATAAAAAGTAACTCTTTTTATAAATGGAAATTCAGTTATTCAAAAAATAGTAATCGGCTACAATTTAATTTTGCACTTAGCAATGATTTTATTTAATAAATATTGTAATTATGTATACAAATTGAGGTACATTTTTAAACAATAAACAAAGTAACGCAATCTTTTCGAAATATACTTAGCCAGTGTAGAAACCAAGTTGCTAGTTGAGTAGTCTTCATATTTGGACATAAGGACATTTTTGGCAACATGTTGTGCAAATAAAGTTATTATGGTTCATGGCAATTTTTGTGTTCAACGTTGTCAAGGACATTATAATAAACTTTCAACAGATATGGCGTGATTACAGTTGCCTGCAGCGCTCAAAACTCAACTCAACTCACTCAACAAAGACGGAGACAGGGAGCGAAAAATGAAGGGTGGGGAAGAGGGAGGAGAGCAGCAGCAGCAGAAGCAGCAGAAGCAATTGTCATTTATAAAATGAAAAATGAAAATTATACAAAACGCAACCCTCCACGCTCAACACACACACACACACACACACACACACAGAAATAACAGTCGTAACTTTTCTCGAGCTCATCAAAATTTGCTTCAACACACACACACACACACACAGACACACACACAAAATGGCGACAAAAGCTGCAGACACTCAAACGCCCACAGGGTGAGAGAGAAAGAGATAAGGTGAGAGAGAGATAGAGGGAGACAGCAACACACAGTGGAGACAGCACGAGAAATGAGTCCCATGTCTTTCATTAAAACTTTCGGCAAATTATCGGGTAACATATGCTTGCGGCCTGATTGTCAAATATATATATACATATATATATACATATATACAAAATGAATGTAACACTAGAGTCTGCTCTTCTTCTGAATGTATGTGTGTGTGCACACACACACCACCCTCCCACACCCCATCGACCACTCTCTCATTTGTATGATTGTGAGTGTTGTAACACTTTGGCGCCTCGAGTGCTGTAAGGGGAATTTATATATACACATATATATATATATATACACATATATATATATATATATACACATATATATATATATATATATATATATATACATGTATGTGTTTCATATACCCGACATGAACTTTATATAAATATTAAAGCAACTTGCAAAACGTTAACCATACGTTTTTCTTTGATTTCCTTTGGGGATGGCACCAAGTAAAAGTGCAAAAAGAAAAACTTACAAAAAGGAGAGCAAAAACTGGAGAAAAATCCGCAACAATGGACACACAAGATTTCCCCTCATTTTATTCCAGCATCCAGTCGAGAGCGAGGGGTGCCTCAAACACAAAAAAAAAATCAAATAAATTCGCGCAGGCGTCGTAATTTTTAGAAAACTGCACCAGGAAAAAAATCAACTATGAAAATTCAGTAAAATTCTAAAGATGAAAAAATCCAAGAGTGTGAAACGTGTTTAAAAATTAATGTGAATTACTTTTCACAGGTGAGCAAAATGTGGCAACCAATTAGGGCTGAGAAAGTTTATTAATTCATAGCAAATCTTTTTATGATTTAGTGAAAATAATTATTCATATAAATATATACCTCTCAAATACTACAATATGTTTTTCATTCCGTAAAGAATTAATAAATGCATAATTAAAAATTGCGGAACTAAACTGGAACGTGTTGGGAGCAGGTAAGTTCATTTAAACAAATTAAATTCAGAAACGGAACCGGAACTGTTAATCGAATGAATTTGAAAACCTAAACGGAAATTTGATATTCCTTTAATTTACTGTCAGGGAATTAAAGCGGAACCGGAACCGTTAATTGATTGACCTTCAAAACCAGAATTGAAAGGGGAACAGCAATTCGATTTGCTTTTATTCCATGATGGATTATCTCTCCTTACTAAGGGTCTACTATTTTAAAAAAAGATAGCATTTCTCAGAAATTTAGTTGTTTAAGAAAACTCGTTTTACTTATTCAAAATAAATTCAATAATATAACAAATTTTAACATTTTTTCCATGAGCTTATTTTTAGTTTAGTACAGCTTTTTTTGCTGAGTGCAGGCTAATGATAATTTTCCAAAACGAAGGGGTTTTTGGGGGTGGTGGGTTTGGGTGTGGGTGTCTAAGAACATTAGTAGTCCTATGTTAATTTGGTGAGCCTAATAAACTGCTACTTTTTGCCCAAGCACACACACACAGCACCTGTACACCCACACACACACACACACACACAGATAAGCTCCCTCTTTGAATACGCTACACACCTCCACCCTCCCGCTCCGCACGTTCCGGTGCAAATTTGCCACTTCAACAGCTCCTTTGCGGCAAACTGCGTCACGTCCGCGTTGCGAGTGAAAGCTGATTTTTTTTTTTGTGTTTTCTGTTGCGTTTGAAAAAGGATATATGGGCACAGAGCTGGCGTTGTCCTCGCAGCGTGCTTCGCATTTTAAATGTGCCTGTGTGTGTGGGGGGGGGCGTTTATGTTTGCTCGCCATCTTGTCTGTGCTGCTCCCCTTTTCTCTTAAGTGGCGCTGCACATAGATAAAAATAAAAAAGCCCGTGCGGAAAACATTTGTACAACAAAATTATTGATTTTCTTTGGCTCAGCTTCCTTACTCAGTAACAAAAAAAAAAACATTTTTCTACTTAAACCCTTTGTACTTGAATTTAGAGAAACATATTTCTTCGAGTGCACTATGGCTAAAAAGTCGAACATTTTATTTTATATTTTTCATATATTTTTTCTAATTACTCATAATATTTTTTTTACTGATTAATCATAATATTTGAAACAAAAATAACATGCTGTAAATCGAGAGTAAAGTTTGGATTGTAAGTACAGTGAAACAATGCTAATATGGAAAACGCTAAGCAAAGTATATAATTTTATTGTTCATGTTTATGAAATGATTGTTTAAATTGTCAAATCGATAGCTTCAAATGTAGAATTAATGTCAAGAAATCGAAATTCTGCCCATGGTGCAGTTTTTTTTGTTATCGTGTTTTTTTTTTTTTTTTGGCTAGAAACTGAATCAGAGTGGTTAGCGTTACAATGAATCAATCAGAGAAATTCATACATGTTTTGCAGGTATTTTATGCTCAGACACACACCTGGCAACTCTGTCGACTGTCGACTGTCTAACTGTCAAACTCACAGCTGTAACTGTCAAATGTGGTTTATTTATTTATTTATGCATCAAATATTTCTTAACTGCTTTTTCTTTAGTTTTTGACATGACCATGTCCATCAGTTTTACCAAAAGTCAATGGCAAAGACAAACATATCAAAAATATATGTCCAAATTAACTGACACATCACGACCAAAAAAAAAAGGAAATGGGTGAAGACACAAAGTAATATAAAAGTTATTCAAGAAGTTGACAAATGAATGACAAAAGGACATTATTGGAAATGAAGACGTTGTTGCAACTAATGCATAATAATAATATTAATATTAATAATAAAAAATAATACTGAATTTTGATGGTAAGAAAAGTTTTTTAGAAAGGTTTCCCCTTAAACTGAAATCAATAGCAGCTGAAATAAAGAAAAGTGAAAAAACTCAACACAAGCATCCGTCTTAAAAATCAGTTAAGAGCAGATTGCTTTATTAGCGACAATTTAACTGATTGCTGAGCTGCTGCCTGCTGTCCTCTTCAATTGATCCTCCTGTTCCGGCCGTATATATATCTATATCGGTATATGCACAAGCTTAAGCATAAGCCGATAAAGCAAAAGTATTGATTGCACATAATTATGGGGGCCAACAAACAAAAAAAAAAAGTGAAAAGTGAGCGAAAAAATAAAAAAAAAATATATATATTGCAACGCATAACTTGACCAACATTTGCGCATAATTAAAATCGGCAACTGGTTTTGAGCAGTTTTTTTTTAAGTGCAACGCATAAAAATCGGAAGTTGCAGCTTAAATTTTAATGCGCTTACTTTAAGAGAGTGCTGAAAGCGCACAAGAAGAAGCAGCAGTAGTAGCGAAAGCCAACCAATTTGCTACCACAATTTGTTGGCATAATTTTTTGCATTAAACTGGTTAATACACATTTTTGAACTAAACGGTTTTCATCTTTTTGCTTGCTTGCTCCACACTTGACGAATGTGCTGCGTGTGGCTGACACAAGCTGACAGCTATTGAACGGGTGTTTGGTGAAACGGCACCTGGCGGCCGTTGCCCAGCAACTGAGCTCCAAAATCAAAACAGTAATTTTTGACAAGTGCAAGAAAATAATTCTAAATTGTACGAATCAAGCGAGAAAATATTGTTAAAAAAATGAAATTCATACCATTGCATACGACCAATACGGCCATCATATACAAGAATTCACTGTGCTCGCTAGCCTCGCTGCTGGTGTTGATTTTTATAGGGCTGTCGGTGATGTTGCCGATTTTATTGGTCTCTTTGCTGAGTCCTTATTCGGGCATATCCGAATCGAGGGTATTATTCGAACAGCCCAGTGTCCAATTTAACTATCAGTATATATTTGTGGGTCACATGGAGGACGCAACACTTGTTGCCTGCAGCAGTTTTGGCAATTTCAATTCAAGACTGGCAAATTTCACTCAAAACTGCGAGGCAATCAAATATTGGACACAGGATTTGGATGAGGATTCGATCACAGATCGTGTGCACTTTCAGCTGGAACTGCTGCCGCTACCATCGCCACTGAGGCACTTTGATTTGTTACTCTTCTTCGAGGCACAGTTGAGTCATAAGTGCCAACTAAATCCTCCAGCTTTGCTCGCCCATCAGCTTCAATTGCCGACTGCATCAGGAAGAGGACTTCAAAATGGACGCATTCAGCTTAAGGGAGAGCTGAAGCTCAAGCAATATACAGAGTTCACTTGCCCCTTTCCAGGTCGCAATCGTCGCACACATTTTCGACCTGTGCAGTTGGACACCAATAACACTTTGGCGGATATCTCGCAATACCAAATGGAATACTTGCTGGGCCAGGTGAAAGTAAATCCGGCCTATTTTCAACTGGCCGTGCAGGAAACATATTACAAGCGCCGTGCACCACGCCTGGAATCAGGTTTAACCATCGAATTGGAGCTGGATGTGCTGCAGGTGGCAGCGCGCTATCATTTGAGCATTTGGGAACGTTTGGGTCAATTCTGGTTGTATTTCGCATCGTTCTTTGGCATCTCGTTCTATGTGATGAACAGGCTCAAGGACTTCCTATTTGGCCGGCATATCATCAGATCCTGGGAGATAATACCGTGGAAGAAGCTCTACTGACACGAATCGGGCGCCATTCTGGAGATGGACAACTTCTCCATTGGCGAATGAAACGATTAATTACCAAAACAACATTTTTATCAGTCGTATGCATTAAATTAAATAACAAAAATTATACAAAGAATTTTTTAAGTGAGGATTGGGTTGGATGGCGTGCATGGCACGGATTCGTTTCTATTTGTCACGATTATTCGACATGAGCGCCAAACTGCCAAAGGGCGAAGCAGATGAGGAGGACGATGACGGAGCTGCTGATGAGGCTGGCACTGGATCATATGCGCGATTATCCTCGAGGATAATTGTGGTACGTGGATAGTGATCCAATTGCACAAATAGATAACGAAACTCCTGTTTCCCATTCGAGTCCTGCAAAACAAGAAATAAAAAGAGTTAGGCTCATAATTTGGATCTGCTCAATTCCTTGCCATAGGTGCATTTATGGTACACTCATAACTTATGTAAAGCTGAATATGTGTCCTTTTTCATTACTCATAGATGTTGTCCATAAGGTAAATCAAAATACCTAGCGTAAGTTACTGGATCCGCTTTTATGGGACGCGAATTGTCATTAAATAAAATATTAATAAATTCTAAATTTTCAGGAGTTTCCTATTCAACTTTTTTCCCTTACTCCTGGCGCACTCTTTAAGCACTCATCAATTACGCACCCTTCGCGACTCCAGTTGAACGGTGGCCTTGTTGCGCAATCCCTGAACATAGAACTGCATGCGCATGTGGGGAACTCCATGGCGATCGAAGCTGCTGTGCGCCACATGCTGGCGTCGACCACGTCGCGATGTCTCGCCAAAGCCCTTGATGGGTGCGCCAATAGCGTCCTGCACCCGCGGATCATCGACGACACGAGCCAAAGCCTTTGAGTAGATGTTGCACGAACTCTCCTTGGAGAAGAGCTCACGGAATATGGCATAGAACATGATGCCCGTCACTCCGAGGCCGGCAAGGATAATCGCTGTATAGCTGGCCGTCTTTGTGTTCTCCTTGATCTTCTCGCCAATGGGTCGCACATCCGTAGAGACATTGCTATCGCCGCCTTGTGACTCCTGCAAGGCTTTGCCACCACCTAAACATGGGGTAAACATTAGCAAAAGTTGCAGTTGCAATTGGGATTTGCATACCACTTCTCACTTGCTGCCCAACACTACTGTTCAGGTGGAGTGCTGCCAGGCAGCGCAGACGCCCCCCGTTAATTGGCAACAGCACAGTTCGCCTGTGCAGCAATAAACTGCGTAATAATATGGATTGGGCCATGCCTTTAATCAAACAATATTGCAAATTAATACAAAGTTAATCATCTGTTTTGATGACACTAGTGATGTGCTGTCTGGCGATAATTTATATAATGCATGTATTGCAGTGTTACTGCTATCGATAGACGCTTCAAAATTTGACGCATCAATTAAATTGTTACTTTCATGCGACTGCTAGTTGGCCTACCAAATTTAAAATTAATATATATATAATATATATTTTTTTGATTACGATTTTAGCTATGAATTTTACATATTGTTACAGTGGAAGCGCCTTGGTTTGTCAACAGTGACGTCATGCCGCTAGTCATCACATTACTTTATCGATAGTAACAATCGCAGTCGGCGCCGTTGCTTGATAAAAACAACACAAAAAAGCAACATTATATATAAGAACAAGTGCGGCAATCATTATACGGCAGTTAGTAAAAAGTGCGCAATCACGTCGTTGCCAAAGCTAGTTAGTCGTCTCGTCTCGCGAACATTCGCCGGCGTTGCAAATAAAATAGAACACAGCAAAACAATGGTAATCACACATAACGTCAAAGGCTACGAGGAGTTCGCCAAAAAAATGGAGGAACTGGAAACTGGCGATGGCAACAATCAGGTGCATGTTCTCTTCAGCGGCGGCAAGGATGAAAAAGGAGAAAGCTGGTGTCCCTATTGTGTCAAGGGTAATAAAAACAAGTCTATCTCTTGTGGTTAACCACACTCAGTTTTCAATTACATTCGAGTTGCGTGTTTATCTATATATACACGTATGTATATATATATATGTATATATATATATGTATATATGTATATGTAATATGATGAAATTGTTTCGCCCACAGCGGAGCCAGTGATACACGATGCACTGAAGAAGGCCGCTGAGAATTCCCACTTCGTACACGTCGATGTTGGAGAGCGCTCCTAGTAAGTGTCTAATCATATGCAAAAACAAAACAATATATTTTTACTATCTACGGGGTGTGCCAATGTATAAATAAGCTAGTTGCGTGAGAATTTCTCAACATTTTTAATACACCTGCCAAAGTGTATAATATGGAATAGAAGCTTAATTCTTGTTGTTCTATCCACTATATCTATATTGCTTAATACACATTTTAATAATTGCAACAGCAACGCCCTGATTACTATTTGATAAAAGTTCCAGCAAAGCCGAAAGCGGATCAGCTGAGTTTCGATTGCTCAGTTTTTATCTTTATATGGGGGAACAATCTAAAAGAATGTTAACTGATTAAACGTTGTGTATATTTGCAGTTGGAGAGATTTGAACTGTCCGTTCCGCAAGGATCCCAACACTCATTTGATTTTCTTGCCCACGCTGTTGCGTTGGAAGTCACCACAGCGTCTGGATGGTGAACGCTGCTCCAACAAGGATCTGGTCGAGATGATGTTCGAGGATGAAGATTAGTGGATTCGTGTGCCAATCCCCACAATATTATAATAGTTTACACTTTATTTTGGAATGTGTTGCTTTAACATATTAAAAATTATGTCCGTCAGTAGTTGCTCTTGTACTTTTTGATTTCGACCATGACGACATGGATGTTGGTGAGTTGGGCACGCGCATTGGGTGTCAGCAACTTATGGAAACGATGATAGTATTGCACTAGACTGCCCAACGCCAACTGTAGTAGCTGGGAGCCGGTCAACAGCGATGGGAACGAGAGCAGCACTTCGCGATTTAATTCCTCCAGCGATTTCTTCCAATTCGCTGAGAAGCTGGCAACTAAGCCGAGACTACGTCGCTCCTGCTTCCTCAACTCATCCGGCTGATCCTTGTCAAAGTATTGTTCGCACTCTTTGACAAATTGTATAATGCCACCGAAATGCGGCGCCAGAATCTCTTCGACATATTCGGAGCTCCGGGCATTCAACTGTTCACGGAATGCCTCGGCCTCTTTGGAGTTGTCACGAGTGTGCTCCATAAGCACGCCCAGGACGAGATCATAGTTATTGATCAGATAGATGAGCTGATCCTTGCGTGTGGGAAAATTGGCAGCCATGCGTAAGATGAAGCATTCCACCTCATTTTGCAGCTCCAGCAGCAATCGACTAACGAGTTCATTTGGAAAATGCTCTGAGATGCCCACAATGGCAGCACTAAACTCAGCGTAACGACGCGTTATCTGTAAGGAACAACATATATAGATAGAGCTTTAAACAAAATTCTTAACTTAACCTACATAATGTGGACCCATTTCCTTGTTGAACTTGGTGGGATCGCAGTCGTGAATGCTCTGAATGTTTAGACGAAAAACATACTCGAGTCGAGGCCAAATGACTGTCTGGAGCGAATCCCAGTATCTAAAAGAATATTAAATATATTTTATACACAAATTGTATTATATTAATGTTATATTTAATAAGCACTCACTTATCCAACGCAGGCACACAACGCTTGTGGCACATGAGCTGATAGCGAAAGATTAAATGTATGCAAAGGAACATTGCGATGGTATCGAAGCAATCGTGTATAGATGTTTCCAGATTTTTCTAAATATGAAAAGAAGTCAATCAATTGTCAATAGAAATGACTGATTAAATCCGCTTCACTTACAATCATCAGAGTCAATGTTTTGCCCATTATCTGATTGAACAAATCCTGAGCCTGTGCACTGCGCACCATAAAGAATTCAGTAACAAATAAATACTCCCGACAAGCATTGTCAACTAGCGCATATTGCTCCGAACGAAACAGCGCCTCGACTGTGTACTACAAACGCAATTAAAAACCATTACAAATGTTATCCACAGCCTTTCAAAAGTGAATCAAAGCTTACACGATTCTTGAGCTGGGCATGAGGCACAATGATGGGCGCCTCAAGTTGCTGATTGAGTATATCGCCCCGCTTGCCAATGGTGAAGATTGTACTCTTATGTTTCAGGCTCGTCGTTTTGGCAAATAGACCCTTGGATGCATTGTCCTCTATGCCCATTAGATCATCCTTCGTGCAGGATTCTTCAAACTTAAGGGTGGTTAGCCGTGTGGAGTAGCTCTGAAAACAACAAAATTTTAATAAACTGGTATAAAGCCAAGTCGAAAGCTCACTTTAAAGTAACTGTAGTAGATTTTGCTCATGGTATCGATGTATTCGCTGCAGATCTCCTGTGCCACATGTCGCTCATTGGACAATATGAACTCAAAGAAGAACTTGTGCTTCAACATGGCATTCTGTGGTATCTGATAGTTGGTCATCGGTTTGCGAAATTTGTAGATCTGCTCCAGCAGATAGCTGCGAATCTTGGACATAGCCTTGAGACGCAACTTGTGCAGAACATCGCTCACATCGCTCGTCGATTTGGATTCCTTGAAACTCAGTTCCTTAACCAGCGATAATTTGTGATTTAACACATTCAGCTGGGTGCTGAAATCGCGCTCTGTTACTGGCGTATCCATAATAATGTTAATCATCTCTTCGGATACAGCCATGTCCTCTATAAATTGGGACAGCTGTGCTTTGACCGACTGTCGATTGGTCAGTTGCAGTGACATAGATACGGATTTACGTTGCAGTTGCGTTATTTCGGTGCTAATGTTGTTGAGCACACTCTGAAAGCTCATAAGCATGTTCTCCATGCGTTCCAGGACATCGTCACAGTCGTTAATCTGATTGTGCAAATTCGCAATGTTTTGAGATTCGGCGATATAATCCTCAATCGACTTGTTCTCCACATCCTTGAACTCCTTCTCGATTTGCCTCGAATATTGACGTAGATCCGTTGTATTCTTTAAAATCTCTCGCACTTCCTCGTTGTCCAGGGACGCTTCCTTAAGAGCGTCCATTGTTTACGGGTATCAAGAAATAAAATTGGGTGCAGTTTCTCCAGATGTTAAGAAAGGATGGTATGCTGTTCACAGCCAAAAAGTGCAGAGGAAAATTCTTAATTAAAAATGCACACTTATTTTGTGGCAGGCAAAACACCTTTTTGAAATCTGTGCTGCTTTAGACACTGTTTTATTGCATTTATAAATTATTAGCTTTCTACATTCTCAACGTTTCCATTAAAATAAAAACTTTTAAATTTGTGTGCTGCATACTGAGCTGCATACAGCTGTGTTTTTTCTTCTTATTTCTATCGAAACCGATAACGACAATTAGTATGCTCGATAACTAATATTGCTTCAGTTACAGTTGTAAGTAAAAACTGCATAAGAAAGGGAATAAGAAAGGCAAACAATTAAGTGAATAGGCAAATATGTTGGAGTTTAATCAGATATTTTGTGAGCTTAAGTTGTACTTTGCACGAAATGTGGAGTGGACCGATGTGCAGGACTGGCTAAGCTGCGACGACGACAATCCCGAGGTGCTAAGATGTGATGCCAACAAATTCTGGATGCTGCCCATGTGCCGACAGAATGTGATCAATCAGGACAAACAATTGCAAATGCTGCTCGAATTAGCCTCTTGCATTCGATCCTTGCGCAACAATGATGCAGAAAATAATACAAACATGTACGACATCAGTCTGGATAATTGGTCCAAAATCGACGTGATTAATCCCAAAGATTATTTGGCGTACATTTACGCAGTGACGAGCCTGGCAACACTTCCACAACAAACAATCAAAGCGGCGCCCGAAGCTGTCAATGAAAATATGAACGTGAAATTGGCTATAAATGCATTTAGCACTTATTTGCTAACACTAACCATTCCGGGCGCAAAGAGCTATGGCGTCTTTGACGCAGATGTTATTGAGCATGGCTTACGGGTCTTTCGACTGCTGGAGATAAATGCCAATTCGAGCATACGCGGAAATAACATTTGGATGCTCTTTCTGACCATATGCGATGATCTGAAACTGCTATTCTGCTATGTGCACTTTAAGGATCATCTAACGCCACGGGACAATATTATTCGGTGCCTCCTGAAAATACTCTACATGAATTTTAAACAAGGCTACACAAATTCCTGTAAGTACTTGCTTTACTCTTTAAAATTATATTCGAACGGACAAATTTATTATAAAAAGGTTATTAATTGCATCGTCTTATCATAGATATTTTAAATGCTTATAAATCGGTCATTATTTGAGTAGTAAAATATCGTAAACTGCTAATTATTTTCCGCAATCTAACTTTTAAGAAAGACGAAAAGCGGTCTTTGCATTGGTTAACAGAACAGAATTAAAATCACTGCGACTGTGAATAAAATATTTGGCGCCCATATGTAAACACTTAAAGCGCAGCCGGTGCCAAATGGCATGTGTACACACTGTTCAGCAAACAGCTGTTTAAGCAAGAGTGAAGATTATACAAACAGTTGATTAAATGAAAACGCGATTAAATTAATAATTTATAAACCGAAACAAATAGTTTTAAATGCTACGTACCTTTGCCAGCGTGCGCGTGCAGTGCCAGCAGATGCTGAGGCACAGACACAAACAACAGTTACAAATAAAACTGCAGCCATGTCGTACAAAATCCACATTGGGCGGCAATCGGGGCGATTTCGATGCAGCCAATCGCAAATTGCGATCAAAATCAACACTTTACTACATAACTGCTGGTGGTGTGCTGATAGTCGGACTCAGCTATGCCGCAGTGCCACTCTATAGCATATTTTGTCAGGCATACAGTTATGGGGGCACAACCTCGCAGGGCCACGATGCGGCGAAGGTGGAGCACATGGTCAAGGTGAAGGATCGTGTGCTAAAAATACGCTTCAATGCCGACATTGGCTCGTCGATGCGCTGGAACTTCAAGCCGCAACAGTTTGAAATTAATGTTGCACCCGGAGAGACAGCACTCGCCTTCTACACGGCCAAGAATCCCACAGACAAACCGGTCGTGGGCATTAGCACCTACAATGTGATACCATTTGAAGCGGGCGCCTATTTCAATAAAATTCAATGCTTTTGCTTCGAGGAGCAAATGCTCAATCCGCATGAGGAAGTCGATATGCCCGTATTCTTCTACATTGATCCCGAAATCACACAAGATCCGGCGTTAGAGTTCTGTGACACCATTACCCTCTCCTACACGTTCTTTGAGGCCAAGGAGGGTCTGCAGCTTAACTTTCCCAGCTATGTGAAGCCTCATACAGCCAAGCAGGCATAGGAATCACCTCTATATATATCTACATATATATATATATACTTGATTTTTGTTCTAATAAATAGTTGTTTATATTTTTAAACAGCGATTGTTATTAAATCTATAATTTTAAGCAAATTATGTTGGAGGTATCTCTTTTGTTATAGTTTTGCTTAAACTGGTTTGGCAATAACCGGCTTAGTGGATCAGGAAGTATATAATGCCAATTTTTTATAATTTATAGATTAAAATTATTCCAAAACACGAGGGTTTTAAAATCACTGCAGTTGCAACAGTTGAGTCCGATTACAGATTACTTTGACTTGCATGTGACAATCGAACAGTTTAAGAACGACTGCACTTGCTGTTGCAGTTGAGTACGATAAAAGCAATTGGAACAGCTGTTACACTTTCAAAACGATATGTTATCGTTCGCATGAAGCATGAAGTGATTAAAACCATATGATGAGCGTCGTTCAATGAACGCTGAATCCCGTCCGTTTATAAATAGATTAGGCTCGAGAGAGACACTCCACAGTTGTCCAGCAGCCGCAGCATCCGTTGTTGTTGTTGTTGTAGTTGTCGATAGTGCGTACGTGACCCATTTGAACTGTGTACAATGTGTTTTAGCATGACGTGGAGATGCGTATAGTACAAGGATTGCTCTTAGTTTGCGCCCTAAGCGCCGCTTGGGCATTGGCTGTGGAGGATGTAGAGGATGTCGATGATGACTTAAAGTATGAAGAGCCAACGGTGCTTATAACACTGCTCGTGCGCAACAAGGCACACATATTGCCCATGTTCTTGAGCTATCTCGAGAAGCTCGATTATCCCAAGTCACGCATTGCCTTCTGGTGAGTAGAAAATATAAAAAGCATTGAGAGATTGTGTTTTGCAAGTTTTCAAAATCTGATCTATTCAGGTTACGCTGTGATCACAATAGCGATGAAAGCACGCAATTGCTGAAGCAATGGCTGCAGCACTCGGGCAAACTTTATCATAGCATCAATTATGAATTTAATGATGACACAACGAGTTATCAGAATGAAAACTCAGCTTTCGACTGGCCCGTATCGCGTTTCAAGCATTTAATTGCCCTGAAAGAGGCGGCGCTGGAATATGCACGTGATATCTGGGCTGACTATGTGTTCTTTTTGGATGCGGATGTGCTGTTGACAGAGCCACAGACACTCAGAACCTTAACAGCGCTCCGGTTGCCAATTGTGGCGCCCATGCTGCTGTCTGAGAGTCTATATTCGAATTTCTGGTGTGGCATGACTGATGATTATTACTATCAGCGCACTGCGGAATATAAGGATATCTATCACAGGGTTAAAGTCGGTGTCTTTGAAGTGCCCATGGTACACACGGCTGTCCTGGTCGATATGAATTATGCAGGTGCACGTTATCTAACCTTTGATCGACAGCGACTAATGGAAATGCAACAGAAGTCGAAGTCAGAAATGCGTGTTTACGATGGACCTGTAGACGATATCATTGTATTTGCCATGTCAGCGAATAGTTCAGGTGTGGCACTACACGTCTGCAACAAGCTGCCCTTCGGCTATATAACACAACCCCTGGAAACCACGGATACTGTTGAACAGGATCTGCAGCAGCTGGTCAATTTGCGTACTAATATGGTGCATGATTTGGGCGCAGTGCCGCCAGTGCAAAATTATTTACAACATTATCTGCGGCTGCCGGCGAAAACCAAATTAGATTTCGATAATATTTTCATGATCAATCTGCAGCGTCGTCCAGAAAGGCGCGAGAAAATGGAGCAGCTGTTCAATGAGCTGGATCTGCAAGTGGAGCACTTCGAAGCCGTCGATGGCAAGCAGCTAAATGAGCAGCTTGTCCAGGAAATGGGCATTAGTTTTCTGCCCGGCTATGAGGATCCGTATCACCATCGACCCATGACAATGGGTGAAATCGGTTGTTTTCTCAGTCACTATCGCATCTGGCAACAGATTGTGCAGCGTCAGCTCCGCCAAGTGCTCATCCTAGAGGACGATGTACGCTTCGAGCCCTACTTTAAAGGGAGTGTGCAAAGGGTGCTCCAGCAAGCCAGTAAATTCGACTATGACCTCATCTATTTTGGACGCAAGCGTTTGAAGGATGAGAGCGAACCGTGGGTCGAGGGCACCGATAATCTCGTCCATGTTGGCTACTCCTATTGGACACTAGGCTATGTTATAACACTGCCAGGTGCCAAAAAACTGCTGTCGGCTAAGCCGCTAGAAAAACTCATTCCAGTTGATGAATTCCTGCCCGTCATGTTCAATCGGCATCCTCAAAAGAATCTCAGCGACGCATTTGAGCCACGTAATTTGATTGCGTTTAGTGCTGCACCGATGTTGCTTTATCCCATCCATTATACGGGTGATTCGGGTTATATATCCGATACGGAGGATTCCCAACAAGTCGTCGTCATGGTCGATGGTGGGGCGCAATTGAAAAGTGATCGCCAGCAAATCTTTGCCAAAGAAAACGAAATGAATATTCTCGATCTGGAACAGGATCTTAAGCTGGGCGAGAGCAGCCATGGCAGCACTTTGCCCCAAGTGAACATCAGCAAGAGCCATCAGGAGCTCTAAAAGCTGAACAAAAATTTCAAAAATGCCAAATTCATAGAATCTAACTAAGTCCCTAAAAGTCTGTACCAAATGTGCCTTGTTTAACGCTAGAGTTAAGCTAATTGCATACTAAATATTAAATACTACCAACTACTAAATAATAATGCAAAATCTGACGATCGATACATGTGTGTATTTAATATAATAAATAACACCTTATGCAAATATATAGACAAATAATTCAAATTTAAATTCATATTTAATTTGTTCTGTTAGAATCCAAAGACTTTGGGCTACTACACTACCATTTGAAAAGTTTTATTTACAATGTTTTTCACCATTGTATTTAATTTCTTAGAGATGACTATAAAATTTTATACACTTAAATAAAATACACCCGTAGAAGAAGGTTCAGCAAGCTTAGCCCATGGCCTTCGTCATGAACAGGTTCTTGATGGGCGGCAAATTCTGGGTGAGCTGCAGTCCAAGACTGCGCATCAGCACAACCGGACTAAATTCCGTTGAGTACAACGTGTGCAGTCCATGAACACCCACGATTATTGGCACATTTTTGGCCAAACACTTGCTTTCGTATTTCATGAGATGCTGAGTGTCGCCCAGCTTGAAGCCAGCATAGGCGCCAGTAGCCAAAGTGTCCACCAGAATACGCACATCACTAAAGCCCATATTGACGCCTTGCCCGGCCAACGGATGGACACGATGAGCGGCATCTCCAACCAAAGCGGCGCCATTGCACACATACGACGAGGCATGCAAGAAACCCAACGGGAAGGTGGCACGTGAACGTTCCTGTACACCGCACACTCGTGGCGGATACTGACGCTGATGCTGGGCTCCACTGTTGCCAAAGAATGCGTTCAGAGCCTGCAGTGCCTTGTCCACGACATCCACACGTGGATATTGGCGGCAAAATGCCTCGTTTAATGCATCCACAAACTGTGCCGGCTCCATGGCCAACAGTTGTTTGGCATGCGGCACTGTGGTGCTCCACACCAATGAGCTCTGCTTCTCGCTGAGCGGCAGCAGCGCAATTGGTCCACTTGGTAAGAAACGTTGCCACGCCACCGAATTATCACCATCACCCTCCGTGTTTAGATCCAAGGTGGCAACCAATCCCATGCGGTCGTAGTTGAGAGAGAAAACATCGACGCCCATTTGTTTGCGGACCACCGAATTGGCGCCATCGGCTCCGATGAGCAGATCGCAGGTGTAGCTTCTTCCATCCTGGAGTTGCACTTGCGAATGCGGTGCACCCGTTTTACCCGGTAGACCCACGCACTCAATGCGCGCCTGATTTAATACCTTCACATTGGACGCCGAGTCGCGAACGCGTGCATAGACCGCATCCAGTATTAGATCGTTCTCAACGACGCACGCTACATCGCTGGCAAAGTTATCGTGCTGGAATTGGATAAGCGCATCGCTGTTCGACTCCCACACCTGCATCTGCTTCACGGGCTTCCAGCGTGCCGCCTCAATGTGCTGCCAGGCATCAATCGATTTGAATAGCTCGATGGAGTTGCGATTGATGGCCGAAACACGATTCTGATAGGGTGCACTCACATCAAAACCCTTAAATGGCGCTGCACCCTCCAACAGCAACACCTTTTTGTCCGCCAGTGTTACGTTCTTGGCCAGTGCGACGGCCAATGTTGTTCCCACTAAGCCACCGCCTCCAATAATTATATCAAAGTGTTCCGCTTCCGGTGAAGATTTTGTTGTTGTCGTCTTTGTTGTTTTGTCAGCTGCTGCTGATGTTGTTGCCAGCAAACGTTTGGCAACGCTGCGCACTTGTGTGGCCGCCGCAGCGCCAGAGTTTTTGCACAATAATATCAACATTTGCGCTGCAATATACACGTAAAAATTTCTGTTTAAAGTTCACAAGTTTTATTCATTATCGTTCGTAATTGGGTCTGTTAGAGGTGGACCCATAACGGCGCATATATTACTGAGTCAAGGTGACTTGCGACTAACTATCGTCTATCTATCTTCAGGCTATCGCTTCTGTGCGATAACATGCTTTGTTATCGACAAATTTTAGCCGTTAATAATTTGAATTTGCAAATCAAACCTATTTACAGATGCTCAACAAATTCATATCAAATGCTTTGAGCTGTTTCATGAAATTGCCAACGAACAAAACGGCGATGTAAACCAAACCTTGACTCTATTTATGAACCTGACCCTGTGCATGCACATCTGTCCGGAAAATACAAAGGGAACGGGACCCAAAAGTGGAGAGCACATTTCCGATTGGTTCATCAAGCTCTTGGATAAGTATCCAGATATAATGGCGAGCGTTTTGGAGCTTTACATCGAAAGCATCATTACGAATCCTATCAAGGAGGTGAGCGAAATGAATTACCCATTACAACTAGTTAACTTAAGTAATTTTACATTTTTGCAGTGGAAAACGGTGGATGAGAAAATTGCCATTGGATATGCGGCCAAATATGATGCAGCGCTCTTTGCTAAGTGTAACAAATCCTGCACGGATTTTCTAGTTGAATCAGTCAAAGCGGAAGATGCTGTGGGCATTCAGTTGCGGTCTCTCGAACTAATCGATTGCATTCTGCAACACGAAACACAGGTGAATTGGAGCATCTTTCAACATGATGTGTCCACAAAGCAGCGGGAAGTTGGACTCATCCGAGAGACAATCCTCTGCCTTGATGATCGGACATTTACCGTACGCCGGAAGGCTAGCCAGGTGCTGATTTCGGCCATTAAACAGGGTTCGCCAATAACAAGCCGTATACTCAACGAGATCTTCAGTTTCGCCCAATTCTCTAACAATGATGTGACGACAAGAACTGCTCCAACTAAACGTCAACTGGAGCTGATGCAAGAAAAACAGGGCACGATGCAATACGCGTTTAGCTTCGAGGGTCACGAAGAGCTCGAACCGTTGGTGATGCAAATGCCGCAAGTGATATACGATCGCTTCCTAAGCTCCAGCAATGGCCTGGCACGCTGCTCGGGCATCGCTCTGCTGGAGCGTCTGGTGCTCATTAATCAGCGCATTATCTACGACACAGACTTTGAACGGGAGACTTCGCTACTTGCCGTCGATATGCTATCATCGGTGCGCAAGGCATCAATTGAATTGATCGATAATCTGTTGCACAAATATCACAATTGCACCATACTCATCGATGTCTACTGTCGCATCTGGCCCTGTATGCTCAACGATGAGGATACGGGTCTTCAGAAACTTGCACTGCATGTAAGTGATTATATTCCTCTTATCCTTTTAAATTAATCTCTAAACAGAATTTTCCCTGCAGAGTTTCAATCGAAATGTGTTATTGGCCATTAAACCGATGGAGTTTACCAATGAACCAATCGATTTGCTGCCCTGGCGTATTTTAACCACGCTGTTGGGTTCGCAGCCACGGGATTATTTGCAGCAAAGATTGACTCTGCTGCTGCAAACAGAGAATTTAGTAAAGTGAGTTTTTTTTTTGGATGCAATAAAATCAACTCAAATTTCAAATTTTTTTCTTTTTTTTTTAGTACACGTCTGGTGAACACGATAATATCGCATTTGTCCACACCGATGGCAACGGAGGCGTGGATATTGCTGCTCCTTATTTCTAGTCGCATAACGAACAATTTGGATGCCATAATTTCAACATTCAGTGGCCTGTCGTCGGTTAACATGAAGTCGGACCAGGTGCTGGCGCTTAATCTGATTAGTTACTGTCTTCCAAATTTCTCCAAAGCATCGCTCAATCAACTCTTCATGCTTCTGATCTCATTTCTAAGCAGAGGCAGCATTTGGTTAGCACTGATCTCACCAGCATTGCTGCTTCTGGGTCACATCGACAAATTGTCTCAGAGTCAAGCGTCGCAAAACAGCAGCAATGTGGAGAAATGGAAACGACAGCTCCTGCAACATGTCACCGATTCCCTACATTCGTGCATTGATAATTTCCAGGAGGATTACATACGACTGACATCGCTGCTGACAACATATACGGAACTGATTGTCATGCTTCCGATCCCTGTGGATCCCAGAATAGTTAAATATTGCGTCGACTATATACAGAAGTGTAATGAAATGGACGAGTCCAGTTTCGATACGGATAATGAGCGCATCGTGAACTGGATGATTGTAATTGCGGGTCGTCTATCGCTGCGAGATCATCAGCTGGCCAGTCAAATCGCCAAATTGTATGGCCAAATATTGAGGACAAACGATCGGCCGCAACTCATAAATAACACACTGATCGCTCTGAACGATCTCGGCAAGAAATATCCCACCATTTTGGAAAACAATATGAAATGCATTATTAGCAAACTGTCTTCAAAATATCCCACAACTCGCGTTCGCGCCTATCGCTGTGTCAAAGATGTCATCCTGGCGGGCAACATAAAGCTAAAGGGTCCGTTATTAATCGCACTCCTTTCGGGACTTCTGGACGACAGTGCTGAGGTGGCACATGAGGCAGATGCATTCTTTATACGCTATAAGAAGCTGTATGACAAGTCCTTGTTTCATCACTGTATCAAAGATTGTCCATTTGACTTTAATGGCCAGCCGACTAACAAGGTTTTTGGGCGCTTCAAGTCGCCGCTGCAGGGTCCAGAGAAACGCAAAAATAGACGTTTGCTATATAATCATATTATCGCCGGTTTGGACGATCACACGCTGCTAATGTATTTTGGTCAACTTAAGCTACTGGCTGGTAAGTTTAGCCACGCTAGTAGATACTCAGTTACCCTCTAATTTACACATTTTACAGAGAAAACAAAGTGTACGGAATTTATTAAATCAAATGGTGGTCTGGATGTTGTTATGGATATTCTCTTCATAATGCGTCGCATCTGCTTTTGCACGAAGAGCAAACGTCAGCAGAGCGGCGACCAGGCCGATGGCGAAACTGAAGAAGAAGCGTTCGTGGAGGAGCTGGCTCCAGCTGTGACGTCTGATCAGCAACCAGCTGCTGCAACTAATGCCACAGGCAAGGGTCGTGGGCGTGGCGCTCGTCGACGTGAGACGGCTGAGGAACCGGTAGGACCATGTCCAACATTTTGTACTTACGCGCTTTAATAATTTGTTTGTCTATAACAACAGCTCAAGCAACTGGAGCGCTGTTTGCGCTATGTTGAAGAAACCCATCGGAATTTGCGTAATGTGATCAGCTCGGAGATGAAACAGGAGTTTCATCAATTTTGCCGTGCTTTGGCAATGCGTTTCTCCAATTACACGGACTTTGCGCAGCCGGCGGAGTTCTGGCAAAAATATAAACAATCTAAGACAAAAACGAAACGACGACGACCCAACGAAGAGAACGATGCGGGCATTGATTCTGTGGAGAGCAATGTGGATACTGATGATGAACTGCCGCTGGAGCGGCACAAAACAACTGCCACGACCTCGAGAAGCGAGCAGTGCAAAAGTAACTACGATATGTTGGCCACTGAGCTAATCTTTCAACCGCATGACTTCTAGCGGAATAGGATTAATTAAAACCATCTTCAGTACATACAAGATTTTAACTGAAAAGTATTATGTAATATATTCTTGGACTTCTTGGTCCGTAATACAAATTGTCATTCTTTTTTTTTACTTAGATTAAACTTATATATCATGCCGCTGCACTTATAAGTTAAAAAACGTTAAGTTAATATTTTCCTAAATTTATAATTATATATCATTTTGAATATATCGACCGATAATTTCTACAAGACAAACAAAAACAAAGCCTATTTTGAATTCACTTAAGTAAAAACTAAAAGCTGTTTATATTAATGCAACTATATTTTTAATTGTAAATGGATTACTGTTCCGAGTCAGCAGTGTAGGCATCGCTTATGTTCCGTAAACAGCGTGTGAACTCCCGCAATACTAATTTGCCCGCTTGCACCGGGTTCATGCCCTGCTCTTCGGCTTCGGTAGCCTGCAGCAACATGCGCTCCAGCAGCGCAACAGTGATGGGCGATTTAATAATATTGATCTCTTTGGGCGGCATCGGCTTGGCGCTGGGCAACAGCAACGCTGGCTGCGGCTTCGTGGCCAGTGCAACAGTTTTTGGTGGCGGCAATGTGATTATGTTGCCAAAATCCATATCGACAACCTCTAGAATCGGTGGCGTTGGTACTAATGACGGCAAAGCCGAAAATGACGGCATTGCTCCAAATTGTTGGCCATCAAATGCTGCGGAGCCGGGTGCCGGCCGTAAATGGATATTAATGCCAGCTTTGGCTGCGGCAGCTGCAGCTTTGGCACTGAGCGCAGCGGCGCGTTCCCTTTTGGTGGCAATCGATGTTTTTGACGGCGGTGTTGCAGCCGCCATGCGCTCCTCCGTGTTGCGACAACCTGCAGACGGGCGATTTGTAGCTATGGTGGGTGGTGTATGCATGACTTACCAGTGCACTTGCAGTGAACGGAACAGACGACCATGGATTGATAGCAATCGCAGTAGTTTTTGATGCATTGCGAACGCTTGCAGCAGCAACCTCTGGGCGCCGGTTGCTTTGGTTGACGCTCCTGTACAATGTTATTGATCGATCTCTTATTGAACATAATTAGTCCAAAGTCGAAATTCCAAACGACAAAATGTTATAAAACAAAGTCAGCTTCGAAAGCGACTGTCACTTGTCAAAATGAAACATAAGCAAGTAAGATGCTATAGTCGAGTTAGCTCGACTACGATATACCCTTAACCCAGTTGTCAAATATATTCTAGTTTTATTGGCAAATTTCCCTTTAAGATGATTTGCACTCAAATGTTCAGTTCTGCGAGTACATTTCTTACAAAGTATTTTTACTAACAAGCCCGACCTGACCCGAACTCGCTGGCTACAAGACTCTGCCTCTTAAATTGTGGAATTTATTGCTATCGGAAATATATCGATAATTGAGAAACTGAGGCAGTTATCTATAAAATAAAGCAAACTTGATCTGCGCCTGGTATACGAGAACCTATATTCCAAATTTGAAGTCGCTAGCTCTTAGAGTCTCTGAGATCCGCGTGTTCATACAGGCGGACAGACGGACGGACAGACATGCGGACAGACAGACGGACATTGCTATATCGACTCGGTTGTTGATCCTGATCTAGAATATATGTATATACTTTATGGTGTCGGAGATGCTTCCTTCTGCCTGTTACATACATTTGCACAAAACCATTATACCCTTTTTACCCATTTTTAATGAGTTAAGGGTATAAAAAACGAACATAAGGAAATTTGTCAGTTCCGTTTAAAATTTTCGAACATAACAAACTCATTACTGTCATCTGGGACATATAAAAAACTCAATGCTATCATCATTTAGTATATACATATAAAAAAAATCATTACTGTAAGTTAGGCGCGTGTGCGGAAGTCTTTTAAAATTATCATTTAAGCGAAGGAAACTCATCAGTTTGTTGTGCTTTTTGATTTTTTTTTTATAAATATGAAATGTTATATTTTTTTGTTGCACTAGTTAATCTATTAAAGCTTGGATAAAGTAATGTATTTATGTATATAGATTTATTTAGGTGTACTTGTAATAAAGATAAAATTTGTTAAGTACCTTTCGTTTAACAAGTGTTAATAATTGCATTTTTAACAATTAATTAATTGATGCTACATTTTCTCTCTCTATATATTTATATATGAATATATATTTGTGTATATGTATATAATATGGAATGGCATTATGATATTGTTGTTCTTCTACACTAATCGAATGCTAAAAACAAAATATGTAAAACATTTGTTCTGACTTCGATTTGATTAATTATTTTTACCTAATTAAATATTGCTTGCACTTTACATAGTATTTTTTTGTCTGGCAGATACATAGATAATTGTTCTGGTTGCTAGTATATAGGCAGATATTAAGTTGTAGAAGACTTATTAACATTAAGAAAGTAATTTCGTGGCAAATTGCAATTGATTGCTTTTTTAAAGTAAACGCACTCGCATCCACAGCACTTTTGCCCCACATCAATCATCACTCATCAAAATGGAAGCTTTTGGGCGACTGACGGACTGCTCCACATGGGTAAGGCAACAAATTGATTTTTTTCCGATATGAGTTCTTCAAAGATCACGGATTGCACCTCAGCTTCAACAAATCGTGTTGTTGAGCAGCTCATAACAGTTCTGGGCAGCAGCACCCGCCGCCTCCTGACGTGTCTTCAAAAAATTACCCACCCAATGTGCCGTCAGATCCAGATATTTGGTCCTCGAGCCGGGATTGTAATCAAGGAAACCGGCACGTGGCGCAACCTCCTCAATTTGACTGCCATCGGGCCAATTGTTGTAGCTGGCAATATTTATAAAGCCCACATGATTGAGAATGGCCGTGCGCCACGCCACGCCATAGTACTAATAAAAATAAGAATAACCATTTATTTGTTTGGTAATTTAAATTTATATGTTATATTTCGCTTACGCGTCCATTGCTCCTGTGTCGCTGTATATCGCCGTGTCGTGGAAATTTATTGCGCTCCGCAAAGCCGGGACCCACTGTGGGCACAAACAGCATTTTGTAGGACAGTGCGTAGGACTTGAGATATGACCAATTCTTCCAGGTGCTGGCAAAGACGGCACCATTGCTCGGCAACTTGCTGTAGAAGCCATCAAAACATAAACGACGCAAAACATCCGCATGGCTCTTAAGTCTGTCGAAATAAAGTGAAGAAATTAACAAAATGTTAATGAAAATAAAAGCCCGGCAGTTCGATGTACGTGGCAATATCCTGGAGCTGTTGACGCACAAACTCCACGGATCGATTGCCTGCGACGCTGAGTTCAAAGGTGACGCTCAGATTGTGTTGCGGTGCCAGCTCAATGATTTGATGCAACAGCGCCGGATCCGAGGGCCGCACAAAGTTGAGGATGAGTACACCAATGCCACAGCTGCGAATATTCTCGAAATGCTGACCCAACAGCTTGGCACTGGGCTTATACAGACCCAGCGCCGGATAGAAGGCCGTGTTGAGGACCTTCACGGGCTTTGGCGTTGTCAGCGGCAGTGCCACTTCATTTGGATGCTCCGGCTGTGGCTGTGGTGGCTTCTTGGACTTGTACCACGGCACCGGTGCCGTATAGAAAATGTGCACAGCCGTCGCAATAGCCTCCATTGTGGTGCGCATCTGTTCCGCTGCATTGTCGTGCTGTTGCTGCTGCTGCTGTTGCTTCACCTGCTGCAGTCGGTTCTGAATGATGCGCGACTTGATCTTTTGCTCATCATATTTCTCAGGCACAATGACGCCATGTTCCCGATGTGATTGCAACACCAGCGCCTGTTCCTTTGGCTGCTGCTCGGATTGTGGCTGATAGGCGCGTTGTATGAATCGTTCGTCCAGCAAACGTTCAACTGTCGCCCCATTCTGGCCCGACGAGCCGAGTAAAATGATGCACGTGATCACAATTAGAGCCACAATTGTCACCAGCAACAGAATCTTCACCTTGCGACGCGTTTTCATATATTTCTTGAGCAGCATTTTTTGTTTTGTTTTTTTTTTTAGTTAACTTGAATTACTTTATTCACATTGTTTTGGCCTATTGTCGTTTGTGCTTCTTCTGCTTTTCGCTATTTGTACAACTACCCCAACCACCACCCCCAACGTCCTTCCATAACAAAGGAGCAGCCCCTTTTGGTAACCCTACACTGCCGGAAACTCGATACGTTTTGCGCATGTCCGAAAAAGAAACGGACGTAAAAATTACGCCAAAATAACAATTGGCAACGCAAATATTTTGTAATTATATAAAAACTTAAATTCGTTTATTAAATATAATATTTAGACCAAATAAAACACTTTTAAGAAGTTATATTTTTCTGGTACTAGGTATATATTTTCAAAATTATAGACAGACAGATATATAAATAACTTCCTTGTTTTGTACGTCAACACTTTGTTTGGATTGTATTTTATTAGATATAAAGTAGAGTTTATAAAAAATGGTATCATTCATTCATATAATTGGTAGCATTGCTGTCTTATCCATATAGATGACTAGCGTCCTTCAACTGCAAAAAGATAAATATTACTATATATTTAAATTAGGAGATAACTGATGGTAACTTACTGTATGTGGACAGATCTATTTCCTCCGGCAGCTCGCTTATGTTGACATCGAAACGATCCTGTACTTCGTTAAGTATCTTGGCATCGTTCTCATCCGACACGAAGGTAATGGCCAAACCCTTGGTACCAAAGCGACCGGCACGCGCCACCCGATGCAGATAGGTGTCCGAATCCTCGGGCATGTCATAGTTGAACACAATGTTCACACGCTCAATATCCATGCCACGGCCAAACAGATTAGTGGCGACCAAAATACGTTTCTGGAAATCTTTGAATTGCTGATAGCGATTCAAACGATCATCTTGATTCATTCCACGATGAATGCCAATGGCCGGGAAATTTTGTTCCGTCAGCAGCTGGGCCAAAGCTGTGCAACGTTGTACCGACTTGACAAAAATTACGACCTTAAATACAACACAAATTAAACATTAATTAAAGATATTTGGGTATCGATTTCAAGATATTACTTGATTGAACTCGAGCACATCGAGCAGTTCGAAGAGCTTCTTGTTCTTCTCGTTCTCCTTAAGATTGACGTAGTGCTGCTGGAGGCCGTGCAACGTCAGTTTGGCCTCATCATCGACATACACCTCCATGGGCTATATTGAAATATTGGAAATGTGGTTTATGGTGGAATTTTTTTTTTACAGGAAAAAAAAAAACAAACAATTAAGATTGATTGGCGGAAATTGGCAAATTGGAACTTATGAAATAGGTACGCCTACAAAATATTCTACATACGGCCACGCTAAATAACCATCATCAACTACTCGGTATTTTATTGCTGTTGTCGTTGTTGTTGTGCTGCGCATCTCGAATGTGTTGCAAGTAGCAAGCGCTCCATGCGGACATCAGACGTTGCGGGGACGCATCAGTATCAGTATCGTTCGTTTTGAGTGTGACTGCAGTTCATTCACTTGTTTTTCATTTTTGTTGATTGCATTTACATTTTGTATTCTGTTGTTATTTTGTATTATTTTTTTTTTTTTTGCGTTTTGTAGTTTTACGCGTTTAACCATTTAGAAAATGGTGTTTGGCATTTATGGGCAAGAGTTTTAAGTCATTTTATTCGCAATGAGCGAGTTTTCGTTTGCAGGTTGTCGCGATTAACCATTTAGAAAATGGTTTTCCAGTTATACAGAAGGATTTAAGATATTTGTTAAGCGCGTGCAGCGCCTGCTTCGATTTGCTTTTACACGTTTAACCATTTAGAAAATGGTTTATGGCAGTTATATAGTTATAGATATTTAACCATTTGGGGAATGGTTAATTTTCGCGATCGTTAACTGTTAACGCGTTTAAATCAGTTACAAAAACATCAATCTGTGTTTTCGACTGGTTTTTTTCGTTTTCAGGTAAAAGGCAGAAAGTGTGTGGTGGTGTTGCTTAGGTTGATTTTTTGTATGGCGTGCGCGTTTTCGTATTCAATTATTATAGCTAGTGGTCGTAATAGTAGTAGTAGTAGAAGTGCGACGGAGATATTTACATCTTGCATAAACTTTTTGCAAACGGGACGAATCTCTTTGCTCAAAGTGGCGGAAAACATCATAACTTGTTTGCCGTGTGGTGTGCTACGGAATATTTCCTGCACATCGCGACGCATATCTAACAAAAATATAAAATATTATTAGCAACTTACTAACATAATAGTTTAAAGATAAGAACTTACCCAGTTGCTCCAACATCTTGTCGCACTCGTCGAGAACAAAGTGCTTCAAATGCTTCAGATTCAACTTCTTGTTGCGTATCAATGCCAAAATGCGTCCGGGTGTGCCAACAACAATATGCGGTGTGCCATTCTTGAGTGTCTCCTCATCCTTTTGAATCGCCAGACCGCCAAAGAATACAGCCACCTAGAGACCAGCAATAAACAGCAATTAATAAAATACATTTCTCCATTATTGCTATCTATACATACCTTAACTGTGGGCATATATTTGGAGAATCGTTCGTACTCCTTGCTGATTTGGAATGCCAGCTCACGGGTGTGGCACATGACCAGAACGTGACAGGTGTTATTATCGGACGGCTCCAGTTGCTGAAGCGTGGCGAGCACAAAGACAGCCGTCTTGCCCATGCCCGATTTGGCCTGGCACAGGATATCCATGCCGAGCACAGCCTGCGGGATGCATTCGTGCTGAACTGAAAGTGTTGCCAGATATGCGTAAATACCAAATAACTATCATATGCATGCACAACTGTACGTTTTTTCTCTACTCAAATTTGTAGCCCACTCCCACTAGTTTTAGTATTGCTCAGAGTCGATCACAGACTTGTTTCTACATACCTTCAGACGGATGCTCGAAGCCGCAGTCAACGATTGCACGCAATATTTCTGGTTTTAGCAAAAAGTCACGAAAGCCGGAACTGTGTATGGAGACATAGGTACCCTTAACGTCTTTCTTTGGCGCCTCCTGGCTCTCAACGGCAGTGGTATCGTTCTGCTCTTCATCCTCGTAGTCGAGAAGATCGTCATTATCAGCCATTTTTTTATGTTTTAATTTGCTTCTCTTTGTGCGTATCTACGTTATAATGTTTGCAAAATTCTGCGGGCGAAATAAAAATGGCTCTTGTAATTTACAATGTGTCTGTATATGTGTATTGTAAATGCCGCGTTTTCAGATTGCCAAACCGGCGTATGCTCGCCGCCATCTTGTTTTTTCAGTACATTGAATCATTCCAGCACATTTTTTACAAGATATGGCGAAATTATATTTTACGCACGCTATCAAATGCTTATTTGCCTGTTTTACAGTTGCACTTACTGTTTGTACGTTCTTCTTTTGCGCTAATAATAATAACAATTATTCTTTAGCGAGTTTGGAAAAGTGAGACTGACTCTGAACGTGACGTCGATAATGCAAGTATAGTTGCTACTGTTGAAAATGAGGCGGCTCTTCGATAAACGTAGTAGATATTCGATATACAAAAACAAAGCAGACAAGGAAAAATATAAAGTTCAATGTTTTTAGAGCATCGATTTCAGAACATAATCTGCAATGCGGCAAATAATATATATTTAAGCGAATAATTTAATACCAATTTACCAACTTCGTGCCAGGTTGCATTCTCGAATTATCGATATTTACTATTGTCACGCGAAAATATCGATACTGTGAGCGTCAGTCTACCCAATAGAACTTTGCGTCGGCCGCGTTTTCTGTCGGTAATAAAATTTGTTGCACAAAAACTTGCGCAGCATTGTATTAAATTACAAGTAACCACGTAAGATTGTAAATACCCCAAACCGTTTTCAAATAGTATATTGTGAGAAAGCTAGTGATAAGTGCAAAGTTTGCAAGAGTTTCCCTCTCGAATTTTGGCATTGCGCTTGCTGCCCCCTGCAGCTGCAACAAAATGCCGCTGTGAAAAACCAAATTCTAAATAAAAATCGCCATATTGTGTAATTCAAAACGTTGCATTTCGACCCATATAGTCGAATACATTTTCACAATAAATGCGTGCGCTTGTATTTAAAATATTTAACAAGCATTTCAATGCCGCACCCGCTTATCGTTACCCCACGCCCATAAACAAAACGCCGCAAGTCTCTCAATTTTTATTTTTTGTTCGTTCGCTTTAGTACAGTCGGCTTGAGTGAAAAAAATGAACTGGGGTAAAATGTTACGCGGAGAGAGAGAGAGAGGCAGCCACAGACGAGACAAACTCGTTTCGCTTTCAATTGCGCGCGTTCTTTCTCACTCTCTGCGCGCATTTTGAGCAGTTTTATTATTATTTTTCCTTTCGAATGCTTATTTTTTCTTGCTTCTGTTTTTTTTTTTATCAGGCCCAAAAAGCGGAAGATTGCGCGCAAAAAATAAACTTGAGCTAAGGGCAAACGCAGCGTTTTAATAAGGTCAGTAAAAATTATGTGTATTTATGTATTTGATGTGTATATACGCTGTATTGTAAAAATATGGGGTATATGAATTTAAGCTAAAAACCAGGAAGTTGCAGAAGCAGCAGCTTTGATTTCTGTGTGCGGGGTCTCTACTAGTCGATGACTTTATTATCTATTTCATATAGATTTTAACATTTTTTTTTACGTTTTTACAGCAGGGAAAAATGTCATCGAAATCTCGACGAGCTGGCACCGCGACGCCGCAGCCCGGCGGCACCTCGACCCCGTTGCCCCCAACTGGACCCCAACCGTCGCTGTCACAATCGTCGTCGCAATCGCAGCAGCAGGCTAATAGTCCACTGAGCCCCACACGTCATTCGCGTCTCGTGGAGAAGGTGGAGCTGCAGAATCTAAACGATCGTCTGGCCTGCTATATCGATCGCGTGCGCAATCTAGAGACAGAGAACTCACGTCTCAGCATCGAGGTGCAAACGACCCGGGACACTGTGACCAGAGAGAAGACCAACATCAAGAGTATCTATGAGAATGAATTGGTCGAAGCACGTCGAATGATCGATGATTTGGCACGCGAACGTGCACGACTCGAGATAGACACGAAACGTCTGTGGGAGGGGAACGAGGATCTGACGGCGCGTCTCGATAAAAAGACCCAGGAATGCAGTGCAGCAGAATGTGAGTGTGGCTCTGAATTTACTTTTCTTAATCAGTCAATAATCAATCTTCATTTCCTGCCACTCTGTAGCCAATGCCCGCATCTATGAGTCCCGTGTCAATGAGTTGAGCAACAAATATACGCAGGCCAATTCTGATCGCATGAAGGCCAACGATGATTTGAATGAGGCCCTTAAGGATTTGGAACGTTTGCGCAAACAGTTCGAGGATACGCGCAACAATCTCGAACAGGAGACATTGGCACGTGTGGATCTGGAGAATGCCATACAGAGTTTGCGGGAGGAGCTCTCGCTCAAGGATCAGGTTCACGTGCAGGAGATCAACGAATCACATCGCATTCGTCAAACTGAATACAGCGAGATTGATGGACGTCTCTCGTCGGAGTACGAGGCAAAGTTACAGCAATCGCTGCAAGAGCTGCGCAGCCAATACGAGGAACAGATGCGCAACAATCGCGATGACATCGAAGCACTTTACGAGGCCAAGATACGCTCGCTGCAGGATTCCGCGTCGCGCACTCATAACACCTCGCACAAGTCCATAGAGGAGTTGCGCAATTCACGCATACGCATCGATGGCCTCAATGCCAAGATAAATGATCTGGAGTCGACCAATTCTGCGCTGAATGTGCGCATCCGCGAGCTGGAACAGCAGCTGGACAACGAGCGTGATCGTCACAGCAATGATATTGCCATGCTCGAGAAGGAGCTGCAGCGTTTGCGCGAGGAGATGGCTCATCAGCTGCAGGAGTACCAGGATCTAATGGACATCAAGGTATGCGATCGAACACCCATAACTATATCTAATTTGAAGATTATGAAGTTCGGTTGTAATTAGAAAATACGATTGATTTCCAAGCTAATTTCAAATTAAAAACCTTTACCATTCTGTGTAGGTCTCCTTGGATCTGGAAATTGCTGCCTACGACAAGCTGTTGGTGGGAGAGGAGGCTCGCCTGAATATAACGCCCGCCAATACGGCCACGGTGCAGTCGTTCAGTCAATCCTTGCGCGGCTCACGTGCCACGCCCTCGCGTCGTACTCCGTCTGGCGCACTCAAACGCAAACGTGCCGTTGTCGATGAATCGGAGGATCGAAGTGTGTCCGATTTCTATGTGTCGGCCAGTGCCAAGGGCAATGTGGAAATCAAAGAGATCGATCCCGAGGGCAAATACGTCAAGCTGTACAACAAGGGCAACGATGAGATCGCCATCGGTGGCTGGCAGCTACAGCGTTCCGTCAACGATGGTGCACCGGTCACCACATACAAGTTCCATCGTTCGGTTAAAATCGAACCGAATGCTACGGTTACCGTTTGGTCATCGGATTCGCGGGCCAGCCACGAGCCACCATCCAACATTGTGATGAAGCAACAGAAATGGATCACAGGCGATAATACCAAGACGGCTCTGCTGAATAGCGATGGTGATGCGGTTGCCAATTTGGAGCGCATCAAGCGTATTGTGTCCACCCATGTGTCGTCCTCATCGCGTCTCAGTCGCCGTCGCAGCATCAGCGCTGTTGATGGCCACGAGCAACTGTATCATCAGAACGGCGATCCCCAGCAGGCCGGCGAGAAGTGCGCGATTATGTAACAGCTGCCATGAATTACAGAAAAAACAATTACACACAATCACACACACACACAGCCAGACAGACAAAATTAATACAACAACAATAATAACATACCCCATTAGACAACTAAGTTTACATATTTTGTGGTTTACCCCATATAAGAAAAATATCAATTAATTTATTCATTTTGTGTAAACCCTGGAAGCGAGCAGCAGACTTACATGAACAAATTTATGTTTTCAATATTAATCTTCCACATGTTTAAAAATTCAGTTTCTGTTTTGTGTTTCTCCATAAAAAAATCAAAATGACAAATATCAATTTACGTTACGTGTTTCGAATTCAAAACAAACTCCCCCCACTTCAACCATAAGTACCAGTTTTGAAAACTTTATATGGTATATTTGTTACCAGTCACTAACCACGTTCTGGCTATAGAATATACCATTTAGAATTTACAAAAGATCTAACAATAATGTTCCATTTTTTTTATTACAAAATCTTTGCAAATGCTGATTTTTACAGCATTTTCGATGTATTTTGAGTAAAGACATCTTCCCTCAACCATATATAAATAAATAGACATAAATATATATATATAGTCTTGTAAGCAGCATTAAACTAATGACGAGAGCTCTTGTTAAAAAAAAAAGTAATAAAAACAAAAGAAAAAACAGAAAATATATCAACAAAAAATCAGACTTCATAATAGTAAGATAAGTATCTTTTTTACGTGCAGATAAAAAATACAAATTTCTGTATTACTAAAGAACAAGAGAGACAAAACACACGCATAAATAGGCAATGTGAGAAAATAAAAAGAAAAAATAGCCAGCAATAATATATATTTTTAAAACAAATCAAATTCGAAGGCAAACTCTCCCTAGGTTTGGCGCTCATTAGATTGTTTTCAATATCTATATTTATATATATATATTTTTTTTTGGGCGCTCAACCGGTTTAAACTTCTACCGAAGAAAGTTTTGCAGCGTTTATTTTATGCGTGGGTGTGGCCACGACAGACTATTCACCAGATAAAATATAAGAAAAACCTACAAATTAAATTTTAATCTTAAGCATATATATGTAACTGATAAATAAATAAAAATGTTTCATAAAAAATTACACCAATTCTAGTTCGAAAACTAATATGCCATTTGATAGGGTATTCAATACACTTTCTTATTCTTTGCTTGCGCTCTATTTTGAGTTATTTTTGGATTGTGCTTTGAGTGTCTGTTTTGTATGTATATGCGTATGCCTGGAAATGAACTCATGCTCTTTGGTTTTGCTGCCAAGATCTGGCAACGCCAGCGCACTTAAATTCCACTCAAAAGCATATGCACTGAGTGCCCAAGTTCATTCAACTATAGCTGCTGCTGATGCATGTTAAGCAGTTCTCTTTGCGCTCCGCAGTCCTACTTTCCACTGACAGAGATGAATTTCACCGGCCAGATTTTACGCCTTGCAAATGTTGCGATAACGCTGGACAAAGAAGTATCTCAAGGTCTCATTCGTACGTAAATACAATATATGAGTTGTTCTCTTTATCGCTAAGAGCGTCGCATAACAAGAGTTAATCGCGCTCGTTAATACACACACACATATATGTATGTATATATATTATATTCTGTATAAATTGACAGCTAAATTGAAACGGCAATCGTAGCTTTTTGTTAGTCTCCAAGTTTGCTGAACGCCAACCGCACGTTGAGTTTTCGTCAAGCCAGCCACGATTGCCTTTTTTATTGTTATTGAACATTGCAAAATAGAGGATAAATAAAAACAACATTCGTTGACATTGTTACAGGTGAGCAACTTGACAATCGTCTAGCGTCCTTCATGAGTCGCTCTCTCGCTCACACATTCGAAGCTGTTGAAAACAAAGATTGTTTCCTTGAGCAAAGTATTTTCATATGATGAATTATCGCTAAGAATCTTTCTCGATAATATAAAGTATCGATTATTGAGTAGAATTTAAAGGTATATTTTCATTTATTTATCGATCTGCGCTCGAATAACAGTAAAATGTATATTTGAAATTATAAAAAGTTTCAAGTTCGATAGATAAAAATAAATTATTTCAATCGCTATATGGAGTGTTTACTGTAAGTACGCTCAAACCAATGGGCAGCTTATCAATTGCGAGATAAAAATACTCTCCTTGTTTATGTATGCATTAAACTTGAAATCTAATCGAGTCTTATCGGGAATGCATTTATTGAACCATTCACAGTTGCTGAAATATGAGGCTTATAATCTTGGAAACAAGTGATTCTGTTGGAAAATGGGCCGCTAAATATGTTGCCAAGCGGATTAATGACTTCAAACCGGGTCCCGATAAGTAATGACCATTTACACACGCATATGCTAAATATAGTCTATAGATTTCGCAATATATATTTCAGATACTTTGTGCTGGGACTGCCCACGGGTAGCACCCCATTGGGTATGTACAAGGAGCTGATTGAGTTTCACAAGCAGGGCAAGGTCTCCTTTCGCTATGTGAAGACCTTCAACATGGACGAGTATGTGGGTGAGTATTCTGAGTTTATTTTCCCCACTTGTGCCATTCAAATACCATATACATTTCTTGGCAGGTTTGCCGCGCGATCATCACGAAAGCTATCACTACTTTATGTGGCACAATTTCTTCAAGCACATCGATATCGATCCCGCGAATGTTCACATGTTGGATGGTAATGCGCCGAATCTCGTTGCCGAGTGTAATGCGTTCGAGCAACAGATTAAGGAAGCCGGAGGCGTGGAGCTCTTCATTGGCGGCATTGGACCCGATGGACATATTGCATTCAATGAGCCCGGCTCATCGTTGGTGTCGCGGACGCGTGTCAAGACCCTGGCCCAGGACACACTCGAGGCGAATGCACGTTTTTTTGAGAATGATATGAACAAGGTGCCCAAGCAGGCGCTTACTGTGGGGGTGGGCACCGTTATGGACTCGCATGAGGTAATGATCTTGATTACGGGCGCCCACAAAGCCTTCGCCTTGTACAAGGCCATTGAGGAGGGCGTCAATCATATGTGGACTGTCAGCGCATTCCAGCAGCATGAGAATACGCTGATGATCTGCGATGATGATGCAACGCTGGAGCTGCGCGTCAAGACGGTTAAATATTTCAAGGTATGCTCGAGTCAATTGCAATTGTAATTTAATTCTGGTTTTGGATCTACAAAAGTCTTATAGCTTTAGCTTGCTAAGGTGTTGGATTTCTTGGTGAAGAGCTGAGCTGTTTTGAATTATGTACATAAATCTTTATTTAAACAATAGTTTTTGCTGGTTTTTGTTAGAGGTGCTATAGCTAATCTATATATTAACCCACTATCTGCTGATTACTTACCAGCTTAGTTTTATGGCTATAGTTAAAGCTTGCTAAAGCCTGAATGGCATCGACTTTGATAATATTACAGGGCATTCTCAGAGATACGACAAATGCAGCCATCGCCCAGGAAGGTTACACAAACCTCAAATGTAATGTAGAATAATCAAAACTGTTATTTAAATTAAGGGAGAGTTTTTTTTTTTTTTTTTTTTTTGTATAAAGACAAAGAGAGTTTGTTTTTAACTGATAGTGTGCACAATCTGACTCTGTGGTGTCCCACTTACTAAATATAGGCGGCAGTAATCGCAATTTCAGTGGTTGCACTTATCATTTGCCACAAATTCACTTCAAAATGGATTATAATTGCAAATTGATTAACATATGTTAACGAATTTAAAACATCAGCAAATGAATAGGAGACTATGTAAAATGATAAATAATAATTATAATATGTGAATACCTCAATATATAATTATATAATAATAATATAATATAATTATATTATGAAAAATGTGCATATAAGCTGAATATTTTTAATAAAACCTTATAAGATTATTTTAGAATAATAGAAATAGAAAAAGATTTTTAAAATTTAAAAAAAGCTTAAAAATGTATTTTATAAAAGAAAGAATATGAATATATTTTGATATAAGGTCTCAGAGACAGAAGATAAGGATAACTAGTACTGAATTCTTAAGGTTCCTCTAGGCAATTGCTTAAATGAAGTATTTCTTCTATTAAAAATATCGAAATAAAACTTTTTTCTCACATTGCAGAGCCTTATGGATGTGCACTCCAAACTGATAGAGCAACAAGTGGTCAATCCACCCTAATCATCTAAATTTGACTTGTCTTAATTTAATTGGAACTCAAGGAACAAATATGAACTACAAATAATTTTCATGTTATGCATTTTATTTTTATACAAAACTACTTACAAAAAAAAAAAAATAGAATGAATGTCTATATATATATATATCAATTTTACATGTGTATTGTACCTAGTCTAGATAAAAAGAGAAAAGCTAACAATAGCCGCGCTCCAGAATTTGATTATCCGTATAGACGAATTCCTCGTGATCCTCGACCAGGCGAAACAGCTCCTTGGCATAGAATATGGAACGCACCGACTCCTCCAGTATGAGCTGATGATTTTGGACAGCGCGACGCACCTGCTCATGGATGAACATAGCCTCCAGGCGCTTGGCACGCTGCGTCAGACGACATGCCTCGTTATTCCGCAACCTCAGCTCGGCAGCACTGAGGCGACTCTCCACCGCCGGCTGATGACGTGACCCGTTGCGATGATAGCTACAGATCTCACTGATCAAACTGGCATTCACATTGAAGATGCCGTCGGCAGCGCTGATGACGGTCTGGCAAACCGATGGCGTTTTGATTATTTCACGCCTAATATTTTCTCTGATTAGTTGTTCGATCACCGTTTTTCTTGCCCCACCCAAATACCCACGACGTATGTGCCGTCGTCCAATCTTCTGACGCATATGTCGAAAGTTAAACACCTGTGTGCCCCACAACTGGCCACGGACACGGGGTTTAGTTTTGCGCAGCCGTTGGGATTCACGGAACAGCTGTCGCTTCACTCGCTGCAGACTTTCATCTTTCGGACAGAGTCGCTCGGGCTGCAGGCAAATGTCCACCTGTTGCCACAGCTCCAACCGATTGCTCAACGTTGCACTTGGAGCCCAGTGCAATTTGTGGGCCAGGCCATTAATCAAATACAATTGTCGTATGCACTCGTTGAGGAAACTGCGCTTGGTGGGACTCAGATAGTTTGGTGGATTATTGATGATGTAATGATCCCGTTTGTAGACAACACAATAGCCACTTTGGCCATTCAGCATGCCAGGATATTGATACACAATCAGCTGCTGATCCGCATAATCGATCGGTGAATTGAAGATGAACAGTTGACTCTGTGCGTCCAACGGGGTGCGGAACATCAACAGCTGCGACTTGCTCTTGTTGCTGTTGTCGTTGTCCATTTCCAGATGCGAATGCTGACTCTTTGCCACAGTTAACTTGCTTATATAGCAGGCAGGTAAGGATTTGGTAGGATTGGCCTGCCAAAATGCACGTGCCTCAACTTGCAGCCTCAACTTGCAGCTAGGTAGTCAATATGGTATTTAGTACCTGTGTATTAAACCCTTTGTGGTGAGTGCCTGACCCACTGATTGGTATTCACTAAAGTTGTCCCAAATATGGGCGAAAACTTTTTTGATAATTTGTAATTATCTTCAATTTTGGAAAGTACACGCAAATGGTTTCAAAATGCCTGAAAAAGGACACAATTTTACTGTTAATCGAACGTTTGAATCAACTTTGGCAGTCACTGAATCCCTGTATAAATCAATTTTTATTAAATTCTTTTTTTTATTTAATTGTAGAATAGGTTATCTGGAAAATTGTATATAATATTTATATTTTAATTAGCGTATTTTGTTGTAGACTGGAAGAATAACATTTAGTTATCCAATTTAAATAAACTGTAATTTCGATATAAAAATAAGACGAATGAATTTATGCATTTAACTCTTATATTTTAATGTGGATTTTGAGGCGCTTCTCGGCCTGAGATGTGCATTGCCAGTATTAATTTTTATTAAATGTTGAAGATCAACTCTATTTATTTGTTTATCTACAAACGTGGCATCAATTGTTTATTTGGTTGTTGTCTAAAACTTTTACAATTCTATACACATTTGTAGAATATCGTTTGACAGCGTTGTATTTATTAGCAACAAACAAATTTTTCTATTTAAATTTGAATAGAATTATTCAAAACAATATGTAGCTATTTTCCAGACGTGAAATCCAACACAATATTTAGTCCTCTGCGCCATTTTGTGATTACCCCAACATCTCAACTGTACAACATTTTGAGTCTGGACTCATTCGTTAAGCAGGTATACCAAGGTCCTGCGGCAGGCTGATAGCAAAACTTGATCATAACTTATTGGCAGGTACGGAAGGCTATAAGAAACCCTACTTCTAACAATTAACGGTTGGTTTCCAGGTCTTGGCTTAGAGCTTATGTAAGTGTGCGGTAATCCAGCCCAGGTGTGCACAACTAGAGGGAAAATATCTAACCCGTGCCAGGTAGCTCCACGTCTACCTGTTCGCACTGGCCAAAAAGTTTACATAGCATCTATATTTATATATATATATATGTGTGTATATATATCGGTTGAAAATTGCTTGCAGCTGTCATAGAGAATTGAGCCGTTAGAGCATTAGGACGCGAAATGGGAAATTCAAATGAGAGCAAATTGTGCAGCGAGAAACCAGTGGCCGTGGTGAATCCTCTGCCAGTTACGGAACCTAGCGAGTCGAAGCAGGAGCAGAATTTATATCCCAAGACAAATGTGAGCGTACAAATATATCAATATCGCCAGCAAATAAGCCTTAAGAAACATCAAGTGATCAAATGGGCCACATCCAAGTTGCTCCTAACCGAGGAGCTGCTCAAACAGGAGCAACAAAGACAGATGCAGCAGCAGGCGCAACAACAACAAGAAGAAGAGCTGACGGGTGATGCTGCTTGGGCCGCAAGCCAATTGGCCATGCTAACTGATGATGATGATAATGCAGAGAATCGAGCACCACACGATGAAAATGATGTCCTGGCCATTGAGCGTTCCAAACTCTTGAGCTACAGAGTACAGTTGCGCGACACCATTATCGATATGGCCCAGGAGAAGCTGCGGAAGCGTGAGAAGATCAAAGTGAAGCGTTTGAAACGTCGCACACTCATATCCTCGAAGAAGCCCAGCAATAAGGACAAGCATCGCTTCTAAACTAACTTACTTAGTTAATTATCAATCCAAATTGTGTATATATCTGACTGATTTAATTTATTTGTATAATTTTAAGTTGATATAATTGAGCCTGATTTAAATTTAAATGTATCCTTTTGCTTGACCAATCCATCCTGAATGGCTGCGTATTCAATCGTTTTTTAAATTAATTTTAAACTCTACTTTACCTAGAGACAGTAAAGAATATTTCAATTATAAAAAGAGGTCACCAAACAATAAACCAGACAATGTTCATAATTTCATTATTTAAAATTCTCTTTTCTTAAATTAAAATTGTATTTTAAAATATTTGCTTGAAATGCAAACCTTAATCAATATGAAACTATTTTGAAATATATTTAAAAATTCCTTCATCACTTGATAAACGAATAACGCAGTGAATAAATTTATTGGTAAAAAAGCAATTGTGAATGTTCTTTTGCAGTGCAAAATATGAAGCATTAAAAAGAGCTGAGTTGGCCAATAAAACAGCGCAACTTCCAACTTGGTCAATGCTTGGCGCTGCAGTTTTTGGCAACAACTGGTGGCCCTATATAAAGCCCAACGTGTGCTGCACTCAATATCGCAGTTCGCTTTAAGCCAAGTTCAGCTGACCAACCACCAAACCAAGCAATATGAAATTCTTTGTGATTGTCGCCGTTGCCTGCCTGCTGGCTGCTTGCGTTGCTGCCGATAAGGACGTCAAGATGTTGGGCTCATCCTATGGAGCAGCACCAGCTGCACCATCCTACGCTGCACCGGCTGCACCTTCTTACTCTGCACCAGCACCAGCGCCAGCGCCAGTCTCCATTCCGGCACCACCATGCCCCAAGAACTACTTGTTCAGCTGCCAGCCCAACTTGGCCCCAGTGCCATGCAGCGCCCCAGCTCCAAGCTATGGATCCGCCGGTGCCTATTCCCAATACGCTCCAGTCTACGCCGCCCGCCCCCTGCATTGGTAAAGAGTTGCATCTCTGATCCTATTTGAACATATCTGCACATACGACAACAAAACATATACAATAAACAAAAATCGCAATTGCAAACCAAAACTTATTTGATTTTATCTTTTTGGGTATTCAAATCGGGGATAAGAGATTAGATATATATTGGCAAGGATTTATAATCAAAGGATCGAAAATAAAAAATAAGCCTGGTGGCTTTCAAAATTGTTAAAAAACAATGAATACAAACTGAATTTTCAAAACTGGATTCGCTTTGGGTTTTCGTATGAAAACTAAAACGCTTCCCAAACAAAAACTCAATTTTCAGATCAAATTAATTTTTAAAAATTATAATAAGTGACATTTATTTAAATTAATCAGCTATTTATTGTCAACTTTTATTAGCAGCGATTTCAATGCCCAAAAGACGCTAAACACATCCAGTTACAATAGATCAGTATAATTATTATCTGTATATATATATTTTTTTGTAAAAACGTTAACAAACTTTATGACTTAAATGTATAAATTTGATGCTGCACGAAACAGCAGAAGCACATGGTATCATATCATATTAGAAATATCTCAGGGTGTGATAGTTTTCGATAGAAACATAAAATGGAACAACGTGGAATGAGTTCAAAGGAAAATGAAAATTGAAAAATTGTTGGTGCAGTGAACAAAAAAAAATAAAAATAAAACTGAATGGAACACTAAACGTGAACAATTTTTCGAAAGTAGCTGAAAAATTGCCGTTAGCTATTGTTCAGTAATCGTCGTCATCGTCGTCGTTATCCGCGTCGGGCTCTTTCCGGACATCATCATAGAAACGCGCCGCCTGCAGCTGTTTGCGTATGGCTCCCACTTGAGTCAATATTTTGGGTGACGATGTGGACACCATAAACTTTTGGACGGCGGGCACCTGAGATAGATAAAAAGATATATATTAACCAATATTTTTAACAAATAATCATTAATATCAAATAGTCGATACAGTACCTCCCAGCGCTTCTTGAGATTATCCATTTTACGATGTCGAATCTCGTCGGGCGTTGCAGCCGTCTCCTTGCGCGTCATCTTGGGCATTTCGCGCAGCAGCGGCATGGATAAATTCGGTGTGGGCGTCTCGTTCAGCACCACATCGCGCCTGCCCAGTGATTGAGGAGTCGTCTGTGTGCCGCGGTGTCGTGATTCACTTTTGCTGCGCAGCATCTGCTGCTGCTGCTGCTTGGAAGCCAGATCGCCGTAGTTCTTAAGATAACGCGACAGACGCTGATCCGTTTGGCGACGCACACGCTCCATGGCCTGCTCATCGGCGCTGTCCAACTCGAAGCTGTTATTCGCGCTGCCGGACATAGTGGGCAATTGATCCACCAGCTGCATTGGCTTCACAGGCGTGGGCTTGTAGTCCGCATGGAACACCGAACTGGGTGGTATATTAAAGGAGTAAGGGGGCGGCGATTTATCAGCCTGATTTGTGGCACTCGGTTCGGCTGCATAATTTAATTCGAGAACACGAAAAGCATCGTCCGATTGCGGTTGCTCTCGGTCCGCCTGCTCGTTGATGTGTGTGCGTTCCGTGTCCCGGCCACAGGCAATCTCCTCTAGGCAAGAAGAGCACAGATTTCGACGGCAACTCATGCACACATTACGCTCCCTCTGGCAGGCGCGACACACGTCCCTCTTCACCAGACACTTGCTGCATAGGGCATAGAGGCGTTCGCATTTCAGACAGACCAGCGCATAACTATTCTGGCAATTGTGATCCGCTGCATCCGTTGGCTCCATCTCGCTATCAGCAGCAGCACCACCACCACCACCCCCATCACCAGCAGAGTCTGTCGTATCCTCGCTGCTCTGCTGCTTCATTTTCAGTGCCAATTTACGCTGGCAGCGCAGACAGCAGCTCTCATAGCTCTTTAGCGGCTCATCGCACATGGGACAAATCTTCTCGCTTAAATGGAAGCACTCTCGTTCGATCTTTGCCATTTGTGGCAGCTCGAAATCCAGCTCAACGCCAGCCGGTAAGGGCTGTCCCCGTCTATATTCGTGACGAGCTGAATTGCTAAAGTATTTGTAAACCTTGTTGGTATTTGTGTTGTTGTTGCTGTTGTTGCTCTTTGGGTTGCCATTGATATCCTTGGGGTTAGTTCTACTCTGCGCTGCAGCTAGATTGTTGTGCTGCTCCTTGGCTTTCAACAGCTGCGCATCCTGCTCCAACTTGGCCAGCAGCTCTTCGCGCTTCAAACGATTTTGTTCCGATTGAAAGCGTGCCTATTAAAGCATTTTAATTAAAAATGTTAAGATTATAAAATAAATTAATATTAATTTATGAATATTCATTAAGTTCTGCTGACCTTCTCGGCGCGTCGTCGCTCTTTCTCCAGTTGCTCCTCCAGATGCATGGTCTTGAGCTGTGCCTCCAATCGCCTGTTGACGGCAAAATAAATAATTAAGAAACTCATTTATTGATATGTGATTAGGTAAGACACACCTGGTCAGGGCCTCATCCTGTCGGCGCTCCTTGTCGCGTATTAATTCGATGGAGCGTCGCTTCTCCTCAATCTGCTGCATCAGGTCCCGTTGATAGTCCTTCTTGCGCGCCGTTTCCAGTTCGGCGCTGCGCATATTGCGCTCCAAGATGCCATCGCCGGTGACAATGTTGGAGAGCTCGACGTGACCCAGATCCTGCAGCAGCTGATGGCGTGTGGTGTTCGGTCGTATTTTGGGCGGCACGTAATTGGGATTACTATTTACAATTAACTCTAGGTCAGTCTTATCCGTTCGGCTATTGGATGTGCTCGTGCTCGATTGGCTCGAGCGCGCCGTTTGCAGCTCCTCCGCTGCTGGCGGCTGCGGCGCTGCCGCTGGCGATGGCTTCAGGTGACGTCGCTGCTTTGCCACAGGCGGATGCAGCATCTGGCAACACACGCACGCAGCAACAAAAGTAAATCCATTCAATTAATTGCTGGTTATAAATTTCACACTAATTACCATAACGGATATGGCGATGTGGTGGTTTATATATGTATATGCTTTTATGCCACTTTACCTGGTGCTTGAGAAAGTTCTGCTGATTCTCGCGTTGGCGCTCACGCAAATAATTTTGACGTTTCTGATTTTCATTGTTAAAGCCGGGAAAATACGAATAAAATGTGTCCGTAACCCATTGCTCCATATCATCCTGTCGAGTGCGAGTGAAAGAAAAAAAGAATAATGTCGAGTTAGTTTTTCGATTATTATATTTTAGTGTGTTATATTCGGGTTTGCGTCTTTTTTTGTTTTGTTTTTTATGGTGACACTAACCACCAGCAGAAAGCTCGTGTACATTTTGTGCCCTGCCCCTTAGGCGATGAGGCGTGTGGTAGGCAACTGAGGGTAGGCTGAGGCAACAAATTATAGCACAGGTGACGTTTCTTTCCTTTTGGGGTCACAGGCTATTGCCAGCGACTGGAGCTGATCCAGCGAGGGCTTCACATTGCCTACTGCCACTCTTTTGCCACATAATTTTGTATGCCGGCAACGCTGACGTCGACGTCGCAAATCGCGTGCGGCGTTGGCATCAAAATGTATATAGAAATCAGGTAAGATTTCTAGCATGAAAACGAGATTGACTTTACAGATATCCTGGACCTTTTCATCTATAATTAATTGTTTGTATCAAGTAAACTACATTTTCAAGAGTTCAATGAACAATGGAAAAAGGGCGAGTTGCAGCAAAGCAAGGGTTTTGGCAACTCTTTAAAACCTTAGATTGGAAGCATAACTTATTACAACATATCATAAATGTTATATGCTCCCTGTAAAGTATTTGTTACAGGGTAAAATAATACAAAGAGCGTTATGAGCAAGGGCGGAGCAATAGCAACAGCAACAGCAACAGCAACAACAACAACAACAAGAACAACTACGTCATCGGCACAAGTCAAAGACGTTTCCAATGGCAGTTTATCAACAAAGCTCAGCTGTTCGGAGCCGTCTCTGAGCGCTTCGAGGCCCAGACTCGGTTTGTTGCCGAGCAGCGAGTTTTACAATTTATGAGCTGCATGCATTTCACTCCACTTGACTCAAATTAGTCTTGATGTTCGCCTTAATTAAAGTTCGTTTTAACAATTTCATCACTTGCCAGGCACAATTTCTGCAAGTTGATTAAATACTTTAGTTCTCAGCATAATTAAAGACCAGTTTGCAAATATATTTATATATATATACAAATGGTGAGTGCCAGCTGATGTTATTAGTCTGGCATTCCGTCAACACTCCACAAATAATTTGCATACTCTCGCACATTGTTATTCAGGTCAAGGAAACTATCAACGAAAATATGTATATATGTATATATATATATTTATATATGTAATATGGATGTATATGAAGTGAAGCCCAATGAACGCTCTGCGAAACAACTAAATAGTCCAAACGTCTCGTCTTGGGTTGGGCTTTAACATTATTCATAGTATATTTAGGTGCGTTGATCTAAAATAGCTAAGTACCCGCACAGTGGGGCAAAAAATGAATTAACTGTTTAGGAATTTGAATCATTGTTACTCATAACAAATGGAATGATTCAATTTAAATATGGAATTAGAAAAAGTTGATCAAACAATCTCAGAAATATTAAATAAATTTTCTATAATTTATGCACTACCCTTAAATGTTTCTTTTAGATTAAATAAATATTGTTGAACTTTGCTTTAGAGTATTACTTTTTCATAAATTGATTCAACAGACTTTTTATATTTACTAAAATCTTCAGTCAACATTTACCCAATTTAAAAATCCTTAGCAATCTCATAATAAATCGCTCAATTTATATTCACGACCAGTTTACAAATCCTTAAAAACAGGTAACAAATGCTTGCATTTTTATATTTATACGCGTCAACAGCAATTTCACCATTGTATTAGCGTTATCAGAGTTTTACTATGCCCATTCATTAGGGGCACCATTTGCGTGCCTCATTCGAATTAGGTTAACTAAGTGGTAAACTGGTTTTAGTGAGCGCGAAAAGCTAATGAAAATGCGTGCAAAAGCAAAACAACGGCTAAAATACTTCAAGAACCAAACCAAGATGGAAAAGACACTCCATGTGGGCGTTAAGGAAATTTATGCTAACGCATTGCAACGCCATAAGTTCAAGGCCGTGTAATTGAATTTGAGGCATGTGATTATGTCGTCGTCACATGTGGCATATGTAAATTACACGTATGCAAAACCAATAACCCAAAACCTTTTAGTGTCACGCTTTTCAAATTAGTTTTAACTGCTGGCCACGCGACAAAAATCTAAGTCAATTCGTAAAAACAAAAACAAAAATGCTGGCCAATTAATTAAAGGCTTTGATATTATTTGACCTGAACTGACCTTGTTTACAGGTCGCGTCCCTGATTTTATTTTGGTTCATTCTTTGGCTCTAATGACTTAAGTGGCCCAGGCACAAAGGACTGTGAAAACTGTCGATGAAGGGTGGCCAACTCGTCAATCATCCACATACAAAATTGTCATTAGCTATTAAGTAAGAAAAGCTTCTGCGGAAATGACCAGGCACTAAACACACCCCGTACCCGGCAATCGGCAGCCGGGGCAAGTCTCGTGCCACATGAAAATGGCACAATGCACTTTGCCGACGGAAATTGCATGACCAACGCTTTCAGTTTTCATGCACTGGCCATTAAAAAAAAAAAAATTACTTGGTAAAAAATGCAAACTAGTCTGGGTTAAAAAAAAACCATATCACCGGCAAAAATTCATATTTGCCAAAAGAAAGGGCGAGGACATATTTTATACTCTTTGCCAGATCTAAGGTGTGCTTACTTTTGATATCTTTTCTGTGCAACATTCTCAACTCTTATTTATAATCACAACAAAAAATAAATAAATAAATTGGTGTAAAATGATTTTAATAACCTCCAAAAGAACTGTGTCTGTATTGGTTGAATGCATCACTTTCAAAATTATGAAGTCGATTTTAATAACCCAATTACTAAATGACAGAATTATCAAGGTTGATGGCATTACTTTCAAAATTAGAAATACTATAAGCAGAAGAGACTTTATAAAATCCGTTTCTTTTTCTTAATCCTTTTCGAAATATTCTTTTAGTCGCAAACTAGATTTGAAGTAGGAGATTAGGTTTCATTTTCAAATTGGTTTAACATGAAGATTAATTAATATAAACGAATATAGAATATTCAATTAATGATGTCAAACAAGCTTAAAGAAGAATATTTTTACAATAAATATTTATAAAGAGTATCCAATTCTAGGTGTTAGCCAACTGCTGAAGCACAGCAATATTTAGCGTCATGTGTTAATTTTGGTCGATTTGTTTGCTTGCATTTTTCACTCTCCGGCATTTTGCATATTTTGCGCACAGTAAAAATTTACGCCGTTTGGCCAACGTCACAAGTTTTAATTTTAGCTTCGCGTTGCTTTAATTAAAGCAATTAAATTGCACTATTATTTTATTTTTATTTGTTCCGGTTTTTTTTTCTATTTTAATTAAAGACAAATTGTCTGGTCATGCCTCCCCGCTCACCTATATATGTATTGTAATTTGTAATTGGTAATTCGTATTCTGTGGCACAATTTCAAGTTCAGGCCAAAACAAAAGCAGCGAACGCAACAAACGGGCTTCAAATTACAACTGAGCAGCAAAAGCGAAATTCATTAAATGAAATGGACGCAAATGCAAAGCCAAAATGCTAACTGGAGCACGAAGAACAACGGCAACAACAGCAACAACAACAACAACAACATCAACAACAATAAAACCAAAATATAAAAATGGTAACAACCACGTAAAGGGCATAAGTGATTCATGTGCCCAAACGGAGGCAAGTTTCAAACTTGACAAAATTATTTAATAATTAATATTATTGTCTTGTGTTAAAAGCAGAAAGACCTCGGTGCGTTGGCCCAGTTCAAATTATATATATAAATATATATATATATATACATATATATTGGGTGGACACACGAGTTGCAATCACACGTAAGTACAATTATTGACAACATGTGCGCCACAAGTGCAAACAGTGTCAATTAAAAACGGATAAGTGAAATGTGAAAACCGAGAGGGTCAACAGTGCATGCCTGAAACTTTGAACTTGAAACTATGACAATTGAAATAATTTTTAAAATTTGATTTTTATTAAGATAAATATTTGAACGATGAGAATTTGTATCTTTAAAATTTGTTTTATTAAAAAAAAGTTTTAATTGAAAAGTAACTTTTTTTTCAATTAAATATTTCCTTACCGAAAAAGAAAACAATTCAAACACTAAGAAAATCTGGGCAGAACTAAAGTTAAGCTTTTAACTGGGCGCGGAAAACAGTACGCGTTGAGTGGCCTAACGAGCCGTAAAGAAATTGGCACAGTTATGGCAAATATCGGGAATGATTTTTTGGGCGTTACGCCAATAGAGCGTGAACATCTAAATTGGCAGCATGTGGGCGCCACACCCCACTCCCCCCCCCCCCCCTCCGGCAGCAACTTACTATTTACTTACCGCCTTTTTGTGCTTCTCAATTGGCAAACGATTCTCGCTTTGCGGCCGACGTTCGCTTTCCAAATTGCGATACGACGCATTTGGCGATTTATATTGTCGCGCACTTCCAATGAGCAATTCGCGTTGATTCACAAATTCCTTGGCCGATTTTAGCAGCGATGTTCTCGCAACCCCCTCTGCCCCTCGCTCTACATGCTCTTCTTCTTCCACACTAAGTTCCAGTGGCAGTGGCAATTCAGAGTTTGGGCTTGTGGTTGCTAAGGTTGGGGACGAGGCTGTTGCGGGTTCATTGCACCCGCTGCTTGTGTTGGCCGCCGTGCGCTGACATTGCCCGGGAACAAAATCCTCCATTTCCATTAATAAGGCAGCAGGACAAGTTTTTTGAGCATTGCTTTTATTTTCCAGTATTGCGGTAAGCCGCTGGCGGTCCTTTTCCAACTGCTTGCGTTCCAGCGATAAGAATTCCTGCAGATCCATGTTTGTAGTGTGATCTGCAAGAATAGTAAATCAGAACAGTTAATTATTATTACAGCTCTAAATGCATTCCCAATGATTCCAAAATTTACACACTTGTTGAATTGACAAATCTTTTGAAACCTGCTAAATTATAAATACATACATATATGCGCATTGGATATGCTTAGTGCTTACTTTGTTCTCAAACAATAGCATATTTTATATCTCACTATTATTGCCTTTTCACGCTGTTTGGCAAGCCAAAAAAGTCAGCACTGACTGCAGTGCTACAACGGTAAACTAATTTACATATTCCTCACACACAACGCGACGATTCGCACTAGTACCGAGTCTGTTATAGAGACTGCGCGAACCGTAAGTTTCTTTAACCACTACACACAATTTAATAACATTAGTAATCAAGCACTAAAACATAATTTCGAAATTGCTTAGTATTCTGCGCGCTTGTTTGTAATGCTACGCGGCGAAACGAGGGCTGGGAGCTGAGCGTCCCAATCAGAACAGTGTTAGAAAACGAAACAAAACTAGTCAGCTGGTCATACTGCAATGCAGCCCTGCCAGCTTATGTATAATTTTTATAATAGCAGGCCATAATAACTTGCCAAGTCTGTTTTATTTACATTCCATGGACATTTAAATATGAAAAAAAATTTAGTACTTACGGATATATTGAACAAAAATACATCTTCCTATATATAATAACCCTGAGAAATATGTCAGCTCGTAAGAAATGACTGAAATCGAAGAAATCGTAGAGCCGCATGAAGCAAAAATACCTTGGTATCATCAAATATACAACACAATTAAGGATGCGCCAGTCAGCCTAAGTACTCTGCTAGTATCATCCTTAGTTTTCTACAAAATCGAAAGAATAAATCGTCAGCACAGGGAAAAACATTCATCGTCGGACCACTGGGAGCGTGACGAAGAAGCGCCCATGATTGAGGACCATAATGGGGATATATTAGAACAATATACAATGTAACTGATATACAACGATTAAATCTATAAAAACCGAAAAACTATTAAACTTAAGCGAAATTTGAATTTTGTGAATAACACTGCAAATGCAACAGTTCAGTCGCATGTTTAACAACACTGAAAACCAGCTGTTTTTATGTGACAGCGCCTGTCAAACAATGCGTCTACTTCCGTTTCTTTTCACTTTTGACCAGCAAGATGAAGTACGTAAAAATAAATAAATTTATAATAATGTCAAACATCACAGTGCAAACGCAATTATATCGTATATTATGATGCAGTTGACTGTGTCCATTGTTTGTACGCTATGTTATTTTGTATGCCAAGGCTAAAAAACAATACGTTTTCATTGCAGAATCGGTTTGTGTGCATTCAGTGGGTATAAAATTTACCCCGGCCATGGCAAGACCATGGTCAAAGTCGATGGCAAGGTAATGTGAATGTAAACAAAAATGGGAATATGAACTGCCAGCTAATTGAGAATTTTTCTATTATTGTAGACCTTCACCTTCCTGGACAAGAAGTGCGAGCGCTCCTACCTGATGAAGCGTAATCCCCGTAAGGTGACTTGGACGGTGCTGTACCGTCGCAAGCATCGCAAGGGCATCGAGGAGGAAGCCTCCAAGAAGCGTACGCGCCGCACACAGAAATTCCAGCGCGCCATTGTTGGCGCCTCCCTCGCCGAAATCATGGCCAAGCGTAACATGAAGCCGGAAGTGCGCAAGGCGCAACGCGATCAGGCCATCAAGGTCGCCAAGGAACAGAAGCGCGCCACCAAGGCAGCCAAGAAGGCCGCCGCCCCAGCACCCGCAAAGAAGTCAGCGCCCAAGCAGAAGGCTACTAAGGTCACGCAAAAGGCCGCTCCTCGCGTCGGTGGCAAGCGGTAAACCATAAACAACAACAATCAATCAACAACAAACACCAAGCGCGTTGTGCGAAAGTTCAGTTCTGCGGTTTTTACAACAACAACCAACAACAATGATTTAAATTATAGTGGAAAACTTCTTTAAAAAAAAAAGAAAGCTACGAATGCCAATTCGTAGTGGTAAAAAAAATATCGCCGGTGTTTTGTTTTTAACGGGTTCGCAGAATAACATTTAGTTTATATTCTCAGTCAAAATAATCATGAAAGTGAAGAAACATAAAAAATAAGAAAAGCCAAATATCTAATAGAGATCCTGACACAAAGGGCAGCCTCTATCACAGCTTTAACCCGTTGGGAATTACAAAAATGGTGAAATCGCACGCCTTAATTAGAAAAGTTCAATTTTATTGGGCTGAAATTAATCCAATCAGAACTTTATTATATTGAAGTTCACTACGTGGAAGTTCGACTGTACTTGCTAATAGGACAACCCATGTATATTTCAAAGGAATTCCCTAATTGAATTTTCTCATATATCCCATTTTCTTAAACGTTTGCTACCATCGCAGAATCAGTTAGGACAAAGGAGACAAGCTCTTATATAGTTTCTATATTTCGGTTCAACTTTAGCTTGGCTTGCATTTATAATCAGCGTAGCTTAAATAAATTCTGAGTTGTATTTCTTAAGGCCCACAAAGTTGGTGAAATTTTCGATGGCATCCGCATGGACTTTAACATATGTGAAATTGGGATCGTAGAGCACCGTGACCTGCTGCTCCCTGAACTCCTCCTCATCGCCGAGGCACTCCAAGTGCAATTTTGGCGGTTGCAGCTCCATTAGAAGTATGCAGTCCAGCTGACAGAGCAGCTCCAGCAGCAGCATCGTGTCCACGGGCAGCAGATGCGGAAAGCGAAGGAATAAGCTGTAAACAGTGCAGCCGTTGCGCGTGATGCACTCGCTCAGCACGGCGCCCATCCAACGATCGAGTACACGTCGATTGAGTGAGGCATTCACCCGTATCCAGGGCTGTGGCCGCATGACAATCACACCCCGTGCGGATGGCTCTGGCTCTGTTGCAGACGGAGCAGCAATTTGCGTCTCCTGTTTGGCTGCTTCACTGATGCGCTTGATGCGTTTCGAGTGACGAGCGCTGGCGTTGCTGCTCGCTTGCTGCGATTGCTTTGCCTGCTTGCTAGTGCTCGGCTGCTCCTCCGCCTCAGCTTGCTCCTTTTCTTCCTCGACCTGCTCCTGCTCCTCAGCCAACTTGCGCTTCAATTGCCCGACGACCGCCGGCAGCGTTACTGGCGAGGCAGCGACCAAAGATTGTACACGCTCCCGCTCCAGTCGCTTGATGTGAAACGTATGAACCACCCAGTGACGCATGTGCTCCCTATGCACATACATATGGCTGGCCACGCCCACACGCTTGATCAGATCATGCGCCTCCAATTCATGGAGCGCCTCCAGCAAAAAGTTGCCAAACGGAAAAGTGCGTCGCAGCTCCACGCTCTCAGCGCCCAAGGGCCGTTCACGTATATACTCCAGTATGTCCTTCACATGTTGAATGGCGCTCGCATCATAGTTGCGTTCCTGCTCCAGCGTCGGCAGCAGAGATTCAAACGTATTATCCGTATACCTCCAATAGGTGGCTCTGAAAAAACGAATAGAGTTAAAAACTGAATGTAGGATTGGGTTTTGGGAGTGGGCACAGGTTGCCTTACTTGGCCACCATATCGAGCACAGCCTTGTGCAGTTCCTCTTGCTTAGCCTGCAACGGTTGGTGCTCCGTCTGCTCTATGCGTATAGTGGGCAGATGCACCACAAACACATCCTGCGCACGGGCACGCTCCTCCTTGTTCAGCGACGGCTCATAGTCCTGGGTGCGTTCCGTATCCTCTTTGCCCGCCTCAAAGTCCAACAGACGATTGCACAACGTGCGCCAATCTGTGGTCTTGTTCAGCGTGCTGTCCGCCAAAGCTTTACCAAGATCCTTCTGCTCATGCGGCTGCTGCTGCTGGCGCCAGTAAGTCTCCAATTTGTGGATGAGCGACAGCAGATTGCCCGTCGAGACGATAAGTGTGGTGCTGCTGGACGTGGAGCTGTCCAGCTGCAACTGCAGCGGCGACTGAGGCAGTGCATCCGCGACCAGTTGACGCAACGTGGCCCGATGCTCGTAGACAATGCGCTCCACAGCGTTCAAATAGTTGCCACTGCGCATGATGCAGCCAAACGGGCATTCGCCGTGCTCTAAGCGAACACAACTGATATTGACCGACTGCCCCAGGGCATCCAGGGCGCAAAAGAGATGCATGCAGCGCAGGGGCAGCTTGTTCAGCAGATTATAAGCACTGCACTGCACTCGATACGTGAGATTGGCGGGATGGAAACGCACTCGAGCCGCCTGTCGACCACTGCAGACGCTCTCCAGCCGCTTGGCATACTCCGTTTGGGGTGCATTGTCAAAGATGCTGCTGTAATGATCCAGTATGCGATCCGACGAGGAGCCGCTCTGACGCGACATCGATGTGGTGTCCACCGTCAGTATATTCGCCGGCAGCTGCAGCGTGAGACACAAGCGACGCTTCGCCACCCGTTCGGCGAGCAGCAGCAGCTGTGCAAAGTTGGGTGAAGCCAATTGGAGGCTGGCGCCACCTTTCGGATCCTTGAAACGCTGACCAAGCGCAAAGTACGCATCGAAGAGTAAATAGCTGTACTTTTGGAAAACCAAGCGATACTTGTACTTGGAGCTGAGCAGGTGTCCGGGTCCCGACACCTGACGGTTCACATGATGTATATTCCGACGTCGCACCGCCACCAGCAGCGAATCGGCGCGCGCCTTGTTGAAGGCGGCATTGAGCACATCCTCGGAGAAGTGCTTGTAGATCTCGAAGGCCTGCAGATTGAAGAGCGTCTTGTCCTTGTTGCAGCACAGTATGCTGTGCAGCACGCCAAACACCACGGTTATGTGCAGATCCGTCTCGCTGCTGGGATTCGCATACAGCAGCGTATCCTGTTCGACATTCAGTGGCGTGAACTCCCTGAACCGACGACGATAATCCTCCAGATTGTCGGGCAGCAAAAACTGACGATACACATTCTCCTGCAATAAAAGAAAATATATAAAATATACATCTATTCCGTGCTCTAATTTCTCAATCCTTACCTCATTGATGATCATGCGATGCAACTTGTTCAGGATGAGCAGAAAGTGAATGAGAAGCGCCTCGATTTGATCACTGCGCACGGGATACTCTCGCTTCAGTTGCGGCAGGAAGCGTTCGTTGTAGATGTCATTGAATTCCGGTTGTGCCTGCATCATGTAGATCCAATTGCGCACATCGGGCTGATCACGTTTCATGCGGATGAGGAACTGCAGCCGTCGCACGCAAGCCTGCGTCGTTTTGTTGTTGATGCCCAGATACTGACGGATGACATCCCGGCAAATGGTGCCCACGTTGTACAGCGAGAGTGCCGGCAATGGGGCATCGATGAACAAATAGACAGCGCGTCCCATCTTCAGCAGACGATCCTCGGCAGCGCACCAGGTGACGCGCAGTGTGCGCATATTGCGCAACGCATCCCGATCGATGTCATCTCGGGGTCCGCCCTTGCGCTTGCGCGTGTCCCCCGAGGAGTTGGGATTGCGTGTCTTGCTGAATCTCGGCACCGTCTTCAATCGCATCAGGCTGAGTCGCTTGCGCACGGGAAACTGTGCCGTCGACTGGCGGGCATTGCTGGCCGTCGTCCGGGTGGCAGCCACCGAAGAGCGTTTCACCCACGACCAGTGACGGAATTGATGTGCATACAGCGATGAACTGAGACCAGCCGCACCCTGCTGATCACCGGGCACGGTGCCATCATCTAGTGCCAACGCCTCCTCGAAGTCCACGGTGCGCACAAAGGTCAACAGCGGCAGACGCTGTTCCTTGCGGCTGCCCACCTTGCGCTCCCGATGCTTGAGAAATCCCAGCTTCGTATAGATGCAGATATTCTGCAGCTTAGCCCAATAGTCGTCGACCTGTTCGCGTGACTCAAACTCAAAGTGCAGCCGCTCGTAGCTGCGCTCGGGACTGATGCACTTGAAGTTGTGGCCACTGCTGGTGGTGGTATCCAGCAGGCAGCTGCGTCTATTCAGGTAAATCCAACGCTGCAGTGCATCACGTCCCAGCTGGCGTTCGCTAACCTGCAGCAGGCCCATGTTGTTGAGCAGACGCAGTGTACTCAAATGGCGCTGCTGCATACTGAGGCGTGGTATCAGATTTTGCAGATGCAGCTGCCCCAACAGATAGTGCTGCCTCACCGGATGCTGCAGCTGCGGACGCAGCTGATCCGCCACATCGCGCTCCACGCGAAACAGACGCATCATCAGCGATAACGGCATGCGCTCCAGTGCATCAATGAAATAGAGCCAACCTGGAGGCTTATCCGCGTAAAGCGGCAGAGGTGGTATAAATGTGCGCCAGCTAATCTCCTCGGTGTAGGGCAGCACCTGGGACTCGCTCTCCTGCCACTCGTCGAGGAACTGGCGCGTCAGCAGCGATGGCTCGCTGCGCTGCCAATGCTGCAACAGCTCCACATTCATCTCCAGCGGCTGTTGTTGCGGCGCCTGTTCGCACAGCAAGTAGAAGAGGAACTCGTGCAACGTGCACGCGAGCAGCAGTTTGGGTGCCGTCGGCTTCGTATTCAGGGCCGACGATTGCAGCAATCGATCCGCTCGCAGCTTCTTGCGTGCGAGCACCTCGCGACGCTCGGACTCGCGCATCTGGGAGGGACGCAAGAGTCGCTCCTCGCTGAGCAATCGGAAGTTGCTCTTCAGGCGCAGCACCTCGCGCTGCAGCTGCTTGTGCTCGATGTCGATCTTCGGATGGGTGACAAGGCGGTAGATGCGCACCAGATGTTCAAGCTCGAGCGTCACCTCGTACGCATTGACAACGTGAGCGTGCTGCATCCGCTGCAGCAAGCGGAACATCGATTTGCGACAGATCTTGCCGCGCCAACCAATGTTCAGCTCCGACTGGGCAATGGCCCGTACCACATCCGTTGTGTGAACGATGCACGTTTTATCGATTTGCTGCACAATTATCTTCTTGCGCTCCAGCTGACGGCGCGTCTCATTCTCCGGATTGCTCCCCATTTTCGTGGGGAACGTCATTAGGCGCACATTGGACTTTATGTCCGGCAGATCATTGACCACAATATCGATGTTTGGCGGAAAATTCTAAAAAGAAAAAAAACGGCAATGTGAGAAATTAAGTGGATCTAATTGAGATGCACCTTTCGATGGTTAATTCAGCAGCTTACCAACTCCTCCTTGCACTGCAGCTTCTGCTCGATCTTCTCGCCCTGCTGTGATTTCGGTTCGCCATTTGCCGTTGCTGTTGGTAACCCAATTGCCACGTGGCGAATGATGCGCGTTTTGCCCACATTGTCCGTATATTTGTAGATCTTCTTTCTGAGCAGCAGATACTTGATGACACCGCGTGCCAGCTGGACATTGATGCAGGTGTATTGGGACAGTTCTGCGGTGCTCATGCCGCGTTCACCGAACCGCTTGATGGCTCGCAGGCTCTCCAGTTCGATGGGCATGCTGATGTGGACGTGACGCTGGTTCACAAAGTCATCCGACGGCTGTTTGTCGTCTTTGTCATCGTTGGCGTTCACTTGGGTGAGCTCATCGAACTTGGTGTCGGGATTGCGCAGACGAACCACCGATATTCGGCGACCCTTGGGCTGTTCCTTGGACGTGCCGCTGCCAGCAGGAGGAGATGGAAGCTCCAGCGACGTCTCAAAGAACTTGCGAAAGTTGTGCGAGATGACCAGCTTCTTCAGTCTCGACGGAGTGAGACCCTTCACCCGCTGCTGTAGATCATTGGTGGGCACATACTGGTCCGGACTCGCCTTTACCTCGACATAAACCCGTTCGATGACGCGTTGCACGTGATTCTTGTAGATGCGATGGAAGCGCGGCAACATCACCAGCAGTGACAGCAGGGTGCGTCCATTGTGACGCTCCGTATACGGCTGACTGAACACTATGTTCATCTTCACAAATTTATTTCTGGAAGAAAATGAGTTTTATATTATTCCATTATAAATGCTTTAAATCATTCTTATATTTACTTACTTGGAGTAGAATAGAAAGCAGGAATCCTTAAAGTAGTTGGTCATTGACCAGGGACCTCTCGTCGTCTCGCCATTGTAGCGGGAGCGTCCAACGCACTCCCAGAAAATGTATTGCTGCACAGACAGCTCCCGGGGCTTCAGCAAATTCGGTGGCTTCAGCGCCTTCAGACGTTCATCCTGACTGGCCACTGCGACTAGTGTCTGATTCCATCGTTCGATGACCTCTGTGACGCTCAATTCGCGTAGCACTTTCACAGGGATGGGCTTGCGTTTCTTGTAGTCGGCACAGTTGCCCATAATGGGACCATCCTTGACTGGCGCATAGGGCAAACGCAGAAAGGGACAGTTCTCGGGTACCACAGGTATGCCCAGTTCTGGATCCTCGTCATTCATGCGATTATATGGTGGCATCAGGGGACGTGCCTCGGGCAGCTCGTAGAACTTCACCTTGTCTGTGGAGCGGAGTAGAAGAGTCCATATTTGTTGCTGCAACGTCTCCGACAGCGGTCGGCCGCACTGTAACCGGTCGGCCAGCAAGAACCAAAGATCTAAAATAATAAGTCATTTATATTTATATTTAACTTTTTGTTTTAAATTTTTAATATATTTTTGGACGAATACTGCTTGCACAAACTGTGCACACAGCCACAGTACGATGTTGCCTACACTTCGCTACATTTACTTACTGGGCAGCGTGGTACCTTCCAGGCCTTCAAGAGCAATTTCATCCAGGACGGCGCTAATCCAGGAGCCGCCTGCGTAGGCCGCACACATTTTGTTGCTTGTCCTTCAACGAGTTTATTTTTATTTCTTGTTTATTTCGCGTCACAATTTCAATTATTGCCCTGCGTCGGCAGAACAGCTGTGCCGAACAGTGCTGTAAAGCGTCGTTTCCTTTTTATGCCAGAGCGAGACCACTCTACTGTCTCAGAGCAACTGTCAAAATGCAGCTGCTGCAAACAAACGCCGATGCCGCTGTCATTTCTACCGCTCTTTTGCGAGGTTAAAACAAGCAGAATTCGCAAGCCGCTCGCAAAAAAAGTACAGTGCTAACAGATTCCATATTTAATTTGTAAAAATAATATACATTTAAAAAGAGTAAATCATGGCAATGGCTAGCTTCAGTTTCGCCAGCATGTCCGCACAGGTTACCGAGGAACAGTGCATTTCATTTCAGGATAAAGCTGAAACTTGGGACACTGCCGAACACGGTAAGCAAAGTGCTGGTGAAATTGAATAACAATCTTAATTCACACTGACTTTGTACAATTGTAGTCAAGGCTGTTGTGGATGCGCTGAACGGGTCGACGACAGTGCACGCCCTCAATCTTGATGGCAATACGCTGGGCGTGGAGGCAGCCCAAGCCATTGGCGAGGCCCTGAAGCGGCATCCGGAGTTTCGCAAGGCGCTGTGGAAGAATCTATTTACGCGACGCCTCAAGTCCGAAATACCGTTGGCACTGAAACATCTCGGCGCTGGCCTGATAGCTGCGGGCGCCAAGCTGACCGTACTCGATCTCAGTGATAATGCTCTGGGTCCCAATGGCATGACCGGATTGGAAGAGTTCCTACGGTCAACCGTCTGCTATTCGTTGCAGGAGCTCCATCTGAACAACTGCGGCTTGGGTCCCGAGGGCGGACGCATGCTGTCTGTGGCTCTGCTCGATCTGCACGAGAATGCCAAGGCAGCGGGCAAACCACTGCAACTGCGCGTCTTTGTCGCTGGACGCAATCGGCTGGAGAATGAAGGCGCCAGGGCATTGTCGAAGACATTCAAACGTTTGCAAACGTTGGAGGAGATAAGCATGCCACAAAATTCCATTTACCATGTGGGCGTCGCCGATCTGGCCGAGAGCTTCAAACTTAATCCTCACTTGCGCGTCCTCAACATGAACGACAACACGCTGACCGTCAAAGGCGCCACCAAAATAGCCGATGTCTTTGTCCACACGCCGCTGTAAGTGCATAATATGAATACTTTCTATCCATTTTGTTAAACCAATCTTCTCGAGCAGCTTGCGGGAAATCAATTTCGGAGATTGCTTGCTGAAAACTGATGGAACCTATCTCTTTGCCGAGGCCCTTGAAAAAAATCATGAACATCTGGAGGTGCTCGATATGAGCTTCAACGATATCAACTACGACGGTGGCCTGGTGCTGGTGACAGCCATGCAAAACAAGCCCAAGCTGCGCTCATTGAATATAGACGGCAATTGCTTTGGTCACAGCGGTGCCGCACAGATCGTTGCCGAAATGGCCAAAAGCAAGAATCCAGCGGCTTTGCAGTCCATGGATGAGGTTGTGTCTGAAGAGGAGGACGAGCCAAGTTATGATGATGATGATGACCACACAGTCGAGAATACGGACGATGAATACGCCGAGGACGAGGAGGATGATGGCGAATACGATCCGAATGATACAACAGAGGAGGTGGACGAAGATGATGACGAATATGGCAACGAAAATGCAGCCGAGGAGACAGCTTACGTGACAACCAATGCCTTTCCGACCAATGTGCGTTTGATAAAGACCTTAATGATTTATTGTTAGCCGTCTCCATATCTGATTTCTTCTAATCAATATTCAACACTGTCAAGATTTGTGAATCTTTTACATTTGATAAATTTAAATTATTAATCTGTATATTTTCTATTTTTCAGCTAATTAACGACATCGACAACTCCAACCTGGGCATGAGCACTTTGATTATAGCCAGCAACAAGGACAAATTGACGACCAACAACAAGTGCACCACAGCTGAATTCTGCCTGAGCCAAAAGCCGTGCACACTGCAGCAATTCGATTCTCTCGAAGCTGAGAACAAGTTGCAGGCGCTCCAGAGCATCATCAATGTATGTATTTTAAACCCAAACAAGTCTTTAAGCCATGACTTGACATAAAATTCTATTCGGATCACAGCTATTTAGCGAAGATAACCACTTGTTGCTGCTCATTTTTACGACGCTTAAGTGTGCGCATCTGTCCCAGACATCTATGGCGGCACTGGAGCTGTCCGTTTCCCTGCTCCAGTCCACCTTCGAATATGCCATCAAGACGCAGCAGGAGTCGCGAGTGCTGGACTACTACCTCAAGCAGTTGGGACTGCTGCGCAGCGAGGAGCACTTCAAGTCCGAGTACGATGTGAAGAGCTGTCGCTACGCTCTGCGCGTGGCGCTCTCCAAGCAACAGTTCGCCAATGATAATATTAAAAAAACCTTTCAAATATTCCTCGATCAGCTCGATGTTTAATGTTTTATGTTTAAGCATTCAATTCAGCTGTGATGCGACACATTTGTAATATGCACACGGTTCAAGAAATATAAACGAATGTTTCAATAAATAAGATTACGGTACAAACTAAATAAATTTTGCTTGCAGAAAGTTCGGAAATAAAATGATGATTTTTGGTGATGACTGAAAAATAAGTACGCTCAGATTGATCTACTAAAAGATACCCTGTAAGCGATTTGCTAAGTACAAGTAAAAATAAAATAGACAAAGTTTAAATACACTTGCAGGAAAAAATCTAAAATTATAAATTAAAACATTAAATTTTGTAGTCCTTCGCTGCATAATGATAATATTATATACAATAAATGTTGAGAAATACAATCGAGTTGATAAATTGGTATATGTAAGTAATATTCAGATATTTTATTTGACTTTATAGAATTTCTGCAACGCTCAGTTAGCACAAGTTTATAAAGAATAGTTGAATAAGTACAATTTGTGTAAAGCTTAAACAATTCCTAGTGAAACCAAAAACATATTTTCCTCATTATTCAGCATTGATATAGTTTGTTGATTAAAAACAAAATGATTGCTTTAAATAAATTTATTTACATGGAAAAAAACGTAATTGAGTGAGACTACAAACTATGCTATAAAACATGATATTTTGGTAGACCTTAAGTGTGTTCTATTGTATATGTGGTTTGTGGACAATCTTTGTTAAAATCTACAATTAAAGAATGTTGCGAAGTTGTTATACAGTATGATTAAAATATTTATGTTTTCCTATCTTTAATTTTTCTTTATTTATTTTTTTTTTTTTGCTATTTCGATTTATAGAGTTGTTATAGACAACTGCAATGCTAAAAACTGATCGTGTTTTGGTTACATATAATGATTATATTCCTTTTGTGTGTGTGTGTTAACTAGTCTTAACTAGTAGCCATTGGGCAAATTGGTATATTAGAAATACTTTTCACTTAATTAATAAGGAATATAACCTTAAATACAATTTGTATTCTTTGCTTGGTTTCTTCCATTTGCATTCGTTATTTTTGGTAAAATATTTGAAATAATTTACCAGGATGTAGATCAGCATCACGATGACGACAACAATTGGATGCATATGAGAACATTAGTAATATATATATATATTAATGCCTAGGTGGGTGCCGTATAGCTTAAACCTCATAATCGGAATCATCCTCATCGTCCACAAATGCGACATCGTCGTCATCGTCATCGCTATCGATAATGTTGCGACGTTTTTTGGGTGCCGCCTTCTTTTTGGCTCCGCCGCTGCTGTCCTCGTCGCGCTGACGTTTGACCGGACGCTTAACGGGCGAGTTATCGGACTGGTCAGTATCATCATCTTGGGCAACGGCGTGGCTATTATCCGCCGTTGTATCAGCGACCTCATCGTCCGAATTGATGAATGAGTAATCAATTTTTTTGCTAGCCGCACGCCGACCAGGACGATCCACACGTGGTGCCGCTTCCACTTCCTCAACATCAGAATCATCCGAATCCTTTCCCTTTTTACCCTTTAATGGGGGGGGGGGGGGAATAAAGAAAGAGTTTAGTATTTGGCTGAATAGCGTAGGAGTTGATTTTTTAATTTCAAACACTCACCTTTGACTTGTTAAAGTCCAGTTTCGATTGCTTGAGTCCGTCGCCGTTCTCCTTCTTTGCACGTGGCTTCTTCTCGCCGGGCTCCTTTTTGGCCGCAGGCCCTCTCTTCGCCTTAGGGACGGCCTTTGCTATGCCGCCTTCGACGAGCGTATCGAATTCGTCGACCGCATCGGCGGGATCCTTTTTGGCCGCAGGACCTTTCTTCGCTTTGGGTCCAGCCTTTGCTGTGCCGCCTTCGACGAGCGTATCGAATTCATCGACCGTATCGCCGGGCTCCTTTTTCTCTGCTTTAACCTTGGGCACACGCTTACTGACAAGGGCCTCGTATTTCTTGAGTAGTTCTTCGGTGAGCTTAAATTCCACCCGCTCGCCGGTGGGATCGGGAAAGATGTCATCGTTGCCAGGGGCAGTTTTGCCCTTCTTGCCACGACTGCCTGCTGCCTTTTGCGATTTTATAGCCTTTGCCTGCTTCAGATTGACGCCATGCTCCTCGAGACGCTCCTTCTCTTCGACCTCGTCGAGCTTCTGTTCGAGATTATCGAGATCATCCATCCACAGATGATTTGGCGTCTTCTTCATCAGATTATCCAGTTCCATTAACTTAGTGTCGCGTTGCTTGAGCAACTCGTTTTTACGCTCTTCCGTTAGCATCCACATGGACATGCCAAGTAGATAATCGAATTTTTTGACTTCGGTGAGCTTTTGGAATGCCTTCTCTGGATCCAACTCCTTTTTGGCCTTCTTGCTAGAGGCAGACGCTCCAACTTCCTCGTCTTCTTCCTCATCAGCATCGGCCGTTTCGGCCTCCTCTATTTTGATGCGCCGCTGCCATTCCTTGACTGGATCGGGACGATAGCCACGCTTGATCAGCTCATCAATCATCGCCTTGCGCTGCTTATTCTCCACCACCAGCTTCTTCTCGCACTTTTCGAGAATGAAGCGCGCCTGATCGCTAAGCCGATCCGCCTGAGCCGTCAGCTGACCAACAAGATAATCCTTGCGCCGATTATAATACTCCGAGCGTAACTTGAAGAACTCCACTAGTACATCCTTGGGCGAGGAGAAGCGACGCAAACAATTGGTATCATCGAATGCGTGCATTTGATTTGTGGATATCGAGGAGCTCAGCTTGAAGACGCGATGGAAACCTCCATCCTCGTTGCGCAAACGCTCAAATTCACCGGCATTGAAGCTGACCACAAAACGCACCGTTGTATCCGTATGAAATTCTCGATAATCACTGACAATCGCTTTAACCTTCTCGTTGCCATTAGATAGGGCCTCCAATACGTTCTCCTTGTACGTTTGAGTCCACACACCAATTGGCAGCTCAGTGATCTCGATGCGATTGTCTGGCAATAACTGAATATTACCAGAGTGCACGTAACGTCCATCGTTGACATAGTCCATGGAGCCGTTGAAGTTCTTATACCATGGATGCATTACCAACGGCTCCTCGCCATTGATCATGCGTCGCAAATTGTTGATCATATCGCGTGGATTATAATTGGCTATCTTGGTGGACCATCCGGTGCCAATGCCCTCGGCGCCATTAACCAGAACCATCGGTATTATGGGCATATACCAAAGCGGCTCAATGCGCTGTCCATCATCTGTCTGATACTGCAGCAATGGATCATCCAATGGATGATAGATGAGACGCGTCAGCGGTGACATCATTGTGAAAATATAACGAGCACTCGCACAGTCTTTGCCACCCGTCAAACGTGTACCGAACTGACCCCGTGGCTCCAGCAAATTAATGTTGTTCGAGCCCACATAGTTTTGCGCCAGATTCACAATCGTCATCTGTAGCGACACCTCGCCGTGATGATAGGCAGACATTTCGGCCACCGAACCCGATAGCTGGGCCACCTTCACCTCGCGCTTATCGTTACGCTTGAAGCACGTGAACATCACCTTGCGCTGGCCAGGCTTGAGGCCATCCACCAGACTGGGTATGGAGCGTTCGTTGTCCGCATTGGAGAAGAGCACCAATTCCAAATTGATGAAATCCGAATAGCTCACATGCTTGGTGCCCTTCGTATACAGATAGCGTTCTGGCAGGCCCAATTGCTTGCGTCGTTTCACCTCGTCCATGTGATTCGTTAGCCATGTTTTGCGCGAATCCACATGCTTCTTGGAGAACGCCATTACAATGTTATCATCATCCACCTGACCATCGTATTTGAACAGAATCCGATGGCGCTCCATGTCCTGTGAACAATTTAATTGAAGACATAATTAGTATTTACTTTATTCGATTTGTTATAGATAATTTAGATATTATCGAAAGACAACCTACCTGGAAATACTCTTTGGCCTCCTTGGAGGTTGAAGTACCGAGACCCTTATAGTACTTGATATTATACGTATGATGATTAGCTGTATCCATTTTCCACTCCTCGAATTCGGGCATCGAATAGAAGGAGAGCTCCTCATTCTTTTTTGTTGCCTTCACAATGGGTGTAATGAACTCCTCGAGGAACGGCAGACGCAGCAATTCCGGCCAATTGGTGTGTATAAAATTGATAAGAAGTCCCTTGATGTGAGAACCATCCTGATCCTGATCAGTCATGATCATCACCTTGCCATAGCGGAGCGTCTTCAGATCATCGACACTCAAATATTTCTTCTTATACTGCAGTCCAATGATCTTACACAGATTATTGATTTCGGCATTCTCGGTCAGTTGCTTAAAAGTGGCCTCGCGCACATTGAGCAGTTTACCGCGCAGCGGAAACACGCCGTAATAGTTTCGACCAATGACGCCCAGGCCGGACACGGCCAATGACTTGGCTGAGTCACCCTCGGTGAGGATGAGCGTGCATTGTATGGAGTTTTTGGTGCCCGCCTCGTTGGCATCCTCTAGCTTGGGTATGCCCTTGATTTTGGACGACTTCTTGCCGCCGGTTTTGGCAATATCGTTTTGTGCTTTGAACTTGGCCCAAGCGAGCACAGATTCAACAATGCCCGCTTTCGAAACGGAACCAATAAACTTTTCGGATAGCACACACTTGGAGCCAAAACTCTTGGCCTGCAGCGTCATGTTCTCCTTGGTCTGCGAGTCAAAGGTGGGATTCTCGATAAGGCAATTGACGAATATCCACAAGTGATTGCGCACTTGAAACGGTTTTATATTAATGCCATTCTTGTTCTTTTTCTTTAGAACCTCAATAAGCTGCTTGATGACATTGTCAACAACATGATCGACATGGCGACCACCCTTTGTTGTGGCTATCGAATTAACGAATGAGACTTGCTGAAAGCCACGCTCAGATGGGCAAACGGCCACCTCCCAGCGATCACCGCACGCCTCATAGACCACCTTGAGGGGCTGACCCGAATCATCATGGTCACTCTTCACAAACAAATCAATGTAGTCCTTGAAGCCCTTCACAGGCACCTTGGTGCCGTTGAGAAATACAGACACACCCTTCGTGGAGGCGGCCACATCGTAGGCGCGTCTCGACATAAGCGCCACAATATCCTTATCCAGCGAATCCATCTTAAACTTGGTCAAATCTGGACTGAATGTGATTCGTGTAAAATCAGTGCCGTTTGACTCTTTTATCTGCAATGAAGCGCATTTTTTTTTAATATAGTTTAAGTTGAGAAAATACTGTTGTCTGATATTTGTTACTTACGATTGGATCACCCGCTTTGTTCATGTTGTTGCCCCAAGTTTGCTTGAAACTCTTCCTGTACTGCTTGGTGGATGTTTCCACTGTGAAGCTGTCCGAGAAGATGTTGCACAATTTGGCGCCGTAGCCATTGCGACCGCCAGTGACCTTCTTTTCATCATCGTTGTAATTCGACGAGGTCAACAGATGACCAAATATCATGGTTGGCACATACATATTCTCCTCCTTGTGCATAGTGACCGGAATACCCTGGCCATTGTTCCAAATCGACACAATATTCTTCTCGGGATCAATGTCCACTTTAATGGTGTTCATCGATTTGTCACGTTGCTTATTATCGGCGGCATTCACCAGGATCTCATCGAAAATCTTGTACAGACCCGGCACAAACGATATCTCTCGCTGCACCATGCGATTCTTCTCCGTATCGAGGACCCACATCAGCTCCTTGGTAAACTCAACGGAACCAATATACGAGTCCGGTCGCAACAGAATGTGCTCCAGCTGCGATTTCTTCTGGTACATCTGTTCGATGGACATGGCGTTTTTACCGTTCTGCATGATTATGCTGTTGTTCTTCTTATTGTTGTTGTGCTGTAAAAAGTATATGCCGTTTAAGAACATCTCAAAACTCCACACTCAATAACAACTGTACCCAAAACGCTCTGCTTTGTTTACGAGACGCAAGCTGTTGTGTATGTTGCGATTACTAATCATGAGCAGAAAAACAGTTCTCAATAGATTTTTCGTTGAATACTCAAACAATGCGTGCCAGTAATGTTGATAATTACCCAATAATATTTTACAAATTTAAAATATTACATTTTATTAATTATTTTTCCCTTTTTATATTAATGATATTTAATATATACATTTTAATTTTGCACGTATATTAATAGCGGCATGATCGGCGTACTTGCCTGAAGATGAAAAGAGCGCGCACAATCCGTGGCTGGCTGCGCGTAAAACAACCCTGTGTTCGAGAGACAATTGAGCCGGCTACGTTATGCACTAGAGAAACTGCAATTACTGCAAGACAAACAAGCCTCAAAAAAATATTCTCAAATATGTTCAGCCTTACATAATGCCAGTGCATCATTTATTGCGCACAATTTAAATTCATACAAAGAGAAAAAAAAAACAAAAACAAAATACTCATGCTTGGCGCAATTTATACAAGCGTGTGTGCGTGTGTATCTGTGTATGTGCAGCGGATTTGCCGGCTTTATGCTAGTCTTATGATATCAATGTGTGCCGTAAAATATAAATGTATAAAAGAATTGGGAACACAAACTACAGCTATTTAATGTTTGAGCACAGGCATTTTGTATACACAGCTTACGCACAGAAATTCTATCTACATGCCCAGCGCCATTTTTAATTTGCAAATGCGACGCCGCTGGGCAAAAAACGTTTATTTCTTATTTTTTTCAGAATGCCACACACAACACTCATTATAGCAACGCTTTAAACCTGGCTCGTCACCGTTAACTATCTAATACACTATAATTTTGCTCACCTTATTAATCAGTTGCTTAAATTCTGGGGTTCGTTTGAAGAAACCAACGCGCGGCAGCAATTGCAAAAATTGCCCACACAACAGACGCCGTCGCACTAAGTTTTGTATGTGTATTGTGTGTGTATGTACGTCGCCTACACTTTTGACTGTACGTTGATGATGTACAGTAAAACTTATTACTATATACACGCAAATTGTTTTGTTGCTACACTTAATAAAACGGACCTTACAATAAAATGCAACGATATGAATGTAAAATTTGCCTGGCCGCAAAGCAACCGTCGCCAAACAGTACAGCCGTAAGGTTGTTTTTCGATAGCTATCGACAGATGTTGCCAGACCTGGGCCAACTCAAAAATTGTAATGCACATGTGAAAACAAAGGAGAGCAACACAAGAGTTGCCACATGCGCACTATTCGGCTTGATATTCAAATTAAACGATCCAATCGATAACAATTCACTAATTGGCGGTTATGTTTCAAATATTGAAAAATATTTCAAATGCTGTGTTTTATAAAATTATGGGAAAATCCGAAGATGCAATTAGCCAGCTGTCGCTAATTACATTTATTATGTTGGGCATATGTAAATTATGATTGAATTTCATGACAAATTAACATAAATTATTGGCAAATGATGCGCGAAAAGGCTTGGCTAGCAAAAACAAGTTTTGCCCCGGCTACCTAGCCTTGACCAACGACAATAAAAAGTTTGTTGCACTTGCCCCTGTGGTCGTTTTATTGTTGTTGTAAGTTGCAACTAAAGCTATTTTGTATCTATTTGTAAGCAAATAATGTTTCTGGATAAGAGAATTATCGAAAATACCAAAATCTACAGAAATTGCACATAATGAAGTCGTTGCAATCAATTACCTAGACGTAACTACTTACACTGCCTCTATTGAAGATTGTGACGTCATGAAGAAGCTCATTGAACTTTCCTAGCGGCTCTTATTACATATGTACGTAAATACATACACACATTACACTCGCATAACAATCATCATCATCAAGTTCTGGCCTCCAGTTTTAACCTTACGATTCCAGTTCCAGCTTCATATTATATTCACTCTCACAACCAATGATATCGAAATGCTCTACTTTTGAGCATATGACTCTATTTGTACTTTCATTATTAAAAAACATAAATAATAATTAATATGTTTTTAAAAAATTCAACTATGTGAATTTAAGCTAGGTATTGCCATTTTTTTCATGATGTTTCAAAGATTACATTTTTAGACATATTTATGAAGTGTGTGCGAGTTTCGATGATTTGTCGTTGTTACTTTTTTTTTTTGCATTGCACTGAACTTGATGCTTTTAATTTATCTTTACCCGGCATGGATACGGGTTTTCTGTGAGTGTTGTTCTGAGTGCTGGTGGCACAAAATGTTTTGTTCTCGACGATCGTTAACTCAGTCTTAACACAAACTTGTGCGACGTCGATGTTGATTTCATTCAAGAAAAAATTGTATTAATCCCAAGTCTCTCCGCGCTTGATAAATATTAATAAAGAAAATAATTAAATACTTAGCTTCAACAATATACTTGGTAATAGAAAAATAAAATGTAATGTGTTTGGAAGCATTTTTTCGCTTTTAGAGCGAAGTTTTCAAGTGTAATGTTAGTAAATAAATTTAATTAAAAACATTAATTAGTATATGCAAAGGCTACTTATGTGGTTTATAATACAAATAAAATAATACCATTTGAGTAGAATGTAGTTTGCTCAATTAGGTAAAGTGCATTATAAAGAGAATCGAGGTTCCTTGAAATTTTGAACTAAAGATTCTAGACTGTAATTTCCAGCCATTATCGACCGCTAAATAAATTACAATTACACATAAAAGTCGAACATAACTTAATGTCTGTCAATATTTGAACCCGTGCCTGTGTGTTTACAACATTGTATTATTAACAAATTTGCACCTATTAGCCTATTTTGGTTTCGGTGAGCTTAGAGTGCAAATAGATGAGATCTGTAATGCAACGCGTTTGTTCTTAAGAAACATTTGACGACCTCGCAAATTGTAGTGCAAGTTGGCAGTGCTCTGCCTTAAATAAAGTAAGCTTTCATTTTAAAAAATGTGTTTATATTGCTCAGTATAAAGTTTAAGAGAGACAAATAGCTAGGATTACACATTAAAAGTAAAGAAAAACGGCAAGCGACTTATATTTGATTTTAGTTTGAAAATTGCATTAAAATAGTTTTAGTTATATTCAATTTAATTATTGACATGAAGCGAATGAGATATAAAAAATAAAAAATGCAAAATATAAAAGTGTGACGATCAATCAAAAAGAAAAAAAATCAATAAATCAAGTCATAATGATAACATTAAAATATACAAAGAAAATAAAGAATATATAAATAAATTAATTTATATGATGATTTTCAAAATGAAAACAATCGCTTAACTACGTTAAGATATTCATTTATGACCTTTGTTTACACTATTTTATTTACAATCAATGTGCAAAGTTATTCACCTAATTCCTTTTGCAAATAGACCTTAGTACTTTAAATGATTTGTGCACTGAGTACTTTGTGATGTAGAAATGACACATTTTACATATTCAAATGTCAGCTTATTAAATTGTTGAGCAATTATCGAAAGACTTACAAAGTGCTTATTATACATAAATACATATAAATATGCATGTGTACGGAATAGAACAGATTGGAGAGAAGTTACTCTTATCAGGTTCATTGAGCAATTGGGTTGAGTTCATCGTCTCATTTTGTGTTATCGCAAAAATTGTTTTATGTTTGTGTTATTTTTTTTATAAATTGCATGGGATTGAAAACATTTGTCCTCATTCCGTTGCCTCATTCGGAGGCTCAGTTTCAAACTTGAATTCGAACGTTGAACAAGAATAAATTAAGAACATCTTCAAAATGGTAATAAAACTTTAGGCGCTTGTTAAATTAATTAAAGCCAAGTTTTCTGTGTCGCGTTTATTAGTGTGCCAATGTCGACACTAAAAAAATGTGGCTAACAATGACACACGTGACGTTAACAAAATCTCGTTCTAATCCAACAAGATGTTCATAATCGTGTTTTCAATTATTGTTTTTACTGTATTTATAGATTACAACAGTAATTAAATTGTTAGTTGACTACAAAAATTATTATTGAAAGTGATTTATTTCTTAAAATGTTCCACACTTTTCTCAATAAATATTTTCACAAGGTGTGCGAGCCAAAAATGGTTTCGTTATTATAAAATAAGTATAAAATATTTATCTAGCAAATTAAAAATCTCAAAAACTGTAAATATTACAAATTCTCTTTAAAAATTATATATATAAAAAAGCGGGCAAAACGAAATTATAACTAAATATAAGAATTAACTACAAATGCAAAAAAAAAAAGAATTCAATTCAATTTGAATTTGAATTTGTGTATAGTAACAATGGTTTTTCAGAATATAAAAGTTTGTTATTTAATATGAAAAGCATATTAAGGCCTGATAACAATATTATTGCCAGCAGCATGTACCGACATTAATTACGTTAATTACTTTTCTCTACCGTAAAGGCCAGAAGTGTACGCAAAATGCCAGCCATAGAATACAAAATGAATATCACTGAGGAGGAGATACCAGAGAGTATACGGCTCATAGCCGAACAGCAAGGAGAATGTCAAAAGACCAAGCGGGAGACGATTGCACAATTTCGCGATTATATTTTGGGTAGCTACAAAATTAAATGAGCACATACGAAAAAATTTAAGTTATTTAATTTATAGAACACAACGATTGCCAGCCACATCGAAATGATGACAGATATCTGGAAAAATTTCTGCGTGCCCGCTACTGGAAGATGGAGAATAGCTACAAATTGGTATTTATTTAAAGATGATATGAGATCCGTTCCTCGCTACCATGTTTGCCATTTACAGCTGTGCAACTACTACAAATTCCGCGAGGAGAATAAAAACTACTATGAGAAGGTGCGTCCCATTGATCTGCGGCATCTGGGCGATGAGAATATATTGACAGTGACTCCATATCGCGATCAGCAGGGACATCGCATACTCATCTATCGCTTTGGCATATGGCGACCAAATCGCGTCACTGTCGACGATATCTTCAGGGCTACGATTATTCTACAGGAACTAGGCTCCATGGAGCCCATCTCACAGATTATGGGCGGTGTGGCCATATTTGATTTGAAGAATTTGGGCCTGGAGCATCTGATCCATTTGAGTCCCGGTGTGGCACAGAAAATGCTTGCCTTATTAGTGGTAAGTTGACTAAAGGGTGGTAATCTTTTGTGACAATATAGTAAATTAGTTTCTTTTTGTAGACCTCAATGCCCATTCGTACATCCGCACTGCACATAGTAAATCAGAACTGGCTCTTCAATGCCGCCTTTAAGATTTTTAAGCCTTTCCTCAATGCCTCCATGCGAGAGCGTCTTTTTATACATGGCAGCGATATGAGTGCCCTACACAAGCACATCAATCCTGAAAATCTGCCCAAGCGGTGAGTTAATTACGGTGTTTTCCATTGTGTTGTATTATAAAAGGCTTTATCTATTTGGTAGATATGGTGGCTTGCATGAGGATTATTCATACACGCTCTGGTTGGAAATGTTGGAGCAACAGGGTGCGACCAGTGGGGTTCAGAAGGAGATGGAACAACTGGGTTTTATTTTCGACTAAGCAAATTCAAAACTCTTTTTTATACTCAAATGCTCTCTTAAATTATATATATTAATGAAATTTGGGTCTATTGAAAAACAAAAGTTGTTGTCATTTCTATTTTAAGTTTAATATTCTTTAAAATGTCGTAACGGTTTATTCATAATAATTAATTTTAGTCAAGAAGCGTCTTGTCCAGTAAATCTTTTAACACTTTTTGATTCATCTTCTATCGACGACCAATGAAAGATTTCTTAGCTAATCAAATGCTGGACGTATATTAATCAAAAAGCAAATAACCATTTGAGGTTAGGGCAAAGTACAATTTTGAGGTTAGATCCCGTCAATATAAAATTTTATGCGCCGCACATTTGCCGCACAACATAACCAAAAACGACAACTGCCCCCTGAGGCAATAACACCAAGAAGAAAATCAAATGAGGAAGCCAGTCTGTATGGAAATTAGTTCCGGTCAAGGAATCCAGTTGAAGGAAGCCAGGCATCGACATATTCGTTTTATGTATTTTATATGCAAAATGTGTGTAGGTGTAAGAGCGAGATGGCAGCTGGCTGTGATTTGTCCGTTATGGTAATTGAGTGTTGGACAACGCATAAAATGCAGCACGGTCACATAAATATTTTTGCGCCTCTCCTAAATCCATCCCCTCCCTCGCTCTCTTTCTAGCACTCTCTTTGAGCGTTACAAATATGTTTGATATTTTTTATTGAATTCGTGGGGGGCCGGAAAACTGCTGTCCTCTCACCCAAAACAAACAGTAAAAAAGTTAACCCACCCCTTCTCCTGCCCCCTCCCCACCCACAATGGTCAAACGATAGTGAAATTGATTTTGGTGCCAGGGGGTCTCTGGTCTCAGGGCGATGTCCCCGCACATAATCTCTATGTGTGCGCCATTTGTGCGATTAAAGCGACAAGATTAAAAAATTTATTGCACAAATATTTATGGGGGACAGTAGCCCAACAAAAAAGGAGACAACAACAAAAAACACCCACACACACACACACACACACACACAAGCAGCTAGCATAAACATAGCCTACATATGAGCGGAGGGGGACGCGGGGATGGAATGGGAACACGGACACTGTCCCGTTATTAGCTCAGATCCAAGTAACACGTGTGCGAGCCAAAGGCTGAACTGAATATAATTTATGGCAGACGAACACCAAATTTATTTCTATTCCATTGATAGCGGCAAGGAGTGGGGGCGTGTCAAGCGGCAAGGGGTGTCCACATTGCCAAACTGTGCTACTCAACATATGCCACATACGAACAAGTAGCAGAAAAGCTTAAATGAACAGAGAGGAATATCTTTTTTTTTCGGTACAATCAAAATATGTTATCTGAAAAGAAAAATAGTTCTTAGAATGTTCCTACGAGGAGAGTAATACAATCTACTAGGCGTATCACTTTCAGGAATTTTCCATTGCCAGGTGGTATTTATTGAGTACAGGAATTTCTCTACCTGTAGCTTTAGAAAGCTAAGGAATGTCTAAGCAGCCAAGGACGACTTACTAATATCTTAAAAAGAGACACACACTTAAACATTGAATCAGTTGAATTTTGTTTAAAGCAATAATCTAATAGTTAGTTCGTTCCGGTCCTAAATTTCTTTGAGATAATTTCTAACCTAATACCTTCAGCTCATCTTATAGCTAAGCCATTGTCTTTATAATCGTAATGCGAACCCGGAGTAAACATGCCAAATCCTTATCGTTAAGCATCGATTATAACTCAATCTCAGCTTAATCCGCAATGATTTCCTTGGCACGCACACGGCTTGGACCAACCGCGGGGGGCAAGTGAAAGATATAGATGTATATTTTGCAACCATTTATCAAGGCATGGTGGTCCCACATCGATGAGGTTGTGCTCTGTGTCCACGCCGGTGTCTGTGCTTTTAACCAGGGGTCATAACGAGCCGCCATTTATACAGTTTACACCTTCGCCTCCGGGCAAAGGAAGTGGAAGAGGAAGACGCTACCAAACGGAAGTCAACACATTGACAGCAAATATTTCAATTATTTTTGCCAGCCAGTTTATTTATGGGCTTAGTGCTGGGTCAGTTTCGCTCCTTTTGGCTGACTTCATGTTGTTTACAAATCGCTGCCCATTATTTATTGTCGTTCCTCCTGTTTTGGCTAACATTTCTGCCAATGAGTGAATGATAAAGTGCGACGCCTGATAACCAACGACATTGGCTGATGGATGATGAGGAGACGAGTGCAGAGGGTTGAGTGCTCGGTTATAGAGCTCATTAGGAAACAATTACAAAAGCCGACAAGCGCACAGCTGAGGGTTGCCAGCAAATGTCACCCTTCTCTCTGAGTGTGTGTGTGTTTTTCTGTGTGTGTGTGTGTGTTTTTCTGTGTGTGTGTGCAGTGTGAAAAAGGTCAGGTACGGCATGTCCAAGTGTCAGAGTTGACTGACAGTTGACAGCCAGGTTACGCCCACAAATGTGGCACTCGTATAATATGGTTAATTTTCGAGTATGAACAAAATATAAATGCATATTGCAGGGGATATATAATAAATATGAAGTATGTTTTATTATCTGTCGTAAGATTTTGGTTATGGTAAAAACTTGTTGCACTTGTTAGATAGAAAAAAATAACAGAAAAATAGCCTTAACATATTATCAATAATATTCAAGAAAGTTGCCCACCTTGCTTTCATTTATTCAAACTATGTAATTAATTAAATTAAAAACAGATCTACATATAATTGCTTAATTGTTCTACAAATAGCATTCAACAATGTATGTAATACAAATATAATTAAGGTTAGAAGAACCGGTCCAGATAGATTATATTATTATTCTAAAGTTGCTAAAGAGTTATAGTCGAGAGCGCGATATACTCTGTATCCAGATATAATTTTCGATTTGTATACATGCATTTCATTATTATTTGTATATAGACTGAATACAGTTAAAAAATTCTTTTTAGATTACGAGTATTTACAACTTCATATTACTCTTTTTAAAAATATATGTTTTACACTAAATTAACTTTTTTTGATCATGATGTTGCCGCTAGATTAAAACTGTATTTTATCGAAAAATTTAGTTTAGAAACTTTTCACTGCAAATAGCATTTAAATGCTCCAAAATAAATAGATAATTACTTATAAAATCAGTACAACATTTTAGTATCATATTATAAAAGCACATTAAGCCTAGCATTAGCCAGCATATAACAGATATAAATACGTATAACAGTTATTAAACATATAGCACTCACCTGCTAAGCGCAACTTGAGTATATTTGAATATTCAGCCTGAATCGATTCCCCATATTCAATTGATATCCTCTCACATGGAATTTAAGCCGCCTGTCGAGTTGCCACAGAGACAACCCGCTGGCCGCAACTCATATGGAAACGAGGAGGAGGAACGTTGGACTGGGTGGGGAGATGGCAATGTAAATTTTTGTGCAAGTCGATGTCAACCGCTGGCATCGATTTTCTGTTGATTTACCAGAAATTATTTGTGATAAAACACGATATTTGCTCATGTTTAAAGTGCACTCCATGAGATGAAGCAATCATGGGAAGGGGTGTGCAGAGAATGAGATAGAGACAGAGAGAGAGAGAAGGAGGGATAGGACTGCTGGTTGACAATCAATCACATCACATGGCAGACTGAAGACAGGAGCAGTGGATAACATGCGAGGAAATCTATGCGCTTTTAATGCTGCCTAATCCGGCGTAATAAACATTCACGTAATATGCGGGAATCAATTGAGATGCAATTGAAAAGGACTCGTCATGCAAATATTTGAAGGGATATAGCGAATGACAATGGGTGAGACAAAAATACATATACATATACATACACATAGAGAAAAACACACACCCACACACAAACACACACAGGGACTTAGTCTAAGTCAACAAACAAAAGTCGAGGCACTTCAGCCGCGAATTAGTTGTAAATGAGCAGTGAAAAAAACCGCGGCATACTTTTGGGCATGAGGGCTTAAAGTAAATAGCCGCGTAAAATAGGCAAAACCCCCTTCTCAACAACCTCTTTCAGGCAGCATCAGCACGTGTCCTGAGCGCCACCTGACTGAGGGGGCACATGCCACGAGCAACGTTGATTATTACAATATTTTAATTGGCCGCTGGCAAATATTTGCACACCTTTAACCCTTTTTAATATGGCTAAGTGCTGCAGTTGTCTATTCGCTGAGTTCTTCTTTTGACTCTCGTCCAGCCACATGGAAACCTCAACGGTTAAATCACAGTAGCCTCTAAGTGCCGTTGACTCGAGTCATTTTGAATGGGGCCAACGGATCGAGCAAAAAAACAAGTTGCATGAGAAGCCGAATTTCAAGTTTGCGCGACTGCAAGATGCTCTGTAAGTTGGTGAATTTACTTGTGGTTGAATGAACCACAAATAAGACTTATTTTGGTAACTTCTGTGATCATAACGCTATTTATATAATATAAATGTATTATCTGTATTATTATTGTTTATTATATTATTATTTTAAAAAATATTAAATATCATCATTTTGCTTTCATCTACTTTCTTTTCTTTCTGCTTATTTGAAGATTGCTTTATATTTATAAGTCTTGATATGTAAAGATATAGTGGTAGTTTAGACGAAACCTTCGAATATTATAATCTCAACTGGTAAATAGAACTTAAACAGGGTGTGCCAAAAAAAGAAAGAAAAGAAACCCCAAACAGAAAAACAAATGGAGCATGCACAGGAGAATAATTCGATTGTGTTCAATTTAATTTTGACAAGCTTCAATGGCACAGCAATCCATGCCCAAAGGATCTGCCCCCGTGTGGGTTTAGTTGTGTGTGTGTGTGTGTGTTTTCCACAGCACAAGAATTGGGCGAGGCGGCAGTTGATTTGATTTTGTTTTATGTTTCCTGCTGGCGGGGAATACTTTGTTACTTACCCCCCTCGACTACAGATTGAGGCGGGCGGGTTTCGTCTAAGGGTAAGATTCGAGGTTGAAAACAACAGCAGCAGCCACAAAAAGATTTTGTGGTCAGTTTTTGTGGCTTAGCAAAGATGAGTATAGTTAGATAGTTCCTAAGCTCTGATAAGTGTCAGTCATCGATAGGAAAGTTACAATAAAGAAACTAGACAAGATGAATCCGACTTACATGGATTGGAAAACATTTCTAAAGTCTGACGGAATAAAGCTAGCGAAGAAAACATGGCATAAATTTCATACCGCATGAAAATCGGTTTAGTATTAAAAAATATCGAATAATAAAATTATGAACTGTTTAGGATACATTTTGAGAGAATAGCTTTCTGAAATCTAGGAAAATCGATTATTATTACAAAATATATACAATCAAGCGAAAGGTTATAATTAAAATCCTGAAAATTCATTTAACAATTATTTGAGAACTTTCGATTGATTAAAACAAGCAGTAAGTTAAACTAAAAAAAAAACTGCAACAAGCATCCTTAACCCGAATTTGCTTAACTTTCTTTCCTATTTATCAATTTTCCATTTTTGTAGTCCACATTTGGTGTTCTGCTTTGAACAGAAACCACCAACAACCCACGCCTCCCCAAAAAAAAAACTTGTTGCACAAAAGTTTGGGACTATAAAAAACACAGCTCCCAGTTCGCATATAGCTCAACAATAATATTACATAACAGAATCAGAAAATCTGTTTGGTGTTGGTAGCCAAAACATTTGCACAGCAAAAGAATCAAATTAAAATAAAACAAGCAAAACTCTCAACGCCCATGTCCAAATGGTCCGGGTCCGAACTCGAAGGGAGGGACCAGAAATTTTTCTGCTGCCTCAGCAGCATGCACCTGTGCAGTCCAGTCCAAAATCCTTTTGCACAAGTCAAGCCAAAGCAAACACAAATACAAACATATAAACTACATATGTATGCACACTTACACATACACATACATATGTATTTATATGCAGGGAGTTCCTATATACACACATACACACATACACAAGCAAAACAAATCGAGCGACTTATCAGCACTAAAGTATCTCCCATTGACTTATGCACTGGAAAATGGAACAATGGATGCTCCACAGGATGCCCACATTATTCCCCACCCCCCGCCCTCTAGTGTTGGATGCTCTTCCAGTGCAAGCGCCAACCAAACGTTTGCCCGCAACTGGAAAGTTGACTATGTAGGAATTTCTGTGGTAGTTTCTCATAAATATGCGCGCACACAAACACACACAAAAACATACATACACATACATACACACCTATGCAATCCATGGTCAGCAGCAAGTGGGCGGAGCCGCGGTAGCATAAGGTGCGCTTGTATGTGTGTATCGCTGTCGCTCTATGCTTTCGTATGTATATGTGTGTGTGTGCCATTTTTTATGCGCTCGATGGCAATTCAAAAACGCCTACTTCAAGAACAGCAACAACAACCACCACCACCACCAAAGCAAAGAAATCCGACGATGACAACGACGAAACCAAAAGCAAAGCGAACAAACATTGCCGAAGCTGCAGGGAGAGCGAACCAAAGCTTTCTATAGGTTCGTGTTTTTGTATTCCTGCACAGTGGGATGAGCTTAGAGCAAATGTGTTGAGAGTAAAATATTAGTTAGGAACTGCAAAACAATGCAAAATAAATTGTCAGACATTTGTGAAAATTTATACAAATTTGAATAGTAAAGAATAGGATATAGCAACCGATCGGCGAGAGAATATCTATTGAAAATCTCTATAGATATATAAATATGTATTTTAAGGCACAAAAAATGCTAGACAAATGATAACTGTGCGCCACTGTGCACAAGATGAGAGGCTTTCGCATTTGCTCTGCGAAACGAGAGAGCGCCAAAGGCAAATGGTAAACTTGGACGTTTGAAAAGGGTGCCAAATGTTCATGCTCTCACTCTCTGAGCTAATGCTTGTTGTTGTTGCTGTTGTTGTGCTAAGCTTTTGTAATTCCAGCAGGAGCTCAACAGCGAATGGCGTGCAAGCTGGCAACGTGTGGAGCTGTAGCTGCTACTGCCGCTGCTGTTTTGCTCTGTGCCAACACAAATACATACATACCCCACACACACACACACACACATATGCAAGAGAATTGAGGCGCTGCGCGCGTCGCGGCCATTCTGCAGCCAGGGCCACCCTTCAGTCAGCCGAATCAGCTAGAGCCAGACTCAGTCGCCACCGTTAACTCTTTGAAACTGGACGCAGCGAGCGGCAGCAAAACAGAATTTGGTTACGACGCGGTCGCGCCAAAAATAGATTTGAATACAAATAATTGGAAAATTTTTGGGCAAAAAAATTTAATAATTTATATCAAACGAAAAAGCGTGTAAAAAGAAAACAAAAGGCAAGTGCAGTGAATGTGAACAAAGCTACAATCGAGAATCGATAACCGATAACCGATCATTGCCAAGTGCCAGTGTGAGTGAGTGCCACCCGCCCCCTGACTTAACTGTTGACAACCAACCCTCCCACCGGCAAGACTCCCGCACTCCCGAAGCGGTTGCATGTGAACCGGCGATCCGATGAAAATGGAAGATCCCACCATTGCCGACACATACGTGCAGGAATTCAATTTGGATCATTTGGGAGTGGGTGTAGCTGGCAATTCGGTGACGACACTGACACCACTGGCCGTTGCCGCCATTGGGCATGTGAAGCGCGAGGATCACAGTCCGCCACAGCCGGTGAAGTGGACAACAGAGCCGCCAGCGGACGATGAGACGGAACCGTTACCACTGCCACTGCCACACTCACATTCACATCCACTGCCTCTGCCCATTGCCGTGCCAGATGGAGTTGCCGCTGGCGTTGGCGGAGATGTCTCCCAGCTGGCCTCCGTTTCGCATATAAAGCTACGCTCCTTTTCCGGTCATCAGTGGCACATAGATGAGCGACGACTGCAGCCGCTCAGTCCGCCGCCCGAGGGCTATGTGGGCGGCCCTATGGGCGGACAAGCGGTTCTTGTCAACACAACTTCTTCCTCAACCACCTCCTCCTCCTCTGCCACCTCAGCGGCAGCTGCAGCGGCGGCTGCTGTCTCTGCGGCTGCCTCCGCCGTGCCTGGCGGTGTGCCCTCCACACCGCCTGAGACGCCGCCCGTGGTGGGTTCACCCACCGGCAGCGGCAGCTGCCCGAGTCAGGCCTATGCACATCATTACCATGCCGGACGCCCCAATTCCTCGGCCGTTGCCAGCGTTGCTAACGTTGCGGCCGTGGGTCTGAGCCAGGAGATGATGTGGCTGCCAAATTCGATGCGAGCGGAACAACAGCCGTTGGATTTGCGTCCGCTCGCCTGTCCCGGCTCCCAGGAGGAGGCCGAAGAGTGGGAACGGCAGCGAGAGTATGCCATGCATGCCGCCGCCGCTGCGGCACATCATCATCATGGCCATCCGCTGATGCAGAGCCATCACCATCATCATCATCATGCCCAGATGCGTGTGCAGGCGCAGACGCACACCCCGCACCATCATTTCCACAGTCTGGAGCACACGCTGCCAATCAATATGCACTCGAATCCCGCCAACTCCTATGCGGGCAGTCCTGGTCCTGTTTCCGGTGGCCAAGTCTGCGCCACAATTTCGAACTGCGGGCCACAGCTGGCATCGGCTGGGAGCAGCAGTGGTGCCAGCAGCGCCTCAAACTCTCGAGGTTGTGTTCGCTCCATGCTGCAGCCGTGTCGCCCACTCTCCGCGAGCTCCACACGCAGCTCCAACAATTCGCCGCACACGTGCTCCGGCGCGTACAGTAATGCGACGCTGGAGGATTGCCTCAACGATGATATGCTGACAACACTGACGGTGCGCGAGCTGAACAAGCGACTCCATGGCTGCCCACGCGAGGAGGTAGTGCGTCTGAAGCAGAAGCGGCGCACGCTCAAGAATCGTGGCTATGCCCAGAACTGTCGCTCCAAGCGTCTCCATCAGCGCCACGAACTGGAGAAGGCGAATCGACAGCTCAATCAGGATATGCATCGGCTTAAGGTGGAGTATTCGCGCGTCTGCCAGGAGCGGGACACCCTCTTGCAGCGATTGCAGCAGCAGAGATCGAGTGCCGCCGCAGCCGCCGGCGGCGCCGACAGTCAAAGTTCACCGGAATTTTATCTATGACGCCAACTGGCGGCGGCCTCAACAGCTTCCACCTCCAATAATAACTCGCATTCGTTGCAGCAGCAGCAGCAGCACCAGTCGCAGCATCGTGCCTCGCATCCACATCCGCATCCACATTCCCATTCGCAATGGCCACCGCAGCAGGTGGTCAACTAAAGTAATCGGGTAAATCGACGCCTCTAAATAATCCACAATTGAAAAAATTCCAAATTTAATTTAAAATCCCTTCTAATTTGGTATTCGTTTCGGAGGTGAAAGAGTTCCGAAATTGTAGATTATATTTGTTTTTTAATATAATTTATTTCTAAAAATTAGTTCTCAAATAATTTGTTACTAAGTATCAAAAAAAAATCTCTTCATTTTGGCATAATTTCTATATTTGTTTAATTCAGAAAACAAATCTTTTCCGAAAATAGTTTTCTTAAAGAAGAACTAACAAATTATATTATAACATAATAATATATATAATAATAATTTTACTGATCCGCTGAGCTTAAAGAAAAAAGATATTCGTTGTTTTTTTTTTTTTTAATTTTACAAAATTTATATATTTATAGTTTTACGACTTAATTAAAAATATTGTATTTTGGCTTAAGCGAATTTGGTTTCAAATCATAAACATATATATTTTTATAGTTAATATACTCTTTGAAAAACTTATATAATTTTAATTTTTTCTCAGTTTATATTCTTTGTGGATTATTTCAGGGCGTTCCCGTAATCTAATTACGACTGCAAAAGGTATTTTTCGAGCATTTCAAAATCCACACACACATTTCATTTAAGAAAAAATAATTTTCATTTTCGATTCGTGACAATAAACGATTTCCCAACTAATTTTGTAGGTTCTTGTTAAGTTAACAATCGATGCGATTCGAACTTTGGCTGATTGTCATTTCGTACAGAGAGACAGAGAGAAAATGAGAAAGAGAGAGAGAGAGAGAAATAGAGAAGATCGCACCTTAGTTTAAATTATTGATTATGATTATAGCAAAAGGAATAAAAACAAAATAAATACAAAAACCCATATAAAACAAACATTTCTGTCAGCTACTGATTAATCATGATCCATCGACCGATCGCAACATTGTATTACAAATTACGAGTTAGAAACACACGCTTATTTGTTGATTAGTTTTAGCTTTAGTTTTTCTAGTATTAAGTGAGAGACAACAAAAAAAAAAATAAATACAAAATATCGTACACCCTATAAGTACTTATGTATGTTTGTAGGGTTAGACTAAATAGCTGTATAGCATGTTTCATAGCAGACGCTTTCATTTGGTTTCCATATCATATAGATACACCCACACCCACACACACCCACACACACCCACACACACCCATACACACCCACACACACCCACACCCACACACACCTTGAAGCCCATGCAAAATGCAATAACTATAAACTAAAGGTTGTATTATGTTTTAAACACAAGCACTCGAAACTGTTGGAAATACTAATAAAAACAAGTCCTATATATGTATGTAATTAACTCAAAGAAATAGCAAAACAACAACAAAAGCCAACAACAAATATTGTAAATAGAAAGCAAATTGTATAAATTCTAAGCTAAACCTTCGATGTCTGTCTATATAATAAAACAAGTAAAGAATACGATACTGATTACGACAACAATTGTGAATAGCTCTTAAGTGTGCATAATAAAACTAGTAATAAAAGCAAAAAAACTTAAAAATAAAACCATAAAAAGTGTGTTTTTAATTTAATATAAAAATATATAAAATATATGTTTAATATTAATTTTTTCATTTATAGAAGGCTGAATTAAGGATATGACAGTTTGAATTTCAGTCTGTTTTGTAAGAATCTAAAAAATCTGAGCATGTTTTTTTTATTTATTTAGAAGATCAAGTATATAAATATATATATGTACAAATCCAAAATGAATCATCACAAGTTAACTTTCGAGATTTCACTTTAATTTTCACTTATTTGCTGATAATTCAAATTGAATTTGTTGACTAAAAACCAAGAAGCTCCCCCCGAAATTTGAATATTGCTATTGCATTACTTCAATTAAATAGAACATTGAATTGGATTCGTTCAAATTCAGGTAATCAGGTAATAAAATGATAAGCAAAGATTAATTTCATATGGGTTATTTTTATATAGTGAATTATACTTGGTAACGAATTAATTTATTGTATATAGAATTAATCACCTTCAACAGAGACATTTCTACATTCAATGAATTTTTAACCTGTCGACTTTTGAGATTACCTAAGATTGTGTTAAAAATAAATATTCGAGTCACAAGTTGACAAGTTAACTTATTTGAAAAGCCCAAATTATAAAACCAATTCGTCTAAAATAAATAAGAAATTCCTTGTACAGATATATCAAGAAGAAGAGAACGTAGAATTATTGACGAATTATTCATTTTTTTGGTGTTTTTCACCTGAATAGGATTTCTGTTGTTAAACTCAAACTCAACTCAATTCAGCAGATCCCAAAGAGAACATTATGTTTAGTTGTTCTCTAACTCTCTGCTTGGGTAGCTACAGCTTCCATACATAGTTTCCAAGGAATCAATTTTGTGTGGTCTGTCGGCATTGATAAAGCGACCACCAGGCAACAGTTGCAAAACTCGATATTTTAAAGTAAACAAATGGAGCGATTTACCATCTGCACTGGATGACCAGTCCAAGTGCAAGGATCCAGAATTGTGTCAACAAACAAATGAATATCAATGATTGCCACTTGCCCCCCATAATGTGCGATCTTTGGGCAGCCGGGCAATCGTATTGGATTACAGTCATCCACATCAACAACATGCAGATGAACAGCAGGCGACGTCTCTGTTTATAAACAGCTCCCGACTTGATGCTTGGTGCTTGGAGCTTGGAGCTGGGGGAACCTCAGCGTAATTCGGTGATGTTGACGCCAAGATCTCGGCTCGAACCAATCGAGTTCATTAATAAAAATTTCCAATTGCAATATGCGATGCCGAATTTTGAAATTTTGTTTGTTTTCATTGAGCAGCAGTTGTTTTCACTGTTCTTCTAAAACAGTTTTCGGTTTTATTGCTGTATTTTGCATACCCTGGGATTGAAAGTGGAGAGTGTTGGTTTTTAGCCTTTAGAACGTATATATTTTTTATGATCAATCTGATTATATTTATTATTGATGCTTAGGCCTATAGCATATGAAGATCCGAGATTTGGTACGAAGATTAATAAGAATGTTTTTCAACAAATTGTATTATAAAATAGACAACCAATATTTGACTAGATATTTTCAAAATATTTCAATTTAATTGTGTATTTAATTATTATTTTAAATTTTTCGCATTTTCATTAAATATTTCGAAAAATCACAAAAGTATAAAATTTTTTGTATAATGCTGCATAGATGACTGTTAAATTTGATTCATGGGTTGTTAAAAGAGTATCTGCTTGTCGATCAGTATATTTTTATATTTACTATTTGTGCACATTTTTGTGAATTTCCTGTGTTCCAAGCAAGCAGAAGAAACCCTCCATGGATTTCGGCTCTTCTTTATGTAATGGAGAACGAGACTTGGACGTCTACGTCGAAGACGACAACGCGATAAAGTTGCGCAAGAATTCTTAAGTCGAATTTGATTTATCGCATATATATGTTGTGTACAATATGTATATATAAATGTGCTTCATAATGATTGCTTTGACAGTGTCCATCAAGTGGCCATTTTATTTTGATTTCTTTTCGTATTTTTAGTATTCATTTGCTTATTTGCTTGTCGTTATGGCTCTGGCCGTTTCTGGCTATGTTGGCCAGCAGGAAGTGTCGAATTACAAAATTTTGGCATGAAAGCGGCACATGCAACGATCCAAAAGAGACCATTAATAAAGACAACAAACATTCAGTTTGATGGAAATAATAAAGAATAAAAAAGTAGTTCAATTTTTGTCTACAATTTCGAAGATGATAAACTAGTCGAATAGCAAAAATTCTGTAATTTCTGTATAAAAACTAAAAACTATTGAAAATTAATTAATAAATTTACAAAATAGAAAAGCTCAATACAAGAATTTAATGAATATTTTAATCATTTAAGCTGATAAATTATTGTAGTAAAACTATAAATATCTACAGAATATGTTGGATTTTTACGTTTTAGATGATCCAAGTTACTTGTCAAGTTACTCAATTTATGAACTGGACATTATTTTTTATCTTTACAAATACTTATTGCATATATATTTATCTAAATATTTCTGTAGCTAGATGGTACTAAGAGGCATAAATAGTATGATATATATTTGATATTTGTAAAAGTAAGTCATTACACTTTATTTCACTTTTATAAATCTCTGAGACCACTTCGAGAACTTATATTGGATATTAGCTTTTATTGCTTTTTTTAAATACCTAAATTCTCCAATATTTCTCAAGCTCAAAAAACACTCAAGCGCTGCGACATTTTGGCTGTCCTCAAGTGCATATTAAACAATAATTATTGAATTCTAATGCAAATCGCCGGTTTTTCAAACTTTCCTTGGCTGTTTGGGGTAAAGTGAAAGAAGAGTGCCTCAAGTGATGAGGAACAGTTGGTGAGGGGTGGGGCAGGGAAGGACTGGAGCTGGGGGCAGTATGCAGCTCGTCAAATATGAAATTTATAGACACGGTGAAAAGTGGCAATGACAATTGCCATGAGAGCAGGGTCTTCGGTTCGTGGGCATAATCACAGCCAAAGGGCATTTTGGAGAGGGTGGGGGGGGGGGGGTGTGGCGGTGACCGGGCAAGTTGTCAACGTTTATTACACACACACACACACAGACAGACTTGGCTTGATTATGCTGCGTACTGTTTTTATGCCTGCAGTGCGACGTGTTGACGGCGCCTTACGATGACTTGGATGAGGTTTGAGATCTGGGGTTGTTCGTCTCTCTCCCCGCCCTCTTTCACTTCGTTCCTTTTTTATGCCTCAAGTGGACGGCGACGCGCTTAAGTGGCTACATGCCACCTGCCCCGCCCCCTCCGCTGGCTCGTTGCGTTTTTGTCTTAATTCAATCGATAGTTCACACATGTAATCGCATGATTGGGGGCTTCCTGCTTTCTTTTCTCTCTTTTTGTCTCTTTTTGCGTGTGTCTATTTTTATCGTGTTTGCATGCGGCACACGTAGCAGGCGACATTGTAGAAGGGCGCTCAGTGCTAGAATTGGGGGTGTGGATGGGGGTTGGTATTGGGGACTCACTTGTCCTGGCATTCCAAATTGAACGTACTGACTTTAACCTTAAATCGTTAAGACATCTCTTGCCGGGCCACTCATTTGCCGCGTCATTCCTCTCCAGCTCAGCCACTCAGCCACTCATTAGGCTAATGAAGCGCTCCACTTGCAACATTTTGGTGGCGCTTCAAAAGCTCATTAGTTCATTAGTTGACGCATTTGTTCAACTTGCTGTATGGGAAAAAGTTTGCGGCAAAATATGCTCGTAAATCAGCTCATTCGAAGCAGCATGAAAAAGCGAAATTTATCGCGCTAAAGGACAAATGCCAAAAAGTTTCGACCAATGCTTATCAATCATTGACGTATGTGTGGGAAATGGGAAAATTCTTAATGCATCTCTGTGCCAAAGGGGAGAAAAACACTCGAACAGCTCATCTATATAAAAAGTTTTCATGTTCTTGTTAGTTTATTGCCGCGTAGAACAGTTGGTGAGCATTTGATATTAGTAATTTACAAACAAGAAACGATAACAAGCGTTGTACAACACTTATAATATTTGTAATAACATTGTTTTGATTGTATTACAGTTTTTATGCTTGTTATGCATGAGTTGTTTGGCTTTATTCACACGTTTCACTTTCATTATGATATGAGTTAACTGGTTCTCACGTATAACAGTTGTACCACAAATGTTTGTGATAAAGAAATTACTTTAAAGTTAGTTTAACATGGTATAACAGTTTGTTTGATATTTAAAATGTTAGGCTTGACCGTTTTTCATAGCTCTTTAACAGTTGCATAACATTTGCAGTTCTGGTTCTAACAGCTTGCTGTTAACCTCAAATTTGACAAATGTATTGGTAAAACTTAAACCTTTGGCATATGTTGACTCACTTCCTGGCTTGTATTACATTTTAATCTAAACTTTAAATCAAAGATATCAGACACTTGCATTGATAATCTAGACGCTGTCTTTGTCAGCTCTGTGCCAGCTCATATCTCCGGCTGGCATCTTGAGCCGCAGCATAAAAACCATTCAAAATAAACCCACTTGTGAGCATTTTGCTCATGCCCATGTCTGACACGCTTTTGGCTATATTCTTTTTTCTGTTTTTTGCCCTTCTTTTTTTTGTTGCGCCCCATTCTGTGTGTGTAGCATTGTCTTGCAGTTTTATTGATGGGCTGCTGTGCTGTTTTTTACGACTTCCCCCCACGGCCCAATGGACTGGACTGAGCTGAACTGGACTAAACTGAACTGGACCGGACAGTTGAATTCCGTGTCATTCAAACTCGCACATTCCAATATATTTTTTTTTTTTGTCCCGTGCAGTTGTCGTCCCCAAGGCGATTTTCATACATATCCACTTCCGTTTGCAATGTATCTTTATCGCTTTATACCGCTTCCGTGCGCCTGCCTGCGGACGGGTCGAGTCGAGTCGAGTCGATAGATAGTCGGACGGGGCTCGCATAATTTCCGTAATGACCAATGATATAAATGGAACTCATTTGCCAGCCCTCCCCTAGCCCAGATAGTATTGATGCTCTGCCGTAAATCGACTCAGTGGACTCCTTGGACTCCTTTTAACGTTTGTAATAATAAATTAAATCACATTTCGGCTTTGCTACATTTTTATTTTCTCTTCGTTTTTTTTTTCGTTTTGGTAGTCTACTTTTTTGGGCTGAGGTCGTCTTCGGTTCACTAGCTAAGCATATGAGGATTGGATGGCCCACTCCGTCCAAGTAAGCCCAGCTAGTAACATGGCGAAAAGGTTTCGTAAAGTTTTTGGTAGCTTTTCAATGTGGTTTACTTTAAGAGCTGTTTTGGGCCAACCTTCGATGAAGAAGGTTGAGCAGCCCCATAGCCGAATTTGAAGCCAATTCGGTAGCTTCAAGCCACAACCAGGTAGTTGCAGGTGCATATATATTATTGTTATTTTATGCTTAAAATATATATATAATTACTTATATATATATATATATATGTTGTTTGTTTGTTTGTTTTTGGTGTCTGCTTTCCGCCGAATTGGCAGATTTGTGTCGCTGTTTTGGGTCTTATATAAAATGCCAACAACAAACATCAACCGCATAATAAAAAGTAGATGAGTAATGAGTACACCTATATATATATATATATATAGTGCACTACATATATGATATGATATATATCTTTTAGGTGTATACTATAGGTACAGATAGAAAAGAGTTGAACATTGCTAGATTCCCAGAAAATCTAGAAGGAATGTGTTCATTTCAAAGATATACCATTGTTTTCAGAAGAAATATTTTTGATAAGAAGATCAAAACACATTCATAAAAAAACTAGAAACTCAAAATGCCAAAAAAAGTCCAAAATATGTATCTATCTTTGAACTCCTTGGATGAAATGTAACAAATAATTAGATTATTTTAGTCTTGATTTTGAAGAAATCAGAATACTACAGGAAATGGAACTTAAAATAATAAATATTAGTTTAAAGAGAGAAGGGTTCTCATGCATATATAAGATAATTGATACCTGTTTACTTACCATAATAGAAGAAACAATCCGTACCGTGTTTATTCAGAATCAGTGTCATGTTCCACATTTCACAGTCTAATCAAATTGTCAAGCGTGGGAACGTAAACAAAGAAACACTGTCCGATGCTCAAGTCTGGTAAACAATTAGAATTTCCACTGAAAATCGTACATAACATAATGTGTTCAAACATTAGACGACGTTAGATTTTCCAGCCGAAACTCCGACGTAACCAGTGAATCTTTGCATCTGGCAAGATGATTGTCTAGAAGGATTGTGGAGGGGGTTTGGGGAAGGCAGTGTTTGTAGACCTGACGATTTGTGCTGATTAAATGAAAGACATGCTACGATTGCAAAACGTTAAGGGGATGACTTACGGGGGGCACAGAAGCAAGGGGGCAGCTGGTTGTGAAGTGCTCGTGTCAGCATTATGGGGCCGTCTGTGTCGGTCAATGAACCGCGGGCGGAAAACTAAAAAACTGATTGCACTTGCACTTAATAGCTCAGGTTGAGCTTACATATATTAATATATATATATATATATATAAATTTTATTTTCTTTAGTTTTTTTCTGCGAGTCAAAGTAGCTATGAAATGCACGCGCCGCAATGACGCTGAATGCAGCGCATAATGAGGTTACAATTAAACGCAATTCTTTATGAACATTTTCCTGAAATGTTTATAATAAATTGCATTTCAATTTCGACAGCATAATGATTCCAAACCAACAAAAAACAACGGAAAAAATATTAAAAAAAAATAAATAAGTTTGCGCAAATTGTTTTTAGCGCTGAATTTGCAATAATTTAAAGGGGAAAAATTAAAGAAATCATTTGAACGACTACAAAAGTACCTGGTATTTATGTTTAAATGGGGAAGTACTGTTTGCATGAGGAGTAGATTGTTGTATAAGAAAGTTACTGATCTTGAAATGGAACTTTATCGAATTATCGAACGGAAACTAATTATATGGAAGAGGCGTGAAAGATAACTCCATATTGGTTTGTGTCATTGCTATATGTATCGCAGAAATCGATTTCAATCAATATGTATATCGATAAGGATATCAATTAATAACTACCTCAATAGAAAATCAACAAATCGTTACGAGGAAAAAAGAGACACGTAACGTAAAAAATAGTTGTATGAGAATTATAAAAATTGTATATTGAAATATGTGCAGATAATTCGAATGCATTTACTGATAATAATGATTAGTAATTATAATGGAATCGAATCGTCGATTATTTTATAGTATTTTACAAAGCTTTGATAAGACTACAGTATAGTTTATATGTATATTCAATTATATCAATGTTGAGGTAATCATATGTAAATTGAAATAATATATATAATATAACAGAATATACCCAATATTGATATTCGTAGTGCCCATATAGACAAAATCGATTGCAGAGATCAGCATTAAGTGCTGTTATTCTTTGCCGTCGCTAAATTTATTTATTGTGCTCGCATAAAATGCAATTTGATGTTTTAATTAATATATTGAATTACATACACTTGCTGAATGGCCTCGCCGGGCCCTGTCCAATTATGCAATCATCCACATTGCAAAGTTTGTTAATTGGTGTGTGTGTGTGTGTGTGTGTGTGTGTGTGTGTGTGTGTGTGTGTGTGGCAACTGTACCTGCCCTGTAAACAGGGATTCGCTCTCTTTAATTTATGCCTGGCAAATATTTAGCATACAAACACACACACACACGCGCACACACACATGCACACGCACACACATACACACGCACACAGAGCTTATTAATTAAGTGAGACCGCAACTCAAACTCTGGTCGAGGCGAGCTTCTCATCTTTTGGCCCCCAGCCGACGACGACTGAGCCAAAAATCGAGAAATCATAAAAGCGTAAAATCGAAATGCCGCCATTTCGTGGTGGCTGCTGCCAAACTTGCAGACTTCCTGTCTGCCACACCGTCCCCGCCCACTCACTTGCCTGCACGTCTGTTTGTCTGTCCTGTCTGTCCTGTCTGTCTGTCTGTCTGTCTGTCTCTCTGTTATACAGTTTGGCTGGGCCTTTATTAACACGCATATCAATTCATTTTGATTGTAATTTATGCCGTAACCAATGGCTGCATATCGCTCACATCGAACCCATCCTTGGCAGGGCAATAAAATTATTGTTTATAGATATGTTGCGGCTGCATTTAAAAGATACACAGATACAAAAAGGACATTCATACAATGGGATTCACGTCATATGTGGCTGGATAATTGGGCTACTTTCTTTTGCTGTTGCCGAAGCACTGAAGCGTGATCTTGAAATGGACAAGAAAAGCGGATAAAGCAGCGGGGTGACTAAGTGAAAATATGCTTGCTAAAATGGTCAAAAGGAAACAAAGCCAAACATACTAACTGGTATAAATCAGTTGCAAATAGTTAATTTTGTTACTCAGTTATAAAATAACAAACATGACGCAAATGAAGAAAATAAAGTAAAATGATAGAAATACTATTTTATTTAAATATGTCAAAAGTATTATGTTTAAAAAAATAATTCAAATATATTAAAATAACTATTTATCCTTTCCGTTACTTTTGCTGAAGCAAGGTATATTTTAACTAGATAGTAAAATAATATAGAATACATCAATCAAATTTATACCAAGTATAAAATTAGTAAGCTGTGTCTTAAAACATTTGCTGTCGAATAATTTAATTTTAGCTAATTAATACAACTAGTTTTGTTCTACTTTGTTATAAATCGTTATGCTTATTTAATTTGTATGCTAATTTTTACAACAACCCATTAAAACTCAGAAGATTCGGCAACTAGTCTGCTATAAAACAGTTATATTCCCCAATTAGCAACAATATTTTATATTTTAGGATGCTATAAAATATCAACCGAATTAAAACACAAAAATCAAACTTTTATGCATTGAAATATATAAAATAAAATCATTTCTTAAACTTGAATAGAAACAAAATGTAAAAACAAATAACAATTTCTAATTTTCTAGTTTATCAGCTTTCCAGCTTGACAATGACCATGTCCCAATCAGCCTAATTGGGCTAACTGTTGGCCCATTTCGAAATCAGGCAACAACTTTAGCCTATAGCCACCCGTTTTACCCCCGCTGCGAGCCAAGTCTGGAAGTCAAAAGACAAACGCCGACAAATGACCCAGCAATGAGCTGGGTAAATGAATCAATGAATGTGAATGCGAATACGAATACGAATACGGGAATAAGAATGGAAATGAATGTATTCGGTAACAATTCATTAAGCAAATAGAAATGTGCGCTAAACGCATTAAGAGATTAGCACACATCAACAACAACTGTGGACAGGGCACCAGAGGAGGAGGGTGACCCAACAATTCTCATCGATAAACTGTCGAACTGGGCAACTTAATGACCCTCATTTCATGTAAATACAGCCAGGGGCATTCGTTGAGCAAGTGCCTCGAGGGCTGAGAGAGTTGGCCAACATTTAATTGCAAACGAGAGACCAGAGACCAAAGACTTGTCATGTGTGGTTAACTTGAACACACATGCGATGCATGTGTGTGTGCGAGTGTGTGTGTGTTGTGTGTGCGTGTTGTGTGTGAATAGGTAAAATCATTTGCATTGCTTTATTAAGTGCACATTGTTTCCACAACAATGTGACCAGACTCACGCACAATCTGCAGCCGGAAGTTGCCAGTTAAAACATCACTTAAGTGCAATTTTGGGTTAGGATTGGGGGTCAAAGGGTTTTTCATTTTAGTATAAGCAGTTGGCTATTTACAAAACACTGCAGAAATTCCTCACTCATTTATCTGCTCCTTTTAATATTAGTAGGGTTTTAGACAATTATTACATAATTTTTGTTACTGTTTTCTCTAATCGTCAATTTCTGCATTTTTATTTTTATACAAACTCAAACTCTTCATAATTTGTGTAAAAGCGACACTTTGATTTTGTAATTTATTTCCATTATTTAATTATTTATTTTATTTGGCATTTCAATTCTTCAAAACTACTGTAAAAATTACATCATTTTTACGCACTTCTTCTATGATTATTTTATTCTTTACTTTTAGAGAAGCTTTGAAACTCTTAACATGTGAATCAGTCTTCACTTTCCCATTGTTAAACTTAATTAATCCAGCTGCCTCCTATCTTAACTTTCTTCAGAGGGGTACATATCATACCAAAATCCTTTCTTTCAAATATGCGGATGCGCTCCCCTATGATTCGTCTTCATCTCGTTCTCGTCCTTCATCTTCCTGCCAGGCAAACACGCTGACCCACAAAGGAAGACACATTTCGATTCGAACGTCACGTTCCGCCGTATCCTTTTCATCAAATTCGTGTCTCTGCTCATCTTCGGCCTCCACATTTCCCCCACCCGTTGTTGTCCATCGCCTTTGTTGTCCTCGGACCATGTGATAAACGTTTATGATTATTTTTATGGGCGTCCGTTGAAGTTTCAACTTGGCTGCCAATTTGTACGCTGATATCTCGGAACTTGATTTAGTTTAAATAGCACAAGGCGCAGCTTGCCGCATGGGGTTGCAGGTAGTGTGGGCAAGTGCCACGCCAACCCCTCCGCCCACGACCTAACCACCCAACCTCCTTCCTCCTTTCGACAAATGCAATTTATGTGTGGTGAAAAAAGTGAAATAAGAAAACTTCACACGTGACTGCAGCGACCAACGCCGCTGGTCAGTCAACATAAAAGTCAGGACCATGCCTGCTCCTGCTCCTGCTCCTGGTCCTTCTCCATGCCATGCCCACATGTGTGAACAAATATTTTTTAGAGGGTGTCACCCACTTTATGCGGGTCCTTTTGGTCCTGGCCACAGCTACGTGTCATTTGGCCTATCTGGTACTGCAAATCTTTCGCTCCCCAACATCCCAGCAGGATAACAATTTCCATAATCGCTGGTTAAACAAGGCCGCACACACACACACACACACACACATGCTTGGTCAAGCTGACCACTTGGGTGGGGGGGGCAGCCGCAACCCGTTTAGGATGCGCACACATTCCGTTTTATGTATGTGTCCATGTCCAAAAGCCTTTGCCTTGTTTGAATTATGCTTTACATATTTTTATTCACTTAACACATTGCCCCCTGGAGGGGAGGTGTGGGCTTAATCAAATTATGGCTTATCTCGACTTAGCGGAGGTCAAAACGCAAATAGCCATAAACATGTAGATTATAAACGGACACCAGAAGAACACAGCCAAAAGGTTCTACTTGGTTCATCTGACCTTGTTTCTGGGCCATTTTTATGGCATCCCTTTAATGAACTTTAGCCGTGGTGCATTGCAAAATATAATTAATGCAACATCTTTACGAGTTTACACAACTCAGTTTAAACTAATTTACGAATTTCGATTATAAAATATTTGCTTAAAAAAAAAATAATTATTTCTCAAGATGCTATGAATACTTTTAGTGTATAAATCTTGTTAGTTGCAAATATTTGAGCTTGATTCATCGGAGTAAGCAACATGTGCTACATGATAAGAAAACAAAAGTCTATTAATATTTATTTATTATATTTGTGAAGTATCTGCTGATATTAAATCAGTGATATTAAAAAAGGGTTCCCTGTTTATATTCAACTATTCAACTTTGATATGCTCCAAAATATTTGTTTAAAATAGTGGTTCTCAGCAGTCCAACAAGCTTTTTCAAAATTGTACGGATCATAGATTTACTTTAAGTTTAGATCCCCAATAATAAGTCAAATAAAACACTCGTAGATTGAGTTGAATTTGTTGTTTCATGAGATCTTAGAAGTTTGTTTATTATACAACAGAAAAACGGGTTCTTCCTGCTTATCTCTACAAGTCTAATATCTTAAAACATTATAGCAGCACAATATACCATATAAAGAATGAGAGATGCAATCTCTATGAAGAAAGCATATTATAAATAGCTCATTTGTGTGAGTTCAATTTACTGTATATATGTAGTTAAATTTACTGTACACTATATGTATATAGAATAGTATAGTTTACAATCATTATCCTTACATCATTCTCACTTAAATATATCTCTATAGTTTTTTTTTTCTATCAGAGGACAATCGGCCAATTTTTTGTTTAGATACAGTTAACTCGATATGTTTCTTTCTACTTTATACTGTAAGCATCTATTAAAATAATAGTATTTTAACTTTAAACTTGACTGAAAATTTTGTTTCCAAATGTTAAGTTTAAATTCTTGGACAATGGGAAACGCTTACTTATCCCATTTACTAGTCACGAATCAGCATTGGGTCAGTCAGGAGAAACTATTATTTATATTTATAAATTTGTTGCATTCGTTTATACTTTCTGTTCTTTCAAATCATCGGCTTATAAATAAAAAAATTGGAAATAAATAAAAGTCAACCACAGGAAATGTAGCATTCTTCAACCAACTGCTTTGCAGACGTGTAACAAAAATCTATAAATATCGACAACTGGCATGGAATCCTTGAGGCGAACCATGTCAGGAGCCGGGCATCATTTCATGCTCAATTCAAATGTTGTTCAATCTCATTCAAACAATTTGTATTGTAGTTTTATTACCACAATAAAACGGATTAAACAGCCCGTCTACCAAAGGGATACAATGAACCCCGCTAGCAAAGTGGGCGTGTCAAAAGGCGACGCCCTCATTTTGGTGCTGTAACGTTCCATATGTGTGTACGTGTGTGTGTATGTGTGTGTGTGTGTGTGCGTGTGTATGTATAGAGCTCCTTTTAAATTGACTGAATTTCCGCACGAATTAAATTTTCTGCCTAACCAAAAAAAAAAAGAAGAAAAAGTGAAGAATATTTCACGCATCAACTGGCAGGACAAGAAGACGCTGGGCAAGGGGCGTGTTGTCCATATTATAGAGTCCTTGAGGCCCATTGCCGGTATTTTTCACACTTTGCTGCTGCTGCTGTTGTTGTTGTTGTTGTTGCACAATCAACGACACGTGGCAAGTGCCATATAATTTTTATCAACGTCTTTACTTTATTTTTTTTTATTATATTTTTCAGTCCGTGCAAGTGTCAAATTTGATATGCTTTAAATTGTTTAGATTTTTAAAGGCATTTGAGCTTAAGCTTGAACTGAATACTGTATCAATTTTGTTGACTTTTTCGTTATACAAAAAATCATTTAGCTTAAGTCTTGTTCTTTTCTCATTATGAAAAGAAATTAATTTCCTTTGCAAAATATTTCTTTTCAACTTTTTACAATATTTTGTATTCCCTAAGCTGCTTGTCCAAAAACGCTTTCAAAGTTATCTCTTCTATATTATTTTTTATGTATCAATTTTGTTAGATTTTACGGTGTGGCTGTTCCTTTCACAGTTTTGGCTCTGATCCCTATCTAAATCTATTACAATTCATATTCATATGCCGCACACACGTCACCCTTGCTCTTGCCAGCCTGCAACCCCGTCTCTGCTGTACCATGACATAGTCAGAAAGTGAAATCAAGTGTTAAAGAGTTTTGAGAAGGAAGTTGGAAAATCTTGAACCCTTAACAATGTCGCATTCCTCTTCTTTATTTTTTTTTTCTTAGCCCTTTTACGAGCCTTGCCGTTTGTTGCTTAGCCTAATATCGAAATAAACATACTTTATCCGTTATTGCCGTCAAATTTATGGTTTCTTAAATGCTGGCAACCCCTCACCCCCGTCCCGGAAATATGAGACGCACATGCTACGCATTATGCCAGCCAAATTGAATGGATTTTGAAAAGGGTCGCGACTACTGTGGAGTGTTTTTTTTTTAAGATGTGGCCAGCAATACGATTGGTGGAAACTTCACAAAGTTGACCAAGTTTATGACAAGATGAGAAAGTTTTGGACTGCTGCTTGTTTTCAATTGCAGCTTCAAACGTAGCGCCTCCAAAAAATGCGCATTCACAATCGCAATTAAAACCAAGTTACAAGGTCACAATTTTTGCACAGACAAGGGAAAAATGCTAAAACTGACAACACTAACAAAACTGCAATTTTGCACATGAGAAACAAATGTGCAAGTGCTTGAGTGTGTGTGTGTGTGTATGTGTGTGTGTGTGTAGTCTTTCCATGGAATGCAATTGAAATCTGTGACAACATAATGCCAGGCAGTGGTTCAGTAGGGAAGGGGTGGGACAGGGCGACACCACCTCAGCAGACACCACCTACCCCAATGTAGCCGAAAAAAAAAAAACAAAAATACAAAGTTTTCCCAGCGTGGCTTTTGCGCAGGCCCGAGACTGGAAAATGAATTACAAGTGTTTGTGGTTGTGATTGTGTTTGTAGAGGGGCAAAAGCAACATCAGTCAACTCCCTACAACAATAACAACAACAACAGCAACAGTGCAAAGCAAAACGCAATCATGGCGGACACTGCTGCTGCTGCTGCTGATGCAGCTGCAGAGGTAGCAGAGTTTATACGCACAAGAGAGTCGTAAAAATTAACACAAGAAAAGAACAACAAACATTTATATTATATTGGAGCAAGAGCATAATTCATATTTTACAAAATCAGCAACGCCCTCTCTCTCTCTCTATCTCTTTATCCCTTTCACTCTCGTGTTGGAGACAATTATGGTTTATGGGAAGTCTTACACACATTCAAACTTCCCACATTCCAGAATTAATATGCAGCTGTGTATGTGTTAAGGACTTCCATTGCATGATGTATGCATGCCAACACGATGACATCTGTCCATTGTTTTCTAACACTGTTTTGTCTTTTGTCTCTTTGCTATGTTTGTTTACACTGCATACGAGATGTGAATTAAATTTGCATTTAGGCATTGCCAAACTCTGTTTAAGCGTTGCCAAGTGTAATGTATATCGATAGAGGTGATAACGGTGATATCAATTTGATCTTTCAACACTTGCTGGCGGCTGTAAGGAAAGTAAGTCTAAAAGCCACCAAAATAAAGAAATCATTAGAAAATCGTGTAGCACATTAGTCTGTCCCAACTGTCGGCAACCACCCACAATTTGCCATAATGTTGAACACGCAAGTCAATTGATGCAATTTGTTCGACAAGCTGCCGGCAATTGGGTCCTTGGTCCTTAGTCCTTGTTCCTTGGCTCATGTTCAGATTTGGGTCCCCAGTGACAATTTTACATGAGAGTTGAAAATGCCGTAACAGGTTCACGGTCTGCTGGGTGTGTATGAGTGTGTGTGTTTTGTTGATGGTGTGCGGCGCTCATCAACAGTTTGCAACTGCTGATTTAAGGGTTGGCCGCCCTTAAATGAATTGCGGCGATTTATTGCGGTAATACTCATTTAGTCACCCGCAAAAAAAAAAACAGTGGGAGTTGTGTGTGCTCTAGTCGAGTGCAAACAATGCACACAATAAAAATAAATCTCCAACTGGTAGCAGCAGAAGGGGGTGGGATGGGTAGGGCGTAGGGGGAGTTGTCTTTGGATTTAGGTACAAGTGTTATACCGTTAGTTTAGTTATACCCGTGGGAAGTCGTCTGTGGCGGCGTTTTTAATGGCCGTCAATGCTCGTTTGGAGTTGCCAATTACTTTGAACCTGATGTCGCATTGATTACCAACAGTTTTTCGTATTCATGTCACTTGCAGCAGTGGTTACACTACACTCTGTACGTATCTCTCTGTGTGTGTGTGTGTGTGCGTGTGTGTTTGTGTGTGTGTGTTGGCAAGTCTGTCTATTACAATAATCACTATAATTGGGCTTTGGTTTGACAAAAGCAGAAAAATGTACGTGATATGCATTTTTGGCTTTTGGCTATGTCCATGTTCTGGGCAATTAATAAGCCAATTTCTTGGCACCACACTTATCGGTGGACCACGTAAATCAGCATTATGTTGAAAACGGAAATGAAAATGAGCTCAAAATTCAATTATAGTCAGCAAGGGTAGGGGGGAGGAGAATGGGGATGGGGCTGTATTTCAAGATGCCTGCATAAATCAAGAAACCTGTCGTTGTGGCATACATAATTTTGCCATGCCAGGCGTACGTCTTATTACAATTTAAGCGGATTTGGAGCAAACCAAGCAGCTCGAAACAGCTCATAACTCATTGCTTTGCTTGGCTGCTCGACGTTTGTCGCATATTTTAATTTATTTTGTAATTTATGAGCAGCTTTGCCACCTACTTAACAGGTGGCGCTGCCAACTAAACGGAATAGTGTTGCGCAATGATAATTGCTTGATAATAATGGTGACTTCCTGTGAACATAATAGCATAATTAATCGATATTAAATGAACACACAGCACAACAATAAACGTCTGAAAACCCACAAAAGGTTAAATTAAACGAAGTAATTGTTACCGACACAGCAGACAACATCCAACCCCTCAAGCACAAGCTCAAGTTCACTCTTGAGGGTAGGGCACACTGGCGAACAATGCACAACAAACAGTTGCCCAGACACGCACCAGTCAAGGGAGGAGTTGAGAGTTTTTGATTTTTAAGCGCGCCCGGTAGAGGTTGGAGGGGGTTAGCTACGGTGTGGTGGAAGGGGGGAGTGGGGCAGATTGCGGACTGTAAAGCGCACAAAGTCACACGGCAGGTGGCAGCACTGAACCGGGCGGGGGTTGGACCGCAAAGTGATTTAAATGCATTCTTAATGGGACGAAATTATGTGCTCGGTCTGATTTGCGGTTTCACTGGTGGCTTCAGCCCCCAGCTCAAGGGCAGCGACATCCTCGTCGAGTATATATATTTTCTATGCATCTATGAATATGCATAGACTTGCGCTTTTGATATGCGTACTTCGGCACATACTTGGGAAATTGTTCCTGGATCCAAAGCTAACTCATGTTTGTCTTAAACTAGATTTTTTTTAATTAAAAACCTTGACAATAAAATTTGTATTAAAGTTGAGAATTTGATGAGCGCTGCGCGACCCACGAAAATCCGCTTAAAATAATAATAACAAAATAACAATTTGTAGCGGCTCCCGTTTATGGGTCACATTAAGAATTCTTATCTATGCTAAGCAGCGGTCACATTTTCAATGGACCCCAATGACCCCAGGACTAGCAGCTTAACTTATTGGGGGGCAGGGATAAAAAAACTGCTGAGGTAAAGGGATAAATAGAGAGCTTACTTAATAAAATTATAAAGCTGGAAAAGAATATTTATTGATAAAGTATTCGCACATAAGCAGGTTGACGGATAGACATGAATATATCGACTTGAATATTGTTGAAGGCGAAACTATATATAATTTATAATGGCAGACGTGTAAATTAGAACGTCCATAAATTAGAATCAATATTATAAATTAGTTTTGAATTCAGAATACCAAATTGGTCTGGAGAAACTTTACTAACATTAAAATTATTTAATTGCAATAAGATTGTAAAGTTTATTTTTAACAACATTTAACAAGTAATTGTAATATGTTTATAATTCGGACTAGTCCCGCTATGACCTGTAACCCAAAATTTAATTTCTATTCCCATTTTTTATCAACAAACTAGATTCAATATGTGTAGTCAAATAGAATAGCAATCAAATTTCATTGCCTTATTTGTCATTAATTCGCTGTTAGACTATGCTTAAAGCTTGTGCAGCTGTACTGGCAAACTCTTTGGTGACAAGTGACCATTTAAAGCAGGGAAATTCAAGAGTACTGTAAAAGAATCCTGTTTAGTAATGTGATAACGATGGATGCATTTGGAACGGTCTCGCAGCTCTGCCACAGTTTCTTCAAGCTCAATGATCTTTGTGCATAATTGTGGCTCGGGCACATAGAGATCATCACCTGATTGGAGAATATTTCAATATTAGTACATTGTTCAAATGAATGCAAATTAAAAAAGAAAGCGAACCTGGTAAAACAAAAACAAGCCCATCGCTGCAATTGTAAGAAACAGGCAGAAACATGGTGGTGCCCAATTTGCTACGCTGCGCCGCAAATTCAAGTAACTTGTGATAATCGTTGATGCACTGCAGTCGCAGCAGCTCATAGATTTGTGGTGGCAAGAACCAAAGCTCCCCATGCAGATACAGACGAATCAGTTCCAAGGGAGAGCGCCACTATAAGAATATTAAATATTTTAAGGTTTGCAGAATAGAGTGCCACACTAAAACTAACCAGACACTCCTTGACCTCAGTTGGCTCCACCAGCAGACTGGGTTGCGAGTCCACAAAGATCATATAAAATACTGTTTCATATCTGCAAGAAATTAAGCGAGATAAAATAAACTAAAAAAGAATAAACATAAATTTAGGATTTAAATGATATAGCTGTGCCCGCCTGACACCAACATATATATAAACAGACGGACTCTGATCAATAATATATATAATTAATCTGCATAGATATATGTTTTCTATTGCACTTCTTATTGAGACATTCATTGTCCCCAACTCACCCTTTTTTCATAATCGCTGGACTGGCCCAAGCGGACCATTCGTGCAACGCCCATAGATCAGGAACGACTTGCAATTCACGGCATAGATGCAGGAATTCACTTGGCTTGTTGTGCACACGTCGCTGCCAGGACTCGCGATCAAAGTTGGGATGTTGCTTTTGAAACTGCGCCGTCAGAGCAACTGCATCTAAATGTTCAAGCTGCTCGCGGCTGCGACACAGCAGAATGCCCACCTCCTCAAAGCACTCACGCAGAGCCGTCAACCGCAGTGTTATCTCACTAAACATATACAAAAACATTTAGGACACTGATTAGACGTAATGCGTAATCTCTTGCATGTACTATGAACTCACCGTGCCCAAATTTTTGATCGCTTGAAGAAGCGATCATAGCAACCATTGCCCTGTGGCGCCAGTATTGCCGGTCTGTGCTCATCGATCAGAACCAGGCGTCGCAGTGCCGCCTGGGAAACACCAAACTTTTCAAAGTAATCCAGCCAGGCGACGTTCTCATCCGCCTCTACATCCAAAAGGCCGCCGGGAAACACACTTTGATTGGAGACAATGGCTGTGGCTTCGCTGCGCTTCAGCATTAGCAGCTGCAAGAGATAAATATACTTTTTTTTAAATAACCTGTTGAATCAAAACGATTATTCTACTTACATTATAATCCTCGCCAGCTCCTGCTGGTGATACCAGAATGATGCTCGCCGAGGTGCGCCATCTATTGTTTGGATTTATTGCACTCTGTGTCATAATATCAATTACTATTTATTTACCGTATTGTTTTTATTGGCAATTTGCAGATGATTACGCTTTCAACAGGCCATTGTATCGATAACTGCGATTATTTTTGCATTCGATTACAAAAAGATAAGCGCAGCTATAATCAAGTGTGATTAGCCAGGGGGAGGTGGAGGGGACTGGGTACAGACGCACCTAAAGTGCTTTCATTTCACAATAATAAAGTAATGCACACGATGTTTTCCCAGGTATACATATAAATATATTTAATCAGCTTTTGACATTTTAGGTATTTGTGGTTTTAGTGATAGATACCGTAACATTTTTATTTTCTTTTTTTATGATAGTTAATCTTAGTTTTAGTGCACAGTTTTTGATAAACCAATATTTTGTTTATTTTTTGTTTTTAAAAACATACATATAAACCTTAAAAATATACTAATCCATTAATTGCTAAATGTTTTAACAGCTTGCCTGTGTCAGTTTGTGTGCTGGGTGTGTTGTGTGTGGTGTGCGCGTGCATGCATGTGTGTGTGAGTGAGTTATAACTAGATCGCAATAGCTGAACCAGTCTGAATGAATTCCCAAATGTTGGTTTTTTCTTGCTAATCATTGTTACAAAACGAAAAAGATTTCCATGTTCTTGCTTCCCCCGTTTACTCGTCTTTTTTGTTGTTGTCATCCTCATCGTTGCTATCGTTATCATAGATCGTTGGCACCTCACCATTACGCAGCAACTTGCCAACATAATCGTATTTCTCTTTGAATTGCATTTCCCAATCGCGCACCGAGTCCATTTCCATGGCGCCCAGATCACTCAGATCATCGTATTCATCCTTATCGTTAGCAACCACACTGAATGTAGCCAGATTACGTGATGCATCGCGTCCGGCAAAGGTAGCATATGGTCCACCCGGACCATAGAATCGTTTACCCTTGGTGACGTCATAAACGTTGCCATTAACCGCAACGAGTACCCTACCATCTGGCTGATTGCCATCAAATGCACGCAGCTCCTTAATGGTGAAATCGCGTCGCATCTTTGGCAACTCCGGCTCAGCCGGTTGAACTGCCGCATCTCGACCGCCGGGACCTTCGCATCGATCACGCACAATTTTGTAGATCAGAAAGCAAATGATGGAAAGTAGAGCCAGGTTCATGGGACTGTAGAAAATTTCGCGTAAGGCGCCCGCCAGGAATGAGGATTCGACTGTTGCATCAGCCTCAATTGTATTTGGGGTTTCCATCTTCTCAAAATAAATTAGCTTTTTTTGTTTTTCGTTGCTTATTGAACTTTGTACACGTTTTTCCTAGCAGCGCTTGCGTCGCTATCAATGTATTGGGAAATTATTTATGAGATGTAAATCGTAAGCTAGACACACAGAATAAAAGCAAACGAATATTGAATTTATTTAAATACAGTATGTTAACTTCTCTATCTAGAATGAATTTGCCTTTTCTCACCCTGCACTTATCGCTCAAACAGCTGAAAAGCGACGAACTGACAGCTGATAGAGAGCATGATACTGGATTAGCAATCGGTTATCGGCACTAAAGACACAATGTTGGTACTTGTTGCTCCTCCTTTAATCGAATTTATCAACACTGCAACTCAAATTAATGCACTTAATTTCATTTTCTTTACCTTCTACATTTGGCAATCAGAAAACCCCTCATATGTATGCTAAATAATGAATTTATTTGTTTAGTTGACAGTGACTAATATGATATTAACAGAATGAGCGGTCGGATATCAGTGTTACGGATATGTTATCGGTACTTGTTGCTCCTGATTTGTAACGGACGCTAAACGTTTGAAACGAATTTATCTCACTGCCGCTTGAATTCGTGCACAACGGCAACTGGCGAACAGCTAGCAGTAGCCAAATTATTGCTGATTTACCTCGCAGGAAAAAAAAACTTGACAGATAGCTAAAGATGCACTCTGACACGTGCGACTGCTGCAACCCAAATGTTAAAAGTATTTAAGCTCAACCCACGCTCAGCCAAAGGTACTCGCACTTGTACTTGCAGTACTCAAGCAAGTATTTCGAAATGAGACTGTTTCTAATAACTACATTATGGCTGGGCTGCATCTTGCTAAGCACAGCTGTTGCTGGTGAGAAGAGGAAGATTGAGGAGTTGCTGGAGCAGAACACCAAAGAACTAAGCGAGACCAAGCAACTTCTCCTTCACATTGACAGGACAAATGATCAAATTAAGGACAGCCTAGATCAACAGAGCGTCTGGCTGCAGGCGATTAATCGTGTAGATAGTTTGCTGACGAAATTAAACAAAGACGTCAATGTACAGACGGCGGCACTGGTAGAGGCACTAAAAAACACAACTCTCAAGTCTAGTCTGAGTGCGGATCGTGTGGTCAAGGAATTGGGCGAGGTAGCGCGCTTGCAGCTATCCACGAAGCAGCAGATTAGCGGGCTGGAGCAGAAGTTGGATGGCTACCAGAAGAATGTTGTACAAAATGCACGCAGCATTGACAATAGCATTCTAGAACTGACTAAATTGATAACTCGCGCCGTCCTGCCACAGTTGAATGGACTTCAATGTTCTTTTGACAGCCTGGAGACATCACACATTAATATCGAAGTGGAGCTCAGGAATCTCCCACGCATCAAGGATATCACCGAGAACTCTAATCGCAAGCTGAATTTATTAGGCGAGCAACTGGTTAGCCTAAATCGCACCCAAAGCGCTCGTCTCTCCGTGCTGGCGCAGTCCGTCGACAAGCTGAAGCCTCTGAATACTTGGCTAATTGAGAGTGCGTTGCGTGAGCTTATTATCTCTCAGAAGCGCATTGAACTTGATCTGGAAGCGTGCCAGAAACGCTCTGCGCCACGTTATCCCATGATACACAGTGCCGAATCATACCCTTCCTATGAAATTGAGGCACCGTCGCGTCCTCATCAGAGCAAGCAGGTGGAAGTAGCGCAGAGTACGTGGTGATGATTTGTGTAAGCTCTTACAACTGAAAATTAACTCTTCTGTTCTTACTAGGTGCGCGTGCGGGTCCTTATCGTGCCAGCGCTTATGCCAAGTTGTCTGACTCAAGTCTGAAGTCTGGCCAGCCCGCTCGCAATTCCGCCTCAAGCAACGCATATTCCGTATCCTGGCAGCAGCCTCTACCCTGGGAAGCCGTTGCTGCTTATCCATCCGTCTCAGCGCCAGCGATTAAGCCCACAAACCCTGCACTAACTTGGCAGACTGAGCCACACTATCCAGAGCCAGATACCAAGCTCTACCAGTCTGTTTCCAGCCGCATGATACCTGTACCAAATCAATCGTCTTGCGCTAAGAAACATAATTCACCACGCCATCCAGAGTCGTCTTCCCAGCAATACCAGCAGCAGGGCTCTAAGCAAGGTCAATCCATAGCCCAGCAAGGCAAATCCCTCTGGTACGGCGACCAATCGGACAGTTACTAGAAAACATCAACTTTCCAATTTGTGATGTTCATATAGATAGATTATATAGATATAGATACAGCAAAATGTATATGTAGAGCCACGTTATAGACAAATTTCAACCACGTAATAAATCAATTATACTTTAATCAAAGCTGTCTGTATTTTATTAATATATTTTCTGCAGCAAGCAAACAAACAAATTCGAGATAAGAATTATATTAATATTGTGTATTATTGTTATCTTTTGTTCTTAAATTCGATGGAATTGCTATACGTAAATGATGCATTTCTTTAATATGTGAAAAATTAAAAATGTGTAGATGTGTAAATATGAAAAAATATTTGAGAATTTTATAATAGAAAATCTTTAGTTTTGAGTGCTTACCCTCTTCTTACAATTACAATTTATCCTTAATTTTAACAAACTCATTTAATCGCAAAACGAAATAAAAAGAGTCCTTCATTCTCTTATCTCAAAGTGTTTAACCAAATCTATGGTATTTTTGTGAAATATTGACTTTACCTTAGTCGGAACTTTAGTTCTCAAGATATAAGATATTATAGAAAGACTTAAAATATCATATGAATACATTTTTGAATTTCTAATTATTTAAAATTGTTTTTTATTATATTACCTTTAAAACACGGAAGTATAAAAAAATGTGCATGTCCATAAATTATAGTCTTAATAACATATCGTATTAGTCATTCTTAATAAAAGCTTCTGTACAAAACATAATTTGTTTAATGATCTTACATTTTCAACATGGAAGAATTAAAAATATCTATAAATTATACTCTTAATAATATGTCGTATAAGTCACTCTTAGTCTAGGCTTATATATAAATATATATATATACAAAATATCATCTCGTAAGCTTGGGCGACATTTACTGAATGAATTTTAACAAGCGACCTATGATAAGTATTCGAAATTTTTGAATGTTTCCGGAAATAATAGTAAAATTCGGCACGTTTGTTTTTGGCCGTACACTTGAAAATGTTGGTCAATTGGCAACATGAACCTATTTATAAACACCAGAATGTGAAGACGTGACCCAACAAATAATATGTATCACACTCAAAAAGTCGTTGAACTATTTTTTAAGTAAATTGTAAAGGTATGCCTTTTTTTCTTTTCTTTTTTTTTGGACCAAAAGTGGGTAATGCATAAGACATGAGATAAGCTGAAGAGCTTGATTATGGAAGATATACTTTGTTCTAGTTTCTTTTTTCGGATATCCATTTCTTAAATTTATCAAATACTATTATAATACTCGCTCTAAAAACTAAATAGATGTACTGATTAAACTAAATGTGCACCTGACACGTTTCCACTGGGCGCAGCTGCAACTATTTAAGCCGCAACCCACGCCAACAGAACACAGTCCCAAGTCAACGGTCAGTCATGAACCTTCAACTAATCGTTCTAATTGTGTGCCTTGCTGGCATACTAGTCTCTGCCCAGGAGGAGGAAGTGCAGCAGGTGGGTCTATAACTAAACACACATTATCTTTTATTACTTTATTAAAAAATTAATAAATGCCAAAGCGTTAGGCAATTTGCCCGAAATGCATTATTCACAAATGAAACTTTTTTAATTGTCTTCAAGCAGCAGTCATTCAGCAGGCAGTCAGGGGATTCAAATCGCTTCAGCGATGCTCAGATACTTCGCGTTCTTCAGGAGAACAGGGAGAAGCTGCAGCAGATCGACTCGAAGACCCTTGGTATCAGTAACTCCCAAAAGGGTATTGAGCGCAACATAGTACTCTTAGGGCGAGAAGTCGCCGTTATTGGACGCCTGGATGATAGCCTCAAGAAACTGGATCGCTCCATCGCTGGCAACTTTCTGTTGACGGTCAACAACATCAGGAATCTCACATCCAGCATCCGAGACGGCGAGAACAAAACTCTCAGGGCCATTGACAATCTTAGTCGCGGACAACAGGATATCAAACAAGGAATAACCAAGCTGGATCAAAATCAAAACCGACACGAACGCAATCTTGATCAGCTAAGTAAGTCAGTGCACCAGCGCCTAACTGGGCTCGACAATCTGGTGAAGCAAATGGTGCTAAGCGAGCTGGTCAAACTGGGGCAAGCGGGAAAGAAACTTGAGCAAGGACAAAAAATCATCGAGAGCAAGGTTGCCCGTTTGGATGAGCTGACTGCACTAAGCAGCATTACAGCGAATAAGGTGCATCAGATTGAACAGGGATTGCGTTCAATTAATAGCACACAACAACACCAGCTGGCGGCCATTAGCCACAATGTGCAGCAGGTGGGCGCCACCGCCTGGCAGATAGACAACAAGTTGGGTGTACTTCTCAGCACCCAAAAGAATATTGAGCGTGCTGTGGTGGAGTGCAAGAAATGTCACAAGGATCAGAATCCCCAAGAGCACTGGCATCAGCCCCAGCTCCCACAAGTTTACGAGTAGGTGTCCTATACTAAGAAATACTATTTATATTAATTGCATATACTTCTTCATTTTAGACATAAAGACGCGCAGAAGGCGCCAGTGAAGACCGAATACGAAACCAGCTATGCCAATGCCGATGAAGCTTCCTATCTGTACCAGCTGTGGTATGGCAAGGATGACAAATAGATAAGCAATGGGGCAAATTCAATAATTAACACGACCAAAAGTTGTGAATAGCCTTGGGGAGCGTAGTTCAGAGTGTATGGTAGTCCGAAGGGTATAGTAGTCCTATACCTTACGTTAGAAAGTCCTGCAGTCTAGTCGTCTTAGATATTTAAAACGATATTTAACAATTATATCGCACAAATTTAAACAGACAATTTCATTGAATATCTCTACAAGGCTACATTATATTATTTGTTTATTATTATGTTGAATTCCATGTTAAGGAAAGTTGAATAGACTAACAAACACAATAACAGTTCCCTTTTTAAAACTAACAAATGCACATGAAAGTTAATTTATCAATAGTGGAATGACACCTAATTGATTTCCCTATAACGTGTTACAATTGATAATAAATTTACTTGATGAGAAATAATTTCCTGTATTTTGTCTATTTCATTATGATATTAAAAATCTTTTGGATCCAAAGGATTAATTTGTCCATCGGCGAGATGATAGTTAATAAGCATCCGCATTTCGTACTGATCCTTATGCTCGGTACGATTAATTTTATTTTTGGCCAAAGCTCGGAAAGCCTCTGTTGACATGCCAGTTTCGATTCTTTCGGAGCTGGCATCCGGATTCTCAGGATACATGTCATCGCCCTGCATTATTTGCACCCCCCCATCTGTGCATTTATAAATAACTGGCTGTGCAATGAGCACATTGCCCTTGGCTCCTCGCAGCTGAGCGAATTGACGCAGTTGTTCCACCGATTGAAAATTGAGACACCGTGACAGTTCGTAATATTGTGGCGGTGGCAGCCAGACCTCCTTTCTTATCGCAGATTGTAGATAATCCAGGGGAGAGCGCCACTGTAAAAAATTGCTAAGCTTTAGTAAGTTTTATTAAAATCACTTGGGATAAACTAACCGCATAGTCTTTAACCTCATTGGGTTCACTCAGCACTTTCGGTTGCTCCTTAAGCACTGTCAAATAGAAGGTTGTTTCGAAACGCTTGGTTTTGAACGTGGAGGGTGTGCGCCAGGCGCTCCATTCGTGCAGTGACCACAGATCCGGCAGAACATCCAGCTCCTCGCAGAGTGCGAGGAACTTGCTTGGATCCCTGTGCACCTCATGTTGCCAGTGTTCGCGATCGAATTGTTCATTAAACTGTGCATAACCGTCGGTGCCGGTTAATGTTTTGCGATCCCGGCACAGTAAAATTCCCACTTCCTCGAATGTTTCGCGCAGGGCAGTCAGGCGCAACGATATCGCACTAAAACAATACACAAAATTAAGCTAGCGATTAAAGGATTTCACTGTTAAATACTTTACGAGTTGAGAGTCTCCTTGTTAGAGTCCGCCAGTGGAGCTGCTATCGGATATAGCTGACGTAATTTGGTAGCACCAATATCGAAACGCTGAAAGTGCTTTAGCCAAGCGGGCGAGCTATCTTCTGCTTCACAGACCCCACCGGGAAAGACGGCAGAGTCTGGCATAAAAGTAGATTTGGAGTTACGGGTGACCAGCAGCGCCTGCAAAATAACAATAACAATTATGTAAGCATCACTAAGCGATATGTCATGTACAAACATTATAATCAAAGATCGATGGCGCAACGCTCTTGTCCTTGGCCAATAATATTAAGCTGGCGGATGGACGTATTTTGAGCAACACTTGCTTCGCCATAGCTTAGATAACAAAAATTCATCGCCAACGACATGCGCATGCACTTATCGATCTTACTGAGAGTGCAGATATGCGTGCGCACACTATCGTTATCCTGAATTTGCACGAACAAGACATTAGCTTACCTATCGATCTTGCTAACAAAATGGGTGTGCTTGCACCAAAACTATCGGCTGTAGCATTAATATCAGCTGTTCAACTTTGAGTTCGCGGTACAAAGGTGATACCAAAAATGATTAGAATTAATTTAAGGCTGGAGGTATTACCTACAATTATCAGATCCCAGCATGATTGCCGACAAGAATACCCAGACTATTTATAGACCCTCGGCTAGCTTAATACTAGCAGGCAGACACCCGTCCCCAGCTGATGAACAGTTTAATTACAGAGTAAGCGTATGAAGCAATTATGATACAGAAGTCATAATATCATCCACGTATGTTCTCAGCTCTTACTGATCAAGCGCACAGAACGCACAGCTTTTGCGCTAAATCACTGCGTCTTTCCCGGAGGCGTTCTTGACCCCAAGGCTGATGAATCCCTCGACTGGCTAACATATTTCCAAGATTGTGGCGTTAGCCAGGCACAATTGGATCTCTTGAGCAGTCGGCAAGCAACTAACAGACCAGATCTATTGAGCCGCGGCGAGCATTTCACTCGAGACATTTCGCTGCGTCTAACTGCGCTGCGGGAAACCTTTGAGGAGGTGGGAATTCTACTGTGCCGAAATAGTCCGAAGGATCTGGACATTGGTCAACCGACAGAGGTGTTGGTGAAACCGTTCGAGCGCCAGCTCTGGCAGCAGAGAGTTCACAACGACGCACAACAATTTTTGGAGCTCTGTCGCCATTTGGCTGTGATACCCGATCTGTGGTCACTGAGTGAGTGGTCCGTTTGGCGCACCCCAGCTTCGGCATCGAGTAAAAAGTATGATACAGTCTACTACTTTGCCGCCTTGAAGTCATGCAGTGTTGATTTGCTACTCGAACCAAGCGAGGTGGACTCGGCTCAGTGGCTGCATCCGGGGGACTGCTGGCGCGCCTCACAAGAGGGCGTCATCTGGCTGCCCTATTTACTGCTCTACGAGACGGCACGTCTGATGAACCTGGAGCGCTGGCAGCAGCTCTTACAGTTTGCCCATCGTCGTAGCTCCCGGGGCAGCATGCTGCTTCAACCGATCTATTATCGCACCACTGACTGCCTCATTGGTGTACTCCCTGGGGATGAGCTCTATTTGGCTGAGCCGCACAATTACACAGAGTCCATCATTCTCTCGATTTCCTTAAATGAACTTAATGCCCAGACCAAGCGCTACAATCGCTATATGATCTATGGATTCCAGCGGGTCGACTTTGCCTGCAATGTTGAACCCCAGGATGGACATCTGCCGCTGCAAGCGATGATCAACAAAAGCTTATCTAAATTATAGTTGGGTGTTTTGTTAATATATGTATTCGTATTCGTATATAAGATATATATAATTTTCGAAAGTGCACTACTGATGAGCTATTTAGTTTTTTCTACCATCTTATAATACAATAAAGTGATTTTTGACTGTACAACATCAACCCAAATATAAACAAATAAGTAACAGAATGTTTTTAGTAATCAATCGGCACATCCTTCTTTGTATTATAATTATCTTTAGAGACAGTGAAGGCTTTGATCTTTTTATACTCTTAAATAACTATACCCTTTTAAAGAGTATTGTAGGTAATTATATTCTGAATCAGCATCACTAACCGAGTCGATATAAGCACGTCCGTCTGTCTACGCGCAGTTAAATTTACATGTCAACAGATTAACTACGGTTCACAAGGCTATGTAGTCTTCGATGTGCCTAAGTCTAATCGCTCCGATTAGATTTATTCTAAAAGTGACTAGAATATTGTTCCACTATTTAACTCGGCTTTTATGTTACTGCAGGCGTGACACAAATCCTGTGCCGCCGTCAAACGCTGTCTAGCCCGCTGCTCCAAGGCCTCCCTATTATCATGTTGCTGTAGTGCCACGCCCATTTCTGAGACGGCACGTGAGTACTCAATTGCCAGCAGGGTGTCAGAGAGATCACGATCCAAAACGGAATGGCACAGCGCACAAGTTGTGGTAGGATCTTCGTTGGTCTGTTGCTTGGCTGCAATTTTATCGCCGGTGCGAAAAATTGTGGACACGGTTGACGCATAATTAAGTTGTAAGTTGGCCACAAAGGCGTTGGTCAGATTTTGGAGGCTGCCTGCAGAGGACTGGTCAAATTCATGTTCGGAGTTGAACGGTTGCAGTTGCTGGGCGTGCACATAGAACTGAACTTCCTGTTCGTTGAGGTCTTTCAAGGGTCGCAGCAGCTTTATGCCGTCCTTCAGCCGATCGTCCAGTAGCGCCACATCCAAAGCAGCGCTGCCGCCGCGTCCTAAAGCCACAGACGTCAGCAGCTGTGTGGCCAGCGTGCTGCTTATGCTGGACTCAAAGACATGGCTGCACTGAAGCTGGGCGGCAACGCCACCAATCAGCCGCCTGCGCTGCTGCAGTCCATAATCCTGGCGAGCTGTCAAGCTGCGCAGCTCCTGTTGCGTTAGGTTTACTTCGGACGCACTATATTCCTTCAATGGTTTCAAACTTTTGGGCTCTGCGTTCAGTTGTATGACATAGAATTCGAATGGTGCATAACGCTCATGCAGCTTGTGCAGAGCTGACAGTGAATCATCGCCACGAGCATCTATGTAGAGCACCCGCGCATTGCAATGCAGTCGCTTGAACGTGTTTTGGGTCTGTGCAAAATGGAGCATGTCCAGCAGCACCAGGGATGCGGCGCTGCCATCAATGAGAAGCAGAACTTCAGCGCTGCGTGGCAAAGCTTTGGCAGCGCCAAGAGCGGCACGGAACTTGTGCCTGGCGTAGCTGAGGAAACATTGCTGACATTCAGCGGCACGAAAATTCAATTTGTAAATCTCATCTGAGGCAATGCTGCACTTGCTGCAGCTGCCAGCACCGAGCACAGTCCCTGTGGCCGATGATCCGGGCAGCATAGCATGCGTGGCACCCTCATCGCCAAAATCATCTTCGCCAATACTGCACATTTAGGATTGAATTTCACCAACAAATTAAATTAAATAAACTTGTACAAAAAAACTGGGCGCATGTACGTATAGAGATGAGATTTTAATTGCAAACAAAATGTCATCACTAATAGTGCTGCATTCAGGGTTGATTTCGATATCATCGGCTATTGAGTAAATGCGATATGCAGCCAACACGTCTAGCAAGCAACCTTGCGCCCAACAATTAAGTGCAGTGAAAAATATAAAATAAACTATTTAAAACTGTTATTTGTTGCAAAAAACAATTGCATACGGTTAATTTAGTGCTTAAGGTATGTTGAAAATGTGTTAACTAATAGGGAAAACTAATTTAAGTAAGTGAAAATTGAGCGCAAAATTGTAGGTGCTCCCTGTAGATGTGTGTGTGTGAGTGTGTCTGCTTGTAATGTGTGCATGTGTGTGTTTGTGTAGCCAGTCTCGTACGCAAGCAAAAGTATCGGGTAGCAAAATCGAGAAACTTTCTTATTGCAACATATACAAACGAGTGGCTGTCATAGGTGTCGAAGGCTCTATGTACGTACAAAAAACTTTACATCAATATTTTGGAAAACACACAACTCGTCTCAAACAAAATGAAATAAATATGTATTATCGCACAGCCTTCTTGTACATCTGCTTGCCCGTATTGTTGTCCTTGTATTGACAGTAGCAATAACCAATAACAACAGCTACAAATCGCTGCCAGCGTGCGTGTGTGTTTTGTATGTGTGATAAGCGCTGTAATAGCAGAAGAAGAAGAAGCAATTCGTTGCCTTGTTTGTGTTTTAAGCCGAAATTTTTCATTTTAAATAGACAGCAACTCTCCTGCATAGAAACAATGTTGGTAGCTAATTTATTGTGTTTTGTTTGTCTGCCTATTTTCAGCATTTTAGCTAATATTGTACATATATAGTATAAACGAGTGCAGTTAACTCGCAGCAGGCGCCCCGGACACTACGAGTTGGGTAGACAGAGACAGCGAGTGACAAAAAAAAAGTGAGAGAGCGGCAGAGGTCATCTTAAAAATAAGTATATTTTTGGCCCCCTACACTACCAACAAAAAAAAAAAAAAAATAATAAAAAGCAACAGCAACAAAAATCACCAAGGAGAATAGAGCAACGCAGACCAACGCAAGCAAAAGCAAACAACATTTGGGGCCATTCAACAAAATGATATTGGAAAACTGGGATAAGCTGAAGGATTGGCTGAGCGTTGTGCTCGAGCCTCTGTAAGTACTCAAAACTTTAAACTTAATACTCGTAACTAAGAAAAAAGTATCGATAGATTAGCGTCTATTGCTACTTGGGTTGAAATCGAATAATCAATTAATTATTAATTAAAAATCACACGAATTTTCATTTGACAGCTGCGATGCTGACTCCTCGGCTTTGGCTCGCTACGTAATTGCGCTGCTGAAAAAAGACAAATCGGATAAGGATCTCAAGCGCATTATGATCGAGCAACTGGATGTGTTTCTATCCGAGGAAACGACCCGTTTCGTAGATCGTCTTTTCGATGCCATCGCCAGCGAGGAGTATCTAACCATGCCCGCTCCCACACCAGTAGCAACGTTAGCCGTTTCCGAACTGGAGCTGGACCATGACCTGGAGGTTGGTACCGATATTGAGGCCGTTTTGGCTGCCGTCTCATCGCCACCACCACCACCCCCGCCAAAAGTAATTGTGATAAAGCTCGACGGCAATCAGCAACAGCAGCAGCAGCAACAACAAATCAACAGCGATAACATCAGCAGGGAACCCGCGTCTGAAGCGTCCAGCGCCTTCGTCAGCGGCAGCAGCACCAGCAGTGCCTCAATTGCCACAGATGCCAACACAACAGGGACACAAAGCACCAAACCAGCCTTCGATGTATGTTTCCCTCACCCCATTTCCTAATTATGACTTACTATTTATAATTTTTAAGAAGCTAATCAGATATGGTAAGGGAGGCATTTTCGAGTTCATCAACAATATATATACAATATATACAAGCTCTACACTCATAATTTACGAACCCAATTATGCTCCTTATAATCTTAGTCGTAGTAGAAACAATCATTTTAAAATGTATTTCTTGTTTTATCTGCCTTGTTTCGTTTATATTAATAAAATTATTGTTCTCTTCTTCCAGCACAAAACCAAAGACTCTCACAAAGACCCGCAGCAGCAGCAACTAATGCATCACAGCAGCGGAGGCGGCAGCGGCGTCACTGGCATTGTGCGCAGCGCTAGTCCTCCACTGCGCAGCAGCGGAGGTCCAACAGCTGGCGCCAATGCCGCCGACAAGGAGAATCAGCCACGCGATAGTCGCCGTCGTCGCGCGTCCCTGCGTTCCCGTTCGCGTTCCCGCTCGCGATCCAATGAGCGCTCGTTTAGGCGTTCGCGTTCCCGGGATCGTCGCATCAACGAGCGCGAGAAGAGCCAGCGACAGTTTCGTAACAAATCGCCGCCTTGTGGCGCCAGTGATCAGCGTCACCGGCGCAACATCAACAATAACAACAACAGTAGTTTCGACAGGCGTCGCATCGGCAACAACAACATTAACAGCAACAACAACAATAATAACAACACTATGGATGATCGTGGCCAGCGCTTTGGCGGCAGCAAGGGACGACACTCGTCGCGTAGTCGCTCCATTTCGCCCGAGTCGCGGAATGCGCGTCGTGGCATGGAACTCGCTGCCTGCTCGTCGGCGGCGGCCGTATCTGCAGTGCCAGTACCGCCTCCCATGATGCATCCAGTGCCGGTTATGCCGCGTCAGCGGTGCCGCGACTTTGACGAGAAAGGCTACTGTGTGCGGGGCGAAACATGCCCCTGGGATCATGGCATTAATCCTGTTGTCTTCGAGGGCATCAATAATTCCGCCCTGATGATGTCCATGCGCGAGTATAATCCTGATGCACCAGAGATCTGGGCACGCGGTGGTCCACCGGGGGTGCCGGGAGTAGCGCCAGCTGGCGGTGGCAATCAACAGCAGTTGCCGGTGCCAACGCAGCCCGGACAAACGAGCATAAATCCGTTCAGTGGCAATGTGCGCGCCTGTGCCCCATTGGGTGTGCCCAATCCCGCTGACTATGCCCGGCAGCCAGGTCAGGCGCCGCCGGTGAATGCACCGCCGCCGATGATGCCATTCCCCTTCAATCCGACGGCGGTGACAACGCCGCTGCAACGCCAGCTCATCCCCATACCTGTGATGGATGGCGGTGCCGCCGGTGGCGGTGGCATTGCTGCTGATATGGGTAAGCGACGCTTTGAGCTGGAGGATAGTGTGGCCATAGCCGATGTGCCCAGCAAGATGCGCAAGGTGCCGATCAATAGCCGGCTGGGACCGCGTGTCAATCCCAATATGCAGCAGCACAATAGCTCCCTGGAGCTGCGCAAGGTGCCGCGTGGCCTGAACACCATTGCGCATCTGAACAATCATTTCGCCAAGTTTGGCAAAATCGTCAATATTCAAGTGTCATACGAGGGGGATCCCGAGGCGGCCATTGTGACGTTCTCCACGCATGCGGAGGCGAATGTGGCATATCGCAGCACCGAGGCGGTGCTCAACAATCGCTTCATCAAGGTCTTCTGGCACAACGACAACAACAGCAATAGCAGCAGCAACAACAGCAGCAGCAACAACATCAACAACAACGAGGCGGCAGCGGGCAGCATGGGAAATGTGAATCGCAAGAGTCAGTACCATTTGCATAATGTGCCTGCGGTGCCCACGCCAAATGCGGACAGCGCCAAGATTATTAACAACAGCAGCAACAACAATAGCAGCAGCAACAGCAATAATGCCAGTCAAACAACACCACTCACCGAAGCAGGCAATGCGCTCAGCTCAGCGCCCAGCTCAGATCAGGCGTTGGCAAGCACAGCGGCTCCTTCATCGATGCGGCTCAAGCTCAACACAAATGCCGCGTCTAATACGACAGCGAATGGGGCGACACGTGCTCTGATGCCGGCGGCGAATGTGGCAAGCATACGCAAAAAACAAGAGGAGCAGCAGAAGGCGATGCATCAGCTGGCGAATGGCCTGCGCAAGCGCAAGCAGGAGCTGCTCCAGAGCTATGTGAAACAAATGAAGACGGCGCTGGAGTTGGTCGAACGCATGGACCAGCAGGATGTGCAGCGGGCGCCGACGCTTGAGACGATCAAAGTGCTGCAGGCGACCATAGATCGATTGCGCAAGGATGTGCACGCCGATCAGGATCAGCTTCAGGCACAAATCCAGCAACAGCAGCAACAACAGCAACCGCTGCCCGTCAAGAAAACCAAAGAGCAACAAAAGAGGGAACTGCTCGACATGGAACTGGAGTTATTTGCCCAGCAGCAGGAGGGCAACGATACAACAGCCATACAGAAGAGACTCGAGGAACTGCAGCGCACGCTCTCTGCCACAACAGGCGGCGGCAATCAATCCGGTGGCGGTGGGGCCAAACTGCCTGGTGGCGGTGCCCGCAAGCGTTCAACATATCCCGAGGGATCCACCCGCGTCGATCGCCGACCAAAGGCTATTGTTGTCACCGGTTTTGCCGCCGAGGAAGCTGATTTTGTGCTGGGTCACTTTAGGGTAAATTATAATTTAATACTATCCTCTGGAAATAGAGTTAAATTGTTGTTCGCTTCTCCAGCATTTCGGCGAGATATCCAAACACGATGTAGACCGTGAGATTCCCCAGCTAATACTCTCCTATGCAACACGCCTGAATGCCGAGCAAGCGGTGCTCCGTGGAAAAATGTACAAAGACAAGCGTCTGCAGGTGAGTGAGGATATTGGAAATTTATTGTTATCGTGACAAAATCTTAACTCGTGCCATCTGTAGATATCCTGGGCACCTGTGGTGACGACACCTGCAGTGCCCATGGGCGCACCGATGACCGATAAGACGCCGGCTGCTGTTGCCTCGCTGGCTGCCGATAAGATGGACAACCCCAAGCACCTGATGCAATCTGTCAGCGAGAGCGAATCTCTGCTGGGAAGCGATACACTGCCAGAGCTGCGCTTGGAGGATGAGGAGGAGGACGAGGAGTCTGAGGATCGTTCCTGGCGTCGTTGATGTAACGCCCCGCATCGCTCCTCCTAGTGGCTGGCTAGCTCCATGTGGCTCATAATCGTTAGGAAGCGTTGATTCTGTTTCTATTTGTTGTTATATTCGATATCCAAAACACTGCACAGATCCATATATATGTAGGCACTGCATATATGTGTATGTATGCATGCAAGAGAAATGCCGTTACTTGTATACAAAGGAGCAAACACAATGCTAATGTTATGTACAATATTTTATTCTAAAGGCAAATGTCCTAACACACACACAACACAAAACACACTACACGTACATACACAACATAGACACGACAAATACACAAAGAGAAAAACTGGACATTTAAAACTGTTGGTAGCTCTTCTGCTAAATCCTAGAGGAAAACAAATAATAATCTTTACACATCTTAAATTATACAAAACGCTCTTAATATTACTAATATTTACGGAATATATAAGTTATGTATGTATATGTACATCGCATTCGATCTACGAATGTATTTAGCTTAGCGCCTCTTTATAGTCCACAATTAACAAGAGCAGTAATAATAACAACAATACAACAATATCGGAAATGAAACAACAACAAACACTAAAACAACTATACGTTAAAAATGCAAATAAAATGCATTGATTAAGCATCTTAAATTAGGTACTACTCTTTGTATTTACATATTTTTCCCACTATCCTTATGTTCAGTTAAAACAAAACAAAACAAACAAAACAAAAAAAAAAACGTAAAAATCACTAAACAAAAAAATGGTAAAACAAAATCAAAGTTAAACAAAAAACATGGAAACGTGAATACAAAAGCAAAGTTACATAGAGAGAGAATATAATAAATAAAATAAATAGTTTCGTATTTGCTATTAATTTCACATAAAAACTTCAATTGTTTCATTTATCACTAGCACATTGATACAAAGCAACCAATTTCCCCTATAACAACCAGTTCAAATAGTTGTTTATTTTTAACAATATCCGAAAGGTGATTTATCAAGATGAATGTTTTTCAGCCATTTTAAAGTCGGTTAGTTGAGACCTGAAACGCGTTTCTTAATGCATTTCATATTCCAAAATAAGAAGAAAAATTAGTTTCAGAGTACATTTTTAAAATATGATAAGTACACCGATAAATTGCGTAAGTGTCGTCGGACCGCAGCTAATCGATAACACTCACTTGTGGCGATATCATCCTGCTATTGACTCCACAAAAAAGTCCCATCTCTACAAATAAGAACAGACGCTTGTGGCGGGAATAAATGTATTTCCCCATTGGATTATGACTCAATGTTATTTGATCGCTTAAATTGTTTGCAATTGGCCAAGTATGTTCGCTATTACGCTAAGCAACCCAATGTCATGAAGTTTTTGAATGTGGCCGAGAAGAATGATGCGGCGAAGACCATCGCCAGTCTCTTATCCAGTGGCTCAGCGCATCGCGTAAGCAACAAGTTTTTGTTCTTATCTGTTAGAATTGTTTAAAAACTAAAGTTCACACCAATTTGCAGCGGGAAGGCTACTCGGTCTACAATAAAATATACGATTTTGAGGCGTCGGTGCGTGGACAGAATGCCAAAATGGTGATGACCTCTGTTTCGGGCCATCTGATGCAGCTTGACTTTCTCGCCTCGTATCGCAACTGGCGCACTGTGGATCCACGATCGCTGTTCGATGCGCCAATACGCAAGACCATCGGCGATAATTATCAGCCCATTAAACGTACGCTGGAGCGCGAGGTGCGCGGCTGTCAAGGACTGATCATCTGGACAGATTGCGATCGTGAGGGCGAGAACATTGCCTACGAAATTATCGACGTCTGTCGCGCCATCAAGCCAAGTTTGACTGTGTATCGGGCCACTTTCTCAGAGATTACGACGGCCGCTGTGCGTCGCGCCTTGCAGCAACTGGGACAGCCGGACAAACGACAGAGCGATGCAGTGGATGTGCGCTCAGAGCTGGATTTGCGCACGGGTGCAGCCATAACGCGTTTTCAAACAATGCGCATGCAACGCCTATTCCCCGAGAAGATTGCCCAAAATCTCGTATCCTATGGCAGCTGCCAAATACCAACACTGGGATTTGTCGTGGAGCGCTACAAGGAGATCGAAGCATTTGTCTCCGAGCCCTTCTGGAAGATCAGAGGTATTTGGTGATTTAAAGCATCTTGACTCTTTTATCAGTTTGGCACCCATTTTCCAAGTTTAACGAAATTAAGATTGAGAGAATTCAACTTTTACATATAAACTCAGCCAGAATTGCATTTCATTAATAATTACTCTATTACTCATCCCTTTTAGTTCTGCACACCATTGAGGATTTGACGGTGGAGTTTAATTGGGCGCGTAATCGCTTGTTTGATAAGGAGGCCTGCGAGAACTATCTGCTCCTGTGCATGTCCGAGCCAGAACCACGTGCCACTGTGGAGAGTGTGACAGTGAAGCCAAAGCATAAATGGCGACCGACACCGCTGGATACCGTGGAAATGGAAAAGCTAGGCTCTCGCAAACTGAAGCTCTCCGCCAAGGAGACAATGACCATTGCCGAGAAGCTCTATAGCAAAGGTATAATCAGCTATCCGCGCACAGAGACCAATCAGTTTTCCAAGGAATTCGCGCTAGCACCGCTCGTGGAGCAGCAGACGGGCCACGAAGCATGGGGTGCATTCGCCCAGCGTGTACTCGAATGGGGACCAAATCCTCGCAATGGCAACAAATCGGATCAGGCGCATCCCCCCATTCATCCCATCAAATTGGTAACTGGTTGGTTGAACTTAAAACTAATTTTATATGTTAAGCAATTCATTTGAGTTTTTTTTATTTATAGGTCTCCAGGGCAACGAGGCTCGCGTCTATGAGTTGGTCGTGCGCCATTTTCTCGCCTGTGTCAGCAAGGATGCAGTTGGATCGGAGACGATTGTTAACATCGACATTGCCGGCGAGAAGTTCAGCGCCAATGGTCTTGTCATACACGAGCGTAACTATTTGGATGTGTATGTGTATGAGAACTGGAGCGCCAAGCAGATACACAACTATGAGCAGGGCCAGCGATTCGAGCCCACGGAGATAATGCTGCATGAGGGCGCAACAACGGCACCACCGTTGCTAACCGAAGCGGATCTGATCGCGCTAATGGAAAAGCATGGCATTGGCACAGATGCAACGCACGCGGAGCATATAAATACTGTCAAGGAGCGTGGCTACGTTGGCGTTTTGGACAAGGGTGCTCTTGTGCCGGGAGTCATTGGCATGGGCCTCTATGAGGGCTATGACGCCATGGAGCTAACGTTGGCCAAGCCGCTGCTGCGCGCTGAATTCGAGGCGGATCTGAAACTCATTTGTCTGGGCCAAAAGGATCCCAAGCTGGTGCTGACTGAGCAAATAGTTAAGTATAAACAGGCCTATCAACAGATTACGGATAAGATTACAGCTATGGACGACAAAATATCCCAGCGCCTTAATGAAACCCCAGCGGCGCCGGATGCGACTAATAATCCATCGGAGCAGACCAGTGGAATGGTGCGTGAGCTTTTTCCCTGCCCCAAGTGCGATCAAGCGCCTCTCGCTCTCAAGCCAAAGAAGAATCAGACGAGCTTCTTCATTGGATGCCTAAATTTTCCAGACTGCAAGAACGTCGTGTGGCTGCCCGAAGAGTGCAAGGAGTATAGTGTACTGGATGAGTGCTGTCCCAGCTGCGGCGATGGTTATCACATGCTCAAGTTCCGTTTGAGCAGCGCCTATTATCGGGGTCTATTCAACGCGCCACATGGCTGGTACAAGAACTGCCTGCGCTGCGATGAGCTCTTCCGTAGCACGTTCAACATCAATCTGGATCAGGTGAAACGGGTCGGTGGTATTGTGGGTGGCGATCCTGGCCCAGGTCCGGGACCTGGAGGAGGTGGAGGTGGCGGCGGCGGATCGGGAGGAGGCGGTGGCCCTCCCAGAGGTGGTGGCGGTGGCGGCAGCAGCGGTTGGGGTACATCCGGTTCCCAAAACGCAGTCAAACCAAAACCGAAAAAGCCAAAAGCAACAACAGCTGCTGGAGCAGCAACAGGCGCCAAGAAGGCAACGAGAACCAAGCGCATTCAATCAACAGAAAGCATTAGGAGCTATTTTACAGGGCCGCGACAGGAGACGGCCTGTCTGGATGGTTTCTTTGACAGCAACGATGGCTTCGAGGAACAACTGCTCGCTGCAGCAACCACGGCAGAGTCAACAGCTACACCCGAACTCGATGCGGACATTGCAGCCGCATTTGCGGACGACGATGACGCGGACTTTGAGGCGCTTGTAAATGTGGGGGGCAACAGCAGACCGCCAGCGGCAGCAACTGGTAATTTGGACACCAGTTTGACGCAGTGGATGCGCAGTGCATACGAGGCCGAAGAACAGCCCATGCTGTGGGGCAGGCAAGCGCGAGTCGCTGCAGAGGCACAACCCGCACCGAAGCGACCGCGTTTGATTGCTAACGATGCAACTGTTGCTCCTGCAGCTGGTGCTGCTCCCACAACAGAGGTGGTGCTTTGCAGTGGTTGTCATCAGCCGGCGCGTCAGCAAACTGCCCGTCGCGATGGACCCAATCAGGGGCGACAGTTCTACAAGTGTCCTAAGCCCAACGAGTGCAAGTTCTTCCAGTGGGCAGATGAGCAGCAGCCGGCCAGCGCCATCAGTGGGAATAATTCCTCAAGCTGGAGTACGAGAACTGATAATCAGCGAGTTGCAGGCAATTCTCAAGAAACAGATTCATGGCGTACAAGAGGAGCTACTCAACCAGAAGCTAGCCACTCTCAGGAAACAGATTCATGGGGCACGAGAGGAATATCTAGCAAGTCTCAGGAAACCACTTCATGGGGCAGTGGAAACAACTCCTCACATAGCACAAGCGGAACTGTTCAGAAATCCACAAGCGCTCCTCAAGCTGCCAATTCGTGGGGTAGTAAAGGCTCTACGACTGCAGCGTCGTGGGGTGATAAACGCCCCACAGCTGCCACCAGCAGCAGCAGCGGCGGCAACGGTACCACCAGTACCTTCATGCGCTCCAATTCAAGCAGCACTGTGACCATCACCCAAACCGTCAAATCTGGCGATATCAAATGCAACTGCGGCAAACCCGCCAGCAGCCTCACCGTGCGCAAGGATGGACCCAATCAGGGACGTCCTTTCTATGCGTGTCCGACGCGCGAAAAGTCCTGCGGCTTCTTTCAATGGGGCGATACGGATGAGAGTCAAGGTAAGGATAACAAGTGCTTCACTTATTTATCGAGTTTATTTATTTTGTCAAATAAATAAAAGTAAAAAATTCCAATTAAACTAAAACTAAATCATTTCTTATCAGCCCTCGAAGGATCGGATACATCTTGTTGGTTATAAACACTAATTACTTTTTCTCTTGTAGCAGACAGCTCGAATGCAGCCAGGGGTTCGAAGGGCACCTCAAAATCAAGCTGGGGTTCCGGCAATCAACGCTCGCAGCAGCAGCAAAGTGCAGGAGCTGCGGAGGCAAGCGGGAGTCGGACAGCGCGACGCTGTGGTCTGTGCCGCGGAGAAGGACACACGCGCAACAAGTGTCCTCGGAAAGGGGAATTCGATTACTGAAACTTGCACAACGAATCAAATAGTAGCTGATGTGTGCATTAATTTCGTTAATTATAATTTTAAACATTTATTGGAGCAAGCAACATGTATCGGATATATAGTCCAACCCATCCGTGGATTGGTTTGGTTACTAAGCTTTACTTTATAGCTTGTATAGCGCGAAAAACAAGACGGATATGTAAATTACACACGCACAGTTAAGGTACACATTCTGTATATACGATTTATATATCGTAATTTAAAAAAAATATATATATAATGGGCGCGATGTTGAAGATCAGTTTTAAACGAAAATAAGGTAGATGTAAAGGTGCCATATACTGTTCAATACTCACAGAACATGCCTTCTAAATTGTACACAAGCTATTCGATAATTTGAATTGAACATTTTTAAATCCATCTTAAGATTGTTAAGCTAATACTGCAAAACTGAGCGTAAAATTCAATTTTGTATATATCTAAAAATTATTCTGAAATAAAAAGTATTTCAAATTCAAGTTCCTAAATTGGGAGACCTGATTTTGTAAACACTAAACAGTATATAGCTCTTTGAAGTATAGTTACTTAATAATACGTTATGTTATATAGATTTTGTAAATATATATCTTCAGTATATAGGCTTATAAAAGTCAATTTTTTTTTTGTAGAGTTGCGCACATAAATTTAACATTCATTTTTTTTACAATTATCGTTAATCGTTTTCAATTCTAACATCTAGTTTTTTATATATATATATATTTTAATACATTAAGTTGCATTTGGAAGTTTGTTAAAAGTCAGGAAACAGTGTAAATTAAGTATTACTAGTAAGTTGAGTAAATAAATAATTGGGTTTACGTTAAGAACAACACAGTTTAAGCTAATAGTGTGATTATTAAATATGCTATCGACATACACAGATTGAAAATGTTAAAATCAAACAGAAACAAAGTCAGTTCATAATTATAAATAGTTATAAAAGCACATTTGGAACACATTAAAAAAGAGTTAAGACAAGCTTATGGATGGCCCCCGAAAACGGATTCAAAAGTGCAACATTTATAGGTAATTGATAATAACGCTTGAGGACCCCCACATAAGCAAGCGTTTGAGATGCTTAGAAATGAAATTGGAACATTTTAAGTACACATTATTGATAAACACAGACTTGGGATTACTTAAGTTAATGGACGAGCACTCAACAAACCGAGTAGACTGCACGCTTTGAGATGCTTGGATTATGGTCAAATTTGCCCAAGTTTAAATGGGATAAGAGAATTTTTTTTATATAAATTGATTTCAGGCATGTTTCGTTCTTCATAATTTTAAAATTCTATTAAATGTAGGCCACTTGTGAAACTTGAAATAAAATTTATCTTTCTACGAAGATAATACACAAGTTTTGTAGCGACTAGTTAAAAATTTGGAGACTAAACTACCAATTTAGGATAGCTTAAGGAGAAGGTAGGGGAATCTTAACAAAAGAAAGTCGTCTGTTGTAAGAATATTTTTAGGAATATTTAAGAAAATCTCTCTTGCAGTCTTATATGGAATGCTTTAGTTAAGGATCGTTAGGACAAATAGCGAACTACCAAATCAGATGGGTAGCAAAGGAATTAAAAAAGAAACAACTTTAGCCACAGAATATGAATTTTTTTTAGCAATTACGTTTTAGATCGTTATTTCTAAAGGTCAAACTTGCTGATAAACTGGCATGGAATGCATGAATGAAACACGGAACGATGAGAATCGAAACAGCCTTAAATGTCATGCGAATTTTGAGGTTAATTAGAATCTAGAACCTGGGCAAATGATACCACATATTATTGAGCTGCAATTGGAATGTTTTTTTGTTTGTTTTTTTTTTTAAATTTCGACCTCTGGTGTGAATTTGCGTCAGAAGTAGATCTCCTCCTCCTCGGCTTTGGCACGTGGTGCCTGGCCTGGAGCAGCTGCTGTCCGCACACCCGGGCGACTGCTGGTGGGCGTCTGCACCAGACGCTGCTGCTGCTGCTGCTGCTGGGGCTGCTGTTGCTGTCCGGCATATCCGGCGTAGTGCACATCCTGTCGCGCCACATTTGGCGTTGAATTGGCAGCTGCTGTTGTTGTTGTTGCTGTTGCAGGCGTTGTCGTTTGCTGAATGATGGCCGGCGAGCTGCCGGTCCGCGAATGCTGCGGCGTTGGAATCGGTGTGGGCGTGGCCATTTGCCGCTGCTTGTCGGCCAGCTTGAGTGGGAACATTTGCTGCATACCACCGCCGGTGCCGGCTGTATTGGCTGGGGAGGAGCTATTATTGAAACTGGCGGATTTGTCGACGCGTGCCCCGGATGACAGCGAAGAAAGTTTCATGGGCAGCTTTTGTTTGACGAGCGTCGAATTTGCTTTGGGCGCATTGTTGGCGCTGAGCAGATTAACCGGTGGCGTCTTGCAATTGGAGTTGCCACTGAGCCATTTATCCTTACGCCGATCAATCGTAGATAAGGAGGCAGTCGATGTTGTTGTCGCACCCGTTGGAGTGTCCAGTTCGTGTGCCTCCTCGGGCAGGGCGACGGGCGCCAGCGTCGGCAGCGGTGTGCTCGGCGACAGCAGCAATCCCTGACTGGACAGCAGCTCCATCTTGCGGTAGAGCTGCTCACGCTGCTGACGCACATCCTCCTGCTCAGCCTTGATCTGCTGCTGGAGCTGCAGCTGTTGGGCCCGCATCTCGGCCAATTCGTCCTGCTGCTGCTGCTTCTGACGCAACCAGGCGGTCTTCTCCTCCTGCAGCTTGTCCTGCAAATTACGCAACTCCTCCAGCTGATCCTTGTGCGTGTATGCACCAGTGCCGCCGCCCCCGCCACTGCTGCTATTCCGTGGCGACTCCCTGTACAGGGCCAGCTGTAGCTGCAGACTCTGGATGCAGGTCATCTGCTGCGAAATGATGCAGAGCAGCGTGTGCAGATGATGAGACACCTGCAGCACGGCATAATGCTGTTCCTTGCTGTTTGTGGGCAGCGTGCTCGCATGCAGCTGCAGCGTGGGATCTGTTGATGGGATTGCTGGTTGCGTTTGCGTTTGGGTTTTCAGTTCACGCTTCTCCTCCAGCTCCTGCAGACGGGGCGTCAATGCCTGCAGCGTGTTGAGCTTGGCATCGCGTCCCACCTTGCCACGCTTCTCATCGAAGCCAGCAAAGGTCTCCGCTCGCTTGGGCAGCGTGGGCGAGGCATAGAGTACGCTCTGCTTCTCGCCAACGCTGCTAACCGTGCGGGAGACGGGCAGCCCGGTGGCGGCGCTGTAAATGCTCGCCGCCAGCTGGCTAATGTCCTGCACGGTGTTGAGGACGCGACGCCACAGCTCTGCCGTATCGCAGTCCGTGTTGACCAGTTCCTTGTAGGAGCCAAAGGCAGCCAGAAAATTGGCAGCGCTGCCATTCGAATTGGCATTGGTGTTGAGATCCCCGAAGGGCTGCTGCTGCTTGAGGAGATTGAATTGCAGCAGCAGCTTCTCCTCCAGCAGCAGCGCCTGTTCGATGTCCTTTTGCCTCATCTTCTCGATGGTCTCGCGCTTGTTGACGCCAATGCGCAGCTTCTCCTCGGCAGTCAGCGCCTCCGCTTCAATTACGTCCGTTGCGGGGCAATCGAGCACCGCCTGCCGAATGCTCTGTATCCAGCTTAGCTTGTCCTTGGGCGTCTGCACTTTCAGCTCGTACATCTCGGGGAAATCCGGATTGGAGCTAATGATATAAATGCCTCGGGATTCGGTGCCAGCTTTTTCGCGAATCAACAGCTTCTGCAGTGGCACAACGCCCGCTTTGTGCTCCGGCGTGAAGAAGGCGTATTTATTATGCGCCGAATTCTCGCTGAGGAAGCACAGGCAATCCGTGAGCACCACGACCAACACCAGTTGGGTCTTAGCCCTGCCCTGCATCAGCGTGGCCAGGCCATCAAATTTGAGACGTCGTCGCGACTCGACGCCCAGCTCCGTCTTGCGGAATGGTTTATTTTTGTATATAGCAAATGATTTGGCATCGACACGCGCATAGATCTCCAGCTGGCGTTCGCGCAGCTCCTTCTCCGCCACACAGGCATCAACGTCAACCAGCAGAGATTTAACCAGAATCAAAGCATGCTGCAGTTTGTCCGTTTCCAGCTTATTGTCCCTGGCACTCTTAAGCAACGGTTCGATGAGCAGCGGATATTTGGTCAGCCTCTGCGTCACAAACAATATGCACTCGGGTATGCCCTTCTTTTTGAGCAACGGATTCTGGAGGCAGTGCTTGTACCACTCGGCAAAGCTCGGCTCCGCCAGACACTGCTTGAACTGCTCCAATGCGCTGCGATGGTTGGCACAGAATTCGCCGTAGGCCAAGCGCAAACATTGCGCCTGCTCCAGCGAGAAGAACTCCAACAATATATCTGCAATGCTGTCCACGAGGAGATGCTCGCGCTGCTTCTGGCGCAGCTGCCGCAGGAAGCAGGTGTGCAGCTCCGTCAGCTGCTGGAGGCGCGGAAACATGCTGTGCGTGTTGAGCGCTGGGAAATGCCGTTCCATACTCTCCACGAACACCTTGCGCATAACGATCAGAGTCTGGCAGTGATGCTTCTCGGTCATGATGAACTCGTAGATGTGCTCCTGCCGCTTGATCTGTAGCTCTTTGAGCGTTTTCAGCTGCTCCTTGGGCACATTCGGGGTCCACGAATCGGGCTCGAGTAGCACAATTCCGAGCACCGGATCTGCACCCAAATCCTGCGCCTCAATCGGTGGCTCATTGAGAAATTGCAGCTCGGCGGCGCGTATTAGTGGCTGTTGCTCCTCCTGCTCCATTTGCAGCTGCAACGCTGCCGCCGCCTCGGAGCCATCGCAATAATCCTGTCCCGCCGCTAGCTTCTTGCGCTCGAGATGCGCCTCCATTTCGCTGGCGTTGAGCTGAACACCGCCCACGAGCGACTTCGTCTTGGCCTTGGGCTTCTTCTTGCGAAAGAAGAGGGAGCCACGCTTGGGTCGCTTCTCTACGTGATCGTACACCTCGATCTTGGCATGCGAACGCAACAGACTCTGATTCTCATCCTCGCTATCCGTGAGATGACGCGCAATCGCCTTGATGTCCTCCTTGGCAATTATCGACGATGTCGAGATGCTCTTCTGCAACGGTATCCGACTGATTATCTCCGTTGCCAGACTCCTCTTTGCCGCTATCCGCTCAAAATCTCGCGCCAGTTCCGCCTCATTCAGGGAATGTGTCGAAATGCCTGCAAAAATTATGAGCAACCACAAATGAAATTAAATTAGTAACTTTGCCTAGTAGTCTGACCGACTCCGTAACTTGGCAGTGCTGATAACATGCAACGGCGCTGGCTCTTGCGGAATTTCTTATCGTAATCAACGAAACTGACTTCGACATTGCTCCCTACCCAAACTTGGCCCAGCTGCGGCATATCAGTGCCCATCAAGCGTTTGCTGAGCCTTTAATCTACGAAACCCCTGCATTTCATTTTTACAGGTAAGCTGCATAAATACTTGAGTACATTTCTTAATCTCAGATATCCAAAGTAGTTTCGTCATATATTTTGAGTAGGCTTATTTTTCAATCACAAAACTTTATTTAACTATCTGGTGAACAGACTTTAAACTAGTTTTCACATAAATTAACTAATCTCCAATTTGCTGTCAATTTACTGATGTAGACAAACACAGAAGTTGACACAAGAATTTTAAATGCAGCTTTTAATCTCAGTTCTACAAATAAACTGCAAATTTGCATATTTTAAGACTAAAGAGTCACTAGCTACCTTCAGTATATATACTCTATATAATATATACTTTTCCATTATGATCATTCGCTACAATTGCAGCGCATTCAGTCAGCTTAAAAGTCAGTGCATTCTTGTCTCGCTCTATCTCTATATGGAGTGCATGTATCTATAAATTGTGTTCAGTTTTTATGGCACCACAAAACCAACCCACACAATAAAAATTTTAATTATAGAATTATACAACTACCCCTCAAACGATCACTACTCACCGCCGGTGCTGTTGCGTGCTGAGCGGCGTCGCTGCTCGGTGACGCGTATGGTTTCCTGCTCCTCGCTATCGAGACTGGAGAGGCTGACGCTCTTGTTGGTGCAATCGCCGCCCGCACTGGCATCGTCCACCGCTGTCCACGACTTGCGGCGATCCGTATGCAGCAATAGACATTGCTGTGGCGCCGCAGACCACATTACGCCCACGTTGCCATTGCCCGCATTGCTGAGATCGGGCAGCGAGGCGCTGAGTATGGCTGCACTCAATAGTCCATAATTGTTGGCCAGCCCATCCGGATGATGTTGACTGGAAGAGTTCTTCATTTGCTGCACCGTTTCGCGTATGTTCTGCAGCTGGCTGAGCGTATCCTCGAAGATGTTGTTGTACTTGCTGGCCGAGGCGGGGCTGTGGGGCGTCACATTGATGATGGGTATCATATTGTGGTTGTTATTTATGTTGTTGTTGCTGCTGCTGTTGTTATTGTTTGTGTTGTTGTGCAGAACGTTGCTATGGTGCTGGTTGCTGTTGTTATTGTTATTGTTGCTCGTCAGCACAGCAACAGCAGGTGCATTGATAACGGGTATACAATAATTTTGGCTTTCCACGGTGACGCGCGGCGTTGTTAAAATTTTAGCCGTGGCGCCATTGGTGAGGTGAGGTGCAACCGCTGCTGGATTGGGCTCAACAGCAGACACGTCATTGGAGTTGGCGTTGAAGTTTAGGAAATCGGTAACAACATCATTATCGCTATCATTGTCATCAGCGGCGGCGGTTGCAGCAGCTGCATTGTGCGTACTTTCCATATTATGTTAGACTACGTTTTGGTATTTTATTTATTTGGTATTTTCTTGTCTGCTGTGTGCCTGTTTATAGAAAAAGAAAGTTTAGTACAAAAACCACCTACAACTGCACGCATACAACCATAAACACGCACACACACACACACATACACACATACATAGATGCGACGCTGTTTTTGTATGCAGTTTTTTTCGTTGTTTTTTTTTACTATTATTGATTTTCCCACGCACACACAAAAACACTCACCCGCCTTGATGCGCGTTCTAATTGTTGCGCCTTGGCCAGGCGAGGACGAGGTCAACGTCAACAGCGTCCCAGCGCAAAACGTCCTCGACTAAATACCCAAAAAAAAAAAAAAACAAAAAACAAGTAGAACAGCAACAGCAACAACAGCGTGTGGAATGCAAAGGAGCAAGCGAAGAATGTTTGGATTGGCACGCAAACAGCAAATTGAGAGAAACGTTTTTGTGTGTTTTGATATTTGAAAACTAAAAGAAGCTAAAGTTAATGCGATTTGCCACAATTAAACACTATTTGAGACACATATTTCTGCTTCAATCGAATTGTTCGGAATAACTTCGCTGAAGCGACTCGCTAAACTTCGTGAACTATCCAAATGAACGAACCAGTGCGTAAACGTAGCTCAACTCGTTGGCTATGTTATACGTTGTCACTGTTTATTTATTTTTCTGTCAACAAATAATTTAACATAGTAATGAGATACTATTAAGAGCGCTTGCACACCATTAAAATTAGGATACTCATTTATTTAATTACTCACCTTATTTATAAGGTTTGGCATCACCGTTTGGCGTCTGCATTTGAATTTTACAGCTGCTTAGGAATGTTAACAGAAAAATACCAAATCACTGTTAGTACACATGACAGTACATTTGAGAGCTGCCCAACACTGAGCGGGAGACGACTGCGACCGAAAAGAAGCAAAAGGAAGGAAGAATATTTTTTTAGCTAGTTTATAAATTGGCAAATTTTTAGTTACATACACATTAAGTGCATATCATTTAGGCTTCAAACCCGCATCCAACCATGCAGGTAAGTCCGAGACATTTCTAACCCACAACGACCGATTAGCTTGCGGCTGCAGACTGTCGAGCTGCCGATAGCGAAACGAAACGTCGACAAAAGAGACACGCAATCAATCGCCGTTTGCTGCTTTATACATTTATTGTTTGTATTTTGTTTATATTTATTCCTATTGATTTTTTTTTGTTGCAGTGGCTGGTAATGTTGGCGCTGCTTGCCAGCTGCAGCGTCATCATTGTCGTCGATTGCTTCTATGTGCCCGGCGTGGCGCCCGTTGAGTTTGTGCGCGGTCAAAAAATCGATGTGAAGGCGGTGAAAATGACTAGCAGCCGGACACAATTGCCATATCAGTATTATTCGCTACGCTTCTGCTATCCGAAGAATGGCACACTCATCTTTAAGTCGGAGAATCTCGGTGAGGTGTTGCGCGGCGATCGCATTGTGAATACGCCGTATGAAGTCCAAATGGCCGAGGATGTCAATTGCAAGCTGCTGTGCAATAAGAAGGACTTGCCCATGACCTGGAGCAAGGAGGACTCGGCAATGGTTGCTGAGCGCATACAGCACGAATATTTTGTGCATCTGCTTGTCGATAATTTGCCGGTGGCAACGCGCATCGTCACTGTGAATAATCCCGCTGAGGTCACCTATGAGCACGGCTATCGTTTGGGTCAAGTCGATGGCGATAATATCTACGTCAACAACCATTTGAAGTTTATACTGTCGTATCACATGTACACCAAGGATAAATACCGTGTGGTTGGCTTTGAGGTCATCACGGGCTCCGTTAACCACAAGGAGCTCAAATTTGAGGGCGAAAGCTGTAATTTCCCAGACAGCCCGCGGCCACAGCTAGTGAATCCCTCGGGCGAGACGCAACTATATTTCACCTACTCTGTCGTGTGGAAGGAGTCCAAGGTTAGCTGGGCCTCACGCTGGGACATCTATCTCGGCATGCGAGATGTGCAGATTCATTGGTTCAGCATCATCAATTCGCTGGTTGTGGTTTTCTTCCTCTCTGGCATACTCACCATGATCATGATACGCACCTTGAGGCGCGACATTGCTCGCTATAACACGGATGATAACATTGAGGATACTCTGGAGGAGACTGGCTGGAAATTGGTTCACGGTGACGTCTTTCGACCGCCCAAAAATACGCGCCTTTTCTCTGCAATTATTGGCAGCGGCATTCAAATCTTTTTCATGGCCATGATTACCATCTTCTTTGCCATGCTGGGCATGCTGTCGCCATCGTCACGTGGCGCCCTGATGACCTCCGGCATCTTTATGTATGTGTTTGCGGGCAACTTTGCCGGCTACTGTGCTGCGCGACTCTATAAAACTATGAAGGGACGCGAATGGAAGCGCGCCGCCTTCCTCACAGCCACACTTTATCCCGGCATTGTCTTTGGGTGAGTTGAAAATTCAATTCCATATTTCTCATCAATGTACAGCGATATAAATATAATGTGACTTTATTTAAATATTCCACAGCACCGGCTTCATATTGAACTTTTTTATCTGGGATAAATCGTCAAGCGGCGCCGTGCCGTTTACCACAATGATTTCGCTGCTGTTGCTCTGGTTTGGTATATCTGTGCCGCTGGTCTACCTGGGCTTCTATTTGGGTTATCGCAAGCAGCCGTATCAGCATCCGGTGCGCACCAACATGATTCCACGTCAGGTGCCCACTCAGCACTGGTATATGAATGCTGCACTGAGGTGGGTTTGATCCATTATTCCAGTTGAATCAATATTCATCTCGTTCTAATCTCTCTCTCCCCACAGCACTCTGATGGCTGGCATTTTGCCCTTTGGTGCCGTTTTTATAGAGCTCTTCTTTGTCTTTACGGCCATTTGGCAGAACCAGTTTTACTATTTGTTTGGTTTCCTTTTCTTGGTCTTTTGTATTCTTGTTGTCAGCTGTGGTCAAATCTCAATTGTCATGACATACTTTCAGCTGTGCGGCGAGGTAAAATAATTTGCCAATTTGCCATAATAACTTTTAATAATTAATTCGGATTTTTACAGGATTATCGCTGGTGGTGGCGCAGTTTTATTGTCTCTGGCGGCTCGGCTGTGTATGTGCTTTTCTATAGCATATTTTACTTCTTTACCAAGCTGGAGATTACAGAATTTATACCCACATTACTTTATTTGGGATATACAGGTACGTATCGTCTATTAACCACATATCGACACACAATATAAAATCGATTGTTAAATGTTTTAGGTCTGATGGTGCTAACGTTTTGGCTGTTAACCGGTGCAATTGGCTTCTTTGCAGCCTATGTTTTCATACTAAAAATTTATGGTGCCGTGAAAATTGATTAAATCTTCGGCAGTTTAAGGCACACACAACGCTGTACACCAAACTATCCCTGCAATATCATTTGACCGTAATACTTATGCCTATATAATATTAATATTTATATATGAAAGCCTAGCATTGTAAAAGCATCCCGGCACTTGCAACAGTCCCCGGACGCCATGTGTAAAATCTTGTTTAAGCAACTGCTCTCAACTCTTAACTAATGTGCTATAAGTTTCCTTTTGCCTGCTGCTCCGCTTCAACTATTGACAACAACAAAAAAACACACACACATCGACAGCCGATTTGGAAACTTAATTACTACATCAATCCCAGAACAGGAAGTCGGCCCTGCGGGGTCGCTCAATCCGCGAGAGCGTTAGGGTACATTCTAGAAACGCCTAATTTATATATATATGTAAAAAAAAAAAAAACGTAATCTAAGCTAAAACATAAACAAGAAATCTAATAAATCTAAGCTAAGTATAGTTGGCGACCAAGTGATTCAAGTAAAACGGTTTAACTTGGTTAATTTTTGACTTTATTAGGAGAAAATGTGCAAATTTGTAACAATAGCCATGAAAGAGATTATTTATCAACAACTGTTTTACCAGTTGGCAGCGATTCCAGGAATTGTGCGTTATATTTTAGGTAACTAAAGCGTTTGCAAAATTATAGCTTTGCAGTTGCATTGAGCAAGTCGCTCGGGTTGGAAGTAAAACAATTTGAGTTTTATCTAAAAATTTCTATAAGAAAAGTGCAAACAATGCTAAATCGAATTATGCTGATTTTCTTGGTGTGTATCAGCCTTCAATTTGTATCAGTTCACAAAATATTTAGTGACCATTATGAAGTGAGTAGTGGTGTGTTCAACTCGATCGACTGACAGTGAATAATGGATATATTTTTTAGCCACGTCAACGTTCGGACAAACAGAAGATTATTGGGAATCTCACCTACTCAATGTTTGTGTTTTGGAATACAGTACTGCCATTTTGGTCGCCACCCATTGATAAATATTGATAGATGGACTGGACGCATTGTGGCATATGTATTTAGTTTTATTTATTTTTTATTTTGTTATTAATCGTCTATATATATATATATATATATATATATATATGAATAATTTACATAGCACAAAATAATTGTTAATTGATTTATTTTGATTTTGTTGTATTTAGTATTGTACACAGAGAGTGGTTTTAAACTAAGTAGTAAAATATCATTAGATCGAATCGTATACACATTGCCATATTAGCTGCACCCTAGAAATACTACCTATTCGAGCCTAGCGCTCATTTAGTTTAGTTAATGCACATTTAATATGTATTTTAAGTGTTTTTTTTTGTTTATCATTTAATTGGCATGAACACGACACGAACCCATTCCACGTGAGCGATTAATTTTAACACACACACACACACATATATATATATATATATATATATATATATATATAGATCAGCATGTAGCACTAGGTTTACAAACCATTACAACTTTTGGGCTCAATATTGCTAGTTGAAAGTTACTTAAAATGTACACTAATTGCTAAATCCAAACGTTTTGCAACTGGATGTGGCATTCCTCAAAACCATCCCAGGATCTCAGTTTTATGTTTGCGAATCGGTTTACCTCAGCGGGTTCCGATTCCTTAAACGCTAGCGATTTCGTTTGGTCTTGCGACTCACATTGCCTTCAATGATGATCTATAATGAGTAGATATTTATATATGATTTAATCACAGTTTAAAGAAAACATTAACGAATCAATGCCGGGGGCTTTTCTTTTACTTTCGTTGGCGCATAAGGGATTTTATAGGGACACTTGAATTGCTGTGGGCATGGGATTGTTTAGTTTACGTCTAAATGCTGTTTGTAAAATTGGGCAAGTACCTGTAGGATCTGACTGGCCTCGAAACAGGTGCCAGGCAGCAGGATGACTGGTGAGCTGACATTGCCAGCCTCCACGCACAGCATGTTGGGGAACTCGTCGTCACCAAAGTCGCTCATCTCGCGCGATCGATCAATCCAGGGATTCCAAATTACTGAAAACAAATAATGGGAACAAATTTAAAAGATGTGTAGTATGTAATATGAAAAGAACATGAAAAGAGGGGGTCTTGTAAAATTCAGTCAGAGGAAGTCTAGTAAAACTCACCCGTATCTGGAAAATTGTATTTGTGCAGCCTCATCTTGCGGCCGGAAACCACATTAGTAATAACGTGCTCCTGCGGCGTATGCTGATAGATTCGATCGGTCCACTCATTCACAGTGACCACCTCGCGTCCCTCCTGTTTCGTGATGGGAAAGTGCGAAATCAAACTTATATATAATACTATTTTAGATATTATATACAAACATGCCTGGTACAAAGCGCCCTCGCGTGTTTTGTCTATAAAATGACAGCCTTGGAGGCCAGTTATCTGGCACCGTCGCACATCGGGCACCTTGAGATACGTGTGGAGCAGCATGTTGAATGTGAAGCTTAGATCCTTGCTGGGATTGTAGACGCCAATGTGAAAGTGCAGTTCCTTTTCACGCAATATCAGCCGATAGGTGATGCGAAATCTAATTTAAATTTGAATAGTTTCAGTTTATGTTTATAATATTGATGGACTCTTGGTACACCCACTGATAATTCCAGATGGAGCGCGTGAACTCGTTGTCCATCAGCGAGAATATGGCCTCCACATCGCCATTGTGCAGTCGCTCCGGTGCCCGATCCAAATGCCAGCGTGTTATGCGCGCAAACCCATGCTGTGGACCAAAGGACCAGGGCCCAAATTGAGCTGCATTTAGAAAGGATTTAAAGATTTAGTTAAAATATAATTTAGAACTGTTATAAAAATAAAACAATTTTAAAGAAATTTTGGCGAATTTATATTGTAATTTCTTTACGGAAAAAGTTAAATGATTAAGCACCATAATTTCTTTATGAGCTCTATTTTAAAACAATTATTTCAAATTAAAAATTGTGTTAATTTCAAATATTTTCTAGAAAATCGGTTATATAGCAAAAGATTCATTTTTTTTTTAATTTACTCACGAAAGACAAAGGGTATGCCACCACGTATCGCCTTCTTGCCGTCAAAGGAGGCAAGTTTGCTGCAAGAGAAGATTGTGAAAAAGATTTGAAAAGAGTGGACCTGGATTGGGGTCAATGTCAATCAAAGTAAAATTTGATAAGCAAATTATAATATGAATGGTGAAGATTGCACTTAATTTCTATTTCCAAACAGAGTAATTTAGTGTTTCGCCATCAAGCGTGTCTAAGAAGCTGACGGCAGCCGCCAGTCCCAAAATCATTTGAGCTGACAAAATAAATTTCAAGAGACAGGCAACTATAAAAACGTAAGCAGACATTCAGAAATTTCTGAATCTTCTGCACGATGGGAGCTGACAAAAAAGTGTCTGGCAATTGGCGTTTGGCTGGCTACTTTTTGCTCGATGATTCAGTTGAGTCAGTTGGTCTTTTAGTTTTTTGCGTACACTAATTTGCCGACGCATCCATCAACTGACTGTCCCTTCTCCACCATATCTCTTTCTCTGCAACTGTTGCTCTCGTCTGGTTTCTCTTTCTCTGGGAGCCTGGGCAATTGTGTCATTAATATTGTCAGGTTGTAGTAAGCACAACGGATCAGTTTTGAGCTGGACATTTTGCACAGTTTTGTGGAATCCATCCAAGTGGCATTTATTGTGGCAGCTTTTAAAGCATTAGCTCTATGCTCTGATTTTTGTTTTAGTTTCTGTTTCAGCTGGTGTCCCCCTCGGTGCGGTAACAGTTGTTGCCACACGTACAGCAACTCCTTTGGAACCAAGCCGCACACACACACACACATAAACATAAAAAAAGTGTCTCAACTTTTTGCCTCAAAACTCAACTTCAACTTTACTCGCAGAACGGTTTTTGTCCAGCATTTCAGCATTTCTTCCTTCGCTTTTGCTGGGTTTCCAAATGCCAATGAAACAAAAAAACAGCAAAAAATCATAAAAATAAACAAAACTAAAAAAGGCGACGCAATGTGTAACGAACATTCGGACAAACGTTGAGAAAAACTCGAAGCAAGGCAAGGAAAATTAACAAAAACTTTACGAGTAATATTGCAAACGGAGTCATACCCTGCAAAACTATTTGATATACAATAAAATAATTTTCTTTTTTTACTTAAATTATTATTTTTTTTTTTAAATGGAATGCAGTGTTTCTGTTTGGCTTGCGTTACATATTCAAAAGTTACGAAACCTTATCTTCTATTTATTTTTGAAATAATAAAAACTCTATGATGTTAATTATAAAAATGGCCTCAATTTTTGATAGCTTCGAATGACTTCTGTAAATATAACAATAATTATCTGATTACTCATTTTTTATTCAGTCTAAAGAAGCTTTTTACTCATAACACAGTTTTTTGCTTTTTCGTTTTTCTTTTAAAATTAAAAAAAAAGAAAAACACTCAGTTCGAATAAAATCTACCTACCAAAAATAAAGCAAATTAAATTTCATTTTTATGCACACAAACACATCAACTATTTAGATGCATACATCAACTAATCAAATTTAATTTCGCACCGCTGCTGCTGACAGGGTATAAAAAGGAAAAACTCCAACAGCGCGTGGTAAGCAACAGCATCAGCTGCCAAGACGCTGCAGTCTAGATTCGAGAAGAAATGTGCCACAAAATGTAAGAATATTGCGCCACTGTGCGAGCAATGCACGGAGTACATGGCACATCATGTAGTCGTAGTCGTAGTCGTACTCGCAGTCGGGATTTATCGATCTAGATGCCGCGCCAAAAACTCCATTCATAAAAACCAGCACATTGTTTTCCTTGTTGTTGTTGTTGTTGTTGCAGGTTAGAGCAGGATAGCGTAGGCAGGCAAAGAGTAGAAAAACACAGTGGCCCTCAAAGCTACCCAGTCCAGACACTCACACACACACACACCGCCTGTTTTGTGCATGTGCAGCAAGCTCTCTCTCGCTCTCTTAGTAGTCTGCTCGCACTTGCTCTCACTCGCTTGCTCTCGCTCCCGCTCTGCCTCTCTTGGGCTGAGTGCGTTTTTGTGTTAGTGTGTGCGTGTTTGATTTGGCTGGTTCGACGTTGTTTGGGGTTCGGTGTTGTTTTTGTTGCTGTGTCATACAAAAACATTTTGCCGCCAAACAGAATGGTTAAGGCTGTCCATCTCCCCCCCACCCCCTGCCCCTTACCAATCGTCGACTGTTTCGTTTCTACTGCAGGGCATCCTTTGTGGCCAGCTAACGTTCAGCTGTGTGTGCCTGTGTGCGTTCGCCCGTTGAAAACTTTTGCCAAACACTTTTTTGGTTGCATGCCGTTAGTTAACGTGGGCTTGCGTAAGTTGCTTCAACTTCAAACGGCCACCGGTGCGCTTTGGGCTTAAAGCGCGCGCTTTCAATGCGGCGTATGCGTAATATTTAAAAACTTACGTTCAACTCGAGCGCTTACCTCACGAACAACTGCTCCTGATTATTTACACGCCAGGACACAACTGTGGCACCTGTGTAATAAAACGAAAGAAAAAACAAAACATTAAATACAATATAAACAAGATTAAATTACGGAGAGGAAAATTGTAGTTAATAATCATCAAGACCGCATTTTCAGTATACACAGGGCTCATTTTGGAATGGTTTTGCATTGCTTACACACTTATATAACATGTGACCTAAGGACAGGAATTCAGCATCATTAAAATTTATAAGCTCCATTTCAAGAGCTAGTTATCTCTGGATCTGTGTTAAATTAGTTACACTTCTGTCTACTGGTAAAACTATAATATAACTTGAGTACTTCCTTTCTTATGTAAGGAAACGCAATTATTCTTGGCACAGTTTGTCCTCAACACACTCAGACCTATTCGTTTCTTTGTTACTTTAATATTTATTGGAATTAATAATATTAAAAGAGAATATAACATTTAACAATTATTAGAACCTTTTGATTTTCAAATAAACTATTACTCATATGTAAACTATAAACAGACTTTAAGTGTTGCCATCAGTGACGCACACGCACACACACACGCACACTCAACTAACCCACATGTGTATATATGTATGGCCTGTTAGCAAACTAGCCGTCTCTGAGGGGGGACTCTGAAAGAGAGGCTCCCAGCGCCAGAGTACAGTTAGAGCAATGGCCAATCGACTATTCAACTATTGGGTGGGTGCAACACACACTTGCGTGTGGGTGTGCGTGTGTGTCTGTTATAGTATGTGTCTGGGCCACAAGCCTGCTAACGTCTAAGCAGAGCTTACAATTCTGATTTTTCGCATAGGCTATAAAAATTGAACAATTTTAGTTTTAAATAATAAGAGAGCAAAATAAAAATAGGAAATCAAACGCCAGTAGGCAAAACATCAAGTTGTACTTTAGCAAAGCGCACTCAAAACTTGTCAGAGTCGGATCGCGTTTGCTTTGGCGTCTCTTTTCTGTTATTTTGTGGTGGCAAATGTGTCTCTGGTTGGTTGTGGCTCAAACACAGCGTCGAAATTAAACGTGGGCAGAGCGAACGAGTCGTAATTGTTGAAAGTGCGCTCAGTACATGGCAAAATAAATACATATATCTATACACACATATATATCCACATATTGTATACATATATAACGCCTAATCGAAATCGAGTTGCGAGTAGGAGCCCCACACAGACATAACGACATAACGATCTCTAAGACAGCTTTCGGCTAGTTGCGCATATCCCCAGTAGACAGATGGATTTCTCATTGGGCCAATGCTGATAAGAAGCGACGTTGAGCGGGTTGCGGTCGATTAAAATGAGTACAAAATACAACAGCGTAATGTTAATCTAATGTAAACAAGGTTGACTAGGTTAACTTTATCATTGTACACTTTCAAAAACAAAGTTATATAACAAAATATGGAAATTTCCACCAGCACAGAGAAAATATAATAGAATACAAATATTTGCATATTTTAAGTACGAAAATTTATGGACGAAAATTATCTATTGCTTATATTTATACTTTATTCATAAAAAATAGATTTTTCCTTGATGTAGATTTTTCGTATAGAAATCTTTGCTACTAATAAAAATCCCCATTTTTATCGGAGTGTAGTACCTTTTGATCACCTCTAGATGTTGCATAAATTGTCAAACGTCAGCTCGATCGCAGCTCAAATCGCTTCAGAGCGAAAGTTAATAAAATGCTTAACCAATTTAGTTGGCAAAAACAAAAACGAAAACAAAAATATTGCTAATCATGCGCTAAAAATAACGCCAACAACATTTCAAAAGCTCCGAAACATAAACTGAAGATATCAGCAGTGATTGGTGGTTGCTTCTCTGGTTTGATGTTGTTAATTATGATTAATTATTGTATTTTTTGGGGAGACTTAAACACACACTCGCACAGTGGCGCGTTCACTTACCATGCAAGTTGATTGTGCATGTCGTGTTATTGCCACGATCCAATACAACAACGCTAGTCGCTGCCACGGCAGCCGCTGTCGTGGCCATTTTGTTTTTGAGGCAACGGTTTTTTAAGCTCCTCCAGAAGTTCTAAGCAGCAAATAGCGCCCCCTGTCGTCGCAGTGATCACTATTCAAGGAGCTGAAGGAAGCTGTCCCAATTTTTTTGGGCTTTGTATACAGTTATATGTACATATGTGTATGTTTATATATATATTTATAAATACATATACTGCTGTATACTTTTTAAGCTGTTGCGTTTTAACGCAAGACTCAAGGCAGGTTTGAATTTTTTTTAAAGTGTTGCTTTTATTGTTGATTAATTAGCAATTTACATAATATTCTCAAATTTTGCGAAAAATTTATTCTGCACGCAAAGCAGCACAGAGCCGGAGCTGCACACACACACATCCACACACACTTGTCCAATACGCGCAAAAAGCGGCCTTACTAAACCGCGCACTCACACACACACATATGGAGCGCAGCTTGAGTTTTTGTCAATGAATAAATACGTAAGAAAAAAACTCGTGCAAAAAACGTTAAGACTCAAAGTCACGTAGTCCGCGCCTATGTTGCAGCGTTCTCAAGCGACCGATTGAAACTAAAAGCTTATAACTCACAGCTGTCGCGGACTGGCGCAAAGTTTACAAATTGAAACTGAAAAGCTAAAAGCGACTATCAGCTGTTACCCAAAGAGTTATCGTTGTAATTATCGATTACGTGGGTGGCAGTACATCGTTACTATGCATCGATATACTGCTGCATCGTTGTTTTCTTACATCACTAGAAGAAGGCTTCTTCTTCCATACGTGAATTTTGGACAAATAGATAAAAAAGGGATTTAGAATTTTCGGGCGTATAAGACAATCAACCACAACGAAAATGCCGAAGTTCTACAAACTTGACATTAACCGCACCGAGTGGGAAATACCGGAGACGTACCAGAACCTCCAACCCGTCGGACAAGGCGCTTACGGCCAGGTGTGTAAGGCACTGGTCCGAGGTACAACCACAAAGGTGGCGATTAAGAAGTTAGCCCGTCCGTTTCAGTCCGCCGTGCATGCAAAGCGCACGTATCGCGAGCTGTGCCTGCTGAAGCACATGGATCACGAGAACGTCATTGGATTGCTAGATGTGTTCCATCCTGGCCAGCCAGCCGACTCCCTGGAGCAATTCCAGCAGGTTTATATGGTGACGCATCTGATGGACGCCGATCTGAATAACATAATACGCACCCAAAAACTCTCCGATGAGCATGTGCAGTTCCTTGTGTACCAGATCTTGAGAGGACTCAAGTATATACACAGCGCTGGCGTCATACATCGTGACCTGAAGCCTTCCAATCTGGCCGTCAATGAGGATTGTGAGCTGCGCATTTTGGATTTTGGCCTGGCGAGACCCACGGAGAGCGAGATGACTGGGTATGTGGCCACACGTTGGTATCGCGCACCCGAAATCATGCTCAACTGGATGCACTACAATCAGACGGTGGATATTTGGTCGGTGGGCTGCATTATGGCTGAACTCTTAACCGGTCGCACACTCTTCCCGGGCACCGATCACATACATCAACTAAACCTGATCATGGAGGTGCTGGGCACACCCAACGAGGAGTTCATGAGCAAGATCTCGTCGGAGAGCGCTCGCACTTATATCCGATCGCTGCCAGTGATGCCGCGTCGCACCTTTCGTGATGTTTTCCGTGGCGCTAATCCGCTGGCCATTGATTTGCTTGAGCAGATGCTGGAGCTGGATGCAGAGAAGCGGATTACAGCTGAACAAGCGCTGGCCCATCCCTATATGGAGAAATGGCACGATCCCAGCGATGAGGCCACCTCAACGCTCTACGATCAAAGTTTCGAGGAGACCGAGCTGCCCGTAGAGAAATGGAAGGAGTCCGTATTTAAGGCGGTGCGCGAGTTCAAGCCGCCGCCGACTTTTGCCGAGCTCCTGTCGCAGGCCAAGTAGCAGACGAATTGGATTTCATTGACGGAGCCGCAAACGAAAAAAAGTCAACGAATGATGCTACAAAATTTAGTTGTTAGTTGAATGGAGTCCAATCGTAAACGTATTCGTTAATTGTAATTTGTTTCTAAAACGAAAGTCAGCCTTAATTAATGTCCAGTTCAACTTTTTGGTGTTGGTGTTTAACTATATGTATGTATATATATATATGTATATATATATATATACTTTTTGTATTGTATAAATGTAAATGTATATGTATATTTATATACAAGTCTACAAAGTCAAGCGGTTGGCCAACCAACCAATGCGGCAGTTAGCTATAGCCATAGAAGGAGCCTTCGCTCTCCATAAATAAAAGTGCTCTTGTTTATATTTACAACAGTTCTGTCCAAACCAAAAGAACACCTCGTTTTTTAATAAGTTGCTGCAATTAAAATCCGCCCAAGATATGGATGCGAATTGAATACAGGACTTAAGATGCGCTGATGCTGCGGTGACGCTATACTAATAAATCTACTAGTCGCAGCTGTTCTCTGCCAATCCAATTTCTAACTAATTTGGTTCCGTTATTCGTGGTTATTTACAACAACAGATCCTCCAAATAACTTTCAAATTCCTGTTCTCGTGACGGTTGCTCTTTGCTAATATCCAGCTGCTTACTCCAGATTTGGTCGTCCGCAGGATCGTTTGCTTTGTCGCCTGTGGCATCATCACTGGTCACTGGGTCTGCATCTTCTTGCTGCTCCGCCTCCTGCTCGTTAACTTCATCAGTTTCTTGATTTGTTGCGTCCAGTTTGCGTCTCTTATGCTTCTTCTTAGCATTGCGCTCTTCCTTCTCTCTGCGACGCTGACGCTTGTGCTCCTTTTTCTTTGTGCGATAGTTTAGCTGATCCGTATGCACGGGACAAAGACGTACCTGTAAGAAATTTCAAGTTATTTCGAATTCACAATCGTTTTTCTTTTCTTTTTTTCTTTGCCTACCTTAACGAGTGCGTTTTGTGGGGCACCTTGCTCCAGATATTTAAAGTTCACCTCCCAGCTACGCAGACCGTCACGCTCGCCACAATGCCGACTACCACACTGGAACTGACCCAAACCGCTGACAACCTCCTGTTCGGTGCGCCAGCGCAAAGCGATCTTGTTCTCCTTGTAGCGGCTGAGGTCGGCGACGCAATACTCTTTGAAGAGCTTGCGGTAATAGCGCAAGGCCAAGCGTTGCTCCCAGCTGAGTGCGGCGAGGTCTGTATCTTCTTCATCCCATAGAAAACGATGATTCTCCCGGATGACATCAATATCACGTTTGTGCTTTCGCGATTCGCCCTCAGCAGCCGTGGGCAGCACATACTGATTGAGTATGTAGTTGTGACGCTCTTTGGCTGTGAGTTTGTCCAAATTTATGGGAAATAATGTTTTGACACTCATATTTTTTGTTTATTTATCTCCTTGTTGTCAAGCAACCATAACTACCCTAAAAAAAATACTAATCTATCGATATATTAATCGATAATGTGAGCAAAGTGGAGACAAAACAAACATTGGAAAACAAAAAAAAAAAGACAAATTCAGATACTGCTAAATATAAAAATTATTAAAATGCCTTTTTGTAGGCCAGTGTTAAATATAATTTAGGTGTTGGGGAAGCAATAACAATAACAACATGGCTTGTAGCTGCAGTCCATTGTTTTATGTCTTTTGGCGTAAAAATTTCCTTTATTTAAGGTACAATTTGCTATCTTTGTGCATTGCCATTTTTATGTGGACTGGCGTACTTTGGGCCTATTTGCATTGGACAATTAAATTTACTTCCAATGATATCGAAGAATTTGAAGCTAAAGATTATGTGAGTAAACTACATGTATTTAATTAGTGCGGTAACTATGGTAAATGCATTCGTCGTATGACGTGTTCTCGTAGAATAACAATGAACAAATCTCACCCAATAGGTTGCTATTATGTGAAAATCCACACAAAGCAAGCAGCTGCTTAACACACACTCATATCAGCAGTCCATTTAAACGTATCTCTTCCTGTACACATTGTTGCATGAGTACACACACAAAATGCTGTGGTTGGGGCGCACCCAACGATGTCGTGGCACTGCAGTTGAACAAGAACTGATTGCGAATTATAAATTAAAAACTACATAAATGTTATTATACTGTTGCTCTCATTTGACATAAACAAAAGATATTCTCTATCGCTCATTCCCCTGATCACAACCGAAGTCTCCTTAAAGTGGGGGGAAAATTGACGAAATTACTCTTTGGTATTTTTTTATACTCTTAACCCATTAAAAATAGGTAAAAATGGTTTTGTGCAAATGTATGAAACAGGCAGAAGGAAGCATCTCCGACCCCATAAAGTAGATATATTCTTGATCAGAATCAACAGCCGATATAACCATGTCCGTCTGTCCGTCCGTCCGTCTGTATGAACACGCGGATCTCAGAGACTATAAGAGCTAGAGACTTCAAATTAGGAATATAAGTTCTTGTATATCAGGCGCTTTATTTTATCGATAACTGTGTTAGTTTCTCAATTATCGATACATTTCGATTTCCGATATCAATAAATTCAACAATTTAATAGGCAGAGGCTTCTAATTTAAAAATAATAAGCATGTACATATTATTGAATAATTTTCCAATTGTATCCATCCAGTTCGGTTGAGTTCGGGCATGCAAGTAAAAATACTCTGTAAGAAATGCACTTGCAGAACTGAACATTGGAGTGCAAGTCATCTTAAAGTGAAATTCGCCAATAAAACTAGTATACATTTAACAACTGGGTTAAGGGTATATCGTAGTCGAGCTAATTCGATTACAGCAATCTTACTTGTTTTTGCTTTATTTTTATTATGTAAAATAAGTTACAATTATTAATTATTAAATTCGCATACTACGGTAATACAAATAATCAATAAACAATTTAATTTTAATTACGAATTTCATTCCCAGATTAAACTAGATTTTTACATATTTAATAATGGCGACTTTTTAATTTGCAGAATGCACTGAAAGTAATGTATCCCGGAAATGAGCTTGATTTGTTATACTACGCACCCAATACAGAGAATGTGAACTCGCTCATGGATCTAGTGTTTGAGGAATTGCAACTAAGCAGAGAACGTAAGAATATTAATTCTGTAAATACGCGTTTTTAATTGCGCTCATTTTCTTTTTTAGTTATTCGTGAGTACAACAACAGCGCGGAGATGCAAATGGATATGGAGCAGCAGTGCAAGGGAAACTGTTTTGCTATTAATTTTCAGGAGTTGCCCGATCCTAGGATGAATGGATACTTCAAATATGGCCTAAGCTCGAATCAGTTGCGCATCTCACCGCAAAAGCGTTTTGTGAATGACGAGGAAATCAATCATCAGAAAAGTGCTTAAGGCCCCACGCATTGACTTTGTTCCTCATTGCTCACTCACATATTGTGTTCTCTTTTTTAGGTGATGATGAATATATTCGAGAGGGATTTCTCACACTGCAGCACGTTATTGACCGTCAGTATATGCGCTACCAGAAACTTAATGCTCACTATGAGCTGCGCCTCAACGCTATTCCCAATCTGGAGGTTAACACCACCCACAGCTATAGTCTGATCAATTTCGGCACATTATTCAGCATATTATTTAGCATACTCCTGCTGAGCACGTATGTGGTGCCGTTTGTCGAGGAGAAGCAGAATGGCATCAGGGAGTTTCTTAATATTGTTACGCCCATGAGCTTTTTAAACGGGCTCACCTTTTCCCTCATACGTTTTGTGTGCTACGTGGGGCTACTTTTAATTACGCTGCTTATCGCCTTGTCATATGGCGCATTGGGACTCATTGGATTTTTCTATGTATTTATATTGTACTTGTTGTACATATTTGCAAACATGTCGTATGCCTATCTAATATCTGTCTGCTTTCACACGGGTAAGTTTTTGCATGCTTCCATATCTATTCAATCGATTAATTTATGTGGGTGCATATGGCAGTGTTCTACGCAAAGATCGGCGGCCTCATTCTGCTCGTCATACCCTACATCTTTAGTATAGTAAGAAGCTGGCTTACCAAACTCGCATTCTATCTCTTCTGCACGAATTCATTCCTGGAGGGCTTAGATGTGCTGCAGACGTTCTCTAATAAACGTAAGTCGCTGAAATATTGTCAAAATTTCATACCAATATCAAATGCATGTACAGATCGACACTTTGGCGGCTCCGATCTCTTTCGATCAATCAAAGATGACGCTAGTCGTGTCATTTACGTTTATTTCGTGCTCCTCTGCCAGACCATTTTATATGCCTTGCTGTACAACTACTTAGTGTGCGTCTTTCCCGGCCCTGGGGGCCTTAAGCGACCATTCCTATTCATTCTAAACGTGAGTCCGCGCCAATGTTGCGTTTCTGTGAATGTAAACACCAATTTTCCTCATATGTACAGCCTGAAACATATAAAAAGCGACAGCGCAATGAGTACACAACGGCACCCCGTGGCACAGATGCCATCATCATCAGTGGTCTGTGCAAGAAATTCCAGACAAGCAAACGTGAAACCAATATTGCCGACAAATTGGATATGAAAATAAAAAACAAGGAGATTACCGTACTACTGGGCCACAACGGTGCCGGCAAGACAACCATGATGAATATGATTATGGGTAAGCATATTTGAAGCAATTTCATTCTTATTTTTTAGTTGCTCATACTCTTTCTCATTGTTGTAGGCACTGTACCAAAGGATTCTGGGAAAATTGTCGTTTGCAGCGAGCGCGATGTTGCATCATATCGCCACTTGATCGGCTTCTGTCCACAGCACAGTGTCTTCATGAGCTATATGACATGCCAGGAGCATTTGGAATTCTTTGCGCAGCTGCGTGGCGCCAAAAGATCCGATGCTCGCCACTGGGCTGTGGAGAAGCTGCAGAAGCTGAATTTATACGAAAAGGCCAATGAGTATGGTTGCAAATTGTCTGGCGGCATGAAAAGACGTCTTTCGCTGGGCATTGCAATAGCTGGCAATACAAAGTTAGTGCACGTCATATTTTCAAATTGATTATGTAATTACGATTTAGGCTACAGGTTAGACTTTGTAAATTCCTTATCTTTGATATCTTGTTACAGTGGTCTAATCATAATACTGTTTCGATAATCTTTACTGTTCATTTATTATTGCTGTTGCTGCTGCTGCTGCCAACAATTGCAATTACAGAATTGTTATCTTGGACGAGCCATCTTCTGGCCTGGACATTGAATCACGCCGGGAACTATGGGACATTTTGCTGCTGCTTCGCAAAGAGAAGGCAATTTTAGTGACTACACATTACATGGAAGAGGCCGAGGTGCTGGGCGATACCATCTGCATTCTGGCCAACGGCAATTTGCAGGCAAACGGCTCACCGCTAGAGCTGAAACGCAAATCTGGATGTGGCTATCGTCTGAAACTGGAAGCCCATGAGACAAAGTTTCTCGAAAATGAAACCTTAGCCGACATATGGAAATTCATACCGACTGCAAAATTGCTGGTGAATAAAACATTTAAATTCAATTTGATTGGTAGCCTTTAGTTCTAAATGCTTCAATTCTCCTCACACACACAGAACATTGTGAAGCCCACGGTTAATATTTGTATACCGTATGACGAAATATCCCAATATCATGACATGTTACGGAGCCTGGAGACAAATATGACCAAATTCGGCATTGAAACGATCTCGATCACAGACACCACACTGGAGACTGTGTTTCTGAAGTGAGTAAAGAGAGTTGTGTAACAAATTTCGAGTGCTTAACAATTAATACTTTGTATTTGCAGCTGTGCGGGCGAATCCGATCAAGTGGATACTCCCGATATTGGAACACGCAATGATGCACCTCTACTTGCAATGCAACACAAGCGCCTTCAACATGCGCCCAATTTACTTAATGAGTTGGCTGCAATTTGCTATAAAAAGACAACGTTTCTGACGAGCGAGTGGCGCTATACTTGTTGCATGGTAAATGAGTTAACTTTTCATGTCGCATGCTTTGATTTTGATACACAACTGTATAGGCGATAAGCAAAAACCCTTAACCACAAGATAGGAATGTGTGGGGAAAACCAACAAAAAAAAAAAAAACAAAATAGCTAAATAATGCGATAGTTCGATAAAAAGACGTGCTTAAAATGTCAGCCATTAATCTACATATGGCTTAATTAGTCAGAAAGGCAATATGTAAACATCAACTATATTAAACAATTGTTTTGTTGCAGTTGATCTTACCATTTTTTGCCGTCACCGCCGCCATTCTACTGATGCATTCCATGTCCGTTGTGACCAATGAGGCGGCGTTACCACTAAATCTGAGGCAGTTGCGCACTGGTAGTGTTTACATTTACAATCCGACGGACCAGCACGATAACGTTGAGCAGAAGCTGCTCCAATATATTCAGGAGAGTGGGCTCAATGTCAAAATGCTAACGCTACGCGATGAAAACACTGTGCAGGATGGTAATATTTCCTATTTTTAGATTCGTCGGAATTTTTGTCTTAATTGAGAAACGGTTTCTTTTTCTTACACAGAGTTATTGCAGTTGCAGCGCGATAATTTGGCTGATTTTTTGGAGGATACCATTGGCCTGATAGATCTAAGCGATAAGTCCACCATTGAGATTAGCTATGCGAGCAATCGCTATCACAGCAGTGTGATGCTCATCAATATGCTGGACACGTGCATGCTACAGTTGGCCAGTGGACAGTCGGATGTGCGCATTGATACCACATACGTGCCCATCAAACGCTTCGTTAGTGACGTCAGCTCTACGCGACTCGAATACTATGCCGTCATCGTCCCAGCCGCAATGTTCTTCAGCATGTTCTACTTCATAGCGCTGCCATTCCGGGAGAATGCGAACGGTTTCCGTCAACTGCAGCCAATGTCACGTTTCACTTACTGGCTTGCCACCTTTACGTTTGATATGCTGTTGCATGCACTGATGTGTTTATTGCTCTTCCTGCTGCAGGAGCTGCTCATGCCACCGGAGCTGTACACGATCGAGGATCTGAAAGTGATTGTCATTAGTATATTCTTTTACGGCTGCAGCTATTTGCCCATTCTGTATGCTCTGGGCAACAGTTTTAAGTCCATATCAACCATTTCCACATATCTGCTGCTTATGCTTGTTGTTTCCGGTGAGTTAGCATTATTACAATTTAAAACGACTGCTTGAAAAATACGGCTATTTTATACATAAATATTTTTTACAAAAAAAAAACATTCTTTTCAATCGTTGCAGAAATTGCTCCACTGATTACCTCCAGCAATTTCCAGGCTATGAAGGCGCACGAAACGAAAATCGCTTTTCTCAGATTTCTGCCCGATTTCAATTTGAACCACCAGCTACGCATCATCAACGAGAGTCTTATAGCGCAACGACGCAATTCGATGAAGCCTTTGGAAATTTCGACGTTCCCATTTTTTGTCTACGCTGTTGTCGTTTTCACGCTGGTCATGGGCTTCTTTACGGTTGTACTAGAGCACAAGTACCATAGTCAGCGGTTGCGCGACTTTTTCTATGGCAAAGCCTGTAAGATCCCACCAAAGAGCCGCAGTCCGTCCGGCATTAGTCCGCAACAAGCGGCCGATTGCTTTGATGAGTGCGTTAACGAGGAGAAGCGCGTCAAGAATCTACTGGACGTCAGTGCACCACCGGCGACTACACATAACTTTCCGTTGATTGTTAGTAATCTGCGCAAGAGCTACGATGGTAAAACGGCTGTCAGCGGCATCAGTTTTGCGGCTGAACGTGGCGAATGCTTTGGGCTGTTGGGCGTAAATGGTGCGGGCAAAACGAGCACCTTCCAAATGATTGCCGCCAACATGACTATGGACCGTGGCCACATACAAATCGAGGGCACTAACATACGCCTCAATGAGGTCGCTTATTGCCAGCAGTTCGGCTACTGTCCGCAATACGATGCACTCAACAAATTCATGACCGCCGAGCAGTGTCTGCGTTTAATGGCGATTCTGCGCGGCCTCAATTGGAAACGCGATGATCCAATGGGTATCGAGTCTAGCGTTATGTTCTGGTTGCAGAAAATGCATTTGCTTAAATATCGAGACGTGCACGTGCGCAATTATTCGGGTGGCACAAAGCGCAAACTTCTCGCTGCCATGGCCATGATTGGTGCACCATCGATTGTTCTGCTGGATGAGCCGACAACTGGCGTGGATCCCATATCGAGACGCTTTTTGTGGCAGTGCATTAAGGATTTTCAGAAAAGAGACCGCACGGTGGTGCTTACATCCCACAGGTGAGTCTTTTTGAACAGTCTAGTACAGTGATCGCTCCTTAACTATCACTAGCCACCTTTCCCGGCTGTCGAGCAATCTCTCCACTCTTTTTCATCTCTTGCTAATCGAGCTGATCTTCTTTGCAGCATGGACGAGTGTGAAGAGCTGTGCAATCGTTTAGCCATCATGGCGAAGGGCAAATTCAAATGTCTGAACAACATTTGTGCACTTAAGCGGCAAAGCGGCTTTACAATTAAATTAAAAATGAAAATTGACACCGAAACGGAGACAAATGTGGCGACAATTACGAATGCGCTCAAGGGACAATTTGAGGCATTGGAGCTGCGTGAGAATCATGCTGGAACTTTAACATACATTGTACAAACCGATCAGCAAATACTTTGGTCGAATGTCTTCGACATTTTGGAGACCTACCTGTCTGACAAGCTTAACGACCTCGTTGAGTATTATTCGGTGAATGAGTGCACTTTGGAAGATATATTTTTGAAGTTCGAGAGACAGGCCAAATCACTGTCACTTTCTGGTTCGGAAAACTATGTGTGAGCGCACCTTACGTCGTCGGGTCAATCTCTCGACCTTCCTCATCAGTTATGCCCGTGGACCTTATCACGGTCGGTACATCTTCGCTGGATCTTGAAAATCTAGTTGTGCGCTTCTTGCAGACGGTGTGCATCTTAAATGAGATATTCTTGAAGTTGGAGGTTCCTGATAGTTTTTTGTCACGGGCAGGCTCAATCGTTCGAGCTCTCGGGCAATCGTTTGAGCACTCGAACTTTTGAACCTGCCCGTGAAAAATTCCTTTTTCATTTATCCATCTTCAAGAGGTGTGCACTCTTTGTGTGAATAGTGCACTAATAGGATGACCAAGATCCGTTTTGAGGAACGGAGCATAATAGGTAAGGAACATTGAGTCTAGCCCAAGCAAAGGATGCAATTCGCTCAGAAATAATTAACAAATAATTTGGCGTTAACTTATAAAACCCATTAATCTTAACACATTTTTGATACAATGCTTTAGTTTTGTTTTCATATGTCCTTATTATTTACAGAATATCACTGTACTAAAAAACATGTAAGTTAAGGTAAAAACTCTATATTTGTCTAAAATAATATAATACTATTTATATATCTGTATTCTTAAATTTATTTAAGATCTATTTCTCAACATCTTAACAATCACTTAACGATATACAGTGTCTCACAGTTCATTTTGAACGGTGTCTAATAAAAAATGTAAACTGCTATAAAGTTTAAACAAGGAAACAAATTCAAAATGTTTAAATGCCAATTTGTTTAATGTTATATCACATTTGAAAAATAAACTTTAGTTTTTATTAAAATATTAATTAATTAATTAAAACGATTGAAAAACTTAAAACATATCCAAAATACATGTCACAAAGTATTTTGAACAGTCTTAAAAAAACGTTACATATTTGGCGTATAAAATCTTAAATAAGGATGATATCCATTAGCCTTAACGATTTCGCTTAACCTATTGTTCATGGAAGATACCAGCTTCCGGGTAGTTTCTTGCCTGATCTTGCTCCATTTTTGAGATCTTGTTTGCTGGATATGTTGTGATTCCGGATGTTATTTTCCAGCAGAGCAAATTTTCATTTTAAATCTAGAGACTGGGCCGGTGGAATTATGATGTGGGGACAGTTCCAGATAAGCCAGGACTGTACTATTCCGGACTTATGCTTGGGGTCGTTGACCTGGTAGATCCGGAACGTACGTCGGATTCCTAGCATCTCGGCACTTTGGAGTACATTTTCCTTTAGTATATCAAAGTACACGCAAGTTAACACAAAACCCTTAAGTGTTTGGGATTCAGCTCGGTATTGAACTGTAGCCACACATAATTCCGTCCGTCCGGGCCAAAAATATTGAATTTGTACTCATATTCCAAGTAGATTTTGGCGAACGTCAGCCTAGACCCTCTATTTTTTGCTTTTATAAATTGCTTAGTCCGTGATACTCGGCCCTTCAAGTCATTGTTGCGCAAAACCTGAACTTTTTCCTTCATCCTGCTCATATTGAGTTAATTTTTGAGCCGATAGCTTAAGATTTCCCCTTATTTTCCTGGTGATCCTCGGCTTGTCCTGCTTGGTGCAAAATCTTGTTTGGCGCGCACAAAACTCCAAATGATGTTGAATACAGTTGAGGTATTTAGATTGACCATTTCAGTCATTTGGCGATGTGAATATCCAATTTTTAAGTGTTACAGGATGAATTTCCCTTGTTCAAAGGTAGTCCATTTACCCATTGTCCTTATTCGCTTTTTGCACCCGAAATACAGGAAAAAACTAGACTGACTACGGAGAATTGGTCTATTTAAACCGAAAATATCCAACCAACTATAGCATGTGGGTAATCCCCAGTTTATTAGAGTAATATATTCATCATTCGAATCGAATTATTCGAATTTCGAATTTTTTAAAAATAATGAATAATTAGTTTATGGCAGGCAATTGAAATTTTTTCTTGACACCGTTCAAAATGAACTGTGAGATACTGTATATCGAAGTAATCATTGTTTCACCGAATATTTCCGATATTTTAATTGGTCCCTTCACAGTTCAATGAATCCGAAGTAGCAAAAAGAACAAATGTGCGACTCAAATGAGCAACGTGAACGAACGACTATGTGAGCGATAAATATGAACAATTCTAATTGGTTCAGTGGAATCATTCGCATGAACTTGTTGTCAAAATTCGATACAATTGTACAATATTCAGAAATCGATGCCAAAAAGCATAGACAACCAATAATGGCGCGCAGTAAAATTTGGAAGTACTTTGATAAATTAGATCTACAGACGGCACAATGTCTGTTATGCGAAAAGATAATCAAGACATGCGGCAACACTTCCAACCTGATGAAGCATATGAAAACCCATCCACAAATGTAAGCACAGCACCAATCCCGGCAATGAATGTCACAATCGTATTTGTTGCGAAACTGTCAGCGTTTTTGTTTACAGCGATGTCAACAATCATGAATCGGTTGTGGTACGCGGCATGCTGAAGCGAGATTCGAGTCACACCCGGGTTCGTGGCAAAAAAATGGTCAAATACGCAGCTATTAAAGTAAGGCCGAAGTCGACGCGAGATATGGATGCGGAGACCGTTGCCGACATGGATGGCAACATAATTGAGCTGGTCGATGCAGAGGCGCATGCGGCCGCCGTGAGCGTTGCGAATGAAGAGACATATGCCAATTGGGCGGCAGCAGAAACAGAATCTGCCACTGAAACAGTCTGTGCTGAGGACATTATTGAATTTGAGCCTAAAGAGGCCCAAGATCAGGCCGAACAAGACCTCCCATTATATCATATACAAGAAGAACCGCTACCCGAAGTTGAGCTATTGGTCAGGTGGGTACATATACAACTACATAGAAATTGCGAAATTTCCAGGAAACAAAAGTAATGCTAACTAATCTTTTGCAGAAATTTGCAAACGCCACATAATACGACGTATCAGGATAATCTGGCCTACTTTGTGTGCCGCGACAAGCATCCCTTGAAGATTATCGAGGGCGAGGGCTTTCAGCGTCTTGCACAAGTGCTTTGCCCCGTTCTGCAGATGCCCAGCGTTGATCAGCTGGGCGCACGGATTGCGCAAAAGACACAGCAACAAGTGGCACAGCTTCGCCAGCAATTCGCGCAAATCCAAACGCTGTCGCTGAGTTGCGTCATCAATACACCGCCATCGACTGACAAAAAGGAGAAGCAGAGCAGCTATCTGGAGGTGACGGCGCATTATCACGAGGGTCTCCAGAGACGCTCCCGCACGCTGTCCGTGCAAATGCTGCCGGTGCAGCACAATTCCAGCAATATTGTGGATCGCCTGGAGCATGTCTGCCAGCGTTTCGACATTGACAAGTCGAAGATTGTGTGCATTGTGAGCCGCAGCAACCGAATGCTGGAAACTGCAATTGCCACTCTGCTGGGCGCACAGCGGCATATGCCATGCTTTGCATACCTGCTCGAGGCGATCTTTGAATCGGTAATGGAGCGTTCGGAGTTTAGAGAACTGTGCGAGAGGGTGCGTCAATTGACAAGACCTGCGGATGTGACGAGTCGTGCGATGGGCAGCTACAAGATGCTGGAGAACCATGTAAAGCATGCTGCACAGTGGCAAAAGTCGCTGTCATCGAGCGAATTGGATCTGGCTGTAGAGTTGCTCGCCGTGCTGGCACCCTTGGCCAGTGCAGTGCGTCAGTTGTGCGGCACAAGTGTGGATACGTATCCATGCGCCAGCCAGGCGCTACCCATCGCTTACACTGTCCTCAATGAGCTGAAGCATCCGGAGAACGCCGATCAGCAGCAACATCAGATCGCGTATGAGTTGCGACAGTTTGTTATCCGACTGCTGGAAGAGCTTTTCGAGGGAATGGAGAAGAATATGCAGTTGGCATTCGCCAGTTTGCTCGATCCCCGTTATCGAAATATGCCGTTCCAAAATGCCTCGCTGGTGACCAATTATATGACAAGTATGTACGATCTGTTTGTGGAAAAGAGTGAGGTCAGTCCGGATGAAACGAGTGAGGAAACGACCACTGGCGACAACACCTATGACATTTGGGCTGCCTACAGAGCGATCTCCCGTGAGAAGCACAAGCATAGCATATTGAGCGATGATAGCAATGATGATGAGATTTCCAGTTATTTCTGCACAAGCATAAGCAGTTTGCAATCGGAGCCGTTGCTGCTGTGGAAAGATTTGTCCCAATTTCATCCGTTCCTGCACAGTCTGGCCAAGAAATATTTGCACATTCCGGCGGCGGCAATGCCACCGGCACGAATATTCACATCCGCTGGGGCAGAAGTATTGGAGCAACATGGTAAATTGTTGGGCGATCACATGAGCAACATGCTCTTCATGGCCGATTGCAACCAGCAGGAGTGGCAGTTATAGTATATGTATATATATTTATATATATATATATGACATATAAGCATAAATATTACTATTTTAGCGAATTTTATCAAATAAGAATCCATAACCACCCACAAACACTATCAATCTATCAAGTCAAGAGATCCAATTTGTATCATGTCTGCAGATTCCCTCTCTCAATAATTTATTCATAATGTTAGAGCATTACTTTTGCACATATTTTACCTACTACTACATATAATTGTGCGCATCAATTGTCACAACACATTTTGAAGATACCCTGTAGTATCTGAAGAGGTAATTTTTGCTACCTGTACAAATATTTTTGTAGTATTTAATCGACTGCAGCTTTTCCAGCACGCAATAATCGATAGACAACCTAAGCGATATATGCGAAGTCTGGCAATGTAGTGCATCACTGATGACGTTTTTTCACGCATTTTATTTTTAAGCATATTTGATGTGAAAATTTTAAACATTTGCAATATGCAAACACATAAAGTATACAAATAACATACACATCGGTTGGCGAGTGTAGCAGTCGAGTTAAACAACAACGACATCAACAACACAGAGAAACGCATACGCCCTGTTGCGGTCGTCGAAGCCTGCAGCAGCGCGAAAGTTGCCGTCGCTGCGAACACACAACTGCCAATCACTATACACATACGCACACACACAGAGACGAACACCGTAATTAGTTAAAGAGGAAGGCAATAAATAGAAGAAAAAAAGTAACTAACGAAACGACCTTGGAGTTGCATACAATATGCAAAATAACTCCACGAAAACCAAGGAAATGTTTATTGTGCGTGCTCTTGAGAAAATCCTTGCCGATAAGGACATACGGCGCTCACATCACTCGCAGCTGAAAAAGTCCTGTGACACGGCACTCGAACAGATCAAAGCGGAACTCATCAGTGCGGGTCAGATTGCCGAAGGTAATGAGCTGCCCTGCGCCGCTCTGCCCCTGCCCAAAAACGATGCGGCGAGCATTATCAATGCGGAAACATATTTCCTGCCGTTCGAGCTGGCGTGCAAGAGTCGCTCGCCGCGCATTGTGGTCACAGCGCTGGACTGCCTGCAGAAGCTGATCGCTTATGGGCATTTGACAGGCGCCATTCAGGACTCTGCGAATCCTGGTCACCTACTCATCGATCGCATTGTCATCACCATCTATGGCTGTTTCAATGGTCCCCAGACGGACGAGGGTGTTCAGCTGCAGATCATCAAGGCACTATTGACAGTGGTCACATCCCAGCATGTGGAGATTCATGAGTTTACGCTGCTGCAGGCGGTGCGCACCTGCTATGACATCTATCTATCCAGTAGGAATCTGGTCAATCAGACAACGGCGCGTGCCACTCTAACCCAGATGCTCAATGTGATCTTTGCTCGTATGGAGAACCAAGTGTACGAGGTCGCCCCAACGCCATCGACGACTACAGCAACGACAACGACGCTAAATGGCAGCATCGGCAGTCCGGAGAGCAATGGAGAAGAAATCGCAGCAGAAGTATCGGATAGTGATGAAGTGATTGCCTCGGAGCTGTTGGCTGAGATAATTACAGGTGAGTCTCTCTGTCAACACGTGGATACCATTTGCATCGATATTACTATATAATGATCGATATCGTTAGTTTGTGAGTGGATTTTAAGTGCATTGATAACAGCAATTCTTAATTATCGATATCGATGCTATCATATATCTCAATCGATAAACGTAAATAAATAAATTAATAAAGATGTCAATATGCTAAAGCGCATTACAGTCGAACTTCCCTATAGTGAACTTATTATTATTAAGTCTGTTTAGGGAAGTTGGGCTGTGTATGTTAAATATATATATTTGCTCATTTATTTAATCTTTTCAGCTGCATTCAATGAGGTGATTAAGGAACAGAATCAAGAACAGGATCTGCCTGAATTGGAGCCATCTGTCAATGGGAACGGCTCGGCGGATTCTTCGCACTCTGACCACGACAGCGTTGAGTTGCACAGCGAGAACGATGCAATCGTAACGGCGAAATTCACACACATTTTGCAGAAGGACGCGTTTCTGGTTTTCCGAGCACTGTGTAAATTATCGATGAAGCCACTCCCTGAGGGTCATCCCGATCCGAAGTCACATGAGTTGCGCTCCAAGGTGCTGTCGCTGCACTTGTTGCTGCTTATACTGCAAAACGCTGGCCCCGTCTTCCGTTCCAACGAGATGTTCATCATGGCCATCAAACAGTATTTGTGCGTCGCCTTGTCCAACAATGGGGTGAGCCTCGTCGCCGAGGTTTTTGAGCTATCGCTATCCATTTTTGTGGCGCTGCTCTCGAATTTTAAGGTGCATCTGAAGCGCCAAATTGAGGTCTTCTTTAAGGAGATCTTTTTGAACATTTTGGAGGCGAACTCGAGCTCATTTGAGCACAAATGGATGGTCATCCAGGCGCTGACGCGCATCTGTGCCGATGCTCAGTCCGTGGTCGATATTTATGTGAACTACGATTGTGACTTCTCGGCGGCCAATCTCTTCGAGCGTCTGGTTAACGATCTCTCCAAGATTGCCCAGGGTCGGCAAGCGCTAGAGCTGGGCGCCAATCCTATGCAGGAGAAATCAATGCGTATACGCGGTCTCGAGTGTCTCGTCTCCATATTGAAGTGTATGGTCGAGTGGAGCAAGGATCTCTATGTTAATCCCAACATGCCTGCACCGGCTCTACAGGTAAAATAATCTTTATTTTAACTTATTTTAGTTATTCTTAGTACATGAATATAATACTTAATACTTGAATACTACTTATGTTACAGGTGCAGTCGCTGCAATCACCCAGTGCCCAGCAGGAGACGCAGCTTGGGGACAATGTGGACTCGCTGTCGGCGCATAATTCGAGCCTGCGGTCGACTCTTGGCGGTTCCAGCCATAGTCTTAATTCGTATGGCAGTGTGAAGAATCAGGAGCTGTTGGATCTGCCCGAGGCGCTGGAGGAGCGCAAGATGCGCAAAGAGGTGATGGAGACGGGCATAGAGCTGTTCAATCGCAAGCCGCAGAAGGGCGTGCAATTTCTGCAGGAGAAGCAACTGCTGGGCAGCAGTTGCCAGGACATTGCCCGTTGGCTGCACGATGACGAGCGGCTGGACAAGACTGTCATTGGCAATTATCTGGGCGAGAACGATGATCACTCCAAGGAGGTGATGTGCGCCTATATCGATGCCTTTGATTTTCGTCAGCTGGAAGTGGTTGCCGCATTACGCATCCTCCTCGAGGAATTCCGTTTGCCGGGCGAGGCGCAGAAAATCGATCGACTCATGGAGAAGTTTGCCAGCAGATATTGCGAATGCAATCCACAGAATCAGCTATTCCAGATGGCCGATACCGTCTATGTTCTGGCCTTTAGCATAATTATGCTGACGACCGATTTGCATTCACCGCAGGTGAAACACAAAATGACCAAGGAGCAATATATTAAAATGAATCGCGGCATCAGCGACAGTAAAGATGACTTGCCCGAGGAGTATCTATCATCCATATACGATGAGATCGCCGAGCATGAGATTAAAATGAAGAATAATACAACAATGCTGATGGCACCCAAGCCAGCTGGCAAGCAACCTTTTATCACTGAAAAGCGACGAAAATTGTTGTGGAACATGGAAATGGAGGTTATCTCGCTGACGGCCACCAATCTGATGCAGTCTGTTTCGCATGTCAAGTCGCCATTTACTTCGGCCAAACATTTGGAGCATGTGCGTCCCATGTTCAAAATGGCATGGACTCCGTTTCTGGCCGCCTTCTCTGTGGGCCTGCAGGTCTGTGATGATCCGGAGATTGCAACACTCTGCCTGGACGGCATCCGTTGCGCCATACGCATCGCCTGCATCTTTCACATGTCCCTGGAACGGGATGCATATGTTCAGGCACTGGCGCGCTTCACCCTGCTAAATGCCAATTCGCCCATCAATGAGATGAAGGCCAAGAATATTGATACCATTAAGACGCTCATCATGGTCGCCCACACGGATGGCAATTATCTGGGCAGCAGCTGGCTGGACATTGTCAAGTGCATCAGTCAGCTGGAGCTGGCACAGCTCATTGGCACCGGAGTGCGGCCTCAGTTTCTGTCCGGTGCGCAGACCACGCTGAAGGATACGCTCAATCCGAGTGTCAAGGAGCACATTGGCGAGACGAGTAGTCAGAGCGTTGTGGTTGCCGTCGATCGCATCTTTACCGGTTCCATTCGACTGGATGGCGATGCCATTGTGGACTTTGTTAAAGCCCTTTGCCAGGTCTCTGTGGATGAGCTGCAGCAAACGCAGCCACGCATGTTCTCGCTACAGAAGATCGTCGAGATTAGCTACTACAACATGGAGCGTATTCGTTTACAATGGTCACGCATCTGGCAGGTGCTCGGCGAACATTTCAATACGGTTGGCTGTAACAGCAACGAGGAGATTGCTTTCTTTGCACTGGACTCACTGCGTCAGCTTTCCATGAAGTTCATGGAGAAGGGCGAGTTTAGCAACTTTCGTTTCCAGAAGGACTTCTTGCGACCCTTCGAGCACATCATGAAGAAGAATAACTCGCCGGCCATACGTGACATGGTCGTCCGCTGCATCGCCCAGATGGTCAACTCTCAGGTAGTTATCCACAGCAATCACTGCAGTATCACATATTTATGCAAATCTAATTAACAGGCACATAACATACGGTCGGGTTGGAAGAACATCTTTTCCATTTTTCACCTTGCTGCTGGGGATCATGAGGAGCCGATTGTGGAGCTGGCATTCCAGACGACGGGCAAAATCATTGGCGAGCTGTATCGACGCCAGTTTGCTGTTATGGTCGACTCTTTCCAGGATGCCGTCAAGTGCCTGTCGGAGTTTGCGTGTAATGCGCGATTTCCGGACACCAGCATGGAAGCCATACGACTGGTGCGCAACTGTGCCCAGTGCGTTCACGATGCTCCACAGCTGTTTGCCGAGCATGCGGGCATGGAGAACGATGCCTCCGTAGCGGAGGAGGATCGTGTTTGGGTGCGCGGCTGGTTTCCCATGCTCTTTTCGCTGTCGTGTGTCGTCAATCGTTGTAAGCTGGATGTGCGTACTCGCGGCCTGACCGTTCTCTTTGAGATTGTGAAGACGCATGGGGATAGCTTCAAGCCGAACTGGTGGAAGGATCTCTTTAATGTGATCTTCCGCATTTTTGACAACATGAAGCTGCCGGAGCACGTTACCGAGAAATCCGAATGGATGACAACGACCTGCAATCATGCTCTGTATGCCATCATCGATGTCTTCACCCAGTACTTTGATGTCCTCGGTCATCTGCTGCTGGAGGAGCTGTTCGCCCAGCTGCATTGGTGCGTGCAGCAAAACAACGAGCAGTTGGCACGTTCCGGCACCAATTGTCTGGAGAATCTGGTCATCTCGAATGGATTCAAGTTCAATGAGGTGACGTGGGACAAGACTTGCCAGTGCATACTGGACATATTCAATGCGACGCTGCCAAAGGAGCTGCTCACCTGGCGACCCAACAAGGGCAACGAGCAGCAGCCGCAGCAGCAGCTACCACGCCGTGCCTCCACCATACCACATTCCACACAGGAGCCGCCGCCGGTCATGGCGATGGCACACAATCACTTCGAGGCGCTACACATTAAGTGTGTGGTGCAGTTGGAGCTCATACAGACCATGGACAACATCGTCTTCTTTCCGGCCACGTCGCGCAAGGAGGATGCCGAAACGCTGGCCCAGGCAGCCGCCGACCTGACTGGCTGTGCCCAGTCGCAGCAGTTGCAGCTGGATTGTCAGCGGGAGGAGCAGGGCATGTATGGTTATTTGCGGACACGGCAACTCTTCACCCTCGCCGAATGCCTGATGCACTCGCATCGGTTTGCTAAGCGCTTCAATGCCGATCAGGATCAGCGCAATCTGCTGTGGCGTGCTGGCTTCAAGGGCACCGTCAAGCCGAATCTGCTCAAGCAGGAGACCGCCTCTTTGGCCTGTGTGCTGCGCATCTTTTTTAAAATGTACGGCGATGAGAATCGACGCAGCGACTGGCCCGGCATTGAGCAGGAACTGGTACAGGTGTGCAAGGAGGCACTAGGCTATTATCTCAGTCTGCAGAGTGAGGCGCATCGCGATGCGTGGACATCCCTGCTGCTGCTCATCCTGACACGACTGCTCAAGATGTCCGATGCGAGAGTAAGCACATCATTTAATCTTTCATTTAATTGCTCTCATACTAAATGTTAATTGTATTTTGCAGTTTGCGACGCATGTGTCCAATTATTATGGCCTGCTATGCGAGATGATGTGCTTTGATCTGAAGCCCGAACTGAGAAGTGTCCTTAGGCGCGTCTTCATGCGCATTGGTCCCGTATTCAATATTATGAATGTAAATCAGAATGTGAATGTTAAATAGTCAAGGCGTACGCACTTAACAGACACGCCCACGGCGACGCGCTGCTTTCTTTGGCGTACCCCCAATCCTAAAATGTAATCCTTAGTTATCATATCCTCGGTTTGTTGTTATGTTTTTTTCATTTTTGTCCCTTGGCCTCCTCCGAAAGCAGAGTATATTATATATTTTTATTATATTCATATATACATATATAGATACAGGTATACATCGTGTGTGCAGTTGTAATGTTTATACTTAGGTTTAAACAAAGAGTTGTTGTTTTATATAATGTTTACACAAGGCTTTATTAATAAGTGCGCATCCGTTTATATGCCACGAATATATGTTAAAAAACCAATAGTTGATTTTCTTTGGCAAAATTCTTCGGTGTAACCATTTATTTTCGACTACGTATCTATTATTATTATATGTAGCATAAATAATGATAAATTATATGCTAAACTTTAGCCTGTATATTGCTAGTTTAATTTAAATCAAATTATATATTTCAAATATAACTATTATAACAATAAAAACCCCTCGTTATTTATTTATCAAATATTTCTGGTTTGATTCTTACAATCGAAGCGTTTTGATACCCAAAAATGTTCAGTTACTCTGCAACTTGTGATGTCAGACGAACGGAGTCAGCAGCAGATACACTTGCCCGTACTTTTACGGGCAGTAAAGTATTTATGAATGTCACCTAAAAGTATGCAGCGTACTTAATTAAAATAAGCAGAATACACAAAAAAAGTAGATTATGTTGATTCTGATCGCATTCCACTGCAGGCAAGCAAAATTTGATTTTCATCGACGACTCAAAAAAAATACTGCAAGCCGAATCAATCAACCATGTAAAAATACTGAGAAATGCTGCCATTAACTTTCGAATTGTTAAGTTACCCAGTTACCAAATAACTTCATGTTTGTAATATCCGTCAACCGTATCCTAATGGATATTGGTAAGACAGGCATTGTTACAAGAATTGTAGAAAATCCTTTAAATATCTGAAACAAATAATTTACTGTCAAAATCATTTGCATGCTTTGTGCATTTTTATGCACATTTATTGAATAATTTATGCATTTTGTAAGATGTTTGTGTTCTTGCATTATTTATTTTCTTAATTTTCTATATAAATGATTACAGAATGTTTTTACACCTTTCGAAATTGGGTGAGCTGAGAAATAATTACAAAATATTGTTAGTTGGCCATATAAATCATCCTTATCGTTTGCCACTTATCAAGAATATTGTAGACACATCCTATATCGATTTAACCTTGATATATTTGCTGATCTCTTGATCGTTTACGATTCTTAGGCTGCATGCGAAGCATTTTCTATAATATTGAAATGAATAAAAAATAAGAATGAACAACATACTTGCCAAGAATATTAAAAATACTCTTTAGTCTGATATCGGCTAAAGTATACATATAATGCTGCCGCGTGCGGACAATTTTAATGAATTTGATTATAAATCAGCAAAAAGAAGCAAAACAATTTATATCGCAGTCCTAAAAATGTATTTTTAAAATCTAATAAAATCATTCTGCAAAATGTTTGAGAAAATTTATATATTCCGAGTGTTGTGTCTCTTTTAATGTGTCATGGAACGTATTATTTGCTGGGAATGATTTGATATACATTAATGAGCTGCTTTTGGGACACCTTGAAAATCTGTTAGCAGCTTCAGCAAATTTCTTTGCAAAATCTTTGTAGACGTGTTAGCCACATTTGAATAACACGCACTGCTCTTTGCTAACTATCCAAACAAAAAAAAATGAGGAAAAAATCGGTAGCGAGACAAGCAAATGAATGACATGAGGTGTTTAACTTTTATATTTTGGTGGGGGAAAGTTTTTGGGGGGCTATATTTTGTGTGAGCTTCGAATTCTGAGCGATATGCTAAAAAATCTTGTTGATAAGTCAATTTCAATGGAAACCTAATAACGCTCTCACTTGATGACGCCCATGACAAATTGAAATCATCACATTTTGGTGTGTGCTAATTGTTTGCGAATGGTTGTTTTATTAAAAAAAGTTTATTTTATAACTAAATATGGAGTGAATATCCAAATATTATAAGTTATATAAAAAAAACTGTAAATTTGCACTGAAAGGCACTAATGAACGCGTCGAACTTGTTTTTCAAGTAAAGTTAAAAGAATCAACAGCTTCCATGGATCAAATGAGTAATGAATATGTCAACCATGAGTGCACGCGACTAAAACTCGTAAATATGCTCGCTTTATGATATCTGCTATATAGAAGATGTATAAGATAGTAACAAAAACAGCATTAAACCCGGCAAGAGTGCTTATCTGAAAGTTAAACAAATACAAAAAAAATAAAAAATAAAAAAATAAACACAGTAGTGCTGGAAATTTGCCGGATAAATAAAGCAAGTGAATACGTACTTTGTTGTTTATCAAAATCAAATATAAGTTGACAAAAAATGCGGCCATGAGAGAGTTCAGATAGTAGTATCTGCCTTGAACTCTGCAGTTTGACAGACTGCAAGTAAAATCCTAAAGTTCTGAGCAAGTTTTGAAATTTTCACAAACACTTATAAAGCTCCGCTTGTTCGTTTTAAACAGTATCAATAGAGTTACATTTAACTGTAGTAGTTAACCTTGAGTAGACGAGATTGCTAGTGCATATAGAAATCTGGACACATGTGAGCACACTTCCCTTTTGCCGTTCCCCATATCCCAATTCTTGTTTGCAGCACTTGTTGTGCAATTTGTAATTGCAATTACGGAAATGATTAAAGGCTTGCCGCGTGTGTTCACGTGGGAGCCGTGAGTCGGAGATAAAACTGTGCAAAGTGCAAATAAATGTATATGTTCTTAATTGAAAAATAAGCCGCGATAAAATTGTGACGAAAAAGAAAGCAAATTGCACAATTTTCGCACGCTTAAATTAATTGCGCATACGCAGCGTACAACGGGGAATAACCACTGTATACATATGGAAAATTATACAATCAGGTTACAGCAATCATATCCACAGAGATTTAGCTTCCATACATGAATATGTATGCTAAAACACAAAATTCTAAATTTGGTTTAACTCGCTAAACTGGCACCGTGCAAAGTATGCGAAATTGTACTAATGAAATAACATAGTCAGTAGCGCGTTGATGAAAATTGAGGCACTCAAAACAGTACCCCAGGCCCGAACCTCAGCCCGAACCCTAGCAAACATCCCTATGGCAATTGAGCGACTAGATGTATTCAATTTCCCAAAAACAATACACACATGTCTATGTTTTTGCATGTGTGTTGCAAGCGCGCGATGTGATCACGCTTACGGCTCTACTCGTCTGCTAATAACAACAAAAACAATGCACTAAAGTTCAACAATAAATTAAGGCGACAATTCGTTGTGTGTGAGTGTGCGTTTGCACAGTGGAACGAGGGTAGCATTTAAATGAACAATAAAAATGTATTTATTCATTTAATTTATATAACAGCATTTGGTTTCACAGCAAAAGCAGCTCAGCATAGACAAACCTACCAATCGATAGCACTTATCGATCGACAGAGAGTTAAAATAGGCAGTTTACAACATTACGTATAAGCAACACAGTGTGCAGAGAGCAATTACTCTTGTCGTTCGGGTGTTGAGGCTGCCAACTATTGAACTGCCATTGGTGTTTACAATACGCTGCTGCTCTGTTCGCAGCCGCGTGGATGGGGTTCACAATATAACCCAACGGGAATTATCGTGCATGCTGTCTATTCCATGTAAAGTGCGCTTACAAAACTGTAGACAATATGACTCAATTTTGTTCAAATGTTAGCTTATATTGTTTGCCGGCAGTACTTATGTCGTGGACAACCTTTAAATCATTCAGTTTGCCATAGGCACTGTTTGTCGTAAGATGATTTCTAAATTGAAGTGTCGAGATTGGCGTAGAAATACATGCCATTACTGCTGATCATCTAAACTATCAACCAAAAAGTAAGTAAGTGACGCAGCGGCTAAGTTGAGTACTATTTTATACGGTTATTGGCATACAAAAGTAAGCGGTGTGGAAGCGCATTTAACATAGAAAATGAATAACTAAACGTGATTTTTCCCGCTGGGTTGGTTCACTTATCGCGCTCTCTCCAGTCTTTTGCTCTTCTGACGCTCGCTTGTTCTCCCTCTCTCTCTATCTCTCTTTCTTACTCTCTTTTGCACTGCCTCAGTCCGCTCAGGTGCGTGTTTTTCAATTTTTTTCTTTGCTTTTGTACTTTTTAGTTGGCTCAACGGCTTCGAAGTCAGCGACGCTGCCTCGAATCGAACAGTCTACAACCAGCGGACTTACTAAACAGACGCGCTCCCGTTCCCAACACCCAAATCCGTAACCATTCCCGGGTCATTATAAAACCGACAGTCGCAATCTATAGGCAAATCAAACGCGTGCCAGAAACCGTGGGTGCAACAACAAACGTCTTTTAAATCTCAACAGCAAACCAAAGATCAATTCTAAGATGAGCCATCACTGGGGCTACACCGAAGAGAACGGTAAGCGTCAGATTTGTTTTTCTCTATTTTTGCGAGTTTGTTTTGCTACGGTTACGTTTTTTGTTTACAAACGTGACGCACGCATGCGTTTAACGATTTAATGTTTGAGAAAGTTTTTGGAGCTTTTGAACAGCATCCGAAATGTTGATTCAACAACAAACAGAGAAAATAAGAAGAAGAGAAGCTTACTAAGTTCAGTTTGTTGCCTTGTCGGTATGCTGTAAAGTTTGTTTTAATTGAGACAACTGTTAATTGCATACATGTGTCATCTAACAGATAACAGGCAATAAGGCAGGCATCTTGCCTCAATTATTGTTTGTTGACGAACAGACGAACATTTGTTGCTGCAGACAGGCTGCTTCTAATGAAATGAAATAAACGATAAGACTCTATTGTGTTGTGAGTGTTTCGCTGTTATTGTTTTGCCAAAGAAAAATAAACGTGTAACAACAGTCGCGGAAGGCGTCATTATCCAACTCAAAATAAGTGAATGCCCTGTTAATGTTGATTAATCAGCTAAGAATGTAGTTTAATTTTTTTTATTTTTATATACATATCTGTTGTTATTTTTGGGCGCGAGTACTGTTCCCACTCAAGTTCCACATTGAATTAATTGTTCAAGTCGAGTTTTTGCTCGCGTAATGACGCTGTGCTCCTCAATTACATGCATCAACGCATCAGCCACTCTACAAAGCTCGAAAACAAACATTAACACACACAGACACACACCCAATCGCATCCATACCGCAAAGTTCGAGAGACTTGGGCACGTTCATAGGTTCGTCAACAGCTCATAAATATGCGAGAACAATAATTAAATCGTATGCCAAGTGTGAAACAAATGAGCACGTCTAACAGTGGGATAGAGACAGGGAGTGAGAGACAGACACAGAGTCAGAGAGAAAGAGAGAGGGAGACAGACTGTCGCCAATTTGCACGAGCAGCGTCTCGTGATCTTAACCGGGTAGGTATTGCGGGTACTTTCCATTAAGTCACAAAGTTAGTCGCCCCGTTGAATGCAAACCAGTTCCTAGTTCTCAGTATGCGTTAACCCATGATTACGTATAACATATATAATAGATTTATATTCTTGCTATGCGACCCAATTTCCCAATTCTTCAGATATACTCTTCCAGTTTGGCTCATTTGATGAATTTAGCACATTTATCGAATCGAATTTTAAATAACAGCAAATTGAAGACTGAATCTATGCATTAAGTAAACTTATAAATTTGAATGAGCTTTGCATAGATCGGTCAGAAAGTCAAACATATTCTAGTCCTATTTCCCTTACATACTTCAACTACCTGTATTTTTTCTCGATATTTGTACATATTTTTAACAGCAGAGTTCATTTGAATTTCGTTCAAACTCTCATAATAAATAATTGTCTAAATATGCTGTGAGCGTATTTAATATTCAATATGCAGCAGAGAAGCGGACTCGTCTGCTGGAACTGACTTGTTTTTGGCTTATTGTTTGTTTCTTGTTATGTTTTCGCCTTCTCTTTGCTGTGCTTGTGCGATTTGAAGGCAGTTCGTTTGCTTGTTTGACTCTGGTCAAGTGCATGTGCGGTTCTTAAGGACACATTAAATACCGGTTCCACAGTCAGCGCTGCGTCATGGCTCAAATGTTCTGGCTAGCTAACAGCACTGCCACTGCACTCGTTTCACGTCACATGATCATCGCTTATCGTGCAACAAAATGATATATGCCCCTTGGTGTTCTGAATTTCTGCATCTTACAAATCAATTTGAAGATTTTGGCAATTTGTTTTGATTTGCTTAAGTGCCGTTGATTGCGTTGATTGATTTGACTCGTCTGTGCTGGTAACATTTCAATGCCCTCTATCTGTCTATGTTGCCTTATCGCTACCAGCCCATTTATATATATATATATATATATATATATATATATATATAGTTTTTTGGTTGTATAGATGTATACACATTTATGGTCCACTTCAGACTGGAGTGGTAATTACATTAATCATAAGTGCACAGAAGTTAAGTATTACTTCCTACAATTTACGACATATATATTTATCAATATATACCTCTGCTCAAAGATTAGACGATCAATTCTAATCAAATCTGTTCTATTCGCACCTCTGCCCCTGTCAAGTCTGCATTATTGAGATTAAAACTCGCGTGTTTATATTTTGTAAATCAATCAAATTTTATTTAAGGCATGATACGATTCTGTTAGACCTGAAGAAACATCTGTACACTAATTTCAGATTATAACTTGCGTGATTATATATTTTGTAAATCATTTGACATGGTAAAATTGTATATATATATATATATATATATATATATCCCGAAAATTTAAAAATTTTCCGATTGCTGTTTGTCTTTTAGTATCAGTCATATATGACGAACCTAAATTTATTTACCCTTGTCATAATGAACGAAATTTCTAATGTCTAGAAATATTTTTCGTTAATAAGGTTTTTTCGTCTTACCTAATCTATGTATTTATTATCGTAATGACTCAACGTAATGCATTAATTTTATAATTAGTAATGTCATTGTTTCACCACTTTATTGATATCTTTGGTACATAAAAGATTATTCTAAATATGAAATATTGTGATGTAATCTTTAACTAAGAAAATTATACTTATTTAATGATAAAAAATGTTGCATAATAATTAGTGCGCATTTCCGATCACCTAGTAATAATTATTGATTTGAGTGACGTACATAACAAATACATATATTCCAAAAGTTTTATTACAAATCTTTATCACGCTGACGTCTTCAACCCACATTTGTATTACAAAACAGTAGCCTACCATGTTGTCAATCCCGCTTAACGCAATCCTGATTATATGTTTATATATAAACTTATTGGAACAGCGAAGCGATAAGTATTATAACAATTACTTACGATACATTTCCATTGAATGCGAAATCACACAACAAGTGCTATCTTTTAGTTAAAAGTTGCTGAAAGTGTGAAAAAATTAATGAAAATATATATATTCATAAAATGTTATTATTTTTGGCTTTGGCAAGAAAATCAGCAGACGATGTGATAAAAAATTCAGCATATATCTATATAAATTATATGTAAGCAGCTGGCATATATATATAAATCTGAGAAGAAAAAAACCGATCAAATATATGTGTTGGAAAAGTTCTGTTCTGCAGATTATTATTGAAACACAGCCCACAAATTTCAAACTGTACGTGACATTCAGTGCAAAATTAAGAATGTTGCATTGTTGAATTTTTATTTCATTTTTGTTTTGTATTTTTGTTGCTCTGTTTGTTTGTTTTATGGTAATTCAATAATTCTATTTCTGTTGCTATTTTAACATGCTAACAAATAATTAGCATTGAAAATTGACCGAATGCGTTTTAGCGTGTTTGTATCTCAATTGTGGTACCGTTAGCAGCTTGACAGCAACAAGCTTAGAGCAGTTCTGTGGCTTCCCTAAAGACTACAATACATCGAATATTTTGTGGGCCGGTTTGCGGGGTCAATTCCCAAACAATACTTTCAAATAATTTTTATATATATGTGTGAATTCCGAACAAGTTGACTCATACAGGAATAAAGCGAATGAAATGAATAACATTTAGATAGTTCATTGAACAACCAATTAACGTGAACTTCCTCAGCTCATAAAATCATGCAATAAACTCATAATGTTCTAAAAAATTCTAGAAACAATTGAGTAGTTATCGGATATGATCATGACAGTGGAGATTTACGACTTTTCTATTCAATGTGTTGCATGACTTAAACGTTTTTTGTTTTCTTGTTGTGTAACTAAATGCTTAACACACAGACATAGTTATTAATAGTTTTCCGTTTTTTTTATCGTTTTACAATTTTTAAGCAAAAAAAATCTAAAATTGTTCTGAATGTATGTGTGTACCTGCATAAATTAAATAAGGAAATAGACTCATTATAATTATTAGCTAAATTAATAAAAAAATATATTGTTTTTTTAAATGTCAAAAATAAGAAATTTAATTACTTATGTTTGCATTTCATTTGTGCTGTATATACAGGGTAACTACTAGTCGACGACTCTAGATAAGAATTACATTCAAATTGTTGTGTTTTAACTTTGTAATACAAACGAAAGTAAATAACTGGGAAATATAAAATGTAACTTACTTCGTTGTTGTCTGGGGAGAACAGAGAAGGAAAACCAGTTTTTCGCTGATTGTTCAACTGTTAAATGTATATATATATATATATAAAGTATATATAAACCCATATTGGATACGTTCAATTTCATTTTAAATCACGTAAATAATCATTTCGATTTTTCCGCAACTTTATTAATGATCTGCCCAAGTGGACTGTAAAATCCAGAAGTGGCTTTAAGAGATATGTATATTGACAATATAAAAAACATTTATATACTGCAATTATTATGTGCAAGCAGCATTTCCTGAGATGTTGCAGCAGCTATAATCGTAACTGTAAATTACAGGCACGTGCGTTTATTTAGCTGACTTTTGCACAGGTGTTTAAGTTGACCTTACGTTATAAATTGTTTTGTTTTTATTTGCGTTACTCAATTTAATTTTAAGATCAAACAAATAATATTTAATTATCTCAATAAGCTAAAGCAAACTATAATTGTATATAGCGGTTGGGCTTACTATATGATTATTTAAAATTAAACTGAACTATTGAACAACTCTTACAATTTACCCAAATATAATTTCAATATAACTAAGAGAAAAATATTAATTTGTATTCCAAAGGATTTCTGAATGAATCATCATGATATTTGCAAGTGTATTTCAATTTCGGCAATCTAAGTCTCAAAATTACGACCTCTTCTGGTAATATTAATAGCTCATTGTGTATCTGTTTGCCAAAGCTGATAAGCAGCCAGACGCAAGTTGATCTTTAAAACATACAATCGCAATCTTGGCATATTAATCGTATTTACCAGCTGCAGGCACATGCGATGAAAAGGCGCAGTAAATAAATGCGTACAAATAAATGAGTAAATGGAAATTGTCAACAAAAGCAGCTGACTAAATGACAGCTTCATAAATGTGCAAAATATTTGGATAAGTCATCAGCCGGAAATTAGCGCTAAATGATAATAAAAAATGCAATTGCAGCGAGCTTTTCAGTTGCCATACATGGCGTATACGTGATGCAAATATTTAATTGCTAATTTGCCAGATGTAACTTTTAATTGTTTGAATTTCTTTGCTTTTTAATTGTTGCTAAAACTACCCAAAATTTCTTATCATACAACTAATAATTTATTATCGCTACAAATTTGTTTGTCACACCTTCAATGAAGGATCGTTTTTTTTTAATTATCTAATTGTACATCCCTATCAATTTCTGAGTGTCACATGCGCAAAAGACAATGTCTTCTGACACGTATGTCAATTTGTGATTACATAATTTCCGCCGTACATTTGATAATGGAAAATGCATTGCATATATCACTGGACAAGCAAAATCGGTGATTTATCGATTTTTGCGGGGCTTTGAAAATCAAAGAAAATACCTTAAGACCGAAGCTTCTGGTGCTCAATGATTTATTATGTGTCAGTGCCGTAAGACAGGTTCGATAAGGTAAAGGCCAGATTAAATGCACCATAACATATTGAGATACCTTAACTTGTTCGCCATTTTGCGGTTTATCTGGTGAGTGCGTCAGTGGGACCGATCCTATCACATGACTTTGCCACCGAGCCAAAGCTCTTGAACGAGTTTGTGCCTCCAGCACGTGACGCTGTTTCTTACTCTCAAGTAAACATTTATTGTTGTTGTTGGTGTAGATAAATAATTAAAAACGCAAATGCAACAGCAAACAAAAGTAGAAATAATTTATTTGTTGTCACAGCCGTTCTAGTTACAAACTGAGATAGGCATCAACTTCTTCGAATAGGAAAAAACAAAAACACTTTTATGATCTTACAATTAACATATGTTACGCAAGCAAAACGAAACCGGAATGTTCTAATATGCAATATTTACCAACTTTATCTACATACAATGTATTTCTGGGTTTTCCCATTCCAACTTCAATTAATGTTTAATTTAAGCGGTTTGCTTGGCTCTATCTTAGCTAAAAATTAAATAGCAACTAAAATCAGTTGGACTGGATATTTGCAGTTATGGTTTTCTTTTTTTTTCGAAAAAAGCAAATATTGACACAGATGTTAACCTCTTGGAAATTCAGTTGCGTGTTGCGTATTTAATAAAATACCTTATCAAGAGTCCACTTAACTAAATTTGTCAAAGCCTTCTAAATACCAACGTAAATTTGAAAGCTTTTAAAGTTCTTAAGTTCATTTAAATAAATAACTTTATAGCTATGTTTATCATGAAATCCTCATACACATACCATAAATATAATAAAGATAAAAAATTCCTTGCAAATATGAACAGGTGTTGACGGTTTTTTTCTTTCAAAGTTGCAGCAAATATAATAAGCTCCGATTTAAATAAAAAGCTCTACAACATTTTTAAATATTTATGAAAACTATTTTCAGCGATGAATTATTTCTCTTGGGAGTTATAATTTTCTTGGATGATTTGCTTTGTTAAAATGATAAATCGCTTAGTGGTTTTTATAAATAGATTGATTATATTATAAAACAGTTGTGTGGACTAAACAAACAAGCAGAAAAATGATTAAAGTTATAAGAACAACAAAGAGAGTTGTCAATAGTCGAAACTAATGATTTTATGTTTATTTACTTGAAGGACCCGCACACTGGGCCAAGGACTATCCGCATGCATCCGGACATCGCCAGTCACCCGTGGATATAACGCCCTCCAGCGCCAAAAAGGGCAGCGACCTTAAAGTATCGCCACTGAAATGGAAGTATGTGCCGGAGGATACCAAGAGTCTGGTTAATCCTGGTAATTTTATTTTCTTTGCTTAGATATAAATGGTAACTAATCTTTAATCATTATTCAGGCTACTGTTGGCGCGTAGATGTCAACGGCGCCAATTCGGAGCTGACCGGAGGACCTCTGGGCAACCAGATCTTTAAGCTGGAACAGTTTCACTGCCACTGGGGCTGCACAGACTCCAAGGGCTCTGAGCATACGGTCGATGGTGTGTCCTATGCCGGCGAACTACATCTGGTGCACTGGAACACCACCAAGTACAAGTCGTTCGGTGAGGCAGCCGCCGCTCCCGATGGCCTGGCCGTGCTGGGAGTCTTCCTGCAGCCGGGCGATCATCACGAGGAGCTGGACAAGGTGAGCAGTGTGCTGCAGTTTGTGCTGCACAAGGGTGATCGCGTCACATTGCCCCAAGGCTGTGATCCCGGCAAGCTGCTGCCAAATGTGCACACCTACTGGACATACGAGGGTTCGTTGACAACGCCGCCTTGCTCGGAATGCGTAATTTGGATTGTATTCAAGACGCCCATTCAGGTGTCCGACGATCAACTGAACGCCATGCGCAATCTCAATGCCTACGATGTCAAGGAGGAGTGTCCCTGCAACGAATTCAATGGCAAGGTCATCAACAATTTCCGTCCCCCGCTTCCGCTCGGCAAGCGTGAATTGCGCGAAATTGGCGGACATTGAAGAATGAAAGGATGTTATTGTTATTGGATCACAGTCAAAACCATTGGATTCGAGTCGTATGCTTAGCTTTTATATAAATTACACACTGCGTGCACCGTAGAATCGGAAATGCCGCTCAAATCCCCATCAACAAACCAACCCCATCGCAGAAGAGCAGCGGCTGAAGTTCCCATTGTTAATGTCTCGTCTTAGTCTGTACTACTTTATAGCAAACACTTGTACCTCTTTTAATGTATTTGCTTGTAGAAATGTATTTGTATCTTGTTATCTGTATTCGTACGTTGTACTTGGTACGCTTGTTTGTTAAACATTTGCTAAATGACAATTAGATTATTAAACTTTATGGTATTACAAAATAAATACATTACTTTTAGATGTTGCATATTCAAAATGAACAAAAAAAAAACCGATTGTTTTCTTCTAAACCTATAAAATATAGTTAACTTTACGTTCCCTTAGCTGTCTAAATGCAGGTTAAACCTACTTACACCAAGGTATCAAAATTGAATGATTACAATTGAATGGATTTTTTATCCTTACCCAAAACCCATCCACGAAATGAGATTTCAGAGTATTCAGCAGTCGGTTTATCCCGCATGCATCGTTCCGTTTTCACTTGTTTTCAATTTATAACTGAGAACAGTCATTGGCTTCGGTAATATAAATAAAATGTTGATTAAGATTTCTTTATATAGCAGCTTAATCTGAAGAATGACTAGTCAGATGAGCAAACGCATAAGGTCCATTAGTAGGAATATGCATATTTTAACACCATTAACCATTAGGCGTGTAACCCTCAAGCGAGCACTACATTAAAAATGGATTGCTATAAGGCTCTAGTCATTCTACTGTTTACATTGTATACATTAGTGCCGTTGACACTTGTTAAAGGTAAGATATTAATATAAACATACTGAATTATCGTCTAATTAAATGCAAATCCATAAAGCAAACAACGTTAGCACTAGATTGGAGTACAAAATCACAAACTCCGTCCCACAAGAATATCATGCCGAACTGCAAGACTTCCAATTGATCGGTGAGAAGTATTATTTTATTGCACAGAAGGAGGTCAACTGGTTTCAAGCTGCACAGGAATGTCGGCAGAAGGGTGGCTATTTAATAAACTTGTCAAACAACATTGAGAGAGTAGTTGTAGGTATGCGTCTAAACAGGACTGAATACTATTGGCTGGACATAAACAGACTGGGTCAAGATGAATATGTTTCAATTACCACAGGAGTGGAGAATAAATATGAGGAATGGCTGAAAGATGGCATGGAAAAAGTGCATGATGCGATCGAGCCACTAAATTGCGTAGTCCTGGTGAATGACTACGAGGAAGGGTTTGTCATGAAAAAAACGGGTTGCCTGGAAAAGGCTAGCTATATATGTCAACTAAGCTCTCCGAGCACAATTTCCATTGTAGTGTGGTAATAATTAATATATGCGTTAATATTTATAAATATCGATAAATCATATATAAATAACGAAAACAAAAAAATTAATAAAAAAAAACTTCGAGGCATCAGCAATATACTTGAAAATAAATAAATTATCTCAATTATCAATTTACCCCCTTAAACATTTTTATGTATTTGTACAAAACAGGGAATTTCAGATTGTAAAAATTATTTGTTAATCATCTTTTAATAGGTTTAATTAACGAGCTTCCAATGTATATAATTAAATACTCATATACATTTACATAATTTTTCAACGTATGTGGATAAAAAAACATACAGATAAAATAATCTCTGTATTTAAGTGAGTCAAGAATCATAAATCACTTTGCCAAGCATCAGTTTTCGTATCAAAATAGGAACTATGGCTTGTTATGTTCCGTCCATGTTACGCAGCCTGTTTGGTGAAATCCAGTAGCTTCTTTGGCTTGCAAATCCATTGTTGAAAGTAATCGCATTTCAATTGCTGCCAGACCAGTTGATAATCTTTAGCCAAAGATTTGCACTGAGCATAGCTTAAATTCTGTACATCACTTAGTTGTAAGCATAGCTTTTGACGCAGCTCGGCACAAGCGTTCAGCAAATTAAGAAAGTTGAGCAGCAATTTGTATTTACTCACATCCAGCGCAGCTTGTGGAGTGTCGAGCTTCTTTTTGGTGACGCCCTGTCGTTTGCCATTTACTGCAACCTCATAGGGTCTGCGAGTATATATATAGTTTATATAATTCAAATTGTTAAAATGTCCACAGCTCACCTAAGAGACTCGGGAAGCAGCACCCAAATAAGACTGCCCGGCGCTGGGTGCCAGTCGGCGCGTTGGCTATGCTCAAAGGTAAACGTGTTATCAATGCGTATGTGTGGCACCTGCGCCTTATATCGACTCGCTTTGCAGATTCTACCGCTCCAGCGTTGATAAAGTGCGCGCTGTAGACTTTTCAGGTGTGCATCGGGACAGCAAAAGTTGAAGCTGGTAAAGTAAATAGGCTTGTTGAGCAGCATGTCAAGCAGTGCACCCTGGACACCTAGAACATTCCACCGGGACAGCTTGTCGCTGCAGGACATGGAGAGTGTGCGCTCTCCGCGTCCCGGTTTGGTGCGCAGCGCTGCTGGCGTTTGCAGCATAGCATCGCAGGGCTCCACGTTGCTGTTTATTAATTTGGCACCTGTGAAGACCTCTTCACAGGCATCGTGCTCTAATCGCTTTCGTTTAGCCGGCAGCGCGGCTTCACTGTCGATATTGCTTTGGTCCACAATGCAAGCATCTCCGCATGGTGTTTGCGTGCTAAGGAAATGGAATTCCAGTTCTTTGTTAAGTGTAAAGCATCTTTCGGCTGTTTGCCAGCTAAAGATTGACTCCTCTGTATCCCCAACCAGGCATTTGACTGCTTTCATCATTTCGTTGTGCAAATAGCGCAGGAACCCGCGCCTCGCTAGCACCTCAGCATGGGAATCGTTCAATATAAAGCCTCTGTCACATAATTTACTACTGCCAATGCATCTCGTTCTTAGTCAAAATATATTAAATTCTTAATATTTGCTTGTACAAATAATAATGTAAACCTTACCCAGTGGCAAGTGAAACTACTTTACCGCATTTTGATCGTGCCTCATATTGCACTATACCAGCTAGGACTGTCCACTGATTGCTTGTGGGCTTTCCAGTTTTTGGCAAATCCCGAAATTTACTATAGCACAGTTCAGCTATTTGCTGCACGGTCAATTCATTATTAATTTCAGAATACATCAATAGCAATTGCGATTAAGCGCGTATTATTATATATAGTGAAAATGAATTAATCGATTATCGATAATTATGCTAACGTAAAACAAACAACAGCTGCTTGAGCGAATCATTTTACAACACTTCACAAGCAATACCTGGCTTTGTGGCCAGAAGCCGAAATAAATTTGCAATTTTCAATAAATAAACATGCCTAAAGTCGTATCGCGCAGCATTGTTTGCTCTGATACAAAAGATCAAGAGGAATACAATGAGGAGAAGCCATTAAATATTTATTACTGCCTGTGCAGCAAAATGTCACTGATTCTAGGTGCGTACAACACAAATTTATTGTAAACGTTTTAATAATCAACGTTTTAAAAATGTATGTGACAGATTGCACGTTGGATCAGTTGCCGCTGCGTGAAGCGGACAATGCTCGTGTTATAGATTCCAACGATCATGCCAATAAGCTAACCTTTAACCCAGCTCCAAAAATGATCTACATACGACGCAAGGGCAAGGGAATTGAGAAGCAATACCGCTACAAGGTATACATGGTCGGAAAGACCAATAATTTTAACAGGCAACGCGCAGTGTATATTATACATTTGTGATGAAATATGTAACGCATTGCGCAAGAACAGCCGAGACGACTTAAAGCTAACCGGATTACTCTTTTTTATCGTTACATAGCTCTCATAGGAATATTGGATAAAAAGAGAGTCCTTCCATGAAACACATTTTTGCTTTTCAAGATATCTTTACTTAACTCATTATGGATGAGTACAGAATATACTTGTATTGAAGCACTACTGTATTACTATTATCAACAGCCACATCTGCATTATTCATTTTCATTCAATTATTCATATTTGTCTTTCAGTGCCGTAGCTGCAGTCTGCCCTTGTATTATCGACACAGTTCCGACTCACAGGTTACGTTCGTGATGAATAACGCTCTGGTGCGCAACAAGGGCGAGCAGCCGTTGGCCCAACTGCTGGCATCGGAGGCGAAAACAAATGCAGCCAATGCAGCTGTTGCTGCGAATGTGCCGCCGCCAAGTGGCGAGGATTCGGGCATTGTGGACGCCAGTGGTAAAAAGGTTATGGTTACTCGGCATACCAAAAATATGGGCAAATTTAGTTCAGTCACAGTATCCACCATCGATGAAGAGGAAGACGAAATTGAAGCGGTAAGCTTAAGAATAATCGCATACATCATTGTCTGTCAGCATTACTACAACAACCATTATTTTCTTAATATAACAGCGCGAGATTGCCGATAGTTATGCTAATAATGCTCGCATTATCGAAAAGCAGTTGCAGCGTAAGGGGGGAAAGCTGGCTGATCTGGGCGCCAAGCCCAAGCCGGATGAAATGCCGCCGCCGCCACCGAAAAAACAAAGAGGAACGCTGCTGGAGCGATAGCAGCTGCTCACATTACGACTTATTGAGAATAACGCCTACCAATTTTATTATTTGCAAAAATGATAAAAATTCGGAGTAATCTGAAATTTATGTATTTAGATATTAATTTGTCAGTACGTTCTTCATTTACTTAGTTGACGCTGAAGCGAGCGTACTTTTCCAAAGCTATAAAGGTTCAACCGAAATAAATCGGATTTTATTTAGCAACAGAATGTAACAATATAATTAAATCATATAAACCAGCCAAATTAAATTATTTATTTTTATATACCTGTGACAGAATCACTTAAAATGGAATTAAACCAACCGAAGAACATTATAATATTGATACAAGTAATATCAATTGCACTTGTGCATTGTGCCCCCAGCGTTATATTACCCAAAAACTGTAAGGGGCGATGTGTTCCTCCCAGGGAATGTCCTCAAGTCGGCCATATGTTGCAAATGCATGATAATTTCCCAAATGATACTTCTTTTTGTGCGGGATTAAAAAATCGAATTTGCTGTGTTGACACAGAAACTTTGACGGAAACTGTCGCAGAAAAGAGTAAGTTTCAATTAAATAGAGTGCATGTTGATGATTTTGATGTGTTTCGTTAAATAATCAATTGTGTTAATTATACTTTAGCGTGTATTTTAATAGAAAAAATTCGATGACTATAATTCACATTTCAAAACATAATTATCTTTTTTTTTATTTACTTAAAATGCAGAATGTAGAGAATATATTAAATTACCCGAGTTTTGCTCAAAGGAACCGCGCGTCAATAATGGTGCTGTGGCAGAACCAAATGTATTCGATTTTATGGTCGCCATAAAAGGTGTTAACGATAGCCGCCCATTTTGCGGCGGTACATTGATATCGGAGAAATTTGTCCTCACTGCCGCCCATTGTTTTAATAACAATTTGTAAGTCCACCATATTACTGACAATAAATCGTTTTTAATTGATGTATCTTTAAAGAAATGCCAGTGATATCTCTGTGATCCTAGGAGCCTATAATCTGAATAATTCCGGCACAGCATTTAATATATCATCTATAATCGTTCATACTGATTATACGCCTTTATTTACTGCGGATGTAGCCCTATTGGAACTGGACAAAGTGGCAAAATTCCCTTCGGAAATATTTAAACCAGCTTGCTTAGCTAGAACAAGTGGCAGCGAAATTAATGAATTTACTGTTGCTGGTTGGGGCCCTATTACAGAAATAAAATCCCCAGATGAATTAAGAAAGGGAACCTTGGTTCCAAACACAAAATGCTCTGAAGATACACGACTGCCTTTAAATCAACAGTTTAATGAAGAGAAAGAAATCTGTGCAGGCCCCAAAAACGATGGCCCAGGAGAAGCTTGCAATGGAGATTCGGGTGGTCCGCTATTTACTAGCTTCACTGGTCTCGATACTTGTCTTTCAGAAATATTTGGTGTTGTTTCTGGAGGTAGGAATTGTCATACACGGTTATCATGGACACGTTACTCAAGGGTTTCATTTTTTCGCGAATGGATAGAAAGTTTGGTGTGGCCAACTGAATATGAAGAATATAAAAAAGAAAATGATAATAATTAAAATAGTGATTAAGAATAAATATATGCCATCAATGCGCTGCAAACGTTAAAGCAACTTTATAACACATTCTGCAAGGGACACAAAACAGTATTTTTTCATATATCTTTACTAAAACTATGTATGAATATCAATATCTATAAAAGTCTTTTCCACAAATTTATAAAAAAAAAGTATAAATTTAAATAATTTGTGGGGTGAAATATGTATGTTATCGTTAATCGAATATAAAATGGAATTTCCCAGCACTGCTAAGCGAATGTGCAGCTAACTTAACGCCGTTGTAAGCAGAATTTGCAGAGAAAATATATAGAAAAAAAAATTGTGTGTATAGCATGTGAAAACAAAGTTTTGTTTTTGTTCGTTTTGGATTGCAAATAGATAACGCTGCGCGTAAATCAGCCAATAAACCAGGACAGAAACAAACGCTAAAAATGTTGCCCGACGACGACGTTGCTGTTGACTAATACCAAGAACGTGTGCGTGTGCTTCTTGTATGCTAGTGAGTGTGTGGTGGAGTGCAGAAATGTTTTCCAGTGGTGGCAGCCATGGGATTAGCGTTGGCGTCGCCTCAACAGTTCAGGACTCGGATGGCTATGATTTTACAAAAATCGAGAATGCGGCACGTTGGCGGGGTCTATTTATACCATCGCTGCGAAAGGTACTCGAGCAGGTGAATCCCCGTGTTACAGCCAAAGAGGATGCACTGCACTATGTGGAGAACCTGTGTGTGCGTCTATTGGCCAAATTGTGTGCGAAACCACTGCCGCATTCAGTGCAGGATGTTGAGGAGAAGGTGAACAAATCTTTTCCAGCGCCCATCGACCAGTGGGCACTGAAGGAGGCCAACGAAGTGATCAATTCGAAGAAGCGCAAATCTCTATTGCCCACGGAACGTGTGCATACGCTGCTGCAGAAGGATGTGCTGCAGTATAAAATCGATAGCTCGGTCTCATCGTATTTGGTCGCTGTTCTTGAGTGCATCTCGGCCGACATACTCAAAATGGCCGCCGATTACGTGTGTGCCATGCGACACAGTGAGATAGCCAAAGAGGACATTGAGGTCGTCCTTAATGCGGATGGTGTGCTCCTCGACATGCTCAATCGCAGCAGCGAACAGCTCAAATGCAATGTGCTGCCAAGTCCACTGTCGCTGCCAGCGCAGCGGGCGAGCGCCACCTACGAGGAGACGGTTAAGGAGCTGATTAACGATGAGAAGCAATATCAGCGAGATCTGCATATGATCATTCGTGTCTTTCGCGAGGAGCTACTCAAAATTGCACGCGATCCCAAGGAACTGGAGCCGATATTCTCCAATATCATTGACATTTATGAGGTAACAGTGACGCTGCTTGGATCCCTTGAGGATGTCATTGAGATGTCCCAGGAACAGAATGCGCCCTGTGTGGCCAGCTGCTTTGAGGAGCTCGCCGAGGCCGAGGAGTTCGATGTCTATAAGAAATATGCACACGATGTCACTTCGCAGGCATCGCGCGATGCTCTAAGCAATCTCCTTGCCAAACCCGATGCCCTGTCGCTTATGTCTGCCGGCCATGGTTTTCGCGAGGCGGTCAAGTATTATTTGCCCAAGTTGCTGCTGGTGCCCATATGCCATGCGTTTGTCTACTTTGACTATATCAAGCATTTCATGGATCTCAGTACATCACAGGACGACATCGAGAGCTTTGCTCAAGTGCAGGGTTTGCTCCATCCGCTGCACTGCGATCTCGAAAAGGTAATGGCCAATTTGTCCAAGAAGCGACTTGTACCAGTCAGCGGTCGTGTGCGACGCCAAATGGCCATTGAACGGACACGGGAGCTGCAGCTGAAGGTCGAGCACTGGGATGACAAGGATGTGGGCCTTAATTGCAATGAATTTATACGCGGTAAGTTGGCCAAAGTAGCTGCGAACAGCTCTGCAGTGACCGAAAAGAACTTCAGATATTAAAATTGTCGTTTCATTCACATCAATATCACGTTTATAATTTCTGGACAATTATAATATCAAAAAGTTCTTTATATATACTTATTTAATCTATTTGTTCTTATTTAACTTTAATATATATGTATTTATATATGCAGAGGATTCACTCAGCAAGCTTGGCTCGGGCAAACGCATCTGGAGCGAGCGCAAGGTATTCCTTTTCGATGGCCTCATGGTTTTATGCAAGGCAAATACCAAGAAGCAAACGCCATCGGCTGGTGCCACCGCCTACGATTATCGGCTGAAGGAGAAGTTCTTTATGCGTCGCGTCGAGATCAACGATCGTGCGGATACGGATGAGCTGAAGCACAGCTTTGAACTAATCACACGCATACATTCCGTTATTGTGCTTTCCGCAGAGAATGCCCAGCACAAGAGTGACTGGATGGCTGATTTGATTATGGTGAATACAAAATCAATGCTAGATCGCATACTGGACAGCATACTGCAGGACATTGAACGCAAGCATCCGTTGCGCATGCCCAGCCCGGAGATCTATAAATTTGCGGTGCCCGACAGCGCTGAGAATATTGTATTAGAAGAGCGTGACAGTGGCGTGGTGCCGATGATTAAGGGCGCCACGCTATGCAAGCTGATCGAGCGCCTCACCTACCACATCTATGCGGATCCGACGTTTGTGCGCACCTTTCTCACCACATATCGGTACTTCTGCTCGCCACAGCAGCTTCTGACGCTGCTAATCGAACGCTTCGAAATACCAGAGCCAAGTCTCGTTTACCAGGAGCAGCAGTCGAACCACACTGAACATCATCACGACAAAGATGCATCAGCGACGGCGACGGTGTCAACGGCGGATAGCGAGAAAATGTTAAAGAACTCGCAGCGCGAGGATTGGAAACGTTATCGCAAGGAGTTCGTGCAGCCAGTGCAATTTCGTGTGCTGAATGTCCTGCGACACTGGGTGGATCATCATTTCTATGATTTTGAGAAAGATCCAACTCTGCTGGACAGACTGTTGCACTTTCTCAACGATGTCAACAGCAAATCCATGCGCAAATGGGTTGACTCTGTGCGCAAAATTGTCGATCGCAAAGTAATATTAATATTCTTCTCAATTCCCTAATTATATGCCTTAGTCAGATCCAAAAAATATTAACATTTTCTTTAATTTACAGAACAAGCAAAGCAATAAGAAGATCGTCTATGCCTATGGACACGATCCGCCGCCCATTGAATACCATTTGAATGTGTCCGATGAGGAGATAACGCTTCTGACATTGCATCCACTGGAGGTGGCAAGGCAGCTGACGCTTCTGGAGTTTGAGATGTACAAGAATGTGAAGCCATCGGAGTTGGTCGGCTCGCCGTGGACCAAAAAGGACAAGGAGCTAAAGAGTCCCAATCTGCTCAAGATTATGAAGCATACGACAAATGTGACGCGCTGGATTGAAAGGTCCATCATGGAGGCGGAGAACTTCGATGAGCGACTGGCAATCATGCAGCGCGCCATTGAGGTGATGATGGTTATGCTGGAGCTAAACAATTTCAATGGCATCCTATCGATTGTGGCTGCCATGGGCACAGCGGCTGTGTTTCGACTGCGCTTCACGTTCAATGCGCTGCCGGAGCGGCATCGCAAGTTTCTCGACGAGTGCCGTGAACTGAGCGAAGATCATCTCAAGAAATACCAGGAGCGTCTACGCTCCATTAATCCGCCCTGTGTGCCATTTTTTGGTCGCTATTTGACGAACATTCTACATCTGGAAGAGGGCAATCCGGATCTGCTGACCAACACCGAGTTGATTAATTTCTCCAAACGACGGAAAGTATCGGAAATCATTGGCGAGATTCAACAGTATCAAAATCAACCGTATTGCCTCAACGAGGAGCCCACAATACGGCACTTCTTCGAGCAGCTCGATCCATTTAACGGACTCTCCGACAAGGAAATGTCTGACTATCTCTACAATGAGAGTATGCGCATTGAACCACGCGCCAGCAAAACAGTACCCAAATTTGTAAGTAGTATAGTTTATGGAATATCATATGATTCTCTCAATCTATAAATATCGATTTCCAATTATTGTTCTCGATATGCATGCAAAGCCAAGATTATAAGTGCTAAATAAAAATTCAAATTTACATTTTTATTTAAAAATGTGCGATTTACTTCCCAAGTCTCTCAGTGTATTTGCTAACCGTTTTTCTTTTACTTTGCAGCCACGCAAATGGCCGAACATTCCGCTCAAGTCACCAGGCATTAAACCGCGTCGTCAAAACCAAAGCAACAATAGCAGCAAGTTGTCCAGCAATGTGCCGGTCAACGTGGAGCCACCAGTGCCAGCGGCGGCAGCAACAACAACGACAACAGCAGTAGTCACATCCAGCATCGGCGAGCAGAGTCCGCAGCATAATCCGCATGCATATTCCGTATTTGCGCCTGTTATCATTCCAGAGCGCAATGGAGGCAGCAGCTGGAGCAGCGTTCCGCCGCATCGGACACCCGACAATGGTGAGGTGGCGCCTGCGCCGCATCTGCCGCGTAAGCCGGCGTCGCACGTTTGGACACACAACAGTGCGACAGTGGATGTGTTTAGTCCAGCGCTGGCGGAGACACAGCCCTCAGCAGCAGCTGCCGCAGTGGGAGCAGCAGCCGCTGCAGCTGCCGGCGGCTGGAACAACATATCCGATTGCTATGTCATCTCGGATGCAAGTTCGGATGTGCTGCCTCCGTCGCCACTACCCAAACTGATGATAAGTCCGCGGCACGAGGTAACGCCGGTGCCACCAGCACCGCAAGGCAGCTGCAATCGCTCACCATTCCATGGACGCACTGCACACATGCAATACAGTCCGACACACAGCATTGCCAGCACAGTGACGCTTATTGGAGGCAGTGGCAGCGGCAGCGGTGGCCTCGGAGATGTGAGTCCACAAATGGGCGGCTTCTATTTTAACAGCGAGCAAAGCCATGGTCAGGCGACCGGGGTGCCCATATCGCCGCATGTCAACGTGCCCACTGCAACCACACTGGAGTACCGAGCAGTACCGCCACCACTGCCGCCGCGTCGCAAGGAACGCACGGAAAGCTGCGCGGATATGGCACAAAAGCGTCAAGCGCCCGATGCACCCACAGTAAGTGGACACGAGTACATATTGTGTACTGTTTTATCTGGATTGCACTGTTATCATGAATTTGCTAGCAACATTTTGGTTTCACTTTAATTTAAATGAAAACAGAGATCTCATTTGGATTACTAAGATTATGGTAGTCAATTAAGAACTTTGTCCAATTTCGATTACCATTTCTGTTCGTATCATTTATGAATCTTACAATGTTTATTTTTTCTCATGTCCTTGGCAGAGTTTTCTCTCCCGTTAATTACATTTTCCAAACATCTTTACATATATTAAAAAGAGAAACTAAATTTCAATTTGTATATTATTTTATAGCTACCTCCGCGCGATGGCGAGCTGAGCCCACCACCCATACCGCCCCGACTCAATCATTCCAACGCAGCGGGCTATGCACGTCAGTCAAAGGAGTTTGTTGGCAGAAGCAGCAGTTTGCTGCTGCCCCACACGAGCAGTATTATGATACGCCGCAATTCGGCAAAGCAGCCATCGCTGTCCGTTAATGCGGCTGCTGTAACGAGCAGCGGTTTGGGTGTCACCAATGCCGCAACAGCGGAATCAACTGGCATGGCCAGTGATGAGCAGCAGCAGCAGCAGCAGCAACAACAGCTGCTGCAGCAGCCACCGCAGTCGATCTCGCCGGCGTTGAGCTCCTCGACGACCACATCTCCCATGACACCAATGACGCCCATGTCCCCGTACATTCCCAGCACCATTGACTCCAACACGTCGAGTAGCTACCAGCAGCAACAGCAGCGCCTCAGGCCACAACAGTCGCAAACCCAGCAGCCAGTTGTTTATATACAGCATCAGCACCAGCACCAACATCACCAGCAGCAGCAGCAACACCATCACCAGCACCAGCAGCATCATCAGCATCATACGCATACACATCCACATTCTCAACATCAGCATTCATCACAGCACCCGAACAGGCGCTCGTCTCCAAAGGAATTCTTTTCGATTGCCACGAGCCACGAGGACACACCCAAACTTCCACCAAAACCTAGTCTAAGCGCAAACTTATACAACAATCCAGGTGAGGTCCAAAGCTCAGCCAGCCTCCATATTTTTGATCGCTAACCAAGTATATCTAATCCACAGATAAAGGTACGATGTTTCTTTACCCAAGTACAAACCAAGATTAATATTTATTGCCTGGCGATGTGTGATAGGACAAAAAAAAAAAGAAGAAAAAAGAAAAACAAAAAAAAAAAACAAAACAAAACGAGAGATCGACAGATAGGAGAAAAAATACCGTTAAATCGTGGCAGCAAATGCATAGGAAATGTAAAAGATAGATACAACAAAGAAAAGTGTATATGTATGTTTATTTTATGAGATATAGCATGGAACGAGTTGAATGCGACGATTTTTATTATTCCAAACTCAAAGAAGAAAAAACAAAACAAATACAAATTAAAAAGAAATTTATGTTATATTAATTATATTATAAACAATTGTAAATATCGAAAAGATTGTATTGATCGTAGACCGTAAAAACAATAAAGTATAACACTATTGTTAGACATTCGCATTGATCAAATCATTAATTGTATATTGCTGTAATCTATACCCTGTTATAGCGAGCTACTGAATCTTGATATATTTGCAGCTATTTTGTTTTAAATCTATTATATTTTTTCATACGTCATTTTTGCTAATTTAACTCCAGCGTTTAATCATTACGTGGTTGAGTTTATGAGATTTAAAAAAATCTCTTAGTCTTATTTTTCAAAAACTATTTTAGAATATGTCGCTTATGATGTTTACTGAATACCATCAAAATTATAAGGTTTTGCATTCTAAATAACAATCTACACAGTTTGACCTCAGTACTTAAAAATTAACTTCAGTGTGTCCAGAAGTCAAGTACTTTCGTCACTTTAAGGCTAACCATCTACAAATGAAACGCCCAAACTTGTTTCAATTCTTTGGTTGATTTTCAAGCATCATTATTAAAGTTGATAGTGGCATTCTTGTTGGTTATGTGCACTGACCTTGCTGGGCCATAAAATTAAAAACAAAACTGTGTCATTAACCAGTAACAAAACAGAGCGACAAATGACCGGAACACCTGACACCAAGTAAACCACAAAATACGCATAGTTGAAAGGCGCATTCGCAGACAAATTATGGCACAGACTAGATTGTTAATTACTTTGAATAGGAAAGACCCATGTCTATAGAGTTTAGATAGATAGAGTATTTCGAGTGGGGGCCATAGCGAAAGAGGGCCCCATTAATACCGATTGTGCTAATTGTTGTCGCCGTTCAGCATTGCAATTAAACGATTTGACTACAGCAACAGCAACAACAACAGCAACAAAATCAACAAATTACAGTTTGTTTCCTTTCGCTTTTCAGCCACCCAACTTTGTGGGCGATTACGCGTCGATGACGTATCTCAAATGCTTCCTGAATTTTGGATGATTGTACCGTAACTGGTTTTTGGTGCATTTTACGATATTTATTTTCGCAGCGAAACGAGAGGCAGGTTTTCGGCTTGGTATTTTCATAACTACCCGAGCTGAAGGTATCTCGTGCTATGTTCATGAAAATGGTAATACTCGTAGACATCTGTATATCCCTATCCCTATATTTAGTTTCAGAAAATCAGTAACCTCTTTAAAGACATAAAACCTTAATTTAACATTTTATATAATTGGCATTGTTTATATCATAATCTTTACATTATCAGAGATGTGGAAGACTACAGATGGTACACTAAATATTTTGTATCAATACATTTTCTTATAATTATTGGAAAGGGTATTTTGACTTCATCTTAAAAAAATAAATGTTTCAGTTTTTATTGTTGTGACCAAAACGATTTGTGTTTACCAAAGTTTTTTTTTACGGGAAAGCACCTGCGCTTGAAAGGGGGTTTGAATTGCCCGTTAAATAATGACAATATCCGAAAATAATATCAATACAACATAAGATCAAAACGTCATTATTTCCTTTTTACACGAAGATTTCGTTGAGTAATGCGTTTATTTAAAATACATAAATTTACAAAAAATGTGTAGATATGTTACATTTAAGAAATTTTTGTTGTAATTTCGCTTTTATTTATAGAGAAATTGATGAAAAGTGCACGGCGCAAGCGACTGACTGCCAAGGCCGTTGGCTAAGATCAGTTCCTTAACTTTTGCCCGTAGAATAAAAATCAGCTTAATTGATAGAAATTTGCATACAAGACATTTAGTATATGACGCTGTTCATTGTATATGCATTTGTATAATTATAGGAAATGTTTCCGCATTAGAAAAAGTTGTTGCATTTTATGAGCTGTATATTTTTGTCATTCGAAATTTCCCTGAAGGTCAACTAAGCAAACCTTGCATGTAAAACTCTCTAACATGTTCTTGACCAACTTCTTATAATTTTGCAAATATTCACAGCATCTATGCGCGACCTACGACAATAATTTACTCACAGATTTCTCGAGTTCTCTTCAAATCTTTATCATTTGCACATCACGTTTCACGTTTCAGTTGAACAATTAACTCGTTAATAACAGACATAAGAAATATCTATCTTGGGCACATCGATGACTGTATACCCTTGCACAACAGAGTCAACTTGCCCTACATCTAAATTTCACAATAAAATTTATAAAAAAAAACATGGTCGGTCGTTTCTATCAAGATAGCTAGAAGATTGCTAAATCAACTCGACTCTCAGTCGAAGCTGATTAAGAATAAATATTGCTAAAGTAAAGTTATGCGATAAAAAAATGAAATTTAAAAAAAAACAAGGGTATTAAATACACTACAAAAACAAAAAAAAAAACACCCACAGCAATTGCTAAAATTACTCAATGAATTTGCATTTAATTTGCTGTTGATTGTAGCTAATTAGAGAGAGAAACTAGTCCCAACAACAACAATGCACAATGAAGACCTCTTCGATGTCAACGGCGTCTCATATAATTAGTTTTTAAATTGGTCAACTACATAATTGTATTACATGAGCAAAACAATTAGCATTCCAAAAAAAAAAAAAAGCACAAAAGTTAAGAAAACCCCCAATGTTCGACACATATTAATAATTTCATAGAAACTTGTCAGCCTAGTTTGTCACTATCATTTTTTTAATGGCAATCCCAATTCTTTTCTCAGCATTCGATGATTATTCAGTGGAAATCCCCCAAGAGCAACCAATTTAACGTCATCAAGAGTATTGAACCAGAAGAAAACCGATCAAAATAAATGAGATCGAGATGCTTGGAAAGACAGATACGACACCGAGATACTCTTCAATCTAGAACTCATAAATGGTATTATTTTATAATAATATATGAATACTTATTCGCTCATATCTATAATTTGAATTGACAATATATTTTACCCTTTTACACATATACTCGTAAAATATACATATTTATATATAGACAATTGTATAGGTATATAGGTTAAGTAGATGGCGTGATAATCAGAGTCCACTCAAAACCAACTGTTTACTATTCAGCAATAAATAGTAAGTATAATACATAAACATAAGTATTATTGCAAAGGTACTTTACAAGACGTTTCCCTCAATTATAAAGTCACTTAAGGTAATCGATCAGAATAATTATAAGTGAATAAATATTACGATTAGTAATTGTAAGAGAAAGGTGCAAATCAAAGCGAATTGTAGCGAAGTGCAAATACGATTTTAAATCAGGGTACAACAAAAGGAAGCTGGACGCATGCCCACTAATAAGTATTAATAACTAATTCATAAAGTTAACTAAGTCGTTAATACAAATTAAGTACGTACAAGTGTGCCTGAATAATTCTTAATATGGGATTGCTTTTACGATATGGATTGACTGCGATGCAGGTGTCAGTTTTACTTTCTCAAATCGCAAAAAAAAAACGTACAAAAAAATTAGCTGAGAACCGATCGGGTTTTAACGATCTTATTGCTCTCGTCATGAGAGAGCGTTAGCTTTGCTTATGGGTGTGCAGGTGAGCAGGTGTGTGAGTGTGTGTGTGTGTGTGTGTGTGTGTCTGTGTGTGTGTGTGAGTGTGTGTGTGTAGCAGCTTTTATAAAAGCAGCAAGAATGCCAACAATTCGTTCAGTTCGGCTGTGAACTTCAGAATCATTGTGAAGTGTGTGCGCGACAAATCGCTCAAGGATCAAACGGTTCAAAGCAAAACAGCAGCGACACAGCGTGAGATTGAGATAAAGAGAGACCGCCGCCAGTTGTTTATTACTGAGTCCACATCCCCACAACCAGAGATCAGCCAGACAGCGTAGCGTTGTGCCAAGAAAATGCTGGCCAGTGAAACTTTTCCCACTCATCACTTCAAGAAATCTATATATAAGACATACAATGGGGCAGGCGCATCGACGAACGTTGAGGATTTGGCAAGTGTCGACAAGACATTGACAACTACCACGTCGTCATCGAGTGATGCGGCTGTGATCGAGGCAACCACCTCGCCAGTTGAATTTAGCACTCCCAGCAAAATGTTGAACAGCACCACCAACAATAATAATAATAATAGTAACAACAACAATATTATTGTTAATGGCTTGTCCAGTTTTGTGGCCAGTCATCCGGCTGCTGAATTCGAGGGATTTATACGCGCCTGCGTCGATGAGATAATACAGCTGGCCGTGTTCCAGGGCACAGATCGTTCCTCGAAGGTGGTCGAGTGGCATGATCCTGCCGAGCTGCGCAAGCTGTTCGATTTTGAGCTGCGCGAAAAAGGTGAATCGCAGGAGAAGCTGCGTCAGCTGATGCGCGAAACGATACGCTACTCGGTGAAGACAGGCCACCCGTATTTCATCAATCAGCTGTATTCGGGCGTGGATCCCTATGCCCTGGTGGGTCAATGGCTAACGGACGCACTCAATCCCAGTGTTTATACCTATGAGGTGGCTCCCGTATTTTCGCTGATGGAGGAGCAGGTGCTGGCCGAGATGCGACGCATTGTGGGCTTCCCAAACAATGGACAAGGCGATGGCATCTTCTGCCCCGGTGGGTCGATAGCCAACGGTTATGCAATCAGCTGTGCCCGCTACAATTATGCACCCGAGTCCAAGGTAAGCACCGTGCCGAAGGCCAAGACCGCTTTTGTGCTTGCGTTTAAACAAAGCGGAAGTGAAACAATCACGCGAACTAGTCACAAACTTGGCCAATGTAACATAAAACATTTAAGCACACCTGCGGTACAATATATTAGCAACAGTCAAAGTAATAATATTCCTGCCATGACTGTGTCAGCAGTGTGCGATTTTACTTCCTTTGTCATTTCTCATCTACTTATATACGATAAAAAAAAAACACACACTTTGCTTCTAGCGAGTGGTGAATTAATTGTATCTGATTTAATTTCCTTAAACATTTTTTTCTGCTACAAGTTTTCCTAAAGAATTTTTAACGTTGGTTTTTCAAATTCAAGTACACTCTTGCTCCAAAATATTAGTCATGTTAGGTGCCATAAAGAAAACGATTTTATTCAGAATGTATTTATCTGAACATTTTCATCTGGAAAATTTATAGTCATATTGCTTTTTTCAGTAATTACATTTGGAATATTTATGAAACATTTGTTTATCTCGCCCTTTAGAAAAATGGTCTCTTTAATGCAAAGCCTTTGATAATCTTCACATCGGAGGATGCTCATTACTCGGTGGATAAGCTGGCCATGTTTATGGGCTTTGGCAGCGAGAATGTGCGCAAGATTGCCACCAATGAGATTGGCAAGATGCGTTTGAGCGATTTGGAGGAGCAGATCCAGCTGTGCCTGGACAACAATTGGCAACCGTTGATGGTGTCCGCAACGGCAGGCACCACTGTGCTGGGTGCATTCGATGATTTGGTTGGCATCTCGGAGCTGTGCCGTAAGCACAATATGTGGATGCATGTGGATGCCGCTTGGGGCGGTGGTGCACTCATGTCCAAGAAATATCGCCATCTGCTCAATGGAATTGAACGGTGAGTTTGAACAAATCTCGGATGGGTTACTCGAGGAAAAAATGCAAATGCAAATCATTAAATTCCATAGCGCCGATTCGGTAACATGGAATCCACACAAGCTGCTGTCAGCCTCACAGCAGTGCTCCACTTTCCTGACGCGCCATCCCCAAGTGCTGAGCCAGTGCCACTCGACGAATGCCGCATATCTGTTCCAGAAGGACAAGTTCTACGACACATCCTTCGACACGGGCGACAAACACATCCAGTGTGGCCGTCGAGCGGACGTTTTCAAGTTCTGGTTCATGTGGAAGGCCAAGGGCAGCAAGGGATTCGAGGCACATGTGGAGCAGGTCTTTGAAATGTCCGAATTCTTTACCTCCACGTTGCGCGAACGTCCCGGCTTCGAACTGGTCCTGGATCATCCGGAATGCACGAATATTACCTTCTGGTATGTGCCGCCCAGCCTGAGGCACATGGAGCACAACCAGGAGTTCTACGACAAGCTGCACAAGGTGGCGCCGCAGATAAAGGAGGCAATGATCAAGAAGGGCTCCATGATGATCACATATCAGCCGCTGCGCAAGCTACCCAACTTCTTCCGACTTGTGCTGCAGAACTCCTGTCTCAAGGAATCCGACATGCTCTACTTCATCAACGAGATCGAGTCCCTGGGACAAAATTTGTAGTTGGATGGTGGCTCAGCTGAATTGAGTGCATTCTGTTTAGGCATATGATGTGTATATATATATATATATAGGTATGGTATTGTAACTGGTATTATCTCGCGATTATTATTATCACATCGTATTGAAAATGTTTTAGGATTTTAAGTTGATACAATAATAAAGACAAAGATCAAGTCAATCACTTGAATAAAATAAACCCTGATCCTCAAATGAATCTCTTCGTAATCAAAATTAAAACCCACTTGAGAAGTGGCCAAGGAGTTGTCCAACTTTTCATACCTTTATTAAATGTGGAGTTTTAGCTTCTGTCGATTTATACTTAAAAAAATAGCAAAGGAACTTAAACTGCTGCTAGCTCAGCTTCTCATGCCGTTTGAGCCATGGCCATTGACTGAGATCATGGCCTTCTGCCTTTTGGATGGACTGTTCTATGCTCAAGCTCTGGCCGGGCGCAATGCCGTATCCGATTTGCAGGCCATGCAGATTGGAGGGCGTTTGGCAGTCCATGGTGCACTCCTTGCGCAGCACGGTGTCCACCTCAACAGAGGAGAAGAATGCCACCGACATGGGCAGATCGGTTAGACCAATCTTTGAGGCGCAAAATGAGCGAGTGAGCAAATTGGTCACATGCATCGCCAGCGCCGCTTTGTAGGCCAGCTCATCCTTCACCAGGTAGCGCAGCTCATCGTGAAAGCTCAGACAGAAGCGAGCATGCGGTCCCAGAAGCCAACGCATGCTGACCAGCATCAAGTGCAGAAAGTCGACAGCACCACTCTGCACCACCCAATTGACGCGTGTGGGCAGAAAGCGCTGCTCCTGATCCGCACCGCCCTGTGTCTCCAGGGCGCGACTAAGGCGGCAGCCTAGAAACGGCGTCTCCGGCTGCTCACGTGTCGCAATCTCCTCCAGGCGATTAAACATGGCGCTCTCGGTGCCGCCTTGCCAGATCGGACGATGGAAAACCTCACCAATGGAACGATTACGCTGCAGCGCCAAACGTTTAGCCTCGTAACCGCTGTAACTATTGGATGTAGTAAGGATTAGATTAGATTTCATGTGTTGCACGCTGAATTTGATGTTGACTTACGTTCTGTCCTCTAGTTCGTCGTGAAACTCTTCGCGGAGTCGATAGATCCGCTTTCCCTTGGTTGCCACAAACATTTTCATTGCTTTCGCCTTCGCCTCAGTGGCGCTTAGCGAAGGATTGAATTGCTGCAGCAGCGTCTCGGCAAACTGCTGGCCAGCACCGTAGATTCGTGCATAGTTAAGCACTTTGGCATGATCGCGTGAGATGCCAACCACTTTGGCGGTAATGGAGTGCATGTCGCTGCCATTTGATTTGCTGCCGCTCAACGTCATCCAGCCCAGGGGCGTGGCGCCATGTTCGCCATGCGCATAGGCATCACCCAGCACGGAGGCAATCCACAGCTCCTGCGAGTCCACATCGGCGCCAACGAGCTTATAGCCAGGTGGCGCCTGCACCATGGCGCGCAGTTCCGATCCAATGCGATTCGCGCGCGAATTGGATGCCGTCATCCAGGTGGACTCCATGGCGCGACGCGTCAGTGTGCCGGCAACGACAACCTGCGGACAAATGGCACCATAAGCCGTGCGCTCTGCATGCGATCTCAGCTCAGGGGGCAACTGCTCTGCCGGCAGCCAGACGACCAACTGGCCGAGGATGCGATCGCGATTGTTGCGCCAATAGGACATCATGCGGGCGATTTCGATGACACGCGACGCCGCCTGACACGTGGGATCGCCACTGCTCAGCGCATTTTCCGAGAACTTGTTCAGGAAATCCTTCGACAGGGGATTGCCCACACGAAACGAGGGTCCGTTCTTGTGCGGCAGCTTCAGAAAAAAGCAGCAGTCCTCCAGCACCTGGTTACACCAGACGCCAGAGCCTGTGACCAAAAAAATATATATATAAATATAAGTTAAATTATAATTTTGTCTTCTTCCAATAATCACAATTACCTTTGTATTTTTCTTCCAAGCGCTGTTGTCGCTGTGAGATCTTCTTAAAGAATTGGCGTTTCGCCAGTTGCTCTTCGACTTGGCCCGGCAGCATATCCATAGCCAGATCCCCATCTTCAGAGGCAGCATAAAGACGCGCAAATTCTGGTATGGCACAGCGTTCGAGCAGCTGCTCAATGGGTAGATCAGTCTGCCGGCTGTTGTCGCCGCTGCGAAAGGGCACCAAGAAGCCCCACCCGTGTCCCTTCTGATAATGCAGTGGATAGCCCTCCCAGCACAGCGAGAGCAGCTTGGGTGCAATCTGCATGCCTGTGCTGATGCCACTGGCGCCAGGCGTCCAAGGCTCATCCTGTTGCTGTAACTCCTCATCGCTGTAGCCTAGCGGTGGCTTTTGGCAGAGCTTGCGATACCACTGCGGATAGCCGGGAAGCAGCGGACGTCGCGCTGGAAGCAGCGCACGCTGATCGTAAAGATACTGAAACTTCTGCTGCAGACGAAGCTGTTTAGCGTTTAGCTGCCGTTCATCCTGGAGCGGCACAGTTGGCAACTGCTTGCGCTTGGGCAATTGCTTAAGCTTCAATTGCTGCACACTCCAATCCTCGGCCCAGAGCCACAAGTGCTGGCGATACTGCTCATCGTGGAGCAGTGCACAAGCCTCCTCGGCGCGACGTCCCAAATGATATTTGGCCTCAATGCTGAGATCCTCGTAGGCCAGCTGTGCATCGCGTATATAACGCTCCCAATTGGAGTTAACTGGCAGATAGGCGGACCCCATTTCCAGCATGCCCGCCAGCGTAACTGGATGCGGAAAGCGTTCTGCATACAACGGATAAAGTACAGTTAGGATGCGATGTGTTGCTTCCACGTCGCCGGCACAGTAATTGACAAGTGACTGGAACTGCTGACGCACCTGCTCCAGTGTGCCCTCAACGAAAATGTTGCGTGGCTCCTTGGACAGAGGTTCACCACCGCAATACAAGCGATGCACATCAACAAGGCTATTTAATGAGCTCTGCTCAAGCCAGTCGATGTCTTCAACGGCTGGCTCCTTTTTGGACTTGAGCAAAGCGCGCTGATAGCTGGTGACGCCGCTGACGCACATGTGCAGCGACATGGTGTCCACAAAACGTGTGCTCGTGTCCTCTAGCAGATACTGTTCCTGCAGACGTGCACGATCATAGGACACATTGTGGCCCACAACGAGACTGGGTGCGCCACAGCCCAGCGGTATAAGTTCGTCGAGCATGTAATGGGGTCGGTCACTTTGCGCCACATCGATGGGCTCTACGTGCGGCACACTGAGGCGATGCTTGGTCAGCTTTGGACTAACCCAGCAATACCAACGCTTGGTGCTAACGGCTGTGGCCAAAACAGGTGTACTGCCCTCACGTACACACACCTCCACGTCGAAGATGATGCCGTGCTCCAGTGGGTGATCCACAGGTGCAGCAGTGCCATCCTCCGGATCATAGGCTGTCCAGCCGGCATAGAAAGCCCAACGCTTTGGCTTGGCGGGCAATTGTGAACACTTGACCAGCGGATGCAGCAACGCCTGGTACGGTTCCACCTGCTCCTTAGATATGGCATAAAAGTGCTCCTCTATATTCGCGCCCCGGAGCGGTGGCAGCTTCAGCTGCACATCCGGTACAGCTGTTGTGCTGGCTATATCAATGCCATGACGCAGCAATTCGTCATTATACAACTTGGCAGCCGCACGTTCCGATGCAGAATAGTTGCGTTGGGCCTCCGGAAAGAGTTGAGCATGTAAATTCTGCGAGATCATCTGCACCTTTGCCAAATTCTCAGCGTATTCATTGCTTGTTGGTTGCGGCACATGGTTTGGCTTTGGTTTTGGTTTGGTGGTGCTGGGCTGTAATTTACGGTAGATCTTAACGCTGCTGCTGGCGTAATGTTCCCGACCCGCTTTGGTGGCATAACTACGTAACAGGTGCATCCTATATTAGTAACATTATTTCAAATGTATCCAAAAAACTCAGCGCGCACAATAAAAAGTCAGCGTCTATCGAAACTGCATATCGAAATCGCGTTCAAAAGAATCGATAGTTTAGTTAAATGTAATTTTGAGAGTGGAATGACACCTGCCAGTTAATTTCGAGTTATGGAAAATAGCGTGTGCTTCATTAATTATTAAATTAATACACACTATTTTCATAATGTGTTTCTGTAAATCCAATTTTCAAGTCATTTTGAGAATTTTTCATTATTTAAACGAGCAAACGTAAATTTATCAGTTACCCAAAATCGGAAATATCGATCCTATAACAAGCATCGATAAGCGTTATTAACTGTTTTTCAAAGCTCCAAATGGGAAATTACTTCTCAGAGCGTAAAAACACATAAAAAATACACTATTTTATGTAATTAATTCATTATAGTTTCACTTGTTGCTATAGATTAGAAGAAACAATTTAAAATACATACACACATTGTTTTTGTGATGAAATGGAAGAAGGTAAAGAACATAATCTCTTTAGTTATTTGCATAAAAATTAATATATATATAAAAAGCTTTCATACGATACACAATTGGGGAAAAGCGATTTTTGAAAACATTTTGGCAAATACTGTGCACCTGGCCTGCAATTTACAAATTTGTTTTTAACAAAAAAATACAATTGCAGGTCGCAATGAAACCCAAGGAGCGAGACACACGCACACACACAAAAAACATACAAAATAGGGGAAAAACAATAATGCTCCAAGAATTTTTTTTGGATCCTAGATTTGCAATTTGCTCATGCCGCCATTGATGCCATCCTGTTCGACATTCCAGATGACCAGCTGTCCATCGACGCCCGATGTGGAGACCTTGCTGGCGCTGGCCTTGTCGCCGGCATACAAACGTATGCTGGTGATGGCATTCTGATGTATGGAATCCACAACGACATCGGTGTTCTCCGTGCGCATATTGCAGTCCATGGACCTGAAGAAATGCATGGCAGTTACGCCACCAGCCTCACGCTTCTGTGACTTGTCCAGCTTGCCGCTTAGCACGAGCTTATTGTCCGCACTCAGGCTATAAAGCAGCGGGACACAGCTATAGCCGGCAACCACAATTGATGTGGGTGAAACCCACTCGCAGGAGAGGAACGGCAAATAGCCGGTGCGGCAGCGTATCACCGTATTTCCATTGGTGGCATCCGCAATGCTCACACAGCTGTCGTGGCCCACCCAGCACACCTTGTTGCCATCGCTCGAGAAGCTTACATTATTAATCCAACCACCGCCGGAGGTGAGAGAGTTGCGAAACTCCGCCATTAGTTGGCCGAGAGGCTTGCGATTGCCCCAGGGCGTTGGCGAGGGCGGCTCTTCAATATCCTTGATAAAGGCAGAGAAAACGCGCACCTTGTAGTCCGTGGAGCCAGCCACCAAGAGCACATTATTCGGATGCCAGTCCAGCGAGGTAACCGTGGAGCGTATGGGCTTCTTAATGTGCTTAGACACCCACCAGTCGTTCTCCGACTCAAAGTAACAGACCGATATAAGTCGGGCGCCGGAGCCCACAGCAAACTTATTCTCTGCCGGTGACCATTTAACGCACGTTGCCGCCCGATTGATGCGCAACAGCACTAATGTGGGCTTCCATTTGCCATCGTCACCCTGCGTCCAAACGTAGGCATTCCTGTCGGCGGCACAGCTCACAATCCGATTGGTATTTTTCGCCCAATCGATACCCATGACACGCAAATCGTGTTGATTAAGCACATCGGCCAATTTCCAGCCGCTGCCGTCGCGGCTGTAGATATGAATTTCATGGTTATTCGGCGATAACGCGATTTCTGTATAAAATTTGTGAGTCATTAATTAATACACAAAAGCAAAAAAATGGTTTCTCAAAATGCGTCACTTACGCGTGCGATCCTTGTTCCAGGCGTGGCAAGTTATGGATGCCAGCGAATTGCCAAAAGTGTGTTTCTCGGCCATTGCAAGGCGAGTGCTTCAATTCAATTAAATGCAGCACAAAATTCGAACCACACACGTAGTAAAGTCTCTGATTCGTTGATGTTGGGCGTTGTTTGTGGAGTGTTTGTCGGCGTGCTCGGCTAATTCGGTTGATTCTAGTTTTAATCGCGGACTCTGGGCCGTCTACACGATTAAGCTAGCGTTGGAGCTAAGTAAGAATGCGTTGACCTGCGTCAATTTAAAAGAAAACGCACAACTTTCGAGCGATTACAAATTTGGGTAAAATGCTGAAATTAATCACCTCTCGGTGGCGAAGACAGCTAGTGTTGTGTAGCGTCAAACCGCTACTCTGGGTCAGCATTAATTTATCTATAGGACCCATCGATAGTAGCGATGATTTTTCCCGTTTTATATTGCGGTATTATTAAATTTTCATTTTTTGGACAAATAAAATTGAAGCTTATTGACGAGACTATCCTCTACAAAGTTTGCATATTTATTGAAAATTAAAACTATCGATTGCCGCACCCGTAGTCAAAAACACTTAGGTATTAGTCCAGCCCTGGTTATTGGCGCGCAATTTTGCCAGCTGCTGTTGCAGTTGATAAAGCATAAACAAATGGATCAAATTTGCGCAGCGGTTGAGCCGCAATTTCCTTGCCGCGAGGCGTCCATTCGATCGCTGGGCGAACTCGTTGGCGACTGCAATGAGGCCTATCCGCCAGCCATTTATGTATTCGGGCATGGCGGCACGGGCAAAACATCACTAACCAAAGCCTTCCTCCAGCAATGCGAAAGACAGCAAATAGTGCGAACTGTGCTGCTAAATGCCATCGAATGCTATACGACCAAAATATTGGTGGAGAATGTGCTGGACGCGTTGGTGCCAGAAGAACAGAAGGCTGAGTCACTGCTCGCCGATAATATGCTGGCATTTGTGGAGCAACTGCGTCGATGGCATGGAAAATCCGCACTTGGATTTCTCATTGCTGTGGACAATGCGGAACGGCTGCGTGACATGGATGCCAATGTGCTGCCCGTGCTGCTGCGCTTGCAGCAGTTAACCGGTCTCAATATATGCGTGCTCCTGCTCTCCCAGCTGCCCTTCGAGAAGTTCTACAACAAGACGGGTCTCACTGAGATCATCCCAGTGCATCTGGTGCAGTATAACAAGACTGAAACGCTGCGCATCCTCAGCAGCGACTTTGGCCAGTTGAAGCGACAGCTCCAGCTGCAGCTTGATGGCGATCGTCTGTCAATTTGCGAGCAATCGTTGACACCAGAATTCTATAGCAACTATCTGAATTTGTTTCTCAGCGTGTTTTACAAGGCTTGCCGGGATGTGCCCGAGCTGCGGCTGACGGCACGAAAATGCTTCGCCGTCTACATGGAGCCGGTGCTCGATGGCAGCGTGGAGTGTACAGATGTCTCACGGCTCTGGCGGCACATTGCCGGACCGTTACGTGCTGCTCTCACGCAGATCTATCTGCGGGTGGAGAAGCCGCTGGGCGAACCGGATATCGAAGATCAGAGCGTACGCCGACTCGCGCAATCTCTAGAGTTGCCCTACTATGGCAAATTCCTGCTTATTGCCGCCTTCCTGGCCAGCCACAACTCGGCCAAGCAGGACAAACGACTGTTTGTGAAGCATCATGGGAAGCAGCGCAAGCGCATGCAGACAGTCAATGCCAGAGCCAAGGTAATCCTCAAACAGTTAGACGCATAAGACGCTTCCTTAACGTTTTTTCATTATAGAATACGGAGAAGATGTCCACGACATTGGGACCCAAATCGTTTAGCATTGATCGCCTGCTGGCAATTTTCTATGCCATACTCGATGAGAAGGTGGGCCTCACCTGCAATCTGCTCTCGCAAATCTCCACGCTGGTACATCTCAAACTGCTCGCCTTCGTTTCCGGCGAACAGAATATTATGGATGGATCTGCCAAGTTGCAGTGCACCATTGGACTCGAATTTGTGCTCTATATCGGCAAAGTGGTTGGCTTCAATGTGCGTCAATATTTGTGCGATTTTATGTAACTAATAAGTAATTATATTATAATAATTAAGACGTATGCTTAAGAAATGGTCCAATAAATGTTTAAATGTTCTGAAAAATATTTAAAATCAATGATTAAAGAGGGATTTTACAGAATTTTTCTTTTTAGTTTGGCAGTAAATTAAAATTATAAAATTTACAATTCCAGGAAGACCTTTTTATTTGCTTAAATATACATTTTTTAAAACAATTTCGCTGAATTAAAAAAAAGCTTAAAAATTAAATCCAAGTCATTCTTAATAGTTTCTAAATATATTTAACAGATAGTCGGGTAAATCGCTGATGTGTATAGTCTCGGCCAGCTGCGTATCCCGACTGCGCAGCTGGAGCAGTCCATTGCTGAGCGATTGCTGCTCGTCCAGGAGCAGGGCATATGGCACACCCAGGCAGTCGTAGAGCTTCAGTTGCTGTGCTAGTTGAGCAGGTTGTTTGATCAGGTCATAGCCATTGTCCGGTAGACGCAACCGGGAGCTCTGCAATACGTCCATCAAATGCGTACAAAGATCGAGCAGATCTGGTGAACTTTCTTCCGTCTTTTGAATGCCGGCAATGCTGCATTGATAGGGTGCCAGCATACGATTGAGAAGCAGTGAATGCGTCTCCCTGCCATGATCACAGCCATCTAACAAGAGAGCACATGTCGCCGGCTCCAGTTCGATGATGGAACGTATGACGACGGGTAGTTGCAGCTGTCTAGTGTGTCCGTCGGGCAACTGGAAATGCTTTTCATCAGGCAGCGGCACCAGGCTGAGCTGCTCCACAGTCACATCGCCGGCATTCCCAAATCCTGCCTTAATGTCAATGGCTGGACAGCCTTCCATTTGCTCAAATTCCGCTTCAGCAGTGTAAGGCACAATACTATATCGACTCGGATTTGAGGAGTAGCGCATCCACCAAATTTTACTCTCCCGCTGCACATTATAAAAGTGCTCCAGGCCACGATGCGGTTCCACAAAAAAATCTGTAATTAGTTGGGTCACATTTCCATGTTGCTGCTGCTTGAAGATTGAGTTGGAGGAGGAGGTCGAATTTGAGTTAGTGACGCAGCTGAGCTGATGTTTGAGCAGTGTGGGACACTTGGCTTTGCTGGGATAGGTTTGTCGCAGCTCTTGCAAATGCTTTTTGAATTGCTGGGAATGCACAAAGGCGAAGCGCTGTTGATCAAGGGATTCCTTTGAGGAAACGCTGCCCAAGTTGACAGCCAGCTGACGCATGTTGAGCCATTGCTCCCGAAGCCTTTGGGCATAGGCTGCGCCATGCTCCAGTAGCTCTATGCTAGAAATGCCTTCATTTTGTCCGGCACGCAGAAAAGCAGAGGATTCCAAGGATTTCAGGCAACGACTGAGGCGAGTGGACATTTCGATTACTTGTCCAGTTGCTCCAGAGGTATATTGCCTGGCGGCGACACGTAGTAATCCTCGTCGGTGACCTTTGCAATCCGTAGCAGCTGCTCGCGGCAATCTCCTTCCGACACGCGATCGTTGCGTAACTGCAACTGTTGATGCTCCAGAACCGTGTACAGCGGACGCACGTTGTGCGTGTCAATGTGCTCGATCTTGTCCGCAAATTGTATGCTACTTTTGAGCGTGGCTAGTGCCTGTTCGCTGTCCAAATCTACTAGAGACAGGCGCTCCAACAATTGAATTGTTTTCGTGTCGATTTCAATTTCACTGGTGGTGGTGTCTGGAAAAGCCGTTGGCACTGGTGTCTGTGGCACCTTGGTGGGATGATACAGCTGCTTAAAGTCCAGCAGTTGAGACGGTTTACTAATTTTGGGCAATTCACTAATTTGTTGTTTTGCAATTTTGCAATAAAAACGAGCAGAAATTCGCAACATTGTCGAGCGATTGCGATTTGCGGAGCAGTGCTGCAAAACGTTTGAAATTCAATATCAGTGTCAAGTATTGATAAGCGAACCAATGCTCTCAAATATCGATAGATGACAAGCAAGTTATCGCAAAAGCAGCACTGGCTGGATTATTGTTTTCCTTCGCGCTGTTTTGTGTTCTTTTATTTTTGTATCTTGAAAAAATGCCGTATGCCAATCAACCATCCGTACAAATAACCGAATTGACGGACGACAATGTCAAGTTTGTGCTGGAGGACACCGAGTTAAGTGTGGCGAACAGCTTGCGTCGTGTATTCATTGCCGAAACGCCGACGCTGGCAATCGACTGGGTGCAACTGGAGGCCAATTCAACGGTGCTTTCGGATGAGTTCCTTGCCCATCGCATCGGCCTGATTCCGCTGATCTCTGACGATGTTGTGGAGCGTTTGCAGTACACACGCGATTGCATCTGTCTGGACTTTTGTCCCGAGTGCAGCGTCGAGTTTACGCTGGACGTCAAATGCAACGAGGAGCAGACGCGCCACGTGACCACAGCGGATCTGAAGTCCAGCAACGCCAAAGTGCTTCCCGTCACGTCACGCAACCAGGGCGAGGAGGACAATGAGTATGGCGAGAGCACCGATGAGATTCTGATCATTAAGCTGCGCAAGGGGCAAGAGTTGAAATTGCGCGCCTATGCCAAGAAAGGGTTTGGCAAGGAGCATGCCAAATGGAATCCCACAGCTGGTGTGTGCTTCGAATACGATCCGGATAATTCGATGCGACACACGCTGTACCCCAAGCCCGATGAGTGGCCAAAGAGCGAGCACACCGAACTGGAGGACGATCAATACGAGGCGCCCTACAACTGGGAGGCCAAACCCAACAAGTTCTTTTTCAATGTGGAATCCTCGGGCGCCCTCAAGCCCGAGAATATTGTCATTATGGGCGTGCAGGTGCTGAAAAACAAACTCTCCAATCTGCAGACGCAACTCAGCCACGAGTCGCAGAACGATGCGCTCGCAGTTTAAAAAAACAAATTTTTAATTTTAAGTTGATAATATTAAAAAAAAGAGGAGAAAACAAATTTAATCCTTGAACAAGCTGTCTATGTTAATACCCGCACTGGGCTCTTTTTTCGTTCTGCTGGGCGTCTTTTCCAGCTGCTGCTGCTGCTCGCCTGCCTCCCGGAAATCACTAAGCAACGTGCTCTTCCCTGCAACCTGATCTTCTTCCAGGTTTTCCTCGACGGTCTCTGCGCGCAATTGCTGCCGCTGCTCCGCAAGCAAATCGAGAGCTGTTTCATAAATCCTCTGCTCATCTAGCGCACCTTGGCTCTTCAGCTGCTCATAGATCTCGATGAACTGCTGGGATTGTGTGGCACGCTTCTGATCAAATAGCGATATTGTTTCTTGGGGCTTATTCTGCTTGTGCAGTTTCCTTTTTGGAGAGGAAAGAAAAGCATTAGGATTGGCTATTCACTACGATTGTTGGCCTAACTTACGCTCGCACCACATCCTCGGCATAGAATATGTTGCGCACAGGCATATTTACGGCGGGTCTGTCAAAGCGGGGCTCCAGTTTAGGGGGGAAAGCTGCATAGATGTCATACCAAATGGGTTTATCCTCAGTTTTCATAGCGCCGCCGCGCAGCAATCCTTGAACTCTAAAAATAAACATTATTTATTGCTTCTGTCACTCAGGCTGCCACCTACACCTACCTGGTGAAGATGGTGCCAATCTTTTCCAGCCTGCTCTGCGCCATATTAAAGCTCTTTTAATTAATATAATGTTCAATTTATTATTACGACATGCGCTTGCTGCAGTCTAAAAAAATGTACTCGATACTTTTAGCGGCTAGTTGGTATTTATGTGTATATATTTGCTTGGACATTTTTATGTTTGCCTAAAACGGTCACACTGTTGCATACGCACAGGCCATAGCCAAGTGCCAGTGGCAGAAGTGCGATTTTTCAAAATCCGTATTTATGTGTGAAACAGGTGTAAAATTTACATTTCTCGTGGCAAATACGCGCAATTGTTGTTCTTCATATATTTGCTGTTAATCAAAAATGTTGTTGTTCGCTGTCAACGCTCCGAACGAAAATTGTGCCATTGCGTGTGCGTGTACGTGTGTGTTTGCTGTGTGTATTTGTGTGTGTGTGCGCGTTTAGTTTACGTTTGTTGTTGTTTTTTTTATTTGGGCTGCTCTGCATCGGCATCCCATAGGCAAAAGCCAATTGAAGTTAATTAAAAACGTTAGCTAAATTTCGATTTACAGCAATGAGCAATTATCAACCGCACGCGTCGCTGTCGCACTTACAGCAGCTGCAGCACCAGCTCCAGCTACAACAACAACAACAGAATCATCATCATCATCATCATTTGGCGCCCCAACAACTACAACAGCAAACACAACAGCAGCAGCATCGTCATAATCATACGCCCACAAGCAACCAAACGCAGTTGACGTCGACGTCGGCTGCCGCTGCGGCGGTTGGCGCTTCTTCGATTTTGTTGCCACAGCCACTGATAAGCAATTCGCTGGCCATACGCCAGGAGATACAGCGTTTTGAGAGCGTCCATCCATCGATTTATGCTATTTACGATTTAATCGATTTATTGCCCATGCCGGACGCTCAGATTGCCCAACAGATACGCGATCACGTCGTTTGCATTGAAGGTAAGTGGGAGAGGGAAAGGCTTATTAACAGCCCAAAAATGTATATTGAAGAGAGAGGTGTGTTTGTTCTGCTCTCTGCTCTCTCTTTCTCTTCTTGTCTCGATTGTTATTGTTATTGTGCATTGTGGTTTGCTTTTGTTACCTTTTGTTTGTATGTTGTCAGTGTGTGTGTGTGTGTGTGTGTGCTTTATGCTAATCTATGACCGAAAATCTAACCCCTGCCTATTGAAAGTGTTCTTGTTGTTGCTGTTGCTTTTGCCATTTCATTGTTCCTGTCCCTAAAATGAAAGAGCTTCATTTTTGTTAAAACAAGCTTTGCATCGCTCTACACTTTGTGTGTGTGTGTGTGCAGCATGAAATTTGATGCTCTCGAATCTGCCGCTGCCGCTGGTTCTTCTTCTTCTTGGCAGTAGTGAGGCCAAAGCAAAACCAAAAGCCGAAACCGTTCACAAAAAAAAGGAAAAAAAAAATGAGAACCGGTTTTAAATGGTTTATTAGAAAATCTGTCGACAACAACAACAACAAATTGTAAACAAAATCGTCAGTCGGCCTTTTCGCTTATTGTTGTTGCTCGCGTTGTTCAACATGATTTTGGTGCGCTTATCGGCAAACCAGATACCCAAAAAAAAATCAAAAAAACAACAGAAATACCCCAAGCAACAGATACTTGTAGCAACAACATGACAGGAATAATACAAAATAAAATACAAGTCTCATAAATATGATATAAAACGTTCTGCACGCGACTTTCTTATTGGCATTGAAAACGTTGCGTTTTCTGATGATGGATGGATGGCAATTTCGTGTTCCAATTGCCATTTTTGCTAATCAAAATTTGGTGCCGTATAACGGCTCAGTCAATAGGGTTAAATAACTGTGCATATTTGTGTGTATATATGTATGTAAGTATGTATATTTATGTATGTCTTCATATATATTGCGCCAAAGCGGAGTGGGAAATGTGTGTGTTGAAAAGCGTTGAAGCAATTTGAAATGGCCTGGAAAGGTCTGAAATGGAAACTGGAATGTTTCGAAAAGGTCGCGACAAAATTGAATTTTTAATTGGTGTGGTTCAAAAGGGAATTTCATTATTTAAGGTATCTAATCTGTAATATATTTATTTGTTAGTCTATCAAAATACAATGTATGCTAATTAAAAAATTTAAAAGTCTTTGTGTTATACAAATAGCACACAAAATAAATATATTTGTCGTTTTTATTAGATTTATTAAGTTCTACGACCTTTAAATTCCCAAAACGTTTGACAATAGAAATCGATTCACATTATTTCAGATGATATCAGCATTTGAATGGTATCTTTGTTACATGTTTGTTGTGTGCGTCTTTTAATGAATGTTAAGCCTTCTCCACACACAACAGACACACCACATACAACATACACGCACACACACCTGCAACGGCCGTTTGTTTATGTTTGTTTTTTTAGCTTTAATACTAACAGTCTCAGCGCCCGTAGCTCAACACAAGAACAATAAAAAGTAAATGTCCCGAGGCGGTAGCCAGAAACAAATTTCCTCTCTCTTATCTCAGCACATCTGAAATGCTTTTGCAATTAGTCCACATCAACTGTTTGGTCTACCCTAAATATTAAATGGGTATAATGACTTATATATAAAATATATATATAATATAAATAATATTATTAACAATCACGAGGAGATAAGTAAAACTATTGCAGGCATAACCATTTTAAATGTTCTTAATGTCTTAATCAACTTGGTTGCTCTTCTGCTCAACTCCTCGACAAATATTTATTTAGTCTCTGACGACGCTCTAGTTGTAGAATTAACCTACTCTGGACTAGTTAGTTCAGCTTTCTTACTAGCTGACATTGTAAGTCTACCCGTTGAACTAGTTTCACTTTTTATTGACAGAAGATGTCGTAAAGTAGATTTCTTTACAAGAAATATGTCCAAGAATACTGAACTTTCTCATTAGACCATTTAGTAAGTGTTTTAAGTTTGCATTTTTATGTCCTGTCATGTTATGTCACAATAAAATGTTTGAAAAAGTTGTGCGAAAGTCTTAAAGAAGGCAGCTGGAAACATGTGCGATTTTATAAAGTTTATACTCTCGATTAGCAACTTCAACTCAGAGTCTAGACAAGCTAGAAAATATAAATTCTTGTTTATCGTAGCGTATATCGAGTTAACTTCGTTTTAGAGACAACCCAAGACGTTTTGTAAATATCGATAAAAAAAATAGAATACCGATATCAACAATTTTAAAAAATAAAGCATTTATTAAAAATCATCAACTCATTAGTGATTAACTGGAAAAATGTAAAATATCGTATAAAAAACCTACAAGCTATAAATATATATATGTTTTGGTACAAATTTAACAACTGACTTTAGGGTATCTTTGGGTCGAGCTCTTCGACTTGAGCTTTTCAGCGCCTTTTTTTTATTTTATTTTATGTATTTTTGAGTTTGCGCTTATCGCTTGTTTGTTGTCTTTATTGTCGGCTTTATTTATTTCTTTTCAAAATGTACAATAATATTGATAAAACAAAATGAAAAAAAATAAAGAAAAAACAGATTTTTAAACAAATTATTGCGAATTCCAAGCGCATATCTCATTTGTTTTTGTTGTCTTGCTTTTATTTGTGGCGTATTCGGAAGTGGCAATTGTTGTTATTCGATACGCTTGAATGCGCAACAGAAAGCCATGTGGCAGAGGGGGGCCAGGGAAAGGAGAGGCGGATAGTTGGTGCGTTGATTTTGAATATCAGCGACACATGTGTGCAACAGCAGCAGCAGCATCGCCAGCATCGACAGCGACGCCGGCAGCGGTTTAGGCATGCGTGTCTGCCGTCTGGCAACAAGACCCCCCCCCCCCCCCACACATGAGCAACCTTTCTTCTCTTTCGTATTGCTTTTATTTTTAAAACACAAAGTGCATTAAAAATGCATTACACTTTGCTTAGCTTTGCCATTCGCAATAAAATTGCAAAACTTTTGTAGCTCAAAAAAGAAGAAAAAAGTGGAGAACTACAAAAAAAAAGTAAGAAATAAATATTTAAGAAATTATAACTTGCGAAGAATTTGCCTCGTGTGCAATTAAGCCCAGTGCTGGTGTGTCCAAAAATTGTATTCGCTTTGCGCTCTGCTCGATGATTCATGCTATGGAAATTTGTCATATTTAAAATTTATCACATTTGATTTTTTTTCTCTTCAAGCATCCATAAATGGCAACAGTGCTAAAAACGTGTGTGTGGGTGGATGTGAGGGGTAGCGGCAAAAGCGTGATATTTTTACACTCAATTATAAAGGCCTACTTAGACACACATACACACACATAGAAACATATATATATAAATATATTTAACAGTTTGATCAAATGTTAACGTTTAGTTGCGGCTCCGGTCTAGTTGTGCATCAGTTTTAATTGAGGTGTTAATGAAATTATCGCCATCGTCAATTGATGTTTGCTTTCAATTTAGCGTAAGTCAATTATATGATGTATAATTACAGTGTAATCATCGAATTTTAATTGTATTGTTGTCTTGCTTCAATATATGGTCTGATAGTTGGGTATTGCAAACTCTACAACTATCAATTGTTACAAATTCATCTTGAAAGACTTGTAAATGATTGCCTTTTGCGATTTGCAACTTTTAAAATTATTGTATTTAGCTTAGGTCTTTTAGTGAGCTGGCAATATGCCCGCCCATATCGATTTATCGATCGACTTTGATGTAATTGATACCGAAATCATCGCCTGAGAATATTATCGGTAATTTTACAGGTTTCAACTAAACACAAAATAACAGAAAAAAATTTATTGAAACTATCGCAGTCAAACTTAATTTCGATAGTTAAATAGCTAACTGTTAATATATTTGGTTAAATTGCAAATGTCTAATTTGTCATATACTTATCGATGCTGTTTTCGATAACCTTTCCACTTAACTGGGCAATCTTCCAGAAATAGGTGGTCACATCACGAACAAAGTTCTGTGTAATCTCCTGAAGCTTCTTGTCTGTGAGCAGAGCCTGGTAGTCGTGATCGTTGAGTCCAGTCTCTTCTTGCTTGTTCATCAGCATATGGGATCCATTGAACTGAGGTCATTAACAAATTAGTTGAGATCGAATATGAAGGTGATTAGTTTTCCTGTTTACCTCTTCGAATATGCTCAGCCAGATGGCATCCTTTCTGTCCAGATCGTTCTCAGCAATGGCTTCGTTAAGTCGGCTCACATACAGCTCAATGTCCCGGGCGCGTTTGGTGGTCGGCTGCAGCTTCTCCCGCACCCCGCTGAAATAGGCGATCTGTTCTCGGAAAAGGGCATTCAGCAGATTGATTGTCTCATTATGTGCCTCCTCCTCCAGCTGCTTCTGGGTACGAGCACCTGGCTGGGCACTTGTGACGCCATCCCGCGTTGGTGCCGCCAGCAAAGACTGCATTTGGTTTTGGATTGCTTAAGTTATAGTGAATCCATGGAAGGTCTAGCAACTCACCTGTGCCAGCAGCAATATTAATGGAAAGTATTTAAACATCATGCTCAAGCGAATTCGTATTGTGCGCCTTCAGCATACGATTAATAATTTGGTACTGAGTTAGCGTTAGAAATCGAATGACAGTGAGACGGTCTTATCAGCTCTCCTAAGTAGCTTTCAATAGCATCAAGAAAACACAAATAATCTTCCAGCTGTAGAGCTTGACTGACTGCAAGATACCACGTACAAGTTTCATTATAAAAACAATTATAAGGTTGCAATGAAGGTATTGATCCGAACCGTATCGAATATCCAATTCAAGCAAATCTAATTGAATTGAAACCAAACCTAGTCAAAACAATTTTACTCTCAATACTTAAGCAATTCATAATAATATTACAGTTTTATAATATTTTATTATTTCGATACCATTGCCTTTAAAATAATATTAAAAAATACTTAACTTATCAGAATATAAAAATTAAAGAACACAATTTACAGCAAACATACATATTTTTATAAAAAAAAGGAATAAAACAGCAGATACTGATTTTCATTTCACTTTGCGAATAGTAAATTATATTTGGGCATTGTATTTTTGACGATCTTGAAAGTGCGCAGCAGCCACTGGAAGTTATTGACTAATTGATTCGAGTTTTGGCACGTTTCTTCTCAGCTGAGAGACGGCGTACGATCTATGAAGGTCAGACGCGTCGCTAACCTCTCACTTGGGTTGTCTGATTTGGCCTCTCTGATAAGGTAATGAAATGGAAGCAGAAAATAATAATTTGCTGATTTGAACTGTAGACATTTGCGATTGTTGCGCGAAAGAAGATGCGGCATGATATTGTGAAAATATTACTTTGTATATATATACATATATATATATATATATTTGGACATTACAAAAGACATTCGTTCCCTAATTTACATAGAATAGACATTTCTTAGTTAACAAATAGGGTTTTCCTTTTTTTTAATAAATTATTTCATATGGAGAAAAAAGTGTAGCATACTTTGGTGCTGTTAAAAATAGCTGGGCGCTGCGACATAAGCGCTTCATAAAATTTGCAGCATACTTTTAGGCTCTCGCATTAAATATTTACTTATATTTTGATTATTATCCCTCACATCAAAGTAATATTTGTTTATATGCAATTTTTGTTCTATAAATAAACTAAAAAAACTTCATATCCATTATGATTTTGAACTGGAGTTTATTTTCAAGACAGTTTCAATTAGATACAGTTAAAAGTTGAATGAATTTATATATTGCTTTTCAAAAAACTCGCTTTTTCATTGAGACATCATTGGAACATATTTATATATCGTTTGAGAATGCGATTAAAACCTTTTCAGCAATCTTAATCAAAGTGATTAGATTAACGCTCGTTACCACTGTTTATTTTGGCATAGAACCTAAAAGAAAACACTTTTATGGCTTAGATTAGTTAACTATATTTAAAACTTGAATTTGCACAATATTTTTTGGATCACCCGGTTAGAATGAAATCTAATTGCCACCTCCGATAAGGGCAATAATATCCCTGAGTGTACGATCACCAATCAGATTATTGCATGCGGGCGTCACTGTGGAGTCAATCCAGTTGGTCACAAAGTCGACATTATCATTGACAGTGAGGTTTATAAACTCCTCGATAATTTCGTTAAGTTTCCGATTGATAATCCGATACTTTGACAGATTCTCAATCTTTGAGACTACATTTCCCAAAACGATTTGGATATCAATACTCTTAATGCGCAGATAGTTATTGCTGCCAAGTAAACCAGTGGAGTACTTGATCACTCCGGAAATGTTTAGATCCTCCAGAGCCAAAAAGGCGCCACCGTCGCGAGCCATTTGCCAACCGGCGCCCACATCTGCCTTATATTGGGTGCTCACATTCAAGCTGGCAAAGTTAAGCTCGAACGTTATGCGGCTCAAAGGCACATTGGCCGACATCTTAACAATCTCAAACTCATTTAATCCACGCACGATGACATCATCGACGGCGCCAGTGGCATGCAGCTCTCCAGTCTCAAAGTTGAAATCCTTGTGCTTTATTTCAAGTGGTCCAAGTGGTGGTATGCCATATTGTGGCCAGCCTTCAACCATTTGCACCTTAAGTGCCTCTAAGCCATCCACAATGATGCTGCTTACAGAACGACCTGAAATACCATTTGATATTTTATCTCGAAATTTCTATTCAATATCCCATTTGACTTACCAGCATAAAGTTCAGGCACTTTGTTGCCCTGCACGAAACCCAGGGCCACTAGAAATACCACCATCAACAGAGACTTCATTTTGCAATATGTTTTAGCCACAAGCTACAAATTCTAACTGCGCATTCGCCTGTCCCATTCATGCCACTTATATAGCATTTGAAATTACCAGATAAACAATATAAGTGTATAAAATGTATATATAAATATTTATGTATATATATATATTTGATCAGTTGCCTTTAATCACCGTGTAAATTGGCAATTTTTTCTGTATGCGATAATTTGTGCAATCAGCTGATATTTGAAAAGTACTTAAGATTAGCAACTAGTAAAATTGAGCACCTCCGTTGGGATTTAGACCAGAGAGTAAAAAGTTGGCAAGCTTTCGAGTAAAAGCTTTTACTACAGTGAAGTCCCTTTACAACTGAATTATAACCTTTTTTCAATAATGCATTACCTGAAAATTAATCTTTAATAAAACTTTGTATGTATTTAAAATTTCGATAAGAAATTTTAATTGTTTAAATGGACATTAATCTAAAAATATTAGATATCTTTAAAATATTTTAAAGATTGTATGTATGCTAAATACGCAAAAGTATCTTTGAATTTAATAAAAACTTTTGTGAAATCCAAGAATCTATTTCAATATCTCTAATTATGTAACAAAATATATTTATTAAAATATCATTAGCAAAATTAGATAAATAATATTTGTATTTAAGTGTATATCAACTAACTTATCAAATTGAAAACCGAAAGAAAACCCGGTTTTCAGGTCAAAAGAAAAATTCGTACATATAAGTTTTTTGTTAAAAAATAATCTTTATTCAACAAAAGAAGCTTTCATTTTAATTGCGTTTACCAATCCAACTCTGGGGGAATGCAGGCCTCCTTCTCGCCACCCTCACCATCACCGCCAGCAATGATATCACTGATGCTGACGTCTTCCAAGACGCTGTTAACCGCGGGGAGAGCAATGTGCTCAATGGTCTCAGCAATCAGATCCTCATTCTCGTTGATGGCCAGCTCGACGACCTCGGCAAGATACTCGTTCATCATCTCATTGATATTACCATCGCCCAGCATACCCTCAATTTCGGAGTCAACCTCACCCAGATGTGTACGCACATCCAGAGACTTGAGCTTCAACTTGCCGGAGATGACGCCCAGGGAGTACTTGAGGGTGCCCCAGATGACCATGTCCTTGATGGCAAACTTGGCATGGCCGGCACCGAACATTTTGATGGTGAAACCGTATTTCTTGAGCAACATCTCCAAGTCGTAGGTGGTGTCCACATTCACGTCACGGAAGTTGAACTTGTAGTTGACCTTGCTGGTGATGGCATTGACCTTCATCTCATCGATATCGAAATCGTTCAAACCATTGAGACGGAAATGATCGATGCTGCCCTTCATCTTCACCGCCTCCGTATCGATATCGATGTTCTTGTGGTCAATTCTCAGCGGTGCAATTGGCGGAATGCCCATGCCAGGGAAACCGCAAGGCATCTGCTCCCTCACGCCCTCAATCACATCCACAACCGTGCTGGAGATGGAATGCGAATCTAATTGCGTGCGCATTTGCAAATATAAGTCAAGATTCATTCATTCACTCGGCAATCACTCTGCTCTCTACTCACCAATTGCCTCGCCCACAGCAGCGGCATTTGCGTAGGCAACGAGTGCCAAAAGTGCCACAAAGAGTTTCATGATTTTTACTTTTTGGGTAATGTATAAAACTGGACGTAGTGCCAACGGTATTTATACTAATCGTCTGGCTGCTCCACCAGCTGGCTTTTATAGACCCCCACACTGAACAGGTGGACGCGATAAGCGCTACCGTTCTTGATAATATTATTTAACAATGGGACATTCGATTGGCTGCCCAATTGTTTGTGTCTTATCATTAGGCTATGCGAAATATGAAATCAATTTTTAATTAACACCCTATCATCTCAAGATTCAAATCTGATTAAAACATATTGGGGCGAAAGGTGAAATGAGACCATTTCTAAAATAAACGCATATTTATCGGATATGGTATATGTTAAATACAAATTGTTTATAAACAGATTTCGAATTTAGCTACGCAGACTTGCATAAATTCCTAAACAATCAAATCTAGCGGAAATCCATAAGGTGTTTGTTAGATAAGGGTTAAATTGCACTAATCCTTTAATACAAAGTTTAAAGTTGACTGTTTTAAAATAATACGTTTATAAATAGGATTTAAGATGGATTAAATGTACGGCTTGATAGTGATTGATAATCTTTTTTTGAGCACTTGTTTATGCATTTATATAAAGGTCTTAAGATGGAACAATAGGTGCTTTAGCTGCCGCTAGGGCAACTATTGGATGAGCTTTATTTAAGAGACGAAAATACAATTTATTAGATTTGTGAAAATTGTTTCCTTTGAAATGAGCTGATGTGTGTCATTGAAGATTATTATAAAGATTATTAAAAGGTTAAGAGATATTTATGACATATAACTAACTAAAAATAATTTTTTGACCTTCGTTCAATAGTAAGCTCCACAAGTCAAAGAACGTAAGACTTCCTACAAGCATCTTCTTAATAAAGAATATGTAATTAAACATAAAAAGTAAGAACTCAAAAAGTAGTCCAGTCGAAAGAGCTTAAGATTTGCTCAATTTTATTCCAATAAATAGCGATTGAAAAGTTTACAACATTTTACTCAATCAATTTAACTCGATAGAGAAAAATACATTTACAATCTTTAATTAACTGAAAACATTTCTCGAAACATCCGCTCGACATTTGGTCAAGGCAAACAACAGTCCATCGTTTATAGATTGCTTTATTCTGTCTGTGGGGTATCTGAAACACCTGGCAGCCTAAGGGCTTACTGGAACACCTGCGTTGACGTAAAAGCATTGTTTGATGCCTTTTTAATTTGGCTAAAGCTAAATATAAAATGGAGTTTGTTATTAATTTTTGAAAATAAATCATCGCGGCAATTCATTTGAGCAATTGACTGTCAAGATTAGTTGAATTGCCACTTGGCTTTTACGACAAGTGTTTTGCACTTGTTATAACCCCTGTATATAACGATGAGGCGATTAGAGTCGTTCTAAATATGTATCTCGAGTGCATATTATGATTTATAATGCAAATTATCATTCCAATGTCTCTACAAATAACCAAGCTAATCTCATCGGATTGAGATTACATTTTTTGGTTCTTCTAGTATGTTAACAATGTATTATGTTAACTACGTGTTAAGCGGTCCTATAAAAGGCGTTGGCTTTTTCATCAACAACAGCTATTGAAGTGCAATAATGAAAGCCATCGTTTATGTTTTGGTAACCCTTTTGGCCTGTGCAGCGGCCTACGAGGTGGACCTCTTGAGCCAGGAGGAATGGAATCGGCTTATCGAAGAAAATCGTAAGTTTTTTTTATGGCCCCCAGTGGTTTCTATAGATAGCTCTAATCGGATAATCTTTGTTGTTTAGCTGTGAAGCCAGATGAATATGGACTGATATTGAATTCGCAGGCCAAGAAGGCGGTGCATAATTTGTTGGAGCAGCTACCCTGCGGATTTCCCTCATACGGTATTCCACCACTAGCACCCTACACCAATGCCGATTTGAATATTCATCTGGCTAAGTCTTTTGTTGAGTGAGTTTTCTTTTTCTGCTCCTAGTTTGATCAGGTTGTGTTAGGACATTTCGCTTATTTATCTTATTTTTACCAGTACATTGGTTCAGTTTTTGCGCTTCCGTTTTGATGGCTTGGAGCTCATGGAGATTAAGAAGCTGAAGGTCAGCTATACCTTCAGCAAGAAGGTCCAGTTCCATTTCAAGTTCAAGGAGCTGAAGGCTACCGCCCACGTCCTGAACACAGACACTTTGATTGATTTGCTCCGCGAGTTGGGTCTCGAGGTGCGCTATGAGGGCACCGGCCCACTTGCCTTCTCGCTGGAGAATCTGACGATTCAGGGCTCGTTCAAGTACAAGATGCCCTTCATATTTGGCTCCATTAAGATCTACAAATTCAATTGCGTGGTTGGCCTTGGTGGTGTTACCTCCCACATTGGCGGCGTCCTGGGCAACGGCAGGATCAATGAGATGGTCAACGATATTGTTGAGTATCAGGTGCCCGCCTTTATTAATGGCCGTCAAAAGGAGATCAGCGCCAAAATCGAGCAGATCTTTGTGCCCTTGGTGAATGAGAAACTCAAGGGTCACAAGGTTTGGTTTCTATTGTCGCAGCTGACCAACTCCAACGCGAAGTGCACGCCCGTACCGGCTCCTTGGTAAATCAAATCCCAAACCGTAACCGTTGTTGTTTTAAATGTTAAAACATGTAACACATTTAAATAATGGAATAAAGCAAAATAAGACAAAAATTTTCGGTTTGTTTTTATTTAAAAGAAAGCCCTAAATTTTATTTTACTATATTAAAATATTTAAAAGTATTAGCAAAACAATTAATTGTAAATTAATGAGATGCTTATTCAATCTGAACTGTTTTTTTTTTGCTGTAGAAAAAAACTTGTGTTCAAAAATGTAAAATATTTTGAAAAAATATTCTTTAAAATGAAGCGCACAACTTAAAGTTGATACCCCACCTTATAAAGCCAATAGAACAGGTGTCGCGATCCAAAACTTAGCATTTTAATTAGCTTCATAGATTATAGCTATCTTCGAGCATTATCTATCCAATATCTTATCGTCCCGACCACCACGATAATGGGCCTATAAAAGGAGCTGGCTAAGCTGTGGGCCATTCAGTAGCACATTGAGGTTTAACACTAAGAAACATTCAATATGCGTTTTCTGTTAGTTTTGGCCAGCTTGGTGGCCATCTGCGCCGCGGGCACTTTGCCCAAGCACCAGCTCCATCCGCTCGAGCAGCGTTTGATGGAGTTTGCCGACGAGAATGGCGACGTTCAGCTGTTCGCTGAGCCCGAGGAGGGTGTCGAGGGTGAGCCGGGGATAATTTGATGAAAGTTTATTGACATTCGCAATATTTATGTTGATTATTTTTGCGTTGTAGTTGCACCCAGCTTTATTGTGTCGTGGCAGGCGCGTCGCATGATCCGCAAGTTGCAAGCGGAGATGCCATGCGGCTTCCCTGACATGGGTATTCCCCCATTGGCTCCACTACGCATCAACGAGGCGAATCTGGACCTGAAGCGCGGCATCTTTGAGACCCTCAATCATGTGTTCCGTTTGAAGGTCGCCGGTTTGGATGACTTCAAAATCAAAAAGTTCAAGCTCAATATCATCACATCGAAGGTCACATTCGATTTCCGCTTTAACAACATCGATACAACTGCCCAGAAGTACGAGACTGATACCCTCATCGATGCACTGCGTCAACTGGGTCTGTCTGTGGAATATGAGGGCAACGGTTCGTTGCTTTTCGATGTGATCAATCTCCGTGTCAGCGGTGTGTTGAAATACAAGCTGCCCGTGTTGTGGGGCTCTGCCAAAATCACTTCACTGAAGACAACCATCTCCATCGATGAAGTTAAGTCTGATATTACCGGTTTCATGGGCAATGGCAAGATCAATCACGCCATCAATCGTCAGTTGGAGAATATCGTGGTCAAGAGCGTCAATGACAACCAGCAGGCCATCTCTGACATCATTGAGAATTCCGTTGTGCCACCCGTCAACAAGATGCTCAAGGGTAAGGACTTCTGGACCGTGGTCGATTTGATTTTGTCGAGCAGCGATGGCGAGAACGAGGATGATCCAATTGTTACTAAATGTGTGCCACCAGCAGATCCCTGGGCATAAATAACTTATCCCTAGCATACCAAACAGCAATTGCCCAATAAAGCTTTTACTCAAAGTACATTCACTAGATTCGTGGATTGTGTTTGTATATCAAAAATAATGGTACGTCTATATAAAATACTCTGCGGTTCGGTAAAAGTTCTTCTTTATCTAGTGGAATCCATTTTTTTCAATCGATGTAAAATGCTAGCAAATAAATTATTTATTGGCTCAAATAAACCCATTTCGGATACTTAAGCAAATAATTATGATAATTGAACCGCAAAGATAAATAATTTAGATATTGTAAATTGTGAATAAAGTTCAAAAATCTGGTGAAGTAGTTCTCTTTTTGAGTTTGCATCATTTTCATAACTTTAGGAAAATAGACTCTTCGAAATATTAGTATGCATTTGTATGCTTTAAACATTTTTATATTGATTTATAACTAAATATTACGGATTTGTGTAGATATATTGTCTCAGAAAGGGTTTCATTTATGTCAATCCTACAACTTAAAACTTATATTTCGATAATTCTTCTCAATTAAATGATATTTTGCCCGTGGAATATGTTGGTAAAAAAAATTGTTTAATCCGAGAACAATTCTTTCAAGCGTTTGTTCCCTTAATAGCTATATAATATAGTGGTCTAATTAGTTAACAAATTAACAGACTGATTAAGAATATATATGCTATATGGGTACTGAGACACCTGCTTCAATGGGTTAACCTAGCAAGGCTACAAAAAAATGTTGTTTTTTAGTTAGCCGAGTCTTATCTCTTTGCAAGATCTTAGAAACTTCGTTTTTACAACTTCACTTTTTTTTTTTTGAAATATTCCGTAGTTAGTCCTTATTACAGGATAATCACCTTTGAGTTACTTTCCATTGGAACTCAGTTGTTGTCTGAAGGAGTCTACTTTCAGGCAGTTCTTACATATAAGAAATACTGGTATTAAAACGCTTTAAACCTTTCGAATCCAATCTAATCTTAAACATGTACTTGACTTCTGCTAATCGGTGTTCAATTGGCTAACACCTGGCGACTTCTAGCTGATTTTGTTAGTTTTTTACCAATTGCCAACATGCGCAGCTCGTGTTTTATTTTAATTGCTCTGATCGGCTGCACTTTGGGCTCGGCTCGCGTTCTCTTCGATGATGAGCTGCGCGAGCTGACGGAATTCCTGCGTCTCCAGATGCATTGTGGCTATCCGGAGCGAGGCATTCCCATTTTGGCGCCCGCTCATATGGCCTACAAGGAAGTAGATTTGCAAACCGATGACTTTAGGTGAGCTCTCAATAAGATCATTGGAAATATACCAAAGGTCAATAGTGGTCTCGTTGCAGCTGCCAGGGCAACTTCACAGACTTGACCCTGGTGGGTCTCGACGGTTTCGAGTTCAGTAAACTGCAATGGAACAATTTGCTGCATACTATCAAGTTCGACGTGAACTTTCCCAGCATTCGGTTGACTAGCGCCAACTATAAGCTAGACATTTTGGGCCAATTCCTTGGCGCCGATGGCATCTTGGATTTGGAACTTATTGATTTTCATGCCAAAGGCAGTTTCATATTGCGACCATCGGGCATTCTGAATGGAGTGCACATTGTCAGTTGGAAGGTGGACTGGGATCTTGGCAAGTCAGTTTCCCGAACTACGTTCGCTGGAAGAGGTAAAATGTTCACCAAGTTTATGAATTTAATCATCGATGACTTCATCGATTTGACCATTAACGATAATCCGGAAGAGGTTGCTCAGTTCATGGAAGAGCTGATTGTGCCGCCCATGAATTCAGTGCTGGCGAATGTTTCTTGGTACGAGATAACCGCTATCATTCTGGGACTTGTGAAAGGTCTGATACCCGTTGAGCCCATTTGTTAAAGATATATGACCAACATTTCATAAAATGAATGTTCTCCTCACTTTGAAATAGCATTTTATAAACGAAAATTTGTTTTCTTTAGTTTTCATTACTTTGGCAAACTAGTAAATTTTATATTAATATTTCTTAATTAGAAATAAAAATGATTATCTTTGCTTAAATGAAGCATGTTTTTAATTTGTCAATTACCTTTAGAGTAGTGTTTTAGGTTTTATTTCTAAGGACTTTAAAATACTTTATATATCAGATAAAACACGAAGAAGCAACTTTAATCTTCAAATTTGGCTCAGAATAATTGATTTTCGATAGCTTTGTTCGCCAACAAATTTCACAGAGTAAAGTTGAGAAAAGTTGACAAGGAAACTGCCTCAAGTTAAAAAACGTTTAACAACTCGCTGGCGCAAGGAATTTCTCAATTAAAACAGTCAGTAGAGCATCAAATTGATTGATACCCCCATCAAATCCAATCAATGTAAACAGCTGCCTATCAAGGACTCAGCCAAAGTGAGTAAGGACCAAAGACGTATAGATATTTAAAATGCAAGTGCCGCGATACACACACTCACACACTCACACACACACACACACACACATATACACACACTCAAGCCGATGAAAGTGTAATCCTGTTAGGCGAAAGTTGCGACTGGCGCAACTTGCAACCCCCTCCACAAATGAAACCGATTTTTCTAATACCGTTTCCCAAAAAACCCAAACCATGTTGCTCAAATGCGCAATTTTCAGCTTGACTTGTCGCTTGAAACAGATTTCGAGAGGCCGGAGACGGGGTACGGGATACGGGATACGGCAAAGAAAATAGCAGTAGAAGCAGACACATGTCAACCTTAATTGAAAAAAAAAGAAAGCAACGGAACGCAACAGCATCCTTTAGCATCCTTTAAGAGCAACTGCGGCTGTTGTTCATTTACAGGACAACGCACCTAAAGAGCGACATACGCGTAAATTGCGCTGCTCGATTACAACAAGGAGAATCGCGAGTCCTGCGCCTACCAAATTGCCTTCATCCTTGACTTGACGTACACAAAAACACGGAGTCTCAACTACGTTTCAAATTAAAACGCATTTATGGCGCAACAAGGAAAACGAAAAATGAAAACAACATCTTTAAATAAACAGGCAACAACAGGAATGGAATCCGCCAGGAATCGCTGTTGCCGCTTAACTCAATTTCATTTTTTGGCTTCCTCTTTTTTTTGTTGGCAAACTTTTGATTTATGTGCGAGAGACGCCATTGTTAAAGGCCCATTTTCTGCATTCCCAAAAACCCGTCCCATTAATGAATCTTAATTTCTGTGTTTAACAATTCCGCGCTCAAGTGGCGCTCTCATAAATTTTAAATACCATTCGCCACCCTTTTTTTTTATGGCGCTTATAACACTTCTATATATTTTTATATATATAATAAAGTTGCCTTTCAAGAACAAGAACAATAACAAGCTGCATGCAAATATTTACGACTTTTGTTCCAACAGAGCGGTAAAATGTAAGCCAAAAGTTGCCGCATAAAGTTTTCAATTAACTTGAGGCTCTGCTTTAACCTCGAAAAGTAGCTTGGAAAAGAACTTGGCTTGAAAACACAACCACGGCCAATTAAAGCGGTTGACATCGGCTTAAACGAGACATTTTAATGATGGAAATAACAAAAGTTGGGGTGATCTTAAAGTAAGCATTAAAAATCTAAAAAACAAATGTATTTTTAATACTCTTTACATTAGTTAGGACTAACCTTTCTTTGATATTCCTTAATAAAGTTATAAAAATAATAATACAAAACAAGGATTTTTATAATAGAAAACCCATTAGATAAATGCCCAGGACTCAAATTGAGGTGCTAAACTACCCACAAGGATGCTTGTGTATAAACCAACTGTCCATTTTGCTGACATAGATATGGAAAACCCAGGCAATTTGCGGTCCAAGCACTAAAATCGAGGCTAATCAAACTAGGCCAAGCCAGGGGGCAGTGAACAAAACAGCGTCCATTGAAAAGCGAAAGTTTTGACTGAGGGCAATAATGATTTAAGGGCTTTCGGAAAATTGCATCGTAAATGTCAACAAAACTGAACAAAGAGATGGAAACTTTGCAGCCAAGTAGTGCAAATGTTCAAGGATGCCCAAGTGAATAGAGCAAGGACTACGGCAATCTTAGCCGTTAAGGACAATGGACAAAAAGCAGGCTGTTCGTTAGGTCGTAAAACTGCGATATGGACAATGCAAACACCGCAGGATGGCTGAGATGTGAATGTGTGTGTGTGAGTGTTTTTGTATGTGTGCTGAGCACGTACTCAAAGGAAAGGACATTTTTCCTGTCCGTTGCTTGCTGCATTATGACAGCCACAAGTCCGAGCCGTGTGCAAGGTGTGTTTGCCACAATGACTCATAAATTGCAAATGAAATGAGCCAAAACGAATGGGAAATCTGAAAAAGGATCCCAAACCAAAGATGATGATGATCGTTTAAGCCAAACGGATCAGCAGTTTCGAGTCTCGATTTTGCACTAATTAACAACAAATAAAGTGAATACAAGTATTTCAAGTAAAATTATCAAAGAGACAATTAAAAAAAAAAAACAACCTCAGCCAAAGGAGAACATCTGCTGCAGTTTTTAACGGGTGTTTTTAGAACTAAACAGGAAAAACACACGCGATGCCAGTTGCCGATTTGAGGTCAGAGGAGGAAGTGTTGAGCCATTCGGACCACCCGTTGAACTCCCGCTGGGTGCCAGGACGCGTGTGTATTGGTTTGAACTCTCTCTCTCTCTCTCTCTTTCTCTCTCCCTCTCTCCTCAATCAGTTGACAAAACCAGCCGACCAGGACCCAAATTGAGATGTCCCGCTGACGCTCTCGCTTGGCACTCACAAATCCGATTATGGATTTTCGCTTATGCTAGTATATATGTGTATATATTTTGTAAGCATATTTATTCCTTTGCTTTCGCATTATGGCCATAATTTATGGTTGAAACGCTTAGAGCGTATTAAAGCCGTATGCAATAAATTGATAATTTTGTGGTAGTTAGTTGATGACAGAGTTATGCGACTATTTTCTATTCACTTGTAGCACGTATTTTTGTGTTTAATCATAGAATTCTTATCGCACATACAAAAAATAGAAGCAAATCGAATGTGATTAGCTTATGAAGAAAATAAGATTGAACTTAAAATTAGAATACATTTAATAGTAATTTTTTTTAAGAAGGAAGGTTTTAGGGAACAGTTTTATTGATAGAAAGCCTAAAATTCAACTGTGATTCATCCCAAAATTAGAATACAATTAATAATAATTGTTGTCAAGAATGTAAAGGTTTTTTTTTTAGAAATCATCAGGAAACTGCGCTTTTGAGAAATTCTTCTTTTACCAGTTTTACCATTTTACCAGTTTATTCAGGAAACCACACGAAGTCGCTTAAATCGAAAGGACAACGTTTCATAAATATGCTGGTAGCAATTAACGCTAACCAACCTCGGCCAAATGCAACCCACATGTGGCTGTCTCTGCAGCAGTTAATCAATCAATCAATCCTTTCAATTACACTACAAATGCAGTGGTTAATCCTTGCACGACTTGCAGGAGGCGCTATAGCAAACATTGATATATGACTTATTGGACTTTTGACAGCTGTCAAACCAGAGTTGGAGACACACTTGCAATTATTCGACTGATACAAAGAGCACTCAGAGCGCTTGCTCCCATTAGCATGACAAAAAAGACCAGTGCTATGTTATCCTTTAGCCACCACCAACCAGGACAGGATAGGCCAAGGCAGGCCAGCTGTCTTAAGAAATCTGATGTGACACTTTTGTCAAATGTTTACACCTTTAACCCTTTGGGCGCCATTGTTTGAGCGGGCATCTGCATAGGGCCAAGGAGGGTTACAAGATCCGGATCAGGAGCACCAATTGTCAGCGAATTGTTGGCAATGTTTTGTTTAATTTTATGTTTAATTAGTGGCATTTGTTTGGATTTGTTGGGCTTAGCGTCCCAAAACGGGGACGCACAAATCGATAAAACAAAATAAACTATTAATAATATTATATAGCCAATTATTCCTTGTTAAAAAAAGTGTAAAATTATATCAATATTAAGATTTTTTTTTTTCACTTATAACGTGAATAAAAATTAGTAAATTTAATAGTCCGTTTTAAAGGGTAATATTTAAAATGTATTTTAATATTAATTTAAAATAACTAAAACGCAACACTTCTAACAAAAAAAAAAACGAATACCATGTTAAAATCGTATCTTAAAAATTTGTATATTAAAGAAATTTACTCTTGAATAGTTGAGGATATAGATATCATAGGGTCTTAAGGGAGCTTGCTCTCATGTATCAAGCATAGTAAAATAAAGTTATTGACGCCTGTCAGCGACTACAGCAACAAACCTAACCAAAACTCAAAAACCCAACTCAAACCATTCATCAAAATTATGTCAAATCATGCAAGCGGCTGGGCAAAAAAAAAAAAACATTAAAAATTAAAAAAAAAAAACCCAAAAGGAAAATGCAACTCCCGTCAAAATGCTAATGAAAATCAATGCAAAAGTGCATAAAACCGCTAAGATTTCAGACTCCGAAGGCGCAGGAGCAGCTGCTGCTGTAGCTGCCACATGAAGCTGTCATGTTTTGGGCAAACACACACGCAGGCGCACGGGACATGGACACAGACAGACAGACAGATAGACAGACAGACAGACTGACAACAATTACATTTTTCCTGCAGCGTCATCTTGTCTCGGGCTCATCATATTTTCCTGCGGCTGCCTTCAGCTGATTTGCATTTTTAATCTCATAAGGATGCTGTCTTATGCTCAGGCATTGTCCTTGCCATGTTCTCTTCGACTGCTTCTTGTGGTTTGCCCAAGCTGCAAGCTGAAAAAAAAAACAAATACAAAAAATTGTTCATGTTGAAAGAAAGAAAAAAAAAATTGAAAATCAAAAAAAAAGTGAGTCCCCTGGTTTCTGATCTACATTTACGTTTAATCCTGGATTTGTGACACGCCAGCGTGAGTTGCTCGCCTGTGTAATCCTCCTGTCTCCTGCTCGTCTGGTTGTCTGTTCCGCTTGAATAATTACTCTAATTAAAAGTCCTTCAGGAAATACAAACATGGAAACTGTTTCGGTCTTAGCTTTCATGTTTGTCAGGCTTAAGATTGAAGCGGATCTCTTTTTGAGCTCCGCGAAAGGTTTTCAATGGAAAAGTCGCTGTAGTTTGTCATCTCTGAGATTCTTAATGAACTGAGAATGAGTCGATCGATTTTGAGCTGGGTTTTATTTCGGATTTAATTAGCATTGGCATAATATGGTAGATAAGATCGAGCTGTGTAACTTTTTAGGATCTGGGGATCACTTATTATTATTATAATGGAATTTAAAATTGGAGTAAAATTACTTCCGTTTACATATAAATTAATAAATAAATATTATGTTGATTAAAGTTAAGATTAGTATTAATCATTAATTGAATGCTGCTAACTATATTTTTTAATATTATTTATTACAAATATGTATTTGTCATTGTGCATCTTTAAAATGGTCTTTGTCCCAATGCTTGAGTGAACTTTAAGCATTTTTGTATAGTTGTTACGCCCATATCAGATCCGATTAAGGTTCTGTTTCCATGTCATAGAATACAATAGCTGCGGTAATCGATCTGTTCTTGTCTTTAAAGACAGAGACAGAATTGTCCACGCACTTTCGAAATAAATCATAGAAAACTGAATGAGATCAATGCAAAGACGGCACAAATTATGTGAAAGTAATTTCCTAGATGAGAGCACATTGATAAAGAACACAATAAATAAAGAATAAAAGAAAAAAATAGAAATACATAAAAAACTGAAAACGATCTTAAAAACTGTACCGCAAAAGAGATACGGATCCCTCTCGGACTATTGTCATTTTGTGATGTCATCAAAACGCCATCAATTTGCGGTTGAGAAAAGATGAAACATTTGTGATGCCTGCTATGATTTATTTGTAACGGTTCAGTGGCTCACGACGCTTGTTGCACTTGAGTGCAACATGCAATCGCATGTCCTGGCCACAAAAAGTCAAGTCATTAATCATGCCCCTAGGAAGCTGCTGCTGCTCCTGTTGCTAATGATGATTTTTATTTTCGCTTTTCATTTTTCGCAACTAGTGAGGATAACATGGATTTTTTGCCAGTTGCTCTGCTAGAAATCAATGAATCAAACCCGATGAATGAATTGAACTTGCTGCCGCAGAGTTCACACTTTTGGAGAGTTGACATCGCTTTAGTTTCATTAATCACTAATGCAGTCTCATTAGTTTGTAAAAGTTTTGGGTATTTCATGTCATTTTGTTATTTGCAATTTGGGTTACAGCAAATTATTCAAATATGTTTAAGGCATTATTTGGCCTACTTTTCTCACACATTGGCAATCTACAAGATTAAGCAATAAGATGTAAAGATACTTTTTATACTATGATACCGAAGGTATAATAGTATATTGGGTTTGCGCAATGTCCGTCATGCTGTCTGTCCATCTGTATGAAAATAAAAATTCAAAGTGTCAAGTTTGCCCATATGCCCATATGCCGATTTTCGGACTATAATTTTGACTTATGTTCCGACCCAAAATCACGTTTTCAACTTTAAATGTACGATTAATCTAGAGGCCAAACTATGATTAAAACGCCCTTGCTTTTGAAAATCCGTTGAGTTTTGACGAAGTTACGGCATTTTGAAGGTTCGACCTATGTTCATAAGCCGATTTTCGGACTATAATTTTGACTTATGTTCCGACCCAAAATCACGTTTTCAACTTTAAATGTACGATTAATCTAGAGGCCAAACTATGATTAAAACGCCTTTGCTTTTGAAAATCCGTTGAGTTTTGACGAAGTTACGACATTTTGAAGGTTCGACCTATGTTCATATGCCGATTTTCGGACTATAATTTTGACTTATGTTCCGACCCAAAATCACGTTTTCAACTTTAAATGTACGATTGATCTAGAGGCCAAACAATGATTAAAACGCCCTTGCTTTTGAAAATCCGTTGAGTTTTGACGAAGTTACGGCAATTTGAAGGTTCGACCTATGCCCTTTTACCGATTTTCGGACTATAATTTTGACTTATGTTCCGACTCAAAATCACGTTTTTAACTTTAAATGTACGATTAATCTAGAGGCCAAACTATGATTAAAACGCCCTTGCTTTTGAAAATCCGTTGAGTTTTGACGAAGTTACGGCATTTTGAAGGTTCGACCTATGTTCATAAGCCGATTTTCGGACTATAATTTTGACTTATGTTCCGACCCAAAATCACGTTTTCAACTTTAAATGTGCGATTAATCTAGAGGCCAAACAATGATTAAAACGCCCTTGCTTTTGAAAATCCGTTGAGTTTTGACGAAGTTACGGCATTTTGAAGGTTCGACCTATGCCCATATGCCGATTTTCGGACTATAATTTTGACTTATGTTCCGACCCAAAATCAAGTTTTCAACTTTAAATGTACGATTAATCTAGAGGGCAAACTATGATTAAAACGCCCTTGCTTTTGAAAATCGGTTGAGTTTTGACGAAGTTACGGCATTTTGAAGGTTCGACCTATGCCCATATGCCGATTTTCGGACTATAATTTTGACTTATGTTCCGACTCAAAATCACGTTTTCAAATTTAAATGTAGGTTTAATCTAGAGGCCAAACTATGATTAAAACGCCCTTGCTTTTGAAAATGCGTTGCATTTTGACGAAGTTATGGCATTTTGAAGGTTCGACCTATGCAATAAATTTGTATTTTATAATTTTTTTTAACTATAATTAGATAAACTACAAAAATGAATTATATTTTATGCAACAACACTACTTTATTAAATTGTTTAAACGCGGGACAATTGCTTGCAAAATAATTTCTAGTTTAATACGACTTTTTATGATATGCAATGTTTTAGGAAAATATAATTTAGATGTTTTCCATTTGTGGTACATATTAAATATTGATTTTCTTTTATATGATGGCATCTATATTTTATATCCTATCGTTGTTTCTAATCTTCAAATATCTACAGCAACTTAAAAATTGTCTCTTATGTATTCTACATATTCCTTGATTTATTTTAGATTTTTTGCTCTTTCACATTTGTTGAGGGCTGTTTCTATTATTTATTTTGCCCACCCTTTCCTGTTTTTCGACCTGTTTGTAAATATAACCTCAAATTAAGAAAACTCTCAGTCTTTTGGTTGCTTGTAAATCCATAAGACTTCGGGGCATATCAGCTGAGTTTCCACCTCTCAGTGATCAATCGAGCTTGTTGAATGGGTGGGGCTCTCAAAATGTAAGAAATGTAAAATGCAAAACGGTTGACAAAAGCCGCAGGCAGGTCCCCATTTCCCATATGAGTTTTGCTGAGTCTTGAACCTTCGGCGAACCCGACCGCCAACTGTGCGAGGGCACAATTATTGGCACTTAAGCGACACGTTTGGTGCCTAAAACAGCAACACAGCAACATAGCGACAACAACTCGCATATTCTTACCACATCCTGACGCTGCTGCTGGGGCGCAACCCTTAAGACGGCAGTTGGCACAAGTGTCGATGACACTTGGAGGGATTTTTTGGGCCGCTTACCACAGGATGCCATACCGAAGGATATGTTGCTGCAACGTTGCATGTCACCGTTTATTTTTTTTTTGTGTGTGCATCAGGTAAAGGGTTAAGACGCGCCTCCCCGGGGCACGTCCTGGGCAAACACTTAAGCCAAAGTTAAACGCTTCGAGTGTCGTGTTTTTGTTTTTGTTTTTGCTTGCGTCTGTTCATGTTGCATCGTCGTGCTCCGTTTTTTATTTTTTTCAATTTTGTTATACCCTAAAACGATTTGAAAATGGGTATATTGACGTTGTGCTTAGAATGCAACAGACAGAAGGAAGTATCTGCGATATTTTATATATATTTTAGTAGTTGTAATAGAAGTTGTCGAACTGCATAAGTAAAACAAGTTTTTGCCATATATCGATAACTTCCGCTTCAGAGATATACATGAAAATCGATTACAGATTGTAGCAAGAGCCAGAATTTTATATATGGCTTGCTAATTCAAAGGAAATATCCTTTTGCATAGCATTGCTCCACTTTAAAGATATCATAATAAAGACTAATGGGTATCCGCTTGTCGAGCATTCTCAGCCAGAGCCTTTTTTACTTGTTTTTTTGTAGGTTTATTATTCGGTTGGGCTCAGCAGGAGTCTTCTGGCTACGGGATTCGTTTCTTTTCGGGGCTGCCCAACCGAAATCAATAGGAATTTTCGAAAACTTTTGCTTTAATTCGCTTAAATTGCCGGCAGGACATTGCGACGCATATGGGTTATTGTGTGCGAATTTCTTAAAGGATTGCCTGCGACGCTCCCACCCCTCTTCCTGCTGCCTCGCCTCGCTCCTGTCAATTGTTTTGGGCCGAGCTGTTGTCACAGCTAAAGCGCTTTAATTTTGATTGCATTCGATTTGTTGTTATTATTTTTTTTTTCTCTTTGATTTTGTTTGTTGCGTTGTTTGCACAACTCTTTGACAAATTCGCAGCCTTGTTCCGGCCAAGGCATCCCGATTTTCGGCATCCTTTGGCAAGGATTAACTATTTAGGTACACACGAAAGTGGCTCAGATCTTTGCTATTAGTTTTCGCATATAAGTTGTTCCCGTTCCCGTTCCTGTTCCTGTTCCAGTTCCTGTTGCACTGAGGTACCCCGAATTCGCAGCTTGTTTTTGTGTTTTTTCTTGTTGTGGGATTTCATTTTGTTTCGATTAGCTGCTCTGTGTGTGTGTGAATAGTTTGTGTTAGTTGTTTGTAACAGTTATTATGGGATTTTGGCCAAGCAGGTGAGGTCTTATTAAAGACAGAGAGAGAGAGAGAGAAAGAGAAAGAGAGCAAGAGAGAGAGGGTTGTGTCAGTTATTCACAAACCCATTCAATGTGTTGGGATTCAATTAAAATTTGCTGTTTAAAATTTAGCTATTTATTGAATATATCTAAGTGAATTGAGTAAAATAATTATAAAGCAAAATAATCAAATTTAATCAATGAATGCATTGTTATTTAATAAACTAAGTGCTACAAAATAATGGATAAGATTAGATTAAAACTGCCGTTTATAGAATTTAGATTATCACATGTGTGAAACCTGTGCCTATTAAAGCTATTTAAATTACAAATTATAATTAATGTTTAAACTAGTATGTGTAGTCATTATATAGACATATATAAGACAGGGTGATAGGTCAGTCTTTCAAAATCAAATCAATATTATGGCCAGTCCTCAGCTTGCCAGGACAATCGACAGCAAAAACGTTAACTAAATGAATGTTGACTGAAACTATTGCTTTAATCCACGTCACATAGCTATCCACTCTATTTCCTGGGCTCAACTCCGTAATCCTCACGCAATGCACAACCTGATGGGTATTTTTTTGGTTTTTGTTTTTCCTGGCTGACATTGACAAAATGCCAGTTTGAGGATTTATCGGTGGCTGCCACCGCCTACCTGACATTTGTAGCGCATCAATTGGCACAACTGTCATTCACTGACTTGTTGTTTGCCATACGAATGCGAAATGTGAATTCCGGTGGCCATTTTACGGCCTGGCTGTTGATCCTGAGCAAGAAATCCTTTTAAGCATTTTTGCTTTCGCAAGTAATTAGTTGGCTGTCAACGTTTGGTTTGGTTTGGTTTGTGCCAGCGCTGAAGGGATTTGCCAATGAGGCCAGCACCTGCGCAAACATATTGCTATATAGCTGCCAGGCTGCTGAATCCTCTGAATCCTTGCAAGAATCGAGCGCGCGCCTTCTCATCTCAAAAGCCAGAGGCAATCTATCAGCAGGGCTAACAATTGCTTGGAAATGTGTTGCAACCTACTTTGATGAAATGTTGTCGGCACAAATGCTGCTTGTTTGCGCATCATTTCATGTGTCCTGCATATCCTGGCAGCACACGAAACTAGGCCTCACATTAAAAGGATAACAGCGTCAGACAGTCAACAACATCAGCAACAGCAGCAGCAGCTACTAAATGGGTTTTACTGTCTGCATTGATGGGCCTGCAGTGTTACAGAAACGTCCTGAATGTCCCGAATGTCCTGTGTGTCCGCCTGGTGCATTGTGCATGAGAAAGTGGGTCGGCGGTTTGTTGTCGCAAAAAGCTGTCGGAGCCCATTGAATGCCATGCAATAGGGACAATGGCGACAGCTCCTCGGCTCCTGTCACATCCTGACGTCCGACAAATTAGCTTAAGCGAGTGGATTCCTTTCATTCATTCTTCTTCTACCGATTCTCGCACACACCCTCAATTTGGGGCAAAGTTGTTTTCATTTGATTTACGAGTTGCATTCAATAAAATCTTTAAGGATATCACAGCTGTTGTTGGCAGTCGTCGAATCGATCGAAGATCGGCCACGCTTCGTGTTCACAATTGATCTTGATAAATAATACGAGGCGTGACAATTGGCAATTAAACTTTTTATAGACTGTGTCAAATCATCAGGTCGTAGAATGAAATGTGGCACAAAGCAAAAGAGGCGGCAAGATGTGTCTTATGAAGTGTGAACTGAGAAATTGATCCAAGTGAACTCTGTAGACTACAAATTAGTTTTTTATAAAGTTTTTTTTTATATTTATTTTCAAAATAAGCGTAAACTGATCATTAAACAGCTCTTGCTTAAAGTCTGATATGAGCAATACTATAATTTTTTGAAGGTATCCTTTATTCTCAGAAAGAAAATCGGCCTTAATTTAAAAAAAATCGAAATAATTTCAGCTTATTATTCAGAAAGTATATTTAAATATTTTTCAGTGTTTTAAAGCAAGAAAATCTTGCTAAATTTCAGAGGCGATTTTCAGACCAAATTTTTTCCCAAAATATCACTAAAAAATGCTCTCATTTTAATGCACTAAGCTGCACAAACATTTCTTTGACAGCTCAGCTCAGCTCAGCAGTGGCATGCAATATGCATATTAAAATTAATATCATGTATCCTGTATTGTGTCCCGAATTTGGCTCAATTACGCCGTTGAGATGTCTTTATTTTTATAATGTCCGTAAAAGAAAACCATTTAGCTGTAATTCTATGGCTTCTACACGTGATTTGAGTTAATTTCCTTGGAGGAACTGTATAATTGGCAAATGCCAAGCAATTTGCTGCAGTTACTCGCAAGGGACAATGACCGCATCCTTATATGCATATATAGGTGTAAATAACTATAGAGAAAAGGATATGAAACGGGAAAATGCATGCACAATTTGCACGCTGCTAGTTGGCCATTAAGTTGCGGCACATGTCCTTTTGGCCATTCAGCTGGCCAACAGGCCTGATGTGGAATGCTTTGCGTGTCGAATGGTGGCAACAACCAACGAAGCTGGTAACTGCCCCCTCCTGCGCCGCAGTGCGTGTTGCAATTGTCCGTGCACGAGACACGGACACGCGTCATATTTTAATTATGACAGCCGGCCCAGGCGTCTGTCGAGCGGTCAGTAAGTCAGCCAGTCAGTCAGTCAGACAGACAGAGCAACCCCTTAGCGCTGCAGTGACCAGAAACAGGAAACAGGATATGCCACACGGCAGGAACAGCAGCAACAGCAGCAGCAACCACAGCAGCTCCGCAAACTCTCACCTTTGTTGACAGATTAGTGGCGATCGCTGTGCATCATAAACTTGACATTTTTATTTGACACTTTGATTGTTCTAAGCCTGTCATAATTTTAGATACGCTTTCCGGCATGATTCTACTGGCTAAAGCCCACAATCTTCTGGCTGGACACGTAGCAGACGCACTTGGCTTAGCTACTGGGCGAAAGGTTGTGAAACCATGGGAGGTTCGTAATCATGGACTAAAGTAGCTATGCTCTGAAAATCGATATTTATTTTTTTGTTATAGAAAAAACTTTTTTTTACTATATTTAGATACAAATTGTAATCAGCATCGCTTTTTTGATGAACAACAAATCAAATAATCAAACTACACTATAAAGATTGTAAATTTATAAGAACTCTTACTTAAATCTACCATCTTAGTTTGTAAAACCAAAACTCATTGATTTTTTAAGATCTTTCAAGCTGTTTAAGTGAACGAAGGAACAAATATAGGATCGGCATCTATGAAATTCAGATTATAAGTTTGTAGATGCAAAGTTACATTGAAATTTAAATTTAATAAAATAATACAAATAATAATATAAATAATAAAATAATTATAATCATTTAAAAATCACCACGCTTTCAAAGCAGATCAGTAAAACGTTAAAATTTTACATTTAGAGTATAAATCAGATATCAGACAATGTTTTTTTTACGAAACTGTTTTTTGCCAGGGAATCTAACAGTCTGTCATTCTTCAGTTGAGGCTGCCTCCTGCATATTTTGCATAGTTCGCGACGCTCTCTTCGGGCTTTTTGCTAAACAAACTCGAATTAATGAGTGCATTTTTATTTGCTGGAACGCGACTCGTCAAATGTGCGCAAATTTGCCAATTATGCGGGAAATGCGCAAAAAAAAAAATGAAATAGGGAAAAAAAATTAATAATAAAAGTCAAGGTGCAACAAAAATAGCGCGGCACTTGACGCACGACCCGTGGCATGCACCAGGGGGTGGGGTGCTTAGCTGCGGGGTGATTCTGGCTGCACATGCGCAAGCAGCGGGCAGTCTGTGTGTGTGCATTTGTCTGTGTATGTGTGTGTGTGTGTGTGTGTGTGTGTGTGTGTGTGTGTGTCGCGTGTTCACTTTAATTTCATTACACTGCATTCTGTTCATTACAGTTCGCATTTTAATGAACTACCCCCCACCCCCTCGCGTATCCTGTGACAGGATTTTGCGCGGTGGGACGAAGCGCAGGCGCAGACAGTTTAAATGGACGTGCGCTAAGTGCACTATTTTTTTAGGGTTGCATTTTTACCTCCCCTCCCCTTCCCTCCCCTCCTCGGCCAGTGTTTGACCAACGGTCAACTGCTGAAATCCTTTGTCAATTCTGCTTGTTGTTGCTGCATTCGACTTTTTAAGCTTTCAGTTTGTAATGGCTGTAATTGCTGTTGGCCAGCAGAGGGGTTCAGTTTAAACTGCTGCATTTTAACACACACATACATATATATACATATATATATGTATACATTTTTACAACCCTAATTTGATTGATGTCTCAACTGACCGTTGAGTGTCGGCGGACGGGCGGTTGCTCGGCTGAATTTAATGGTCATCAAGCCTAATGTCATTTGTCAATCTGTCCATTTGTCAGCTTTTTTCCTTCATATATTGAATATATTTGATCTAAATGGAAAGCATGACAAATGCTAAAACAGGAGCAAATACTCGAGTTTGGAGTGTATATTACGATATTATTAGTCATAGTTTAGGAATAGGTACAGTTGAGTGTTGGTTATCATGATCTATCTGTAAGTCAGACGCTGAAAAACCTTTAGAGATCTATTTGTTTTTTAAACAACTTTATAATATAATTATTAACTGTTGTCATTATATTAATATTATCATCACATAATGCAACACTTTATAATATTACTCAGTTCTGCAAATAATATTACAGCTAAATATTAAGCACGTCTATTTTGAAAGCCTTATGAAGATGATCCTTTGCAATCCCATTAGCATAAGCACATAAGCATACACAAATCTATTAAAATATTTAGGCATAATATCATGCATGAAACACTATTATTATAAGTATACCATCAAAATGATGACGCACACTTCGTTCATACAAATATATATATACGAGTATATGTATATCTATTATATAGCTGATTCTACTCACAGCAAACCCCCGAAGAGCCATCAATTAGTTTGCATACGGCATGTTTTGTACTTTCCCAGTTGACTTCACCAGCAGCACGTGGCTGGGGAGGAGGTCGTTTAATATGGTCAGCGGCAGCTGTAATAGCCAAAACATGAGCTAACCATGATGGCCAGCAACTTTCTTCATCACCTTCACACCCAGCAACACACACACATCACATCACATTATATCATATCACAATGTGATGCTTTAATCCGAGCAGCTGCCTCTGTTCCATATTTGAGCAGCCAAAAAATGAAAAGCATCCACCCAAGCAAACAGTTTGAAGTAGGTGCCGTTTATGCAAACATGAAAATGCGGAAAAATGGGTAGCGGAAAATGTTGGACCGCAATGTGGAACTGGACGCGGATGCTGTGTCTTTTTTTGTTTGTTGCTGTTGTTGTTTTTGTTCTTGTGTCGGTCGCTAAATGGTTTTTAGTTTTGTTTTTTTTTTTCATCAAATATTTTTACATCTAGATATGAGCTTTGTATTATTATCGTCTAAAACCCCTGCTCCGGGCGAAAACGCGCTTTGCATTCGTAATGTGTGCTGGATTGGCTAAGCAGACAGTTGGACAACCCCTTTGGACAGCTCTAATTCTGACTACCCCTACTCGTTGGTACCCCTTTCGGCCCACTAATGAGCACACTTGAACAAGTCGAGCGAATCCCGCACTCGCTTGCATCCTATTTGTTTTTCAACGCTAATGAAGTGAGTCGCCTCGCATCGCCCCCTTCATGTCCTGCTGCAGGACATGCATTGTGTGTGTGTCCATCAAGCAAATCAAAAATGCAGCGGAAATGAAAATAAGTCAGCTTTGAGTTGCCGAAGTCGGAATACTCTTGCAAATACAATTTTCATATATTTATTATTATTTTATTCATTTTAATTTTGGTAAATTTTAGAGAGAATTAGAGAAATTTAGTTTTCTTGATTTAGATCTAGAAAATATGCAATTTATGAATGCTTTCTTTGGCCAGTTACTTTTCCACAACTTTATTATAAATTTTCACATTCCATGGTTAAATTGATATACCCTTTGGCAAGGGCATCAGTAAGCTGAATCCAGGCGGGGGTTGTCCAACAATGGGTTAAGGCAAATGCCAAACCCGTTTTGGCTGGCTTATCTGGAATCCAGAAATCTATTGTCCTGGTTAGCGCTGGACAAGCGCGAGTTGAGCTGCAGACAGCTAACTGAAGTTGACGTTATCCTGTTGCCTCTTTTTTTATTATTATTATTTTGCTGCGTTGCTGCATTTTTTTAGTGCCGTATAAATTTGATTGTTTAATTGTCCTTTTTTCGTGTGCTCCTTTTTTGTGGCTTTTTTCTGCTGCCTTCAAATTCCATTTGAATTTGAATTATTTTAATTATGCCTTTTGGGACGGATCAAGTTTTGCTGTTTGCCGCTAATATAATTAGTTAATTTCCAGCGATTTGTCTGCGGCGTAAACCACAATTAGAATGCGCACAGGACACGCGTCACATGCGTCCTGTAGCACAGAGGGGTGGGGATGAGTTTTTTGTCTTTCCTTTTTTTTTTAAATGTCTGGTAGCATTTTGTATTTTGTTGCCTATCTCATATCAGTTATCAGCAGTTTTTGGGGGGTTGCTGCATCGGGCCAATCAAATGCGTTATCCTTGCGTGAAATCCTTGGCTAGCTGGCCGCAAGATTAATGTCGGTCATATCCGCACATCTACCGATAACTTGACATTGAGATATGCCGCAAGATCCAGACAAGCCATTTACCTACAACCCCCCCTTTTCCCTGCCTCTGCCTCTGCCTTCTCCCATTGATTAATTTGGCAAACAAATTTCTGGCGATCTTGAGTCGATTTTTGCCAGAAATTCGGTTTCTATTTGATTTCTGACCGACTTTCACAATGAAAAATTCGTTTTCTTTTTGCAATTTGTTTGCAATTTTCATTTGTTGATTTAGGGCAAAAATCCGTTGCTAGTTGGATCAATTGATGGATATACATTTCGATACGGGCATAATTAATTATAGAGAATCGCCTTATGTGGCTTATTTGGTCATTCTTCAAATTCTTTCGATTTACCTAATTCCAGCTAAAAAACTATATTTATTATTAATCAACAATGAGTGTTTGTTAAATTTACCTTTCTCTTTGTGTTTATTTTTTGCAGGTAAGCCTGATTACATCAACTGTTGCGATCATCGAATGACTAAGTATATATACTATATAACTTGTACATTTAATTAAGTGATATCATAATTTAATGCTGACTCAAAGATGAGGGCATACAACAGCTAATATGACTATATTTATTAGTATGTCATGCATTTTATTATCTAATTTGTATACAACAATGTCCCAAAACTTCCTATTTAATTAAACTGAGTTGTGTGTATAAATGAAATGGTAACTAAATAATTGAATTGGGGAAGCAAATAAAACAATGAATTTTACAATTGTTAGGATTAAATGCATTAAATATTTATACGAGATATAACAAAATATTTAATGAAATTTTTCATAGAAGACTTATGATTTCTTCTTTGAAAAGACTTGTTAAGATATTTTGCAGTTCAGCTATTTTTTTTTGGCAACTCTTTTGGCTGACATTCACTTACCTCCAATTTGGCACAGCAAATTAAACTTGCCAAAAGACTGCACTTTCATAAATTGAAGCAAAATTATCTGCTTTGTGACAGGCGCATCAAATGTCCTGGGAACAAGGAGGTGTACTACAAGGTATATAATGTTGATATGATGTTGCTGGTAATAATCTTTGGTAATGCGATCATAAAACTGACACACGAGAAGGCACAAACACATGGCCGTAAAGTATCTCAAAAAATTGCAAAAAAATGTCAAAATGATTTTTGTTTTTTTACAATATTACATTTTGCACGGCATTTAGGAAAACCGTTGTTAAAGAATACGTTGCACGAAATGGATTTGCAGTTGCACCCCTTGACATAAAGAATGTAGAAAATTGCATACGGACACAATTTTTAGAACATTTTTATTTCATGTTACCTTTTCTTTTCTTTTTTTTTTTTGCCGAAAAATGTTGCCTCGACTTACTTATTTCTAATTTGAACTCTGACCTTGCGTGCACAAGAAAAATTACTCGAGCGTGAGTCGACGGGGCCGAACCGAACCGAACCGAACCGCACCAAACCGAACCGAAACGTGAAATCATCCCTAACAAAAAAAAAAGTGAAATATTAATTACAAGTTGCGTTTTAGAGTACTTTGTTAAGTGAAAGGTCTTCGGCAATGGATATGTCGATGAAAGACGGCAGCTAAACGAGTTGACCTATATAGATACTATATATTTTTTGTAGACATTATATATATGTCATAAATTCAGCAGCTTTAAATTGATTGACAATTGGCTTGACTGAGTTATCGATTTAATTATAGAACAACCATTTGATATGTATGTCATCGATAACGCGAATTGCATAATTCAGCAATTGCTCACAGACCCGATCCACAAATCCATCGGCAATAATTCCAAATATTTTGTAATGCAACAATTACTCCAAAAAATAAACACAGACGAGCAGAATTTCCAGCGAGGGCCGTCAACCTCTCCTCACCCACTGACCGGCCCTGTGGCAATTTATAGGCCCTCCAGCCCGCGCCCCCTCCATCCCACTTGCCACTCGCACAGAGCACTTGCGTCAGCTGTGTTCTTGGATTTACGTAGCTGTATAATTGGGCTGCCACATCGTCGAATTGAATACATATAATTTAATTGTTTCTTCAAAATTACTCGTCATAATTATTATATTTTCTTTTCGACTCGACAGCGTTTTTTATCGCTTGCAAAGCCGCCAGCTAAAAGAATCTAAAAGAAAATTACATTTTCAGTTACCCTTTCAAAATGAGCATAATTTTCATTTGACATATAATTAGGCTATTTCATAATTAAAACTAATTAGTCTTTCCTTAATCGGTTAGAAGTTGTTAAAAAGTAAAATGAGAAATGACAAATAATAATGCATTTTTATAAATATCAGGCAAATAAATATTTTTATAAATTTGGGAAAATTATATTTTGTATACTGACTTTAGACTTTAATAATTTGTTCAAAAGTGAATTGAAATGAGGAATATATTTTAATACAAACTTAAATTTATTCTTAAGCCTTCAACTTTCTCAATAGTCAACCGATTTGAGATAACGATAACGATACATTTATTTAATCGTGATTTGTTGGTATTGAATTCTCATAAATTTGTGCAAATTAAATATACTTCGAGAATTTCCATATTCAATTTTTTTTTTATGTAAGGGCATTTGAGCTTCGTGCTCCCTGGGGAAAAGTTCAATTTATACATTTTGTAGGCACTTTTTGAAAATTAAATCCACTTTGACTGCTGTTCCAAACTTGCCTGCGGCTCCCTAAGCAAAAATGCTAACTCAAGTTGGGGCTGTCACACACAGCAAAGGGACAGAGATTCACTCCACCTTTCTCTTAGAGGGGTGGAGGGAGGTGCGGGGTACTTAACATATTTGCATTGACAAGCAGACACATACATACATAAATTTCAGTTGTGAAGCGGGAGCCTTGGGATTGGGAATGGGAATGGCTGCCGCCCCATTTAAATTATTGATTTTATGCCGTCTGCAATTTTGCCCTTTGGCCAAGCAATTGCCCCTGCCAAGTGCTCCACCATAGCCCCTCCCGCCAACCCTCTGCCTTGCTCCTGCTTCTCCACATTTCAATTAATCAACTCAATTTGTGTTTAAAGAGCAAAGTGCAGCAGAAAATGGTTTGTGAAAGAGTCAAACTAAAAGATACTCCTTAAAATTGCTTAACAGGATTAAAAGTAGTTGTTTAGGAATCGGCAATTAAAATAAATTATATATATATTAGATAGGTATGTATTTTTGATATGTATAGTTCTTATAATATTTAAGTATTCTTTACTCAAATCTTTATCGTTTTAAATCTTAACTTGCCTTCGTAAACAATGAATAAACTCCCATTTTGATGAGGATGCATATGTTTAAGTGGAAGTCTTTTTCTTACAACATATTTATACATTTTTATAGGGTATTATGAAGAAGCATCGACTATTTGCCGCAGTTTCAGCGAGTTGCAAGTCGAAGGGTTCGCTTTGTCGCCCTGCGTTGCTCTGGCCTTGCTGTGGTACCTCTAATAATTATGTCAAGTCGCATTGTTGCACATTCCACAGTTGCAACGCCTTGTCTCTCACTTTTCTGCCCTTTCTCTCCCTTGCACTCTCTTAATGCAGTTTCTCACTCTCTCTCTTTCTCTGGTTGCCTTTTTCGCTGTCCAATTTCATGGATTTTAAGTTTTTCATGTTTCTTGAAGCGTTTCACGCTTCATTACAACAAATTGGCGAATAGATGTCGGGCGTAATATTTTATGAATTTCTTAGGCCCATCAAAAAAAACGGAAATGTTGAAGTTTCGCAATTTTTGCGAATTATGAATTATTAATTTTGGCAGCCCGACGAAAAAGGGTTATCCTCCAAATTCAATAAAAAGACCCACGGCTTATGTAGTAAGCCCATTTGGCCGTGAGAACTAATGCGCTTGTAATTACCAAATTTGGGGTGAATCTTAATATGAATAATACTCATGAATAGTCGAACTGACTCGGCTGACTTTTATGCCATGCAAATTATTTAATTATGAATATCAAATTAGCCATTTGAATTGAAACGAATGAGCTGAAATGAGTTTCTAGTGGACTTGGTCCCGAAAAGGGAATTCAGATTATGAAGAGACGTTATGGAATGCGCACAGGATCAAATATTAAAGGATCTGAGTTTGTTAAGAAAATATATTTAATATTATATTTATTAATTGAATAAATTCCTATTTTTAACAAAAGCGAAATGTGTAAATATATTCTTAGTCAGTTGTAATAAACATTCGCTTATTTGCAAGCCAGAACAAGTTTTTTATAAATTTTTTAATTATAAATAAATTATAAATGAACTGAACTCTGTTACTTTATTTTTATATGAATAGCAAATAATGTTGTCAAGAACAAATGTTTATTGTGTGTTGGTTAAATAACGCTTGGAGTTTAGAATTTCATATCTTCCTCATTTTTCGTTTAATTAAACCAAAGCAAATATAAATACAACTTGTGGTCCACTTTTTTTTCCAGGAAACAGTTCAAACAGATTCAGTCCCAGTTTTGTTTCGGGTAACAAACAGCAAAAGAAAGTAAATGCAAATTTATTGTATAAATACCGAGTCTGTGCTCACAATTTAAAAATAGCACACGAACTCATAATCCATATGCGATTTTGGAATATCTCGTGAATCATCTTTGACGCATCTGTGCTGAATACTTGAATGATTTGCGAATACTCGTACCATCTATGTAAAACAAGACAAATTAAAAAAAAAGAAAAAAACTTTCGCTGGTAGATGTTAAAACAAATGAGGCGTTTGCTTCCACTTCCACTTTGAACGCTTCCCCCTTCTATTTCCGCTTGCAAATAATCAACTAAATCAAATGCATGACTTGTTATAAGTCTGATGAGTGCAAAACCCCTGCGCCCCCTCTCTAAAAAGGGAAACATGACAAATTGCGGCCAGACTGAAAGAGATAAAGGGAAAGAATAGAGTCGAGTTGGATTGAATTGTGTTGAGTTGAGTTAAGTGTTGAGAGCGTAAAAGTCACAAAATGAACTAATAAAGCTTGCAAATATTTACGCAACAGGAGCGGAAATCAGTGGGTTGGGCGGGTGGATGGTTTGCTCTGCTGGGAGGGTGCTACAAAATGTATCAAATGACTATTGACTACGGCTGGAGGGGGATGCAGTAGTAGTTTTGTGCTGTGGTAGCGGGTGCTGTTTTTGGTGGTTAGCCAACGCCTCATGTGGTATTAAATGACCAAAGCTCAAGGGAAACCTAATTTGTTTAACATACACACACAATTGCAATTAAAATTTGCTAAGGGTGTAGTTGGGAGGGAGAGGAGGAGGGTGGAGACAAGCGCACCCTCAAGTCAAGTTGTGCACATAATTAGCGGCGCACCGGGAAGAGTGTGTGCTGTGGGGAGGGGCAGGAGGCGTAATGCTAGTGCGACAACTTGAGCTTTTAACCCTTAAGAGCACAGCGCAATTTTATTAACGTCATTTAGTTTTTGCTTCTTATCAAGTTGATTTGTGTGACACACAAAAAAAAAGCAGTAAACGAAAACAAAAACAGTCGAAACTGAAGTAGCTCAATTGAAAGCGAAAGTGTCGCAACATGTCATGACCCGAGGGGTTAAATTCCAACCAACCATCCACCCATCCACCCACCCATTCATCTGTCCACGCACATTGCAACCCCCACATTTGTAACCGAATGTGCAACATTCGTCAGGCTCAAATCTCTGGTCTGGGTGAAAGGACGACTCGCAGGGTGTGCGCTACAGCGGACGGAGGGACGCACCCTGTCAGGTTGATTAGAAATTCCATTAAAATTCCATAAAGAACGAAAATGAACGGTAGCCGCGCCCATCTTCGTTACCCTGTACAGATTCAAATTGGATGTAAATGGATATAATAAAGTCGTACATTTTATATACAGAAGTTATTTCTTATATCTAGTATCGTTTTTATATTCTTGATCAGGAGCAGAGGCCTAATTCTTAAAGTAGATTCTGATATTTTGATCATTACTGTTGTAACGAAAATATATAATAATTCGGTGCGAATTATGTGCAGACTGCTGCTGGCAGCAGCGACGAGCAAATAGGGTATCTGCTAGTCGGTGAAGCATTCTTGCATGATGACTTTAAGAGGGTGGATAACATTCAGCCCCAAAACTATCGCGCGTCAAATAGCGACAATTTCAAGTTCCATTGCAAAATCGCGTGTGACTTCAGTCGAGCTCTGACTCTATCTCTCTCTTTCTCTCTCTTTCGCTCTATCTGCTTCTCTTTCGCTCCGTCTTTGGCAATGTCGTCTAATTAAGTTGCAAAGTGTGTCCCTGTGTGTTTTGGGATGGTTTCGTATCGCGTCGCGTCTGGTGCCGGCGTGTAGCCCCGATAAGTGTGGCGAGCGTGTTAAATTATCGACCATATAATGCAGTTCACGTGTCCCAAAACTCAACCGATTGCCCCTGTGCAGTACTTAAGTACGCACTGCTCTCCTTGTAATCTGCACTGAACTCCAGATTTGTATTTTGCAATAAAACTTAACAGAGTGGTTTTATGTTATTCAGGGTTAATGCTAATGCGGCTGCTAAGCTCGATGAGCAGATAAACTTTAACTGAAATTTCTGAAATCCTAACAGAAACGAGCCATTAAAATGTGTGGTAATAATTATAATACTCATTTTATGTGAGAGTCTTTGTTATGTCGATTTGTTTGTTTAACTTCACTTTTGTAGACTGTCATCCAACTTTTTACCTTTTTTATCTTATTGCCTTCACATATATTTTGAATAAATTTTGTCAAGTGCTTAAGTGTTTATATAGTGAGAATTTTTATTTTATTTTCATTAAACACTTTTCTTCCACCCGTCTGGCACTCAAATTAATTTCCGTATTTAATCAATGTGTAAAATGTCCATTTGTCTACAAGTGGGCATTTTTTCAATATGCTTTCGTAAATTTTATCATCATTGCATAAATCTAATTTAAAACTGCAAAAAATAACAGCAATCTACAGTAGCCCACAAATTATTGTACAGAGTAATAATATTGCAGTTCACATGAATAATGGCACATGTTCGCTTGGCGGTTTTATCCGTTCATTTCATTTGCTCGCATCTTTCTTCTGCCTCTTCCACTCCCTCGCTCTCTCTCTCTCTACATCTCTCTCTCAATAGGAAGTGCAATTTTGCATTTCACAAATAACAACAACAGCATCAGCAAAAGCTCCCAAACGGCCCACTAACCGAAACCCCAACTAATAACAAAAACCACAACCGCTGCCTGCAGGCGTCGTTATATGTTACGGACAGACAAACAGACGACAGAGGCAGAAGCAGGCAGGAAGGTCTCCTCCTCTCGGCGTATCGCATATTATCATTATTATCATCAGCACAGCAGCCAGTTGATTATTACCACTGTCCAGCAACAATAACAACAAGAAAACAGAGGCGTCGGCAAATGTTTATTATTGCATTTTGATTTCCGTATGGTTTTTTGTGACGCAGCCTCTTCACCTACTCTCGCTCTCACTCTCGTTCGCTCTCGCTCTCAGCAGCTACAAGTGAGTTGGGAAATTTTAACAGCAGTCTGTTAGGCGCCTGTTGCGACTGTTGCGCTTATCAGTGGAGAAATTCAGTTAAATTTGCGATTGATAAAAAGTGAATATAGTAAATAATTGGCAATGCAATGATTCAGGTCAGGTTACTAACAACAAATACTAACCAGTTCCCGAATTATCAACAGCTTGATAAGCAACATTTCCGCTGTTCGTGCGGCGGAAGTTTAAATATTATATTACAAACTTAAAGAGTAACAGGAAAAGTGGCTTAAAAACATCGTCTGTGTGCTGAATTTTTTACCTGTCCTGTTTAATTGCAGCTGTTTACAGCACGTGCTTAGCCCACAACAGCTGCTGTTCTCTTGTTGTTGGTTATCTGAACCAAAGTGCTTGTTAACAGCGCTTACTGCAGCTAGAGTGTGCAGTAATTCTAACATGGCTTGTAACGCACAGGCAGTGAGAAGCAACAGCGCCAGCTCTCAACTGCTGGTTACACTAACAGGGAAATGTTACAGCGTTGGCTCTCACTGCGAATTACATTGACCAATGTACTGTGCCTGTTAACAGCAGTGAGCGAACTGTTGTCTACTGGGAGAGCAATTCGTCTGCCATCTCTGTTAAGTTAAATTTCGTGCGCTTTAAATATTTCCCATCAGTTCAGTCTCGACAAGCATACGCGGCAGACGTATAGAGCGGATTTCGCGTTCGTCGCTCTTCAGTTTTAGGGTCTCGCGCATATTTCGCGTATTTTTCGATCGTTTGACAAAACATTGACTAACAAATTACGAAGGCAACGCATCGATGTCGTCAGTTATATAAATATCAAATATTTGTGGCTGTGCCAAATCAAGAAAAATGCAAAGTGACAAATTCAACAAACATCAGCATTAGTCATAAACAATGTTTTAAAATGCAAAACGATTTGCGGACGCTTAAAAAAGCCAAACAAGTTGCAACAATGTTGTCAAGGAAGAAGCCAATAAGTGCAAAGCGATCAAATGAATAAATAAATACACAATAGAAGCTAAAGAATAAGAAACAACAAAAGGATTACACACAAATAAACCAAAGTGCAGAAGAAAAACAAAATCAGAAACAGAAACAAAGTAAAAATAACAAAAAGCTCAAAGCTTTATATAGTTTGATTTGATTGGTTTTCATTGCCAACAACAACAACAAATCCATCAGGAGCAAAGCAATACGCAATAAGCAGATTCCACCGTTACATTCAACATCATGTTAGCCGTGAAGAACTTCTTTTTGCCGGAGCGGACCAAAGCTCCTGAGACGCCGCAACGCTTCTCGAGGATGCCCGAAGCCTTTCTGCGCTCCATACGCCGACGATCGCTGCGCGTCAAACGCGCCAAAAGCTTGGTGGTGCCGGACAGATCGGAAAAACGCAAATCAGGTGAGGTACAGTGTCGATGTAAATGCGACCATGTTAAACGGATTAACAGAACAAAAGAACAGAGTGCTCAAAGCGGAGCTTACAAATCTTAAGAGCTTTTATTAAAGATAACTTTAATGGAGGTTATAAAAGTATGGAAGGTATATAGAATATCTATAATCTATATATCCAGGCAACCTTCAAGACGAAGCTTAAGCCTGCTCCTTTTAAGGTTTGCCAACATTTGGTTCGGGAAAATAATTTAAATCAGCTTTTAAAATGTTAATTTTTTCAAGAGCTTCCCACACTTCCCACTCCTTTCCAAAATCTATTTAATCTCACATTATGTAAGACCAGAAGCTCAAGTCCTTCGCTTACTTCGAAAATACTCTTACATAAGTAAGCATCTGCGCAGACCAGAGCGACCACAAGACTGCTTATCAGTGTTTCTCCCAGTTGGTCTATCTATCTATCTATCTATCTATCATCATGAGCACTTAGCAAGCGCTGCTGCAATCGATGAGTATAAAAGATAGCCGCAGAATAGTTGCTGCTGCTGCACACACACACACACACACACACAAACACACACCGTACAGTTTAGTTACTGCCAATGTTTTCACAGTTTTTGCTTTGACGTCAGAAGCTGGCATTGATTGCACAATGTCAATGGCTGCTCTGAGGCTGTGTCCCTTCCTCCGTGGTTGGCCTGTACAGTTCTCACCCGCATTATGCGACGAGAATCGATAATTGCATGCTAAGTGCTTGAAGCGTTGTCACGGCTACTGCTGTGCTACTAAAAATAACTGTGGCCTCTATTTATTGCTTCTTGTTGCGATGTTGCAAGAGGACGTGTAGTTTAGTTGCCTCCCTTGTGCGTTCAACTTTCGCTTTCGAGGCCTTTCACTTGATTGGCAATTCGTCAGCTTTCTGATATAAACAATGGACACAACACAACATTGGGACAAAAGCAGTGCAAATTGTTATCATTATTTTCCATTTCATTCTCATGCAAAGCTTGCCACATAATATTATTGTCGTTTGTTGGCCAAATTTTGACATAACAACAACCATCGAAAGTCAAAGAAACTATGTCAAACTGCAACATAATTATAATATTTTTTTACCTCACGTTTTTTTCTCATATTTTTTCTTCTCTGTGATTCTGTTGCCAAACTTTGACACATGACACGCAAAGTGCCATTTTTAATGGGGTTACTTTATTATATTATTTAAATATTTTGGTGAGCAGCGTTTTTGTTGGCTCTTTAATTTTTTGCGCAAGGTCATCAGCGTCTGGGAACAATTTAACAAACAATTGCACAAGTGCAAATGTAAGAAACTAATTATAATTTCATTACGCTTTTATGGCAAAGTATTTTGAGCAAAGTATTCCAAAACTTAACAAAGGCGAACATTGAGTTCATGGCTATTAGATTTAATGGGACGCAAATGCCAAAATAAATGTATTTGGTCGAAAGCCACGAAACAAAACAGTCAACAATCAATTCAAACTCAGTGAACAACGTTTCAAGAAAGTTTAGTATTATTTGAAAAGGAAAACTTAAATATTCGATTGACAAAATGCCTAATTCAACACACTTTAACAGCTTTCTCTCAACATTCACTTTGAAACAATTGAATTATTTATATATTGCAATCGCCATACATAATATTTACTAAGATAATCTATATATTTTAATTTTGGCCTTCTCTATCTATTAACAACATCTGTTGTCACAATCTATTTTCGATTCAGCTGCAAATTTTTAATCAATGCAATGTTTTCTGCTCTGGTTTTTTTGCGTTGCTTTATAAACATCCGCATATAACAACACAATTATTTCATTATAGTGGTCTACCAGATCTTGGCTCTTTATGACATTGATAAGATAAGCCACTTGTCTATTTTTTGCTCCATTTATACAATAGATTTGATAGTACGAGTATATTCTATTTATTTGCGTTCATTCACTCGGCGGGCCTCGCAAAATGGCTAATTAAATACAAATAAATATCAGCTTCAGTCGACCGACACAAAACTGGACAGATAAGTTTGCCTGGCTGCCTGCCGCCTGTTGCCTGTCTACGGCACGAGAGTGTGAACTGTCTGCTACATATAAGCCTAGGCAAATAATTGGACAAATAGGCTTGATAATAAAGTTCCATATGGTATCTTGATAAACGAAATATGCTCCAATTTCCTGGGGGTCCCACCCCTTCCCAACCCACCTTCGTTGACTTTACGAAGACCTTGACGCTCGACTGACGTTCTAACTTGGGAATGGGGATCTGAACTGATCTACGTCGGCTGATATGATTAAAAGGCTAGCACTCTTTATTTGTTCGTATTCTTTATTTTTTCTTTTTTTTTTTGCTTTTTGTTTATTATTTTTTTTACATTGTTGTTTTTCAAGCTTAAATTTGTATCACTTTTTTTTATTTTTGCTTTTTTTGTTGGTTAAGAGTCAACAAGAACAGAAACACATTTTAGCACATTCTGTTGCGCGAAACGAAAACAAGAAGAAGAAGCAGAACCACATTTTGTAGAACGTTGCCAAAAAAAAAGAGAAAAATAAAAAAAGACAGAGAAACAAAAAGTAATTAAAATAATACGCAATTGTTTATTGTTCGAACCGGCTCTCGAGAGTTGTCAGTGCAGTCAGTTCGGGTACATACATATAATATATGTACATATGTTTAATAGAAGCAGAGGAAGCAGCAGCGTTGTGCAGATGACGATGGGATCAGCATCATATATACATATATATATATATATATATATATATATATATATATATACATACATAGATCGCTTCTGATATTGCTCATCAGCAACAGCATTAGACTACATGAGATCATGGCAATAAAAGTTGAACTTCTGCCAGAGTTTTATTTGTATGCCACACTTAACTATGGGAAAAGTTAAGAGCGTGTACAAAAGTGAAATCTGTGTACGATTTTATTTCTTTTTTCTTCTTCTTTGACATTGTTTTCCATTTGTAATCTCATTCAAATTGCCTGAGTTTTGAACTTAGCTCATAAATTGATCTTACTTAGACGCATTCCTTAACTGGCAGAACCATTGAGCTGTGCCTTACGCCCACAACTGACCTCTAAAAGTTCACGACTTCCTTGAGCTTCAGTTTGCGCTTAATTAAACTCTACAAATTGCCAGATCTGCCTGAAAATTTGTCTATATGTGCTGTGACTTAAGCTGAATTAATAAGCAGCCCACGTTCATAAAATCAACGCCTACCAAAATGAAAATAAGAAACAGACTCACGGCGGTTGCCTTTTAAGGCGCACTGTGTTGACTCTTTTTTTTGGGCACAGTCACACTTAGTTAGAATCAAGTTAGTTGAGAGTCAATCATGAGACACGCGTCCATAGATTGATCGCAGCGACTGTGGCTGCGGTCTCAATCTCAATCATTAATCATTCACAACTTCACGGCCAAGACAAACGAGCCCCGCGTTCCTTTTATGGATTCTTGAGTTTTTCGGGCCCATTTCTAAATATGTCCAACGTTTGCGACAGCATTTAACAAATGGTGTTAGATACGTTTCGCTATATATATAAATATATATATATACATATATTTGTTTTTGTTTTTTTTTTCTGCTTAGCACGCGCCATCTTATCGAACTGAAAGTAAATGCACCTTTTTGATCTACGCTTACCTGTAATTATCTTTATTTTTTTCTTTTCTTTATCATGTAATTAATGAAGTTTTTCTTTTCATTTTTATGTGATCTTTCCTAAGCCAAAATATGATAATTGTTAATAGGTAGTTGACCAATATTTTTTAAAGTCTTTATCGTAGCCGAAAATTTGGGTCATTTAGTTGGGGCTATGCAAGTCATAATTGCTGGGGGGAGATTGCTCAAGGCGTGTCTAGCATTATTATTAGAAATATGATATATGGTTAGAAAAGCAATTGATATGAAACGTCTTTGTTTGCATATGATTAGATATTTTACAGCTGTTCCATTTTATTTAAAATTTCTTCATTTACAGCTGTAATTCCAAGTGATTGTCGATGTTGCTTTATTTTGCGATGAACATCGCTTCGGATTCCCAACAACTTTTGGCATTGGTTGTGTGAGAAATTTTCAGTTCGCTGATGCGTAGCTTTCTTCCTCTATGGGGAAACGCTTTAAACTGTATTTCCTTTTTGGCTACTTTAGAATTCATTACTAATTTTAAGGCAATTAGTCTAAAAATTTGAAGGCTCCCACTATATATAGCCCTCATAAACTCTGTGAATATGCTAAACTATGCTTTCAAGTGTAACGACGAAATCCAGTGAAAAGTCTCACTTGGAGAATTTTCCCAGCAATCGCGCTTATATCTTCAATATTTAAATTGAAATTTATTTTTGAGAATATTTTCAAAACACTTTGTGTGTATTTTCAATTAAATCATTTGAAGACGTCGAAAAACCTGTCAAAGGTCTGAAGCTTAAATGCATTTTTCATTTCGAGCTGTAATAAGAAAATAGCTGAGGGAAAATGGGCATATAAATTTATATGCAAATGAGTTGACAGCGATGCGACACGTTTCAAGCGCCGCTTCCGTTACCAACTTTGGTGGACACTTGTCTAAAATTGGTGAAAAAAAAACTACGATAAAAAACAAAAAACCACCACCAACAGTCAGCAGTTCTATGCGCCCTTCCACAACCATTTCCATAGCCATTGCCTGGTTCGGGGCTATTCTAGCCAAATAAGCCGGGAGTAGTTTTTTTTTCTTTCTTTCTTCTTTTTATTGTATTACCTATTGACGTTTTTGAATCGTATCTGTTCGGCATGCATAAAACGATCAAACTTGAATGCTGAATAGTGAGTAGTGAATTGTGAATTGTGAATAGGTATGTGAATGTTGTTGTTTGGTCACTTGTTGCCCATATTGGGCACTCGGAGTTAGCCCTTGGGTTGAGCTCGCTATTGTTTGTATTCCCCAATTGTACGTGGAACAAATCGCCATCTCTCTCGTCGTCCCCCTTCTGTTTATGGCAAAGCCCAAAAGCGGAAGTTATTATTTAGGTTGCATTCAACTCTCGCATGTCCATTGTAATTCTAATATGATGACGCCCTTTAGTACTAGATCATGCTGTGAGTCTCTAATAAAATTCTATCCAAGGCTATTAACCATAAAGCCCCCAAGTGCCGATCATTAAGTTAAGCATCGCATAAGCGATATATACTTATAAACAGATACAAATACATATACACATGTGTATATATATACATATGTATATATAAGGTTCAGTCACACTCAAGTGATTCTCTTCTCGGGAACTTACATGAATCTTACAACATAACCGGTTCAAGTGGTTATTGCGGTTGTTTGTTTCGCATTTTCGGTGGGCAGTTATGACGCTGTGTGTGTGTGTGTGTGTGTTTGTGGTATGAGTGTGATTTTTACACTATCCTGCGGGCTTCCTAATGAGCGTATCATCTAAAAGCCATTAAATTGCATCTAAAAAATATATATGTACAAATTGGATGTGTCATTCGAGGATTCTGTTGGATATTTTCATCAGTAATCGGTGAGTATTGACCCTTTAAGAATGTGAGGACTATTGACAATTTATAGTTTTTTTTTAATGTCTGGGCGAGTGTAGTTAAAACATTTATGACATAAGTTCAACAAACTGAGATGTAATTCTCAGATATGAGTTTGTAATTTGTGTTGGTTTGAAATTACTTTAACTATTGTCTATAAATCTAATGTGGTTTTGAAATCATTTAAAACATACTGCATATTTTCCCATATTTTTCAAATTGTCATGACGATATTCTCATGAGGATAAATGCATTAAGGGTTATTAAATCTCACATATTTTTATATTATTAAATTGTCTTTAATACTGTAACTCTTAATAGAGTTTAGATGAACTGTTGTTAAGTTGTTGTTCAAATGTTTTGATCATGATATTTTCATTGATTTTACAAGTATGGTCATGAGTAAATGCATTGCTTAGGAAGTTATCCCTAAGATATTTTAGATACTTTCAATCTTATGACCCTATTTGTGTAGTTATTTAAATAAGCCAAGTAACATTAATGTTTCTTATAGGTCTTTTATGTTCTTATTTAAGGTGATTATAATAATCAATCTAATCTAATTTGTTTGCTGATAATTATTAGCTTTAACTTCGAAAGCATTCAGATCAACAATTTGATAAACTGAAGATATTATTCCTTATTAAGATTTCCTGATCCATCAGGAAGCAATCGCGGATAGCCACTAGCTTCCCATCTGGGGACTTGTTGACTGGTGTTATTCAATAGGCCGGCAGCAGACATGCATTGGCGTATGACTGACTGATAGCAGTTGCTTACTGTCTCGTAGGTGCCTCCGCAAGCTGTACAAAAGCAACAAATGCACCAATAACAACAACAACAACAACAACAACAACAACAACAGGAGACACTCATGTCTGTAATGGGCACTAAGTCATTGAACCGCAAAAAGCCGAAAGCCGCAAAAACATTGACTGAGATTTGAGATTTGTGCTGGAGCCAACTCTTCAACACGTCAGTTAACCGAAATACAAGTTAAGCGAAGGTGCGGGATGGGTGGGGGTGAGGGGAAGGTGGTGATTTGTAAGGCTAATTTAATTCAATCTTGCGATAACTGACAGTCATTTTGGCAATACCACACGGCTGTGTGCCCAACTTACTAACTAACAAGCGTCCGCAATACGTTGTTTATGGGGATGGAACGGGAACTGGTCAGCCCCCCTCCACCTTCCTCGTCCCGAGCCCATAAATAAGAATGTAATGAACGGAGCCGGAGAACAATGGGCCTCATAATATTGCAAACAGGCACACACAGCTCGCAAAAATGGAAAGGCAAAGATGTAAACGAGGCGCTCCGATTTCTATAGAAAAGGTCAGTCGCAAGACTGGACCAAAATGCATGCAGCATTAGATCGGCGCTGGACTCGAGAGACTCCGGACTCGGGACTCTCGAGTAAAGGGTCCCGCTGCGGGCGCAGAGGTAACGGAAAAGTAAAAGTAAGCAATTTACTGATTTGTTTCGCTTGGCCGACTAAAGAAAGCCGGTAGAAAAGTCAGCTGGTCAGCTCAATCCAGCTGTTACCACATATTTTATATCTGTAATCCGGACAAGACGCTGCTTAATTAGCCGCTGACCATGAAAATCGATTAATTGTATCAAATTTATTTTTGCAAAGTGAACATAATTTATTGCTATATTGGATTATAAATTCTGATCGAACTGAAGAAATCCAATAGTAGGTCATGCAAATATTAAAAGGAGAAAAATATTGAAACGAAGATCATAAAATGCAATCTCCAGATATAAATATTAATCATTAATCATTATAATCTAAAGTGGCCTACACAACTTGTGGTTACGTAATGGAGTTATAATGATGTGTACAGACTATCGACTGAAGATCAGCAAACAACTGAATCAGCAAATCTTGACCAGCTCAACAAAATTAAAGATATTTTAATAAAGTAATGAGTATATCAGCGTATGATAATTGTAATCCGAAATGGTATATTAAAAATTGTGGTTTCTGCCCAAGGTAACCACACAAACAATGATGATACGATGATCATAAAATATGAAACATAAATTCGTTTGCCATTTGGCAGGACAGCTGCTGCTGCTGCTGTTGCTCAGGACGCGTGCAGTGAAATCCCAGGAAATTATAAAAGACACACACATTGAGTGAAAAACTACGGTAAAAGTAATCGCAGCACTTTTCCTACCATTTTCGCTGTGCATTTTTTTTTTGTGCCACAGCTGGCACTTCATAAACATGTCATATTTAATAGAGTTCAGCCACAGGAGATGCTACTGCAAATCAACCACCTTTGGCAGAAAGAAACGCCTGCTTTGACTTGCCTTTTCCTCGTCTGCTGCTTCTTCTCACTTGCTTTTCCTACTGGTATTGTCAACTTTTTGATTGACTCGTGTACTACTCTCTCCCCCTCCCTCTCTCTCTCTCTCTCTCTCTCTCACTCTCTCTATCTCTCTCGCTCTTTGCCGGGTGCTCTTTTTTTTAAATTTTTTTTCTTGGGAGAAAGTCAAAAAATTAAATGCCTAAAAAAAATAGGGAGAAATTGTATATTTATTTCTTGATCATTGTAAAATGATCTGTGTCATAAATTTGACATTTAATCGTCTGTAGAATGTTGTTTCTTCTTCTTCCATTTCGCTGGGAATACTTTTGATTAGGTTTGGTATTGAGCAAGGTCTGGTCATTGCCTTTAAGCAAAAGTCCTTCATTGTAGATTATTATATTATTGTAGATTCTTTAACACCCATTTTTGATAAGATTAACTAAGGTGACTCAGTGATAACAAATTTGTACTTTCACACAAAACAAAATTACCTGGAAATTTCACAATCATATCGCTAGACTCCATAAAAAAAACCAAAATGAAATGGTTGCATGTGGAATGCGTTTTCAGTCAGCATTGTGCAACGGTTTCAACATTTGAGTGCAAGCTCAACTTTTATTACTCCAACAAATTGGAAATTATTTTTTTGTTTGCTATTATTTGTTGTATTCGTTATCGTAATGCATTCCTTAAAATGAGGTTGGGAGCCATTTGCGTGTCATTTTTCAGGTGCTGAATCAATTTGCTAATTGCTGTGCTATGATTGCTATACTTTAGCAAGAGAAAAAGGAAAAGTCACAAGCGGGGGGAGGCAAAAGAAAATTCGAACATCAAATTTGTAGCTGATATTTTAACATAGTGCTGATAAGTCGAAACCAAATAATGTCTTTAAGTGCTGATAGGCAAAAGTCTTGACAGCTTAAAAACAAATTGCTTTGGATTTTCAAATACCCTGTTGCACATAAGATTAGAGTATAGGCTTTCAAACCATAGTCATAACCAAGAGACTCTAAAGTGTATTTAGTGACTAAATTTGTAGTGCAGCAAACAATGTACTAACTAAGGTGTTTGCTTAACTAAGCCATAATATCTGGAAAAAATATTAAATTTATTACTTGATTATTCAATCAACATATGAGCAGTTAAAAGTATTCACAAATGTTTTCTAGGGTATCTAGGGGGCTCGTCAACTCTGCTGTCTCATTTTTCGTATTGTATCTTTTCCGCTTTGATAGCGCGTGTTTTGCAATATACTTTTACCATTCCACTCGACTCGACTCGACTCGTATGATAAATGAGTTATGAGTCGCACACAAACATATTATTTGATATTGAAAGCGTTGACTGATAAACGAACAAAAGCAAGGAAATGTTAAATGCGCATTTGGGGCAACTAATTTATTTATAAATAAGTTAATTATTTTTTTTTTATTACCAGTTTGCCAAAAATGGAGTGTGCAGGCAGAGCGACCTTCAAGTTCGTTGCATAAATTTATCTAGATACATTCAGATTTTACCTGACCTCATAAATCTTTGTGCACCAATGACAGCGCATCTTGAGAACTAACCCCTTTCTTGCCTTTTAATTGAGCCAGCCTCAACTGGGGCGTGGTCTGTGTTGATCTTTTGCTAGGGATCAAGCGCGAGGATCTCGAGCCACTTAACGCCAATGTGTGTGTGCGTGTGTGTGTGCGACCTTCAATTGTGTATGTGTATGTGTGTGTGTGTCTCTGTTTGGACAGCGAATTACAGGCAATTGGCAATTGGCCTGCGTGCGCACATCTTTAATTCAATTTATTAAAATCCAACACATGTTTTTCACGCCCGCACCCGGTGCCTATTTGAAACTCATTCATTCAACTATTTTCATCATTTTGTTTTGTTTTGTTTTGTTTAGTTTTGTTTGTTTTTCCCATTACATTTTGCTAATGATGCGTAAATTTCTGTGTCAGTTGAACTGCTCTTCGTCTGCTTCTTCGATTTGAGCAACAACAAAATCATAGAAATTATTTGCTGATGAAGTCATAGCACATATGCAAAATACCAAATTGGTTTGTCCATTATTCACATATGAAATTCCTGCACGTGACATATGACGTATCTGTCAGATACATTTACTAGACCCCAGCTTACTCAACCTACTCGCTGTGTGAACATTGCGTGACCGAACCTTGGAAAGTGTTTGCCAGCCATTCGTGCAGAACTTTTCCAATAACTAGACAACAGTTGGATGAACGGCGCCCCCTTCAACCCTCCCCTCCCCCTATAATTCCCTAAACAACTCTATTTTGAGTAAATGTATGTTTCTAGTAATTGCTACTTAGTGTAACTGTTTTGTTAAATTAGTTGAGCCGTTAATTAATGTGAGTCGAAACTTGCGTAGAGAGTTTTGTAAATATGAAAGTATATTTCTGGAAAAAGTAATGATGATATAGATAAGAAATACTTATTGTTCAAATAATAAAATTAGTTTATCTAAAGTAGATTAGCTTGTCTTGCATTGGATTAGAAATAACTTTGTTTATGAACGAACAGCGAAATAATTAGGGATATAGCACTGAACATACATCACACTGTACATCTATCTTTTCATATATAATTTTGTGGTTTATAGAACTCTTCGTTAATCAATTATTTCTTCAACTTATGCAGTAATTTTTTAGGTATTTTCTTTTCCCTTACAAATCTAACTGTAAACAACATTAACAGAGCTCTGTTAAACTATTTGCTGCCAGTATAAAAGAACCAAACAGTTGATTTTTGATTTACCTTTTGCCTTTCTCTGTTTCTCTCTGCACTTTTCTGATTCTTTTTCGATCTATGTGTGTCTGTGTGTGTGTGTGTCTGTTTCTGCCCCGTTTTAATCTTATTTGTGCGATCGCCCTTTGCTCTCTTTTGGGCTTTGGCTAATTTTGTTTGCCATTGTCTCGCCGGCTGGGAGTGAAGAAAGCAAATATTCTTTCAACTACCGTTTTTGCTTGCTTTTGCCACCAGTTTCGTTGATCTTTTTCCACTGATCTCTTTCTCTCTTTCTCTCTCTCTGGGCAAACAACACAAAGAAAGTAAATCAGATTTTGGAGCAGATGTGCATCCTACGCCAAACAAGAAACGAGAACCCAACGCAAATGGAATTCAACAGCTATAACAGAGGGCAGCCTCATCCGAGGTCGCTTCCTGGCCTGATTTATTGTTGTTTTTGGACAGTCCACTGTGCTGCAATGTCGACACGGCCAGCCTACCTAAATATTATTGTAGGTTTCGTCTCAAATGGTGGGCTCAAATGCAAATACTGCAGATGATTTATACCACATCGATACACACACACATACATATAGATTTATAAAAATATACAAAAATATACATTCCCACAGCAAAATTAATTTGCCATGGCTTATGGTTACGGCTTATTAAAAACGCATTATTTGCCCCAAAAAATATCAAAACATGCACGGAATATTTCTATAGATGCATCATCATCAGCTCATAGAAATCCCATTGCCCATGCCATTTTGTGGGGGGTTTAATTAACGTTAATGAGCATTCCGGGGGCAAGGCTGCATTTTAAATGCTTGACAAGGTAAATGTCGTTAAAAACCTCTGATTAGCTAAATTATATTGCGCATGCCCGAACTTTTAAGTGATTCTCTCGTTATGCATTCTCAACGCACATCTCAAATTTCTTCAAGATTTTCTTTCCATCAAACAGTTGAGTTAACTTAGTGTTTTTTGATTGTTTAACCAAGCTGCAGCTGCATTTGTTGATGCTGCCAGCGAACGTTGGCATTTTGAGCGCTTGTCAAGGTGAATGTCGCGCAACATAGCGTAAAATATTATTATTTAATTTTCTTTTTTTTTTTTTTTGTTATAGCACCATTTAATACATTCTTTACACATGCTAAACACACATCTCAAATTTCCTTGAGTTTGCTCAACCCACAACCGAGTTTGTTTTTATAGTTTAACCGAACTCAAGCTGCATTTGTTTTCAGTGCTCATAAAATGCTAACTGGCGCTGACAATTGACCGCTTCTTGGGCTACCGTAAACCACAAAATGGTCATCAAATTTACGATATCCTTATCCCAAAAAAACTGATCCTTGTGGGCGCCAGCACATTTCTTTGATGGCACGCTTCAAATGGTGATAAAAAGTGTTTTTGTTCAGCTGCCTGCAATAAAACTAAGCCAAGGTACTTGATAACTGTGCTTGGGCATGGGTCAGGTCAGGGGGTCAATGATAACAGTTACATTTCGAGAAAAATATATTTCTTCTTTTGATCATATTGTGCGCTAATTAAAATGCTTAACCCACATCAAGACGCAAATCCCCGAATTGCATTTGTGTAACAAACAGAAATCATAGTCGTAAATGGGGTGTATGGTAAATAGTAAACAAACAAACAAACAAACAAACCGTAGACAATCCCAACACAACCCTTTGCTTTGCACACTTTCCCTGAAAGGAAAGTGTACAAGTTGGGCATGTGAGAAATGTGGAAATGTGGAAATCTAATGTGTCTTGGGTCGTGGCTCATTTGCATACGTAATTAGTTTGGGAATTTTGACAACGATGGCGACATTTGACATGCGTTTGAGTTACGATCGTTAAGATCAGAGAGAATATAGAACTGAGTTACAAGAGTTGTTACAGAGGGACGTTTTTCTTTTTTCTACTTCTCATTTTCTTTCATTCGCTTTCTTATCTTTACACCTCGGGGCTGGCGGCGGTTTGAACTTTACGCCTAAGCCGATCTGCCATCTCAGACAACATTTGACATCATTAGTCAAACTTAAAGACGCATTTGTAACTGGCGGTTTTGTCTGGCAAACGGTTTTAAGCGCCTTTAGGCTGATGGCAGCCATTAATTAGCTGCATTTTCTGTTACCATTTTGGATATGGATTAGTTTCTCGATTCCCGATTCCATAGAACCAGTTGACGCCATTTTTCATTCAATTTCATTTAATTTTATGGCCATGCAAATTGCAAAACCGCGCTAATTTTTTTTTTTTTTTTTGTATATATATTTTATTTTTTTCTGACATATCAGTATCACAAAGAAGTTGGTTGTTGTTGTTGTTTTTTTTATTTTTTATTATATGCATTCATTTTGGGCTGCATTATACAACAAAAGGCATATTTATTTCGTTTTAATTTGTAATTTTGCGCTATGGTCAAGGCGAGCGCTTCAAAAAACCGAAAAACCAGTTGAACTTGTTAGCGAATCTGCACTGTACACAAAAGGAGCTGCTCGTCGTCGTCTTAGTCGATTAACAAGCTCATGTGTTGCTTGTCGACGGGAACAAGTTCTCAGTGTCACCCTTGAGTTGATGCCGCGAGTTGTGTCCGCCTGTCCATATCCATGTCCAGATGAGACCCTTCACTGTTTACTCAGCCAGCTCTTAACAACTCATAATAGAGCAATTTTCACGTGTCCTTGCTGCCACGTAAATCATCTCACACACAGAGCGAGAGCGAACCGAACTGGTCAGCGCAGAAGGATCAACACTCTACCATTGTCACTCCTCCTTCTTGCCACCAAACCGAACAACAAACGGCCCCCTGGGACTGAAATTGATCGCGCCACTCGTAGCCTAATGGCTGGGGTTTTGTTTCGAGATTTACGAGTATTTGGCATTTTTATGGTGTTTTCATATTTTGGGTTTAACACTTTGCTACACACTTGGGCATGAAGTGCCCAATAAATTGGGAATGCAAATTGAGCGCGATAAAAGCGCTTGAAAAGGAAGAGCTTTTACACACACGCACACACAAACAGACACTCAAAAAGCTCGCCTTTAACAGTAGGTTTGCAAAAGCTCACGCATTTAGGCGCTGCCGGCACCGACTGCGCTGACATCTGTTTGGGTTATTTTTTTTTTTTTTAATAGAGAGCTTCATTTGGCAACCGGCAACTAGCAACTAACAGCAAACAACTGTTGCCATCCGCATAATCTCTGACCTTGAAAAGCCTTTGCAATCAAAAGCCAGACAGCAGCCAGCTGACTGTAGATCTTTGGTTTTGATTGAGCGAACTGAGCTGAGCTAATTTAAATCAAAAAACTGTTTGAGCAACAGACAATTTCAAAAGTTTCATCTTCCTTTGGCTTATTGTATTTTTTCTTCTTCTTTTTTTTTTGCTGTGCACCCTTGGGGGCACGAAACAATTGCCGAAAACTCTGAAAAGTAGCTTCGGCAATGAAAACATTTATTCAACATCTTTAAAGCTGTCAATCAAAGCCGCTCACAAAATGATGTATGTTTGTAGCGCTCGAGTCCTTGCACTCAGAGTACTGAACATTTGCATAAGAAGAATTACTAATGAGCTGACAGCAAAAAAAAGAAAAAAAAACTTTTGGCCGCTTCGCATGTAGGTCAAAAAGATGTCACAAGTTGTGCAAACGAGTTTCAGTTCCCGATTCGTTCGTTCGCTCGCTAATTACGTCGGGTCGAACTAGTTTCCAGTCAAATGTATTTTCGCTAATGATTATTTGAAATCGTTTTTTTCTTTTTTACAGATTCCTTTGTAAACAGTCAGGAATGGACAATATCACGTTCGGTACCCGATCTACGGCTGGGCATTGTTGGTTCACTGAATTCCGGTAAATCGGCTCTGGTGCATCGTTATCTGACCGGCTCCTACATGCAGGAGGAATCGCCCGAGGGCGGACGCTTCAAGAAGGAGGTCTTCATCGATGGCCAAAGCTATTTGCTGCTCATCCGCGACGAGGGCGGCGCACCAGAAATGCAGGTAAGACATCCACATCCTGGCCCCAAACTCGCTTCAAGATATCCATGAAACTGCCAACAAAAGAATGATGTATTATTGTGTGTGGGTTGGGTGGATAGGGGTTGTTTTGTCCCCGTCTAGGTATTGGACAGAAAGTTTGTGCAACAAATAAATTTTCCCTTATCATCTTGTAAATATTTGAATTGAGGTCACCGTGGAATCAAAGAGGAGAGGAGTGGAGTGGAGAGACAAAAATATAGCATGTAAGCACTTTTGGGCTGCCCTATAGAAATTTCCGGGGTTGTTACGTGGCTTAGCAGGTTGTAATACACTGTGAAAAAACCATCAGTGAATACAAAGTGTTAAACATAATTGAGAATAATTATTGTTTCTAAATTGGTTAAAGTTTCTTTATAAAAAAGAATTTGTTAAATTGAATCATCAATTTTAAACTTATTGATTTTTTCCTATATTTAAAAAATTAAAATGTCTAATTTAGCATCTTATAAAGTATAAAAATATTATGAATAGGTTTCTTGCCGGCTTCAATTCAAAACCCTTCAAAACCCCCTTCAAAACAATTAATGATAAATCCCCAATTAAATATTGTCTGATTTTCAAGATCTCTAATATTAGGCAATAGATTTGGAGTCTTATCTACATTTTAGACTTTAGTTCATTGAATATCAAAATTCTTTTTTCTAGAAACAAATTTCTTCCAGCTGTAATTGTCAGTCTGATATATTTGCCGCATTATATCTCGAGTGTCCGTCACTGGTCTGGAAAGTCGGTTCGAGTGCACTGCAGAACTGTACATTTGTCGCAGTTTTTGCCAATTATCAAGTTTTTTTCCCTAGCAATATCTGCAGCACTGGGTACAATTTTTGCTGTGCTGTCAGCTTTCACATTCAATGGCGAAAAACTTGCCGCAAAGTTGAACGTTTGACGTCCGGCCTGTACCCACCCCACCCACCCGTCCCTCTCCTGGGAGCCGCTCCACAAGGCTTTTTTCTCTGACTCACTCAATCGAACTTCGACCTTTGGCAGGCAACAATCTACAGCCTGTGGCTGGCCTCGGGCCAATTTCTGTTATAAAATTTTGTTTTTTTGTGACACTTTTTTTAATGTTTGTTTGTGGGGCCGTCTAGCCAAAGGTCTGTTTGCTCGTTTGGACGTTACGTGATGCGGCAACTGGCCAATATCATTTGGGCCAGCAAAAAGGTTAAAGTTGAGTCACAATAAGGAATCTCCTTACGTGCTGCAACCCCCCTTTGGCTGTGCACAACATGCAACTTGCAATCTTTCAAGTAAATATCCAGACCTCCTAAATCATTAAAAATAAACTCACCGCGAGCTATTTGTTTAAATTTCTATGCAACGTTCAAATAAATATATATATATTTTTTTGACTCATTGATTCGCAGCTTGAGCAAAGCTTTTGTTGCATTCGAGTTCTTTACAGTTCGCGATATTTGCAAAAATTTCTAAAGAATTTTATTTGACAGGGGTATCGCCGCAAACCCCCTTTGCCATTTGCCAAAACCCTCCGGCTTAAAGGGTGAAAGTGTGGATTATAAATTTTAAGCTGCTTTCACTTTTTTGCATTTTTTTTTTATTTGTGGTTGTATTTATGCGTTAGGGTGGGGGTAGGGGGTAGGGTGTAGGGGTTGCTCTTCAAAAACTGAAGGAAGCAAAAAAAATGTGGCTGCCACGCGACGCACGACCCTCAAAATCGCATAATACCCTGGCCTATATCCCTGGGCTTAGCAGTTGACTATCCTTCGGGTTCACCAATTTTTATTTTAATGAACATTTTTTATCTCCAAAGTAATTATTTGTTGTTAATATTTACAAGTCAAGCATGTGATTGACCCAAATTCAATTTCAAGCCGCTTACAGTTTGAGAGACATTCCACATTGCCGGATTGTGACTGTCAAACTGTTGTTAATACTGCTCTTTACTATTATTCTGTGTCTCATTTCGTTTCCCTGCTCTTTTTTTATTGTTTTCCTTACCCCCCTCTCTTTCTCAGTTGGTTGCCCATTTTGTCACAGTTTGTCAAATCGTTTCTCTCCCGCGATTTAACTAATTTAATGTCCATTTCTTGACTAACTTCTGTCACTCACATCTTTATGCTAGCAACATAATAAACCATATTTCAATTGCATAAAATAACCCTCTATTTATGAGCAACCCCCTAAAGCCAGAGTCAGAGCCACCCTCTCAGACAATAAGAAGAAATAAGTATTCAAGTAAAAGTATTTAAAATTCTCAATTGCTGAACTTGTCAATACCCTCTATTAATATCACTGGTAACAAATATAACACTCAATCTACACTTAGTTCAGTCTGGATGGAGCTGCTCCTTTTCTCAATTTACAGGGTATTAAGTACAAACAACTCGGAAAAAGCTGTGTATGAAATCACTCAATGGCGGCGTCACGTCGCCACTCAGTCGCGTTCTGTTTTTGTTTTTATTCTCTATCCTGGCTGAGCCAGGATATCATTACCATATACGAGACGACAATATTGCATGCGACTCAGCGACTGTTGTTGAATCCACACATTACTCGGTTTGCGACTGGACTGGGGACTTGGACAGACAAGTTCATGATAATAGAAGCGATTGTAAAATAGATAGAATCGACATACACTGAATATGATGAAAATTATTGAGAGAGTAGATTAAGAAGGAATGAATGGAATGAATGGAGTAATGGGTTCTTGGTTCTTGATATATATTTTAAATAATAGCAGTTAAGTTAGTCGTTGCATAATACAAATAATAGTATTATATAAATAAACTTTCTTCTGCACTTAGAATTATTACAAAATTAATAGATTGCAGTACAAATTTAAATTATTTTCACATATGTCTTAAAAATGTCACCAGTTAGCTAAACTTTCTGACTTAGTTTGCGTGACAAGAAAACTATATTTCAAGATTTCACAGCTTAACTTTTGAGGCTTACAAGGATACTTTGAGTGCTGCTTAACCCACATAAAAGTTGAATCCATTGTTGCTTCTAACTCAATGAACAGCAGCGTGACAACAGAACAAACCCAACCCCCAATTCGATTCGATTGTTTTGTTGTCAAGCATGTGTCTCTTGCTAAATACGTGTGTGTGAGTGAGTGAGTGTGTGTGTGTGTGTGTGTGTGTGTGTGTGTGTGTGTGATTGTGTTCTCTTTCCGTGTCGCCACCATTTGGCGTTGCATTTGCAGCAGAGCATTTTTGTGCGCTGTTTCCTGTTTCCTCCTGCACACACATATTCACAACAAATCATAAAAAACGTCAACCACCCGAGTCGCCACCAGGCAGCCGCCACACGCCACCCGCCGTCAGGGCAACCACCCACCGAGGACGACGCCAGGACGAGACCAACGGACAACGAGAGCGTTGAGCAAAGCGCCAGTTGTTTCTCGACTGGCGTCGCTGGCGGGCGGCTTTCAATTTGGTGCGCTGCTTCAGAGCTGCTCAAACTGTTGTTTTTTTTTGTTATAAATAAATAATTCACAGAATTCCACCAAACACCACTTGTGAGTGTCCAAACGGATTTGAATGCATAATTATATGTTTAATTTAAATGGAAAAACCAAAACAAGTAATCGATAGCGTCAATTCACTGCAGGACACTCGAATCCTGCGCAGTAAACACAAAGCGCCTGTTTACAAGCCAATGTAAAAGTTCATTATCCTGTGCCTGCCTACGTCTCTCTGTGTGTGTGTGTGTGTGTGTTTGTCTGTGTGTTTAAGTCTCTCTCTGTGTGTGTGTGTGTGTGAGGCATATGAAAATCATTAAAAGTTTAGCACACGGCAACGGGTCCTTCCAAAGGATTCAAGTGCTTCATTAGCGACTTTCTCAAGTGTGTGTTGCGTGTGTGTGTGAGTGTGCAAGAGTGTGTGTGTGTGTGTGTGTGTGTCCTGAGACTTTGCCTGCTGATCCTTTCGCTTGCTTGGCTGCTGTCCATTGTTAAACCCGCTTCCGCCTTTTGTGCTGCCCGCCAGCCGAAGCAATTTTGTTTACTCCTCATGTCCTTCGGACGCACACACAAAGTCAAGGACTCGCGGCCAAAAGTCTTGTATGTTTTTTTTTTTTTTGTTTCATTTATATATATATTTTTTTATATTTTTACACAGGCTTTTGTTTTCGTTCATGCTTCATATTTTTAACTAATTCTGTTTCGCTCTCGTCGCGCTCTTTCTTTCAGTTCGCTGGCTGGGTGGATGCGGTAATCTTTGTGTTTAGCCTGGAGAACGAGGGCAGCTTCAACACCGTCTACAATTATTATACCAAAATGGCGCACTTTCGCAATGGCCAGGATATACCCATGATATTGGTCGGCACACAGGGTAAGCTCAATTCTGAATACCCCTTTTTCCTTTTCGTGCTTAAATTCTAGTTGTAATTAATTTAAGATTATACGCCCATTTATTATTATTGTGATCACTATTATTATTATTATTAAAATTACTATTTACTCGAGTACATTTCCATAATTGTGTCTTTAGTCAGACGATTATAATTATATATCCATTATCGATTAATTTTGAAGTGTTTTCATTTAATGATTCATGCAATTTTATTAAATTTAAGCCAATCGCTTTTGGAATATTTTCATTTATAATTTATAAAATTATAGAAAATATTTATTCCTCTAATTGTGAAGAGAAGTTATATATTTAATATATAGTTAAAAATTTGATGAGTTTATTATTGAATTATTTGCACATTTTTAGAATTAAATGTTTCTTCACTTCGTTAAAAGATTTATTAAATTTCGATCGATTGGTCGCATGTTGTTTGTATAAATTTAAATATTATTCGAATTTATGAGTATTTATTGAGTAGTTGTCATTTGCTAATCTCACTTGTACCCAATTGTCTGCTCCACAGATGCCATTAGCGAGCGCAATCCGCGTGTTATTGATGACACTCGCGCCCGGAAATTGGCAAACGATTTGAAGCGTTGCTCCTACTACGAGACCTGCGCCACCTACGGCCTGAATGTGGAGCGCGTCTTTCAGGATGGTAAGTTCAACGACTCGAGGGAGAGGGATAACGAGGAGCTACAACTAATCTGCCACTCTCATTTCCATAGCCTGCCAGAAGATATTGTCACAGCGACTGCCGCTGCCGGCAGCAATGCAGCCACCTCGGCCAACAACACCGCAGGGCTCCCGCCTGGGTCTGGCCACGTATCAGGCGCCGACGAATGGACAGCGGGCCCAGCAGCAGTTGCCGTTGCGGATGAGTGCTGATTTTGCCCATGCGGAGCAGAAGCTTTGGTCGCTGCAGGCAAATGCCACTGAGAACAACAACATAACCAAATACAATCCAGGAGCAGCAGCCTCAGCAGCACAGCAACAACAACAACAGCAACAGCAGCAACAACAGCAACAGCAGCAGCAACACCAACAGCAACAATTGTCGCTGCAAGGCGACTGCGCTCAGGTGCAGCTGCGTGATCCACGAGATTTGGCGCCGCCACCTGGCAAGGAGCTGCCGACGCCAACATCAACGCCGACGACAAGCCGCAAGAGCAGACGGCGCTCGAATCTCTTTATACCCTCCTCCTCGAAGAAGAGCGACAAGGAGCCAAAGAGCAGTGAGTTGGGCAGCGGTCGCTCCATACCCATCAAACAGGGATATCTGTACAAGCGTTCCAGCAAATCTCTGAACAAGGAATGGAAAAAGAAATACGTGACACTCTGCGACGATGGCAGACTCACCTATCATCCATCGCTGCACGACTACATGGACGATGTGCACGGCAAGGAGATACCGTTGCAATATGTCACCGTCAAGGTGCCCGGCCAGAAGCCGCGCGGCTCCAAGTCGATCATCACGAACAGTGCGTTGACCAGCTCACTGCTGGCGAACGGACAGCGGGCGCAGGGCACATTGAGCGAGGGCATTGGTTGCCTCACCCTGGCCAAGGATAATCAGCGCAAGCTGAGCGAGAAGCTCTCGTTGCTGGGCAGTGTTGCTGCTGGCGGCGCTGCTGAGCCACTCAAATCGAATAGCTCACAACAGACCAGCGGTGACGAGGGCATTGCCATGTCCAATTCGAACTCACAAACTTTTATTGCTGGCGAGGCGCCGACCAATAAGTTGGAGGCCCAAACGCCAAATGTGAAGAAGCGACATCGTCGCATGAAGAGCAGCAGCGTCAAGGCGAACGAGGCGGACGACAATGATGGCTATGAGTTCTACATTGTCTCACTGGACTCCAAGCAGTGGCACTTTGAGGCCGCCAATTCGGAGGAGCGCGATGAATGGGTCGCCGCCGTTGAGCAGGAGATCTTCAAGAGTCTCCAGAGCATCGAGAGCAGCAAAACGAAGCCGGCAACCAGCAATGAACTGGCCGCCATGGTGGCCATCAGACAACGTGTTCCCGGCAATGGACACTGTGTCGACTGTGGTGCTCCAAGTAAGTAAAGATATACACATCTATATATATATATATATATACTATTCTCGTTTATCCCTTCCAGATCCCGAATGGGCCAGTCTCAATCTGGGCGTGCTTATGTGCATTGAGTGCTCTGGAATCCATCGCAATCTCGGCTCGCACATCTCCAAGGTGCGCTCCTTGGGCCTCGACGATTGGCCGTAAGTAAAAATCACACAAACACCAAACACTCAGTTCAACATTTTATTCAAATTCATTTATCTTGGTCTTAGTGCGCCGCATCTGAGCGTTATGCTGGCCATTGGCAACAGTTTGGCCAACTCTGTGTGGGAATCGAATACGCATCAGCGCGTCAAGCCCAGCGCTTTGGCCAACCATGAGGAGAAGGAACGCTGGATACGCAGCAAGTACGAGAGCAAGGATTTTCTGACGCCACTGGGCAGCGGCAATCATGTGAATCCCGCCTCCCCCGGCCAGCAATTAATTGAGGCAGTCATCCGGGTGGACATCAAGTCGATTGTGTGCATACTGGCCAACTGTCAGGCGGAGGTGACCAATGCCAATGTGAGTGCACGGGATGTGCGCACTCCGCTGCTGCTGGCCTGTGCCATAGGCAATCTGGCCATAGCCCAGCTGCTCGTCTGGGTAAGAATTGGAATTGGAATTGGCATTGGATGAGTAATTAAATTTGATATTAATTCTTTGCTCCCACAGAACGGTGCGAATATCAAACACACGGATCACGAGGGTCGCACTTGTTTGGCTTATGCACGCGCCGCACAATCTTTGGCCACGGCCAAGTCGATGAAGGCCGCTGCTGCTTTGGCCGCCGGGACACCAGTTCCAGCGCCGCCACCGCCGGCCGCAGCTAATGGTGGCATACCGGCACCGCAGTACAATGTGGAGGACACGACGGCACTGGTTGAGCTGCTGGTGGGTTTGGGCTGTCCGGAGTCGGCGCCGTTAACGGCCAGCGGCACGTTGCCGAGGCGACGAGATACGCTCGGCACACCTTATGAGAAGTCCATTTCGGGCGTTATCTAAGAGGGCGCATAGTTGAATTTCATAAGCTAAACACACAAAATTTTATATAATAACTGTAAAATGAAGCTAAAATATGTTTAATCTGTTGTTCGTAATTAGTTTAAAAAGTACGCGTAAATTTCTTTCTGTGTATAGCAATCGTATCGGGAATGTTTTGAATGAATGACGCTTAGTTTTATAGTTCTTAAAATCGAAAATGTGCAAATTATTCGTTTTGGCCAGCGCCGTTGAAATTCACAAAATGAATTGTTTATTTTTTTTTTTAAATTTATAGCTTTTAGTTTTGTTTAGCTGATAGGCACAAAAACTGTACAGTCTTGTTGTAATCTCAAGTTTTTAATTAATTTATTATTTTTTGTAATATTATTACCATTATCAATAATTATTATTGTTTTTAAACTGTGTGCAGGTTTTTTTTATGTCGTTTGCAAAACAACAATTTAAGTAATTAATGTATTTTGATTTTTATTTTAAAAGAGACCTCTCGTTTGTCATCAGTATATATAAACCTATATAAAATACGCCTAAAAATAGCTGATGAAAAAAAAAATATATACGTATAAACATAGTGAATCTAAGACTAAAGCCAAAAACAACTTATAACACTATATCTATATAAAAAGAAAAAAAGATATTTATATATATAAAGTTGAAATTGCTTGATAATCGGTAAAAACACGCTTAACTTGTAGTTTATGCAAAAACCAAACAAAAACACAAAAAACTTTGCTATCAAAATTCCAAAAACAAAATTAAACATTTGTTGGCAATACGAAAATACGTCAGTGGATTGTATTATAACCAGAAGTTGGAAGGAAATGACAAAATATAAATGATATACTATGTATGTAGCAAACACTTGAAAGTATTTCAAACCAATTATACATTTTAGTTATATAAATCTATATATTAAATGATATATATATATATATATGTATACACCCCTTTATTGCGTACGCTATTTGTACCACTTCAAACATAAACACAACAGAACGTGACAAAACTCAATCTAATTGGATAACAAGCAACAGGCACAAAATACACGAAAAAACACAAGAAAAAACCAATAAATAAAAATTGATTAAACATTTTAAATAAGACTTTATTTTATTAGCTGAGAAAATAAATGACATAACTTTTTACTTTGCCTTGAAGCAATAAAAGGACATGTTGCCTTAGAATCGCAGGGATCAGCTCTATCAAACTGCTTTCAAGGATTAGTGGGTCAGCTCAGAACCCAAACACTTTTAAAAATAAAACTAGGATGATTTGAGTATCCTTGGCTCACCTTTAAAGTTGTTAAACCATTGCCCGAATCGCGTTCAACTAAAATAATAAAAAACATTTGTTTTTTTTTGTCGGCTTCTTTATTTCATAAAATAGTTACAGTTGTTGGAAAATTTTTAAAATTTTAAGAATTTTATGAATATGTAAGTGATAGTTCTATTATTTTCTATGGTTTTTCTAGAATAGAATATTAAACGCACTTGTCCGACATTTAAATTTTTGTATTTATCGATTTTAATATTAATTGTTATATATATGTATTATATAATTTGTAAATTGTGTAGATAAGTATGGGCGAAAATTGAATACTCCGACGGAAAATGTTAAAGGAAAGGAGAGAAAAGTTCACAAGAATTTGAATTTGAATTTGAAGAGGCGCAGGAGGTCCAGTGATTCAATTACGTCGTTTTCCCGCAAAGAAAATACTTTCCAGTATTGAGGTTATGATTAGTGTGTGAGTCAAACGAAATGATCAAGTGGAGGTGCTGGTGGTGAGAGGTCAGGAAAGGGATCATTTCAGAAGGCGCTCTACCATTAAGCTACATTAATTGCGCCAAAATAAAGGATGGGTTCATAGGGTACAAACCTGAATCGAACTCCGGTTCGTTGGGATTGTAAAACCTTTTAAGTTGTATGCCAAACACTGATAAGGTTGTGAAATGTTGTGTAAATGAATGTTGAATCATGAACAATTTCATTTTTTTGCATAAAGTTTTTTTTTTTGTTGTTATTTTTGCTTGATTATTTCATCAATTTGTTTTTTGTTGAGTTGTTTCGTTAAGCCATTTGTCCATAAACGTTAGCGGAGAGTCGTCTTCGTTGCTGCCATTTGAGTTGAAAGTGAACGATTTTTTGTTTGGTTTTGATTTTTGATTTGTTTTTTGTTTTTTCATTTTTGTTTTGTTTTGTTTTGTCTAACACAACAAGCAAATTCCACGCCATTCTGCCGCATGAGCCGGCCCCCCATTGTACAATGTGTTGCAGCAGTTGTTGTTGCTGATGCTGTTCCTGATTTGATTGTTGTTTTCAGTTTTCAGTTTTGCTTTAAATATGGTTTTGAAACCACAACGACGACAAAAAACACACAAGCTTAGCAAGCAAGCAAACAACAACCACAACAACAACAACAACAACAACAATGTGCCGCTGCAGCGATCGCTATTTGGTTTGGTTTGGTTGCCGTTGCCCGCTGGCCTCGTCTGAGAGAAACTTCGTTAACTTGGAACTCCATGTCGTTTTTTTTTTGTGGTTGTACAGAGAACACACGCTTGCATATCCTTGCATATATATTGCATCTGCAGTCGCCTTGCATTTGCCACCTTGCGTCCGCTCTGGGTCACTCATTTTTTGTTAGCCTTAAACTTGGCATAGAAGCACTGAATCTGGGCATAGCGCACGGGTATCGAGTCGAGGATGCCGGTATAACTGAAATTCTGCTGCTGACGGTTCTTCTCGTGCATATTATCCCCCGACAAATAGGTGACCACATTCTTCTGCAGCTCACTCACATTCGGATCGGAGTGATTGGCCACCAAATGATTGCAGAACTGTGCAATTTGCAAAAACACCGATGCATCGCGATCTGCAAAACATATAGGATATATATATTAGTTAGCAATAAATCTAGGAAGTCAAATAAATTATAATAACTATGGGAATTTTATTGTACATTTTGGTTGCATATTTAACTGAATATTTATTAGCCAGCAAATCTAAAAGGCAAAGTTATCGCGTTCCCAAATGATAATATATATATATATATATATATATATATATATATATATATATATATCATTTGGGAATATATTTGAAATGCATCAAATCTTACCCATTTTGCGTGAAATCTTGATCAGCGACAGTGGTTGGCTTTCATTGTCGCGCTGGGCGCGCAGATGGCGATTGCCATGTTTGAACTCCTGCTCCAGCCAGCGGATCACGTGACGCACATTCTCGCTGCGTTTCTTCAGCTCATCCAGCTCGTTGAGCACTGAGAATATGGCCAACATTAGTTAATGAAAATGGTGTCATTGAATAGGATTTGAGAGACTCACCAGCATTGGGGATGAGAATGATGCACTTCTTGGTGCGCACCAGCGACTTGATAATGCCATTGTATTCGGTTAGAGCCTTCGAATCGACGACAACAAATGGCGACATGACTAAATGGGCGGGACTGTCGCGCAGCTCCTCCTCGAGAGTCTCCACCTCGTTCTGCAGCCAGAGTTTGCCCATAATCTCGCATTTCTTAGACATGGCTTCGGAGCGTTCCTCATCGGCGCCGCTGCTCGACTGCAGATTGAGTTTCTCAATGACGCTGTTCGTCGTGGTCGAGGCAGATGCTGATGTGCAACCGGCCACTGAGGTGCCTGTGGCGCTGGCAATCACAGCGGCTGCCTTTTCGGCATTGCGATTACGTAGGTAACCCTTGCGCGGCAACTTGCGGCACTCCTCGACGGTGTCCTTCTCCTCGTTGCTGGTGTAGCTCTTGCGCACGATGCCATTCTTGCGATCCGAATAGCGACGTGTGCGTCCCTCGTTGCGCTTCCGTGTTGTCTTCGGTGCAGTGCGTCTTTCGCGTCGACGCGATCCGCCGCCCTTCTTTTCCTCGCGCTTCTTCTTCTGGCTCTCGATGAAGCGACGTGTCTTCACACAAAAACGATAATTGAACTTCTTCTGCTTGCAGATGAAGAAACCGAAATCAACCATTTTAAGGATGCGCAAAACGGACTCCTCCTGTTGGGTAACACGCTCCCTGATGGTCGTCTCCCAATCGAGCGTGATCTGTGTGCTCTGGAAGATGTCGAAATTCTTAAAGGCAAAATCCTCGGTCAGCGGCACATTGGCGCGCACATCGAACAGCTCGACGAGAGCATCACGCACATTGCTGGTGGTCAGCAGATCGCGCTCAAAGTATATTTTGCGTGTGAATACATCAATGTTGCAATAGTTCAGCAGCTTCATGATCTTGTGCACAAATTCGGGATTGGAGTGATAGCAGCCGATCAGTATCTCTGGATTAATGCGCAGCCAGTCGAACAGCATCTTTATGGCGCGTATTGTGGACTCATTGTGCAGACAATCAATGATTATATTTGGATTTATCTTTGTGTACTTGTTGCGGTAGATGAGCTTCTTGGGCGGCTCCGAAATGCTAACAGGCGGCACCACTTGCTCCTCAATTATTGGGCAACTATTTTTTGGCAATTCAACAGCTGCCTTCGGCTCCTCGGCACTCTTAAAGTTCAGTTGCAGCACCTCAAAGCTGCGCAATAGCTCCTCCGAGTCCACCTCCTGCGAATTAGGACGACGCTCAATCTCATCGGGATAAATAAGACGCTCCTCCTCAATGACCACATCTTCGCTGTCCGAGCAGACAATGGCGCTGGGTGGCTGACGTACGATGCGCTCTTTTTTGGGATAGTCAGCTGAAAGAATAATTAGTTTGATTTAAATTGTTAGTTCTAATTATCATATCACGTCATATCTATATGTATATATATATATATCTATAATATTATATGGGCTTGGCTGTAGATGCTGCTCTTATTTACTCACCGTTTGGTGCCTCGTCGGGCTCGGCGGCATCGATGTCACTGAAATCGGTGTCGAAGTTGGAGCTCAGATCGGTGTAGTCCTCCTCGTCGCTGTAGAAGTCGGTGTCCATGTCGCTCTCGCTGTCGTAGCAGCTGCTGTCGTCCGATTGGGCGATCTTGCGACGACGTCGACGCAGACGCATGCCACGCCGCTTGCTCTTGCAGGAGAGCGGTGTCTTCAGATCGCTCTCCTTGGCCTCATCGCTGGAGCGTGTGGAGATGGGCTCGGCGACGCCCAGTTTATCATTGTCGGCTGTCTCCTGTGTCTTCACACACCCATCTTCCACCGAGTGCTGTGATTCGCGCGAATCAGAGCTGCAATCCTTGAGCGATTGCGGACGAGCCATTAACTTCTTATCCTTGCGCTCGCACTTGCCAACGGCGGTCAGCCAATTCTTGTATTCATTGCGCGACTTGCGCACCGAGGTGTCAAACTCCAGGAAACGTTGCTCGTACTCCACCTGAAACTCTTCGTTGTCTGCAGCACGTGCCAAAATCATTTGCTCAATGTTGACAATGCAGGCGTCCATCAGATCCGAGCAGGCAGCGACGAGAAAGGCGTGCATCGAGTACACCTTGGGGGAATTGATCATCTTGAGCTTGGACAGGCAGAAGAACAGTATGGAGATTATCTTAAAGATGCTTGGCTCTGGGATTCGCAATTGCTGGGCGCACAGAATCTTGCGTAAATCGATGAGCACACAGTGGCACAGCGAATTGAAGTCGGGCACCTCCTTGTCAAAGAAGAATATGTCCACGACTAGATAGAAACGAGCATAGAAATCCTCAATATGAAATTCGAGTTTAGCGGGATCCATTTGCTCCAGATACTCGGTGTGCTTGGCAAACAATTTATTCAAATTGTTTTCGCTCAGCTCGAACGGGATGATGCACACGAGCGAATACAGATAATGGTAAGTGGAGTCCAGATCATAGTTCTGGCCATAGAAGAGTGTGCCCAGCTGATTTTGGGCCATACCAATCGATGGATTTAGTTTGAAAGCTTCCAAATAATATTTGGCCACCTGTTCCTTGCTGATGCTCAAACTCAGCCGGCTGTCAATGCGAAAGTCCAGAAAATAGCGATGCAAATCGCCCAAACTCAATAGAGACGAGTGTATCGTGTCCAGAGCAAAGGACACGGCCTCCAGACTCTTGTCCACAGCGGCCTGGGAAGGTTCCATCTCCTTGTTGACGGTTGTGTCGCTTATACAGTCACTGATATAACCCTCGCTTATAATGGAGAAATCAATGAGATATTTTAAGTCCAGATCGTAGATCTCCTCCATTTTGGACGACAGACGTTTGTAGTTGAAGATGCCAGCGCAGAGGAAGCGCTCCAGCTTCTGCAGATACTCCACATCGTTGCTCGCCTGCTTGTGCATATTCTTCTTCACATAGGCAATGAACTCGTAATATCCGCGACGCCACATCACCTCGCGGACTTTCTTGCCCACGGATTGATAGTCCTGCAAGCAAATGCAAGTGTAATTGCATTAAATCTGGTTTGTTTAAATAAAAGTATTTTCTTTAGTTTTGCACGAGCTTTAAAGGTGCGTGATTATCTAGAATGACAACTGTTGTTGGTTATCACATAATATAAATAATAATCACTTCATTTTAATTATGATATGTATATATTTCGATTTCTCTTAATATTTAATGTTGTGCTTACACCCGTTCTCCGACGTTTTCATATAAATTATTCTCAGAGGTAAATACAAAGAAAAAAAAAAAAAATACTAATACTTAATATTATATATACGATATTTTAAAGGCTCGCTCATTATTGCTCATGTCAATGACAATATGGTTAGTTACCTTGAATATAATCTGTTTGCACAGCTGTACAAGATTCGCGCGTTTCTCCTCGATTTCATGTTGGAACAGTTGCCCAATATTTTGCACATTGCGCTTGGCATCGTCGAGTTGCTTTGAAACGGTGTACAAAGTGCTAAAGAAACGAGGCACAACATTTACAAAAGTATTTATAATGATGAATAATAAGTTACCGATACAAATCCTTCACCTCGGGGCTGAGCGAGGTGTTGTTGCCGTTATTTGACTGCATCATGCATTTGTTGTTGGTGATGCTGCCGCAGAGCGACGCTTCTAGATTGCGGTAGCGATTCTTGTTGCCGCCTCCACCGCCGCCAGCGTCGACGGCGCATTCGCTGGATGCGTTTGAGCCGCCCGAACTAAGTTTTGACTCCATGTTCAAAGTTGGAGATACTGAAAAATATATACACACACAAAAAAAAAAAAAAACAAATTAAGCGACCAGAAAAAAAAGCAACAAGTTTTAAAATTAAGCAGCTGATTCTCTGGAAATATTTTTTTAATTGTTTTTTTTTTTAACTGCTGACGAATTTTGTTTGCACAAAAAAAATGTCATCTACTTTTTATGATGTTTTTGTTGAAATGATGACAACGCGTCTTTACACATACACCTACGTATGTGTATTAGTGCGTATTGAATAATCAATTAAATTGCGACTGGTTGCTGCTGCTGTTGTTGCTGCTGCTGCTGCGATGCGACTGCTGCTCTGGTATTTTCTATGCGCAGAGAAGAGACTTCGTTTTCTTGCACAGCTTGCGAAATCTATTTTTTCACTTTCGCACCTTTTATGTTGGTGTTGATTGCACACAGATTGTGGGTTGTTGTAAAAGCTTTAATTTTGATTACCTTTATCAATTTTTCTTAATGTTTTAACTTTGCACTGTTCACGTTTTGCGTTGCTTTTCCCTTCTTTGTTAACAACAAAGTGGAGTTGACACGTTCAGACAATGTTCACAAACTAGTTCACGGGCTGGCTGTGTATGAGAATGTTGTATTTTATCAGTAGACGTTGTATGAGTGAAATTTGCCATAAGTCAAGGCATACTCAAGGTGTTATCGCTTTTTAGTATTTAACACGTACTAATAAAATCCGCCTGACACTTGTGTTTATATTCATTTGCAATTCATCATGCAGCTGTAGCGTGTTTTAATGCCGTACATGATAGTATGCTCAAGCGTGCGATTGTTCGATTAATAAATATCGATATATATACAGTATTGAGTTTGAGAGGCGCGCTATTCGAAATGTGTAAAGGACTTTCGTTAAAAACAGAACAATATTTGCGTATGTCTAAAATGTAGCTATAGTTCGATTGCTAAATATTACCTCTAAGCAGAAATTATTATTGTCTAAAATAATAATATATATATATTACATACGATGAGCATGTTAAATTAAAAAAAATACATGTTCTTTTTGCTCAACCCTTAGTTACTTTAGAACTGGCTTGGGTTTCTGTTTGACCAAAGAGAAGCGAATTTAAATACATATTTATTTGCTAAGAAGTTATCACCTTTCAGGAAAGAAGTGTGTCAGGCATATTAATGAGCTACCTGAAGACATTTTAGCTCCGTCCCAGGTAGGCATTTTCAGCCTGTGCGCATCGGCAGTAAATATTGATCAGGTTGATTAGTTTATCTGACGTTTGTTGGGCGACTCTCTTTGCGTCTGCTTCTGCGACTGCGTCAAAGCGGAGCAGCAATTATCAGCGCTGCTCACGTCTCGCTGTAGCTACGTATCTCTGCTATAAAACTGAGGCACAGTCATTTGAACATTTTCAGTTTCAATTTGCGTGCGAGGCGCTCAAGTTCGCTTCGGTTCGATCAACTTTGTAATCGGCCCATAAATTATACGTGAGTTTTTATTTTTTGTTAAACCTGAAGTTATTTTCAGAATTAATTTGAATTCGTAATTGTACATTGTTAATTTGACATACATTTCTTAATTAACTGCGTTTTTGTGCTAAATAATTTATTCAACTTAAAAATATATATTTATGTATATATAAATATATTTATAATTATATATGGGTATATATCTCTACACTCGGACATTTATAATCGTTTGGCAATACTGGACGCAACCAGTCGTGGTTCTGTTGGCATTTTGTGTTTCACTTTTTAACATAATCCGATTACAAATCTAATCAACATTTTCACTAAATTTCAAATCATCCATATATGTATGTTATATATATTTGAAAGAATTCTAGCCGGTAGTTCGTTCAGTTTATCAGCGGTTATTTATTGATCATATTGTGTAGATATGGATCTTTCTGTTTGCTTTTAATCCACCCAAGTGCTCAGATAATATTTGCTGACCACGCACCACAACCTATCAACTATCTTTATCAGGCACTCCAAAGGTGTGTAAGCATTTGTAATTTTCTAGACTGTTCAGAATAGATTGTTGACTGATCGTCTGGAATGATTAAGGGTTATATTATGATTTGGAAAAAAACTTGTAAATTGTAATTGCATTGGGGCTTACGTAACTTAGTTTATGTTTTTGCTCTGAAATTTTAATAAGAATTATTGCTTTTAAGGTTTTCAATTATTGACTTTCGTGCTTTAAATAAATGTGCCACATTTTTTAAGTAGTTAACTAAAGCTAATTAAACTAAAAAAAAAATTTTAGAATTGTGTACTTTAAAATATAAGAAACATGCCATATTTTGTAATTGGCAATTGAGTCACCAAATAAATTTTGTGATATATATAAAAATTTCTGGTTATAACAAAGAATAAACTTAATATTTTATATTTAATCTATATTCTAAATACCGGTATTTGTTTTGATGTGATCTTAAAAGGTTAATACAATTAAAAATATTATACACATACATCTGCTTACTAAATATCACTGACTAAATCTTATCGCATGGAATAAAATTGGAACTGGCTATCTGCTTATCAACCTGTCGTCAAGTATTACTTAGGAATAAAAAAACCAATAATTGTACAATTCAATTACTGCTCGATTCGACTTTAGATTATGGTTAATGGATTGTACAACAAAATAAAAACAATGTTTTTGAGTTATATATATATATAGACTGACCAGAGTCAGGGTCATCTTAATCAATTAAGCTGAGACCTCTCGCTGTAGACAGACTATAGACACACGATCAGCGTTAGCCGTGTGGGATTCCTCAATTTAATTCAGTAAATTAATGGCCTGATATAAATTCGAATAACACTTTTGTTTTCTACTTTTAGCAGAGCATTTTTGAAATATGAAGCTTCTATTGGCAGCTCTATTGGCTGCGCTAGCGGTACGTTTACCGATGCTACCACAATAAAAAAGACAGTCGTAATAAAAACACTACATTTACAGCTAACACAAGCCTTGGTCAAGGAGGAGATACAGGCGAAAGAGTATCTGGAGAATCTGAACAAGGAGCAGGCCAAACGCACCAATATCGATACGGAGGCCTCCTGGGCCTATGGGTCCAATATCAATGACGAGACCGAGAAGAAGAAGAACGAGGTATCCGCCGAATTGGCCAAGTTCCTGAAGGAGGTATCAGTCGAAATTCAGAAATTCAATTGGCGCAACTATGAAAGCGCAGATCTGAAGCGGCAGTTTAAGGCTCTGTCCAAGCTCGGCTATGCTGCCCTTAGCGAGGCCGACTATGCCGATTTCCTGGAGACAATGTCCGCCATGGAATCGAACTTTGCCAAGGTCAAGGTGTGCGACTACAAAGACAACACGAAATGCGATCTGGCACTCGAGCCCGAAATCGAAAAAGTTATCACAAAGAGTCGGGATCCCGAGGAGCTCAAATACTACTGGCGTCAGTTCTACGACAAGGCCGGCACAGCTGTGAGACCCCAATTCGAGCGTTACGTGGAGCTGAATACCAAGGCAGCTAAACTGAATAGTAAGTGGTCACAAACATTGTGATCTTTTAACTTTTAACTATAATAAAAAAAACCCAGTTCTTATCTTATCCTAAGCCGTAATTTCTAAAATTCAATGAAACTAATCTCTTATCTGGTCTGATCGCTAATAGATTTCACGTCTGGCGCCGAGGTCTGGTTGGATGAGTACGAGGATGAAACATTCGAGAAACAGCTGGAGGACATCTTTACCGAAATTCGTCCGCTCTATGAGCAAGTCCATGGCTATGTGCGCTATCGTCTGAGGCAACACTATGGCGATGAGGTCGTGCCCGAGAAGGGTCCCCTGCCCATGCATCTGTTGGGCAATATGTGGGCACAGCAGTGGTCCGAGATTGCGGACATTGTGTCACCGTTCCCGGACAAGCCGCTGGTGGATGTCTCCGATGAGATGGTCAAGCAGGGCTACACACCACTCAAGATGTTCCAGATGGGCGATGACTTCTTTACCTCCATGAATCTGACCAAGTTGCCACAGTACGTCAAATAATTCTACTCTCAACTCTTTTCTCATTTTATTTCCTACGTTTACAGGTCCTTCTGGGAGAAATCCATAATTGAGAAGCCCACTGATGGCCGTGATTTGATTTGTCATGCCAGCGCTTGGGACTTTTATCTGCAGGACGATGTGCGCATCAAGCAGTGCACCACGGTTACCCAGAGCCAGCTCTTCACAGTTCACCATGAGCTGGGCCATATCCAATACTTCCTGCAGTATCAGCATCTGCCATTTGTTTATCGCACTGGTGCCAATCCCGGTTTCCATGAGGCTGTCGGAGATGTTCTCTCGCTGTCGGTGTCTACACCCAAGCATCTGGAGAAGATCGGTCTGCTCAAGAACTTTGTACTTGACGAGGAGGCACGCATTAATCAGCTCTTCTTGACCGCACTGGATAAGATTGTCTTCTTGCCATTTGCATTCACGATGGACAAGTACCGTTGGGCTTTGTTCCGCGGCGAGGTGGACAAAGACAAGTGGAACTGTGCTTTCTGGAAGCTACGCGAGGATTACTCTGGCATTGAGCCTCCAGTAGTGCGCACCGAAAAAGACTTTGATGCCCCCGCTAAATATCACGTTTCAGCGGATGTGGAGTATGCGAGGTAAGTGATTATTTTGCGGTAAAATCGAACTGACTTTAATTAATTCATGAAAAATATTAATTTATTTTATTTATTATTTATTTATACTTATTGAATTACAAATAACTAAATTAGAATTAAAATAGATTTAGCTGATAGCTTAAATCTCAAATTAAATAAAACGGAGATGTTTAAAAAGTCTCAGATAGTAGTAATCTCGTCATTTAGATGAGAACTATATTCTATCCACTAAATCACTCAAGTTTATTTTAAACGCATATGTGTTTGTAATTTTGTCTGATCAGATATGTTGTTATTTAAATAACTTTTCTTTTTTTTTTTATAGGTATCTGGTCTCGTTTATCATACAATTCCAATTCTACAAGTCTGCGTGCGTGAAGGCTGGTCAGTATGATCCCAAGAATCCGGAGCTGCCTTTGGATAATTGCGATATCTATGGTAGCGCAGAGGCTGGCGCTGCTTTCCAGTAAGTATTATATACAAGACTACCCCTAGTCAAATCTGTTAACTGACTATTTTTTTCACAGCAACATGCTTTCGCTGGGCGCCTCCAAGCCTTGGCCCGATGCACTGCAAGCCTTCAATGGGGAGCGCGTCATGACCGGCAAGGCTATAGCCGAATACTTTGAGCCCCTACGCGTCTGGCTCGAGGCGGAGAACATTAAGAACAATGTGCACATTGGCTGGACAGCGTCTGATAGTAAGTATCCCAAATCTATGGATATCTCAAGCCAGTCTCAATTATATTCTAATTATATTACAGAATGCGTGTCTTCTTGAGTGAAAATGCCTGTCGCAAGGAGTTTCTAAACTGCTCAAGCAAAAAGAGTTTGTCAAAATCTTCAAGAGTTTTCCACATGTCGCAAAAAGTGTGCAGTATTAAAAGCCATTTAAAAATCAAAACCCGTTGTTTCTTTTTTGTGTACCTGGTATTAAGTGGAGCGCATTACAATTACAAATTGTGGTCGATGGTCCGATGTTTGACCATGGCCAGTTGGCCTTAAGCCAGTTGCCGTCAAGAGCTGCGCCAGAGCAGAACAAATTTTGCTTACAGCTCAATTGGAATACGTGTTGTGAATATTGAAAAATAAAGACAAATTAAAGAAAGTTGGACAATGATGTTCAAAGGCGTCCTAATCTTAGTAAGTAAATGTTGACCTGTGGTAGATTGGATGTGTGCAAGTCCAGATTAAGATTAAAAGCAGTTTGATTCAACAAATTCAAGAATAAAATCTTTAACAAAAGTGAAATGGAATCTGTTTTTCACTTTGCCAATCAGCGAAGCAATTATCTGCATCGCTTATCATTTATAAATATGTGTTTCTAAGACTTGACTTTATTTTCTCTCACTAAATAAATATGTATAAACATATATAGCTTTGGGTGACCTCATCCCAAGCTAATCCAATGACTGTTTCGAGCTTGGCTGTGTTCTTAAGTGATGTCAACCAGCGATTGTCCACTTTGTACGATCAGGAGCAGTTAGCACTGTTCAGAAATGAGATTGATGGACCCAATGATCTGATGGCAATGTTCCAAGCTGAACTTGCAAATGAGAAGCGAATAAGCTACCTCAAGAGCATCAGCAGCCGCGTGGCCTTGGGCGATGTACAGCAGCGACGCCAACTGCAAAGGATTCCCCAACTGGGCTATGATGCACTTTCGACTGATGAGGTGGCTCAAGTCTATCAGCTGGCCGCTAACATGAGTGAGAATTATCACAATGTTAAACTCTGCGCTTACATGCAACCACACAACTGCACCCTTCAACTCATTCCCTATGTGCAGAGTGTGGTGCAGCAGAGTCGAAATCTGGAGGAGATTGAATACTATTGGCTGGAGTGGCGGCGTCGCACGGGTCTGCCCACACGTCAGCAGTTTGTCAACTTTATGCAGCTATACAAGAAGACCGCAAAGCTAAATGGATTTAAGCATCCGGAGGATTATTGGTTCCGCCATTTGGAGCTGAGTGGAAAGCAGGCGATGAGTCTGCTAAATGAATTGATGTCCTCCTTGCAGCCGCTCTTTCTGCAATTCCATGCCCATGTCAGGGGTTCGCTGCGAAAAATGCATGGAGAGCGGCAAGTGCCGCATGGTCGTCCTTATCCCCAACACCTGTCGGAGATCCTTCTGGGCAATGCCTTCCGACGTCCGAATGTCTCCTGGTTTGTGGATATACCCTCACCAGAGATGGGCTTGCCGAATATTACTGAGGCACTGCGTCGACGCAGCTTGAGCACCACGCAGCGTGTATTCTGGAATGTGGCCGAGTTCTATCGAGGATTGGGTCTAACACAATTGGAGAGGTGAGTCCTTAACAGTAATCAAACCTCTTTTGCGGAAGTGAATTTCCAGAAATCTTAATTCTCAGTAAATATTAATGAATCAGAATACAGATTATCTAATAAGAGAGTTTTCAGTCTTCGGAAACTCGAAGAAAAGTATTTCTCTTCCCTGATGTCTAAGTTTTGCTTCCTTAGTTCTATTTGGAACAATGCTCAGCCTGTGGCTATCCACAACGAAGATCATTGCTGGCACAAAGCCTGGAGATTCCACACGCAGTCCACGACAAATTTTAGCTACTGCCCGCTCAATGATGAGGAGCGTTTGTTCAGCATGTTTGAGGCACAGTTTGAGCTTCATTATTTTCGCTCTGTTGTGGCGCAGCCGATGCTTCTCCGGGAGGAGCCCTTTCCCAACTTTGTGGAAGCGTTGGGCAAATGTTTTGCTCTTGCCGCCGCCTCTCCCCGCTACCTTCGCAAGCTGGGACTTGTCCAGGGCACGGCATGGAGTCGTTTGCCCGCCCGCCTCAATCGACTGTATCTGCAGGGATTGCGTGTGATCTTTGTGTTGCCTGTCTTCTATGTCCTGGATCGCTACCGGGTGGAGGTGATTGGCGGACACATCCAGGCGGACGACAATGAAGCCTACTGGCGACTAACGGAGCTGTTCACTGGAGCCACTGCACCACGCAGACGCAGCAACGAGCACTTTGATTTGCCAGCCAAGCTTCTCATGGAGGTGGATGACCAGTATACCAGGTGTGTGAATATTCAATTAACTGTATATTGATGCAGGTATAAATTATTTTCATTTACACAGCCAGTTCCTAAGCATCGTGCTGCAGTTTCAACTCTATTTGCACTTCTGCAACAGCACGGGTCAGTTTGTGGCGGACTCTGTGGACAAGCCCTTGGATCTGTGTGATCTTTCTGATCAGCCTGAGATTGGAGTCAGTCTGCGTCGCATCATGACTCTGGGTTCGTCGGTACACTACAAAGAGCTGCTGCAGCAATTGCTGGGCACGGGGGAACTTAGTCTGAAGGGACTTTTAATCTATTTTAAGCCTCTACAGGATTGGCTGACGCAGCAAAATCGTATGAACGGTTTGGAAGTGGGTTGGCTTTAGATCTGGTTTATGTCTAAATGTATACTCTAGAAAATTTTTAATTTGCCTAACACACAAAAGTATGCAGTAAATAAATAGATTAATAATAGATTTCAAACCTGTGTTGCCAATTCAACAGTAACTTTTATATTGTTAAGCAGTTAATTGTAATTCTCAGATATGCGATTTTATAAAGAAAAATTTTTTAAAAAACTTTGCTTATAAAGGCAGTATAAAATAATTTAAAATACATTCAAAATTATTAAGGGAAGAAAATTAAATACATTCTTGGAAGAGTAATAATATATAAAATATCTAAATGTGTGCCAAGTGATCAACATATATAGAACAAATGCAAAAAAACTACTTTAACAATTTATTTTAAACATTAAGTTATACCTTTAACTGACTAGCTCAGAAAATTCAGACTAATCCTAAATATTTCAAGAACTTGCATTTTTGACTATTATTTTAAATAGATCAGTTCTTTTTCCGTATCAGTTTTGATTTCCTCTAGTCGATGCTTATTTAACTTATACGTATTAAGCTAATGGACTGCCTGCTTCTCATGTGAACATTCAACTTCAGCTTAACTAACTTGAAAGTAACTTAAAAATTAATTTAGAATTAAAAAAAATACAAAAGTAAAAAACAATTAATTTGTGCATAAAGCACAGCGTACGTTTTGTGCTAGAAATAACTGAGTGACTTGCCGGAAAGATTCTAAAATACAACTAAAATATATATAAAAAAAAACCATCAGCGCGAAACTATAATTATGGAAAAGCTAACACTTAATTAGAATAAGGTAAACATATAGTTGAAATAAAATTGCACCTTAAGATTATTCATACATATGCATAGTTCAATTAGGTACAGACAGATAACATTGATTGTTTTCCCACGCTTGCAGTGAGTTGTTTTTCAAATTCTATAACTTATATTATATATATATTTATATGTACAAAAGAATATTCAAACCAACTAGAGAATATTTAACCTTGACTTTCAGCAATCCAAAATAAACAAAGTTGTAGTTCCAGGTGCAAACCGCACTTATTTATGAGCTCATTTCCGAGACGGCTACTTGAGTCGCAGAACTCAATCCAGAACTAATTACACTATGAATCATAGAGATATCAACATCTTACCTGTATTTTGTATGCCAGTGGGTCGCAATCAAATCATCAATCAGTCTGGCAAGTCAGTTACTCATGCGCCCCTCCTCCTGTTGGCATCTTACAGATAGTACTCTCTTCACTACGTATCTTTTCCGGCGATCTGTGCAATGCATTCATTAATTACACCCTCAAACACTTTTGCTCTCTTCCCGCTGTGCATGAGTCAAAACCTTATTTTCACATGCGGCTAGGTCAAGAGTGACAACAACAAACATTCCAAAGGCGGCCGCTACGCGAATTTTTTGCATCGCAATTAAACGTCGACGCCGACGTCGACAGCGGCCGCAACAGCAACCGCAAAGTTATTAGTAATCTTAAAACATTTCATCTAATGCTTTTTTACGTTACTTTACGTTTACGCTTACGTTATTTTTGTGTTATGCTGAGCGCTCAACTGTTATCGTTTGCTGAAAAGTGCAATTAGTTATAACAGAAGAATGTTAGTGCACGATAGGTTAACACTAGGTTAACATTTCATTTACAGAGCAGGTAACGAAGTAATGAAATTTGGTCACCCTGCTAGAATTGAAGTGTTTCAGGCATATGTTTATTCTCTATATCGAAGCATCGTTTAGCATTAAATGTAGTTTTATGACAAGTATGTATTAAATATTGTCTATTTTACGACTCAAGCAAATCCCACTCAGACCCGGCGACTCATTCATTTTTTTTGTCGGCGACTTTCTCACAGTCATTGTAATTATGCGGTTAAAGCTTTTTCTTGACTGATTAGTACTCGGAGACATACGTTGTAACTATGCCCTCACCCTCCCTTATAATTGCATGCATGCAAAACACACACACACACACACATTTACACACTTGCCCCATTGTTGTTCCCAAGCTTATGGTTGATTTTTATTGTTGTTGTTGTCGTTAACAGCGACGTCAACGCTCAGTTTGTCTCAGTGCTAATTGCGATTATCTCTCACAACATATAGAAACATCGAGCGTTTCATCGACTGCGACTGCGACGCTGACTGTAACTGCGACTCGTCGTTGAAATTTGAATTCATTTTCGAGTCACAAACAAAAACAAAAAAAGTCACAAAGTAATTTCGAAAAAAATTCTTACTCGCAACTCAGTAGAGTTTTAGACGCGTTACGTGACGTTACGTGGGTGTACGAGCTCTTCAAAATTTCGAAACGGAAAGTGATCCGAAAGTGCGGGACTAACTAAAATAAATTGATACCTAAACCGATAACAAAAGATCCGATGATCTTCCCCTTTAGTGCATACCCCATATCATAGTCTCTGAATATTAAAAATTTCAAAGAGAATAAAAATAATCTTTCAAAAAACGACATGAATTTAAATTAAAGGCCCTTTAAAAATATCAATAGTCCGAAGTGCTGTTTTTCCTTACGTGTGATCAGTGAATATCTAAACCAATTCGGTAAAAGATAATTTGTTATCATCAAGTAGAGTTTTCGCCTGAATAAGTAAAAATATTGAAGCTCTTCAAATATTGTGTTTTCTAAAAAATTCATCGCGTGACCCGTGAAAAATCTTCTCAGTTTTATTAAGCCTTGCGTTATTATATCGTGTGCTCAACTTTAAAGTTCATGTCATAAAACCCTAATTAAATTTGTTAATTACTTGTGCCCTGGAGAGTTAAATATATAGATCTGATTGCATGATATAAACGAATATGTGGCATTGTCTTATTATCATATACACTACCCAATGGGGTCTAGCCTATGCCAATCCCCAACTTAATTTGCCCACACCACAGCCAGAGATATTCTACAATGGCTACACGCCCAATGTGGCAACAACCCCCTCCCAGCTGAAGGCCGATCGCGATCGTAGCCAGCGTTATGGGCCACCCTATTCGGATGAAGCGAGTAGAAGTGGAAGTGGCAATATTGGCAGCAGTAGCGATGATGGCTTAGATGACTTTAGGGTGTGTGTTATCTTAAGTGACATCTGAATTGTGGGGCAGCTTCTAATGATCTCTCATTTGTAGTACGGTCAGACCTATGACGAACGCATGCGATTGGGCTACGCCTATCCAACGCCACGATTGAATTTCAGTGATCGTGCCGATGATTCACCCTTCAGTGCGGATGTGAATCGCGATCGTGGCACAGATAATCGATATGCGAATCACAACTATGGACCCACTTCGACCAATACCGATCGTAACTATGGCAACTTTAACGATCAGCCCAACAATCGACCCTACGCGGATGAAAACCCCAACGCGCAGTATAATTACAATAACAATCCGAATGTGGAATTTGTGGGATTGAACAATAATCGGAATCGTTTCGAGAATCCCTATCTATCCAATCAGGATAGGTTCAATCTAAATCAGGCGTATGTGGACCGGCAGCGTTTTCAGCAGGATCGCCGCTATCAGCAGGAGCTGGAGAAGCTGCGTAATCTGCTGGTCGAAACGGATCAGAAGGGTTCGCTCGAGTGCACCGCAAATGTGGCGGCTCAATGGAACTTCGAGACGAACGTCAACGATTTTACACAGACGGAAGCGGTGAGTAGTCAGTGATAGACTATACTATATACACATTTAGTGTATACCCTTGAATTTGTAATTGTAATTGGATTGCAATTGTGCTGGAGCACGCGATATCTGTGTGGGTGTATACATAAGTGTGTGTGTGTATGTGTGTGTGTGTGAGTGGCATATTCTCATCAGCCTCAGTTTGACGCGTATGCAAGTTGGCAATTTGCTGGGCATGACAAATAGACACAGCGTTTATAACACACAACACTCAAACACACACTCACACACAAACACACACAAACAACAAACACAACATACTCTTGCTGCCAAGGTCGTTCGCCTGGTGGGGTTCTCAGGCAGACATGCCAATGTCAAAGTGTTGCACTCTGAGAGTTTTGAGCCACGTTGTTGGGCAAACTTTATTCAACATCAAATATTTGAAACAAAGCAATGTGGATTTTATTTAGAAAAATACTGTATTTACAAAAGTATGTAAGCTAAATACACTACAATAATAAAATTATAATATAAAATATAAAATAATAAAAATACACTGTAAACTAATAATAAAATAACATTCATTCAAGTCGAATATCTTTTCTGTACAAAAAAGTGGTTTGGTTTCAACCATTTGCTAATTGTTTATGCTCAATGTTTAAAAAAAGTAATTTTCAATTCAGATATAATTAAAGCAAGTCAAACAAATTTTAATTTAACAATTACATTTTGCACAAAAAAAATAAGACTATTTTAACATTTTATATCAAGAGTTAAGCCCAAATCATTCGTGTTAAGATTGGGCTCAAGCTATTTACACGTGACCAAACTACGAGTATATACAAACAAATTGGGTAGATAAGACACAGTTGGCATTTGCAGACCCTAATAGATTATCTTCTCAACATACTTTACCATATCCATAGTTGAAACCAACATTTAAATATTATTTATTTTATAATCCCCTTGTAGCTGAATGCCCAGCAGCGCTATGTGGAGTATCAGCGTCTAACAGCACAGCAGTCAAAGCGTATCAACAAGGATCTCATTTTCGATCGCCGTCTTTATAGACAGTTAATGCTGCAATCTGAAGCTGGTCCCAATGCGCTGCCCATCGATGTCTTGGACAGGGTTAGTTTGTTTGGTATCAACTCAAAGACTCTTATTTGAATAACTTCGCCCAACAGTACAATCGCCTGTTGAATGAAATGCTTTTCCTGTACAACGATGCCAGCATCTGCGCCTATCAGCAGCCCTTTCAATGTGATCTGCACTATATACCTAATCTCAGGGACATTATGGCCAAGAGCAGAGACTGGGATGAACTGCAGCATACATGGGTGGAGTATCATCGCAAGGCGGGGCGTGGCATGCGGGATAACTACGAACAGTTGATTGATGTGATGCAGGATGTGGCCTCTGTCAACAGTAAGTCAACTTTAAAGATATACATATATAGATGGATATATATATAAGTTCTCTTTTAGACAGCCCTGATTCCATTTTTATAATTTTTTGATTAATCAAGAAGCCAAACAATGATTAAAACGGCCTTGCTTTTGAAAATCCGTTGAGTTTTGACGAAGTTATGGCATTTTGAAGGTTCGACCTATGTTCATATGCCGATTTTCGGACTATAATTTTGACTTATATTCCGATTCAAAATCACGTTTTAAACTTTAAATGTACGATTGATCTAGATGCCAAACAATGATTAAAACGGCCTTGCTTTTGAAAATCCGTTGAGTTTTGACGAAGTTATGGCATTTTGAAGGTTCGACCTATGTTCATATGCCGATTTTCGGACTATAATTTTGACTTATGTTCCGACCCAAAATTATGTTTTCAACTTTAAATGTACGATTGATCTAGGGGCCAAACAATGATTTAAACGGCCTTGGTTTTGAAAATCCGTTGAGTTTTGACGAAGTTATGGCATTTTGAAGGTTCGACCTATGTTCATATGCCGATTTTCGGACTATAATTTTGACTTATATTCCGATTCAAAATCACGTTTTCAACTTTAGATGTACGATTGATCTAGACGCTAAACTATGATTAAAACGCTCTTGCTTTTGAAAATCGGTTGAGTTTTGACGAAGTTATGGCATTTTGAAGGTTCGACATATGTTCATATGCCGATTTTCGGACTATAATCTTGACTTATGTTCCGACCCAAAATTATGTTTTCAACTTTAAATGTACGATTGATCTAGATGCCAAACAATGATTAAAACGGCCTTGCTTTTGAAAATCCGTTGAGTTTTGACGAAGTTATGGCATTTTGAAGGTTCGACCTATGTTCATATGCCGATTTTCGGACTATAATTTTGACTTATATTCCGATTCAAAATCACGTTTTAAAATTTAAATGTACGATTGATCTAGATGCCAAACAATGATTAAAACGGCCTTGCTTTTGAAAATCCGTTGAGTTTTGACGAAGTTATGGCATTTTGAAGGTTCGACCTATGTTCATATGCCGATTTTCGGACTATAATTTTGATTTATGTTCCGACCCAAAATTATGTTTTCAACTTTAAATGTACGATTGATCTAGGGGCCAAACAATGATTTAAACGGCCTTGCTTTTGAAAATGCGTTGAGTTTTGACGAAGTTATGGCATTTTGAAGGTTCGACCTATGTTCATATGCCGATTTTCGGACTAGAATTTTGACTTATGTTCCGACCCAAAATTATGTTTTCAACTTTAAATGTACGATTGATCTAGAGGCCAAACAATGATTAAAACGGCCTTGCTTTTGAAAATCCGTTGAGTTTTGACGAAGTTATGGCATTTTGAAGGTTTGACCTTTGTTCATATGCCGATTTTCGGACTAAAATTTTGACTTATATTCCGATTCAAAATCACGTTTTCAACTTTAGATGTACGATTGATCTAGACGCCAAACTATGATTAAAACGCTCTTGCTTTTGAAAATCGGTTGAGTTTTGACGAAGTTATGGCATTTTGAAGGTTCGACCTATGTTCATATGCCGATTTTCGGACTATAATTTTGACTTATGTTCCGACCCAAAATTATGTTTTCAACTTTAAATGTACGATTGATCTAGGGGCCAAACAATGATTAAAACGGCCTTGCTTTTGAAAATCCGTTGAGTTTTGACGAAGTTATGGCATTTTGAAGGTTCGACCTATGTTCATATGCCGATTTTCGGACTATAATCTTGACTTATATTCCGATTCAAAATCACGTTTTAAACTTTAAATGTACGATTGATCTAGATGCCAAACAATGATTAAAACGGCCTTGCTTTTGAAAATCCGTTGAGTTTTGACGAAGTTATGGCATTTTGAAGGTTCGACCTATGTTCATATGCCGATTTTCGGACTATAATTTTGACTTATGTTCCGACCCAAAATTATGTTTTCAACTTTAAATGTACGATTGATCTAGAGGCCAAACAATGATTAAAACGGCCTTGCTTTTGAAAATCCGTTGAGTTTTGACGAAGTTATGGCATTTTGAAAGTTCGACCTATGTTCATATGCCGATTTTCGGACTAGAATTTTGACTTATGTTCCGACCCAAAATTATGTTTTCAACTTTAAATGTACGATTGATCTAGAGGCCAAACAATGGTTAAAACGGCCTTGCTTTTGAAAATCCGTTGAGTTTTGACGAAGTTTTGGCATTTTGATAGTTTGACCTATGCCCGCCCTATGCCCGCCTTCGGCCTTAGAAAACTTAAATGCGCATATCTTCACCAAATTTTGAAAGTATGTTACGCCCAATCCCGCCCCCAACAACCGATAAATTCCCATAAATCCCACAAATTGGAAGGAAGATTATAGCGAATCTTCTCTTTAATTTTTGTTACCCAACGTTCTCTCTTTTTTTATTTAAATGTCAATTTTCATTTTCATATTAATGATTTTTTGGCTTACATGCAATAAATTTCTACTTTAAGGTTTTTTTTTTGGTGACACATTTTCATTTTAATATTTTAAATATTCTTACAGCAAATTAGTATTCATATAATTTTGTTGCATTTGGAAGATCATCCAAAATTAAATTTTGGTTGCTATTTTCAAAATTGTATAGTAAAATAAATTATTTTGCAGATGTGACCAATGGCGGGGAGTACTGGTATTTGGCCTACGAATCTGGCAACTTTCGCCAGGATATGGATAACGTTTGGGAGCAGATACGTCCGTTGTACGAAAGTCTGCATTCCTATGTACGTCGCAAGCTGAGGGACTACTATGGACCGGATCGGATTAATCGGATTGCACCCATCCCCTCGCACATATTGGGCAACATGTACGGACAGTCCTGGTCGAATGTGTTGGACATACTTATACCCTATCCGGGTCGCAAGCTCATCGATGTGACGCCGCGCATGGTGGAGCAGGGATATACACCGCTGTTAATGTTCCAACTGGCCGAGGAGTTCTTTACCTCCATCAATATGTCGGCTGTGGGTCCCGATTTCTATAGGAATTCCGTATTCGAGCAGCCGCTGGACAGACGAGTGCTCTGCGAACCCTCCGCCTGGGACTTTTGTAATCGTCACGATTTCCGAGTGAAGATCTGCACCGACATCAATCAACGCAGTCTGATTAGCGTTCATCATGAGATGGCGCATATTCAGTACTTTCTGCAGTATCGTCACCACCCGAAGATCTTTCGCAACGGTGCCAATCCCGCCTTCCATCAGGCAGTGGGCGATGCCATCGGTCTGTCTATATCCACGCCAAAGCATTTGCAAACTTTGGGCCTGCTTCAGAGATCACTGGATGAGTCCAGCTATGATATAAACTATTTGTTTACCATGGCCATTGATAAGGTGAGTCAATCCATGACTTGTGAATAATGGAAGCATGAATAATCAATATACTGCGGCATAGGTTGCTTTTCTGCCCTTCGCCTTGGCTTTGGACAACTGGCGCTACGACGTCTTCAGTGGCAATGTGAATAAGCGAATTATGAATTGTCATTATTGGAATTTGCGGTAATTATGGGCTTTACTTTGATTTTGGAACTACTAAAGCATTTGGCCTATTTCTTACAGTGAAAGGTATTCGGGAATTAAGCCGCCTGTCTTACGCTCTGAGAAGGACTTTGATTTGGGCGCTAAATATCATATACCCGCAAATATACCCTATATTAAGTGAGTACTAATTTTCTATTACAATTGTGCACATTTTGGGATATTTGCCAATCCTTGGATAAAATGTTTAATAACTAAAATGAGAGGGGGTGATTTATTAAAAATATCATTGCAAGCTTGAAAAATATGAGATTTAAATCAATCCAAGAATTATATAAAAATTATGTAAGATCATTCTTATGTTCCTTATTTCCCGTCTATATTTCATTCATTAAGGAATGTAAGAATACTAGAACTTGCAATATTATTTTAAGAGTAATACGTAAATATATATTTCTATTCATTTATTGTTGACATAACTCTGATTCTGTCAAATCTGATCTCTAATATATTTCACTTTCTCTCTAATTAATAGTAATGTTAATAATATTCATTATTGGATTGAGTTGCTAAGAAAACCTCAAATCTTTATTCCTTTATTTCTTCGATGATAAAACGTATTTTTAGGTAGTTTCTCTTAGTTTGCCGATGCTTGTCTCATTTGTCTCATTCAAAGATTTTTTTTATATAATTTTCTTCCTGAAAATTCAGTTTTGTTGGTAATCTCCTTACGCATTTATTTTTTATTTGCCACCTGTCTGACTGACTGCATGTTGTATTACCGCACAAAATGTTTCTCTTATCTAATTTGCCACATAACACACATGCAGCAATTAAAAACCAAACAAACAAAAATATGTTATTAATTTAACTCATTTCGATTACAATTTCTAAACACACACACACAAACATTTCGAATATTTCCCGTCAAATTGGCGGCGATTACGAGTCGCAATATTCGGTTCGCTAAGAAACCGAAGCAATCCGCCAACTGGCCACAAAGTTGGCCCACTGACTGCACATAATGACCAATCCAACAGACCGACACACATTTGCACACATTGCATGTGAGTGTATGTATGTGTGTGTGTGTGTGTGTGTGTGTTCGAGTGTGCGGGGTGGGGAAGAAAGAAAAACTCGCATGTCGACGATATTTCCCGCATTCACTTTCCACTTGGCTGCTGCCAAAGCTGGAGACCGGCTCGTCGCTGCTTTGGCTTTGGCTCTGACATCATTTAAATAAGCCCATATAGAAACTGTTACGAAAAACCCCATATGCAACCACACATACAAAATACATGATCATATATATGCATATATGTATGGGTGTATGTATGTATGTATGTGTATGCAGGCCGTTTGTCTGGCTAACTGACCCATTAAACCAATGAAAACAACAATAAAAAGCAAAAACTCATTTTTCCGGCCAACGCAAATGCAAATTTTGACGTGGCTCAAAAGCAACGCCATGTGGTGCAATGGATGGCACCACCAACACCACCGTCCAAGAAAATGTTGGGTGTCAATGACTGCCCCATTAGAGCTGACCATGCCGATCAGCCATTGTTTTCTGTTGTTTATTGTGTTATTTTCTGGCCTTTTATTGTACGCCTATTTACATGTAAGGCAAGGCTCTCAAAATTATCACCACCACAATAGTGGCAACATGTTGCATAAGATTGGTTTTTTTTAATCTTTTTTTTTTTATTTGGCTAACCACCATAGTTTGCGGTTTGTTTTGACAGCGTTGAGGTTCTTTCAAGGTGTAGTGCATTTCCCTATAAAAATATATTTTGGATAGTCATTAATATAAAGTTAGTTGGATATAATTGAATGTTTGCAAACGTATATTATCAACTCCAAACAGGTATGATTTAATTTTTTTTATAGACCTCACTTTAAATGCAGCTTACTGGTCAAAAACCCATTAGTCTGATTTTATGGCTGGCCATTCTATTCAGCCGCTTTGGATAGGCCATTGTGTGTTGATTATTTATTGCATAATCCATAAACTGCAAATGCTACAGTTACAGTTACAGTTACAGTTACATAAACAACAGCTACCAGAAATCGGTTAGACACCAAGAGAGTTAGTTAGCCTAGATATGGTAATAAAACAAAGTTAGAGCCATAGTCACAGAGTCAGTGCTCTGAACACTTTTCATTTCGTTTCACAACATTCGGCGCATGTGGCTGTGTTTCAGCTCTTGTCTCAAATATCGGTTAGGAGCACATGTCCTACAAACCGACTAAGGAAAACGTGATAAATCTATGCCCCACTTAACGGACCGAAATTGCAGCATGGCTTCAATGAAGCCGAAATGCAAATTGAAACCTAATCTTAATGCTCCCCGTCGACTCCGGCAAGCCGCAGGCGAAGGCAGTCACAAGTTTGAATATCGCAATTGCTGGACTGCGAAATACTCTATAATTACGTGTCAAATAATTCATGTGCATTTTACTTTGCTTTTTAATGTTATATTGTTATATATTTTATTTATTTTATAATTAAGGTAACTAATACATTATTATAATAAAAACGAGTTCTTTTTAAAACAGTTCGTAATAAAATTCTTAGAACCTCTTAAAATTGTACACTATGCTTATAACAAATATAGGACATTAATTGTTATCGACAGGACATTTTAAATAAGCCTGATCTCTTTAAGATGTGGGAGAGCCAATCTAGTCATTTTAAATTCCTCTTCCTCTTCCGATGACGTTTTGTCTTTGTATACAAATCTTTGTAATACTCTTTATTAGATATGCTCTGTGCATAGGGTATAACCACTGACAACCACACGAACCACACACTAATCGGCGGTGCTAATAAAAAGTAATGCCAGACCACAAAATAAACGCTAGGAAATGGACGCGACTGCCGTCAGCAAGTTGTCTTTGTTGTTGCCGTTATTGTTGTTGTTGCTGTTGCTGTTGCGGTTGTGGCATGAAAAGCGTAATAATAAAAACATAGTGTGGCAAATGTAATAAACATGTTGCCTGCCTTCGAGCCTCGCTCAGTGGGCGAGAGACACTTTGCATATGCAATTATGAATGAGAGGCAATGTTTACCTCATTTGAAAATTAGATAAGCCGTTTATGGGTTATACGAAATGACTTGATTGGTGTTCGTTCAGTTTGAGCAGGCTTTATCTCTGTTGACTTGCAGACACTTGCGGAGTGAGACATTGTGGGAAAGTAACTCAAACTGGGTTGGGTTTGGGTTGAGTTTTGACTTTAATTTATGTCTTGCAAAAATGATAATTTTGAAAGGAGCTTGCTGCAAATGAGGAAATATATTTTGAATTGGTTTAGAAAAAAAAAATATATATATATAAGAGAATTAGCAATCAAGTTCTTAAAAGAACTTCGGAGCAATTCTAAATACTTTATAGAAATCTTTGATAGCTATTAAGTATTCAGTTTTTCATTCAATAACATTTAATTGAATATTCAGAAAATGTGTTTCAAAGGCAGTAAATGCTAAATGATTTTATTTTAGGTATTTTAATGTAAAGTTGTCAATTTATTGCTATTTGTACATATTTCAAATGTATTTTTATCGAAAGTCCAAGTAAAATGCTGAAAATGGTTTCCAAAATGCAACAAAATAAAATGTTATTTTCAATATTTCAATATTTAATGAGATATTTTCAATTGGAAATAATTTGAAATCTTTTTGCACATTTGAGTTATTTAAATAAATAAAAATAATATTGATTGTTTTAGTTTTGATCACTTGATTTTTTTTCATTTTTATTGTTTACATTCATCAGCTTCATTATCATTGTTTGTTTTTGTTGTTTGTATTTTGTTTTACAGAGACAAAAAATATTTTTGGTAAATTAAGTACTTTTTATAAATCCGTTTCAGCTGCTTTTTACAATAAGCAAAACTATAGATAGATGGTTGCATTAAAAACTAGGTAGCAAAAATATTACAAAATAATACAATACGTTCGTTTACAAACTGACTTAAATGGGCAACTGCTGGGAGCAGGATTGCCTTCCTTATCCTTAGAGTCTACACTTAAACACTAAACAGAAGTCTTTATCACACGCTTACAATGCAAATTAGATCTCAAACACATATTGAACCGAACCGAACCGGGTGCACAAGTCGGTGGACCAGAGCAGAAGGAGGAGTAGCCGCAGCTGGAGGACAATACAGCAGCAGCCAACCACGTCAAATGTACCCAGGGAGAGCGAGAGCCAAATTCAAGTCCAACAACACATCCAAATTGATCCTGCTGAAGGTGTTCACATTGTGTATGTGTTGTTGCTATAACTGTTGTTGTTGTTGTTATTGTTGGTCTTGTCATGGGTCTTGTTCCTGTTGTGTTAGCCCAAATGTGTCGTATCTTGTTCTTAAAGTCTAGTCTAATCGTCTCATAATTTCTCATAACATTTCTCAAGGGATATTTTCGTCAACGTTTTCTTGTTTTTTTGTTATTTTGTTTTATGTTTTCTTGTATGGCTTAAGCTAAAAGAGAGTTCGTTGTGTGTAAAAACTAAGTAAGTTCGTATTGTCACATTATAAATTGATATCAGAATCTCTATCGTTATCACGTTCGATATAGCAAAGTGTAATTGGAATGTTAGGCAATTGGATATGATATGGAAATGTTTTGGAATTGCAATGTTTCTAAGTGATGTTATTTTTGTTATTTTTTGTAATTTTTTTTTTCTTTGTGATGTTATGTTTAGCTATTTATCCACTCATAACCGTTACCGTTCATAACCGATTTATTCAATGCTGCAAAGAAAGATTGAGAAAGAAATTCATTTCACCAATTTAGTAACCGTGATATGAATGATAATCATGATAGTTAAAATCATGCTGCACCTCATGCTCATGTTCATGATGCTCCTCAATGGGTGCCGAATACGATGAATGATGATGGATGGGCTCATGATGATGATGATGATGATGCTCCTCCTCGATGTGCTTGTGGACAAACTCTGGCTCCTTGTAGCTGATGTGCTTCTCATGGTACTCGGGAACATGCTTCTCAATGTGGACATGGACGGGCTTCTCCACTGGGATCTTCACTGGGTACGGCACTTCTTTCTCATGCTTAACGGGCACTTCCTTGATCACTGGATAGGGGGCGGGCACATGTACTTTCACCTCATACGGCACTGGCTTCTCCACATGGACGGGCACTGGGCGATCATAGGGCACATGAACGGGCACGGGCACCTTCTTGATAACGGGCACTGGCACTGGCTTGTCAACATAGTGGGGCACTGGCTTGTCTACATAGTGAGGCACTGGCTTCTCGACGGGCACCTTGACTGGATAGTGCACAACCTTCTCAACGGGATAGGGCTTGTCGACATGCACGTGCTTCTCTACCTTGTAGTGGACAATTTTCTCGACCGGATAGGGTGCGGGCACATGAACCTTGACTGGCACATGGACTTTCTTCTCAACGGGATAGGGTGCGGGCACATGTACCTAAAGTGTTGGTGGTGGTTAACAAGGGGTTATCCAATTAGTCGCAATGGAGCAGCTAAAATCTATACCTTGACGGGCACTGGGCGATCATAGGGCACATGAACAGCATAAGGAATCTTCTTTTCGACGGGATATGGCTGTGGCACTTCATAGGGAACCTTGATGATCTCCTTTACCTCATAGGGCACATGCTTGACCACCGGATAGGGCTTTAGCACCTTGACTTTCACGGGCACATGAACGTGCTTCTCCACGGGCACATGGACAATTTTCTCAATGGGCACGGGCACTGGCACCTTCTTGATGACCGTCAGTGTCTTCTCCTCATGGACGGGATAGTGTGGGACATGATGGTGATGGTAATCCTCATAGTGATGCAGGCCACGCTTCGACTTTGTGGTATCTTCGGCAGCAGCAGCTGTCTCCACGGCCTTCTTCTCCGTCGGCTCAACTGCTGTCTTCTCGGCAGCCTCCACCTTCTCATCGCCACCAGCCTGTGCATAGCTTATGGCCAGCAGCAGCACCAGCGCGACCGATGTCGCTGTACGCTGTGAAAATTATAATGTGTTAAATGGTGGAAATGAAGTCGGGGCCGTATTCTTAATAGTTCAGTTTGAGGATGTCATTAATCTTGTGAATTCGAGCAGTTTGAATTTTCTTAAGTTCCTTTTGCTTTATATTCTTTCACTTTTGAATTGCTGTCATTAAGCTTTAAAGTTCTTGTATGCACTTCACAACACTGCACTAGAAGATCCTTAATACATACCATCAACTTCATGTTGCTGGCGTAAAATATCCTTGTGGGGCTGGTTAGGTATCCGTCGAACTGTGTCCCGCTTTTATGTTATGCCGCACGATCGAAATAGGTCTTTTAGAGATTTTGTTTTTATTGAAAAGGGGAGCAGACGATCTTAACCCAACTCTCTACACACGTGCCGTACCACTCCACACTGTTCGATGGTTAACGGTTTAATGATGCCTTCATCAGCGCTGGCTCCAACTTTTATACTCTAACTTACACCCAAGACACAAGCGAATAAATGAGCAACAACAGCAACGACGTCGTTGAATCCGACGAATCAGACAAGCCCGAAGACCAGCCACAACAGCAACAGCAACAACACCAGCAACAACAACATCAACAACAGCAACAACAACAACAACAACAACAGCAATTGTATATAGCAGAGTATAATCATAATCGCACTAGCTTAAAAAAAGAAACACATGCGGCGAATGGTGAATGGTTGATCGTGGCTAGTCGCGTTGTCGGTTTTAGTTGCTTGGCTGCTTGCTGGGATTTCGGAGGCGCGAACTCGATGCAGCCAAGTGGCAAGCGACGCCAAATTCAGCAATTGCAATCACAGTTACTTTGGGCAGAGGGGGACTGCCAGAGGGGGGAGGCAATGGTATCTCTATGGATGCGTGCCATTTTGCTGCCTAATTCGACTACCGACAACTGCCGCTTTGTTGTTGCAGTTGTTGTCGTTGTTGTTGTTGCATTGGTGGTTTCTCAAGCTTTTTACGAGCATTGACTTAAAAACAACAACAACATCGATAATAATAATAAACAACAATTTTTGGCTTTTTTTTGTGGATAATTGAATAACACCTAAATGCATCAGATGCGACGCACAACACTTCAAAATCATTTTTAAAATTTGTGTTAATTGCACACATTTGCAGGCTAATGAGATATTGGTTAGTGTTTTTAAAATGTCGACACAACTCAGATAGTTCAGATAAGATATCTTTCATATTTAATATATGATTCTTTAGGCTTAGCTGTAATAGGTTAACTTTGACCTCCAACTTACAAGTTATATTTTTCATAGTTTTCATAACAGGTCCGAGTGATATCCTATTTTTAAGCAATAAGCAATTTGTTATTATATTTTCTATATTTACGTTAGATAGAAATGCTTACATAAGCAGTAAAAAGTATAAAAATATAGATTTTAAAAATCTTAGTGCTTTATTTATTTAATTGTCTTCTATTTATTCTTATATTTATTTTCTAAAAGAGAACATACACCCTTTTAGAATTTATTATTTTTAAATTATTTTGACTGAAAAGGCCTAAGACGCTGCAAGAAATAATAGATACTTTTTAAAGGATATTCAATTTCCAATGACATTATTTTAATTTTTTCTAAAAGTTAACTCTTCCGTATTATTTTTTTGCATTAAAAGGTTAGACTATTTGTGGAGTTGAAACTAATGTTGAATTTACTTTTTCGTGAATCTCCACTCCTTAAATTACATATTTTTCATGAGCTCACGATGCAACCTGTCACCGGTCAACTGAGCACAAAGCCCAATTCCAATTGCTTTGCCAATTGCACTACCTTTACTTTCCGTACATTCACTTGACCAGGCCCAAACAAGCTGAGAGCAAACTGAGAGCTAGTCGAGTAACTGGACAGCTGGGCAGAAAAAAGTGGGGAAGCGTTTGTCAACAAAGGGAGTGTGTCATTCGGTCATTTTGGCGGAGAGTTGTGTCATTGTGCCACATGTGTCTTGGTGGTGCGGTCAACAACCGTAACCTAAACCGCTGGCAACCAGTTTTTTGGGGGCAATGCGGCAACACGTTTCAATTTCATATTGTGGGTCGCTGTAATTGAAGAAGCAGAAGTCAAGTCTTACTTTGGTTACCTTCCTCGTTATTATGTCAATGGGTCTCACACATTGTATGCTTGTGTGACTGAGAGACTGAAAAGCTGAGAAACTGAGCAACTGAGCAACTGAGCAACTGAGAGACTGGCACAGCTGTTACGATCAGCACTGTAGTTTTTGTTGTTACTGCTACTGTTGCTGTTGCTGTTGGTGTTGCTCTGTTGCATGCAACTTTCGATTTAGTTTCATTCGCATTGCTTGCATGTCTTGACCACATATTGTTCGATTTGTTTGCAATTGCAACTGCAACAGCGGCGAGAGTGAGAGTGAGAGTGAGAGCGACAGTGAGTGTGAGTGTGAGTGGGAAAGAAAGGCAATAGCAGGAGGCTGCCGTTAGACGTTCCAGCTGCTTATGTCATAAGTTTGCATGGGGGCGCCACCGGTTGGTTGTATGTTTGTTTGCCTTTGATCGACAGCAGCGAGTGCTCATAAGCGCCATTGTCTCAAATCCAACAACACAATTACACACTTCCTTGAATTAATTACAGACCACAAGTATATACACTTATATATAAAAATAAATTTGTATATATGATTTTGTATATTGTAAATATATTATTCATTTGTATATTTTGTTTTTAGGTTTTTCACTTTTGAAAGCGTCAGGCGGCCTGACCTTGTCTTATATCTATATTATTATATAGATTGTTGTTAAATGTAGCTTTACATAAATTTGGTTTGATTTCTATAGGTTCGTAAAATTTATAAGTTGCGATGTCAACAAAAGTGCCAACTTCGAGGCAGCTGTCGATTAATCATCTTTTGGAGGCGTCTTCAATTCGCATTTGCATTTGTTAGCAGCCGCTTTTTATGATTTGTGAAACAGTTGATTGTGTTTGAGCTTTGGACGTGATTTGAGATTCCACTTCCATTTCGTTCCAATTGTTGGCAGATTATCGGGCAAATGGGGCCTGACGAGGCTAAAGCCGAAATCCAAACAGACAGTTATGACACTTTATGTGACATTATCTTATCATATTTTTTTTTTTTTTGTTATTCACCTAGGCTTGTAACGGTTTAAGTTTCGGTAGTTTCCACGATTTTTTAATGGAGGGTTCACTGCATTGCTGGTCAAGGTCGATCGAAGGCAGTTAACAAAGCTCAGTGACTGACAAAGTGGCCAAGTAACTGTTACTGTTACCTGTCCGCTGTGTTGTTCAATTTGGGGCCTTTATTTTTGCCAAGTCACTGGGAAATGTATACAAATAAATTACATTTACATGAAGTCTGTGGTATATTTTGACCATAATAAACGCAATAATAGCGTTGCGTAACTTTAGTTGCTGTTTTCTTAAAAATATCTAATTTAACATCAATCTGATGAGCTATAAGAACTGATGGATCTCCGAAACTATTGGAACAAATGCAAAAATTTTTGTTATAACATTTTTATAATATAGACAAATTCATTAAATATTCTAATGAACCCAATGCATATGTTATTAGACCGATATGTCAGATGAGGATTAATCTGATGGATTTGTTGAGCTATGTTGCAATGTATATTTAAGTTTGTCTAAAAATGTTAAAGTTTTCAATATAACTTATTAGAATCATGATATGAATATAAATAACTATTTCACTGATTGATGCCCCACACTAAATATGGTTGGCCTTTTAAATTAATAACTTTAGAAAGACCTGTCAATCAAATGAGTTGCGCAGGTAGATTGTATATTGTAAACTGCAATCTTTCAATCCCTTTCAATCAGCTGCCTTTTCATGACATTGACGTACGAAAAGCCGTTGATTTGATTTTATTCGATTTGAAAGTGATAATCACGGCAATTGAACACTTCTCTTCTCTGCTCGTTAGCGAAAAGAGGTCAATGGCAATAGCATTTGAACTCTTGTAGCGCGTCTTTTAATGTTTTATGACCGTGTTATTGTTATTGTGCGTCTATTTGTTGTTTACATGGCCAAATTGTCACGCGCCGTTGAATGCTGCGGCCAATTGATCAGCCAATGCGGCAAGGAGCGAGGAGGGGGGGACTGCGCTTAATCAAGTTATGGTTTTGCCCAACAAATCTCTTCAGCTGCCAGGAAGTATCCACTGTTGGCTCTCGGCCATTGGCCTAATCTAATAGCCAGTCTCAAGCCAACTGCAGATCTATGCAAATTTTACACCAAGCCATAGCAAAAAAAATTATGAAAAAAAGCCAGAAAAACCAGTTAAAAACAATTTATTATCATAATAAGTAATTCCGCCTCTGGAGATCGAGCTGCAGCTGTGTGGCAGTTGTAACTAACTGTGTGGCAGCGCGCGGGGAAGAGTGCGGCAGCTTTCCTGGTTGCCGGGGGCGTGTCTTGACCCATTGACTTACTCGTCATGTAATTTGCACAAAAACTAGAAGATTTATTTACCAAACTTTAAGTCGCGGTGTCCTCATTTCGTTTGTTTTCCTTTTCTTTCATTCGCTGGCAAATTATTTTAAATATGGACTTAAGTTTCTTATAGTTGTTTGCAGTGTTTTTTGGGGGTTTTTCTTTTGAGCGCATAATTACAACAATACCAAAAAAAAAAAAAACACACAGTTGGCAATCAAATGCCTGGCAATGTTTCTGTTGTTGTTGTTGTTTTTAATGTAAATTGCGTAAATTGAATAAATATTATGCTATGAAGTCGACTCTAGGTGCATATTTTGTAAATCTATTTGGTAGCCTTTGTGTTCGGTCTTGTTTCTTATTGTTTCTTTATTTTTTAGCTGCCGCTTTTGGCCGCACTGAGGCGTAGATGAAGTTGCTTTGGGTTTTGGAGAAGCGAGGGCGGTTTGTAAAGTTAAATGCAGCCTGTTAAAAATCAGTAAAGAAAGAATGAAAATAAAAAAAAAATAACATGGAATTTGTAAGGTATATAAGCAAGGGAAAGTCTTATTAAAAACAAAAGAAGCAATGTCTTTTGAATCTTACATAGATATATAATAAATTCTATAAATTGGAATATAATTTAGAAATTACTTGTTCGAATTAAATTTTCATATAATATTTATTGTATATACATATGAATATAAATACTTGAGTAATTACATTCATTGCAACTTAACGATTAACCCGCTCTTGCTGGTAAAATATAGCGCGGACTGTAATTAGGCAGCACTAAAATGTTTGTAAATTAACAAAGGCACAAATAAAACATAAAATAATTAAGCTATTGCCCAAGCAGCAGCAGCAGCAGCGGCAGCAGCAGCAGCAGCGGCAGCAGCAGCAGCAGCAGCGGCAGCAGCAGCAGCGGCAGCGGCAGCAGCAGCGGCAGCAGCGAATAAAACATTTTCAGGTACATGTTCGAAGCGTTCAACGGCCACCAATTTTAAACAGAGACATGGAAACAAATGAATATTGCAAAACAACTCAGAATGTGTGTTAATTGTCTCATTATTTACAAATTGTTTGTTCGTAAATAAAACAATTTTTACGGCAACAGACGTCCATTAAATTAATTATCTTACGAAATTTGGCAAAAACCTGAAAATGGGGCGTACAACAGACTAAACACTTCCTTGCTGCAGCAAAAAGTTCATTAAAGATGCATTATAAATGCATTAAATTTGGCAAATGGCTGGATGGCAATTTAAATAAATGTTGCTAACAAGCACGTGTAATTAAAATCAATGAAGTAGCAAATCCCTAAAGTAAGTGGCATGATTATAAAGTATAAAATTAAGTACACATTATTTTCAAATCTGATATGCCATTATCTGAAAGGATAATGCCGCAAATAAATAGACACTAATCGTCATTCATATTAACTAGATTAAAGTAATAATTAATGTCGAAAATGTATTATATTTGCATTAGCTTCAACTATATATATATATATACATATATATATTTATATATATGTATGTATGTGCTGTTGAATTTCCCGCAAGCTCAAAGCAGTGTCAGTCTTAGTATTGGCAACTAGATATTGCAACATATTTGGCAAATTTCTTTGTATCCAAAAAGTTGGTGCAAAAGAAATTGCTGTTAAATTACCACTAGACGGTCTGCTTGGCGCCATGACGCAACCGCCACATGTGGCAGCAACGCCAACGTTAGCGTCGACGGCATCGCATAGCGCTAATTGATTGCGTCTACGCGACGCAGCTGTTGCATTCACTTTGCTTTGCTGTATTTTTGTTTCTGTTTTTGGGTCGCACCATTCTCCGTTGCCACATGCCAAATATAAATAGCACACACACACATACACACACACACACACACAGAGACCAACATAAACTAGGTTCGATTCCCGCGAGTTTAGCACAAGATCAATGTTGTGCGTTGGTCAACTCGCAACTGGTTCTTGCAACTGCCCACTAAAAACGAAAGACGAAGGCAACGAACTTGAACATTTTGTTTCGCTCTTTTTTTTCGACACCATTTGTCATTGCAATTAATTATGCTACATTGGGCGTTGTGTGTGTGTGTGTGTTTTATTTTGTTTTTTAATGTTTACTCTCAACTGCATTAAATCTTGCGTAATTCGTACGCAATCAGCTCGTTCACTTTGATCGCCACTTTGGCAAAGTTGCTCTTATGTGCGAAAGTTAACGAGTGAAATGTGTGTGCTGCAAGAAGCCAGTCTAGTTTTTATTACTCGATTCACATTAGCCACTATAACTACTGTTATATGTGGCTTGTTTGCAAAGCCAGAAGAAAGGTTGTGTGCTGTTGAAATGGATAGAACGGCTTAAAATGCTCTCCAAAGATTACATACGCCTCCAGCGTGTCTCAACATGTCTATACCTATACCTATAAGTCGTCCGATTGTGCTGATATAGTGATATATGTGATATAGTAGTTCGAAATTTTAAATGAAAAAATTCAAATAGGAATAAAGATACATATTTCTACATGCTGTTAATGCTTTATAAGATTTTTAATGATGCTTAAAAATGTTTATTAATTTTTTTAAATGTAAAAAAATGTATTGATAGTAAAGGACCACTTATTGAGCTTTATAATAACAAAGGATTGTAAAAATTTGTAAGTCGTACAAGTATTTAATTTCAATGTAATAAACAAGCTTTTGAGTTTTTCATTTCTCTGTGACTTTGTCCTTTAGGCAACTCTCAACGAAATCTTTGCCAATATAGCGAACGTAAAACGGCTTGAAACCAGGCAGGCACTCACAGTAATCGGGCTCCACACATTTAGCGAAACTGGAGCAGCTCTGCCGACAATGTGGCTGACAAGAATAGGTCAGCGTATTCTCAGTGGGAACTTTAATATAGCCCGAATCGCACTCCCACTCGCCTGGACGCATGCAGCTGCTGTGTTCTGGCTGTGCCCCAGAGCAGATGGGCTGGCAGACGCTGTTGCTGAGCTGGTATCCTTCACGGCACTCACATTTATCTGGGCTGATGCAGCTACTGTGTGCAGGACAACCCGCTGCACAAATTGGCTCACAGCGTCCAGAGTCTCCTTTAACATAGCCAGTCTCACACTGACAGATGAGTTTTTCACATTTACACACCTCGGGCTGCACACATCGGCAATTGTGACCACATCCCTTGCTGCATTTGGGCTCACAGAGTTTGCTAGTCGAGTTCTGCTCATAGCCGTCACAACAGTACATCTCTAATTCGGAACTATTTTGAATCTAAATGGGAAGATAGTTAATTAAAATCAATGGTGTAGTTTAAAATGCTTCACAGCTTACCCTATTCCTGTGAGAGTCATCGTCATTCACTTTCCTGCTGCACACATGCGGATCGTCAGCTTTGAAGTTCCTTACGCACTCCCCATCTGATCCCATGTGGTAGTTAACTAGGCACTCACATGTATTGGGTTTCTTGCAAAAGCTATTCTCAACACATTTGGTACTGCAAATGGGCTGACACAGATCCGATGGCGACTTTCGCTTGTAACCTTCGCAGCAGACTTTTTGCATTTCCATCTTGGTGGTTGGCTATAAAAGTAACTATTTTCGCAACTTTGATCATCTAGAAACTTATGTTTACTCACGGGCAAATCTTTCGGAAATTCAATATTCAATTGGTTAAATTCTTCTTTAATAGCTTGCCAAGCGCTCGCTTCTTCCTCATCCATTACCAAATCCACCTCCACTTCCCGTGTGCACACATTGGGATCCTTGAGAACACAAGGTGACTCCTTGTTTTCTCTTTCGTAGCCTTCGCAGCAAACAGTCTGGTTTTCTAGCCTGGTTTTAGTCTATATAATATATTAAATAACAATACAATCAAATAAAAATGTTGTGATATAATGAAATAGAATTCCTTAAAAATCATTTTTTTAATATAAAATAAGCTTACCACAGGAATGAGAACTTCACTCAGGTCGAGATTTTCGGTAAGTTCTTCAGCTGCGTTCCCAAAAAATTTTATTGAAAGCGGCTCATATTCAGTATGCTCCACTTCGACTTCTGTGGTGCACAAATGCACATCCTTCTGCTGACATCCGCCTCCCTCGACCTTTTCATGCCCTTCTAAGCACTCACAGATCTCCGGCGACTTGCAGTAGGCATTGTCACCACACCCCTCAGAGCAGACAGGCTGACAATTGTCGATGGGTCCAGTGTAACCTGGGCAGCACTCAAAAGCAGGTTGTGGCTGGCATGAAACAGGATAATTGATTTAAGACGAAGGACACAAAATATTCATTTGATTCTTACTGTTGAGACTAAACTTGTATCTTGTTCCTCTATTTCCTTGATCTTACATGTGTTCTTGAATTGAATATTCCTGGCAGCCACACAACCAGTCGCAAGGACCAAAAAAGCCCAAATTAAATAATTTCGAGTGGAGGCCATTGTCTGAATATTCCAGTCCGCTTAGCTGTGCTTACAGAATGAAACTAATCATTTGCGGCATTTGAGTCGCCTTAAAGTCATGCAAATAACATTCCATACATTGGGTACAAACTGCAGATAAACTTAAATGTATATATAAATTTATATAAATACCAAAGCTGGCCTTATCGAAATGTCACACATATGAAAATAATTCTTAAATTCGAATTCCAGAATTACAATATGTATTTCTTTGGTATTTGGTAATTGATAAAATACGTAAAGATATCATGTGTTGTGTTTATTGTCGCTACATTTTCAACGAAATATATAAGCTACTTGACACACCAAACAGAACTTGTTTCTAAGAATTTGCTTGAAATGGTATATGGAATTTTGTATAAATATTAAAAATAACAACTATGACTTCCTAAACTATATGTATACCAAAATTTATTTCATTGTGTCATATATTATATGAATAGATATACTAGGACCATAGGAAATGACCTTAACTCTTTTTATTAATCAGTATTGTAATGACTTATTTTATGTATACATGCTATAGAAAATAATAAAATCAGAAAATTGAATGGGTTGATAACTGCAGGGTGATTTTAATACCGGAAGTAGGATTCAAGTGACAGACGACTTGAATTCGCCCACGACTTTAAACTTTAAAACGCGCAATAAAAGTTATCGTGCATGTAATGTTTATGAAGTCGACAAAAATTAAATAAATGATATATTATAATATATATAATATATAATTTATTTATATAATTATGGGCCAATTATAAAATGTTCTCCCAAGCTTATGAATAAAAAGGTAGCCTATTTTTGCAAATTGTTCAAATTATAATATTTAGTTTTACATTTTTTGTGTAACCAGCTTTTTGCACCTGTAGTGCTTGACTCGGTATTTAAACCTTCCTCGCAGCATTTATTAACGAAGACACCTCTGGAAAATCCTATGTTAAACAGCTTAAAACCCAGCAGGCACTCTCATTAATCGGTCTTGACACATTTAGCGTAACTGGAGCAGTTCTGCCCAAAATGTGGATGACAAGAATAGGCCAGCGTCTCCACAGTGGGGACTTTAATATAGCCCAAATCGCACTCCCACTGGACGCATGCAGCTGCTGTGTTCTGGCTGTACCCCCGAGATGGGCTGGCAGCCCCTGTTGCTGAGCTTGTATCCTTCATTATGAGAATAGAAATTAAACATTAAACAAAAATCTAATAAAACATTTCCATGGAAGTAGTGTATCGATGACTGTTCAGGAGTAAAACCCTAAACCGAACTGTTTAATATATTAAATCGATTAAAACATAGGTTTTAGTTATATTGCCATATACATGGCTTAATGACATATAAATAGACATATAAATAGACAAATACTCATCGTTAATAGATCATTTTTGTATATGGAAATTAGGTATTACTAATTTACTAAATATTATTCAAATTACTCCAAATACAAATACTGTTAAGCAACGCTTCTCAGACAGCTCTTTTGTTGGCACAAAGAAAGAGTTCTTATAGCCGACAAAAAAAAAGACCTCGCTTTCTTGGATGGTAAATAATACATATATACATATGGATGGTAAATAATACACATATACCTGGTTACATTTTGCATTGTAGATCTAAACTGTTCTTTTTTTATTCAATGACATTTTGCATGACATGCATAATTGGAAATCTTTAGCACAGGCTACTTGGAATAATAAAATTTCAAACGTAAAGCAAACAAATTGAGCTTGTCAATAAAAATGGTAGTATATTTGTAGTTGGAATATATAAGCTTAAATTTGATTAATCTTTTGAGTGTTTAGCGTCTAAAATTGTCTCGGTAAAATCGGTTTGCATCTCTCAATGAACTTTTCTTCGAAATTCTCAAACGGTTCGAAGCCCGGTAGGCACTCACAGTAATCGGGCCTCACACATTTGCCGTAACTGGAGCAGCTCTGCTCACAATGTGGTTCACAAGCGTAGGCCAGCGTATCCTCGGAGAGGAGTTTAATATAGCCCGAATCGCACTCCCACTCGCCTGGACGCATGCAGCTGCTGTGTTCTGGCTGTGCCCCAGAGCAGATGGGCTGGCAGACGCTGTTGCTGAGCTGGTATCCTTCACGGCACTCACATTTATCTGGGCTGATGCAGCTACTGTGTGCAGGACAACCCGCTGCACAAATTGGCTCACAGAGTCCAGAGTCTCCTTTAACATAGCCAGTCTCACACTGACAGATGAGTTTTTCACATTTACACACCTCGGGCTGCACACATCGGCAATTGTGACCACATCCCTTGCTGCATTTGGGCTCACAGAGTTTGCTAGTCGAGTTCTGCTCATAGCCGTCACAACAATACAGCTCTAATTCGGCACTATTTAGAATCTAAATGGGAAGATAGTTAATTAAAATCAATGGTGTATTTTGCAATGCTTCACAGCTTACCCTATTCCTGTGAGAGTCATCATCATTCACTTTCCTGCTGCACACATGCGGATCGTCAGCTTTGAAGTTCCTTACGCACTCCCCATCTGATCCCATGTGGTAGTTAACTAGGCACTCACATGTATTGGGTTTCTTGCAAAAGCTATTCTCAACACATTTGGTACTGCAAATGGGCTGACACAGATCCGATGGCGACTTTCGCTTGTAACCTTCGCAGCAGACTTTTTGCATTTCCATCTTGGTGGTTGGCTATAAAAGTAACTATTTTCGCAACTTTGATCATCTAGAAACTTATGTTTACTCACGGGCAAATCTTTCGGAAATTCAATATTCAATTGGTTAAATTCTTCTTTAATAGCTTGCCAAGCGCTCGCTTCTTCCTCATCCATTACCAAATCCACCTCCACTTCCCGTGTGCACACATTGGGATCCTTGAGAACACAAGGTGACTCCTTGTTTTCTCTTTCGTAGCCTTCGCAGCAAACAGTCTGGTTTTCTAGCCTGGTTTTAGTCTATATAATATATTAAATAACAATACAATCAAATAAAAATGTTGTGATATAATGAAATAGAATTCCTTAAAAATCATTTTTTTAATATAAAATAAGCTTACCACAGGAATGAGAACTTCACTCAGGTCGAGATTTTCGGTAAGTTCTTCAGCTGCGTTCCCAAAAAATTTTATTGAAAGCGGCTCATATTCAGTATGCTCCACTTCGACTTCTGTGGTGCACAAATGCACATCCTTCTGCTGACATCCGCCTCCCTCGACCTTTTCATGACCTTCCAAGCACTCACAGATCTCCGGCGACTTGCAGTAGGCATTGTCACCACACCCCTCAGAGCAGACGGGCTGACAATTGTAGATGGGTCCAGTGTAACCTGGGCAGCACTCCAAAGCAGGTTGTGGCTGGCATGAAACAGGATAATTGATTTAAGACGAAGGACACAAAGATTCATTTGATTCTTACTGTTGAGACTAAACTTGTATCTTGTTCCTCTATTTCCTTGTTGATTTGACACGTGTTCTTGAATTGAATATTCCTGGCAGCCACACAACAAGTCGCAAGGACCAAAAAAGCCCAAATCAAATGACTTCGATTGGAGCCCATTGTCTGAATATTCCAGTCCGCTTAGTTGTGCTTACAGAATGAAACTAATCTTTTGCGGCATTTGAGTCGCCTTAAAGTCATGCAAATAACATTCCATACATTGGGTACAAGCTCGAGATAAACTTAAATGTATATATAAATTTATATAAATACCAAAGCTGGCCTTATCGAAATGTCACACATATGAAAATAATTCTTAAATTCGAATTCCAGAATTACAATATGTATTTCTTTGGTATTTGGTAATTGATAAAATACGTATACATGTGTTGTTTTTATTGTCGCTACATTTTCAACGAAATATAAGCTACTTTGACACACCAAACAGAACTTGTTTCTAAGAATTTGCTTTAAATAATATTTCTTTTGGTCCAAAATTTGGCAAAATTTGGTCTGCGACCATATTACCTACCTTATATGATATTTTGATAAATGTTAAAAGTACATTGATTTTAACAATATCTGTACACCCAAAAATATTTCAATTAGTTGATTGTGTCATACTGGACCTTACAAGATAAATTTACCAAATTTCGATCAAGCTACCTCAAATATTTGTAATGTTGATGACTGGGACAAAAATGTGAGTCTATTTACTCTTCTACATGAAAGTAATTCGATATAAAATATCAAAAGAAAAATAATTGAGACTTATGCATAGTTGTATAATTAAGAACCAAGTAAAAGATCTTGTTGAAATACATGAAACTCTATGTAAATAATACATACATATATTATGCACATTTATTTGGAAACATTTTGCATACTAAACTGTTTTTGTTTTTTTACAAATATGCCCTTTTTTATATTATTCAATAATATTGTTGTGGCATAAATGAGAATATTTATAGAAGGAACTTATTACTATTTATAAAACTAAATGTTTATTTTATTTGAATTATCATAGCAAAACGACTCCATCACCAAATTCACAGATCGCTGCACTTTCTTTATCTTTTGAAATTCTCTTCTGCCTTGTATAGTAGTAAGCACATATAGATGCTACTATCAAGGTCAGGACTAGCCCAGTGATGAGCCAGGCATTCGAGTTGGACGATTTATCACCTGATGGATTCTGACTGATACTATCGGAATTGGGCACTATCGTTGTCATTGGCACAGGCTGGCATTCCTGACTGTCATCATCAGCTTTTTCATAGCCAGGGCAGCAGGCTTTACGGAACTCCAATTTAGTTTTAGTCTGTGAAAATATATTACTATATTTTCATATTCAAATTTATAGATAATTATTTATTGAATCTTTCTGTACACTCACCACATTACGCTTTGAGCCTTGAATGCCTAATTCCTTAAAATATTTACTAAACCAGCGATATTCGTGCAACGGCGTATGTTCCTCTACCGTATATCGGACTACTATATTTTGTTCGCACACCTGTCTGTCTACAGTTTGTAGCTGGACACTTGACAGCAGGCTAAGAGAGCTCAGTGAGATTAACAAAAACTGCCACATTCTGCCCTCAAATTGTGTTTTCCTTGGTTCTGTGAAGTACGTCTCTACAGCAACTCACACAATAATCAACTGAAATTATATTTTTAAACTCATATGTTAACGTTATCTTAAGCTTAAGTCTGGGTTGTTACTATGGCTTTAGTCAATCTACAATGGAGAACGAGTTGAAGTGACAAATGAACGTTTCCCAGGAACAGAGTGGGAGCGGCATTGTATGGTTGTGTCTGGACCGTTAAGGAATACTGTCATTAATGTACATTTTAAAAGTGGTGACCTTAACCTTAACCCTTAACGCTTAACCCTTTAAAAGTGGGTGAAAATTGTGCAAATGTATGTAACAGGCAGTAGGAAGCATCTCCGACCCAATAAAGTACATATATTCTTGATCAGGATCAACAACCGAATCGATATAGCCATGTCCGTCTGTCTGTCTGTATGTCCGCCGATCAGTCCGTCTGTATGAATACGCGGATCTCAGAGACAATAAGAGCTAGCGGAATGTATTTTCTCGTGTACCAGGCGCAAATCAAGTTTGCTTTGTTTTGTCGATAACTGCCTCACTTTCTCAATTATCGATACATTTCGATTTCCGATTGCAATAAATTCAACTATTTAAGAGGCAGAGGCTTCTAATTTATACATAATAGGCATATTGCCAACATTTCCATAAGATCGGATAAAAAACACCAAAGTTATAGTCCAAAATATATTTTCATATTGATCTTCTTGCTGTCAGCAGCCGCAAGCATTTTCTGTATGCATAAATAGGCGAGCGCATGTGTGAGAAAGAGATGGCATGATAATCGACGCGACCGTCAATATATTTGTGTGTATTCGGCAAAGCCCCGATAACTACTTCGTGTACGTATGTACGTATGTATGTATGTATGTATTTGAGTCAAAGTTGTAATGTTGCGCTTATGCGGACATACGGATGGACGAACAGATAGGTTGCATGGCGGATCTATGAATAACACCAATATACACTCTGCATACATAGTAAAATTTCTTGAATGTTTTTCTAGTTTTTACCATTGCATACTTTTAGGCTTCGATTTAGAAAAAAATCCACAGTACAATAAATAAAGCCAAGCATACTTTGTGCACATACATTTAAACTTGAACATAAACTTTGACGTACTGTTGCAAGTACAATAAAATCTAATAAATTTTTCAAGTTGGGTTACATTAATGACTCTAGAGCTTTTTCAGCAAGCAATATTAAATTGAAATATGTTGTTATGCCTTTTATAGGTTTTCCACTTACTTAAGGATTGAACATGTTTACATGTACGAGTACATGTTTAATTAGTTTTTTAGTAGAAAATTACTAACTCAACATTGTTAATTAAATTACTATTAAGCAGAGAACACAATTGATTTGACGCCGCCATGTGTTACTTTTCCAAAATCTAACTAAAACGTATTTTGACATAATAACGAAAATAAGTAAAAACACTTATTAGAAGAATCTAGAATATTCCAAAATAATAATACATTTAAATTACAGACAACTTTATATCTTGTATTAATATTTAATTATTGAAAAAATATTGTTTGTTTTTTTTTTTAAATTTTCTTTTTATTTACATTATTAAATATGTACAAAAATTTCATAGAATAGAAATTGACGTGAAAAAAGTCGAAGGTGCAACTGATTTTTTGTTTTTGTTTTTCCTGTCTAGAAAGAACTGTACATAAAAGGAGGCGGGGTGACACAACACAACTCAAGCAGGACAAACGAATGCGACTTTGGGGTCTGGGGTTTTGGCGGGTGCTGGCAAGTTTTCAGAGTGTTCCGTCTACGGAGCCACTCTTCGAAATGCCGCATTTGATGATCTTCCCGTTGATCGATTGTTGCTTCCTCCTAAGAATTTCGCCTGGTATCACAAACTAAAACTAATTGTAAGTCGTACGTTGAGGGTTGCGGGCTTGAGTTCGGGTTCGGATTTGGAGTTATTCCTTTGGATTATTTTTTCTTGTGGGAATTGAAAATTTCGACATGATGTTGATGCGCCTTCTCGCCTTCACCCGTTTCAAATTTCTGATGGCCCTCGTTAGCGTTTAAATTGATCTACTTTTTGTGGAGGTAGCCGCCGTGTCCGGAGGAGCCGTACGAAGAGATACCATGGCCAGAGCTTCCATAAGAGATGCCATGGCCGACAGCGATACCAGGTCCAGAGATGCCATGACCAGAGATGCCATGACCAGAGATGACATGACCGGAGATGCCATGACCGGAGATGCCATGACCAGAGATGCCATGACCGCCATAGGCGATGCCATGACCAACTACGGGTGCGCTGACAATTGGTGCGCCCTCGGTGCGGATGACCTTGTGGGTGACGGTAATGGCGGGCTGCACATGGCTCTCAACGTGCACATTGACGGGCACTTTCACCTCATAGGGGACGGGGCGATCCACATGGACGGGCACCTTCTGGATGACGCGCTTCTCAACGGTGTAGGGTACTGGCTTCTCGACAGGGACGGGGTAGGGCTTGGGCACATGAACGGTGTAGGGACGATCGACGGGAATCTTAACGGGGACCTTGATGACCTTTTCCACAGGGTAGGGCTGGGGCACATGGACGGGCACCTTGACGATCTCCTTCACTGGGTACTGGACAATTTTCTCGACGGGGTAGGGCTGTGGCACTGGCACCTTGACGGGGTAGGTGACGGTCTTCTCAACGGGATAGGGCACACGACGCTCAACCTGGTAGGGCACCTGCACGGTCCTCACCACGGTGTTGGTGTGCACCTGTGTAGGCAGCTCTTGGGCTTGACCGATGAGTCCACCACCCAGGCCGGAGCCACCATAGCTGGAGCCGCCATAGCTGGAGCCGCCATAGCTGGAGCCACCAAAGCCGTAGCCGGTCTGGCTAATTCCACGCTTGCCCTGCTTCTTCTCAGCCGTCGAGCTGCTGGCTTCAACAGCTGGCACCACATCCACCTTCTTGGCTGCCTCCTCGGTGGCGCTGGCCGCCAACACGCACATAGCCAAAAGGCCAAAAACGAGCTGCAATGCAAAATGTAAAAAAGTGTTTAAAGTGGGTTAGCCGTGTGGATCGATCGCTCGCAACTACAAATATTATATAACTTGGCAACACTTCCGCCAGTCGCTCCATCATTATTTCAAATATGACAATTATGCAATCTGCCAGCTAAAGTGGCATGCATTGGCAGCGCGCCAAGTTCAATGGTAGCACAATTACAGCCACGTCACGTGCGACGGGGCGCATGCGTAATGTGAAAGAACTTGCGTAGCTGCGTATGCGTAATATATGAATATATGGCTAAATGGCTGGGGATTGCGCATTTTAATAATTAAAAAAAAAAACAATTTCAAAACTAAAACTAATCAGTATCGTGTTTAGTTTCTAAATTTAATGTGATATTTTATTAATGGTTTTCCTATTTGAACTTAAATTTTTAATTACTTTTTAAAAAACTATTTTGAAATATAAATATTTTATTAAGTCTTAATAATTGTATAATTAAGCATATTTCGATTGATAATTTTTAAAGAAGAATTTTTAATTTTTATACAAAATAAAAACCAGTTGGATAGAATTGAGTTCTTATTTTAATTGCCTACCTAACGAACATGTAGAATTTTTAATAAATTTTGAATATATATAAAAAGTTCTAAAGGTGAATTTTAAAGCAAACTCTTGCAAACATGTTTTGAAATACATGAAAGTATTCAATATATTTGTTGCCTATTTAGATAAAAAAAATTATTTTTCAAACTAACTTCAACATTTACGTTATTAAGTGCTGAACTGGAATATTTTACAACGCTTAAGCAATTTTAGGCACATATTTGTTAAGTATAGAATTTCTAAGACAAACGTCACGAAATTATAATTTAAGTCTTGAAACACAAAAATTTCCGTTGTGTTGTATTGTGACAAGTATATATACATATATGATGATATAATGCAGACACTTTAAGAACTTGTAGCAGCTTCGATCATCATTGATTCCATTTAATTTTTTTTTTTTTTTTTATAGAGATGATTGAATTTTTGTAGTACGCTTATGCACAACATACCATGGATTTCATTTTGCACTTTATTTAAACTTCTGGGCGCACTCAACAACTTGGTCGGGGTGTGTATGTCTCAACCAACCCGCAACTGTTAACTGAATAATTTTGCACAGACATTGCGAGCTTTTATATGCCGATGCCGTCAAAAGCCGTTTGATGCTGCTCCACGGTTTCTGCAATGGCTGCTGCCGACGTCGATCTTTGACGCAGCCACCAGCAAAAGCTCGCTCTTCCTCGATCTCTCTCTCTCTCTCTCATGCTCTCCGCCTTGCCCATACGTGTGTGTGTCTCTCAGTGCAAAAGGAAATGCTGTACGGCAAAAAGCTTTTGGCGCCTACGTGCGCCTCACACGGACACTGTCCGTGTATACGCTCAATGCGTGTGAGCTGCCCTACATGTGTTAGTGCAAATGTGTGTGACTTGGTAGCAGTTGGCATCTCTGCTAGCTGCTAGTGCTAATAAATGGTTAGTAGATAATTGGAGTCTCAAGATAGTAAAAAAGATTCAACAGCGTATTAAGTGTTTGGCTAAGGTGATAAGATGTCGTTAAATTCATTTTAAAAAATCAAATTGAAATCTGAAAATATTTAAATAATTCTAAATCGATTTGAATTTTTTTTCAATTCTCTTCAACTTAATAGCTTGACTTTCGGATTAAGTTCGTCGTGTGGGCTGAAAAAGTCGTAGATTCTGTTAATTGTGAAAAGATACCGATTGTTTTCAAATTTAAAAAACGATAAAATGAATCAAGTTGTTTTTAACTGTTAATTTTATTTAAAATTATTCAATGAATTTAGGATGTGTTTGCTTAAAAAACCCCATTTCATTAACACTTAAATTTGTTCAAGATGTGTTTGCTTAAAAAATTCATATTTTTAAGATCAATTAATTTCAGATACCAACTTTGTAGAATTCTTATTTATTAAAGTTTATTTTTTGTTATATAATGATAGCATTAAAATACTTAGAGGAGAATAACTACAAATATAATACATTTATTTTCTTAAAGCTATAGTACTGCAATAGAAGAAAGAAGCTCTATAAATAATAGAAACACTAAATCTACATTATATACACAATTTATTTCTCTATAAGCGAGTTCAGATGCATTTTTCAACAACAAAATAGTAATTTTCAGTGTTTTTTGTTTTGTTTTTGTTTTTATTTAAAGAAAAAACATACAACGTTTGCTGGGTTCGTTTGGGTTCGTGACTGAACTTTTGATCTTAGATTTTCGGCAGAGCGAAGCAATTTTAAATTGTATACACCTAAAGGTGGACTGATTGAATGTTTGGCTTGTATGTGTGATTTGACATTTCAATGTGCAGTGAAAATATACAGAGGATGTACACAACTAAATATAAATATATTGACTGAATTCTGGGTACTACTATGAGTCTAATCGGTCAATGGCTAAGTAAATAGAACGTGTGAATAATAAGTAGCCATCAGGAAAAAGTGTTTTCCATTAGATCTTGAATCTTTATAAAGCTATGCATTGTAATGTGCAGTTGAAGGCGAAGGTTAACCATCAGCCATCAGCATTATTATTATCATTAGACAAATTTGAACTACATTATCTTAAATGCGGTCTTTGTCTGTTTCTAGTTTGTTTTTTCTTTTTGTTAGACCTCTTTTGTGGTGAAGACTTAGCGCACATAAAGAACGCTGCATCGCGCAGATGACCCCAAAAAACCACTATTGAAACCATCAAAATAAATTTTGAAAAGAAGGTACGAAGGGGAAAAGAGCAATCTGTCGATTGTCTAATAAACAAGCAAAGTGAAGGGAAACATAGTGGTTAAGGCCCAACATTAAATTTCAAGTTCAAGTTTATGTGCGTTATAGACTATCTTCAGCTTCAGTTTCTTCTATTTTGGGTTTTATTTGTGTTTTATAAGTTAACGTATGTACACGTGCCACCAAAATGGGGAACCTAATTTAAAAAAAATACACTAAAACTTTGATCTAATAAGCATTCTAGTTTAATAAAATGAAAACCCCCCAAAATCTTATGCAAATCAGGTTATGCAAAAAAACATTCAGTTTTTAATAGTCTAATAATCGGCTAATCAACTAATGTGGTTCTGTATATCATTTGTTATCAAGACATATTTATGGTTTTTCGAATAACAAGTGCACTGATTATTCTCAATTAGATTAAGATAACTTTAGCGAATAGTTTTGTTATCTAAACTTCGAAGAGTCTTATGTCTTCTTTAGTCGGCATCTTCTATTTTATTTATATTTCATATATATATTTATGTAGATTAATCCAATAATGTACGTCTAAATGCAGAGCATAACATTTGCATAAAATATCAACAGACCATTAGTCGACTCAAATAATATTAGGAGTGCTGTTGAGATCTTAAAAGTTGTCAACTGCCATTCATTGTCTATAATTAATTCGTCGCGCTAAGGTGAACCAGTTCTAAAGACAAAAATAATCTATAAACATAAAATTAAGGCTTTTTTGTCTTTTTTTTATTATATTCTAGCAATTTATTCGTAATTTTTGTTTGTCATGATAGATTTAATTTCTCTAGTTCGAATTTTGTAGTGTTTGCGTCATAGAAATTTAAATATTCAACAGATCTGTTCTTTGACATTATGCTTCAAATGCAAATGAAACGTGAAACAAAACTTATTAGAATATTGTTTGTTGCTTAAATTAAGAGCGAATTAAGGCATTAATACTGAAAATATTAAGCCCTTTAATTATTTGTTTTGCTGTGTTTTAAGTAAGGAACTTTGCCAAGTTGTGACTGTTTAATAAGTTTAATTCCTATAGTAATGTTAAAATATGATTTTAAAGAATCTTATTGATTATATTGTATATTAAGCCAAGTACCTTTTACCGTTATATATTTAATTTTATAGCATAAGCAAAGTGACTCTGCATAGAACTAAAACGATTTTTAGTTTTAAGTGTTATGGGATTACACATTTAAAAAAATTATGTTTGATTCGGTTATTTGACAGATACTGTGTAGAAGTAAGCAAATGTCATAAGCTAATTGCATCTATATATCAGTTAATTTCATATGTATCTAGTTACATACACATAATTATAAAGTTGCCATATTTAAATTTTCTTATGTCATATTAAATCTTCCATTACTGATATTCTCATATAACTTTATGTGTGCATGGTGTATAAATAAAATACATTTATTGTTTGTGTTAAGTAGACACAAGACAGCAGCTCGACAAAGTTTGCATACGTAGGAGAAGTTAAAAATGTGGGCTTCATCTAGACAGCGTCGATTTATTGGCAACGACTGAACATTTGTCATTTGCCATTTAAACGATGACTCTGGCAACTTTGCTTTTAATATAATATATGCGGCAGGTCTATAATTTGTGAGCAATCGCTTGTGCATGTGCTCTACTTTTGAGATGCTTCGCATTTGTCAATCGTTTAGGATTATTTACTGTATTTCTTTTTTTTTTTGCGTCATTTATTGTATTTTTTTTGCCGAGTATTTTGAACTTTGCAATCGATTTGCGATTTTTCCGTCTCAAATACCGAACATGTTTGTGTCCACAATCGTGAAACTATGTTGAAAGTGATTAGTTTTGTTGAGCAGCTCACTTTTTGGTTTGCCAATTAATCGCAACTTAACAGCTTATAAGTTCATTTTTAAATGATGTTTGAGGAAGAATTTGATTGTAGACCGCATTACGATAAATACATATTTATTACTCGATATAAATTGAACATTATAAATTCAGATAAATGGTACTTTTTTTTTTGTACGTAAGAGAGCAAAGCAAACTAACCAAAATGTTGCTCATTAAATTGGTTTAGTACATAATTGTTGTGGTTAGTAGTTGGGTACGTGTACATGTATCAGGGTCATTGCGCTAATCAGCTTTAATAGATCAGTAAAATTTGTCAAAATTCAAGACATCGGCAAGTCGAGCGACACAATTTGACCTAAATTTTGTACTGGACTGGCCAAGATTTCTTTGGCAACCGAATTTCGTGCCCAGAGCCAAAACGAGAGCCCGAGCCCGAGCCAGACTTAGATTGTGTCGAGGTTAGTTGAGGTAGGTACGGATAGTATTTGTCAATTGACTGCAGGCCGTGGCGAAGTCTCGAGACAGTCGTGCAAAACCTTCGACATTTAATTTGGCCACATTTTGAACTGTGCACGTTTAGCCGCAAAGAAAACGACCAGAAAAAAGTTGTTGGCATCAACAACAGCTACAACTTCTACAACAATAACATCTGCAGCATTAAGTATTTTTTATTTGTAAGATTTTTGGTAACTGCGCGAAAAGGTCACGCGAATAAAAATATATAATTCATTTCATTGTTGATGGTGCATTCTGTGCCACTGTTTACAAAATTGACTATTATTATTACCGTTATTACGCTTTTATAATTGTGACCTCAACACCCGCGATAACAAACGGCTGATGACCTTAGACCGCAATAGTTTTCGCACTTAAATTTTGATGTAATGTTTTTAGGAAATTACTCGAAAACTACAACAAAAAAAAAGTAAAGACAAAACCAGAAATCAGATATAAATGAAGTGGCCAATTTTTTCTGTCCGTTTGACATTTTCCAAGCAATTGGCCAGGGGCACGACTCAAAAGACCTTGAAATAAGCGACATGCCTGCTGGCAACACAACAACAACAACATTAACAACAACATCAACAACGCCTACACGAGACGCTTGGCACACGGAACCAGACTTGAGGCTCTAGAGAACTTGCTGCACGGCCGAGTGTCGGCAACTGCATTAAAGAACTGAGCGGCACGCCCATCAAAACCGCCCACTTCCAACACATTTAACACTAAGGCACTGCAATTGCCAACGAGTTTTGTGCAAACTCAAAAAAATGAAAGCCAAAAAAAAATTAAATAAAGATTAGTTAGGGGCAGGTTTTAAGTGCTACCAAATAAACTTGACACCAAATTAGCGCATGTAAATTGCAATTTGAATATAAGCTTAAGTGCTGATGAATAAAAGATAAAAGGAACGCTCTTAAATAATATTTAAATTGCTTAAAATATATTTAAATAAATAAAAAGTAAAACAATAATGTTTATAATTTAAGTACAAATGTTAAATATATTTAACATGTGTATTTATATGTGTGCAATATATATTATGCATAATGCAATAAAATAATTGTGTTTCATTGTTAATGACATTATACAGCTTAAACAAAAAATTTGACTTTTTATTTAAACTGAAGTAAAATCATATAAATTGGATCTTTGGCTATTATTCTTAAACTGTTTACTTACATATTTGTAACATTGTTTGGGATTTACGCACTTAAAGTTATGAGCATAAATAATTTATTTAAGCAATCCGATTTTAAATTTAATACCATGCTTTTTACACTGTTCGTTTGAATAATTAAATTTGATAAGGTTTTAAAAGCATTTAGGATATCCCTAATAATCAATACCTATTCATATTCATAAAACACATCTTCATCATCAAATAAAACATATCATAAATAATTTTTTTTTGCTTAAGAGCTGTTTTTTTGCTTTTATTGTTGTTCGCTGCCCATATTAAGAAAACCGGAGAGCAATTAGTGCAAAACTGAAACAATAAGATCACAAAAAAAAGAATTTGATTAAAAAAGCACCGACAAAAATGGCAAAAAAAAAGAAAAAAAAAAAATAATCCCAGGCATGGGAATTATGTCGTTTGTTCGTTTTCATTTGTTCGCCTTTTGTCGTGAATTGTGGACTGTGTGAGGTGTGTGCGAACCAGCATCTGTTTCTATTATATATTAGCATCCAAGCTACTGTAATTTTAATTTAAATTTATGTCGTTATGGGGCAACTGCGAAAGAGCTGCGATTGCAAACATAGACCAGAAAACTCAAAGAAATTAAATTGGAATATGTAATAATTCAGATGACTGCCTTATGCTGCAATTAAAAGTGAACCGTACTAATGAAAACAAATGTTTATAGTCTAACTCGATATCAAATCAGGCAGTTAATACAAGTTGAAGGAAACATAGTCTATGTTAAAGATACAAATACTGACAGGTCTATCCAGAAGCTATCCGAAGCTGTAATCGATCATCTGTTAATTAAAATATAATAATCATTATCTGCTAATAAATCAGTGCTAATTAATTCATACTACTATTGGTTGATAAAAACTTAGTTCGTATTAATGTAGAAACACCTGAATGCCAAATCAGTTAACTTGTCATTATTTATTTTATATATCAAAATTGACTACTGCCTTGAATTTAATTTACTTTATTACCATTATTATTATTCTTTTTAATAAAATAAATTTATTATATCTTCCGCGCAAATGATCTAAAACTGATTTGTTATTTTAATTTTCATTATTTGTTAAGCTCATGTCCAATGCAAAAAAAATTTAATTTTATTGCTTAGCTAAGCAGATCATTTTATTTTATACATATATATTTCTTTTATTAGATTTTCAAATAGATTTCATTATTGATCACCGCCCCTTTAGATATGTAAATAAATCAATGCAAATTAACGTCACATTGGGTTTGATTTGGTCAACTGCAAAAACAAGAAACATGGAAGACAACAAGAATTATCAAATTACTAATATCTAAATTTTTCAAGAAACAAAGAGGCCCACAATACTAGTGGCAACAACAATAACAAAACAGCAACCGGCTAACTCAAATGCCATAGTGACACACTAACTGGGTGACTTCCAAAACAGCAACAAAAACAACACATGCAACTATGCCACAGCGTTGAAGAAAACTCAAATTATGCAACATTTGCGATGCGGACAGCTGCTAGCAGTGGCATAGCCAGCTTCAGCAGCGGAGGCAGCCGCTGCTGATTTTCGTTGAACTAGTAGTAGTAGCCAGTTAGTAGTTAAGAGGCAAATGTTCGCCACATTTGGGAAGCTGCAACCGTTCGCCTGGCTATTTAAGTTGGCTTCAAGCCAGAGATGCTTTTGAGATATGTCGCATTCAAGTACTCTACAAGTGGCTGTTGATGTTGGGCCCTAAAAAGGTGTATCAGCTGCACAATTGACAATAATTTAAACGCTCAGATAAAGAACTTAAGGAGTGCTGTTTGCCTATCAAAAAAAAAAAAAAAAAAAACACACTTTCAATACGGAAATAAACAAAATGTTAAATCGAGTTCGTTGCCTAAGTCTTTTGTTTTGAGCGGCAGGTGAAAGGATCAAATGCTGCAAATGTGTGTATATGTGTGTGCATAGTGTTTGTATGTGTATGTGTGTGGCATAGTTACACTTAAGACATCGCCAACACACCCAATTTGAAAAGTGTTTCGCCCGCTGCAATTTGGCGCTATAATTCATATTCCGTGGCTGGATAATATATAAAGAAAACGTTTGTCGCTTCCAGCAGCGGGATCTGTTGCAAATGCATCAGTAGAAAAATGATATGCCAAATGACCAAAAGTAGCCAGCACAATTGCATAACAGTCATGCTGTGATGCGATGCGGTAGTTTTTATGGCTGACTTAATTGTTGCAATTTGAATGCATGATACGAGAAATGAATGCTTTGATGTAGCACGCTCGGTGGCCGATAGTTTCGCATACGCACGTTTCTTTTATGACCACTTCGCGGTCAAACATTGCATCTAACCATTAACTGGGGAGACTTCAAAGAGAGGAAATAATAGCAATGCAAATATACTCATTATAATATATAAGTAGTCGACGTATGTGCTGTAATTGAATGAAAAACTAGATAGAATTCGCTGTATTCTGTTCATTTTTCTTTTCAATCATTAAAAAAAAAAATCAAATATCTAATATCAAATATATTTCTAAAAGAAAAAAAAAAAAATCGTTGTTTAAAAAAACTTATCTACATATATATATATTATAAACTGAAATCTATTTCTATAAAATATATTCTAATAATTTTATTTATTATTTTGTCACTTTAAGATTTTAATTAAAAAAAAATACAAAATAAATCGTTGGTTAAAAAAACGTAGCTATATATATATATATATATATATTATAAACTGAAATCTATTTCTATAAAATATTCACTCAAATAATTTTATTTATTATTTTGTCACTTTAAAATTTTAATTAAAAAAATAATCTATTATACTTATCCTCAGTAACAATATCTACATAAATATAACTCTACAGTTTAATACAGTTTTTGTATACATTTTCATTCCTTGCACTCTGCACAGTTCAACTTTTGTGGCATTTTGTCATGTCAACGACTTCAATTGCTCCATAAAAAATAAAAAATGTGCAAAAAAGACATATGAGACGTAGTTTGTGGCACCCGATGCTGGCCAAGCGAAGCATAAAGCCAAATGCAGGGCAACGAATGAATCCCAAAGACGACACAGAAACACAGACACATGTGCAGGAAAGGTGAGGGGCTTAGCAGGGATTTTCAGATTGCCACAATATGTTGCTGCTTCACTTGACTTGGAGGAGGGCAACTGAATTGCAGCAAATGCTTTTGCGGAGTCTGATTTCGATTACGTTTTTAACGATTTCGTATCGCTTCAAGTTGTTGATTTTTTTTTCTTGCTTTTTGATGTTGATCAAAACTGGTGCAACTTGTAGCTTTGGTCTTTTTGGCTGCCAACCGACGCGTTTATGCGATGCATTTGTCGCTGCATTTTTTGGCCATAAGCGTAGCCAAATTCATTTCGCAATTTAGCAACAACATGCACAACAACAACAACAACAACAGCTTTAACACATTTAGCTTCAATTGGATGGACAGCTTGGCGACGACAACGGCGACGTCATCGCCGACGGCGACGGCGATGACCTCCAAAAGTCGTTGTCTAGATCAGTTCATAGCACTATCGCAAAACCGCTCATTAGACCAAATGTCGCTCTTGCAAAATGTGCAACGTCTTTTCGAGCTTTTTCTCAGAAACCCAACAAAGCAAAACAACAAAATAAAATCCAAAGTAAAATACCAAAAAGACTTAAATTGCGAAAAATAACATTTCGAGTTTTTCCCTTACTTTTTCGTTGTCGTCGTCGTCGTCGTCGTCGTCGTCGTCTCTGTCATTTTGTGGCAATTAATTAATCTCTACCGAATATGCGTATGTCCGCGCTCCGCCCCCACCCACGCCCCCTGCTCCCCCTTAATATAGCAAAAATATGGGTTTAATTACCACACAAAACTCTGTGGACGATTGCCGCAATTTGTTTGCTTGTCAGCGGTTTGGGTGGCCTTTGTTAACAGCAATAATTGTGTAAGTGCCGTAATCGTTCATCCATGCAGAGAAATCTGTCTCTATTTGTACTTCTTGCCTAGTATTATAGTTAAAAATCCTCTGTTATGATTCATGTTATTTTTATCGGACTGGGTTATTCATATTTTAATAATGTTTGTATTCCGAAGATTTTATGATCATTTAACTCATAGAGGGTTTTTTTTATTATATTGGTTAAATATTTAAGCGGAATGTGTTGAGGAACATGATTAACCTTTTTGATATGGAAACGATAAAAACCATCTGTTAACACTTTAACCGACTTAAGCCAGCCTTCGCCTCTATAATTTTAGTGGCTGTCATTGAAGTAGTTTGTTTCTAGTTCAATTTTTTTTAATTGCATTAAATTACGAGCTGCATTCTTGTGCCATTTAATTTGTTATAATTAAGCCCTACAAAATTACTTATGGCAATTGAGCTGCATTGAAAGATCCGCTTGGTAATTACGGTACAGCGGTTGCACAACCCAAAAGCACAGATAATTCTAATTGAAGTGGATGTCGAAACACCTACGAGACTGTCAGGCACAGACTTTCCGAGCAGGTAACAAATGATGGTAAAAATATAAAAATATACAAATAATACTAGTAATTCACATAAATAATTGCAAATAAGCTAGTGCCAAAGTTAAATGCCACGCCTTCTTTTTATAGGAGCTGTAAAGCCGATGACCTTCAGCTGTTATAAATTCTTGGGTCTGGGAACTGGTTCTAAGGCGGCTCTTTGCCATCGATTGATCTAGCTACTTGGGTTCGAGACCGCGTAACAAATCGTAAGAAAATCAAATCAGAAATTTAATCGGCGCTGGACGAGTCAGTTGACTTTTTTATTAGAAAGTTGTTTGACATTAGTTCCGTCATCAAAGTCCTTGAGCATATGCGAAGAGGCGTGAGCGGGTGCTTTGACCCCTCTAAAAGACAGAGCCACAAATTTGCGCTACATGTTTGATATATGATCAACGGATTTACAAAAACACTTCTTTAACAGCCCATTAAATTGTACCGATTGGACCGGTTTCAAATTTGTAAGATCTTTGTTTCATCTTCTAATTTACCTTCTTCTAAAAAACCCAAGTGGAAAATGCAAAACAGTCCCAACTTTTAAAATGTTTCAATTTATCAAATTCCAAAACAAACCAGCAAACAAACAATCCAACTGTTTTTATTATTTTTTGTTTTTATTGTCAATTAAAATTAGTATTTACCTTTCGCTCATAGAACTTGACAGCAGTTGCTTGTGAAGGTTGAAATTTTGTTATTTTGCGAGATGTGACAGAAAAACCCGACATTTGCCATAAATGGCATGAGAAGTGTCTGCGTCTGCTCTTGTTTTCTTTAAGTGTTATTAAAATTTATGACCGCTTAAAGCAGTCGTTTTTGCCCCCCGACCTTTGGTTGAATCCCCGAGGCGAGAAATCAGGAGATGTGGCTACTCTGGCGGCGGCCTTGCACCTGTCAGATGATATGCATTACGCGCTGGAGATCAAGATACTGGAGATATTGCGACACGCACGTCATCTTATCATTTATGGATCGCCTCGCTATAAAAATACGTAATCCCTCAGTGGCAATGACATGCAATCCCTTGATCCACTAACCTCTTGAAACTGGGTCAGCCTAAACTCAATTTAAGCTGTCTGATTGCTGCTCTTGGAAGAGTGAGAGGACTCCACATTGAGTGGATATGAGGATATATAAATCGTAATTTATTATTTAAAATTTTAATATATTTAGAATGTCAGCCGAATCATAACGATCTGTCATTTATTCCCGCTCTTTTGTTCCTATTCCAGTTTCCAGATTACGTAAAATCTCAATAATATAAATTTAATGTGAATAATATTTATGTTCGTATATTTTTAAGCTATTAAAAAAATGCTAAAATAAATTAATACAGATGACAGGTTTTATTTTTCAATAAACATTTAGTGTTATAATCCGTTTTGGTTATCTGCTTAAATTTTCTAGTTTTAATTTTTCTTCTTCGTGTTTTAAACCGTCAGTTTTAAATTAACTGATTAGAATTTTTCTGATTAAAAAACATATATCTTAAGAGTTTATTAGGTAAGTTTTGATGACCCAAAAATGTTAAAATATATGTAAATTAATTTCAAGAGACGGATATACTTTTAAAAATAATACAAAGTTCAATGCTGAATTATTCAATCTATTTTCTGGAATTTAAGTTGAGAACAATAATAGTTCAGCTGAAAGTTATTAAAATGAGAACACCAAATTGGTTATTTTATACAATTTTATTTCTTAAAACATTTTTTACATCATTTTTTTATACATTTTTCATTCATTGTACGTTGAAACCTTTAACTGATAAACAGCCACAGCTAAAACGTCTATAAAACTATACAATTCTTCTATAGACACTTAGCTGAGCATTATCCTAATCTTTAATTTCATACATAACAATGCTCCGTTTGATGGTTTTTGGAAATAATTTACAAAAGGTTTTTGTTGTTCTTCCTGGGGGTTGTTTTTTTTTTGTTACTTAGAAGCTAAAAGAGTGGCAGGGTGGAAGTTCTACTAGAACCTCTTGGAAATTATGTTGGGAGCTGCTCAGAGACCGTGTGATAGTGTTTTTTTTTCGATTTCTTAATTTTTGTTGGACAGAATTAAAAAAATGTAGCTAAATTTGATTCGGCTCATGTTGTGGTAAGTCCGCCATGCTCCAATAGATTTCGCACAACTGCTCTATTTATGGTAGCCAGAATGATCGGCGTAGACGCTGGCATCATGACCGACAGCGACACCATGACCGACAGCGACACCATGACCGACAGCAACACCATGACCAATACCATGACCGATGCCGTATCCGCCACCACCACCGCTAACAGCGATGCCGGTGTCGGGGTATTTGCTGATGGCGTAGGTTGGTGCGTGCTTCACAACGGAGTGCGAAACATGGGGAACCTTCACGTAGACGGGATATGGGCGATCGACGGTCACCGGGACGGCCACCTTCTCCACCTTCTGGACGTAGACGGGGTAGGGCTTCTCGACGGTCACGTGATATGGCTTGGGCACCTCAACGCGCACTGGACGGTCGACGGGCACATGAATGGGCACCTTCTCGTGACGGATGACTTCGTAGGGCTGTGGCACTGGGACGGGCACCTTCACGTACTCCTTGACGGGGACGGCAACCTTCTTGATGACCTCATAGGGCTGTGGCACGGGCACCTTAACCTCAACGGGCACACGCTTCTCATGCACAACTGGGTAGGGGCGGTCGACATGCACGGGCACGGGAATACCCTTGGTCACGTAGATGGTCTTGTGGAGCTCTGCCTGACGGCTGATCACATAGGGAGCGTGCACTGCATGAGTACTGACGGCAACGGCGGGTGCGCTGTGTCCATAAGAGATGCCACCACCGCTATGGCCATAGGAGACGCCACCGCCGCCATGGCCATAAGAGATTCCAGAGCCGCTGTGTCCTACAGCAATGGCCGCGGGAGCAGAGTGTCCATAGGAGCCGTAGCTGGCACCACTGCCAATGACGGAGCCGTGACCAATGTGGCCAACATCCAGACCAGCATGACCGTAGCCATAGCCCAGATCGAGCAGACCGCGCTTATCCAGCTTCTTCTCGAGCGGCACCTTATCGGTGGCGCAGGCTGAAGCCACCAGCAGAGCGGCTAGGCAGAACTAAAGTGAACCAAAAAACAAAAAAGTAACAAACAATTTCATTTACAATTCGAAACTGGTTCTAGTTATGCAATATTGTATAGCGATTGAATTAAGTAATCAGATTAGAAAGTTACTCGATGAGAGATATGACGCCCATTTGGCTACAAATTGTGGCGACGACGACTTGTCGCTTTCAAATGCTCAGGTGAAACGCACGCGTGCAACGCATCCGTAATTCGATGCAGACAGACTTGCCTGTCCTGCCCCACGCCCACGTCCCCCTCCCCCAAAAGTGAGGCACGCAGACATGACAAAATGCGAGGCAACATACAAATTTATACGTCACGCATGCGCAGCGAGCGGATTTCAGTGCATTTACCGTAAGTTGTGTGTTCGTTTGTCATAATTGATTAGTTGTTGGCTTAGTTTGATTATACTCGGTCTCTGGTTAATTGTGGACATTTATCATTTATTCGCTTTTGACCACTATTTGCCAGTTGCGCGCTGATTCAAGTTGAAGATTGTCATTTGTTTATAACATTGCTATATTGGCCATATTGGCCGATATACATTGTGTATATGTTCGTGTATTACGCAATTTGTGGACAGGAAGTGAATGGGGCGGTCAAGCACCCAAAGCTAAAGACGAGTTTTACAGCTGCTCATAAATAATATTGCAATTATCATGTGCAATGTTTGATTTAATCTATGTGGGAGTTGACTTGAATCGATTTACAATTGATAATCAAATCTATGTTTCTCACACATAAATAAATAACTGATTTGATTCTCAGCACATAATTAATAGGAATAATGTGTAAAATGTTATTGTTACTTACAAATACTTTCATCGTGAAGTGTGTTTGGACTCGCCAAGGCTGTAAATAAATAATAGAAAATTGTTTGCATGTCAATAAACAGAATACATTCAACATATTTAAAAACAACAGCAACAACAAAATCATAGCACACATTTAACATGTTATTTGTACAATTTGGAAAATTTTACTTTAACTCAATTGATTTCACTTTGAAAAACAATAAAATTGTTGTTTAACTTTAGCACAATAGTTTTGAAAAACATTTGCAGAAACTTTGATCGTTTGCCAACACTTACGAGCAACGCAGAAATTATGTTGAAAGGATTGTAGAATCACACACGATTCCAAACCTTTGACTGGATGCTGTCTGTGGTCAGTGGCGCACTTTTATACCCCCAAAGAGTTTTTGTGTCAAAACGAAACTGAAAACGCCGCCAAGCTCAGTTCGCGCCAAGTCAATAGAGAGCCGTCAAGAAAAGCTTTTAGCCGAGAGACGCTTAAACGCTCTCTCTCTTCAAAGCTCCCCAGCTGGGCTCAGCTGCTTAAGTATTGGTGCGCTGTGCTTGTGTGGGTTTTGCTCGGATTGTTGTCAACGGAAGCGACCACCACCACCACCACTACCACAACGCACCACCAATACCAATGCAGCCACCGCTCCCTTGTGCTTGTGTTGGTTTGGCGAATGGTTGAATTTCAAGATTTTCAAAATTGATCAACTTAATAGTCAATTTAACTGTCTGCGTCGAGCATTAATTACACGCTGCTAGCAAAAATAATGTATTCTGGGGAATTCCAGAGAAATTCCTTATTTATTTCCAGGCAACAAAAAATTACCTTTTTTCATCGAAACAAATGTCAACGGTTAGTTCAGAACAGTTTTTAAAGAGATTCAGTTTGTTGCTTTTTTTTGGGAAGGAACCTGAATCGAGCCGCAGCCGAGCTGGTAAAAACCCACAATCGAATATGATATTATATTGTTTAGCGTATTTTTGGGATAATGGGTAGATTTATTGCCTAACAGCTTTAGAACATTATAGTAATAATATTAAATCACTTGATTTATATCAAAATAAAAAATGGCTTAGAGTTTATTGCTTATTTGGATCGTTGGACTGAAATTAAATTAAAATTTTGAGATCGCTTGCAAAGAGTGACACGTTTCTCTTCTTACTGCACTTAATTACGACTTCATCAGCGGCTTTTACAAACGCCTTTTTAAATAAACTTAAAATCAATAAACAAGAAAAAAAAAAATTCACAAATTATGACATGAACTGGTAAGTCTGATTAAATCTGTAATTCCCCTATTTATGCATATGATTATGAAGGTTTTATATTTTTTGAATTATTTACATATTCATAATTGGATTCTAGTGTTGTGAGTCTGAAACCCTTAAAATATGTTAATCAAAATTTCCAAAATCATCCAAGTTTCTCTCAGATGGCAATTAAAAATTAAATGTGGATTTCAACTACTTCTGGGATATGATAACATTATTTTTATGCTTTTAAGCTGCGCAATAATAATTTTAATTGTTTCCAAAACTAATTAAAGTAATTATATTTTCTGCAAGTGTAGCTCTTCGGGCCATATGACCAAAGTGGAAGCGGAAATGGCTCACCCACATACCTTACATGTAGCTGGGTATATGATAAGGGCCCGCGGCTTAGGACCATATTTTTTATTGACTGGTCGAAACGCATATTGCGCATTCCACGCACTCTGGGGAAGTATTTGCTAGTTGGGATTTCGTTGCAGTTATGGTTCGACAAATGCAACTGCAACACATCATGTGGCAGCATAGAGATCGTGTTTCTAATTTGAATTAATATGTTGCAAGCATATCTGGATGTCAGGCAAACAGGCGTAAGTAGCTACTACAGCTGCCACAGCGGCTGATTGGCAGTTGAGTCGCCATGGGGAGGGAGGAGCTGGAGGAGGAGGGCTTTGGGATTGTGTGCAATGCGTGCCGCAAAAAGTGAAAGGCCTTTATGGGTCGCACAGATGTGATTATATATCAGATGCAATGCTGCGATTTGGCAATTGTTGGCATAAGTATTTCTCTTCTTTTTATACGCAGCAAAAAATGGAAACCAGTTGAGATCTAATAATAATATTAATTTTCGAGATTGCGAATATAAACATATAAACATAGATTTGCATTTTCTATTGTGATGCTGAAAAGATTCTATAATTGATTCTTAATGGGAACAATACAATTCCTATTTTAAGGCGACCTTGTTTGGGTGTATTAAACAACTTTTCAAAACTAGAATGCTATAATTTAAAGCAAGTTAACTAAAAGGTTCTGTTTATAAATGTTACGATTGATTCTAATATGATTTTGATATGACAAAAACCAGAACTATTTTGGAATTCTGTTTTCAAATGATTTTTAATTTAAATGTGCACCCAGAGCTACAGATGTGATCTTTCCAGTTCCTGAAATGTGAACTCAATACATTTATCTTACGAAAATCTTAAAAGCATAAGGAACTTTGTTATGTTTGGATTGGCTATGACCTTATCAATATTAATGTAGACCATTTTCATCATTGCCAAACAGCTTTTCATAAACCAAAAAGTGATAAAAATAAATAAGAAACAAACAACATTTTGTTTTAGCAGTTTACTAAAACTTGAATATCTATTTGTATTCAGTGTCAAATAGAAGACAGAAGGCGTCTTAAAAAGTAAATTAACTATTAATGATAAATAGGCAGATCTCCTTTAAATTTACGATGATTTCCTACATTCCTATTCATAAAGTAATAAATCTAATAGATTCTGGCTTCAGTGGTTTAAAATTAATACATAGTTCTAATACATCTCCGAAGTGGTTAGATTAAACAATAGATTGAAATGCTTTGATAGATTGAAGTTTCAATGCATTGAGGCATTTGGCAAGAGTGTTCGCATACATAACATTGGTACCATCCACTTAAAGGCGCAAAATGAACAAAATGGTCAACTTTTACTTTTTCAAAATGTGTCGTTTTCTATGTTCGACCAGATGGAACCAAGCCAAAAACCAATTCAAGCAACCAGTGCAGCTGCCCACAACAGCAACTGCTGCAACAGCAACAAAAACAACAAAAACAACAACGAAATGTTACGATTCTGTCAGACAACGAACCCAACAGATGCGAGTTACAATTGAGAGATGCCGGCGTTTTGTGGCACCAAACGGGGGCAGTCAGTGGTGAAGGCGGTGCTGCTTGTGGATGTATGTGGAGGTTGCTATCGGTTAGCTGTGACTTGGCATGCGACTTGGGCGCTTAGTTGCATGTGCTCCGGATTGCAACATAAGAGCCAGGCGACTGCAACTGCGACTACGACTGCGACTGCGATTGCTCGTTGCAACCACTCCCCTTCTGGCGGCGCATCCCCTCTCTTGCCATGCAATTGGACGAGTGGGGCTGCTGCTGCTGCTGCTGTTGCAGTTGCAGTTGCATTTGCTGTTTTTGTGCATCGTATTTCGGATTCTCATGTTTGCCATCGCCATAAATTGTGGTCAACCGATGCAGCCGATGCGACGTAATTCATTGATTATAACGACAACAATAACTGCAATGCAATGGAGTATATCCCCCCCTCCCCCCTCCACTCCCTCTGTGTATTTCTCTGTCTGTGTGCTCCACAAGCTCAGCATTTGTTACCTGCTGATTTATGGCCAATTGTCTGCATATGTGTATTTGTGTGTTGGTTTTTGGAAGGCCTAACCACTTGATCAGACGATTGGCTTCGTTTGCAATCCAATATGCGAAAAGACGGCATAAAATTAGCTAATATAATTATAGATTATTATAGCCACAATACAAACAGAATGCCGACACGAGGTCTACATTTTTTTGGGCTAGATTTTCTTATTGTCTTTTTGCCATGCGATAATTCACACAATTGTGCCACACTGCAGCAGCTCTTATATGATGCATGCTGCACATATGCAGATAGTCACTGGATTGCAGCCACACACAGTCACTTAGGAAATAGTCTTGAGAGAATTGCCAAATGTGTGGAGAAAAGCTAACTTTATCTGAGATTGTGATATACACAAGTTGGGCGCGATTTGCAAAATGGTGCGAATTGATATTATTCTGATTGATGACTAAAGAAATATTTTTTAAGTTACTTAGATATTGAATTATTAAAACTGCTGAATATTAAATTGACAATCAGCGTTTTGGAAGCATTTCGGTCTTTAAAAGTTAAAGCGTTTATTAAAATAATCTACTAAAATATATATGAAAGAAAAAAAAAAGTAAAAAAAAAATATTATAGATAAGAAACGGATAAGTAAGCCATGATTGACAATATTTATATAAGATAAAAAAAAAAACAATTTAAATTTTTAAAGAAATGCTTCTGGTGATCCAATTAATTATATGCAATTTTAGCACCTATAATTAATTCCAATAGTTGAAAAAAAAGAAATATATTTTGATAATTATTGCCAGCAGAATTCTATAAAAATACCAAGCAAATATTTAAAAGCCTTGAATACCACATAAAAAATAAAATAAAAAGAACTGATTGGCATTTACTTTAATTCAATAAGTCAAGCACAATAACTAATTTATGCCTTTAAATTAAAAACAGAAGCAGGAAATTTAGCTTTTGATTAGCCTTCACACATACGCTATATCCATCAGTTAAGCCCTTTATTATTTTCGACTTTCTCAAGTATTGATAAAAATACAACTTTTCGATTTATTTTAATTTTATCTTTAATCTATGCGCATTCATTTTTTGTGCTTCATTGTTTATTTTTTTTGTGTTTGATTATTTTGCTTAGTCAAAAGGCGAGTCGAGCATCAACAAAAACTGGTCGGTTGTCGGAAATCGACTTAGTTTTTCACTTGATATGTCAAAATGCCAAAATGTTGCACCAGCAGTCGTCGTCCAAACGATCGATCGGACCAGCCTATTTGTATATATGCATGTGTGAATGCGCTTAAATGGCCAGGCATCAAGCATACGCCCTGTTGGCCATTTGCGCATGATCGTTGTGGTCAGCCGCAAATCATTTAAGCGCCATTGGGGCGTGCACACTGAACAAAATCAGCAGCAACATAAAAACAGCAAAACAGCAAAGCAGCAAAACAGCGAGACGACATCAACCACTGCAGTGGTGCAAAAATATAGAGCACAGCTTCCTTTATACTTCGTTATTTGGGTTATTTTTTTATATTTTTTTTATTATTATTTGCTGTCGTTGCTGGTTTTTGCTTTTTTATTTGGTAGCCGTTTCGGCCGTTTAGAAACATTGCGGATGCAGTCGCAAACAAGAAGTTGGGCCGGTTTTTGTCTTGGCCATAAATAGAGCTAATGTTGTTGTTGTTGCTGTTGTTGTTGTTGTCGGCGAGTCGATGCGGTGCGTTGCACAATGCAAGCAACTTGAATGCACTTTCAGTTTCGCGTTTCGCGTTTCGCGTTTCAAATCTGAATTCGAGTTCTGTTTGAGCTGTGACATAAAATCATTAGCAGCCTTCGCTGATACTTAGTTTGTTCTGTTTTTAATTACAACATTAGTTATAGTTATTGTTGTACCAGATCCGTTTGCCGTTTTGCCATCTAATTAGCATTTAATTTGAGTTCACAACGTCAGCAGTTGCGCCGTTCTCGATCGGTCTTGAGATCCGTGCCAAGATCCGTGCGCATAAATCAAAATATTTCAGTCTCGTTATCCAAAGAAACAAAAAGCACAAAAATCAACTTGAATTCATGTTCCACAATGCGCTGAAGGCAGTCAACATAAATCGCCGATTGGCTAAAAAGCCAAGCAAACAACGCTCGAACTTGATCCAATTCTCTCTTAAAGTGCAATACCAGTTCTTATTTTACTTACTAGCTTAATTATTGCTTGCTGTTAATCAGAAACATCAAGAAATGCTGTTTAAAAAAAAAAAGTTGCTGAATGTATACTAAGGAATTGGAAAAATTATTATAATAATTTAGTATCTATTTGTAAGCCGAATCTTTTAAATTTCCCAGTGCATGCAAAGTAGATAATAAATAATTTATATTATTTTAGATTAGACAAATAATAACAAAAATAAATAATTTAGAATAATAAAACATACATTTTAGATTGCAAATAAACAGAAAATAAATCAAATAAATTCTTCTTCGGGTTTGAAAGTATTTAGAAATTATTCCATTAGTCAAATAATAATTCAAAATTTCAAAAAGTATTAATTATAAGCATAACAAGAATTTCTAAGCAATAATAAAAGTCCTTCATAGATTCGATTTGTGTACAGCAAATTTATTTGTATTAATAACTCAAATTATCTTACAAAATTAAGATACATTTTATTTGCAATTATTTTAAAAAATCAAAACAAATAAAAACATCAAATTCAGTATGTAAAATTAAATTATATCTTCAGTTGCAGCGCAAATTACAACAGTAAATTCATTTATATATACATGTATATATAAATCTATAGCTTATATCTTTTTGTCCAGCGGTATCGTAAATGTTCTCAATTAACTACTGCACTCGAATGAGTTTATCGATATGGATATGGATATGGCTATGGCTATGGCTATATGAATAATCGTATATCAGCTTCAACTTAAAATACGTGCATTTTGTGTGCTGTGAATGTCACGTTAATGTGAGCACCTTAAGGTCATTGGAATTGTTTTTGCACCGTCCAGTTCGTCACACAAATGTGGTTCAATGTCCAATGCAACAAGCAACCCAACTAACCAACAGCCCAACTAACTAACTAACCCACTAAACAACTGACCCACCAAGCGACCAGTCAGCGAATGCATTCAAACGCTTCGCTGGATGCGTCGGACAACCAACATTTTGACATGTCCAATCTTTTTGGGCATGTAATTTCGTTGTTTGACACAACTTTTTTCCTCAAATTGGGATTTTAATTTTTGTTTTTATTTATGCTTATGTTTTTTTGTTTTTTTTTTTAGTTTTAAATATTGTTGTGCTTGGTGCTTTTGTCATATCTTTCACACTGTTGCGCTTGAAAAAGCACAAAAACTTTGTCATTGTTATTCGATTGTTTTACGACTTGGCCTTGACATTTGCCACTTTGTCTTGTAATGTGGTTTTGTAACTAAATTTTGGTCTCAAAGCTAGAAGGACAATCTTAACGCAACTTGTGGTATTTGTTTCAAGACTGGAAAAATACGAGAGAGATTATTTACAATTACTAGCATTTACAACAATCAAAACAATCGAGAATTAACTAGTTTCTTGGGCGTGCTGCATTTTATATAATTCGACTCATAATATCGTTTTAAGATTCACCTTTTTGAATATTAATATTAATATGTTCAAAATAAGTTGAGTTTTGATTGCAATAACAGGTAAAAAGAATGAGTTGTTGGTAATCTAGTTACATATTTAATATTACACTGCATACTTTTACTCTGTTTAAAAGGCAAGAAGAATGAAAATGCGAGGCATACTTTTACATTAATGCGATTGTTCATATCACAAAAGTAGGCAATGGAACACCTTAGTTCTTATGTCAAAATAGGTCAATTCATTATATTCCATTGATTTCTGCGAGTTCAAAATGGTACAACACTCATAGATTGGACATCATTCACCCAAGTTACAGCCATTCGGACGAATTGGCTAAATGTCTTTATTCAGTTTTATCGTCACAATAATTAGAATTAATACCTTACAAGTTTTTAATTATATTCTATATTCCCAGCTGCAAACGTCCAAGAACCGGTTTTATCTTCAGCGCAGTACAAGAAACGATTAGTGTTATTCGTATTTATGATCCAATCAATCATCATATATCTGTTTTTAACAATTCATGACCCATTGACCAATGGGACAGCTACAAACACTTACGAAGGATGAAGAAAAATATTTATATTTTAATGCGCATTTTTCACAATTTGCAATCGTGACTCGGCTGCAGCACAAGTTACAGAAACAACGTTCCAAAGTCCCATTAAGTGCATAGTGCATCAGTATCACAAACAACAACAACAACAACAGCAACAACAACATCAGCATCATATGGTGTGTTATGTTTTTGGCACTTGGCAGCAGTTGCCACATCGTCGCAAGACATTTTCCCTGACCAAGCGACCAAGAGACGAAGACTGCAAGACTATGTCTCAGGCATGACCCAATAACAGGGATTAGGCGGCAGCTGTTGTTGGTGCTGCTACTTGGTTACTTTGTTACTTGGTGTGGGTCTGTGTCTCAACAGTTGCCACTGCCACTCAATCATTCAATCAGAAACACTGACTGCGGGTTCACCAGTCGTCCAGTCGTCCAATCAGTCAGTCAGTCAGTCAGTCAGTCAGACAGTCAAACAGGCAGTCCTAGCACCGAACATTGTCGGCAATTAGTCCAATTTTTCTTCTGTTTTTTTTTTTTTTTTTTTTTTTGCGGTGCTAAAATTAAGTGTTGCGAAAATTCTTTTCAGCTGCTTCGTTTTTGGACATGAAACATGTGTTTCACGTCGCTCCAAACACTGCAATTGATCGAGCAGTGGGGGAGCGGGGAAAATATTTAAAAAATCTGTAATTCTGTAATACTCCAAAGCCATTCACGAAACGGCTCCAATTATGTTTCAGCTGCCGCTTTGGTGCTGCGGGGCACATAAGCAATGTCGTTAAACTGCTCAGGCTGCTAATGCAGGCTTCCATAACTATTTGCAGTTGATTTGAGTTTGATTTTAATTCAGAGTTGGTAGCCTGGCAAAAGGCAATTGAGACATTTTTATTGCCAAAACAATTGCAAGTTTGGCACGGAAGCAACAGCTAAATATTTTGAGATGCATGCTTCGAGATGTCGCATCAAATGACTTTGGCTGCAAACTTCCTGCTTCCTACTCAATCAGAGACCGAAATAAACAATTATTAAAATCTATGTACTTCTCTTTATTATTGGATTAACATTTAAATGTTAAATACAAAATTGAAGACCACAGCCGAAGGCTATTGTTTATTTACGTTAATAGATTATAAAAAAATATTAATCATATATTATCTTATTTGTTCAACATAAATAACAGCGACTGGTAAAATGTGTGAATCCCCTTAAACAACTCATAAATTAGTTACCAACTTTTGTAGCATTCTTAGGCTTCTCAAATGGAGAACTGGCTTTTGCATAATCAACTTTAGAAAAAAAAACTCATTAGTATTTTTAGCAGTTCTTTCATTTTGTGTGAAAACCAACATTAGCTGAACTTGTTCTCGGATCAGTCAAAATTAACTCATTCACATTCGTTGATGTGCCAAACATTGCATAATTATAAGCAATATAAAATTTCTCAGCAATGACTCGACAGATTATTATGATTACTATTTTCAGTCAAATCTACAATAGCCACCAGCTCTTAAGATGACCCTGGGCTTGATGTGTTGTATATTGCAAAAAGTTAAAAAAAAAATTGGTGAAAATTAATTAAATTGTCTTTGAGGTCTACTAAAATCTCGATTCGAATGTGAGACACTAAGTGCATTCCGCTAGCAAGCCGAAGTGTGTATACACTATCGAAAAAATTAAGTTTGTTGATTATTTTGTAATTTTTCACAAAGTTGTGGCTCAGAAAATTGTTACCTCCTTAAATTTAACATGACTGTAGCTGTAGAATCACATTTTCAAGTTGACATATTGTGTTAACCATAAATTTTCGAATCATGATCAAAATCGGCTCACTGTTGAGCAAATTGCAATTACCGGATAATAAAAAAGATTTTTGCATGATTTCGTAATGCAAAACCGAATGTAATTTGTTATGGTTTAATTGTAATTGTGGTGCGACCTTGAGCCCCAATGTGAGCCACAGCAGCAAGCAGTAGCAAGCAGCAAGAACAAAAAAAAAAGTCATCAAGCTTTTGTACAACTCTCACCGCAGAACAATTGATTATTTTTAACTTATATGTGGTCAATAAGCGTGACTGTTGCCATTCTAAAATGCATGTTTTAGCCATATACCATATCTTGTCTTGTCTCTTGCAGATACTTTTTCTCCACGGTTCTACAGTTTCAGCTATATCGCGGCATGTGCCGAGCAGCCGGCCAATATGTGCCCAACGATCCGCGGAAACCGCTGCACAAATGCGACATCTATCGGCAGCCAGCTGCTGGCAATATTTTAAAGTGAGTAGCGAACCATTTCCTAGTTAAGGTAGAATAATTATTGATTCTAATATATAATACTATATTATTTATTTTTAATATGAACTAAAAGCAGGCAATAAAATCTTAAATAAAGATTTTCAAAAAAAAAAATAAAAATTTAATACAAATTTGTTAAATCGAAAGATAGAACAACATTTATTACAAAAATTGGAGAAGCCAGCTAGACCAAAATTAGTAATATCTATATAATATAAATTCTATCTGGACAGAAGCTATATGCTTGCTAAGAGTTTTATAATAATTTATAATTTTAAATGTTAAAGTTCATTAATCAAATCTTTTAAAGTTAGAAAAGTGGCGGATATTGCTCTGTAGTTATACTTTTTTTTAAGTTTTACGTTTCCCTCTCTTTAACTCCCTTAGAGATCTGATGGCCAAGGGTGCCTCACAGCCGTGGCAAGAGGTGCTGCAGGAAACATTGGGCGAGGGCCGCCTGGATGGCAGCGCTCTGCGTGAGTACTTTGCACCACTGGAGGAGTGGCTGCGCCTGGAGGCGCTGCGAACCAACGAGTATGTGGGCTGGAACTACGATGGTGATTACTGTAAACGCAGCATCGAAACTGCCGGACTGCAGGTCTTTGGCGGCTACTACAATGGGGCGGCTTGCCGGGAGCTGAACCTGCTGCTACTTTTCCTAAGCAGCTGGCTGTGTTATATCGCTGTCTTGTCTAGCATGAGCTAAGAGTCAAATTTATATTTTATTTGTTATAAATATTTTGATTTCCGCTTATTCAAGTTGTCAATAGCCAAGTTGAACTTGAATCAATGCCAAAAACAATTCTAAATAAAAGTTTAAACGAACACAACAAAAATTTGAGCCGCACCCTGAAAGCAACTAAAACAAAACAAAAACATGTTTGTCCGGGATTATAGGGTATATTGGGGAAACCGGCATCAGCGATGCGGGTCATTGGAACGCCAGCGTCGCACGCACATTTTAATAGCAGCTGCTGCTTTTGTTGTTGTTGGTGTTGTTGTTGTTCTTAGTTCATAACTTAATCGAGTAATAAAAACAATAAAAACAGCGCTTCGAAGGCAATTGCAGTTTTCGTTGATCGTGTTTCAGCTGCAGCTCTCAACTGGTTTTTCGTAATTGTTTTTGTAAATTTGATTTAATAAATTGCAATGCACAAGTGACGGCAACTGCAACTGCAACTTCAGTGTAAACAAGATAATCAGCGCCATCGACGGGGCAGAATGGGGCGTGGCCTAGCTAGTGGGTCGGAGGCGTGGCATTGTGGCGTTGTGGAATTACATTGAAAACTCTGTCAGCTTTCTGACATTGTTCTAAAGTTTGTCTAAGAAGTCAGATACTTTTGTTGAGTGAGTGCAGAGCAAGTTTTCCATCTTGCTATAGAATTGAAGACGGAGTGAGGAGGGAAACCCGAGTTGTGGTTGGTTGGGGGGTCACGTTGCTTACATGCCCGTTGCAATCAACAAGATAATCGAGTCAGTGTGGGATTTGTGTAAGTGCTGTAAGGGATATTATATCATTATCATCATCAACTGTGTAAGCCTGGAGACAAGTAATTTGTTTACTTAGCTAATCAAAGAATTATTATGAAAATAGAAAGTGCGAAACGACTATTTCTTTTTATAATTCGAATATTAATGGACACGATATAACTTGTGTATTTTCAAGTATTTAACTTTATAGCTGCTAGTAACCAAAAAGAAATACAAATCAATTAGTTATGAAATTCTTTAAGTGCTTATGGACAAGCTACAACAGCAATTATTATAATGATCACGTTAAACTTCTAAATGTAAGTTCTCAATCAGAGAAACAAAAATCGTTCTTCATTTAAAATTCGAATTACGGTAATTTATGCATTCTCCCACGTTTCGTCACTGTCGCTGTGACTGTCACCCGAATGAACAGAAAAGCGCAAATGCAACAACAAAAGCGCGTTTGCCTTGCTGTTTGCTGCAACAACAACGGCAACAACGGCAACAACGACAACAACGACAACAATAAGCGACAGCATGTTAAGGACATTATCAACATTTCAATTAGATGCAATCATCGTCATCGCTTCAGACTAATGGAGAGGTGTGTGGAGGGTTTTGCAATCGGTTTGCCTGAACGAGATTCGATCGGATGGCGAGTTACGAGTGCAGCTGCAGTGGAGACTTTTGTGTGTGTTTTGTGCGTTTGTGTCGCATTTCACTTTCGTTGTAGAATTTAACTGTGCAGTGCGTACTTCCGCCCAGCCCCAGCCCCAGCCCCTGATGCTGTCGCTGTCGCCGTCGCTGCACTGCGGCCTTCATTAACTCGACAAAAGTGTCGGCGACGTCGCCAATTTGCAATGACAACAATTTTTATATACACATGCGTGTATATATATGTATGTATGTCTACATTTGTTTACTGTTCACTGTTTTTGGAGAAGGAACACGCGACCAGACGAGCTGTTGAATCAGAGCCAACGGGAAGAACAGTCATTACCAGAGTCGCGTTCCAATCGCACACGCATCACAATTGGAGCGGATAGAATCAGAATCGAAATCAGCAAATCAAAAAATATATATAAATATATATGAAATATGATCACTATAATAAGAAAATAAAGCTTAAGTCTCACTGTGTGCGGAAAGTTTTAAAAAAAATTTAAATCGAAAATAATATAAAAATAAAAAATACTGCTATTTAAACTCTCAATTAACAATACTTTAAAAAATAATGAAAATAAATAAATATTTAAGAAATAATTTTAAATCAAAAAGTGTTTAATAAAACAAACTTAAGTTATTTAAAAAAATATGATTATATGCAATAAATATAAAATAAATATACAATAATGAAATGCCTCTTCTCGTGAATGAATAAATTAAAATTTCCATAACGTTTAAGTCAAAGCATAAGTTAGTGAATAAATCCAAAAATGAAGCTGCCACTTAAGTTGGTATTGCAGCTGCAACTCTTGCTGATGTTGCTGCAACTTAGCTGCGTATGCAGCCAGAACAGTAGCCTGCGCGTGAATACATACCTCAAGGATGTGAATGCAACAGCAATGGCTCTGCCCTCGACACAGGGCTTTGGCAACATCTGTACACGCGAGGAACCCTATGTGGAGGTGGTGCAGGTGCCCGAGGTGCAGCCGGTCCGAGTGCGCACATCCAGCTGGTGCCTGGAGATACCGCCGCGCTGCTCCTCATTCCAGACGGAAATGCGCGAGGTGATGCGGGTGCAGGTGAGTGTTGTATGTGGTGTAGATTGGATGCAGGTGTGCAGGTGCACACCGGCACTGCCATAGCGGGCGGCTGTTGCGTCATCACGATCGGTGGCAACACCTCCAGTCTTGGTCAATTTTGGCCACTTGCCCCACAAACCTGATTTCATTTGCCAAAATCGCCAAACCGCCAACCAGGAAACAGTTCGCTGCGATATCCCATAAATTGCAAGGCTTTGATTATTTTGCCACGTTAAATGGGTTCTGTAAAAAAAATATATATATTTCTCTTGTAATTTATATATGTATTAAAGAGTTGCGCAAGCGTCGAGAGGAAACTCTGTTGCACTGTACGGAAGTTGCAGCTGCGCACGTATAAAAATCTTTGAAACATTGTGTATTGCGACCGGTTTTGACCCATGTTCCAAGCACAGATAATGTCCTTGGCTGTCGGAGTTTCTCTAATCTGTTGGGCACCCGTTTCGTATACGTGTTATTTGAGTTTAAATAAAACCAATCTCTGGATACCCTAATAAATTGTCTAATTTTAAAATCCTACTATTATTATTAGTATTTTTTATGATTTAGTAAAGGCGAACTACTTTAAAGACCTTTGAACTACTCTTAGATAAACAATAAAATAAACCGAATAAATTTTTTGATTTCTAACTACATCTAAACAGCTGAGTTAGTTAGCTATTTAAGCCCAATTTTAACAAAAAGGTACCCTCATTTGGGAGTTGCATTTTATCTTAAATGCTTAATGGTGATTAAAAAATAAAATAAAAGTAAAAATCAACCACGATAAATCGAGCAAAACAGGTGACTATCAAATATGGTCAGAATCCGGCAGCTTGTTCGGGTGCCTAATCAGGCTTGGCTGGTTTTTGTCTTTTTTCCATCGGTTTTTTTTTATACATATAAATAATAATAATTATGTCATGGTGTCAGTGATGGAAAGTGCAAACAAAAGTGGAAAATCCAGTAGATATACACACAGTTAGAGCAACAATAATTAAGTGCTCCATTACCTTAGATCATATGTGCCTGCGAACTGCTGCAGTTGACGCCGAAGCTGTTGACACACTTTCGATTGCATCACGTCAACATACTCTCAAACTGGCCATAAGATGCAGCCAGTTTTGGTTTAGTTTCAGTTTTAGTTTTAGTTTAGAGTTTCGAGTCTAATTATGTGCACACAAGCGTACATTTTTTTAGCTTTTGCTGCTGCTGCTGCTGCTAAGCTGGTTGCAAATTAGTTTCATAATTTAACTATTTTGGATTTCAACATGGATATTTGCTGACTTGGGAAAAACAACTACAAAAAAAAAAAAAAAATCGATCAATTTTGTAAATGCGTGACAAATTCAATGACTTTAGATGGATAGTTGAATTCGGAATCTGCAAGATAATATTGATGCCAGAGCCCACTGAAATTGAGCTCAGTTTGTTAAAAACACAAACACTGTGGCTTTCTTGGGAAAATGCTTTTCTGCAGACATTAAAAAAAAAGATGTTTGTACGCAAGAAATTCCGTCGCTAATTGCCAATTGCGAGTAATTAATTAACATGAGCGATTTATATGAAATTAAGCAGTTAAAACTAGTTTCGGTCTTAGCATTAGTAACGGAGGCAAAGTGCCAAAAGATTTTCCACAATCCAAGTATATTATATAAAAGCGTACGCCTCGATGATTGATGGGCCTGACAGCCCGTGTGGTGGATGAAAAGTTGTAGAGAGCTGAGCTGGAAGCTCTACGATTTGTGGCCGTAATCAGATATGTCGCACATGTGAAAGATTGCTCAATGTGTATTCAATTACTAAGCAACTACTCCAAAAACAGTCCGTTCGCTGATGGTGAACATTTGACAAAAGGCTGTGCTTAAAGTTGCGCTTAATTATGTTTACAATGGAACGGCACAGAACACAACTCGAATCGAATATCAGTGTTTATATTAAAATTTCCGCCTTATTAATTTATGCACACAGAGATACACAAATGCAGATACACAGCTACAGCTACAGCTACAGCTACAAATTCATCAGCAACAAGGGACACATAACAATGCGTAAGTTGGGCGGAGGTTTTTTTCTGAATGAAAAGCGTAAACGGGGCACTGGGCACTGAAAACTGAAAACTGGACACTGGGCACAGATGATTGTGAGAAGCGCTTGGCGTTCAGTTCAGTTCATTCACTTAAATTGGCAACTCAAGGGGTGTGTGTGCTTGTGTGTGAGTGAGTGTGTGAGTGAGTGTGTGTGTGGGCGGGATGTGTGTATGTCTCAGATTTACCATAATCAGTTTTGAAGCTCTTGTAACTATCCAGAACGGAACAGGGTTGCAAAGTTCAAGTTGAGTTGACATTGAATTGAGTAAAGGCAACACTGCCTCAAGATGTTCTTCACTAAATATTCATTAGATTATACGAAATGCATGCGGAAGCGGATGAATGACAATCTATATGAGAAAATGTATGTCATATATTTCAGTAAATCAGAGTATGTGCCTTTTGTTAAGCTATATTCAATTCAACTGATGCTATTTATATTTAAATTTTGTTTACCCTGAACCGATTGAATTGGGTAAGAAGGGTATAATGATTTTGTGCAAAATATAGAAGGAAGAAACTCCATCAACATAAGGTATATATATTCTTGATCGAGATCCATCCGTCCGTCTATCCGTCTGTATAAACACGCAGATCTGCCATAAGAAATAAGATCACTCGCAATTACTTTTAAAGGGAAACTTGGCAGCGTGCTCTGGGTATCGTAGTCGAGCTCTCTCGACTGCAGCATTCTTACCTGTTTCTCGTGTGAATAATTCAGATATTAAATTTACTTCAAGCAAAGCTTTCTGCTGCATACTATTGGGCTCAATATTTGATGAAACTAATTAGTGTTGCCCAATTTTAGGATATGTATATCATAATAACATTTATTTTTCACAAAATTTCCAAATAACTAAATAATATTTTAATTATTTTTATAATAACATTTTATTATTAAAAAGGTATTTAATTACTGTATATTTTCTTATTATTTTTCACATAAAATATTTGTGGCAAAAAATTTGATATTCGTCATTCACTCTCTTAATATTCGTTGTTCTGATTTGTGTTTAAGTCAAATTAGATGAAAGATTAAGTACTCAAGTAAATTTGTTTAGTAGTTTCCACTTGTGGAACTCCAACTCTTAATCACTGCACACTGCACGAAAACAGTTATCTCAATTTAGTATTTACTTTATATGGCAATAGCTATTAAATTTTATTCATTTTTGAAGAAACATATACTAATCTGACAATTTCAGATCCTTAGACATTATAGGATCTTTGATTCCGAATCTTATAAATTATATAAGCAGCAGCAGCCCCAACGAGAGCCGTAGTCAGAACTATCATAACAATAACCCAGCCGTTGCTTGGCCTCGTGGGATTCGATGGTTGGGTTGTTCTTGCTGGGTTCGGTGGTTCTTTTGTTGTTGGTTGGGGATTTGGGTCCGGCAATGGTTTCGCTGATGTAGCTGATTCTGGTAAACCCCCATCAGATGGATTAAGTTGAATGTCGTGAACCATAGTCTCGATTACATCGTTGTCGCACGATGCTAGCAACAACATCCAAGAGCCGCAGATCAAACTCCAAAACCGAAAACCCTGCATTTTTAGTTTTTAGTTTGCTTTATTCAAATAAGTTTCTTGTTAAATTTCAAGACTTGCTCGTTTACAAGCTGCTCGCGAACTAAGAACTGAACGAACTTTGAATAAGCTACTGGAATATGTTGAAGCCGCAACAGGAAGCCATATTTGATAATGTTCATTTTTGTAAGAAATGATAAGCGCATAAAATAACATTAGTGAATTGTGTTTGTGCAAATTTTAAATATTTTTTGACAACATGAGACTGTCTCTCTCAAGAAAGTATTAGTTGTATAGGAATAAATCTTTGGTATAATAACGAGTTGATTTCCCCTTTAAGATGCATTTTATATTTATATAATTTTTAGTTTCCATTTATTTATAAATGCTTCCATTTTAGCGACTGAATAAAACGCGCACAGTTCGCTTTTGCTGTCAGGGCTATGAGGGCAATCTCTCCGATAGCCATGCCAGTTGCAAGCCCATTTGCCGCGGCGGCTGTGGGCGTGGCAACTGTCTAATGCCAGACATATGCAGCTGCGAGGAGGGTTACACTGGCAAACACTGCACTCAGCGTGAGTAAACAAATCAACATTAATTATTATGCAATGGATGCTTCATGGTTTTCCAATTCACTGCAGGCTGTGATCATGATCGCTGGGGATTGGACTGCAAGAATCCGTGCAAGTGTCGCAATGATGCCGTTTGCGACAACAAGACGGGCGTCTGCCACTGCATCGCAGGATGGTCGGGTCAATTGTAAGTTGCATGATCCGTATAAAAACGTACAATTTATTAATTGTATTTAATAAAATTTTCATTCAATTGCAGCTGCGAGCTGCCCTGTCCGAGGGGCACACATGGGGTCATGTGTCGCAAGGCCTGCGAATGTCCTGAGAAACGCTGTCATCCGCAGTCGGGTGAGTGTATTGGTCCGGAACAGGCTGGCGCCGTCAACGTCAGCCATGTCGTGCTGGAAACCATCAATTCAACAATGGCAAATCTGACGCACAATATCAACAATATTGCCAAGCGGATTGGCAGCATGTCCGAGGGGAGTCATCAGCAGGTAACGCCCAGTCCATTGCCAGAAGTCATACTGATCAAGGAGTCCGCGCATACGCCGAAGATCATTTTGCACGAGTCAAGCAATGCCTTGCTGGAGAATCTACATTCGGCCGCAGTTGCAGGCGTGCCAGCTCCAGAGGTTATCCACGTCATCACGAATGCCGGTGGCACAGCGCAACAGGAGCATTCACCACAGCTGAATCTGGCGGGATTCGCAACGGGCGAGAGCAATCCGAGTCACAGCTCCCACGAACACGATACCAGCTTGCTGAGCACACTGATCGTCATGCTGCTAATACTCATGATTGCCATAACGCTGGGCTTCCTCTATGTCTATAGGCGCTTCCATGTCCACAAGGAGGCCGTTATCTATAATGCCAATGGAACGATCAGCACTCACGGACATTCCAATCCTGAAGTTGTGATCAGTGATTCTGGTGTGGTGGGTAAAATCTTCCACAGCCCGCTGCCAAAGCCACCAGCTATATTGCCGTCTAATCAGTCCCAAACGAACGAGGGTATGTAAGTGTCGCCCCTCCTACTAAGAGGACGGATCGATGAATAACTTGACATTAGGAAAATGAAATTAGTTATATATCTACGTGAGAAGAACTTCAGTATTTCCATTTAATAGAATTAACAACAACTTAATCTTAACTGATATTTAGAAAATGAACAACATATAAAATAAAGTACAGTTTATTTTGACTTCAGAAATTTATCTTAAAATCACGATGAAATTGTTTTAAAAGCCGTAGTAAATTTACTTAGTGCAACATTTAATTATATATATATTTTTTAAATATTTATTTATATCAGCATAGAATTTGAAACTTATAAATAAGATATAGTTAACAAGACCGATTTAATATCAAATTATATTTATGTTGATCAAAATTTGATTGATCAATGTGTTAAATTGTTTACCAATTTGGCCTTCTACCAATTTCAAATTCACAATCAAGTTATTTATCGAGTTAACCAAATGGAAAATGAAATGAAGCTAATCCTTTGACTCCTTGTAGCATCTTTACCGGAAGTGTATGATACGCCAAGTAATAACTCTTCGATTGCGACGCCGCCCTATGCCTATGCCAGAAAGGAATCCCTGTACTCTGTCATCACGCCCAAGTCCCGCAAGGGCAGCCTTGATTCGCATCTGTATGACGAGATACGCTATCATCAGCAACAACAGCTGCAGCACAACCACCCGCAACACCACCACCACAACCACCATCATCATCAGCAGCAGCAGCAGCAACAGGATCGTCAACCACAGCAACCACAAACCTCGCAGCTCCGATATCCGCATTCAACCACAGCAACTGCTTTTCTTCCGGCATCGACAACAGCCCAACCGCAGCAGAATAATATTCATTCAACCCATCACCACCATCAGCACCATCAGCACCACCAGCACACCTCTGGTGGCTCACATATTTCGCACTTGATTATACCGCCGCAGAACTCCAACTTCTTGCAGGTGCCCAATCAGATAACAACGCGCAGAATTGCTCATTTGTGAATTGCACAACCACAAATCTTTCTCAAAAATAAATTATATCGAAACTCAATTCTTTTCTGATCTTAGCCGAAAATCTTTGAATTTGAAAAACTCATCAGAATTTTGAGCAGCAAGCATATGATTGCCATATAATCTATAACATTGTACAATATTTTATGATTTATACATAAACAATTTGACCAATTCTCGTTTGTTTGTTTTAATTTTATAGTTTATTTGGATTATTTGTAGAGAATATTTTAATATTGTCGTAAGTATGGTTTTTGTGGCAGGTAAGCTACAACTAGTAAAACTAATAATTGAGAGTTTTCATTGGTTGTTTGTTAAATTCGGCTGTAAGATAAAGTTGTTGAACTAGTTGTTGTAGACAGGTGTGTTTTTGTTGCACGTCCTCGTGGTGTTGGTTCAGGTTTTCTTGAGTTGTTTTTGGGTCAGATAAGTTGGAGCAACGAGTTCATCTCGATGGTCTTCTCGTCAGTTGGCCAAATTCCAGTTCGCAATAATCAAAAACCTAGATTGGGCTTACAGTTATAGACTGAATAATATTATTTAATAGCTTTATTTAATCTTTATCATCATATTTATATTATTTATTATAATATTTTTCATTTCAGTTGGAATGAAAGCATAAAGTCATGAAGTTGACTCATTTAAGATAATACTATATTTATTATGGGAATAATGTTCTCATAAATATATATGCGGTTTTTAATGTAAATAAATATATAATTACATGGAATACAAGTATAAATTCATTGAAATTACTCATCTCAGATAATTTAGTGCTATTAGGTATATTTCAAATCTAAATACATATCCGATTTTTGTGTAGGGAAAAGACACATTTGAGTAAAGTTGCAGAAGTGAACACATTATACTAAATAATACTATTAAAAATATCTTTAAAAAAAATAGTAGTATGCTTTCTCAAATACTTATAATATAGAATAGATACGGAAAACCAATTTTATTTTATTTTAGTTTGCCAGATTCGGTGTGATTAGAAAATAGAATAATAATGATTACACAATGTTTGTGGAAGTGATCTTGTAAGAGCCACGATGTCTGTAATTATTGACCATATATAAAATAAATCCAATTAGGATCGCTACCAGAAGAACAAATCCAATGACCATCTCGGCCCGATACGGAAGGGGTGGAGCTGTTATTTGATCTGGGCAAATTGTTGTTGTTGGTATGTGTGTTGTTGCTGTCATTTCTAGTTCAGCGGAAGAAAGCTTTGTTGTTGTTGTCGTTGTTGTACTTGTTGTAGTTGTTAACGGTGTTGTCGTTGTTGTACTTGTTGTAGTTGTTGACGGTGTTGTCGTTGTTGTACTTGTTGTAGTTGTTAACGGTGTTGTCGTTGTTGTACTTGGTGTAGTTGTTAACGGGGTTGTCGTTGTCGACGATGTTTTTTGACAGTTGACCTTACGACCCTTTCCAATATTCCCAAAACCGTCGTGGCAATTCCATTCGCCTCGGTTGCACCAAGCATTTTCCACTTTTGGTGGTCTACAAATATTTGAAACACACCCGTCTATTCGTTCGACAAATCCTTCTTTGCAAGCGCATGTTCCGTTCTTCAATTCCCTGTTCTCATCACATTTGTCGGCCCAATTTTGTTTTTCACTTGTTTCCACTTCAAGTCCACAAGTCAACGTTAGCACTAACAGCAAGGTGCTAACAATTAATACTGACTTCATTTTAACAATTAATAACGATTTGTATTTAATTATATTTTACTAAGGCGGATGTTTTCGATTAGTTTGCTCGCAGAACTGAACAGAAATCGTAGCCGTATTTGGTTTTTATACGGCGAAGTGCTGGAAAACAACCCACTGCCAGGTCACACTTCTCTTTTTATTCCAATGTATTTCCTGATTCAGATTATTAATAAAAACACAGATTTAAACAAGTACTGATTATACAATATATTAATTACTCACGCATTTTATTTTAATTGAATAATAAGCACATTTATAATTTTTACTTTCTTCTGTTACTAAGCACAATTTAATATTTGATTAAAATAGCCACAATTTTCTCATCATCAAATGTTATAACAATAATAATAATAATAATAATAATAATAATAATAATAATAATAATAATAATAATAATAATAATAATAATAATAATTATAATAATAATAATAATAATAATAATAATAATAATAATAATAATAATAATAATAATCGCATTCTCACTGGAAGAACACTGCTGAAAGAAATATGAGAGCACCGCCTCTCCAGTCTGGGGAGCTAAAGATGTTCCTGATAAGGCCCCGATTGGAAGAGCCGCAACTTTCGTTTACTCATTCGCTGGATGGAAGTGTGGCAACAAACAACGAGTAATGCCGTGCAACGGGAAATGCCCCGGAGCGCTGCTGCTGCGGATGCTGCTCGTGCTAGCAGCGACGCCAACGCTGGCAGCAGAAACAGCAGCGGGAAAACAGCTCTTTGGTGATATACACGTATCGGGGGAATTTGAATCACTCAGTCAGACCCGAGAGCGGCAGCAGCATCTCTGCCAGCGCGAACTGCCGTAAGTAGCAGTGTCAGATCTTAACTAGGAGATAGAGATGTATATAAACAAGACAGGGAAATTTAATAGATAATAGATATAGAATAAACATAGATTGAAGTAAGTTTGCCTCAGTGCCGTATTCTTTCAGACACACAAGGATTCGCCGGTGCGTGGAAATGGCTCTACAATTTATTATCATCGGATTGAGCAGTGCTGCGAGGGCTATCGTCCGGACCCGTACAGCGGCCACTGTGTGCCGGACTGTGAGCAGACTTCGCCGTACGGCTGTCGCAATGGCTTCTGTCGTGGACCGCAGCGCTGCGAGTGCTTTGCGGAGTTTGTGCGCAATGAGCAGGGCGCCTGCATTCACACCTGCCCCATTGCCTGCCAGCATGGCAGGTGCTATCTGAATGGCACCTGTGCCTGCCACACCGGCTACATGCTGGACGAGGAGACGCAACTCTTCTGTCGCGCCCACTGTCCTCAGGGTTGTGGTACGCACGAGGAATGCACTGCTCCAGGCAGATGCGACTGCTCCGACGGCTATCGACGCACCGCGGAGCTGGGCTGCCAGCCCATCTGTGCCCCAGACTGCGGCTACGGCAAGTGTGTGGCGCCCAGTCAGTGCGAGTGCTTCCCGGGCTTCATGAAACGACCGCAGCGCAATGTCTGCGAGACCGAGTGCTATATGTGGGTACATTAATCTAATTAATAGCTAATTAAACTAGCTGAAACTTATTTTATTTCTCCAGCAACTGTGAAAACGGGTTCTGTGAGTCGCGCTTCAAGTGCCACTGTCGAGCGGGTTATCAATTCGATGGGAACACCGCCAGCTGCCTGCCCGTCTGCCCGGACAACTGTGGCCACGGCAATGGCGTCTGCATTGCACCCGGCATCTGTCGCTGCTTTCAGGGCTACGAGCTTCGGGGCAGCAGCTGTGAACCGAAGTGCGAGGGGTAAGTCTAAAGGCAGCTCTAAGTTGGTACAAAGAATCGTTGAGTATTTAAGTGGAGTTAAATATCTTAAGCATCAGTTATCATAACGACTGAAAATGAGCAATAAAACAGTATTTTGAATTCATTCAAAATTCACTTAATTCACTAACATCAAATTTTCCATCTAACCCTTCCAACACTACATAATTCCATAAATAACTTCCAAAATGAACTTTGGTGTTGCATATCTGGCTTCAATCAGAAAATCAATTCTGGAAATCGAATGGTTTGTTAGGAATCCAAATAATTTAAATATTATTATGTTAAGAATAATAAATAATGGTTTTTATCATAATTAGATATCATAATAAATATCATAGATACAAAAGAATGGAATTCCAAACAATGACCTATCGAATTATAGATAACGATATAGCAAATATCGAACCGATATGTTCGATGTTAACCGCCTCTCGATTTATATTTGCAGCAACTGTGGTTACTACGGCAAATGCCTGGCGCCGAACGTGTGCGGCTGTGGTTTGGCTGGGCAGCACTGTGTGCAAGGGAGCTGCGATGCCACTGGACATTGTCAGTGTGCCGCTGGATGGACGCACTACGTCGGCCAGTGCGTTGAGCCGCAGAACATTATGTGGCTTGCGAGCAGCGAGAAGCAGCGCAGGGAACATAATGAGGACTTCAAATACGAGTTCAATACACTGATTGGGCGACTATTTAATTGGTTGTAATTTTAAGATACATAAGATTCATATACGGAAATAAAGCAGGAATTGATTAAACAGGCTGACAGCTCGTACGTCCCTTGATGCCGCTCTTGATAAATCCCGGCCGGCAGATGCAAAAGTTGGGCGCACTACAGAAGCCATTGGGGCAGCCTTGCGGGCAGTGGGCCTGACAGACATTATGCTGATGCTCGTCCAGGATATAGCCGGGCTTGCACTCGCACTGGTTCTGGCCGATGCAGACCCCGTTCAAGCAGGGCAAATCACAGTGCGGCACACACTGTCCGCTCTTCTGCTCCCAATCGTAGCCGGGGGCACATTCGCATGTATTGGGCGCCACACAGCGGCCGCCATTCTTGCAGGGTCTGCGTGGAGAGAGATTGATCAAAAGTTAGTCAATTCCTTCTGATTTTAAATAACGATTTCTAAGCAAATTCCAATTTAACTTTGAGCCAGGGTTTTCAAATATTTTTTGTCAACTCACTGTTCGCAAACGGGTTCGCAGCGTCCGTCTACCTTCGCGTAGCCGGTGTGGCAGTTGCATTGGCCTGGTGCGACACATTGTCCATTCTCGCAACGGTCACAGACGGGCGCACAGCTGCCATCGCCAGTGCGGCGATAGCCCACCAGGCAGTCACATTTGTTGGGCGCCACACAGCGTCCGTTGGCACAGCCCGGATTGCACTGCGGCTGGCAGTACTTACGGCTAACGGGATCCAGGCTATAGCCTTCACGGCAGCGACATTCGTTTTGATCGTCGCAGACGCCATTGCCACAGCCGAGGGGGCAGGTGGAGATGCACTTGCCCTCGTCCGTCCGCACATGCCTTGGCATGCAGACGCAGGTGTTGGGCGCCGTGCAAATGCCATTAGGACAGTCATCCGCACAGATCGGCTCGCAGCGGCGATAGATGTGCGGATTACGCTCGTAACCTTCGCAGCACACCTGAATCTGGCTCAAATCCGGCGTGGTGCCATTGCCAGCAACGTTCTCCCGCGAGCCATGCAACAATGAGGCGGTGCTGTAAAGAAACCGAGAGAATTTGTTTAAGTAGTGGTTTAAATATTAAAAATTAAAATAATTTTTAATAGGAATTTCAATTAAAAAATGTCTTTAATTGTCTTTCCGGTTTCCTGCTCAAATAAAATATTACAAATATATCTAATATATACCCATTTACATTTTTTAAGCAGAAAGAAATTGAATATTTATTATTTATTTTTATAATATTAAACTGGCGATAATATTAAGATTTTGTATTTATTATTTATTTATTAAAAGTAGCTCGAGTTAGAAAGTAATTCAAATCTTTCTGCTAACCTTACATTAAAAATAATGCATTATAATAATGCAAAAAATAATAACAACAAATGGCAAAAAATAACGATTTGTTGATGTATAAACATTAATATATATTAAATATTATTTTTTTCGTTGTTAAATAATATTTTAATAAAGGGAATATTTTGTGAATTTTGAACTGTGCCTGATACCGCGCTCTCTCCACATACATATTGCCCTGCACAAAGCATTTATTTGTTGTATTCCACAAGCTCTAATCAGAATTGTTTTGGAATATCACATAAATACATATGTATATGCACTGAATACATATGTTCGAGTTGTACATACATATATTCGACTTCAAGACGTATTTCATTATCAAGCGAGTCGAGGATGTCGAGGTCACCAGTTCAATGTTTAGTTGCCCCATTTTCAATTACTGAAAACTGCGCGATAATATTTAGTTCAGCTTATAAAATGGGCTCATCATAAATTCAAATATTTCAGTGCACTCCCAGTTTTATACTTACGGTACTTCCTTGTAGCAGATGCCACTGGCCATAGCCGATCTGGTTTTGTTGATAAACAGCGCCGTCTCATCCAGAATCTGTGGAGCACGGGTCGCCTGGTTCACCGACTGGACATAGTGGCCCGAGTATGCTTCACCGCCCTGGTAGGTCTGGGCAGGCACAAAGTTGTTATAGCTGCCATAATTGCTATATTGGGTCTGGCCATAGGATTGGGTCTGGTTCAGCTCGCTGGTGCCATTGCTAGACAGCAGCAGATTTCCAGAAGCCAGCACTGGCTGGCGCGTCTTGATGCCAGCCGTCTTGTACTGTGCCTCGCCAGTGGCGCAGAGTGCGAGCAGCAGCGCCGTCAGCTTGAGCAGCTGCCACGATGAGCTCATGGTTTCTGACGTCACTCTCGGTTGGAAGTGCTAACAAATAATTTCAATGTTTTGCTTATTCAAATAATGCTCACGTCCGCACTTCACAGTTGCTGCACTTTAACTAACCGCTTAGAAAATTCAAAATTCAATCCCGAGTCGCGAATTCAGCTGCCAGCCTCCAACCTCCAGCCCCCGGGGAGCCGATTGCTTCTAATCAGAACCTCGGACTGTGCCTATCAATAATAACGAAGGTTACTCTCCCATCTGAGACTGGTTGTTGTTTTAATCGTTTTCATTGTTGTAGGCCAATCAGGTTGAGATTTATTTTGCCTGCTAATGAATTACCTAGCTTAAATATATGATTTTTCTGAGCAGTTCCGAGAATTTATTGAGTGATGCAATCAAGTAAAAAAATATTCTGATATTCAATCTGGGCTCAGTTGAGTCCAACCACTTGATGCGCTTCATCGTGTAATAACAGCAAAAATAATTAATGGAACTCAAAGACATTTTAATTCACGAATATATTCAAATAGAAAAATAATATTTAATAAATGATCAATTTGTTCTTTATTCATAGTTGCATTCGGATAAACCGACAGACACAATTCGCTGTTCGATGTTAACTAAGCCGCAAATAAATTATATTTTATATAGGGTGCAGCTTAATACTTTATATTATTATAATAATATATGGAGTAAATAAATTTACTTGTAAAAATTATTATTTTCCTAACAAAAAATACGTTGCATTTTTATCTAATATTAATACAAGAGTAGATAATTTCTTTGATGAAATAACAAAACTTTTCCTAAGATACAGTGAAAATACAAATAGAATTGAGCTAGTGAAATTATGTATGAATACTTATACATGTATTTAAAACTTTATTCAAATAATAAAATATCAAATAGTCATGATATAAAATTAATAAAGATTCTTTTACTTTGAAACCGAAAGTCTTTCTTTGGGTAAATTGAAGACCAATGTTTGCTAATAATAACTAATAAACTAATCAAGAATTTCGACTTCCACAGGTTTGCTGATCCGATCCAATTTTATTTCCCAACAGGCAATGTGCCTGTTCTCTGCAATAGCCAGGGGCACATTCACAGTAGCCGGGCGATAGGCAAAAACCATGAGTGCAATCCTCTTCACAGATGGGCTCACATTTGAGAGTCTTGGAACTGCCGCGATTCACGTAGCCATCACAGCAGTAGGAGATCTGACGTTGGCGCAACTGCGGATCCAGAGTGGCAATTCTGCAAAAAAATATGAAATCAATTTAGCTTACTGATACCCAGATTAGTTGATCAGTTGTGTTTACATTTGGGTCTTATAGCAAATGCCCGAGTCACGACCCGCCAGCATGTCACGTTCCCAAATTTGATAGTCGCTCAGTCCACTCTTCCAGAATTGTCCAGATGTGTGCGTGGGTAGCAGATGCAATGTTAAACACCCGATCAGCAATCCAATTATTTTGCTGTGCGTCAGCATATTTCCACTCGCTCTCTAAATTTAAGAATAGAATTATCGCAATGTTTGCTTAATGGGCTCAAATGTAGACGAGCAACTGAGCTGCTCTTGTTGCGAGCACTGCTTTTATAGAAGGAAACGAGCAGAGCTTTGTGGAACCACAAATAGATTACTATATTTGCAAAATAGGCAGTGGCATCCTATTAAACGGAGGAATATCATATATGTACACATATATTTTCGATGAAAGAAAAGTCAAACAATCCCCTGGCAGCGACGCCACTGACTTAGTGATAAGCCGCGCAACGGATCTTAATTTCAAGACGACAATTTCATTGTGCTTGACATCGAAAGTGTAAATAGTATTTAAATGTATTTTTTTCCTTTCTTTTTGTGAAATTTGTATAAGTGTATTATTTTTATTTTTTCGATCTGTTATCGCCAGATCACACCATGCCGAATATGCCGGCGGAACCCAGTATAAAGTGCCTGCCCAGCAGCAAATCGAACTCGTGCATTAGTGAGGCATTCACCCGAATTGGATTCATGGAGGCGTAGGTTGTCACCGTATCCGGCGACATGCACTTGTCTATGAATCGCGTCGTACCCACCAAGCAGCGACAACGACCCTCTCCATTGCAGTAGCCATTCTCGCAACCCTGGTAGCTCTCCTCCGGACCCTGCACCATCGCACAGCCACAGATATTGGGCGCTATGCAACGGCCATAGAAGCCACAGCCACGATCGCAGACAGCATCGCAGCGCTCTCGATTCCTCGCATATCCATTGAAGCATCGGCAATTCCCCGGTGAGATGCACACCCCATTTTGGCAGTTATCGCCACAATCCGGCAGGCAACTGGTGGTGTTGACATCGTACCGGTAACCATTCTGGCACACGCAGGTGGTTGAATTTGCACAAAAGCCATTCTCACAGCGCCTATTTAGGAATGGAAGACATAGAAATGTGATATTGAGAATAGTTTCTAAATTTATACTCAAATTTTGAGCTCTAAATAATATTCTTAACTGAATATTCAACAGAACAATAATTATAAATATTTGTAACTTTTCTTACATACAAGATTGATTACGAACTGAGAGCATGTTCGAAAAATTAATATTTTTCACATTTATCATATATTTATCACAAAACTGAATGGTTTCAAAAGGGATATGGAAAAAATATATATTTCTCTCGAATCGATTCTCTACTTCACTTATAGGATTTTCTTAGAATAAATTTAATTTTAGAAATTGATTTCGAAAGATTTTTAACAATTTCATATTATATATGTATGTATATGTAATAATCTTAACATATACATACATATATAATATGAAACCCAACACCATTTAAATTTGCTACCCTTTTTATATATTTCTAAAATAAAACTAATGTCAAGAAAACTTGAATAATATACACCTTGCTTAATACTCTCATAGATACTTACAAGTAACATTTGGATTCACAAGAGCTGCCATTCGTGCGTTTCTCATACTTCGGGAAGCACTCGCACTCATTGGGGGCCACACAGTGACCATAGCCACAGTCTGGAATGCACATGGGCTGGCAGCCGAGAGCATTCGATTCGCGCAGACCACGGGCAAAGCCCTCGGCACAGACGCATTTGCCCGGCTCGAGGCAGATCTCGTTGTGACCACAGGTGGCATTGCACTGCGGCTGGCAGAAGCGTTGCGATCCATCCAACTCGAAACCCTTCTCGCACCTGCAGGTGCCATTCAAATAGCACTGGCCGTGTGGGCAGCCCAGCGGGCAGGTGGGCACACAGTCGTTCCGATAGTTGAGCACAAAGTCATCGAAACATTGGCAGCGTCCACCCGGCAGACAGAAGCCATTCTCCTGGCACCGATCACCGCAATCCGGCACACACCTGCTCCAGTCGTACTCGTAGCGTCTCCAGCCCTTGCAGCACACCTCGATGACATTAAAGTGCGAATTTGTGCTGCTGTTGCCCACAATCTTAACCTCTTTGTCATACTGGAAGAATACAGCACTATCAAGAGAAATATATTAATGATAATGCTATATACGTATATCAAAGCACTACTTGGCATGTGGAGAGGATTGATAAGTAAGAGAATTCAAGTTAAGCTAATAATAATTTATGAGACTGGTTATGAAACTGGTTAACAATCTGTGTAATTTTTTTTTTTTGTTGCGTTTTTTGTTTTAATTGTAGTAACAATTACAAATACATATTTTACTGTTTTTTCTGATTTAGTTAGATAACCAAAACCTAACCTGGATAAATAAATTGGCTATGATATAGTGCAAAAGTAACGTTCCTTATTATAATTGTTATCAATTATGCTATTTATGTGCAGCTTTATCTAAATAAGTTTTTCTATATAGCTTCAATTAATTTTAAATAAATAAAAAATTTCTCTCGTATTTCGCAACAGTATTTTATCAGTCGAAATAGACGACAATTTGTATTTGCTAGTTTTACTTACGGCACTTCCCGAGAACATTTATCCGGATAAACGCCTCGCTGCGGCAGCGATAATCCTTGTGGAATTATGTACGGTTTGCGTGTGGATGTGGTCGAGGAATAGCGTCTCTGCTGTATCTGTTGCTCCCGCTGTTGCTGCAACAGCTGTTCCTTGTGTTGCAGGCGCTGCTGCTCATCGAGGAGCTGCTGCTTCAGTTGCTGCTCATATAGTTGCAGATCCAGGGCATGCAACACGCAAAGGTAGATGATCAGTAGACTGGCCTGCAGCGCCACCGATCGCAGCAGTGCGGACATTGATTACTGACTGCTCCTCTCTCGTTTCCTGGCTGGACAATTTTTTTAGTTGAGCGCGTCTCTGGTTGCACTGTGGCACGCTCAAGTCGCTGTTGTTTACTGTGCGCCAGCAGCGGGCGCAGTTGGAGAAACGGGTCAGCGCTTAATCGCAGCTTCGTGGCAAGCAGCGATAAGCGAAAGGGGCTTTTAATTATTAGCGAGAGACTGAGGACCACTGGAATTAAGAGTACTTGAGCGGTCTAAGTGCCACAAGACAGCAGCAAAAAGAGAGATCAACAGAGATGAGAGGGTTAGAAGATAATACTAAAATATTTATAGCTAGCTATTAACTATTATTAGCTATTAAGAAGCAGCAATAAATTTTTTAAAAATATTAGGAATGTGAAAACGGACAACTAATTATTATATATCAAAAAGGTATCAAATTATTGCCTTCGAAGAATGTGATTTTTCACATGATTTGCTGAGAATTCAATTATAAAATATTTAAGACTTATTAATTTATAATTTTCTAATTAAAAAGTATATCAAATTAATTTAAAGCTCATGAGATTGGAAACATACCCGAATTGCTCCAGTGTGAAAAGCAAAAAACAACTGATAAGCGATAAGCGTCAGCAAATATTGGGGCAGTGGAGCGCCAGTAAAACTTGAGAATTTAGTAGGAATTTAGCAATTGACTAGCCAGCAACGGGAAACAACAAAATTTCCAAACAATAAGATGCGCCTATTTACACAAGGCCAGGAGCTAATCTTGCTGCTGTGCCTCGCCAGGATTGCGGCGAATGAGTCTCGCTATCCGGTATCGGAATACGATGCGCCCATGCAAAATATTAACAGACGATTCCCCTCGAATGTGAACAGACATCAGGCTGCTCCTCAGTCGCTTTATCAGCGACCTGGTGACCCAGATTTCTATGGGAATGGGACCGTAGTCCACCAGCCACGGAGTCGGGAATATATGCTGCGCATTCACGAGAGTGTTTCCAATCGTCAATTGCACAAGTGTCGCATTTGGGTGCCGTAAGTGCTTGGAGAGATTCAACTGTCACATGCCAAATGATCCATGTTAGTCTCCAATCACTAGAGCAGAGTCGGTGTCCAAATATTCGCTTGCGAGTCTCATACAGACGGATATGGCCAACAAGTTGTCCTCGATTGAGGTCTGCTGCACCGGCTATACGCCCACCCGGCTGATGGGCGTCACCGTCTGTCGGCCCATTTGTGGCTGCCCGAATGGTGGCTGCCGTCAACCTGGCGAGTGCGATTGCTACGAGGGCTTCGTGAAGAACGATAATGGGGATTGCGTGTTTGCGTGTCCGATTAGCTGCCAGAATGGTCGCTGTTATCTTGACGGGAGCTGCCAATGCGACGCCGGCTACATGCTGGACGAGACACGACGCTTCTGCCGGCCCATCTGCAGCAGCGGGTGCGGCAACAATCCGCGCCACAACTGCACCGAACCGGAGGTATGCAGCTGCGCCAAGGGCTATCAGCTGACCAACGATGGATGCCAGCCCCTTTGTGAGCCCGATTGCGGCATCGGTGGCCTCTGCAAGGGCGACAATGAGTGCGACTGCGGTCCGGGCTACATGCTCAAGGATGGCGTCTGCCAAAACGATTGCTATCAGTGAGTATCTGTGTACTACAATTCAGTTAGTAGCTTAAAAACTAAAACTCTACAATATTAAAATAATCCAAACTAGTTTTATAATTTGTAATATGAATTAATGCAAGGCAGATTTAGTTATATTTGTATTTCAACAATCATAAAAATTTCAATCTTACAGAAAGTGCAATAATGGAATTTGTGTGAGTCGCAATCGTTGCATCTGTGATCCCGGCTTTACATATCACGAGCAGTCCACAATTTGCGTACCTGTTTAACAGTTAGTTATAAAAGTAACTGCTTGCTTCTTAATTAAATAATTAAAAATATAAATACAAAAAATTGCTGTCAACATTCAACACTGATTTCTATTATAAACTCTATTCTCTATAATTAAAAAAACAAATTTTGATATCCTTTATGTTAATTTATAGAAAGAAAATAAGTGCATTTAATTCAAATAAAAATCAATAACTTTAGTTGAGCAGAGGCAATTGTCTTCACCGGACTTACAACTGGTTCGTGGATGGTATCCTATTTTAATCTAATCCTATATTAGGCTGTATATTTATAGTTAGATATATATAACATGATCGCTGAATTAAAACATGGACATACTTCATACGCGGTTAACTTTTATTTGTATAATTGTATGTTTTATAACGATATAAAATATGTTTAATATATTTATTAAGTTTCAAATGAGACCATTGTCGCTATAGCTCTTAAATTTGAACTGCTTGCAACAGCAAACAGATGCCAGAACACCAAGCGAGGATCGCTGGCCATATTGCAGCACTTGGCGCCGCCTTGGAGGAGTTGAGTGCCGCCTCTTCCATGGCCTGATGATTGGCAATTGATTGGCTTATCGGTTTGGCTATCATGCATTTAAAGCGTTGCTGCAGCTGCTCAATGTTGCAGTGCAACATTCCGCTGTTGCAGTGACACTGGCTGAGCTCCAAGCAGGGCTGATCGTGGTCATCCATGCAAATATTTTCGCACTTGAAGCCAACATCATCCGACTCGGTGAACTCGTGCCAACATTTGCAGTTGTCCGTGCAATTTGTTGTGGGCAACTGAAGCAAATCTGGTGGTGCAGCTGAGCTGAAAGATGTTGTGGTAGTCGATGTGGTCGATGTGGTCGACGTTAATTCTTGCACGCAACCATCTTCAGTTTGTTCATAGCCAGGAAAACACTGGCATTCGTCAGGTGCTGTACAAATGCCATTCTCACAGCCTCGACTGCAGTTGGGCTTGCAGATCGTGGCGCTGACACCATCAGCGGATACAAATCCCTCGTTGCAGCTGCATTGTTCCGGGGCCAGGCAAGTGCCATTCACACAGGTCACCTGGCAACTGGGCTTGCACACGTGTTGTGCGTCATCTTCTCCACCGGGCACGTATCCCAAATGGCAGATGCACAGCTGGGGCAACACACAGTCGCCATTCTCACAGGCAGGATTACAGATGGGTTCACAGATGTGCTGCGAATCCGCTGCAAAACGATAATCAGATTCACAGACACAAGTGTCTGGTTCGCTGCAGATGCCATGAACGCAGCTGGGACTGCACCTCGGCTCGCAGGTGCTGTTCGGACCCATAAGGAAACCGGGACTGCATGCGCACATTTCGGGCGCAAAGCAATATCCATGCGGGCAGCCTTGACTGCAAAAGGGTTGACACTTCTGCTCCTCCACGGAGAACTCATAACCATCATAGCAAAGACACTTATCCGGGGCCACACATTTCGCATAGTCATGGCAGCCCTTGGAACACTGCGGTTCGCATTTTCCTTCATCCCTTTGATCATAGCCGGCTACACAGACGCACCGCTCAGGCTCCTGGCAGATGCTGTGCTCCGGGCATGCTTCACTGCACACAGGCTGACAGCTGGAAATATTGGCATTCCAATCGTAGCCCACATCACATTCGCATTTCCCTGGACTAACGCAGCTGCTGTGAGGTCCACAATCCGATTCACAGATGGGTCTGCATTCCTCCGCCTCCGCTTTATATCCATCGTGGCACTCGCAGAGATTAGGCTCCTTGCAGTAGCTGTTGGCAGTGCAGCTGGACGAACACACCGGTCGGCAAGGGGCATCTGGCTCGGATGTCTCATAGCCCAATTGACACTCGCAGATGTTTGGGGCCGAACAGAAGCTGTGATCTCCACATGGCTGGATACAGTGCGGCACACAGTCACCTTTGCCGTAAATTCGCGTGTAGCCCGTGTTGCAGACGCACTTGTTGGGCGCCTCGCATTTACTGTACTTGCCACAGCCGCTACAAACGGGACTGCAATTTGCACCCGCATATCCCTCATCACATTTACAGTTATTGGGAGTTGCACAGTGGCTATGTCCGTGGCAGCCCATTGGGCATTTGGGTATGCAGTTATCTATTGATCCTTCGTAGCCATCACAGCAGTGATATTGTGTCTCAATTCTGTAACGAGTCTAAGTTACATGAAATTATAAAAAATAAAAGTTGAATTTATTATTTATTTTTAAAATATTAATATTAATAATTCCTCAATAATTTTTTCAACATTTTTGTAAAGAAAAATACGGATAAAAAAATATATTATAAATTACCAAATTTACTCAAATAATACATAAAATAATACAATATAAATATATGTATCTTGATTAACATTAAATTATTTTTGTTAGGAGTACAGACAATTTTATATTGAAAACAAAAACAGTGTTTTTGGTCAAAAAATGAAAGTCTTTGAAAACTAATTGAATTCGTTATCACACCTCGGGCACTTCACGACTTTCGATTCTTTGCATAGTTTTCCAAAACCACAGCCGTTTCTGTTGGTAAGTAACAATCATAGTTTTTGACACCCTTTCGATGTAAGGTATTTCTTGCAATCGACTGCACACATTTTGTTGCAGTGCTGTTGTTAGACAACACCCAATCGTGACTATCAACAAATATGTCCAAAAATATATACACTGCATTATCGAGTTTTCAAAATTGTTATTATTTTGAGGCTAGTCACATGTGAGGACATTTCACCAGCTCGATCCAAACTCAACTGAGCTTAGACTGAGGCTCATAATGGCTTAAGGCTAAAGATTTGCACATCCGTTTATTCTGATAGGCATTACACAAATATTGTACATGAATTTTATATAAATATATATATTTATATATATATTCTGTACGTATGTGCACAACACAAAACAAAGCCATACTTCCTAACACTTAAACAAAGGCAATTTAAATTAGATGACAAAGTCCATTTGCTGTCCACTGCTTGCCTTTGGTTTCTTTCTTATAGCTAACATGACTCACTTATTTCAGTATGTTAAAAATCTTTGCCATTATAATAAACTCTGTGGGTTGATTAGCTTTCTACAAAATTTATATTTATATGCAATGCCTTGCTATACCTGCCCTGTATTGATATATAAATATATAATAATATAATCAACAATTATTGTTATAATTAATACATAATATTGTGTATATTAAGAATGCTCTAAATTGGCGATTGGAAACAAACCCTTGTTTGCAATTTGTATGGATTATGCCACCAAGAAGTGTCCTCATATGAAAACATTGGCTGATGTTCCGCATAAGTAACGTATTTCAACATGCTGCACACATTTTGTCTATACGCGCTGACAGTTGCCAAATGGTAACAGACTAGGAAGATACTAGCCCAAAACTGATAACGGCTATTCATCGTAAAACTATAATTTATGTTAAGAACTTTTTGATATGAACTTGTTACTTATATTCCGTAAATGAACGCGTTTCGAATTAAACTGAGGCTTGCGTCAAATATACAACTTGTCATACTCTATTTTTCCCACATCCGCTAAATTCTCCGTTTAACGAAATAAGACTCATTTTTTGATTACTGATACAATAATAATAAAAAAAAAGTTTTTAAGCAGCTATAATAACAATGTATATGTAATCTAACAACAACCCAGAGAGTAATGAGATTTCTCTCTACTAAAAAATTTCCACATGATACAGAACAGAAGACCTTGAGACGTATATTAAAATTTTATCAAGAGTGAAAAAAAATGAGAAAAAAAAGAATCGGATGAAAACACTTAAAATATATGTAATGAATAGAAATGTTTATTCAATGTTCTGTGTACACTAAAATATTACGAAAATGCCAAAAATTAAATTCTTTTACGATATTGTTTTTATTTTTTTTTTACTCTACTTTGCTTAAGTTTTTATTATTTTATAAATATAGTCAACTTTGAATCAATGCAAATTCAATGAGTTTATCGCTGTGATGATTTAACAAGATGCAAGACTCATATATTATTTTTATTTGAGGTTTTTACACATTTTAATGAGTCACAAAGAATTCATGTTCATCGAAAAGAGGCATTTGGTTTTTCCTGTTGATTACTTATCTACATTACATTGTAATAAGTTTCTCCTGTTGATTACTTCTCCACATTACATTGTAATAAGCTTTTCTTTTGTACTGATTACGATTGTTTGAAACATATTTGACTTTCTGTTTATTTAATGTATAATTATGTTTGGCCTTGACTTTGTTAATACTTTACATATAGGAGCTATTTGCAAAGCCCTCCACACTTGTATCATATCTATTATCTGTGTGCAATTCAACATTATTCATATGGTTGCCAAGGGTGTCCGTATCCTTATGCGAGGAGTAATTTGGTTCCTTATAGCGCCTCTTGAACACAATGAAAATACAGGAGACAAGTCCAACAACACCAAATAGACAAACGATGCTGCCGAATGTAATGAAACTCATAGCCATATTACTGGAGCAGTTTCGACCATTTAAATCATTTCGATTATAGCCGGAAATGCATTCGCACTTGTCTGGCTGGGCACAGTAGCTGTTATCCCCGCACTCGATGCTGCAGTTTGGCCAGCATTTATTACCCTTACCCGTAAAGCCTAATTTACAATCGCACTCGTTTGGTTTCACGCAAATGCTGTTCTCCCCGCACTCCATCAAACAAATGGGTTCGCAACTGCCATTTATGTTCTTTTCATAGCCATCTTTGCAGCCACATTGATTAGGCTTAATGCACCTTTCGTTCTCTGCACATTTCTGCTGGCAAATGGGCTGACAAATGCCATGCGGATCCACCTGGTAGCCATATTTGCAGAGGCACACCTCCGGCTTGGCACAGTAACTATTTGTTTGACACGGATTGGGACAATGTGGCATACAAAATTTAGTCTCGTTATTTCTCCTGAAGCCCTGCAGACAATCGCATATGTTTGTTTCCTTACATTTCTCATTTTGACCACAGCTTGGCTCACATATTGGCTGACACTCGCCCAGCTCGTTCTCTTTATAGCCATGTTTGCAATCGCAGCTTTCTGGTCGGGCACAGTATTTATTTTCGGCACACTTTGAGCACTGAGGCTGGCAAATATGATCTCCATCCCGTTCGTATCCCGGTTGGCATCTACATTTCCCCGGGCTGTCACATAATTCTTCAGGCTTGCAGGCTTTGCAAATGGGCCGACAGAAGCCCTCTATATCCTCATAGCCATCGTTGCACTCACAGATATCTGGCCGGGCACAGTGTTTATTAAGTCCACAGTTCGTGTGGCATTTGGGTTCACAATTTGTTTCGTTGTTCGTCGATGTGGTGTAACCCACAGAGCAAAGGCACTTGCCACCAGGTCTGGGGCAATATGTGTGCGATCCACAATTCTCATGACATTTTGCAGTACAAAAATTAGAGTCCGCCTCATATCCTTGACGGCACACACATTTAGATAGGCCGTTGTTTCCTTCCACACAATCCGCATTCAGAGTGCATTTGGGATTGCAATTTCGCAGACATTCTGTCCCTTTAACAATCTGTGGAATAAAGAATATTCATAGTACAATTACTATTCAAAATTAATATAAGATTGACCTTACCTCTGTACGAGAAACATTTTTCTTAACTAAAGCGATTTTCTCTCTTCCATTTGTATCAAATCGATGGTGATCCACCGACAAAGGACTCGAAGTGTTTTTCTCAACCCACACAGGCTTGCAGTCCGGTTTAGAGTAGCCGTTGCACAAGTTGTTATCCAAATACACCAGTAGCAAGCATATTAGTATCAGCTTCAGTTCAAATCTTGCCATTATTTCAATTTAATAATCTACACAATAATCCTTTTTGTACTTTGCGCTTTGAAGTTTGAAATAAAACTGACTCACAGAGGTGTGCTGAGTGACTCTTATAGCTTTGAGTTGCCTTTAGAAGCCGCAATGCTCCAACCGATCACTATATCATAACTATATTTATAAATAAGAGATTGTAAAGTCTGGAGTATTGATAGGGGTTAATATGTCATAATTGTATTGCTGTTGAATGAGCAAGAACCCTGCTTGAGGAGGTTACGTTAAAAGCATAAATTATTCATTCATTCCACTCAAATGTTTTCTAATCATGTCAATTTTTACTATATTTAATTTTGAATTTAATTGATATTCTAAATATTTTTGGATCAGTTTTCAATTGGCTTATTATGTGCATTAAAGTGTGATTACATTTCAGAAAGATCATTCAAAATATGTGCCTAAGTATCGATACTGAAGCTTACCTAGCTCATTTTGGTTTACATGCGCTGGTCACACTCATCACCCGCGGCAAAGGTAACATTGTTTTTTACCATTCCAATAGTATTTCTAGTATTATTCGAAAATAACATCATTGCATTAAGCAGGAGTAATATAAAATTGCAATGAATTGCATTAAATGTATCTGAATTAAAAACTGAAAAACAGCATATTTAAATTTATTTCTTTTCAGATTTTTAAATGGGAGAAAAATAATAAATATGTGCACCCGATTGCAATTTTGAGATTAGCAATAAAAGTATATAAATTTAATTGTTCTTGCTTATCTTGTTGCTGTAAGCTGCTTTAACTATCTGATTTATATTTATTAATCTAAAACGAATGCTCTCTTAACTTAAGAACTGTTTAGACGCATCGAGCTGCAGTAGAGTAAAAATTATTTTTAACGCTTAAGACATTTCTTAATAAATTTAATATTTCTTAATTTATATAGTATTTTATTTGGCATTGATGTCATAAGTGAGCACTGCTAAAGCGCTGGCACAAAAATGAAATCATTAAATTCATTTGTTATACTTAATGTTAAGGACCTCTGCAACTTTAGGCGTATCACAAATACCATCCGGCTGTTGGATGAGGATGAGGTCGTTGTTTTGGAAACATTGGGTTCAACAAACGCATCTGTATACGCATTTATATATATTATGCATAGCTCTTTGATAAGCACTGCAAGCACAGAAGTCCGGCTGTAATTGAAATATCATTTCAGTCACTTCATTTGTAAATTGTGCATTAAGGCGACTGGTACGCAAAATCCAATAATGTGTCGACTACTCATCGTCTGTTTGTTGAGCATGGGCCTCTTCTGGTCACAAATTGATGCGTGTGTTGATCATGTGCAGTAAGTAATACCCAAATATCCTTCCGAGTGCAAAGCTAATCCAAAACAATTCGAAAGAGCATTGAAAACGAGGACCGTTCCGGTGACCATGCGCAAATATCATGGCCCGAGCAACTGCACCAGCGACTGCTTTGTGGTGCGACCTATAAGTGAGGTATGTATTCATATCTTCTATGTTCATTAAAAATAAAAAAAAAAATAAAAATCCAAATCAAAACAATTGAGTGTTTGCAAATTTAGTGTTGTTCAGAATATTGCAATAATCGGATTAGCAATCAATTTCGTCATTTAGAACTGTTGACTTTTTTAATTTTGTTGCCTTATAAATGTGGTTTTTAACATTATAATTTTTCAGTGGTAATTTACAGTGAAAACAGCTTAATGAAGAAATATTAATATTGCTAATTTTAACTGTCAATCAATTAAAAACAAAAATTAATTTTGTCTCCAGTGAAGTGATAAATTAAAGTGTAAAGCGGAATAAGATCTGTTAAATTTAAACAAAGATATTTAGAGAATCCAAAAAAATGAGAACTTTTTTTATAATGGTTCAAATAAGCAAATAAATAATTAAGAATAATTTTTAATCTCTATATACCATTTTTATAAATTAAATATAATGTTAATCAACCCGAATACTGAATCTGAATAATTCCAATATTTATAAATTGCACATAGTTTAAAGTAGATATTGTTTGGTAATCAAATATGATATTGATTCAATACTAATTAACTCTTTGTTTAATTCTAAAATAGACATATATGTCAATCGATATTGTCTGCTGCCAGGGATACGAGCGCAAGGATAAGACGTAAGTGGACTCTTAGCTGATATCTTAAACGTTAACAACATAATGTAATAAAAATTTTCTCCAACTTGTCTCCCTCGCTCTCTCTCTCTCTCTCTCTCTCTCTCTCTCTCTCTCTCTCTCCTCTCAGCGGCGAGTGTTTGCCCAAGTGCCATGATTGTGGCCCCGGCGGCAAATGTATATTGCCGGAGGTGTGTGTCTGTGGTCAGGGCTACAAAAGCCAGAAGAATCGGAGCGTTTGTCTGCCTGAGTGCAGTGAACCCTGCCTAAATGGGAATTGCACCGCGCCCGATGTCTGTCAGTGCTTGGAGGGTTTTCGTTTGCGCAACGACAGTCGGAGCGTCTGTGAGCCGATCTGTGGCGCCACCGATTGCACCAACGGACATTGTGTGACGCCGCAGCAGTGTGTCTGCAACTCCGGCTACCAGCGGAACGAGACGCTCGGCAAGTGTGTGCCCGTTTGCGTGGACAAGACGGAGCATGGCGATTGCGTGGCCCCCAATGAGATAAGGTGCCATCCCGGCTATGAGCTCCACTGGAATTATCATCAGCACCAACGCTGTGACCCGGTGTGCAGCAGCGGCTGTCGCAATGGTCTCTGCATGCAGCCGGAGCAGTGTGTCTGCAATGTGGGCTATGTGCATGTGGACAAACGCATCTCTGCCGGCTGTGAGCCCGTTTGCCAGCCGGCGTGTGTAAACGGCAGCTGTGCGGCACCGAATCACTGTCGCTGCCAGGATGGGCATGTGCCGCTCAATGGCTCCCATCATGTGTGCACGCCCAGCTGTCGTCAGGGCTGTGAGAATGGCTTCTGCAATGCACCGGGTCGCTGTGAGTGCCACCAAGGGTACATGAAGCAATCACCGCATCAATGTAGTCCTATTTGCCAGCCAGCCTGTGGGCCCAATGCCCGCTGCAGTGCACCCGACACCTGCACCTGCCACGAGGGCTATGTGCGGGTCAATGGCAGCGATACACACTGTGAGCCATACTGCTCGAAGAAATGCTACAATGGCATCTGCAGCAGCCCAGATTTGTGCTCCTGCTTGGCGGGCTACGAAGCGCTGACCGCCTCGTACTGTGTACCCAAGTGCAATCGATCCTGCATCTATGGCAGCTGTGTGGGTCCCAATCTCTGTCGCTGCTTCAACGGGCATCGTCCCAGTGCCAACGATCCCTACGTGTGCGAGCCCATATGCAGTATGAGTTGTGGCTTTGGTCGCTGCATTGCGCCCGAGATCTGTCAATGTGAGCCGGGCTTTGCCAATCGTTGGCCCAGCGGCACCTGTGAACCGTACTGCGCCCAGAAGTGCATCAATAGTCGGTGCGAGGGCGGCACAGGACGTTGTCGCTGCTATGAGGGCTATCAATTGAGGGCCGGGTCCAATTCGATTTGTGATCCCGTCTGCTCGCCCAGCTGCCGAAATGGCACCTGCGTGGAGCCCAACAGCTGCGAGTGCCTGCCGGGCTATGAGGATACCAAACTAAGCTATATGTGCATTCCCAGCTGTCGTCCGGCCTGCGAGAATGGTCGCTGCACGGCACCGGGACTTTGTGAGTGCAGTGCCGGCTATGAGGTGACCAACTCCAGTGAACCGCAACTGTGTCGCGCTCAGTGCAAGGAGCACTGCATCAACGCCGAGTGCCTGCGACCAGATGAGTGCACCTGCCTATTTGGCTACAGACTCATCGAGGGCAGCACCACCGAGTGTGCACCCTACTGCAGCCAGCCCTGCGACAAGGATAGCCTCTGTGTAGCGCCCGAAATTTGTGAGCAGCAAACATATCCTGTTCATTCCACAATTGGAGCCGGCAACTTCTCCGGCTGGACGCAACTCGGGCTGACGGTATTGATCTGTGTGGTCCTAGTATTGTTGCCGGTGCTGCTTATGCGTCTGTTTCTGCAGCGCAGGCGAGAGCAAAAGGAGCAGGTGCATCTCATCGAGAATCCCAGCTATGGCGTTTGCATGGCCCACAGCGATGAGCTGCCCAGCGACCGAGAGGAGGGTCTGGGCGATTAGTCGATAAACATCGATAAACAGCTAGCATTTACCAAAAACTGTTTCAACTCTTAACGTTTTTCTCTCGCATTACAAGTTAAAGCACATAATTAAAAAAAAAAAAAAAAACAAAAAAACTACAAAACAACAGAAAAAGTCTTTTGAATAAAAAAAAATAAATAATACTTATACAAATAAGAATTGTAAGCCTGGTTCGAATTTTCAGCTATTAAAAAAATAATAATATTAAATTAGCTTGTATATGTAAATGAATAAAATGAGCATCAATTACGAACTTGAATTGACTAAAATCTTTTCCGGAACGGTAAAATTTAAACTAAATAAGTTGCATTTTTTTTTTTTTAACTAACAAGACAACTTCGATCGTTTTAAAAATATATACTTCACCTTTTAAAATTTCTAAATTTGGATTTTTTAGTGCATCCCTTTTTTCATTTTTTTGTATACCAAATATATATATTCTTATTTAAAGTTGACTTTACGAATTGATATTGAGTTGACATTTAATTAATGTCAATTGATTTTACTATGGCAGTCGTTATCTTCAACAACAGTTATTCATACTGTTACAAATCAATGTTTCATAGCCTTTAAATAGGTTGATTAATGTTTAAATAAAATTGATATATAAAAAAACGAAATAAATAAATAAAAATAATGCTAAGCACATATTATCCACATCAAGCATTGGCGATCAATCTTTGACTTACGCAGAAAACTCCAGCTAGAATCAGATTCTATTAAAAAAAAAAGTTTACTGTAAATAGATTAACTTTAATATTTTATGGCTTGGTTTCGGTTTCATATCAATCGGTTTCTATATGTATATAGAACTAATTTCATCTCATCAACTAATGTCGTCAAATGCTTAGCATTCTGCAAATATCGAAATATAGACATATATCAACTAAGCTACACTTTATACTAAATACATATATACATATGTATATATGTATATGGTCTATAGATAGTGGACTTAACTAAAGCGTAGATCTATTAATAAATTACATACATTTATGTAGTACATAATACTCGTGTTTAACTTTCGCTTGGATCCAATCGATGAAATTGTTGTGAAAGTGGTATCCTTGACTCGAACCCAGCAAATTGACTACTTAAGATTATTTGTATGGATGAACGTGGCCAGTTCCAAATATATTACACTATGCCCCGAATACAATCTATGAACACAGTGAGCTTTCTGTTCCCCAGTTTACAAGAAGGTCTCCTCTTGGCCTTCTCCCACTCCCCACAAACCCGCTCGTTTCCAGCTATCCCAAGTCCTTGGAGATCTACCCGGTCATGGCGGCGGCGGTGCATCATTTGGCGCTGGCGGCGGCTTCTCCGGCTGCATTTGAGCTGCTGGCGGCGAATGCATCACCAGAAATCCACTCGAGACTCCAGGAAGCGGCATGCCCATAAATGTACCGCCCACCGAATCCCCATCCTCCATAACAACTGAACTGTCTGCGGCGGAGGGAATGGTGGGCAGAAATCGCACACCCAGACGTGGCGGCGAAGAATCCTCCTCCTCCTGCACCGCCTCCTGGCGCACCAGTCGTGGCTTGTTCAATGCCTCATGTTGCTGCTTTCCATTATGTGCTGCAACAAAGGATTTAAATAAGATTTCATTTCAAAGGTTATATTGAATTGAATCCCTCATCTTGACACTCACCTATGGAGGGCAGTGGAGTGCTGCTGCCTGCACTGGAGCGCGACAGTCGGAATGTGGAGGTGCTGGCTGTTGTGGCCGATGCCGAGGAGTCGTTGCGCGAACTGGATAGATTGGAGTCCTGGGAGGTCTTTCTGGTGATTAGCCAGGCAGAGTGACGTCGCCTGCCATGCGCATGACCCTGGCCGGGTTCCATCAGCTTCAGTGGCATGCTGCAGTTCGCCTGGGGTGCCGGTGTCGATGAGTTGGCGCCATGTCGCCAGCTGGAGCTGCGCGAGCTGCAAAAGTTCTCGCTGGAAATGGAGCTGGCGCGATTCTTGCGCTGCTGTCGCAGCTCCGCAAACTGATACTGATACGGATTGGCGGCGGCTGCTGTGTAGGCACGCTGACGTCGCTGCTGCGGCTGGCGTCGCTGCTTGCGGCTGTGCTTGCCACAGCAGAGGCGCTTGAGTCGCTGCCAAAGCGTCGGTTCACGCTCCATCTTGTGCCAGTTGGGCATCTCGCTGGGCAGCATGCGAAGGCAGCGGCAGCCCGGCGGATGTGCCACTCCTGTGACAGGCAGCAATGGTGGCGGCAGCTCTCCGCCCGCCCCACGTTTGCCGGCGCTGCGTGCGGCACGAGCAGCCGTGGCGGCGCCACCCACACGAGTCTCCTCGAAATGTTTGCAGAGCGTGACGCAATCCTTCTTGAACTGCTTGGTCATGATGGCATAGAGGAACGGATTGCAACAGCTATTCAATGGGAGCACAAAAACCGTAAAGATCTTCGCCTGCTCCAGCGAGATGAGTTGCAGTCCAAAGATGGCCGTAACGGAGAAGAAGGCTATGGGCGACCAGCAGAGGAAGTCGGTGAACACCAACAGAGCCATCCGCTTGGCAATTCGCGAATCATTCGTATTCCATGCCTGGCTACCCCTAATGGCCCAGTACATCTTCAGGTAGCAGCCCATAAGCGTGAGAAATGCACACCCATTGATGAACATCAGACTGATCACATATGTTAGACTCGCCACACCTGTTGTCGTCTCAAACGGCAAACAGACGGCAAACTTGCGATAGTCGGAGACGCCCAGGAGTGGCAGACACGCCATCATCAGCGCAAATATCCAACCCACACTCATAATGTAGCCCGCCTGGCGGAGCGAGAGTCGCTTGTTCAAGTGTATCGCATGGGTTATCGCATAGTTGCGCTCCAGCGTAATCACCGCCAAGGTGTAGACGGACAACTCGGAGCTGAGCACCGCCAGAAATCCAGCCAGCTGGCAGAGCAGCGACATTTGCCAGGGTATCGCAAACATGCGAAACTCACCCAGTGTGGCTGCATCGACAATGGCCAAGATGCCCAGATAGATGCCCATAAAGAAGTCGGCGGCAGCTAGATTGCAGACAAGAAACCGAGGCACATCCATCTTGGATCGGGAGCAGACCAGCACAAAGACAACGGTCCCATTGCCCAGCAGTGCCAGCAGAAAGACAACCCAAACGCCGCAGCGCAGTGTCCACCAGTCAAAGAGATCCGCACATGGTAAAAAGGGACCCGGCATGGGCAAACATTGCACAGATCCCGGCTGCAGATCTTCAGCCGTAATGCCACTAAATAGACCAGAGCCAAGCCCGTAGCCAGTGCCGGGTGCACTCACATCATGTTCCTCGAAATACTCCTCCATGTAGCTGCTGGGGGATTGGCTGCCGGTGGGCAGCTGCTGCAAGTCCTCGTTAAGATTGTAGTTGTTCATTGGTGAATCCCACAGATCGTGCATCGCGGCGCCCAACTGCTTGCTGAGATTATCTGCGAGAAGTAAGTGATTGATTTAGCAGTTGAAACAAAATATATATTTAGAAAAAAATTAAATTCGATAAATTTAATTTTGCATTTCAATTATTTATATAAATTTTCAATTTAAATTTTAATAATAAAATCAATTTACTTTTAAAATATAATTGTACTTTAAAAATTAAACTCTCCTTCTATTTCAGTTGGAGTTCTAGTTAAGAATTTTTAGAATTTAAATTTCCATCTTTAATAAATTATTGAAATTGTAAAAATCTCAATTTGGCTTATATTTCAATGAATCTTAATTTGCAACCCTGAATTGGTTACTCACGCATCTGTGGCCAAATGTTCATCATGCTGTTGTTCCACAGAGTCATATCGAACTCCGCATCCGACGGAAATAGGACCGCCTCCTGGACTTGTGAGGTTTTGCGCTGAGCAGACATCGCCACCAGGGGCAGGAAGGCACAGCAGTGGTAGGCATAGGATAGGATCAGGGTCTGGATACGTGGAAAGGTGTCGGGTGGGGGAAACTCGCGCAGCTTCGGATTGTTAAATGTCTTCAAATGCAGTAAGGCCCGCAAACCCGCTTCGGGTAAATGGGGGAATATGTTATTACCCAAATTGAGATCCTCCAGAGCCGTAAATGGAGAAAACGCATCCTTATGTATTGAGCCAATCTCATTACCCTCTAGATCACTGCGTGGGAGAACAGAAAATTAGTTACACAAAATTTTTTGTAGAGATCGGTTCACTTACAGCAGCTGCAACTTGGGTATTCCCTGAAAGGCATCCTGTGGCAAGGACCTGATGCGATTGTAGGAGAGCAACAGATCATGCAGCTGCTTTAGTCCATGAAAAGGTCTTCCATGCACTGATTCGATTTGATTACTCGATAGATCTCTGCAAAAGTAATACTCTAGAATTTCTTATCGATTTGTTGTGGACTTTTGCAAACTCACAACAGCCTTAAGTCTCTGCAGCTACTTAAATTTGGGATGGTTTTCAGTGAATTGGTTTTAAGTTCTCTATGAAAAATTGCAAGATTAGATATGATCTTAGAAAGAATATATATATATATATTATTTTAGCTTACAAACTCTTCAGTCTTGGCGTTTGACGACACAGATTTGGGGGCACCTCCTGTATGCCCGCCCGATCCAACTTGAGTATCTCCAGGGCATGACAGCCTTCCAGCTCGGGAAAGCTCTTCAGAGTGCGCACATCGGAAAGTATACTAAAATTACAATACACACACAACGCACACACACATATTAATTAAATTGGAATCATTAACTTTAAGGTCTTACAGTTTTCTTAGCTTGGACATGCCACGAAAGGCGCCCGTTGTGATCGTGGACAAGGGATTCGCTCGCAGATCCAGGATTTGCATGGTGCGCGGCAGTTCGGTATCGTTTATCCAGCGCAGGCGATTGCTGGTCATAGAACTGCAAAAGATGGATGTGTATCTGTGAAATACCTAGCGTGTATCTTTAAGTTGCACTCTGCTGACAAGTGCCACTTGCCGCGTTGCAGCTGCATTTGAAAGTCAAGTTGGCCAGCAACCAAAAAGGAACTCTGACAACTGCCACGCATAAAATCAGTTCTTGGGCGCAGATTTTGTTATCGTCTTTTAGTTTTTCTTGGCCAACATTCAGGAAATGCACATGTGAACTTTTAAAGTGCTTTACTTTTGTGGGTCAACATTTAAGTTCGAGTTTCCTCACATTTATTTAATAGTAGGGAATAATATCAACGCAGCAATAAGAAATACATTTGTAATATTATTTTATTTTTGGTAGGTTTAATTTAATTTCTAGTATTTTCCTTTTAAAGAATAAAAAGTTTAATTACTTGTTCAGTTTTTTCCATTTACTTATTTTAAGGCCTTTTAGACTACTGCCAATGAAATTAATTTAATTTGTTATATTTAAGAGCTCGAAAATAATATAAACGTATTTTATCACTTTAGCAACGACTTTTGCTATTTTTTACTTTAACTGTTCACATATTTATTGACTTTTTGTTATTTCTTAATAACTATATAATTAATTTCGTTTCATTCACCCCATTGAATGCTTAGTCATAAAACTAATTTTTATTAGCTATCATGAGTTCCAGCGAAATCTCAGAGTTTATCGGTTTTAATTTCTTGCTTGGATTTTCTTTCGCTTTTTTTTTTGTTGGCTTCTACGAATCCGTTAACTTGTCTTGGCTGAGACAATAAACTGCAAGCACTACAAAATGTTCTTAATCCTTTTAAATTTGTTTTTCTTGCCAGTGGGTAACAAAAAAAAAATAAACCACATCACATATGAACCAAGAAAAAGTGCAAGATATCTAAAGCCAGCTCCCCAATGTCCCTCCCCCTCCCCCCCCACACTGCACCCCCTGCAACCTCCACCGCTGCAACAAATTTATTTGCCAGTTTAATTCCCCAATCATGAGGATAGCACTGGTTCGGCTGGGTTGCCGATGCTGAGTGCATCGCAGCGTGGCTTTTATCGCAACATTTAACATGCTCATAATTATCCTGTTTACCAGAAATTGAATTTCCTTGGGGAGACATTTGAGAACCGTTGAGAAAGGCAAAAACCGTCGCAACGATGTCAACGATTTCAATGACAGTCGCCAGTTGCCAGTTGCCGCATTTGCCACTTGCAGGAAGTGCGTGTGGCACAGACAAAATGCAACTGCGACTAGATCGAAAGAATATCGGGTTAGCAAATTTGTTATACTCTTGCTTATAATTTAGAATCAATGGAATAATGACAGATGCAAAATACTCTAAAGTATCTGCTTAATATTATTATATATCAAGCAAAAAAAAGCAAGTTTAATAAAAATTAGTAATAGAAAATAAAAAAGAATTAAAAAATTTGACTTTAGAGTTTGAATAATACATTTTATATATATTGAGCTATTTGTTTGAAAATGATAATCATCTTAAATAAATTCGATGTATTGGATTCATTCTATTCCATTACGCCTAAAAACGGACTTAAAATGCAAATAATCTATTTGCCTTATAAGCGACATGATATAGTTAATGTACTCCATTTAGAAAAAAAAGAGTTGCATTTGCAATGGCTACAGGATGTGGCACAAGTCAACGGCAAATGCAGTTCATAGAATAAAGGGTGTGGTGCGGTGCAGGGGTACAGGGGCTATATCGTAAATTCTCAAAGTAATGATGCGTTATGATTTTTGGTTTCCGCTTGTTTGCCGCGTGACAAAGTAGCAAATGTTGTGCTGGCAACTTAACAAAGCAGCAAATTGCAGCAAATCCTTACAACAATTCACCTCTTCTCAACCCAACATGTTATTTTTTTTAATCTTTTTAAAACACCTGCCACAGATACTTACAGCTCCTGCAGCTGGGGCAATTTGCCAAGTCCCTCGGGCAAGCTGCTTATCAAATTATCATCCAGCTCCCTAAAAAATAAATATAGCAAATATTATTGAACCACATTTCAAATAACATTCAAAAATATTGTGATTTCTTTTGTGAGTCATGTGTATTTGCATACGACTCCATTGCGGTTCGCCTTGCGAGGGTCCAGTCTGTGAAAGTACGTGTCCGCACGTAGCCGTAACATTCTGATTGGATCGACCCAGGACACTTCAAGCTGTGTGGTCGGGATGCAAAATTTATGCATGAATATCAAATTTAGTTTCCAACAAAGTGCATTGATTTCAATTACACGTGAGGGTAAAAAAAGTAATAATATTATTATATATATGTATTCTTTATCCTTTACAATATATATTGTATTATTAGAAATATGATTTCATTGGCTTTTCTTGCTTATAAAAAAAAGAACAACAAACTTCAATTTTGAGCACAATTCTTCTTATTTCTTTTAACATGAATATTATTTACTTTTTAAATAATGTTATGATTATAGAAATATATTTATGTATAATTTGTTAACATTATAAATTATAAAATAGCAAATTTACATTTATGTTACTTCTGTTCAATATTTGAAATATTGAATGCATTCAAAATATATCTCCGCAGAATGTTGTGTTGTATTTAATTAAAACTAACGGAACCGTATAAATATATATATATATATATATATATATATATATATATATATATATTTAAATATACATGGATATCCCTTACATTTTCCCATTCGTCGTTGTGCGTGTCTGGCATTAAACAAAACTCGGACAACTTTCACTTGGTGAACACATAACAGACACGCAACTGCTTGGGGAGTGTCCGAAGGGAGTCTGGGTAAAAGAACTCATAAATCTCCGGAGCAATGCATACGCAAAATTTCTTTATACTTTCAACACAGATTTACGCGTTGCACGGCAAAACTTTTTCACTTTCACTCGATGCATTCATCTACAGCTGCTGCTTCTAGTTAAACAGTTGCACGTTTGCCTTCTCCTCTCACTCCACCGTCACGCATAGTTTGTCTGTTTAGTTTAGTTCCCACGTCCTGCAGCCACAACATTAATTTGCATATTTGTCATCGTCTGCAGCCCTCGAGGTGTGCAAACGACGAATTTCCCACACGCCCCCAAAGTATGCAATGGAAAAGCCAAAAATTCGCGATAAACAGCAACAACAACAACAGCTACAGCAACTGCGACGGCGACGGCGACGTCGGCAGCGGCGTCGAAACGACGACAATTTAAGCTGTCGCAAAACCAAAAAAAAAATATATATATGAAAAGTTTCGCTTAAAATTGAAATTTATTCGCTCCACAAACACAAAAGGAAAACAACAACAAAAATGACACGGATAAACACCATTTCCACTTGCACCTCAACTTGCTGCTGTTTGTACTTTGGTGAAGTGCTCAACTGTGGAAACTTCCCAATGAAGTTTGGGGTGCATCGGATATTCTAAAATAAATATACTCTATACAAAAATAGATTCCTGCTTTTATAAATAGCTTTTATTTATTTTTAGCTCATTTTCCTTACTTTTTATATGTTCATGAGTTCATTTAGCAACTCATTTAAAAAGTTACTATTTATTTTACATATTTTGTTGATTATTTATTGCTCCAAAACTTTGTAAAATCTGTCTTACTTTGTCTGATAATTCTAATATATTTGAAAGCCATTATGTTCTTTCTTTCTTTCCATTATTTACAAAAACCTTAGATATATTAGAACTCAAATTTACCCACTTTCTCTTCTGTTTTTAAATTTTTATTAGAGTATTTTAAACGACTTCAATATTGTCTAAAATTCGACTAAAATAACACTTTCAGTTTTGTAGGTCGCTCCAATTCTGTATCATCCTGTTCTGTTCTGTCATGTCCCGTCCTGTCCTGTCAAGGCATGTGCATACATTTAAATATATATATATATATATATATATATATATATATATGCATATACGTATGTATGTGGGTGCTTATGTAAGAATTGCTTAAGTTATTTGTTCTTGCTAAAGTTACTTACAAAACTTTTAAAGCCGTTAAATTCTTGAGAGCACCCGCTGATATTTTCATAATTTGATTTCGCTTCAGTAAACTGTAAGATAAAAACATTAAATTTAGACCGTTATCAACATATTTATAACTAAAAGATTACTTACAGCACGATCAAGTTTGGCATGCGGGGAAAATCCTCATCGTTTATTATTGTCAACAAATTGCTGCCCAAATTGCTGAACATTCCATTTCCATTAATGAGGTCGCATTATGATTGAAAGTGGATAAAAGGGAAATAATGAATAATCGCGAAATTTTATGAGCAACTGCTTTCGGTTATTATTCAACTTTTTATGGGTTACAATTGCAAAAAGTTCTTTAGTTGTTGTTAGAAATTGTCAATCTTAAAGGGTTCAGAGTCCGAATTGGAAAAAACATGCTCAATAAATGAATGCTAGTTTTAAAAATATAATAATCGTTTAATAGAAGGATAGCAATTTAAGAAGACTACTAGGAAATATGTCATTAGATAAGACATAGAAATTAACTCAATATAAGGACAGATTGAAGTAGATGTTAAAGCAATAAAACAACTAATTAATCTATTTAAATTTTAAAATTATAAATTTATAATTAGTAATCATTAACTCAATATAAGGACAGATTAAAGTAAATGTTAAAATAGTAAAACAACTAATTAATCTATTTAAATGTTTACGATATTATATTAATTTGAAAATATTATCTAACATTATTATTAATTATTGTATTAACAATTTCACTCTCTTCATTTGGCTCATGGATTTCAATCAGAACCGCAAATATTTACAGCTTAAGCCGCACATAAAATACACATTTCTGGTTCAAAACCAAATTGGCTAATTGCACATACAAAATTATGCAGTCATAATTAGACTAAAATTAATATGCACAACAAGTTGGATTACGTATTTAGTTGGACGAATTAGCAAGTACTATAAAATTAAACATGCAAACTGTACAGTACAATAAAAAAAATAAGCAATGTAAGTAAATGAAATAACAAATAATAATAGACAAAAAATAAAAACGCTCACAGTGCTTCGAGTGTTCTGAGTCCGGCCAAAGCGTTTGTTGGAATGCGATAGAAGAGATTCCCCTCGAGGCGCAGGGAGCGCAGCTGCTGCAAGTTGCCCAACCAGTTGCCATCCAGGCTGACCAGGGCGTTGCCATTCAATTGACTAAGGGGTGGAGGGTCGGGGTGGTGTGTCGGTTGTGCGGTGGTGTCGAGGGTAATATTTATATTTTGTTTTTGTTTTTGTTTTTTTTTTAACGATTGCAAATCGAAACGAGTGAAGGAAATAGAAAAGCGTAAAATATGAGCAAAATAGCGTGTAATTGCTAGCAAGTGCTGCTAATACTTATGTGTGTGAGTGTGTGTGTGTGTGTTAGTGTATTTGTGTGTGAGCAAACTAAATGGCAGCAAGCGTACTAATTGATCCTGCAGGCGTCGCAGCCTTCGGTTGCATCCTTCCACTCCATCTCTCTGCTCTCTCAAAGTGTATGCGGTGGCAACGCTTAAAAGCAAACATTAAGGCACACACACACACACACGCACAACAACACACACACGCACTGACAGACAGACGCTCACTCTAGCACACACACACACACACACACACTTAGCGACAAACAACAAATTGAACTCCTTATTGCATACTTACAGGCTGACTAGTTGACTGAGTCCTTGAAATGAATGCGGCGCCAAGGCTTTAAGGCCGCAATTTTGCAGGCTTAAACGCTTCAATTTGGCCAAACCGTAAAACGTATTCGGATCCATATTAATGATGCTATTGTCGGACAATGTTCTGCAAATAAAAACCTTCCCTTCGTCAACAACGAAAGTCGAAAGTGGAAAATGCAAGGAAATTGCAAGGATAACAGTCCGAGTAATTAATCCTGCAAACTTGCTGAAATACTCATACATATATATATATACATAGAACTTAATCAAGTAATTTATAAAGCTCGTGCCATCGGCCCAGAGAACCTGTCATGTCCTAACCCTGTCCACAACTGACCACTGTGATTTTTTTTAAAGAATAAGAAGGAAGTGAGGGCTTAGTGTGAAATTGAATAATGAGTTGCAGCACTCATGACAGGCAACAATGAAAGTTTTTTGTTTTTTTTTTGCCATTGTTTTTGTCGCTTTTGTTTTTCAGAACATTTTTTTGTGTGTTTCAACAATCGCTGGCCGCTTAGTCTACAGATTAAAAGGGGGTCGGGATGTGGTTGGGATAACTTGTGGTTTGGGCCAAACAAAAAAACACAACAGGCAGTGGTGAAAAATACTGTGACGCAGACAGGGTTAAGAGCTCGTAATATAACCATTAACATTATTCAATATATATCAGAAATACCAAAGAGCTTGTTAATTTATAAATATAGCTATAAATATAATACATACATATATTAGATAAGCGAGGAACACTGATATGAGATATGTCTGTAGCAGTGCTCAGCAAATCAACATTGTGTATCTTAATGTCTCGATATTATATTGATTATTGATTATTTTATTTGTTTGCATTATTTTAATTGTATTAACCGCCGTTCATACACAGAGGGTACTCGGGTCTTAAAGTTAAGTATTACGGGTGATTTATACGAAACCATTAGCTATACATTTGCTACCCCTCTGAAAGGGAGTGTAATCTTTATTAAGCTTGTTGCAATTTCCTTGTTTTTCCCCTCCTTTAAAAACTTTAAGGCATTTATAAAAAAAGTTTACTGTTTAACATTTTCCCCTTTTCGCCTGTTATACTTACAGCTCTTCGAGATGTGGCACCATGAAAAATGAATTGGCCTCCAGTCTGGTCAAATTGTTGTTGCCCAAATCGCTATGAACGAAAAAAAAAAATAAACAGCAGAAAAAAAATAATATAATAAGCAAATTAATGTGTTCACACAAATATCATTTCAAGATGGCCATCTATCAATTTCAATAAGCCACTCACACGGCTAATAAAATAACGTCCTGATTAAACAGGGCTGTCTAAACGTTGCCAAATAAGCCACATACTATAGGCCATCAATCAAATGGCAAAGCGCATTGAAAAAACATATTGAGCTAACTTGACTGAACTTGCCAAAAAGGCGGAATCGTGAGGCAAACACTAAAATGGCAAAAAAATGAAGATGAACTGCGGCAACAATTGCAAATGCAAACTGTGTGCAAAGTGTCGCAAATGTATCGTATTTTACAGCCAGTCATAACTAAAGCTGCATTTAATAGCCTATGACTTATGGGCTGGTGTTTGACTGTCTCCCAGCGATGCGTTAATTAATAAATAATGTATATTTTTATTTATTTATGGGCCGTTCGATTCGGCCATTAATCAGTGGGTAACTTGGCTGCTGTTGTTTTGCTGCTTGGTGCTGCATGGCCACCAAAAACGGAGCCCAACTCCTTTGAGAGATTTTTTTTTGGCGGCAAGAAAACGTGACTTACATACAAGAAAACTCATGCCACAAAACTCAAGCGACGCGTCGCGTCGCGTCGCCTCGATTGTGAAACGTAGCGCAACGTGGCGTATGTGTAATTAGATTAAACCGCATGCCAAAACATAGCCGAAAAGCGATTCGACAACACTGCGAAATTGACTTGTAATTATACGAATGGGGAATACGAGGAATTCTCGCAACCAAATCATTCATTCTCTTTAGTCCGCTTCGCCCCCTCCCCCCCCAATTAGAGCTTAATAATGAAATCGCTTAATAACGCTTAATATCAGCTTAATAATGTTTGTGGTAATGTGAGTTCTAATGAGGTAAAACTGAACATTTAAAAATGCATGAATTTTGGCTTATTCTTAATTATTCATATTCATTATTCACGCATTCATATTATTTGATTCTTATTCAGTCAGGCATATTCCGTTGAATATATTTAAATATCTCAAATCATTCATCGCATTCATTCAATGACCTCAAATATTTATATAAATTATTGGTTATTACGCTAAAAAATTGTCCTCAAATAAATTTAATTTTTATTGCAATATTTGAAAGTTAAGCAATTTTATGATTAATTTATGAAAATAGATGCTGTCATTTATATCCGTAAACCGCGACGCTTAATCTGGTGTAACAAATATATATATATATAAATATGTAGTTATTGAATACTCACAGAATGGAGACCTCGCTGGGTAAATTGACAGGCACCGCAAGGATTCCGATGCTGCGGCAACTCAACTTAAGATTCTCGAGGCTGCCACTGCAATGGCAATGTTTCTGCACCCACAGCTCGCAGACGCTGTGCTGTGTGCGAGATGATGTTTTACTGCCGCTGCCGTTGCCGCTGCCGCTGCCACTGCCACTGCCAACGTTGCCTTCGACGTCATCGAAGTTGTTGGCGCTGACAGCTGTGCGCTGACTGCCATGATATTCCTGCAGAGACTTCTCGTAGAGAATTTGCGCCTCACGCTCGGGATCTGATGAGGGCAACAATACGTTTTCTCTAATGCCAGGCGATGTGCTGGCTGTGGGCGTTGCGGTGGGTGTGGCAGACATATTACTGACACTAATTGTGCCAAGTTGCTTGAGTGTGCCGCGATTTTCTTTGGTTTCAATTAAGCTGGCAACATTTACCGTTGCATTCAAATGCGTCGGCGTCGACATCGCTGTTGTGGTCGACACGAACAGAGACGCCAACAGCAGTAAACTGGCCGCTATTTTTGCTGTCGCTACTGCTGCTCTGCCGGCGTCGCTGCGTTGCTTGCGGCGGCGCCGGCAATGCGCTGCCATCGTCTCGGCTCTAGTATCAGTATCAGTCTCAGTTGGCGTCGCTGCTGCTGCTGTTGTTCCTAATGCTGCTGCTGCTGCTGCTGCCGCCGCCGCCGTTGTCGTCGCAGTTGCTGATTGATGCTGTCAAGCATTTGTCATTTGATGACAGTTTTGTGCGCAATTCGTTTCTCGCTCATGATTTTTCCCTCTCTCTGTTGTTGCTGTATTTGTTTTAGTTGCTGTTGTTGTTGTTGTTGCCGCTGGTTTTCTTGATTCGCACGTTGGTTTTAGCGCCGTTTTTCGCTCACTTTTGTGTTTTGATTTTTATTTATTTTATTTTGTTTTATTTACGTTCACTTTCTGCTTCAGTTGCATTTCATTGTATTTGCAATTTGTTGGTTTTGTCGTTCCGTTTGCTTCACTTTGATGTCTCTTGTGGAGTTGTTGGCAACATTTATTTACCAGCTTTTCAATAGTTTAGAAAGTTCTCAAATTACACGTGGATTGATGCTATGTACAGTGGGCTTAAAATTAAACTTTTACAAAATGTACGTAAGAATAATGCATGTATGTATAAAAGTAAAATACAATTTGTATTACGTATACGTATATTGATAATAACTGATAATGGCGTTATTAAATTTATAGCAAAAAATAGTTAATATGTAAAATGTACATTTTAATATAACGCAAATCCATACGTTATTAGTATATTCTACATATATTAAGAATACGTTTATTTTATTTAAAAACTATTATCGATATTTCCATTCAGGCTTATAAAGCACTAATCAAATTAACCATCATATATGTCCCATTTTTCTTTAAACCGTACAGTATCCACTCAATAATGAAAAAAATACTGATTTAATTTTAATGCTACATAATCCCTATATTTCCACACTGTTAAATAGCTTAAAATTTCTCTTTCCAAGCACTTCTTAAACTACTTTCAGTTCATAATCAAACACAAAAGACTCGTATGTGTCAAGAAAACTTGAACAGCCCCATCTACAGAGCGAAATGAGCCATTTAGTGTCCAGATCTCATCAGGCTGTCAAAAACAAAAGGAGCAGTGGAAGGACAAGAACAGAGCACAAAGCGCATCTGATGAATGACAATTTTGACAGCTACCACACCCATTGCTCAACACTGGCTGCACTGGCCGTAATTAATGAAGCTGTTGACAGTTTTTAAATTCCAACAATTCTCTTTTCAAATCGAACAAGAAGCGAGGATACGCTATTGTGGCTAAGGGATAAACACATGCATCAAAGCCCTGCTTAAACGAAAAGTAAACTCACAGCAAATATTTCACAAACATCAGGATATTAAATGTGGGACATTCCGACCTCACCGGAAGTAAGAGACATTCCCCCATCCTTTATGACATGGCAACGCGCCTTCATTTTACTCGCACTTCTCACTTCTGGATGATTTATGACATGTTTATGTGCCGCTGACCTCGCCAATGGCAACCGTGATATCAACAACAATTACAAAAACAAAAACAACAGCAATGCATATATACATACATAGTATATATGTAGGGCTAGTTTGATAGCTGCTTTGATATGATTGTTCTTGGAATCTTGGAATTTCGATTGCCCTCCTAATCGCATTGAATCGCATCAAAGCGAATCGAATCGAATCTGTTTAGTATTTATGAGCTCAGATCCATTCATTAATAATATAGCTAATTGTAAACAATCTACGCAATTTCTGTATATTTGCCTATTCAGATTATGGATTGTAAACAATAAATATTATGCCATGTTGCTCAATGAGTTTTTGAAAGAGTTTACACAGGTTGGCGACAAGCTGCTGATATACACTTGTTTCTAATTATACCAATTTACCTAGTTCTCAACATTTATTCCCATCCAAAGAAATCTGAAGTGATTTAGCAAATTGAGTTCATGAGACCTCCATCGAGTCTAAAAACTTGCATAGCAACCCAATATTCGAACTGCCAAAAAATAAAATTGTAAAAATTGATTTTTCTCCTATTTTTTGGCTCACTGCAAACGAACCGAAGCCGCAAAATGCAAATATTTACGTTGAACTTTGCCATTGAGTGGGTGTGAAATAAGGAAAAGGTAGCAGGAGAAAAATAACACACAACACAACACAACACAAAAGTTCCGAAAAGGCATCCAAATGCGCACACACGTGTCTGAGCAGATTTGGGTGGATTGTTTTGGTTCCAATTTGGCGGTTTTGCGGAAACGTTTCCCATAACTCGTCCAGCGGCAGCGGCTGTGGCAAACTGCTGTCTGCTGAGTGCCAATAATAACCCAGTAACCGAAAGGATTTGTTTTTGTTCTTGATTGCATATATATAAATATATATATATAGAACTATCATACCTGCATGTACTATATGTACACAAACTGTTTATAGACTTTGACAGTTTATTCTGTGTTTATTTTGGGACGGGTCTTTGCTGGGAGGCAGCAAATTTAATGCAGATGTCAAACTAAGATAATAATTACCTATAATAGACTTAAAATGATAGAAGCTGGCCCTGAGTTATTTATAGTATGCCAAAAGATTAATTACTTTATTATATTGATAGACTCTTTTATTAATTGTATATGATGGTATATGAACGGTTAAACCTACCCCAAGAATTGAGAAACTTTTTTCTTTTTTTTTAATTTGGGTCGCTCTTATTAATGAGAGCAACAGACTTAATTATACTTAATAGCTGTACTGATTCAAAAATAAGAACATGTTAATTGAATATATAATTAAAATTTGTTATACATGTAAGATGCGAAAGTTAAAAAAAAAAATAAAATAAAATTGCCTCAAGCTAAGCTTCCTACTTTATTCAGCTTTCACTTAATAGATACATCATTATAGATTTCATATTTTAGCACATCTATAAGATTAAGATAAGGTTCAAGTTCTTCTTTGTTTCCCATATTAAGCATGACATTGAGTGCGGCTGTCAGCCATTAATCTTTAAATAGTGGAAGACAGCGATTAATTTAAGTAAGTGCTTAAGTAGCTATCATATTGAAAGCTGCTGAGCTCTTTATCTAAGCCGCTCTCGTGGCATATGCAAATTATTGCAGTTGAACGCATGCCAATTTTTAATTGTCACACGATTTGTTGTGACTGTGACTGTAATTGATATATGGCCACTTTATAGGCAAATACAGCACACACACATATGAAAATTTATAGACACACGTGTTTTATTATATTTTTTACGCACTTCAATGCCAAACAAAATTTCAACGCAGCTTGACTGCAACCCACACGTAACTCAAAAGATATCAAAATTTCATGAAAATACCATAAATTGTTGCACACACACACACACACACACACTGCGATTAATTACAACAAAATCTTAAGAGACAGCCACTCCCTGGAAAATATGAAATGAAATTCAAACTGCGAACGCGACACAAAAATTGATGTTGACAGAAGAGAATATATATATATGGTACATATATATATACTATAGATTATTATGCGCCCAAATCAATAGCGGACGGAAAATTGCAAAAAAAAAATTGAAAGAAAATCAACTCGAAAATTCAAAACTCAAAAAGGTGTCGAGCTACGCTTCGGGGCTTGGCGCATTGATTAAATCATTTTCGATTTAGTTGCCAAAAGGCAAAGAAAATGCGGCAACAACAAAAATCTGCACTGAAAATCAACAACGACACATTTTAAATAATTTTTGTATAATTTTTCGATAATTTTTTTAATTTGAAGAAGAGCATATATTAAAATTGTAAGTTTGCGAAACAGACAGTAATAAAATTTAAATATATATTATTTAACAATCATAAGCAATACTCTTTTCTTTGCACGACTTTTAAATGTTTATAGGGTATCACCTTTCGACTGGATGATGTTGTTTTCATCTTAATTTCAAGTGCAGCTCACCAAATACAAAACTGGTATTTCAACACAAAATGCAACTTTAATTTTGCTGTTGTTGTTGTTGTTGTTGTTATTGTTGCATTTATGCTGCTTTATGCTGACCTTCAATCATTGTGGGATTTTTTTTCGCTCGACTTTATTAATGACAGTTGTTGCATAATTTATTTAATTTAAAAGTGATTTTTTTTGGCGCGCTCAGCTAACTTTTAGGAGCTAAATAATTATATGTGATTTCTGTTTTGGGGCAGCAATTTTATGGTAAACAATTAGAAATGTAAGAAAGTGGAAACAAAAATAATATTGAGCTAAACTAACAAAGGAATCAGATTTTAATATAAGAAAACAATTGAAAGACAAACTTGGGAAAATATGCGGAAATAATTGCCTACACATATGTTTATTTGATTAATCAAAAATAGTTTTAAGTTTATACAATATTTATAAAATATTCGAAAAGTGTTCCCGTTGCGTTCAAGTGGCAAATGCCCCATCAAAATTCACACCTATTTAGCGAATTCTCAAAACACAATTTTTCAACGACGGCCACTTTTATGTGCTTTGATCTTGTTCAACTGAACTGAACTATTCCTGTTTTCTTCTTTTTCTTCTTTTGTTATTTTACACTAGCTGTTAAAAATTCTTGTTGTTATTGTTGTTGTTGTTATTGTTGTTTGAGTTACCAGCGAATCGATTTCGTGTTCTGCCCGAGGCAATCATATTATTGCTGATTATTCAACTGTTTATTTTATGGCTTTCTCATTACATCCATAAGGTTGATGTATAGCTCATCTCAGCGAGCAGATCTTTCAAATTGGCAACGTCATCGCCCCCAACTCAAACACACACACACACACACACACCTACACACTCATCATAATCGGGCTATTAGCGCAACCTTTTTATTTACATTTCATGCTACTCAATTTTATTGGCAGTTTGGGTCAATTGTCTGGCATATGAAATGTGTCTGAAATGATTTGGTTCTTTGGCTTTTCAAGTGATTCGAGGGAATTTCGAGAAATAACAATTTAAAAATGCAACTTTGATTTATTAGGCATTAAATTGTAACACGTTTAATCTGACCGTATTTGGGATCCATATTTATTTATAGATTCTATTTATAGATTTTTAATCAAATATGTAAATAAATAAATTGATTTCTTTAAGACGTTTTACAAGTTTTTTTAGCGTCAATTTTCCTTCTCCTGCTACGCAAAATATGTTGGAAATGCAATTTGAAAGCAATTCTCTGGTCTTTCCATAAACTAGACTATTTTAGAATACATATTTTATTCTTTTTGTTACATGCAGCAAATGGATTGAGCGCTGCTTTGTGTTTATTTGCTTGGCAACAGAATTCCATAATATATTTTTTTTTTTTTTTGCATTCGCAACAAATTGGTTGCAGCTTCGAGTGGCGACAGTTCAAAATCAATAGGAATACAAAGGCTGCCAACTGACCTGAAAATGTGCGCTAAACTTGATTAAGCAAATTGTAATTGTGATTCAAAAGGAGAAAAAAAAATACACACACACTATAAAAGCAACGCAAATGAAGTGAGGCAAGTGAGGCAAGTGAAGCAGAAGCCAAAAATAATAGTCAATGGTCAAAGTCTGAGGTTGGTGGGTGTCAACCCCAGAGGTCAGTCGCGGCCAGTGGACCAAGGCAGCTGCAACAATTGATTACGTATACGCCACACAGACCACGAACTCTATATTTTGTGTGTAGATAACAATAGTTTCTGTGGGTTGAGGGTGCAAGAGAAATGAGCGCGTTTTGTTAGCAACTTTAGAAATTTGTTGTTTTTGTTTTATCTCCTCGGGCTGTGCAGACATTTTTATGAGCCGGGGCAATTGACTCGCTTGTGCAAAGGGGATTGGGCTGAGTGTCAAGCATACATTTGGACATTTGGGTTCACCCAATTTTATTGGGTTTTTGGGCAACATTTTGTACTGTAATTGCCAGATATTTGTGGCCTGTCGCCCGTCTGTGAAGTGTCTGTGTATTGAAGAGACCTATTTGCCAACGACATTTATAGCTGTCAGGATATGTTAAAAAGGACTTATTGTGCTGTAAATAAACCAGACTTTTGTATAACTACAGTTTGAAGCAACTGCAATAAGTAGGTTTCCATTCATTGTTCCAATCAATCAGGCACCCGAGGACACATTTAAAACGAATGAAAAGTAATTTTGCTTCGCACACCTTTCGATCAAGACCAGGCGAAGCAGAAAATTTTCCATTTGCGGCAAGTGCCGCAAATCGCATTTTACTCAGAAACTTTTGCTTTCAACTTGAGCGATTTCCTTTCTCTACCGCTCCCTTATCTTGCCGTTTGGCCCATTTGCCTAATTATGTCAAAGTGGCAACATCATTAAAAACTTGCAACTTGCGCTTCCTTCACTGCTTTGATGAGCATCAAGGCACATATATTTATATATACATATAAATATATATATACTATATATAGTATATTTGTGAAATCATGTCAATTGCGTTACAATTTTCACGAGCATTAAGTAAATGATTTCCGCAGCCACCTCAGACGCTGTGACGCCCACACGTCTGTGCAACACATATCATATCAAAGAAGAGTCGCCAGCCATTCAATAAATATAAATTTTTAATGAAAATGTTTATTTTTCGCGCTACCAAAAGTGCTTACGACTTGTTTGCATTAAAAAAATACGCTTTCAATCAGTTGAATGCAGCGTATTGTGGATGCAAGCACATGCTGCACAAATGCATCGCAAAAAGAAGCTGTTTAATCATGGGGCTTATCGGAGATTCTGTGCAACATTAAGTTGTAATAAGTGGGATTACAACAACCACGTGATTGTATGTTGATGTAGAGTGACAAATTGGAAGCATTAAGTGTTAAAGTGGACAAATTTGCAGCAGAATCATTTTTCTCGAAGAATTTGTAACTCAATCACATAATTTGTTCCTTTTCTTTGACTACTTTTATTTGATAATATTTGTATCAAATTTTTTTTTTGGAGTATACAAGTTTGGTAAAGAATTATTAATTTGGTTCATGATACCTTTTTGTCAAACGGATTTCCCATCTTTTTCCTACACTAGTTTAGATATAACCCAATAATTTTACACCCATTGAAGTAATCTGTTATATTTCACATCGACTAAGCTTTGATCTTCTTCAAAATCTATTTTTTGTTAAGTCACAAATTATAGCAAAATAAATTTATAATCTAGCTTATATCCATTTAAGAGCATTTTATAGTCGAATATTTAGTTCTATTTTTTTGCCACTTGTTTTTTATTATGAAAATTAGTTGAGTGTGCGTAATTTTTATAAACTGTCGTCATCGTTAGCGTACCCCCTCCTTCGCCTACCCCCTTCCGCTCCACAACCAACCACTAAATACGCCTCCTCTAGAGCTCGTTAAACAATTCACATAGGCAACTCGGAGTCCGGATCGCCTTGGAAATGCACTTAGGCTTAATTTTTCATTCTATACTCTTTACAATTGGCTGCAATTTTGCAGCTGTTGAACATTTGCCAAAATTGATGACGCCCCAAGCACCTCGAAACTGTTCAGTGGAAAAAAAAAACAAAAAAAAAATAATCAGCAAACTCCAAAAAGAAGAGAAGAAAAAAGGTTGATGGATTACAAATTGATGGACTGCATCGGCTCGAAAAGTTAAAAGACCAAGTTGAAGTCGGTGTACGCTCTCAGGGTCTGATTAAATATTCACACAAGGTACCCCCCAAGAAACCAAAAAAAAAGTTGTGGGAATTTCTCAGCTCCCAGCGGTCCCAAATCAAAATCAAAACACGCGCCACTTAGTCAATGGGTGGCGATGATATACCCCATATCCAAGGTTCCAGCTAACCGATAAACTTGGACACTTGTCAATCGTAATGGAATGCAGAAGATTTCGATGTCTGTCGCTTTTTCGGGCTAAAGTGTTATGAACATTGTTCTACAACATTGGCATACATAATTACTTGCTTCAGTCACTGCAATCGGAGCGTGCTCCACGTTGAATGTTCACCTATTTGATTGGCTCCCAGGCCGCAACTTGGGTGCATTGACATTTTTAGTGGTATTTCTCGTATTATTGTAAATTAAGTCTGGTTGTCATAAAAATCGCTGCTAGTTTTTTGTTGGTGTCGCTTGAATTGGTGTACATATGTAATATCTGTATTTATGTGTATACGTAACTTTAATATATAATAATATAATACCTCTTATATTAGTCATCAATGTCATTGAGATTTTTACCCTTGTTACACATAAACACGTGATTATAAACATTATTTAATTATTTATTCTTTATAATTCACATTTTCACTCAATTGTCGTTTGTTGTTATTTTATATTCATTATTTCAATCGATTGAAAATTACACATTTTTACTTAATTGTCGTTTGTTTTCGTATTTTAATAATATTATATCAATTGTTTGATTATAATAACTATCAGTTATAACTAATATTAATGCTTATCTTCTTCGTCTTTTATTATTTTCAGACATCAAATATTATCAAAATCAGGCCAATAATAGAGCAGACGTTAATTAATTTACTCTTTTTTTCTCAAGTAATATCACTATGAAATTTATTAAGCACAAATGTTTATTTCTTTGCTAATCGAATTATAAAAGATAGGTTTAACTACCTCAAAAGCGATATTAATAGAATATATATATATAGAAATACATTCTATTAATTTCGCTTTAGGGTATTTATAACCAAGTCTTATACACATAAATTTGGTTGCCACATTAGCAAGTTGGTTATGCAATCCTTACACTATTTAGGTAATTCAGATAAAACATATATATGTATATATATATGAATTAATTGCCGTTAAATTGTTAATGACATTTTGTAATCAAAGCTCAAAGTTTGCACTCACAACTAAAATATAAATTAATAATTAAATCTAATGTTTTAAGCACTTGCTCTCAACACCATATCTAAGAATTTCGTTAGCAAAATACTAAATATGAATTGTCCATATGAAAACTCGTGCCATATATGTATGCCAACTGTAGAGGTATTTATATGGTATATATAATTTAATTTTTTATGGGCTATCACAAACACGATTCTGGGGCATAAATCGTCACGAGTAATGCAAACAAATCGACGTCATCGATCAGCAGCCGCGCGCGAGAATTTTATTGAAAATTGAAAGTGTGTTTTAAAATACACACACACACGCACGCACATAATCATGTACGCACAACAAACACACACACACACACACATGTCAGAGGCAGATGAAAATCAAAACAACAACAAAAGTTGTTGATGCCGCCAAAAAGTAAACGACCTTTAACGCCAATAAAAACCGCAACAGCAACAAAAAGCAGCAACAGCAGCGGCAACAAACAAAAAAACAACAACAAGAGGAAAACTGCAACAACTGTTGTTGTTGACTCCTTGCAACAATTTGCACGCCTTGTTGTCGCTGTTGTCGCCGCTGCTGCTGCAGCTGCTGCTGCTGCTGCTGCTTGCGATCTGTTATAACTGAAACTCGGTCAAAAATGTAATTTATGCGTAACGAGCTCACGCGCCTGCAAAACTTGCGGCACATTTTCGCACAACATCAACAACAACACGAGCAACAGCCAAACTCACAGCTCTAAGCCACGTTATCCGTTATACACGTATTTGTATTCAACGAGTTATTATCCGTCAAAATGAACCGCACGCGTCGAACGCACAAAGCGTACTGAAATCGCAACTGTTGTTTTCATTTTTTGGAGGAGCCTCACGCGGCAACAGCAGCTGCGACAGCAACATATTTGTTGCCATGTTGCCAGCAACACACGAAATGTTGCTAGTATCAATTTATAACTTGGTCATTTTTTACACAAATAATTTTGAAAAAAGAAAACAATTTGTAAATAATTTTAAAGAAATGTCTGCCTGAGAAAATGCTGAAATTCTAAATTATATTTGCAATAATAATTAATATATGTAAATATTATAATTATGTATTAAATAAAAAAAAATATATGTATTAAGATAACTCCCTAGTATTTAAAAATTATTACTTCGAAATTTCCAAATTAGATTGAACCATTGTTTTTTAATTTTCTCTGCCACATGTTGCAGCGACTGCGCATTTGAGAGTTCATAAATCCGCTAGCCGGCAACTTCAGGCCGCACCTCGTAAATGTTTCACGTCCTTTAACGAAGTGTGCTTAATGCAAGATTTACGCCTCCATTCATCGAGTGGGCCCCGCAACACCTGTTGAGGCTGCTGCAGCTTCCTTCCTTCCAGATAAACTGTTGTTGTCATAGCAAAAATAACATCTTTTTTACTACCCACACAAAAAAAGTTGCTGCCGCAATTCGCTATTTAAAAGCAGCTTAGAGCATAAATTTACATATTTTGTTAGCTTTGTTTGCGACCATTTATTTAATTCTATTTATGTTTCTAAATTTTCGAACACAACTTGTTGCCACATTCTCCATGTGAAAAATATCGCATAATTGACAGCTGATAATTGAAATCCATTATTTGGGGCGAACAAATTTAAGCAAATACCGTAGAAATTTGTGTCATTAAAAAACTTGCCTGTTGACACTAATTCTCGTAAGTAAATTATGTCAGTTTATGAAATTAGCTTGGTAGCCAAGTGCCACAAATTTGAGTAATTTATAATACATTATTTGGAGATAGTTTCATTATTTATTATTGTTACAATTTTTATGACAATATTATTATTTGTTTTTTTTAATACAATTTTCCATATACCATTATTTTAATTTTAAGGAAGGTCAACGATAATAACTATTTTTTGAGAAATAAATACTGTAAATAAATACTGCTCTTATTTCCATTACAATAAATAGCTGCATATATGCCATATTATGAAATAAAGGTGTTGATTTTTATGCTCCATATTTTTTTAGAAATTAAATCAATATATAATAAAAATAAAAAATATTAATTGTAAATTACGACGAAGAGATAATATTTATATACATCGTTTCACAACAAGAAATCTAACATGCCAAAATAAATATAATTGTCTATTTCAACTTATATTTTAAATAGTTAACTTACGTGTTCTTTTAATATTTGCATATTTTTTTTTAGAAATCATTAAATAAAAGGGCCCGATTTTCTTATAAATGAAATTCAAATATTACACTTAAAATATTAACTACTGGAAATAAATATTTGTCGCTACGAGCAATAATTCTACCTTATCTCACAGGTCACAAATAATCTTATACATTTATTTCCAATTATAATTTAAATAGTTTAATTACTTTTTTATGCTGCTTTGAAGTTTCGACAAATTACCAAATTCTAATAACGCATATTTTTGGTTAAGTACTCACCCTAAAACACGCTGTATGTCATGCATATAAAAAAAATTGTTTTTTGGTTTTGGTTTTCCATTTGCAATTTTCGCATTTCGCTGACGGCTCATAACTTGCTGCAACGCCAGGCAGCATCATCGTTGGTGGGAGGGGGCAATGTGGGTGGATGGCACAAGGCTTTGGGCGACAAATGGGTGGAGCATTATGCATAAATTTCCGTTAATTAAAAGCGCCGCAAATTGCAAGAGATATGTAGCAGGGACAGAGCGCGATGGACCAGTTACTATGTACTATATATATATATATATATATATGCTGGCTGCAATGTGGATTCAGAACAGAGCTTTAATGCGGGGCCCCAATATAAAATATGCGTGTCGGTAATTTGAGGAATGCAGCGTGTGGCACACTCGTAAATTTTCAGAAGCCTGCTATGCTGAGTAGTTTCTATAGTTGCATCCACACACACACACACACACACACACACATATGCAACAGGCACCCCATTGACCTAGCCGCAAAAACGGAAACGGAAGTTACAGCAAATGGCGCGAGATGTATAACTCTCGAGGGAGAGAGGAAAAGAGAGAGGAAATGAGAGAGAGAGAGAGGGATAGATAGATAGAGTGTATGCTGGTTCTGGGCGTATTCGTAACATGACTTCTGACCATGCTGCACAAAGGACAAATGCAACGACAACTAGGACCTTTCATGTTAAGGGTCTCCGCTTGGCTGCCTCTTCAGGCATTTGGGCTTTGCACCGAGTGCAAAATATTTACACACACTAAATCAGTCTGTAGCGCTCCGGTTGGTGTGTGTACGTGTGTGCTCTCTATAATTCCATAAGGACATTTGCCTTTGCCAGCATGTTATCCAAAGTAGTTTGTACAAGTATCCTGCATGTTACCCCCCCTCACTTAATAGCCAAGTACCTGAAGCACTCAACTGATAAACAGACAAACTTATTCTATGAACATGTGAAACTGCTCTTCAATTAATTCCTCACCATTTTAATAAAGTTTTCCCTTTAAGATAGCAAATTATTACATTTCCGCATAGCTTCATTATTATTCCAAGTCCAATGCCTAAAATCATTTAATTTGACCAAAGCAAACCTTTATTGTAAATCAACTAATTTCGAATTCTTTGAATATTAAAACTATTAATTCTATTGTGTTTAACATGTCAAACTATTTTTACATTCCAACTACTTTGAATACTATAATTATAATATTTCCGTCAATAATTGAAGCAGTTCGTACTCAATATTAAAAGATATGCGAATAAGAAAAAAACACACTTCAAAAATTCTAATTGAAAAATTAACAATACTACAAAAGCGTATTGCACAGTTTATTTATTATTTTTGATTAAAAAGTGTGTGTTTTTTATTTGATCTTATTTTCATACAACATTTTTAGTCGGCATTAAGACTCAAATGGAAGGCTGCATCGTCGAACAATTTTTTATAGAACATTAGTACACAAAAAAAAAAAATAAATAAATAAAAATAAAAAAATAAAATATACTTACTAATTGTTTCTGAAACCGAATTGACAAACGCATCTTTTAGTGTTGTTTTCGATCCTTTCGTTACTTTTGCAATTCTTTAGGAAGATGCACACACCTTGTAACTTACAAAATCTTTCATTATTTCTGGGGTATCTGTGATTATTGCTACTTTGACGCTTCCAACAGCAAGTTGTAATTTTGAACATAGCCCTCTCAAATTCCAGCAATCGTGATGAATATTTGCGCGTTTTGCCAATGCATAATTCATCATTATCGACAGCTTTCACAAAAACCGCTGATAGCAGAGAACAAGCTTTAAGCACAACATCATTTTTCATTACGCTCGGGATCGAGATCCACCTCAAACAATGACAGAATTCACACTGACAAGAAAGATGAACAATAAAAACTCTAAACATACTGAAGCTTTGAAGTGCAATCTCGTAACTTCTCTCTATTCCCACATATCGTTTGGTATTCTCAATATTTCTAATGTTTTAAGGAGAAACTCTCCATTTAACGCTCTCAGCGCGAACTTGTGGGGTAAATTTTTAAATGTTGTTGCACTGTGATCTGAGAGAGAAATAATGAGTAGACATGTTGTAGACAGATATTAATTAAATTAAAAATGATTACAAATTTAAATTTGTATTTGTCAGTACTTTGTTAAATTCAAACATTTTGACGACACAAAAAAACGTTGCCTCGTTAGGCTCTTGGTTTTGTGCCAAACAGTAACAACAACAATTGGCACAGCAGACTGACAACATTCAGCACTCATTTAGCAAACAAATACAGAGAGTAAAAGTTCTCGTTGTCGACCTACTTATAACAATCCAGGCCCTACAATGGTTGGTGCGGGGAGGAGGCGGTGATGGGGGGAGTGAGGGCACTCCTCATTGATATATCGATGGCAACGTTTGGTCTGCTCATTCGTGCCGCGTGTGCGGCAGTTGACAGTTGATAGTTGACTTGACACAAAGAGAGGGGGCAGAAGTTGTGGGGCAACAGCATGAGACCTGTAACTAAAAACGAGCAAACCACGAGTCGTATTCAAAATAATTGCATGTCGAATTACAAATTACACCAACTTCATGAGTAGAGTAGAGTGGAAAGGGTATTTTAAGTTATAGCCGAGTTAATAAAGCGACTGCTTTTCCATTTAATTTGACAAATATTTAATGAAGCGGATATAAATGAACCAAAACATTTAAAAGATATAAATTCAATCAAACATGAAGTTAAGTTTTAAATAAAGCTGAAATATACTAAAATTCAGTTTTTTTTTTATAGATCATAAATTAAATAAAACTATAACAAAAATACCAACGAATTGAAATTAAATTTAATCAAGCTTGCAGATAATGTTACAAGGATTCTTTAGATATATAATGTATAACTATTAAGATAAGTAACTAACATTATGTAAATGATAAAGAAAAATAATTGATGTGACAGCGCTTTAATCTTAATTAGCTTCGTACTTAAGAACATTTCAGTTCACACTTATTATATGTATTCCAAATGACTTTTGACACATAAATTAAGTGCACAGCACATTATTATCCATCAGTCACATCCTGTTGGCCAGTAAACTTTCATTTAGAACCCCCTCGACATTATTCTCAAAAAAAAAATATATATATGAAAGATAAACCAGCTGCGATGTCAAGGACAATTAAAAAGTGTAAAGCGATACGGCTTCTAGCGGTTGCCCTTGTTCTCGTCCTGTCTGATGCTGTTTCGTGTTTATGATATTTTTGTCATTTTAATTGCCCCTCAGCATGTCTGTGTGTGTGTGATGAGAACAATAAGGATAATTTTACCCTATCTCGCACAAGGACAAACAAGTGACGCACATTATTTGCGGCTAGTCGCTTCGCTTAGCTTTAATTGCATTTCGCTATTTTTCCAACATTATTTAAGCAATTAGGGGAAAGGTGATGCGAGTTGGGAAAAAGAAACGGGTTAGGAGTGGAAGGGGGGGGTCTAGGTTTTGCTGCCAGTCGACGCAATTTGCTGGTGAGTTGCTGCATTCGCAGACGCCATAAAATGCAAATTCCTGTTGATCCTGTTTGCCAATGCCACTGCATGGCCTGCCATTTAGAAGGCGGGCTAGTTGCCACTTTCCCTGCCGCAGCACTTCCCCCGCCAGCTTGTCATGTCTGTTGTGTGCCAATTTCTTGTACCACGTTCCTGGCGCGCCTCAGCACAAACCAATCTAAGGATATTGTCGCTGCAATCCCCAAAGCTCTGACACTGCCGACGACAACTCCCGCCGCTCACTGAGCCGTAGCACAAATATTTGATTTCAGTTTTTGTTGTCTTCAACACTGGAAAAAAAAAATTATATTATATATTATGCAAAACATATTTTTTCAAGAATAAGAAATATATTTAAAAAATAACATTAGATTTGCTTAAATATTATTTATTATTTATTATAATATTCCACAATTGTGTTACCTTAAATTCTTAGATCCAGTATAATTTTATCTTTTAAGGTTGATTGTAAATAAAAAAAAAAAATCAGATTATACTTCTTATACGTATATCAGTTAAATCACTAATTTAGGAAATAAAATGAAAAAGTTGTGCAAAGGCAAATCAGAGGTAATAAATCATAAGGAAATTCATTTTTTTTTTTTCATTCTGAGCTTGAACATTAAATTTCCCAGAATATTTCAAACCTTAATGCAAAAATATTTGCTGAATACATTTCTTGACTAATTATTAAATACACATATCTATTTTTATAAAGTAAATTCTATTAAGACTTAAGTCCAGCAATCTAAGTTCTAAATTTAAAACAGTGCAACAAATGATAAAATTATTGGTTTTCTGCAGAAGGTATAATTATAATATATTTTTTTAACTTTTAGTAATACTTAATTTATTAATTTTGTACGCACCAAATTCTCTGAGTGTATTAGTGCTTAAGTGCGCCGGTTGAATTGGCAACTACACGAAACTGGCGCGACATAATCCTCCGGTATTTTCACGCTGCCACTGCACCTTTGACTCCATAGTCGAGGCGAGCAGTTCGCTCTCCCCCTCCCCCCTCCTCCTCCATCAACCCCTTCCAACTCATCAAACTGCCATTACTTTGGCCTTAGCAAATCCGACAAGGACTGCAGCGCTGTCACCAGCTGTTGCTCCCGCCTGGCCATGTTAATGGTATTAGATAAATATGCAAATAGAATGCGAGTCGGTAACCAGGTCTGCGGCACGTTAAGTATACGACATGTTATTTACACACAACTCGCGATTAGCTGCAACTTTAAAATGAGCAGCTCAATTCCAAGATCGCACAAATAGATAGATAGTGGCTTCTACAAAAGCGCCAGTTCATAAATCATGAAGTGTCACGAAACTGATTTTTCCCTCAGGCTACCAAAAGGGGCTCATTAATCGGCAAGTTCAATGACCGTAAAACTTGCCACGTTCCCACGCCCACGCCCACGCCCACACGCAACGCCCACGCCCAACTTTTTAAATAGTTTCCTTCCACATGCGAACCCTTTTTGGGTAACCAAAACACAATTTTTATCGGACTCCACGCATGTCAAGTTTGACCTCGGACCACAACTCAGCTTTTTGTTTAGTTTCATTTTAGCTTTTATTTATTTATTTATTTTAGTTGTTAGAGTTTCTTTTTTTTGTAGATTTTAATTTACTTTTCTCTGCGTGTTTGCCAATTTCGGTTGCTCATAATTCAAAATGAAAACAAATAGAAAAGGCTGTAAGGGAAAAATCCGAACGAATCGAGATAACTCTTAGAAATGCCCACAACATTTTACATATAAATTGCCTGCGCCTGCAAAAAGTGAAGCCAGCAAAAGATTTATATTTTATCAAAGATCTGGAGTATGGAATAGGTAGAAATTCTGTGAACATGCTTCGAAAATTTATATTACGAGAATTCATATTGAAATACTGTGATGAAATTGTTTTTTTGTGCATATGAGTTATGTATTAAGACCCTGTCTGATTACACATTTATTTAGTTGACATCTTATTTAAATGAAACAGCAAAAAACCATAAATAAATTAAATGAATAAGCTCAAGTTAAGATATAAATGCCTATTCATCAAATGCAGAAAAAAAATTAAAAAAAAAATTGCAAAATGAATCAATATTATCAGCTTAGAAAAAAAAAGATGCTTAATTTTAAATGTTCATCTATCTGAGCTAACTGAAATCAATCGGAACTTAGATGATTTTGAGACATTCGAAGCTGTTTTCAGCTTGAAGCTAAGCGGGCATAAAAACTCTCTCTCGGGTCACGGGCCATTTCAGGTTAACTGTGGCCCAGAGCAAAACTTGGCTATTCAGCAGCGACTGCTTCCATTTCAGTTAAACAAATGCCTAATGTGCTTCCTGTTGACCAGTCAAGGAAACGTGTCCTGTGTTTGTCCACGCAGCGTCGAATGACATGTCAAACACGCAAACTGAACCGATTTAGGCAACTGTCTCCAAATGCCTAAGGACTTCAATGACTCCCCCTCTTTTTTTTTTTTTTGAGCTGCCAGGACAAATATTGATTATTATTCTAGCGGACAGAGCTTTCCGCGGATTTCGAACAGCTTACAGCGTTTTGGGCCATTTTTGTTTTCCTTGGCCATTGACCTTGTTTCCAACTGCTGACACTAAAATTTATGACATTAAATGAAATGAGACGACCATTTTGATCCTATTCTTTTCACTTTGTGGCTTTCAAGAAGTACGCTTAGGCGTTAATTATTTGATCAATTTGCCGGAATTAGGGAAGAAAAAAATTGCTTCTTTAATTTGGTAATGTTTATGGACCATTTGGTCTTATCGGAGCATTACATTTGTCACGCTGATTATCTTGTATATTGCGCTAATTAATTTGATTTGCGTCTTTGCTGAATAAGTTAGCTGACATATTTAGTATTTAATTTTAAGATAATGAAAATGAAAGTGGAGAAAAGAAAATAAAATACTTATAGCAAAGTCGAATAAAAAAAAACATAAGATTGAATCAGCATTAGTGAGAATTAAAAATACGGATTAAATTCACTAAGTATGAAATGTAACCAGGGTTAAAAAATTGAGATTATACTAGATGAGTGTCCCTTATGAGAAGTCATATGGCAGCCGATGCCAGCAATCAAAGTTCACTGTCCAGCAATTTGCATAAAAAATCGCACAAATATTTATTCATATGCATTCAGCATTCACTTACATGCACTCAAAGTAGCCAACCGAACCAAACCAAACCGACAGCGAAGTAAAAAAACACAATTTTTGGCATTTATTTTTTATTGAAGCACAAAGGATAGCCAAATATAAAAATAAATAAATAAAAAAAAAAAACCAAGTTGAGAAAAATATATTTTTTTTTCTGCAATTTGTTATTGACTTTTGTTTGGGAACTTTTTCTCACCCATTTCGTGTTCGTTTGGATTCGCTTCATAAAGAAATCTCATCGATTTATCAATTTAAAACACGAGAAAAAAAAAAGGAAAACTGGAATTTTGTCAGCACTCAGATATTTTCTGGACTTGAATGTGTTCTTTATGCTAAGCGAATGACAGCAAAAAGTTCGCTTTTAAAGGGTATGTACTTAAATTTCAATACACAAAATCTTAAATACCATAGCAAATGTGTACAAGGGGTAGATCAGTCCGGGGCTATCTAGTAGGCAACGATTGAAATTTTGTGCACATTTGTAGGAAAATATTTCTGCAAATTAGTCAAAAAAAAATGTTCAAACCGAATCGGGTTGTGTTTTAAATAAAATTTTTGGTTTTTTTTTTTAAATCGTACGTGTAAAATTGTATTTTTTTTAATTTATTGTTTAAATTACTTTTGAGCGTCGTTTTATCAAAATGTTGGCATCAGTGTTTAATAGTGCAACACATCAGCATTGGTTTTACACCAGCAACAATGTCAAGTTGCAGACCAAATTGAGGCAACCACCGAGCTTGCAACTGATAATTCCAATGCCAGGACAATGTCACAAAACTACATCGCAGATTATTGAGTTCCCGGGCAACTCCAGCCGCTCAAGAAAACCCCTCTCTACAAAGCCAAATATGCGCGTCTCCTTTCGAGGATCGCGGTGGTGCAACAGCAACGCATTAAGGAGGCAAGCTCGATGCGTTTCGCATGCAAAACTTACACATTGCCGCATAAAGTGAACACTGATGTCCTCGAAGAAACGCCATCAGGAGACTCGAACGAAACATCCATATCTCCGATATTCCATCACGATCTATTGCAGAATCTTTCGAATACCCCTCTGCAGGATCTATTCACAGGTCTCATTGACAACTTGCAACAACGCTTGGACCACTTTTCCAGTACTTTTTTCTATATTTTTGAAATTTTTGAAAACTTTTTATTAAGAAAGTATAACAATCCGTTGCCCAGACTACGACGAACCCTTCTTGACAGGTTGACAAGTTTTTGGCAATATATACTGAGAATTAACGCCGACTTATCACGCACTAGCAACTTCGCTGCATCAATCCAGGCCAGAAGCAATTGTGGCACCAGCTCTGAAAAGAAAACCTTTTACATAATTGTGAACAGGCAAATTTATATTCTACAGTAATAAAGTTTAGTCCTTCCAATTTTGGTAACTATAGCTCTTAAATTATGGGAGCTATGGGCACTTATCGGTTTTTGGGTGCGGGAGTGGGAGTAACATACTTTAAAAATTTGATGACATAACTTTGTCAAAACTCAACGAATTTTCAAAAGCAAATGCGTTTTAATCATGATTTGGCCTCTAGATCAATCGTACACTTAAAGTTGAAAACGGGACTTTGGGTCGGAGCATAAGTCAAAATTATAGTCCGAAAATCGGCATATCGGAATTTGGACATGGGTTGATCCTTCAAAATGCCATAACTTCGTCAAAACTCAACGCATTTTCAAAAGCAAGGTCTTTTTAATCATAGTTTGGCCTCTAGATTAATCGTACATTTAAAGTTGAAAACGTGATTTTGGGTCGGAACATAAGTCAAAATTATAGTCCGAAAATCGGCATATCGGAATTTGGGCATAAGTCGAACCTTGAAAATGCCATAACTTCGTCAAAATTCAACGCATTTTCAAAAGCAAAGTCTTTTTAATCATAGTTTGGCCTCTAGATCAATCGTACATTTAAAGTTGAAAACGTGATTTTGAGTCGGAACATAAGTCAAAATTATAGTCCGAAAATCGGCATATCGGAATTGGGGCATGGGTCGAACCTTGAAAATGCCATAACTTCGTCAAAATTCAACGCATTTTCAAAAGCAAAGTCTTTTTAATCATAGTTTGGCCTCTAGATCAATCGTACATTTAAAGTTGAAAACGTGATTTTGGGTCGGAACATAAGTCAAAATTATAGTCCGAAAATCGGCATATCGGAATTTGGACATGGGTTGATCCTTCAAAATGCCATAACTTCGTCAAAACTCAACGCATTTTCAAAAGCAAGGTCTTTTTAATCATAGTTTGGCCTCTAGATTAATCGTACATTTAAAGTTAAAAACGTGATTTTGGGTCGGAACATAAGTCAAAATTATAGTCCGAAAATCGGCATATCGGAATTTGGGCATGGGTCGATCCTTGAAAATGCCATAACTTCGTCAAAACTCAACGCATTTTCAAAAGCAAGGTCTTTTTAATCATAGTTTGGCCTCTAGATCAATCGTACATTTAAAGTTGAAAACGTGATTTTGGGTCGGAACATAAGTCAAAATTATAGTCCGAAAATCGGCATATCGGAATTTGGGCATAAGTCGAACCTTGAAAATGCCATAACTTCGTCAAAATTCAACGCATTTTCAAAAGCAAAGTCTTTTTAATCATAGTTTGGCCTCTAGATCAATCGTACATTTAAAGTTGAAAACGTGATTTTGAGTCGGAACATAAGTCAAAATTATAGTCCGAAAATCGGCATATCGGAATTGGGGCATGGGTCGAACCTTGAAAATGCCATAACTTCGTCAAAATTCAACGCATTTTCAAAAGCAAAGTCTTTTTAATCATAGTTTGGCCTCTAGATCAATCGTACATTTAAAGTTGAAAACGTGATTTTGGGTCGGAACATAAGTCAAAATTATAGTCCGAAAATCGGCATATCGGAATTTGGACATGGGTTGATCCTTCAAAATGCCATAACTTCGTCAAAACTCAACGCATTTTCAAAAGCAAGGTCTTTTTAATCATAGTTTGGCCTCTAGATTAATCGTACATTTAAAGTTAAAAACGTGATTTTGGGTCGGAACATAAGTCAAAATTATAGTCCGAAAATCGGCATATCGGAATTTGGGCATAAGTCGAACCTTGAAAATGCCATAACTTCGTCAAAATTCAACGCATTTTCAAAAGCAAAGTCTTTTTAATCATAGTTTGGCCTCTAGATCAATCGTACATTTAAAGTTGAAAACGTGATTTTGGGTCGGAACATAAGTCAAAATTATAGTCCGAAAATCGGCACATCGGAATTTGGGCATAAGTCGAACCTTGAAAATGCCATAACTTCGTCAAAATTCAACGCATTTTCAAAAGCAAAGTCTTTTTAATCATAGTTTGGCCTCTAGATCAATCGTACATTTAAAGTTGAAAACGTGATTTTGGGTCGGAACATAAGTCAAAATTATAGTCCGAAAATCGGCATATCGGAATTTGGGCATGGGTCGAACCTTGAAAATGCCATAACTTCGTCAAAATTCAACGCATTTTCAAAAGCAAGGTCTTTTTAATCATAGTTTGGCCTCTAGATTAATCGCACATTTAAAGTTGAAAACGTGATTTTGGGTCGGAAGATAAGTCAAAATTATAGTCAAAACTATAGTCCGAAAATCGGCATATCGGAATTTGGACATGGGTTGATCCTTCAAAATGCCATAACTTCGTCAAAACTCAACGCATTTTCAAAAGCAAGGTCTTTTTAATCATAGTTTGGCCTCTAGATTAATCGTACATTTAAAGTTGAAAACGTGATTTTGGGTCGGAACATATGTCAAAATTATAGTCCGAAAATCGGCATATGGGAATAGGTCGAACCTTCAAAATGCCATAACTTCGTCAAAACTCAACGCATTTTCAAAAGCAAAGGCGTTTTAATCATGATTTGATCTCTAGATCAATCGTACAGTTAAGGTTCAGATCGTGATTTTGGTTCGGAACATAAGTCAAAATTATTGCACAAACCCAATAATACCTTCGGTATCATAATATAAAAAAAAAAACCCCTACTGATCAAATTAAAAATTGAACTTAATTTAGTAAAACTATATTTGTTTTTATAAAAATCCAATTTGTTGTATTTCAAAGTATTTATAAAATTCAGTAAAAGTTCAATTTTACACTTAATAAAAATTCGATTCGATTAAATATATAAAAAATTTGTTGATGGAATAGACTAGACTGGCTCAACAACTATAAATTCCCGTTAGACTTACCAGCTTGCCAAGTGGAATTAATCTCCATCCCAATCCGAATCTCAATCCCATTTCCATTACGATTCCATTCTATTAGTGGCACCGTCGTCAGCTGAGGCACTTGTGATTAAATTTAATAACCCATGTGATGTTTGAGCTATTCGCGCTTTTATGTTTGCCGCTTATTCAGATGTCCAACCGCGAATGTTTATTACATTATATAACGGGTGGGGTATGTGGGGTATCTGGGGGGATGCTGTAATAACAATTTACCTCGATGTCACCTCTGCGGCGTATGCAACACACTGGATGTCAACAAAGCTGCTGGGTTTTTATTGAAGTAACCAACGAGGCGCATTAAATAAATGCCACGAGACGAATCTCATTTAATTTTACGTTTACAATTTCTGTAATCCTGTACCAAAAACTAAAAGCAAAAAACAAGATATTAAAATATAGTCGAAAACCTTTGCTTGGATACGCTTTCTATTCAAATTTGTATGCTTATAAGGAAGTATGGAATAAACTTATAAAAACATATAAATTAATTAAAACTAATAAGCTGAAATCGATCAAAGATATCTAGAATTTTGTTTAATTTTTTAATTAATTTTAATTTTTAATTTCTAAAAAATTCAATATTTTTTGCTCGTTATAAATTTGAATCCACTAGATATATACAATGTTCAAGTTATTTTTAAGTTCTTTATAAAATGAATGGACCCAATTTGGAGTGGCAACAACAACTGTTGTTGTCTAAGGGTTATCAAGTTTGTTGCAAAGTGTTCTTGTGTCTTTGTTGCTCGTCTAGCTTATCGCTGACGGCTTCTGTCTGGACAGATTCGTGTGCTAAATTATTGGAATTTGACAAGTAAACTGCGAACTGAGAGCGACGACAGCCAAACAGATTCTGTTGGAGACCGTTGGTGCCCCTTCTTGCTGCTGGTCAAGTGGCCAGCTGCAGTTTCATTTTCAGTTTTGGCTTCAATTTGAGACTGCGTTCAGAAAATTCAATTAATTAGCTCTGACACTGCGACACTTGAGGCATGAAGTTAAAGACTAATGCTGTATCTGGCAAATTCGTTGCCGTTACTTAATTTGTCAATTATCGATTATTGATTAGGTTGCCCCCGAAATGGCGTCGCATTTAATATGTTCTATAATTAGCTAGTTGTGGGCGTCTTTCAATTGCGTATTATGAAACTTGAACTCTTGGGAGCAAAGGTCGCACCGTAATAGATACGCCAAATTCAATCAATATCTTTTATAAGACGTCCGACTTAAGTAAGTGGCACAACTTAAATTAAAAGCCTCTTATCAGCTTATCTTTAAAGCTTTAAACCAGTTGCATTTGAAAGCACCGGTCAGCTTAGTGTCGCATCCGCTGAGCGTGTATCTTAAAGATACGTATTTAAAGTCTATGACTTTTGCCTGACTCATTAATCAAAACTTGCGGCTAATACCACAGGCAAATTGGCCACGCGCTCTATCATTTACTTATCTCTGTAACTCTCTCTTTCTCCCTCTCACTCTCTCCCACTCTCTCCCTCACTCTCTTTCTCTGTTTCTTAAAATCTGTATCTCTTTCACTATTTTAGTCATTCGTTGCTGGCAGCCTTTCGGGCTATTCGCTTTTATGGCCACTAGCATTTTATTTTAGCCAGCAAACTATTTGCTGTAGTTAAAGCCAACTCAACACATGCAAATGCAACTTGTATCTGTGCATTTGTGTGCTGTAAAATAGAAATAGAAATTTCCAGCAGACAACAACTGCTGATTGCACGAATAAAAGGCAAGACAAAAGCTGCTTCGCTTGTGCCATGCACTTTGAGCCGCTTCAAATTTATGAGCCAACTAATTGCCTTGGCACAGAGAGGAAACAATTCAAAAAGAACACTAAAAATAAATAGTAAAATAAAAAAAAAATAAATATTCGCTAGGTTCTACCGAGATTTGAACTCGGATCGCTGGATTCAGAGTCCAAAGTGCTAACCATTACACCATAGAACCGGTTGACTACTGCGAAATTATTGAGTGCCTTCAAGCGCTCAGCAGCAAAGTAAAAAGAAAATGTTGGCAAATTTTTGATGCTGTGGCGTTTTATTTATTTTTAGATTTTTATTATTTATTTATACATTGTGAATGTAGTAATATATAAATATATATATATATATATACAATGCATATAGAAAACTTTGCTTGGTCAGCCCAGAAATTAATTAAATTTTATTTATTGAAATTGCTAAAAATATATGTTATATTTAGTTTGCCCAAAAATATGAATAAGGTTCGCTTGTACTGTTAAATATATAATTTTATTTAGATTGATTATTATAATTATTATTATTCGTATATTTATGACTGTATTAACAAGCCCAGTAACATACCTATTTATTTTAATTTTATACGTGATTTATTAAATCATATTTAAATATTTATCGCAAGCATAAAAAACATTATCTTTTGCCCACTGTTTAAACTTACAGATTTTCCACTTTGATTTGCCATTTGGAATACTTTTTACAATCACAATCAGAGCAAAGGATAGTTTCCAGTGCCATTTTGCACATCACATTGAGAGCCATCCAGAAACGCATAAACTGTGATCTTTTATTGGTCAATTCTAAACAGTTCAACTTAATAGCTAACGGCTTTTGTTATCCTGCTGCCCGCCCATGGCACAACTGAAATGGGCGTGGCAGGACAATTATATGCAGTTCAGTTCAGTTCATTGTCTGACTTTGCTTCGGTGTGTGTGTGTGTCTGTGTCGCGCACATTTCAGCTGCACTAATTAGACAAACACTTGTTTTCCCCGCAGGATGCTGCCGCTTTTCCTCCCCCCTTTCGCTACGTTGCTAAAAACACGCTCATTGCTTTCGTTTACCTTTTAAACGCCCATTTTACTCACAACTCCAATCCGCAAACACCTCCTGCCAAACACATCAGCACATCATTTGCATGCGTTTAGTGTGTGGGCGTTTAGTACACGTGTGTGTGTGGGGGCGTGGCTGGCGTAAATAACAGCAACTTTGTGCAATGTTATTTGATTTCGTCGGCGACAGCTCGGACGACAATCTCATTAACATGATAACAAAAATCGGCATTCGTTATCGGAATCGACATCGCAATGGGTGCTCAACTTGATATTCATTTCATCCTGTTGACAGCACTCGGATGTCATATAAAGTGCACTAAAAGCAGCAGCAGCAGCAGCATTCAAATGATTGTGTTGTGCTCAAATGCGATTCTTATGACCCAACAGTGCAATGCAATTTTTATTCATCGAGGCTGAAACGTTAACCAATCCTTGGTAAATTGATATCCTAACAGACAGGCGCAAATACCCATAAATATTGTCAATGTATTGTTTGTCAATTGATGTCATCAACATGAAGAAATTGTATTTTTATTGTAAACAACGCTTGCGGCGAATTCAACGTAAAAGCTTTGCAGCTTTTAAGCTATTCGCTTGGTTGGAAACTTCGCTAAATGAGCAAAAGCTTTCCATTCAATGTTTTGTTTAAATTGTACGCAACGTTTAAAAGTTTAAAAATATTCATGTTTCATACAAATAAGTTTTTGTCATAAATTTTAGTTGAATTATTATACAATTAATAGGGTTATAATTTATTATGATTATCATTTGTTATTTTTGGAATTTAATCTAAATTATTATTAAAAATATGATCAAGATTGCAACTATTATTATAAATCCACTTCATTCGATTTTTGACATTAATCTTTTTCTTACAAGCAAAACTGTAGCTGATTGCCTGATATTTGGTCAACAAGAAGCGCTTGCACCTAAAAACATTCCTTAGTTCCAAAATCGCATCTAATCTGCTTAGCATGAAACACTCTTGTTTTCCAACTGATAACACCAACATATTCAATAGTTCAAAGACATGTGTATATATAAAAATAAATATATATAAAAAAGAATATAATAATAATAATCTATTACATACAAAATATTTTTCATGTTAGTGACCCAACACAAACCGATGAAAACCAGAAGTATGTAGAGAAAAATAAAAGAGATAAAATAAAAGAAGTAAGCAAAAAAAAATATATATATATAATAAAATATTTATAGGTAAAAATTATACGTAAGGCAATAAATAGAATTTTGATTAAAGTGCTTTTGAGATAATCGCAAAGCCTTCAGATTTGATAGCCATATAGATGATAGAATTATGATTTATATTAGCCATATAGAGTATATCTTATCAATTGAATCAGGTTAGGGACAGCTGCATTTGATTCGCGTCATGATGCAAAGCTTTGACAGCTGAACTTGCGCTTGCACCTTTGACCCCCTTCAACACACTTCCAGATAAGACAGCGTCGGAAGCGTGCCCAAAGTTGCAAACAAATATTAAAAGAACTGCCGACACGGGCTGCTATGCTGATGTGTAATTTGTACAGTACTGCGGCTTATTTGGCTTAAACTGCTGCTCCGCTCATGTTTATCAACTCATAAAATGTGGCCAGCTAATATAATTTGATAAGCGGCAAGCGAAACAATTGGCAACAGCTACAAGTATTTTTCCCAAGATATTTCGGCATCGATCACTGGATAGAATTGTTTTCTATTTATATATATATATTTTTTTTTTAATAAAGATATGGTGCAAACACGTCAGAAATTTTTTTTAGAAATACTGATAATATATGTAGATTTTTGAAATAAATTTAATTTCGTTTATTATCTTTTATCGATATGATTCAGTATTGTTTGGCATTATTTCAGTTCATTTGCGTACGTTTAATGAATAGATTAATATTTTATTGTGTATTTTTATTAAAATACCCCTATTGAAGGGGGATAGGAAAATTGAGATTTACTTAATTTCTTATTAAAGATTAAGCATTGTAAGAAATGATATGCCTACTTCTGGAAAAGAACAGATAAGTGAGGTATTATCTTTTAGTTTATTTTTGGGCATTTATTGACTTTTAATATTTATACGCGAATAATTTGACCATCTTCATATTTATATTAAATTATTGTTTATTTGCAACCATTCACACTTCAAATTGGTTATGAAGTGTAAGATTTTCTTGAACTTAATTTCATTAGACACACACATATATATAAATATATATATATATGTATATATATATATTTTATAAGTCGCTCCATATACTATATGTATATAGTCGTCGTCTAGCTAAGTCAAGTTCATTTATTATTGCTAAAAATAATACTATTAAATTTAAATTACTTTGTAACTACGCAAAATATCAATGTTGATAGTGCGATTTTTTCTTCTTATATATTTTTTGTTCAGATTCCGTTTCTAAGAAATGTATATTACAACATTAATCTGTAATTTACATTCGATTTGCGTTTTACAAATGGAATATAATATAGTAAATCTATATTTATTACACATTTACAACAAATTATGATACCTAATAATATTAAATGGTTATATGGTGTCAAACAAATAAATAAAAATGAGATTGTTAAACAATAAAATATGCAAAATAAACGAATATTGATGATTGAATATAAATAAATATGTTCTCGCGTTTAAAATTATTTAAAAATTATAAAAAAAAAAACAATTGAAGACTGCAGCTAATTTTCTGAACTCTATCTTTGAATTCAGAGTTGGAAATATTATATTTCAAAAAATTTAACTTATAAATGAATGAATAAGTTACCAAATAATCCTATTTTCACTGTAGTAATATTTTATCAGAAAAAGGATAAAAAACTCGACTAATGATGAATATCATATAATAAAAATCGGATACCCTTTATACCAGTGCAAAATGAGTGCAAGCATTCGCCAATTATACACCGAAACTAAATTTAAATAATAACACAAAATTTTTAAAACATTAAGATGAATACTTACATAAAAACATACATCTTATCTACCCAAACAAAAAATGCATAATAGAGTCCTAGTATCAGTACACACAAAGAAACCCACTGTCATATCGAAACTTCTTCATCTTTCTAAACGCATGCACAATAAATCAAGCAGCTAAAGTACAAAACTCTGACTGATAAGAAAATGAATCGTTCGTTTTTTTTTTTTTTGTTATTGCCCAGTTTTCCCTATACGGAAAGATCATACAGATTTCGCTCGCTGGGTAGCCAGGCATGCGCATTACGTTAAATGCTTTGGTCGGGGGGCACTTCGATTTCAATTTCTAATCAGCAAGTGAGCCAGCGAACACGCAATGTGGGCGCCCCACGGCTGATAAGAGTGCTGCCGGCAGGTGGCTCTCCTAAGTCGTCATGCTTCTAGGCAGTGTCTAAGTGTGAAGACTTATCGACAGCGGCAGCGGCAGCAGCAGCGACAGCGACAGCAAACGGCAACGGCAGCGATCACAATTTCTATACCATCCGATCCTGTGTTGCTTTCAGTTCACGCTTTGGCTTCGCTGCGTGCGGTCGTTTGCGTTTCTATCGTGCACAAGAGAATATACAAAATCAAATACGTAAAAAAAATTGAAAGAAAAAAAAAACGACAAGTGTTCGCGCTGAATAACAAAAATAACATCAAAACAGTTCAAAAAATCAAATTATGTAAGTTTGACCAAGCAAAAAACATTTGAGAATCCACAAAGAGAATAAATAAATTAATTAATTTATGTGACATTCCGTTACCCGCTAAGCAAACACGTGTGCATTCGATCTTTTCAATAACATTGTCCACGATTTACCGGCTGTTTATATTTTTTGCCTGTCTTGTCTCTTATTTTGCCTTGCCCTTTTTCAGCTCTTAGTGGGTCAGTGCACTTTCCTGGCGAGTTCATTGTCGCCTTCACTCTGTTTTCTCTTCTCATTTTATGCTTTGACCGCACTTCTTACCACCTCTCAGTTTGGCCCATCTCTTGGCTTTTGCCACTTTCGCTCAAAAGCAAAAAAAAGAAGAAAAAAAAGTACTCAGCTCTTCAGTTTTGTGTGACACACAATTCTTCTATTTCTTTTAGTTTTATTTTCTGGCAGCGCTTTGAGGCCAGCCCCAAAAATGAAAACACATGGCCAATATTTTTAGATATATTCATTATCTGTTTTGTTTTTGTACGCAAATTCTTATGTCGTATGTAAAAGTTGCTTAACAATATCAATTTTATTGTTTTTAAATATATTCCACACTTTTTGCTCAAGAATCGTACGACTGGCAAAAATGTCTAAACTTGTATTCCTTATCACATTAAAACCGGTTTTTTCTATGCTTAGTTTGAAATAGTCACACACTGCTTTAAACCTACGCAAATTGTAAATATAGCCAACTATATAAATCAATAATTCTGCTTGTTCATTTATAAATAGATATCATTTTAAATAAGGTTTAATTATCGATTTCATACTCTTACTAACATTCAAATACATATATTAATTATTTTTAGGATACTTGTATAGTTTTCAAATGTCTCATATTAAAAACCTGTACTGTTGCCAAGCAACAAAATAACGGAACAAAACTTTGTTCTTTTCACTTCAAAAATTCAAGTACTTATTTTTTGGTTTCATTTTAATTTTCAATCGCAACTACAATTAACAATACAAATAAAGCATCTCTAATCATCAAATTAATTATCGCCAATAATGTAAAGTTAAATTGTTCAGTTAATATGCCATTTAGTCTACAATTTGCAAAAGTGCACACTCAATTCCGTTATTTGAATGCATTCTAGTTTATTAAGTTGTAATGACGTTAGAGAAATCTTACAACAACTTTCCCTGTCGGGAGGGGATAAACAATGCAAAACTACTCAAAAACCGGACTTTGAAATTGTTACATATGTACATATTTCAACCTAATCGCGTGTGCATTAAACTGTCAATCATGCATTTCTTACCCCCTTAACGTTTTGAGTGAGACGTCTCCAGCCATCGATTAAACGAATTTAAGATTTAGTTGCGTCAATGTAATCCGAATCACATACAAAATATTTTCCAGCTAAAATCATGTGTTTAACCTCGACACTCAACTTTGGACTCATTCACTATTCGTTGCAGTTGGTCTTTATTTTTCATTCTTAACTAAAAATTCGTTTTGTTATTTATTTTGGTAATTTGTGCTTATCACTGGCCCGTTTATTGAATAATAAAAAAAAAAATATAAAAACTATGAACATTCACTAACTACACATGTGTACATACACAGATATCGATAACGGGAATATTTTCCAAGTGGAAACTTTGCACCCAAAATAAAAATAAAAAATATATATATATATATCGAGTGTTAGCTACTATAGAAAGTCAAGACTTCAGTAGCGAGGGGCATTATCATCTTGAAGATAACACTAAATGATATGCCTACAAAACTAATGACAGGAAGCAAGCATTTCTAGCTTGATACATTAAATGATATGATTGAATACAATAGCGGATATTTCTGTATACAAGTTTAGTATCATTATTATTCATTGAAATATTCCAACTTCTTGTTAATGCTATGGTCTGTCATAAATTCAGATCTATATTGGTTTTATAATATAAAACTTTATGAGTTATATGAGTAGCCCATGCCGCTCCTAATCGGGTTATAAGTCATAATTTGAGTATGCCGATAAGGACTATAGTGCTTCATTAGTTTTGACCACTGTTTTAGCCGTCCTATCTTGTGGCTTGGCTTAATGGGAAAATACACTTTTGATTGAATTTGTCAACTCGATTTCAGTGAAATGGCCGCGAATCCAAACGAAGCGTTCTTCAGCCGTCCCGGCCCCAATCGCCTGAGGGAATCGGAGGTCTATCGCACCACCAATCCCGAGGAGGCCGTCAAGGTGCGCATGGTTAAGGAGGGCCTTGGCGCCGAGGAGCCCGTCTCCATACCCGGCGTGCTCAAGCGCACCGTCAACAATTATCCCGACTATCCGGCGTTGCGTTCCAAGAACGGCAAAAATGGCTACACAACAGTCACCTACAAGTAAGTCATGGGGATGGATGGAGGGAGGAGGGGTACTCTATTAGTGATGGTCGTCTGATAATTTAAAATTGTATTTATAATTGATTAATCAAAAAATATAATTAAACTTATTTTTTTATTTTGAACTATCTACAGACAGCAAGATTGCAAGGGACTTAAAGATATAAAATTTAAAAAAAAAATATATAGAAATAAAAACAAAATTTGATTCTAGAGTTACGTAATACAAGCGACATTATCTATATTGTTGTAATGACAAAAACAAACCCATTAAATTATTCTAATTTTATAGTATGTCTGAGCTACAAAGTGACCTTGATTTGGGTTTAAAGTTATTAAGTTAATGCATTTAAATGTAGTGTATTTTTCAAAATACAAAAACAGATTTATAGTATTTAAAAATATAAAAAACATTCACATTCGATTTTAGAGTGTGCTTCTTGACAAACACACTCCCATCTCTAGTGACTGTCAATTAGGCGAACACTTTGACTTCGACTGGCACGCCTCGCTGCCAAATTCATTTAACGCTTATTGGATTTACCGCAAGCCCAACTCAAACCAGTTGATAACCCATCCATCTACTCCACACAGGCAATACGAGCAGAAGGTGCACCAGACGGCGAAGGCATTCATCAAACTGGGCCTGCAGGAGCATAACTCGGTGGGCGTGTTGGCCTTCAACTGTGCCGAATGGTTCTATGCGGCAATGGGCGCCATTCATTCGCGTGGCATCATCGCCGGCATCTATACTACGAACTCAGCGGATGCTGTGCATCATGTTCTCGATGATTCGCGGGCACAAATTGTCATCGTCGATGATGCGAAGCAAATGGAGAAGATACAATCCATACGCGACAGGTTGCCCCATCTGAAGGCGGCCATACAAATCCAGGAGCCCTATGCACCCAATCTCAAGAAGGAGGATGGCTACTATAGGGTAAGCATTATTATTAATCAGGTTATTTTTATAAACTTGATTAATATCTACAAAAAATAATAATTCATTTCTTAAAAATACATTTTGAAATCCTGATTGAATCCTTTTGCAGTGGTCCGAGATCGAGTCGATGAATGTCAGCGATGTGGAGGATGAGTTCAAGCGTCGCCTGGAACGCATTGCCATCAATGAGTGCTGCTGTTTGGTGTACACCTCTGGAACGGTGGGCATGCCGAAGGGCGTGATGCTATCCCACGATAACATTACGTTCGATATACGTGGCATTACCAAGACCCTGGAGAAGGTTGTGGTGGGAGCGGAGAATATGGTCTCCTATCTGCCATTGTCCCATGTGGCCGCTCAAATTGTGGACATTTATACGATCAGCGCGATGGCTGGTTGCATTTGGTTTGCCGATAAGGATGCGCTCAAGGGCACACTGGTCAGGTCGCTGCAGGATGCGCAGCCAACGCGTTTCATGGGCGTACCGCGTGTCTATGAGAAATTCCAGGAGCGAATGGTTGCCGTCGCCAGTTCCAGTGGCAGCTTTAAGAAGATGCTAGCCGGCTGGGCCAAGGGCATCACACTCAAGCATTACATGGAGAGCGAAGGGTAAGTTGCAACAAAAACAAAAAACAAAAAGCAAAAAACAAAAAACTTAAACTTTAACTTTTGTGTGCGCATAAATTATGCAAAGAGGATGCACAGTTAAAGTGGCTGCAATTCCCCACCTAGCTGAAACCTGAAAGCAATCTCTGCCAGGCATGTTGCCGCTTTTGGTTCGCTAAATTATGCAAGCCCCGGGGCAGCATAGAGCGCTCTCACTCCCACCCTCTCCCTCTCTCTCTCTCTCTCTCTCTCTATCTGTCTTTCTACCTATCGTCCTGTCTGGTTGGCTTAAGGCAAACTCAAAATCAGAGGCAACAACATTACTCATACGTCAGGTTGTACACGAAGGCATTGCACTGGATAAGCAGCTCTGGCACGGCTCCGACATGCGGGCACGTCCTTCTTTTGCGGAGCAGTGAAGCATTTCTCCTTCCCCTCCTCTCCTCTCCTTTCCTCTGTTTTTTTTTTTTTTTTTTTTTTTTGTTTTTGTCTGGGGGCAGCTCCTGTAAATTCGTGACATGAGTTTGACTCTGGCTGTGATTGGCGGTAATCTTTAAAAGATGTTCCAAACAGTTGAGGAACAAGTTAACTTTAACTTGTTTTAGATACAATAAATTGTTTTAGATTGTTGCACATCCTTTCTATATGCTATAGTCCCTTGCAAATTGATTTGGTTTGTCTGCTGTTTATTTGTTTCCTCAAATTTATATTTAACTTAAATCTAGTAAATTCATTTAGACCAATTATTAAACCTCTTTAGCTCAGTTTTTGATAATCTAAAAAATTCAATTTAGATTTATAAGTTTTTACTTAGTTTTAAAACATATCAAAATTTGTATCATTTTTTTTAACTTCAAAGTTTTTTTTTTCATTTCAATGCGTTTTGATTACGTTATGATTACTCATTTAAAATATTTAGAAAGCAAAAATACTAATTTATTTTTGTTATTTTTATTTATTTATTTTTAAAATTTTGTATAATCTCTTTTGATTATTACATTTTTCTACTGCAAATTTCTAATTAAAGCGCAACGAAATTCAAAATTTTAATGTGATTTAGTTTAGGTTACTTTAATGGAAATAAATCTAGAGATAAGTGTTATTCTGTGTGTATCTCTTGCAAGGACTTTTTAACGACAACCTTTGCAATTAAAATGTAACCTTGCCACACATTGAAAGAAAAGTCCATTATCCTTGGCCCGTTTAATTATCAAGTTGCAGTGGCCGAAACTAATCAACAATTCCAATTAAAAACTTTTGTTTCAGCAGCAAGGGAAGCGGAGGTTTTCGCTACAAGATTGCCAAATCGCTAATTCTGTCCAAGGTGAAGGCAGCCCTCGGCTTCGATCGTGTGGTCAGTTTGGTGAGCGCCGCTGCGCCCATGTCGCCAGAGACGAAGAAGTACTTCCTCAGCCTGGATCTGAAGATATTGGATGCGTTTGGCATGTCGGAGACTGCCGGCTGTCACACCCTTTGCCAGCCGGACACGACCCAGCTGGGCTCGATTGGCAAATCGCTGCCGGGCTGCGAATCGAAGATTATCAATCAGGACGAGAATGGGCATGGCGAACTGTGCATACGCGGTCGTCACGTATTTATGGGTTACATTAACAATAAGGAGAAGACCGAGGAATCGCTGGACGATGATTGTTGGCTGCACACCGGCGATTTGGGCTTCATCGATGACAAGGGCTACGTTTGCCTGACGGGCCGTTCCAAGGAGCTCATCATCACCGCTGGCGGCGAAAACATTCCGCCGGTGCACATCGAGAATACGATCAAAAAGGAACTGGATGCCATTTCCAATGCTTTCCTTGTCGGCGAACAGCGCAAATATCTAACGGTCCTCATTTCCATTAAGGTGAGTAAAAGCTGATAAAAAATAGAACAATTTACATATCTTAATTAGTCTAATTTCTGGAATACCTATGTCTAATCGTAAACCCATTTTATAGACCGAGATGGACAAAGATACTGGCGCTCCACTGGATGAGCTGACACACGAGTCGTCTGTGTGGATGAAATCTCTGGGTGTGGAGCACAAAACACTGTCGGACATACTGAATGCCGGTCCCTGCCCCAAGGTGTGGAAGGACATCGAGGACGCCATTAAGCGGGCCAACAAACACTCCATCTCAAATGCGCAAAAGGTGCAGAAATTTGCCATTTTGCCGCATGACTTCTCCATTGTCACCGGCGAACTGGGACCCACCCTGAAGGTCAAGCGCAATGTGGTTTACAAAATGTATGCGGACATGATCGAGACCCTATATGCCTAGATATCAACTTGCCACATTTTGGCTGTGAAACCAAAAATTTAACAGAGCTATGCAACTTGAGCTTTAACATGAAATGAATTTAACGGACTTACAAGCCATTGAGTGCCAGCTTAATACCAATTATAAAACTACTTATACTATATATACATATATATATATATATATAGCAAAACTAATGTTATCACCTGTTTTTTTAACACTCAATTAATATGAGTGAGATGATGATGTTGATCTTACTGATGATAATGATGATGATGATGATGATGTTGAAGTAAACGACTATATTTAGGGCGATGTGCAGCCCTTAAGCCCCCCATTGAACTATAGATCTAGTAGCGCCTAAGTTTTTAATTGTATGTTAATTTGTTTTATTTACTGAAACGCTAAGGAAATTATTTTATCCTATTGTTTGAATTACCACAATAAATTTTAAATGAATTTTGATTATTTATTATGACTGGATAGATATCAAGGAAATCGTAAACAATGCTCATTATAATCTTTATAACAGAGTGGGTGTAATTCTAATTTCTAATCAATCCATATTTCTCAATAACAAATACAGAATGAGTTAACAGTTACTATGCCTAGATATTAAAATATATATTTCCGTTTTCATATCGCAGCTAAACTGATTCATCGAAGTTTTAGCACATCTATTTGAAGAGTTAAAACCTAATTTGCAAAGGAATTCGATTATTATTTTAATATTTTTAAGCTAATAATTAAAAAAAAAATAGTATGCATGTCATAGTAGAATCTGTTTATATATTATATATATTTATATATAATATGTTATATAGTTTTTATTATTGATCAGCTTTACTTTATTTATTTATTATTTACTTTTTTTACTTTGTCAAATAGTCATTTAGTTTTCAAACTTGATGCAACTTTGACTATTTTGACATATATCGGAGCCGACTCGGAGACGAAGACTATATAATATAGTTGCCATAGGAACAATCAGTCAAAAGATGTCTTCTTGAAAGAAAAAAACGATTGCTTATCAAGAAATCTGAAGCAAACTCATTAAAGAAACGTAATAATTTCACTCCGCTTAGCAACATCGGAAATATATTGTATATAGCTCTCATAGGAAAAATCAATTGATTATTTTGAGTCTTAGATGACAGCAGATGGAGTCCGGTTTGCGAGTGTATATATAAAAAGATAACCCTTGCTGAATGTTCAGTTTGTTTGCTCTTTATTAAAACACACATAAATAGAATGGAATACAATAGTTGTAATCTGTTCAGACCACTTGCTCCTCCAGTGGCAGATCGGTGTCGGTGTCGAGTCCCTTGGCCAGTCGCTCGGCGACGCGCTGCATCAGCTCCTCCATGCTCATCTCGATCTTGATGCAGGCGCGTCGCTGTATATCGTATCGCTGATCCTGGCCGCAATGGATGCGCTCACAGCTGAGACTCAAGCTGAACCAGCTGCTCACATCCTTGAAGCCTACATGGCATTCGCACTCATTGTGGGCAACGCAATGGCTGTGCTCCGGACACCCGCCCTGGCAGATTGGCCGGCAGATCAGCTGATGCTGCTTGTTGGGATGATGCGATTGCTCGTAGCCCCGCATGCAACGGCATTTGTTCGGCTCCACACAGTAGCTGTGCGCCGGACACGGTTCCGTGCAGATTGGTTCACAGAAGCCAAAGATAATGGTGCGATAGCCGGGACAACACATCTGTACGGTGTCCCAACGGATGCGCTCCTCATACACAATATACTGCTCCACCGCATCTGCTGCAGAGCTGGAGCTGAAGCTGGAGTTGTGGAGCACTCGTGTCCTTGTCACAGGCACCTGATACTTGACACTGATGTTCTTCTGGCAATGGCCATTCGTTATGGCCAACTGCTGTGTCTGATCCAGGCCCAATAATAACAATACCATTGCCAGTGCCTGCATCTTTTTTATTGTTTTTATAGTTGTTGTTGTTGTTATTGTTGTTGTTTTTGTTTTTGTTTTTTAGTCTGGGGCGTAGTCTTCACTTCACGAGCGCACTGATAAAAGTGAAAGCACAATTCTTTTGTGTTCCGTCGGATCGCTGAGCTCTGTTTTGCACTGGGCTTATCGCAAATGGTTAATGTTCCGAAACAGCATCGGACTGAAACTGCAACTGCAACTGCAACCGCAACAGTGCCTCCACTGCAACTAAATTGTGCAATTTCGATAAGACGCCTCAATGAGCGACAAATAGCTGCACAAATGGAAAGGAAATGATTTTAATAAATAATATAAACAAAAATAACGTCATGAAAGAACATGATTTGAATGAATAATAATAAACAAACATTTATTTCCTGCTGGATGAGTCAAATAATAAAATCTGAAAAAGAAAACAAAATGCAAAATTAAAAAAAAAATATATAAAATAAATAATAATATTTAATTTAAGTCGTAAACTGTTATGCGCAATAATGCTAAAAATAAATGAATAAGATGTTACAAATTGAAATATAAGAATTTAAATTTAATTTAAAACTGTAATAAATTCCAATCCAATAAGATTTATAAAGTGAAAAATGAATAATTATAATATATATTTTAATATTATTACTTTGCGTGTGATATGAATAATAATGACGTGAAAGAAATGATTTCAATAAGTAAAATAAATATTAATAAATAATCATATACGAAATCAAATCTTTAAAAAACAAATAAGAATATTTAATTCACTAATGTTAAAAATAAATGAATATTAATGAATTAATAGAATCGTTCAAATTTAAGAATTTAATTTAAATTTAAGACTTAAAGAAATTCCATTCCATTTCGCCTGCTATTTTTCTAAAATAAGATTTACGGAGTGAAAGATCAAGAAATTAATCCTTTTCGATATTATTAATTTCTCATGTAATTATACGGGTCTGTCACCCGTAGAAAGCAAAGCACAAAACAACGCCACAAACAATAATAATAACCACAACAAGAATAATGCATAAAATGATAATGTTTAGTCTTTTGAAGGAGCGTGATTTTTTAAATATTTTGTTTACGGTTATCTTTTCCAAAATTCTTTCGTTTGGTTGCGTTTGTTTTGGTATTTGATTAGCCTGGAGTTGAATATGAATTGAATGATCTGAATTATCCGTGTGTTGTGAGTCATCTTTGTGTTCAGCGTTCACAATGTGATCCGAGTTATCTTTGTGATCCGAGTTATCAACGCGATCCAAGTTATACTTCGTATCTGTGTTGTAAATGAGATCTGAGTTATCTTTGTTGGGCAGCGCTTTCCAAGCATTTATCAGATCTTTAATACTTGTTCGAGGTAAAGCAACATTTGGCCACATTCCATGATCTTTAGACTCCAACCTATTCGGACGATCTTCATGATTTTTTTGCTGTGCCCATTCTAATCCATCTGTTTTATGACGCCACTCTGTGATGTATTTGGTGACTGCGGGATCTGTTCGAGCATTCTGCCTGTTCTTGACTAACCTTGGATTATCTAGCTGCCCACCTGTCTTGGCTGTCCGGTCAGAGGGATCTGTCCGCTTAAAAGGATATTCTTGCTCAACGTTGCAGGCATATTGCTGTGGCACGTCGGGTTCCTCGCCGTCACAGACAAGATGCCGAGTGAGTCTGTTGCAGACGCATCCCTCGATATTCAAGCAGAACTGAGGTCTGCCGTCCGCCTGGCAAACGCTTAAGAAACTGGGCGCCACTTGCAACAAGGGCGACCAGCTGTGGTACTCCTGCCAACAGTTGCAGGCATTCATCAGGCAACGCTCGGCTGGCATCAGAAATTCTGCCATGGGCTGGCAACCCTGGCCGAGCTCCGATCGCCCCATGAACGCCGGCCAGCATCGACAGGTGTTGGGCGCAATGCATTCGCCATAGCGACACTCGCGACACTTGGGCTGGCAGCCCACAGTGCTGTTGTGGCTGCCACCAACCGTCTCGTAGCCCTCGCTGCAGGTGCACTCCTGCGGTGCGGTACACTGAGCGTTCACACAGCTTGGCGTGCAACGGGGCTGACAATTCCCGGGCTTCCCCTCGTAGCCCGCACAGCACACCTGACGAACAATCCACACCTAAGAGAATAATTTTTGTAATTAATACAAAAGTCGAGACTCTGCTTGGCTGGTTGATATACCCTGTTGCAAGTCGCCAACCAACCTTTTCATCCAAGTCGCCCATTCGGATGGGCTCCATTTCTTGGCACACGTTTTGCGCAAACAGCCTTGTCCAGAGGCAGCTGGTGACGAGGGCTAAGGCTAAAGCTGGCCATGCTTGAGTCATGTAATAATATATAAATATATATTATATATATATATATATATTTATATATATCACTCTTTGTGTTTCACTTGGAATTTTGAAGCAGATTTTGCCATTTTTTTTAACGATTTATTTACAATTGCAACAATTTTTGTAGACAGCTTTGGAAAAGTGACTCAATCGAAATGTTTCTATTGATAATAAATAATTTCAATAATAGTTAAGTTAAGTAAATAATTTAAGAACCATATCATACCACATTAAAAACTCTTATCGACGGTAAAATAAATCAATATAAAAATATTGCTTTAATGCACAGATTATTAACTTAATTCACAGACTTTCCATTAAGTTTTCAAATCTTCCTTTTCAGTTCATATTGAATAGTCCGTTCGGTATCTTCAAAATTGCTATTCAGATGCTGGGTATCATCGGTGCGGCGGTTAACATAACTGCATATGCCCACCACACAGCCAGCAATAATGACAATTATAATTCCATAGATGAGATATACCCACCAATTCAGTGGCATCGAGCAGCTCCGACTGAGCTTATCATTGGGTTGATAGCCCCCAAGGCACTTGCATCTGTTGGGTCTGAGGCAGTAGCTGTTCAGGCCGCACTTCGGATGGCACACGGGTAGGCATTTGGAATCGGTTTTGCTCCACATGAAGCCCGGACTGCAACACGGTTTAGCAGATTCCACACAGTAATCGTAGCCGGTGCAACCTTTTGAACACATTAGACAAGTGTCATTTAACAGGATCAATGTGGAGTGCAAAGTGGACTACATTTTGGTTCACATTTCTTGGTATCCTTATCCGGTTCGTAGCCCGTCTCGCAGCTACATTTTCCGTGTTCGGTGCACACCTCATGGGATCCACAAGGTGGATTGCATTTCACGTTGCATCGATTGTGTTCCTCATCCCTCTCATAACCCAACTCGCAGTCACATCTGTTGGGGGCAAGGCAAACACCGTGCTCTCCACAAATCTGTCTATACTCATCTGGGCAAGTATTGTTTTTCGCTTCGCAATCCGGATTACAGGACACCTTTCCGTGTCCTTCCGATATGTTCTATTTAAAAGATAGCAAAAATATACTTTTAGCTAATTATATATTTTAATTTTATATTTCAAATCTCACATGTGGGATGACTGATGCCTGGCTGAGGTGCAGGCCTGCAAGGGATCCTAGAGTTAGGATCAGTAAACTACTCAATGTATCCATTTAATATGTTCCTGAATGGTTTATAACGAACTGAACTTTTATTTGAGCGTTCGTTGGCTTTTTATAAGGTGGGGCAAGTCCCCGATTTAATTATGTATGTGTATAACCCACATCCTTGTGGTGTTCAAATTAATTAAGATGTGGTTTCTTAGATGTGTATGAATGTATAAAAGTATTTCCTGAAATTATTCACATTACTTTGTTGTATATTGAACACTAATAATATATATTAATCATTAACGATTGTATTTATTGAACTTATACATTTATTTTTTATATATTTTAATAATCTAAATAGTTGTTTATCAAAAGTTTCGCCACACTGAGTAATTGGTTCGGATTTAAAGTTGAGTTTGATATATAGAAACCTTATCACTTAATCAGAAATGTAGGCACTGATTAAAATATTACTCACAGTTGATTCGCAAATCACTCATACGCAAAACATAACTTAATCTTTGCTCAAAACACTCAAAAGAGAACGGAATTAACTCAGTCGACGACAAGTGAACACAACGTAAATACGCATAGACACAAACCCAAACACATATGCACATGGACATGTGTAGGTACGAATGTACTTATGCACGTAGGTGAGTGCTCACTTAGAGCTTTACTGTTGTTGTATCCACATATCTACACACTCGCACTAACTGCATAAATATGTATGCTTAAGCAATGTGTGTAGACTTGAGTGTATATTGTTGTTGTTGTTTGTGTTGTTGCTGACGTGTATGTAGCGGTGCTTTTGCATATGAGTTTTGTGCGTTTGTGTTGCTCGATATATACAAATAAACATGAGCACAAAGCAGGCGCACAGAAATGATTAGCAGGCGAACGTAGAGCCATGTGTAGGCAATATGTTGTTGTTGTTGTTGTATGTACACATGTAGTACGAGTAGAAGTAGCTTTCGCTGCTGCGCTAACAAAACACACAGCTAAAGCGGTAACAGCGGCGTCGACGTCGGCGTTAACGTCAACGTTCTCAAATTGTGTTTATGTTTGTATGTTAGCCGGTATGTTAATGCATGTACAAATGTACATGCACACACACATACATGCATAAATATGTACGAACGTGTGTAATGAGTGAGAGCTAAAACCAGAAATGGCATGAAAATGAAATGTAATGGGCAACAACAGTAAGACACACACGTGGAGAGCGATAACATTTAAATGTGTACACACAAACACACGAGAAAATGTATGTATGTATGTAGTATGTATTTATATGTAACGAAAGACGGGGCTCATGTTACCACTTGAGAGACACTTGTGGCCTTGACTGGGACCAGCATCGCAGTCAGCTTCGATGTCACTCTTGCTGGCTGCTTTGTTAATGCAGCGCCTACCAACAACTAGCAACAACAACTTAATTTTGTGTTATTATCGGCGCTTCGCAAAGGCAACAGTGATTTGAGCACAGTGCCGTCTAGAAAAATAAGCAGACCTTAACATTATAACAGTGCGGGCAAAAAAATTAGTGAAACATAAAGAAAACATTTATTTACTTATGAAAAGTATAATTCCTGTTTTTTTTTTTTTAATAATCAATACATTACTAAAAATGTTAAATTTGAACATAAAAATGTATGTACGTATGCCCCTATTAAAATCATGACGGGGCATAATGTTATCAGACGTCTTGATTAATAAATGCCCTCAGAGTTTTCCATTGATTGTCGGTCAACGGAAAAATTAGTCTGGCTCTTTTCTGAGTAGCGGAAACCTGATAAGTCAAAATTACAAAAATGCGAGTAAAATAAATACATATATGTATATGTATGTATTTATATACATGAATATGTACTTGAGTGCAACCAAATAATTTATGAATGAAAAAAAAAAATTGGACTTTTTTAAGTTATTTACAACAAAACTTTATTAAGTACACCTGTACCATTTGTACCATGTACCCATTATTTAAAGTTGTACTATCGAAAAGATAATAAAGTAAATATTAGCTACTGTTGTCGAGCATTTGTACACTTGTTCGTTAATTTGTACAACCATTTAGTGGTACAATCAGCAATGTACCACAAGTAGGTACAAATATGAATATGACTCAATTTGTTATCGAATAAAAATAAAAATAAAATTAATTACTAGACTATCTTAATAAATAGTAATGTCTATAGTTAAAAACAATTCTTATAAATACCTTTTATTTTAAACATAGCAATAGCAAAATCTTAATAAATGAAACATAAGATTTGTACTATTTAAAGCATATTTAAGCTTCTACTTCTGAATTGGCTGATATGCTCATTGTTTGCGAAGCCATACACCCGACAAAATAGTCAAAGGCGTTTGAATAAATTGATTCAACGATTGCTCAAACATACGCTGACTTGAGTAAACCAAATTGTTAAATGAGAATAATCAACAAGTGCATTAGCATTGACATAAATACAAACATAACGACACATACCTACTCTTCTGTATGTATTTATTCTTTGGTTTTGACATTTTTGACGGCTGTTGTGTTAATGATAGCGTTTAAAAACCGATTAGAATACCGGTTGTTATTGTAATTGCCATTTATGTGGCTGACTGTGCGAACTTGGAGAGACAGGCGAGAGAACAACAAAGAGAACATCGCCAGCTAGCTAATAATATATGTATGTATGTATGAATGTTTGTAAGTTTGTATAAATATGTACATATGTATGTAAGTTGTTGGTATCGTTAATTTGCTTGCCCCTCCCCTTCATTTACCGACGCAACCCACGTAAAGACTGTCGTGAGGCTGCTGCCGATATGCTACTGCTACTACTACGTTTTGGCGTCGACATCGCTGTCGCCGTCGCTGTTCTCATGAGTGTAGAAATAAGTTTGAATGAGTTGCAAAAGGGGGGCGCACCGCGAACTGCATGTACAGCCAGACATATTTATTTATGTACATATGTACATACGTATGCTTGTATGTTTGAATGTGCATACATGTGTTTACTTGTTTGTCAATATGTACATATGTTATTTGATTTTCGTTTTTTTCCTCTTCTTCTCTCGTGCCTCTTTATGTTTGTGTACGTTTTCTTGTGTTGTTGTTGTTGTGTTGTTACTGCCGGGTACATGAATATAAATGTTGTTTATCTGTCGTCGTCGCCGTCGTCGACGTCGTCTCGGGTGTCCGTCGTGCTCGTCTCTGCCTCTTTTTGAGTAGTTTTGTGTGTGTATCGTTTTGTGTGGTGCTTTTCTTCTTGTTGTTATTGTTGGTGTTGTTGTTGTTGTTATTGTTTTGGTGTATATGAATATGTGTTTCTTTATTGTTGTGTGTACTTTTTGCTGTTGTTGGTGTTGTTGATGTTGTTGTTATGGCTTCTCACTCAGTTGCTCGCATGAATTTTTGCTTTGACTTTGCTTTGCTTTGGTGGCTCTTTTTGCGCCTGCTAATCAATGCTGTGCGCCTGGTTATTTTGCTATATCTATATGTACACAAACAAATCTACAAAAGTCACAGACATGCACATGCACACCCCACCCCTCTCCATCCTAACACGCGTACCCAATCAGCTGCGTCACGTATCGTGCGTGTAAATATGTACAACACATGTTCACTACACATACTATTTGGTAATCTTAGTAGAATAGGTCGAGAAAGGAGATGAGGGTGAAGAGCAGTGCACGATAGCATTGAGAGCATGCATATCGGTTCCGCTATAGTAAATATGGTAAATGACAAATGTGTGTAAGTGTATTTGTATGATGTTTGTACATACATATGTATGTCCGTGAGAAGTTCGTTTCAATATAACAAATGAACGGGTGTTGGACATTTGGACAAATGGAAAGACTTGTTCTATTGCCATTTGTGATTTGTCAATTGCTTTGAGGGGCCGACTGGTTTGACTTCCGCTCAACAATACAAAAATTTCTATTATATGCTTACAATTTAAGAAAAAATTTCTATTCTATTTTATAGATTTTATAACATAACAGATTTATAACATATTTATAATACAAATATGAATATTATGTTTTTATTAATGCATAGTTTTATGCATAACTATATTTAATAATTATATTCTTTGATAATATGGGTCCACCCTAATGTAATAACAGATACGATGGGCATATCGCTATTGTTGATTTGATTGCTGTTGTTATGGCTAAAGACAATAAAAGTTGTGCATGTTTTGAACGCCTACAATCGTATATGATTATAAAATAATACATACTTACACACATAAATCACCCACAGTGCCATAGCATATGAAATAATACATGCAACACCCACTGTGCCATCTCCTTTGTAAACATACAATTGCATATATTGTTTTTTTTTATACCGCTACATGACATACCCTGCTATCCATGTTAGAGCACATACATGCACATGCCATTACTGCACAACCACAAAAGAAAGGCAAAACGCAATATGCAACTATTTGTGCTGTAGTTTAATGGCTCTGTTTCTCTCTTGCTCACTCTTGCCAACACCGAGTCGCCTGGGAAACGACAATGTTTACACTTGTTTGGTATTCATGGGCTGCTGTTCATTGGTAAATAATTTCATAATAATGTTGTTGTTGCGCACCATGACAAATGATAAGCCGCAGTCAGCAAATTGCAACAATTACAATTGGGTTAGTAATATATCATAGACATTGTTGTTCTTTGCTGCTGTTGTCCCCTTGCAATGCAACAAACACTTGTCCAAACACATCGTGTGTGTGTCGGCATCGACACACCGTTTGACATTTTGCAATAAAATAAATTAAACAATAAATTATAAATTTGTACAAAAAATGACTGTTGGGCGAACAGGCGCGCATCAATGTACAGCTAGCAGCCACACTTGGCTGCCTGTCGGCGGCTTGGCTGTTGGTGCTTCTTTCTCTGTTGTTTCTGATATTTGCCCACAGTGTGTGAGTTTTTTTTCCTCTGCTTCTATTTCATTGTACGTACACACACACGCGCATACCTATGTAAAGTTGTATTTATGCACACGCCTGTTTTTATGTACATATATATATATATATATATATGTGTGTGTGTGTGTGCGTATCATGTTTGCGAACCAGGCAAACGCGTGTAATGCGGAGAGCAAAGCGTGGCTGAGTGACCGGCCCGAAGGTGGGCAGCCAAAGCAGAGCAAAGAAGAACCGTTACAAATGAATGTTTTATGTGTATGGTAGCACACATGCGTGTGAGCTTTTGCTTTGTTTTTGTTGTGATTGTTTTGTTAAACAACTCTTTCTACCGAACCCGTTCATTCGTCACTCCCTTTCTCTCTTACACTCGTGTGTATGACTGACCAGGCCATGCAATTTGATGTTTGTTTTTCGATCGTTCGCAGCTGTTTGTGGCAGGTCAGTTACGTGCGGATGTACAAATAACATATGTGTGTACATTGGTTGGTGTCTTTGATATTCAGTGGAGGATTTAAGAGGATTGAAGGGTGTGTGTTCTTGCTTGACTAAATGCGTTGAAAATGATAAGTGTAGTAATAATAATAATAATATTGATGATTATTGTTGTAATTACAAGAAAGAAAATACCATACCAAGCATGACTTGACAAGACTGTGAGCGACTGGAAACCTCTTGAAAATCTCAGACCAGTCAAGCATACAACACATCATCTGTGCATTACGTTACAACCGATAAGATGCCAGGCAACAGCACAGGGTGCCAAAAGGTCAGTCCAAATTCCTCAACCCAGGCGAATTCGGAAATTTTCATTTACCCTTCATGAACCCACTAGGCATACTGAGTCGATGTAGCATTTTTCGTCTTCACATTATTATAAAGCTGACATAGCAACAATCGTTCCAAAGATAAGTTTTTGAAAGAACCATTTTTTTTTACCAATATATCCCAATATTGCATATTGTTATGCATTACATTTTAAAATATTAAATATTCAAATAAAAGAGATCAGAACACAATAGCTAAGATGGGAACACTGTGCTACTAATATTGAAATTTAGTTCTGAAAGGGTATGCAGTATTCGGCTTGCCTAAAACAGCCATTCAGTTTTGATTTTTTAAGGCTTCATCCATTGATGACTTGCAGCGATAAGACTACACTGTAAGCAATTTTGGTACAAATCTATAAGTAAATACAGCTATGCAGATACATATAAAAAAATTAAAAAAAAAAAACAAATAAAAGATGGAGTTAAATATATCTAACTAAAAATAAATGTGTGTTGAAAAAGTTGAAAATAATCAGATTATTATAAGAAAATTATATTTAAATTACATTATTTTTTTGGAGTGTGCAAGAAATTAAAGATAACAGGTCAGCTCGTGGCTAACACTCCCATTCAGGTCAGATTCCGGACCAGACCAGACCTGATTAAGATTAAGAAATATGAATCTTATTTTGTATAATTATTTTCATATGTATTTGTGCCCTTATCAATTGTGTTGCGAGTTGTCATAAATAGGCTTGGATGAATTTACATGTGGTTTATTCAGCACAACGTCTGCCAGCATGAACGACGGAGCACGGAGCAGCAAGGACCTGAAAGTGGCCACCAGCTATACGAGCACATCCCTACACGAGGCAGTCCGGCTGCGATGGGATGCAAGCAATGATGCAATGCAGCCACAAACTCTGCCGCAATTCTTTCGCGAGACTTGTTCAAAACATGCAGAGTTGCCAGCCTTGGTTTGGGAAACACCAGGCAAGGATCCGGCGTGGCAAACTCTCAGCTATGCGGAGTACGCAAAGAAAGTGGAGCAAGCGGCGCTGATGCTGTTGCATGTGGGCCTCGAGGAGCGCAGTTCGCTCGGCATTTTGGCATTCAATTGCCCCGAATGGTTTGTGGCCGAACTGGGCGCATTGCGTGCCGGCGGCATTGTGGCTGGCATTTATCCGAGCAACTCGCCGGAGGCAGTGCATCATGCGCTGGCCACCAGCGAGGCGACCGTCTGCATCGTCGACGATGAGAAACAGATGGCCAAGCTGCGTGAAATTCACCATAGACTGCCACGCCTCAAGGCGGTCATCCAACTAAGACCACCCTTTGCAAGTTACGTGGATCGCGACGAAGGCTTCCACAGCTGGCAGCAATTGGAGCAATCCGTTTACGGTAACCAACTGCAACAGGAGCTGCTGCGACGCGAGCAGGCAATCGTTGCCAACGAGTGCGCCGTGCTCATCTTCACCTCGGGCACGGTGGGCATGCCCAAGGCAGTGATGCTCACCCACGACAGCATTGTCTACGATGTCCAGCTTGTGGCCGCATCCATGCCGAATATGGTGGTGGGTGCGGAACGTTTGGTCAGCTATTTGCCATTGAGTCACGTTGCCGCCCAAGTCTTTGATATATATGTTACCATGCAGCTTGGCGGTTGTGTCTACTTTGCGGACAAGGATGCCCTCAAGGGCACCCTGGTGCGTACCATCGTCAAGGCGCAACCCACACGGATGTTCGGAGTGCCGCGTGTCTTTGAGAAGTTCCAGGAGCGTCTGGTGGCCGCCGAGGCCAATGCCAAACCCTATTCCCGGCTGCTCTTGTCCAAGGCCAGAGAACTGGTTACCCAGCATCAGTTGGCTAGAATTGCGGGGTGAGTTGTGAGCTTTGCTTTTTAGCGGATTTCCCATTTATAGATTCGTCCAATTTTTAGTGAGCCGTGCTCCTTGTATGGATTAGTCAAATATTGGCTGGCCGCTCGTGTCATTCGACCCATCCGTGAGATGCTGGGCTTGGATCAGTGCAAGACTTTCCTCACGGGCGGCGCACCCGTCTCCTCGGAATTAAAGCACTTCTTTCTGGGCCTCGACATGCCACTCACCGATATCTATGGCATGTCGGAGGCGGTTGCGGTAACCATGCACGAACACATCACCAATCTGTACAGCTCGGGGTTGCCCCTGCGGGGCATTGAGACGCGCATCCACGAGCCCGATGCGAGTGGCCAGGGTGAGATTGTGTTGCGTGGTCGCAACGTTTTCATGGGCTACCTGGGTGAACCCGCCAAAACGAAGGAGTCCATCAGTGCCGAGGGTTGGCTGCGCACCGGAGACATGGGTTACCTGGACACGCATGGCAATCTCGTCATATCGGGCCGACTCAAGGAGATCATCATCACGGCCGGCGGTGAGAATATACCACCCGTGCACATCGAGGAGCTGATCCGTCAAGAGTTGCCCGGCGTCAGCAATGTTCTGCTGATTGGCGATCATCGCAAATATTTAACTGTGCTCCTCTCACTGAAAACCAAATGCGATCCGAACACGGGTCTGCCGCTGGATGAGCTGCGCGAGGAGACAATCGAGTGGCTGCAGCAGCTGGGACTCGATCAGACGCATCTCTCTGATCTGCTCAGCATCCGTGCGGATCTTGAGCTGCCCAGTGATGAGAATGCGCTCGCTGCCGCACTGCAAATCAATGCGGACCCAAATCTCTTTGCGGCTCTGGAGGCGGGCATCAAACGCGCCAATGCGAATGCCATCTCGAGCGCCCAGCGTGTCCAGAAGTTTGCCCTGCTCCCCCACGAGTTCACCCTGCCCACCGGTGAACTGGGACCCACTCTCAAAGTTAGACGCAATATTGTCCAGGCCAAATACGCTCCGCTGATCGAGCGTCTCTACAAATGATTAATTATTTAATTTTTCTTTTAATACTCTGATATTTGCATTTACACTTTTCTTCTATTTTAGTACATATATTTACTTATAAAGAAATTTATCGATAATTTTTGCGGGCTTCTCTTTTACTACGATCTTTCGCGATCGTTTCTCAGGCGCTGAGTTTCCTCCCCCACTTTCTGAATGTGCTGCAAAATGAGAGTTGAAATAACTTGTTTTTAGATTTTGTTTAAAAATAAAGATTCTACTGGGATTATTAGAGTTGAGTGACAGGAAGGCATGTCTGGGAAATACGTGATTTTTGACAGTTTTTTTTATTTATGTTTTTTTTTTTTTTTTAAATTACTTAAAACAATATTTAGTTAGTCTGTTTTAGATTAGCAAAGTTGTTTGGGTATTTTTTTTTTACTGATAAAATATATGATGAAAGAAGAAGTAAAAGGAAAAGAGGGGATATTCGCTTCAACATTATTATTATTATTATAAGTTGGGGGTGCCTCCTCTGAGTTTATAGCTCCTCCATCAACACCAGCTCCTACAAGAATGCGAGAATCTTCGTTGTGTTGAGGGCTTCTAAGAACCACGGACTTCTTATAACATGCATCCCTAGGATGCTGCATCTTTTCCTGGTTAAGGCAACACATTTTGCCAGGATGTGCATTGAGGATTCCTGCTCGCCTTCACATATACCTAGTTTGGTTAGGTGACTTGTTAGTCTATAATGTCCCGTCAGTAGACCGGTGTCTACATTAATTCTTCATAGATTTTAAACTAAGCCACGTTGCAAGCACTGCAATCAGATTTGCTAATCTTATCTCAGACTTACCATATTCTGCATTTCTTTTAGCTTCTTGCCGCCCTCCTTGCGGTCCATAAAGCGCTGAGCCCAGCGCAGTCCGGCAAAGGCCAACGCAATCGCCACCAGCATCCAGATGATCACCGAACGGGAATCGAAGCGATCCGTGCGTATCTTCGGCCAGGACAGAGCCGCTGTCAAGGGACCCAACTCGTCGGTAGTTTGCTGCAAACAGTTAAATACATTTTAATTACACTCTGAGAAAATTTTATTATATATAATATTTATAAGAAATTTTCACTTCAACATTTCTACTTTAAATTCTATGAAAATTCGTATTTTAAAAACTTTTTTCCTATTCCCAAAATAGTTATTTAAATGTATGAATTTTGGGTTTCCTTTTTTTACTCAATACAAAAATGTATTCGATTTCGGTAAATATTTTTTTAATATATATTTTTTTTTTACTAAAAAATCATAATTAAATTTCTATTTTCTTAATTCTTTTGCTTTGCTTAATTTAAAGAGTATTCTTCATTTACTCACGAGTTCTTCTTTCAGACCCGTTTCATTCGCTGACTTACCTCACAGTCACAAGCAGAAATAGGCGTTGTTTGATGCCCGACCACGCCCACATCGAGGAGCACAATGGAGCGATTCTGTTGACCATCGAAGCAATCGACGCCTCGCACGTTGAACAATTCAATATCGCTCCAGGCGCTCAGCATGGGCCAAGTGCGGGCAAAATTGAGCGTAGCTGGTGGCATCCTCATCATATTCCTGGCCAGCCACGAACAGTTCCAACAATTGTCCGCCAGATTCACGTGCTTAAAGAACAGTAAACTGCTCAGGTTGAGCGACTGCAACCGATTCGAGCTGAGATCAACAGTTAAATCCAATCGATTTAGGGCCGGTGCCAATTGTTGCAACCAGTTGGCATCCTTGAGACGATTCCGGGCCAGATTTAGATTATCCAGGTGCATCAGTTGCTTCAGCAGACTGGCGTGCAGCTCGTCCAGTTGATTATTGTCCAGATTGATGTCCCTGAGCTGGCTGTTCGAGTGGAAGAGCTTCGAGGGCAGTGTGTGCAGAAGATTATGACTCAAGTCGAGTTGCTGTAAATTGCTCAGTGGTTGCAGACTCTCCGTCTCGATGAGGATTACAAGATTATGACTGACATTCAGAAGCTGTGGGTTAAAAGATTAGATTACATATCTGTTTTTTATACTATTAGAGAGAGAGAGAGAGGGAAAGGGAAACAAATTCAGAGTGAGATACGGATAAAAATAGAATAAGTAAAATAAATACGATTTCGTTTAAGAATATAGCAGAACCGCATTTGTTATAAAATATACCAGAAGAATAATCAGGATCAAGAAAAAACCCTCTAATCTATTCTGGTATATATAACAGTACATATCTGAAGCTTACTTGTCATGATTATACCAGAAGTGTAATTATCAGGATCAAGTAAAAACTATCTAGTATTTTTTTACACCTACTAATTTCTTTTGGTATTTAGTTTGCATTTTCTTATAGAAAGTTAATTTAATTAGCGTTAATATCATTAAACTTAATATAATATTTATATTTATACATTTAATAAGAACATATATAAAATATGAACATAATTTTTGCAATGAAAATGAGATTATCAGAAAAATGATCGATGTACGAATTAGAAAATACTTTTTCGCTGTTCTAAAAAATTATTACACATCCTTCCTATCTCATGAAGGTCTTTTATTTGTTGACCTGCCCAAATATCATTCCGATCCTTCAACTTACCTCCAAGGATTCCAGTCCCAACAGACTGTCGTTAGTCAGCTGCTTAAGCTGATTATGACTCAAGTCCAGATGCTGCAGCTCGAAATATTCCACAAATCCCAAAGGACTCAGCGCTCGTAGCGCATTACTGGAGAGGCTCAGGTGAACCAGTCGGGCCAGACTGCGTTCCTGGAGGAACTGCAAGTTGGTCAGTTGATTGTGTTCCAGTCGCAGGGTGCGCAGATGTGTGTTGCTCTCGAAGGCTGTCGGCTCCAGTTGAGTGATTTGATTGTGTTGCAGGGCCAGGCTGGCGAGACGATGTAGACCCAAAAAGAAGCTGGTTGCAATAAGCTGCAGGCGATTATTGTGCAGTTGCAAATGCTTCAAATGCACCAAATTGTGAAAGCAGTCCGGCTGCAGGTGTTCGATGCGATTGTGGCTCAGATTCAGTTGCTGTAATTGGGGGTAAGGCTCAAAACTCCGAGAGGCAAGTTGTTGCAACGCATTAAAACTGAGGTCGAGTGAGGTGAGCCCGGCCAGCGGCTGGTCCGACCAGGATCTGACGTTGCTCAGGTTGTTGTGGGCCAGTGAAAGGCTTTGCAGTCGTGCCAGGCCATTAAGTGCATAATCCTCGAGTGAATTAATTTTACAGTGCTGCAGTTCCATGATTAAAAGATGGCCATAATGCAGAAAGTGGGCGTTCTCCAGTTTGTACAGACTGCAATTGCTCAGCCTGAGTTCGGTCAATGTTGCCACATCCTTCAATTCGTGCAACTGCGTTGCATTACAGTTGCTCAGCTGCACCAATTGCGTTCTGTTTGCACCACAAATAAGCAGAAACGGCAACACAAACAGCAGCCGTAACGTTGACAACATTTCGCGGCACATTCGACTCAAGACTGGGGGGGACTCTTAACTGGACTGGCAAGCGGATGCTGTAACTGTTGTCGGCGTTGCCTTATCTCAATGCAGCAGCAGCATCAGCATCAGCAGCAGCGTCGGCAGCAGCAGCAGCAGCTACTCACAGTGCCTGTCAGCACGTCTAGATAGTTAATCAGTTAACTGAGTTGGCTGGGACAATTCCGTGTATATCTTGTTTAAACATTTGTCAGTCAACACAAGAGTCGCGTCTGCTGAGCTGCCGTGGCGATGCCCTCTCTCTCTGCCCATTTGCCACCTCTTGGCCAACACACAGTTGGCCCCGCACAGCCACCTTCCATGTTAACCATGTCTGTGTTAATTATTTGGCCGGCCAAAATGCTCAGTGGGAAAATACACATTTGCTGTTGGCTAAGTGGGCAATTGGGAGTCTCAGTTGCAACTAATCGATTCAAATGTGCAACCGATTAAAACAGAGACGCAGCAACTGCATTGCAATTAACATCTAAATTTTATTATAAATTAAAATAAAAACAACAATTATTTGCATCTGTTTAAACTATAAGCTATAGTCTTCAGATCTCGATATATTTATATATAATATATATACGCATAGCTGGTGGGTTTGGTTTAGATAACTTTTTAAACAAATAAGTTTTTTAAACAATAACTCATATTTCGGTAGATCTTCATTATATCTTATATCTTTATGATATGGGTATAGTCGGATGCGAGATGCAGACTGCTTATAATAAATAAATATATATGTATATACGAGTATATATATATATTACGATATATGCCAAGTTTCATCAATATAAATTTAAAGTAAATATAACAGACAGACTGACAACGCTATAGAGAGGCGATTATAAATATATATAGACTATAGCAACTCGGCTAGAAATAAATATAGACTATATTATATATATATATATATATATATATATATATATATATATATATTATAAACTTACAAATCTTACTTATTTTTGTGAACTATATATTTTTGAATAATACATTCTAACTTACCATATAAAGTGTTTGTCTGTATTATATTTAATTTATTTATTATTTTTGTGTACAAATTATTTATTGTTATTATTATTATTATTATAATAATTTATATAATAATCGGTATATGAATTTTTCTAGAAACGTTTCTCTTCGCATTTTACTCTATTTAAGAACTATATGGGTTATTTGTACTTTTATCTGCGGTCATTTGTTGTGTTCTTATAATAATAATTTATAGTCATGGGGTGCATTTTATTCAAAAACAAACGCTCTCAACTCTGATTTCAGTGGTTAATTGCACTTCCAATGGAAAGGAGCTAACATTTCAATAATTCAGTATGATTCGGGGATATAAATCAAAGTATATATACCTTATTCCAACACTGATCTCTCTGTTAATACAAACATCAGACGGTGCCTTGTGCAGCAAGTGGAAGTATGGATTACCGGTAGGTAGCACTGTATATCGATAATTATCGTTAGTTATCATTTAACTTTATCATTTTAGAAGGATGACTATTTGCCAGTGTTGGTAAAGGAAAGTTGTGCCGACTACGGCAACTGCAATGGCACTCAATGTCTGCCCAGATGCGACATGGGCTGTCCCCCGAATAGTAACTGTAAATATCAAAATGAGTGCGTCTGCGATGAGAACTATGAAGTAGCTGAGACGTATCTCCAATTTGGGGAAAAGGCGGTCAAAAGTTGTAGACCAAAAAAATCTGGAATAGATTCAATAGCAACCATTTATGAAGTTAGTATTTGTGCCTGGTGTGTAGTTATTATTCTTATGATTATGATTATGATAAATATGTTACATTTCGTCATCGTTTCTTCCTTTTGTGACCAGAAATAAATAATAAATATAATGTATTTTTTTTCTCAACTGTTCGACTATTGTTCTCTCTTTCTCACACACATATGCAAATATGTTTTTCATTATTCTTGCGGTATACAATTTCTAAGCTTATTCAACTTTCCCAAAATAAACTCAATAATTTATGCGATAATAAAAACAAATATAATAAATTACCCAAGCAGTTATGAGTTCTTAAATGAAATTGAGTTCAGTTCGTTTCACTTGCAAATATTTTCGAAAAATGGTAAATTAAGCAAATTGTTTTATAACATGTTTTGCAATTCCTGGTGAATTGACCAACTTTGACTTTGTCTTGTAAAACTTTAAGCTTCAACAAATTTGCCATAATTAATAAAAGTTGAAATTAAACTTTGATCTATATGTAATAGCTTAGGTAAAAAATAATTAAACAAACTTCTGCAATATGCTTTTTTTTACGAAAAATCATTCAGATCAGGATACTATATCATATAGCTCTCCTAGCAACAATTTGTCGAAACATGAGCCTTTGTGTGAACAACTTTGTTGTTTAACACATTATTTTAATCAAATTATGCTGCTTAATTTGATTAAAATAATGTGCTATTATGTTTAAAGTATCATTGAGATCCGAGAAGTATATCATATAACTTTTATATAACATTGTAATTTATAGTAAAATTTAAATTATTTGCACTTTGACTTCGGTTTAAAAAGTATGTAATTTTTGTCATGGAAAAGATATCCAAGTTTTATTTGTTATTATAAAATTAAATATATTTAAATTGTTTAAGTTTTTCAACTAACCAAATTGCCAGCGTTTTCTACTTTACTGGTTAATTGCCAAATAAGCATATTTTGGTAATTCCCAGAAATTATTCAGAGTTGTGTTAAATGTTTTAATTAAAATTTGCAATTTTCTCTCATTGTGTTTATGTGCATTGATGTGTTTGGCTTGCCTGCATTTCCACCTTTAGTTTATCGTATTTGCCAATGTGGCTGTAGTTTAAAACCGCAGTTTCAAATGCACTTAGCCAAAACTGACAGGCAACGAGCCGTAAGCGCAAACAGGAGACGGACAAGAGACGGACACGGACGGACACGGGTAGCTTTGTGGATGCTTTGTGCAGACCGAGGCGATTATGACTACACAAATTTGTAATGTTTATTAATTTTGATTTTGAGCCAGTGCCAAGTCCGGCTGCCAGAGTCCACAGTCCACAGCCTGTGGCCCGAAGCGTGCAAAAACCATGCCGCAGACTAATTGAAATTGATATAAATGGACCAGCAAAAACAAGTCCGAACTGAATCCCAGATATGCTCCTGCTGCTCCTGCTCCTGCTGCTGCTCCTGCTGCTGCTCCTGCTGCTGCTCCTGCTGCTGCTCCTGCTGCTGCTGCTGATGCCATCATCTGCATAAAGTGCATCTTGTGGTTTCTGGCCATAAGCTCATATATGTATGCATTCATTATTGCTATATACGTATACATAAAACATACGGTTTAAAATGCAAATGCGAAAATTGTGTAATAATAGAATATCGATTTTACTTCTGTTAGTCGAGTTTAAATGGTCACATCGATTGCTTCTTTTCAAAAATAAAAGTTTGTTCAAAAAATAATAGTTGGTCATATTTGGAACATTTATTTACTATAGCAACAATTAATTGTTTTCCAATTTGGGAATTTAAGAATTTTGAACAATTTTTTTCTATAGACTATTGTTTTATCTTGTGTTTGGTTGCAGATTGTCCGATGCGATTATTTTGTTTTATAACTAAAACAATAAAATTGATTACATATGTGGGATCTGGATTAATTAATTCCCGGACGAGCCCCCATTTGTGGGAAACTGGAGTATTATTACACGAAATCCCGGTTTGGCCCCCAACTGTGGGTTTCACTAGCAGTAATTAAGTCCAAATCCACGTTTATTATTATAAGAGTTTATTTGTATTATTATTGGGTTTTCTAAATAGTACATATTCATTTCAACTTATACGATTGGTGGCTATTTCCATTCCTACACATACATATATATATTGAATTGAGAGTCATTACTCTGAAAAATATAGTTGTGATTTTAAAAAATCGCCACACTTTTTGTGTCGAGGCTGACTTGCCTCATAATTTAGAAATTATATTAGTGAAGAAGTTAACAATTTTGTCCCGTAATTTTATTATTACAGCTACTAAAGCTGATATAAACTGAGAACTTAATGGTGTTTCTGCCTCTTTCTCTCTCTCTCTGTCTCTTTCTCTCTCTGTTGGTTGCTGATGTTTCATATCTATTGCTAAATAACAATCTCCAACTGCAACAGTTGCATGTGCAACTTTGGTGTGTGCGTCTTTTGATGCGAATTTTGGCGAAGTATAACTCGATTTTCATGGCTGTGTGCGTTCTCAAATTGCGCTGAAATTGACAGCAACAGGCAGACAGAGCGGCAGACAGACAGACAGACACACAGACAGGCAGACAGACAGACAGACAGAGAGACAGTCGGGCAACAAAAGGAATAAGGAGACCATGCCCACAGTTTGACTTCGAAATGACAAATTTAATATGTAGCTCTTGATGCCGCTTGGTTTGTTTGTTTGCCTCAGCTGCAGTTTCGAGTTGCCGACAAAAAAAAAAAAAAAACAGAAAAATAAGAAAACTTGGCCAAATGCCAGACTGAAAGCCAGGCAGCACATCCCAGATAACTGCACTGCAGACTGGGGGATGGGGCTGGTTGTGGTGCCACAAGGGGTCCGGGAATTTGCACACTTGTGAAGCAGTTTTTATTTGCACATTTTATAAGGCTGCAGCGTTTCCGTTTCCGTTTCTGTCTGTGTGCGGCTCCATGTCTGCAGTCTGCAATCTGCTCGTATTAAAATATTTTTGAGCATATTTCAGCTGCCAAAATTATTTCAATTTAGTTCCGCAAAATAAATTTGCCTTTGCCATATTTATTTTCTATGTTCCTTTTTTTTCTTCTTTTTTTTTTTTGTTGCATTATTTTCTTATTTTTCTTATTTGTAGTGCGCTTGCTTTTTTGGGCTCGTAATGAACGTAAAGTTGGCTAATACAGAGTTATTTGTGTGACCACAATTTAAAGCTGGTCTTACTCAAGTTTTGAGAGCATTTGTGTGGTAACCTTTAATTATCATTTAAATATTATTATTATTTTTTTTTAATTTAATTTTGTTTCTTCTGCTCGTTATTTGAAATGCAATTTTAGCTTTACGATTTGCTGCCAACTTCAGAGTTCTTCGCTCATTTTCTGTTTGCGCATTGAATGCATTTTTTATTATCTGCATTGTAGTTTTTTTAAGAGCAGCTTGCCTCTTGGCCAACTTCCTTGCTGGACTCGTGTATCGTTGTGGCTCTAACTTCTAATTGCAATGCTGGCCATTGCGCTCTTGGCCAATGCAACAAGAGAAATCTATATGTGCAGAAATCGTATAGTGGCTGACTCTGTGCAGCATCTTTGCTTTGGCTTTTCAATTTTAATGGAATTTTTGTTTTATTTACTGCAACAACAATTCGCAAAAAAACTAAAATCAACAGCAGCTAAGCGAAATACACAACTTGATTTGTATTTGGACCGCATTTCGGTTGGTCTTGGGTCTTGGTGGTTCTTGGGGTAGATATTATTATTATTATTATGAACTTATTTGTGTATTATTAGAAAAACTGTAAACCTACATATGGTATATCCCAGAGCTAATGTATTATTCTTTTATATATTTTTTTTATCTTTTAAATATGTTTTTTGCCCGCTGCAGATCTTTGGAATCCCGTCGGGACTCGTCTTCAGGGAGTGGAGGACTGCGTCCATCTTGTCAGCTGTGGAGCTTGAAACTGATCACTATATATATATATATATATATATATATATATATAGGTATATATTCTAATTATTATAGCTATAATGAATTTCATAAACTTACATAATTCTTAATAATTAACTTTAAAGCATACCAAGCTTATCTTTGTAAAATATTTTGTAGGGTATTTCAAGAGTTCTGTAAATCAAGAACTTGATTTTGTGCTTGTTTCTTTTTCTTTAGTTTTTCATTTCGTGTTGTTGTTTTCCGTATTGCAGCAACAAGAATTTCTAAAGTTTTCATTACAGGAAAAACAGGGCTGCGTTTAGTTTGCGTTTCCAGTTTCAACCGGTCATATTGCTCAGTGTGTGTGTGTGTGTGTGTGTGTACATGTGTGTATATGTGTGTGCGTGTGCTTATTTATTCGGTGTGCTGCGAAAATTCGGCATTTGCACAATGGACGAGTAAACGTGAATGTGAAACGAAACATGGCCAAACAGTTGCGCTGGTGCTGGCCAGAAGTGGTAGAAAGCCATGTTTTGGAGTCGGGGCTGGCGCTGGGGCTGGAGCTGGGGCTGGAGCTGGGGCAGTGGCTAGGACTGGGACTGGGACTGAGTCTAGCTAACCCCAATAAACAACTGACTGACTATGCTGCACAGTGTCCAACTGTTGACCGACTGACGCTTTTCCGTCCATCGCACATTTTTGCATTTAATTTCATTTTTTCCATCCGCCTGCAACAACTGTTTTTCTCCATTTTCCCATGTGACCAGGCTTGATTTCGCTTGTGCGTTGCTTTGCTTGGTTTTTATTTTTGTTTTATGTTTTTTTATTTTCATTTTTTGATATTGTTCTGTGCATTTTCGAGCGCTCTTTTAATTGCTGCTGACAACGAAACTTTCAACAAAAATCAGAGTCATGCTTTCAACGGCAATGTGAGACCATTTAAATTCATGTTGGCCCACAAACTGATTGAATAATCGACGTAATATTTGGGAATTTAACGTGGCCAAAATTGAATTGCGCTGCTCTGCACAGTTTACAAATTTACTGTAACGATTCGTTATCCCCATTAATACAAAATCCAGATAACTTTCCATGTAAATCCGAAAGGCTGTTTGCAGTAGTTTATTATTTGAAGTTTTTCGTTAGTGGTATAAATTGGTTTAGTAACTATTGACTTTGCATATGTAATGTATTTAACTAAAAATATAACAATATATATAATAAATATATTCAGATATTAAACACTTTTTTATTATTTACTTTATATGATTCACTTACACTTTGCCAGTTCAATGATGAAGCTCTCCAATTTGGCTATAACTAACTTTATTTTAATTTAATTTTGTTTAAGTTCATTATTTCATTTAAATCAAGAAAGTTGATCAGCGAATATTTTCAGTCAGTTTGAGTCGCGGTTGTGGCATTAATTACGTTGCGCATTGAATGCCGTTTGTTGCACTCATTTCGACTCATTTCGCTTTATGCGAAATGTGATAAGCGACGATTGGCATAAATTGTTGCACCGAAAAACGTATGTTTTTTATTGCACTTGAGGTTATTGGTTGCTCGATTCAATGCACGTTGTCGATAAGCCGCTGCCAAGCAGCTGAATAACACGGGGCACGAGTATGGGGCAAGGGACGAAGATGGACGCAGGACATGGCATGATGTACTGGTACACATTGTGGCGCAACGCTTGGCAGCACTTTGTCGACTTTAAGCCGCAGCTCACGTAGCGAACGGCTGCACGGGGTGGCATCTCTGGCGGGTGGGGTGGGAGGAGGGGGTTATGGCGGGAAGTGCAGCTCGCGGCGCTGTCATGTATTAAGTGGCAGCTTCATTCAGTTGGGTGTGGCACCTGCACAATTTTCCATTACGCGCCAACTGTAATGCAATAATCCTCAACGTCGAATGCACGGACGAGTTTGATAACAATTTCAATTTTTACGACAAGTCAACCTGAAACGGAACAAAGCGAAACGAAATGCGGCCGCTGCAGTTGCAGCTGCATAAAATGGCCGATGGCCGATGGCCTGGCAACAACAGCAGCCACAAATAATAACAAGGCACAAAAGCCAATTGCCGTTGTAACGAACAGGGAATACCCTATATATACATAAAGTGATCTGATTGGCACTTTTCTGCATTTCCACAATCCTCGCAAGGTATGTTGAACTATTTAAATTTGTTTGTAATTACTTTTGAATTATAAATTTAAATTAAGTAAATCACATATCCATTTTCTTTAAAATTTTGGTTGGCCTTTTGTCAACATTAATCAAATAAATACATATATAATTAAATACAAATTTCTTACAAGTTCTCTGTAATGTGGATGGAAAATATTATAATTTTAAAAGTAACCACATTTATTGGGTTGGTTTTCTTAGACAAATGTTGTTTTACAAAAATTCCTATATTCAATGATTAATTTTAGATTTAGTTAATATAATAAGATTTATAATGTAGAGTGCAAATATAACAATTTAAATTTAATCAAGCATAAAGAATAACAGTCATTGATTTGAATTGTTTTTTAGATTATCGTATAATATTTGGGATGCAAATAGTTTTTAAAATAACTGAAATGCAACTTCACAAATTGCTAAAAATTATATTTACGCCCAATTTGTGTGTACTTCATTCGTGATAAGCTGATAATACCCTTTGGTAGGGTATAATAATATGACCGATTGCACCATTACCGTTGTCGTTGGCGTTGCCAACACTCGACTCTGAGCCGGCGCGTTATGATTTATTGACGTGCAACACGAAATGAGACCCTAAAGTGTGTGTGTGTGTGTGTGTGTGTGTGTGTGTTTGTGTGATTGTGTGTGCAGTCAGCCATTTTTATGTGTGTGCGAGCCGAGGTTAGTTGGCTGTTGCCACTGGTGGTCGCTGGTATATCATTGTTATGGCTGTCAGCAGTTTTTGGGCCCTGGCCAGGATTCAATGCATACTAAATGCATTCCGTCTAGTCGTTTCGTGTTCCCACTTAATTGCCATGTGCAACAGAACAACTGGTGAGCTTATCTTGGATGAAATTGTTTGTAAAGTGTGGTTGCCAAGAGTAACTTAAAAGAGGCTGATTAGTTGACTCGCACCAAACAAGGATCAATTAGCAAAATATATATTCATAATTACATAAATACATGTATAAAAAATATAGTATAGAAAATAATTCGATGCATTTCAATCTTTAATCTTTATATAGTTTGATCTGTGCATGTGTAGGATTTATGAGACTAAAATCAACTATTTTGCTATATTTAACTAAATTTGTTGGTATATTTATATTTAATGTTAATATTTCATTATTTATCTATTTATCGTTATTTATATTTGTATCTCATCATTATCTGTATTTTTGTACTTATTTATATTTATACCTCTTTACATGTATTTAGATCAAATTCTATATCTTAATATTACCAGGACAACTTAAACTATTACTCAGACGACCTGCAGTTCTAATATTTATGAAAATGCTCCTTGAAAGCTTCAGAGCTTACCACAAAATCCACTAAATCTGGTAGTTCTTAAATGTATTTTCTGGTTTATTTAAATGTTAATATTTGGCACCCCTGTCAGCTGCTAATTTTAGGCTTCCGTGTCCTCGACACACATTTCGGTGAAGATTTCGATGGAGAGTTACGAAATCAATTTGCAAAGTGAATAAGCAAAATTGTGGAGAGATGCAAATTGTTTGGAATTTGCATAAATTATCAGCTGTCAATCGGGGAAAGGGAGAAATGCGCAAATTGAAACAATGAAGCGACCGTTTGCAGTGTTCTCAAAAACTAAACTGAAAGGATCTGTGGTAAAAGGTCCCTTCGGCGACGGCAGCTTCAATAACATTTTCGCCGACTTTGCTTCAATTTGCGGCAATTTTCGAGTCGCTGCAGCGACTCCTGCATCCTGTTTGCATTTTGCAGCGTTTGTGTGAAGGATGCTCACAAATGGCTCGTGAAATCAGCGCAGTCACGCCCAGTCGGGGGGCGGGGCGCCCTCCGCGAGGCAGCATATTGACAAAAAAAAAAATACGTAGATGAAAGAAAAACCTAAAGCAAAGCTGAAATAAAATGAAAAGTCTTTTGCTTTTGCTTTTCCTTTACGGTTCTTTTTACGTTACTTTTTTTTTTTTTTTAGTTTTTTTAGTTTGGATGGCTGGAGTCTGCTCTAAATTGCACTTTATTTGCGGTTTGTTGGTTTTATTGCACAACTTTGTTTACAATTTGGCTTAAATTTCATTACATGAACGCAACGAGTGGAAGAGAGGCGAGGAAAGGCAATGCGAGGCGAGGCAAGGTGAGTGAAGCAGCCAACCGACCACCGACGGACATTCAAAATGAATGACGAAACCTTGATATGAATTAATATTTGAACAGTGCCGAAACCAAATGGCCACTGGAGCAAGCTGTGTGCCCCACTGTGTGGCACTGGCTTTGGGGCACGGGTGCTGATATTTCACTTAAATGGGTCAATTGTGTTTCGAACGAGTGACAAATCGGGTCTGATAAATTTATGTGCCTAATTAGTGGCGATTTGCAAACAACAAAAAATAAATTATTATCAACTGATTTATGGGCCAATTAAAAAAAAATAATTTTCTCTACAAATGGATTTGAATTTAGCAACATACAAAGGGTGTGAAAAATTAAAATTTATGGGTATTTAATTGCACAAAAAATTCAGCGTATTTTATTTCAGATTTGAAAAATTATTAGTAAATTAGGAAAAGTTTAAAATAACTCTTTTTTACGAACTCATCAGTGATATAAGAAATATATAAAATTTGATTTGTTTGACTAAATGCTAGGAGCATAAAAACACTCTTTAATAAAGATTTTGATTTAGATATTTGAAGGTGACTATGGCTGCTATAGTAGTCCACTACTGCCGATACTTTCTTATATATGGATGACTGCACATGATCCGAGAAAGACATAAGAGTATATATAACTTATGCCTTGGTAGACTTTTCCTTTAATAACTCACTGCAAGTGTGCAAGGATTTAATTTTATGCCATTTAAGAGAGTTCATTGGACTGCCATTTCTGCAAGTGTACGTTGTTAGCTTTGATGACTTTTTGACTTGGCCGTAATACATTTGAAGCACGCCATCGGTCAAATTCTACAAGGGAAAGGTCAAAAGCACTTGATGTCCAGGACGAGGCCGCATTCATGATGACTGGAATTGCAACTGCTTCGCAATTCATGCAAACGTGTTTAATTGAAGAAGAAGCAGAAGCAGCTGAAGATGAGTGAACAACAAAAAGACACAAACAGCACACAGAGCATGAAAAATCAAAACAAATAAGCAAACAGGCAAACAGACAAACAGGCAGACAAACAAAGTGCCAAGCAAATTAAATAAAAGCCAGGAGAGATTCTGAGGGGAAGTAATAAAATAAAAGCTCAACACAATGCAGGCACATGGTGGATACATTTACCGTTACAGCAACAGATTCAGATACAGTTACTCCAGGTAAATACTGTGCTGGCCACTTATGCGCTTACGTGTGTGTGTGTGTGTGTGTGTGTGTGGCAGTAAGTAATGAAAATTAAGCAATTGAACAGCTCGCGACAAAGGAAAAACGAAAACCACAAAAATCGCACTTAACTGCAAAAAAATGGAAAAGTAACTGGCTTTTCTTGAGAACCTTTTATCGCAACAATTAATTACTATTTCTTGAAGTGAAGAACTGTATTTTCAAGCAGATAAGTTTTATACATTTTGAATTATTTTTATTTATTTATTTTTATTTTTGTTTGTTTAATTATATTAGATTAATCATTTGCAAAATGATATATATTTTTTTTTTAATATTTAGTGTTGGAAAATATTTTCTAATAAAATGATTGCCATTTTTTGGTTCTATTAAATTTTTTTTTAAAATTGTATTTCGACTTAACATGCTTTTTAAAATGAGTCCAGCAAGACAATAAAATCAATTTAAGTCTTTGCTTTTACTCTTTGCTTCTTTTGTCATTTCGGTGCTTATTTCTTATAACGCAATATATAATTTTTTAAATACACCTTTTCTGACCTTATCAACACCATAACAAAGTTATTAACCCCCCTGCGACTGTATAAACAAGCCAAAAACAAACACAAATCAGCACAGACAATAAAAAAAAGCGCCGCAAAGTATGCAGTGAAAAACATAAGAGCAAGCAAAATACGTGTGAGAGAGTTTGTCTGTGTGTGTGCGTGTATGGGCATAGCTAAGGATGTCCTTGGCCAGGGGATAATCAAAAATGTTAATTTAGCAAAAAAAAAAAAAAAAAAAATGTTTGCAAGATCCCGTCGCAGAGTGCGACGCATCCAGCAGCGGGACACTTTGCCATGTGCACTGCACTGGGTGCCAGCCGCAAATGCTGCGCCAGCTGCCATTATCAGCCTTCATTCATGGATACCAACCGATGGCAGTGCCTCAGCCGAAGCCAATGACGAGACCGAAACCGAAACCGAGACCGCGACCGAGTGGAGTCGAGGTGAGCGCGAATAAGAACAGCCGGGAGACATGGCAGCAGGAGCAGCTTCCCATGTCCTTCGTTTCGTGTGCGCGAGAAAAGTTTGAGAGCCACTGGAAGGGCAAACAGGGATAAGCACAATGGAAGGCACAGCAGCTGAGCGAGAGAGAGAGCGACTCCCAGCAGCAGCAGAGCAGAAGGAGCTTAAAGCTCCAACAAAGAGCAAGCACAGCCCCACAAGTGGCTTGAAAGAGTCATCCAATATGGAACGCTCCCTAAGCCTGGTTCTCTTCGCTCTGCCAGCGCATGTTGTGTAGGCGCCCTGTAGTTTTCCGTTTGTGAAAGCCATTTTTCATTCATGCGAATTTACTTTAAATTAATTTTTTTGCGGGGTCATAAATCATTTTTGGCTCTGGACCTACGCAGCGCTGTGCTCCCTCTGTGTGCGTGTGTGTGTGTGTGTATGTGTGTGGGTGTGTTGAGAGCATGTGAGTGCGTTGTGAGTGTATGTATGTATGTGTGAATGTATGTTTGAGTCTCTGTGGGGTCTTGTGCATGAATGAACGTGCGTGAAATGTAAAATATATGAGTTAGTTGCGATTGCATTGAAGGACTTTCAACATTTAGGCCAAGTGAGCCAAGTGTGGCCTACAATTGACTGTGTAACTGTTCAACATATTGAGTGGTACTGATACCAACATCTTAGCTGATGGTTCAATTGAGGTACTTGTAAGTGAAACAGTTGCTTGAGATTTGTGTGGTAATTGGGACAACTTCAAGATGGAATATGAATAAAATTGAATGCTTATTTTGGAATAAAATATAGAATGAAAAAAATTTTGTACTCATCTTAAAAATAAATATGACATTATTGGCTCAGCTTTAGACCGATAATTTAGTTTATTACATCTGTATGGAGAATAGGAATAGGTGCATTTTATTTATAATGTATTTTCAATTATTAAATATTATAATTAAGTTAAGAAATAGTGAATAAAATATTACTATTATAGTGGTTCAATACAAAACTTTGATGTAGGCAATTTTAATATTTAAGTTTTTGCTATGCCGCAGTAGTTAATAACTAAACTAAAATATTAAAATTTTAATTAGTATGCATAACAAATTATAGCCCTAAAGAAAAGCGTTGTAAAAAACAACTCATACTCAAAAAGCAACTCAATGCTCAATTGAGTGAGAATTGCCAACACACACAGCACTCAGTTCACACCCTGTATGCCTCGCACACACACACACACACACGCACACACTCACCCACAATTGTGGTAACTGCCTCAAGCAAAGCTTAATGGTGCGCGCTCTTCTCTCGGACAGCATCCCGAAAATCAGCTAACGAAAACGTGCTCGGCTCCCGCGTAAGCCACACAAAATCCGAACAAGAGTCGAGCATTTCTCTTAGTCGAGCTCGTTGCTTGATTCCAGACACGAACACGAACATGGACGTAGTCGTGGTCGGATTCGTGACTTCCAGTCACGTACTTAGCATCCCCACGCAGGTTGAATGCCCATCCAATCGCCTGTGCTGCAAGTGATGTTCGGGTCTGCGCGAGAGCTTAGCGAAGCTCTCGGATTCGTGTTGCTGGTGCTGGTGTTGCTGCTGCTGGTGGAGCTGCTGCTGCTGCTGCTGCTGCTGCTGGTGCTGGTGCTGCAGTAGTCACATTCCAGCGACGCCTGGCTGGCAATTGCTGGCTGTCAGCGCATTCAGTTGGTGTTCCGGTTTCGGGTTGTGCTGTTAGTTGCCTTTTCCTGCACAGCCAAGCAGAGCCAAGCGGAGTCGCGAGCGTGGTCGTGCCTGTGTCTGTGTCTGTGTCTGCGACTGTCTGTGACTGTGACTGCGACTTGTGTATGTGCGTGCGTGCTTGTGTGTGTGTGTGTGTGTGTCTGTGTCTGTGTCTATCTGTGTGTCTGTGCTTGTTGTCTGTCGTCGCTTAACACTGCGCGCGCGTTTTGTCATCGTGTGAGTGGATGTATGCCTGTGTGTGTGTATGAGCCTTCTCCGTGTGTGTATGTGTGAGCCAGTATGACCATATGTATGTGCGTGTGTGCGTTTATTGTGCACCACAATACACAATATACTAATACTAATACTAATGCATCAACATCACACATACATGGCAACATTTAAGCGCCTACAAGGATGCTCGAGCAGAAGCTAAAACAAATCACTATCAGGTAAATCGGATAAAGCAGACCAACTAGTCAGGCATATATATCTACAATATATATATTTGAATATGTGTATGTGTCAGAGTGCGTGAGTGTGTGTGTGAGTGCGTGGAATTGAACAATTTTGCCATTGTGTGCGTGTTGTGCGCTTTCCAACAGCAGGAAATTGATATTCTTATTTCTTGTGCTTTTTGCAAAAAATAACGGCACGAGTCTCTCTCTTTTGGTGTATGTGCCTGCGTGCGTGTGTGTGTGTGTGTGTGTGTGTTTGTGAAAATTCCATCATCATCATCATCATCATTCGGGCTCGCGCTGGCAACATTGTTGTACACATATTTCTTCTTCTTACAACAAGCCATCCCATCCCATCCCATCCCATCCCACTCCTTCCTGGGAGCTCTATCTCATCATCTATGTATTTTATTTACTGGTTGCTTTGCTCTTCTTTTTTTATTGCTGCGGAAAAGCGAAATGCGAAAAACGAATTGCAAATGGCAGGCAAATTTCTAATTGACCATCAAATAAATGTTTCAAATTGCAGCAATAGCGACAGTCCAAAAAGTATCCTTCAGATACATGTCAAGTGCAAGGCATTCTGTGGGTCGCATTTTTACTCGTGTCTCTGTGTGTGTGAGTGTGTATGTGTGTATAACAGGTGCCAAAATATATATATGTGTAAATGGCAACTTTTATGCTCAGATTGTGTCAGTTTCTGCTCTCATTTTTTTTTTGGCGATAAAATAAAACTGTAAGAGATTGTTTTGACATTGTCAACAAGTGAACAACTTGTGAATATTGGCTATGAATTGGATGAATATGTGAATGGAAACTGAATGCCTTGAGAGCTTCTTGAATAAGGAAACTTAGCTGAAAGTCGATATAAGGAAATTCATTTAAGAAATTTGAAAGTTTATATAAAAGCTTTCGATTAACCAACTTGAATTTGCCTAACGAACTTAACACTTTATTCTCTTTATTTTTATAAATAAAAAAATACATCATTATTAAAAATAAATTTGCATTTGACCTTGCACTAATCTTATATATCTCTCTCTCTCTTTCTTTTGCAGTCAAGAAAGCAACAATAGAAAATAATGGATAGTAGAACTAAATGAAAAAATAAAATATATAACACGAAAAAAATCTGCGCAAATATAATACTTTTTTAATATAACAAGCAATATTTTAATGATTGAGTGAGATACACCAAAGATAAAAAATAAATATAGAAAAAGTGTTTTGTGCTTGTGAAACTGAACTAAACTAAAATACAAGAAAACACCGATAAACTACCAAAAATCATATTAAAAGTGCGTGAGAACGCTAAAATATTAAAAAATACTAAACTATTACTGAAGCAATTGAAAAAGGCTTAATACCAAAACAAATTTATAGTAAAAAAGAGCACAAACTAAAATACGAACTATGAAATAATGAAATTAAAACTACTAAACGAAAGCGAAAATTTTGAAATTTATTGTAAATATAATAAGCTACGGAAAATCTTTACATTTAATACATATACAAAAAGTTACCAAAAGTATAAGAAGAAGTCGGCCACATTTTTCGCTGAATGAAACGTTTTTAATATTAATTGTAATGCCCAAAATCAATTTGAATACATTTTCTATTATATAGAAAACAAACTCATATAATAAAAAATAATAATAATAATAATAATCGAGAATCTCATCAAAAACAAAAATAAACTAAAACCAGCACAAGATTGAACGAGACGATTTTTGATTTAACATCTAAATATATGTAAACATGTTCAATAAATTGGCCGCATTGATGAATTGCATAATTGCATATTGACATATTGAATTTCCCCATGCAAATTTATTCATTATTCAAATACGAAAGGCGACAAATTTTCAATCATTGACATTCAAGACGTAACATATGCATATTCGATAATCGCAACTAACTAACTAAATACAAATACAAATAAAAATAATAATAATAGTTATAATAATCACAATTGAGCTACAATTAATGGTTTACCACAATTGAATTCATTCAATCACCTAATCCTATATATGAATACATAATAATTCATATTCATCATATTCATATAAATATATATGTGACAAATGAAGATGCGCAAAATTTGATAGAATATTTAACATAACAATAACAAAAGATACATGGAATATTTATAGTATTCAGCTAGTTCAACTAAATCTTTATACATATACACAAACCAATTGGAAAGCGACCATTTTTGACTCAATTAATAGAGAGAGAAAGGTGAGTACAAAAATATTCGATTTTCTTCAAAATAGAAATCATAATTATAATAAATCATATGAATATACAAAAAAGAAAAACTTAAATAAATTCGTTTCTGTTGGTAAACTGAAGCGAAACAATAAAATAAAATTTAAAATGGGTTTTACAACTTTACAACAATTCCTTAAAAATGAGACTAAAGTGTAAATTAAAAGAAGAAATGAGTCTTTATTTAAAATAAAAAATAATGTGTATATTTCCAATTGGAAATTTCTTACTAGTGTTTACATTATATATATATTTTTTTTTAGAAAATCCCAAAATTTCAAAAAATCTGAATTCGACGTTTGAAGGATACATTTGGCGATGTAGCTTACATTCTTACATCATTATACAAAACAGAATCATCGTATATAAATGTTACTTGTATGGGATTGTATATTAAGTTCTTATCGAGATATATGGACAGTTTAGTGGTTTTTGAAGAGCATAAAACTGCTATATACACCAAAATTATAACTACAGGCACTTTTTGCCAGCGCATAATTTTCCCAGATGCCACAGCCACCCCCCAAATTGCTCGTTTGCCCCAAGGTGCAATGTGTCCCCAAGTAGCTAAAGCTCGACTTAGCTCGACTTTTTTTTTTTGTTTTTACTGTTGTTTTCTTTTGTTTTTGGTTTGGGGTTCACTTCATGGTCGAGCATTTGAAAATTGTTCCATTGACCTTTGACGACCACGCAGTGTGGCGAAACGGGACACATTCAAATAAATACACACACACACACACACACACAGCTGGCATGTGGGTTTGGCTGTGGTTAAGTGGGTGAGAATGCAGAGGTTTAGTTTGATTGGGTGGTGTGGGTGGTGCCAATGCCCAAAAGCAAATAGCAGCCACCGCAACTCTGACGACAATAAAAAGCAGCGAACAATTGCCAAATAAATAACTTGACGCTCGCTCAGCGCCTTTATTTGCTTTTGTGTCGAGGCCTGGGCTTGATTTTCATTTTCATTTTGCCAACACACTCACCTATACACAAACAAATAGTGTGTGTCGTTGTGTGTGTGTGTGTGGGAGAGAGAGAGAGAGAGCGCAGGACTCTAGACTGTTGCATATTAAAAGAGCCTCAGTTTCCTGTTTTGTTTTTTTTTTTATTTAAAGCTGCGCTGCTCATTTTGGCTCTGTCTAAAAATCTGAATCCACACTGTCTTTTGCCCCAACTTTGTCGCTTTGCTTGGGTTTTTTCATTAATAATATGACACAATTCCTTCAGCATTGTCCTGGCCAGCTGCGCCTGAGAGCACTTTTGGCTTTGACGCCTCCTTATGCTCATTATGCTCATTTGAGGCTTTGTCTTCTAGTCTCCCACCGCCCTTCACACAGCCAGCCATCGTCTTTTTGCCTTTCTTTCATCATTCATTCATGCAGCAGCAGAAACAACAGTCACACACACACACACACATACACACACACACAGATACACACAGACACACAGATACACACAGACACACAGATACACGCGCTTGCAGAGATACATCAGCAAATCCAAATGCAAACACAGGCAGCGAGAGGACCAACAAAACAAAAGTGCAATATTCGTGTGCGCGCGTGTGTGTGTGTGTGTGGGTGAGTGTGTGTGAGTGAATCTCAGATACTCTTTAAACATTGACATTGTTTTGGCATCCAAAGTACAAGTTTTATTTATTTAAACATTAATTATATTATTTTTGAATATTATTATTTATAATAACTTTTGTTATTAAAATTCATTCTTTTTGATTTTAGATAGTATTCATTAATATTAATATATATTAATAGTACATACTTGTTAGAATACTGAGAATAAATTAAAATATTTATTGTTATGTATTGTATTCCAAAAAATATATTAAAATATATTTTTTTTTTTATTTTCGGCTTTTTAAATGCATGATTTTATCTTTAACTTACAGCCATTTCATTACCTCTAAAAATTTCAATGCATTAAATAATGCAACACAATTGTTATACCTTAAAAAATATAAAAAATAAATGATTATTATTATAATTATTAAAACTGTTTATAAAGAGTTAATATATTTAAATACATGCTTTGTGTGAGTGTATTGAGGCATTCGTTATTGCCTCGTGTTTTGTTTTTTTTTTTTGGTTAACTTTCATTTGTTGACTGTTGTTGGCCGACGTCCTTAATTATGTGCCAGAGCCATGACTGACTGCCACAGTGCCACACTGGTTGTAAGGACAGACGCACGCACTCACACATTGACACACTGTCAGGCTCGACGACGGCGACGACGCCGACAGCGACGCGACAGCGGCTGCGGCGGCAGCGTTTACTCGCAACTCGTCGTTGTTGTTGTGTCCTGCGATGTGTCATGTTGTTGGGCGAAGGAGAGACTCGAGACTCAAGTCCTTGTTGCGCTTGTTTTTATCGCTTGTGTTTGGCCGTTCTTGATGAGTGTTGTCGCCTCGTTGTTGTTGTTGTTGTTGTTCTTGCTGTTGTTGTTGTTGTTGCTGCTGTTGTTGTTGCTGTTGTTGTTGCTGTTGTTCGCTGGTCGTTTTTGAAGAGCACCGTTGTAGTGGGTGTCATGTCCGTTTAGTTGTTGTTGCTTTTGCTGCCTGGCACTTTGAGGCGACGCCGCCTGCTTACTGCTTATTTATGTATGAAGGACCTTAAACTTTGCTGCAAATGAAAATGGCCACGCACATCACACACACACACACACACAGAGATAGCAAGAAGGAGATGATAAAAGAGATGTATAGAAAAATAAAAACAGTTAAGCGTGATGGAAGATGAGATACTTTGCAATCCTACCTCTGACTGCTAGCTACAAATCAGAGTTCTATTCTAGAAATCCATTTCTATAAATTATAGAGGCGTGTCGCATCTAATTAAAAAATGAAATAAATATGCACCATCTCCATTCTAATGGACTACAAAATGGCGTAGCTGCTCTTTACTCACAGCATCGCTTCCTGTCAGCCATTTGCAAAGATTCTCACGTGTCCCAGCATCCTTATTGTTCTTGCTGTTGACGCTTAGTAACAATACAAAAACATTTTTTTTTTAACTTGGCTGCGTTTCCATAACCTTCGTATGAAAAAATGTGAAATTTAAGGTTAAAAATATCGTTTTATTGTTGCTGCGCCACTTAATTTTGAACTAGGTCAGAGCAGAGGTTGTGACAAAAAGAGGAAAGGTCGCAGTTGCTCTAGAAAACCCTTTCTGGTATACTTAAATTAGAGCGAATATGTCCCTAAGCGTATATATTTGTAAACAGTTTGCGAAATTAATAATTACTTAATATTCTGTTAATTAAAGCTATTAAATCTTATTGATTTCCTTTGTTATTATTTTTTAATTTGGTTACGACGGCCAATAATAGCACAATACTTGTTATTTGATTGATTTCATAATTTACCACTGAATCTGTAAACTATTTTGATACTTGCTGTTAGTTTAAATAATATCGTTACTTGCTGATCATATTTTTAATACAACAAAAATGTATTCCACTTGTCCATTGCATACTCTTATGCCTGCGTTTCAATTCCAACATAATCACTCCATTATTATTGTAAATTTGTAGTTTTTACAACCCAGTTGAGAATATTACTCTAATTCATAATTAAAACGATTGCCTATTCACTTGGGAACTACTTACAAAATGAGCTCTCTCTCTAGGACATCTCAACACTTTGCTAGTTAAACTGTCTGTTCAAACATACACACGCACACCAGCCCCAAACCCAAACCCAAACCCAAATCCAACCTCAATCTTCCACCCTTGGATCAGACCGTTACGTGTCTGTGCATTGAGCACCAGATGTCACATGGGGTTGGTAAAAGTTTTTGCCGTTCGCAACTTAGATAATTTAACAGTGAATGGGTTGGGTGGTTTGGATAGGATGCAAAAGATATACCTTTTACTCTATCTTTCCCAATCTCTCTCTATCTCACTCTCTCTCTCTCTCTCTGCCTCTCTGTTGCTCGGTTTACGTGAGATAATGTAAATTTATGGCTGGCAATTAGCGGGTCGCGAATCGTAACCAAAGCCATGGCTATAATTCAAGCGAACAAACTTTCGTCTAGGCCCCCAAAGTTCCAGGATCTAATTGCAGTTGCGAAGCGCGTGGCAAATCTTGGCCAGCAATGTTGGGTGGGGATGTGTGGGGAGACAATGACAAACCCAAAATTCAGTTAGCAAAATTTCTTACCATTAATTACCAAATGTAACGTCGCACATATGTGTAGGTACAGTGGTCCCCCGGTAACTGTAATAGGAAATCAAAATGTTTTATTTTTTATACAAATTTATTTATTTTCTTTGTAATATATGTATATAAAACTTATCATCCTTTATATATAAAAAGACATTGACAACATTTTAGTTGGTATATATTATTTATTTTATAGACAATTAAAATTGTCAGTAATATTGGTCTATATACATGTATGTATATAAAATATGATGTTGACAACATATATTTTTTTAATCTGTATATCAAAAGAACTATTGCACTTAAGGTTTTTATTTGCAAATTAAAATGACCTCTGACCTCTGCACAGATACAACTACAGTTGCAAGTAGCGCAAGAAGGTAAAAGCATTGCACTCGTGCTTATATATATGTATATAAATTTTTATATATATAAATATAAGTGTATATAACAGTTACACTTTACACAACCTCAGCGCGCTGTGGTACACAAATAAATGTGTATCTGTATCTGTTAGCTACATGCGCAAGGCATCAGTTGCAATCTGACTTCAATTCAATTATTTTAGATTAGAATGTGACTATGTCACAAACACACACAAAGTGCACACACACACGCACACACACTTACACACACACACACTTTTGTTTCTCTATGTCAGCTGTCATTCATCCGTTCATATGTTCATTTTGCTTGGCTCGCAGGAGCAACAGACACGATTGGAGGACAGAACGCAGGATACGTGCCCCGTGACGCCAGTTTCTGCATTGACAGTTGTGTCCGTCAGCTGTGTGTGTATTTGTGTGGGTGAATTTGACTGTGTGGGCTTAGAAAAACAGGAAAAAATTCAACAAAGAGACCCCGTGGCAAATTCATATAGGTTTTGACAAGAACGTTGCCTCTGACGTTACAGCTATTGACTTTGGGCATTTTAAAAACACTTATAAGCATTATCGATTTAACTAGCATATATATCTTAAAGGAATTCAAAAGTTTTTTAAGCCTTTCTGTGAGTACAAATTATTCAAAATTCAAGGTACTAAACTAGAACAATCTGCAATATTCACCTAATTAGACTTGGAGTCGAAACATTAAGTTATTCTAGAGGCAACCGAAATTAGAATATTATATATATTATAATAATAATTATTGTTAGTAATATTATATATTTAAAGAGAACATATCGACTCTCAAGAGTCCAACAGGAAAACTACGATCCTTAAAAATGAAATATGCCTTTTATTTATTATTTTGTACTCACTTAGGTAATCTTTTTTACCTGCCTACCTGAATGACCTTTACACTGAACTGCAGGTGTATGGATTGCTTACAAATATAAATCCCAAGCAGGTTAAGATCGTCAGAACAGGTAGACATGAATTCAGTTGATAGGAACAATGTGGATCCTAATGTGAGCAGTCGTGTTCAAACCTGTTCCTCAAGCTGAAACACAAATGGGTGAGAATTGCTATTTAATGCATTTTCACGGATATGAAATTTTCTTTGAATAGTGTAAATGAATCATATTCATTCCGCTTTGCTAGAAACCTTCTATAAATAAATGCAATAACAAGTCCGTTAGGGCAGAGCATTTAGTTCCGCTCTGGCGCCTTTGTGAGTCATAAAGCAGCTCAATGAATAATACAAATGTATCTTTTACTTAGTGCAGATGCAGCTATTTTCCAGCTTATCAGCATCTTTTCATGCGGGCGACTCAAGCGAATTATTAAGCGGGTTTTATGATAAACTCCCAATGAACCACCAGCATTTATTGTCTGCTGCACAGTCCGTGTAGCAGCAACAGCTGAGTGACCATTGGTAGCGACTCCGATAACACTGTCCGACCAGATTTTTAAGACTGGGTTGATTAATCTTTACAATAAAGGAATACAACAAAAATTAAATACAATTTCGAAAGCAAAAAATTTATATAAAACTAGAAACACAATCAGTTTGTAAATCCTAAAAATAATAATTAATATAATTATATAAATTGTACATAGTAATAATTTAAATATTATGCACGAATATTTTTTCCTGCTAGCGGCGTTGTTATGAAATTTTGAAATATTTTCCAAATTAAGTGCATACAAAATACCTACTTATATTAGGTTTCTAGAAAATTTAACAGATCAAATTATTTACTAACTTTATTTATTGTTTTCAATCTTCATGTTTTTTTTTTCGAATAAATCAGTAATTTAAATATTTTTAAATCCCTTGATTGTTATATTTTTCTGTTCTTTCATTTTCTTATCATAAAAAATGTCTCATTTTGTGGTGCAGTGTATTTTAAGATACGAATTCTTTGCCAGGCCTGTCACTCGTATCTATCGATGAGTTGCAACCCGGCTTGGCTGCAATCAGTGCCGCCACAGATTTTGAGTTCGAGCAAATAGAACAAGGGTCGTGTGGAACTTATCTAGCTGCGGATGTTGATATTTGTGTTGTTGTTGTTCTGCTTCTTCTTCTTCTTCTACTTGTTTTGAACGTCTTATGTTCTTGAGGCAGCTCTCGAGCTGAGCATCGTTTGCCTGCCCAGTTCAGTGCTCAAGTGAACCTCGAGTCGATCAGTCGAACTATGAAAAGCCTTTGTTTGTTTTTGTGCCTGGTGGGCACATGTGTTGCCCTTAGGGAAAACTACTGCGAACGGAATGTGACCGTTAGCCGAATGGTACCTGTGACGAAGCAACGAACGTTAATCAAACAGCCGCCCAAATGGATGGTGTGGAAGAAGACCAAAGCCATCACAGAGTTCTACAACACACAGGAGGAGCAGATCAGCTATAAGTTAATCTCGGAATGCTGTCCGGGCTATTTGCAAGTGGTGTCCGGTCTTTGTGAGCCCATCTGCGATCGCGGCTGTCCAGCATATGCCAGCTGCGTGGCGCCACAGCGCTGCCAGTGCACCCGAGGCTATGTCTCGGCTGTGGCACCTGGCGATGGCAGCCACTACTGTGAGCCCATCTGTGAACGCGGCTGCCCCACCGGCTCCCAATGCGTGGCACCCAATACGTGCGCCTGCAAAGATGGCTACAATCCACTGCCACCCACTGGGGATGGCGTCAGTGCGCCCTGCGAGCCCATATGCACTCTGGGCGACGGCTGCGCCAATGGGCAGTGCATCGATGTCGAGCGCTGTGTTTGCAATCGGGGCTATCAGTGGAGCCAGGAGAGCAGCACCTGTGTGGCCACCACGGACTTGCAGGAGGAGTCAGATGACGATTTTACTGAGCTAAAGGATTATCTGAGCAGCACAGCAAAAGCGGCAACGTTTGCATCTGTTGTAGCCGCCGACTGTGAAGATGGATTCGTTTTCTATTTGGGTGAATGTCGTCCCGAACTCTTTGCGAGCAATGAACCCAGCGCTGTCAAGGATTGCCGCCAGTCCAGCTGTGGTCCACATCAGAGCTGCAGCGAACTGGGCAAGTGTATCTGCAACGCGGGCTATGTTGAGGTCGATGATGAGGATGTGAAGACGAGCTCGACGCTCTCCTGTCGTCGAGGTCTGATCGACCAACTGCTCAGCATCGATCAGGCCGCTGATGATGAGGATGAACTTAATACGCTGACTATTCCAATTGTGGGCGTGGCAACGGGCGTTCTACTCGTGATTGTGGTTGTGGGTCTGCTGGGTGGCGTGCGACATCGTCGAGGCCAGTCGAAGTCCGAACCCAAGGAGGAGTCTCTTCAATGCGAATTCTCACAGAAATGCTACGATTTGGATGAGTCGGTGCCGTAAGAGGGGAGCAGCTCAAAGGGAATTCGTTTGGGCTGTGTTAGTTAAACTTTGATTGTTAGCTCCTAAGATTATCGTAATAAATGTTTTGTATGTTGTTTTGTAGACTATGTTCGTTATGTAATTCTCCTAAAAGGTTGAGGGTCACGAGCATTCGCCTTAAAAGTAAACCTTCCCTTATCAAAACTGAATTCACATTTTGGTACAGAAACCAGCATGATATTTTTGGAATGACATTTATTTTAAAAGAGATATCGATGAGGGAGAGTTTGCCTGTTAGGGTGAGCCATAAAAATACATTGAGTGGAAAGAGATAAAGCAGTTGAGCGAGAGAGAGAGAGAGAGAGAGAGAGAGAGAGGGGGATAGACTGTCTACGTTGGTCCAATTGGTGATATGTGTACACTTATCTGTATAATATGGTTGTTGTTCAGTTCCCAGTCGAGGGACGAGTCTCGAACTGATCAGGTAGTTTTTTTTCGTATGTGTTTTGTTTAAGATTTTTAATGCTGAAGTTTTGAATATGAAACTATTTTCTTTCTTTATATTAATAAATTTGTATGGAAATCTTATTTAATTTGTTTGACTCTTTGGCCTTATGACTTATAACTATTTTACATGCCTAAATAGCATCGTTAATAATTGATTGAATTAATAATTAAAATGCACTCCTAAAATTGTATTCATCCACGCTTATATTGGTTAAGATAAGGGAACAAATATTAATAAAACCAAATTTACATAAAATAATTGGTTGAGTAAGTTGTGTAATTAAAATGAAATTATTTTTTATTGTTATTTTTGTAAGTGATTTTTATGAACTTTGACTGTAGTCTGTGTGTCTCACTGATAAAAGACATTTATCAAGTAGCAAATTCAGAAAAATTCCAATATCTTCCATATGCAAAAGAGCAAATGAAATAAAAGGATAAATTTGAACAGCAGCGCACAAAACATTAATTAACTTAAAGTTGTAGATAAAAAATACTGTTATGAAACTGTTATGAATTCTAAATTTAGATCATGACAGTGCATATCAGTTTTATTTTTATCTTCAAATTTTTCAATATTGTATCAACATATTTTATTTAAAATGTATACTAAAATGTAACCACAAATATCGCACATTTATTACGGAAAAAGAGGCTCATCGTATCAGGTCCCCCGGCAGTCATATGCACTCAACAGCCGATTACGGGCATATATATAAATAAAAAATTCATAAAAAACAAAATACTTAAAAATGGTACACACAAAAATACATTTTGCCTGTCACTCTCACTAATGTAGCGGAGAGTTTTGAAGCCGCCGCTTTAATATCCATAGTAATTTTTTATCAGCTGCAGATATGTGTATATGTGTACGTACATATGTACATACATACTATCAGTATGTGTGTGTATGTGTGTCTTGTATCTGTGTGTGCAGCTATGGGCCAATATCTGTATCTGTGACAGTAGCACAAAGATCTTTTAGCCATAATCGGTGCACATTTATATATTTTTCGCACTAAGCCACACACAAAAATACACACACACACACACACACACAGAACACGCACATGCGGGAGCTTTAAGGTGCGCAATAGGCAGAGAGCGAGAAACAGAGAAAGAGAGAGAGACAGAGAGAGAGCAAAGTGTAGTGCGTGAGAGCGCGTTAACTTTGGGAGGCGTGCAAAATCTTAGAAAAAGAATATAAAAAAAAAATACAAAAAAAAAAAATAAGAAAATACAAAAAGACAACCAAGCAACCAATTTCTGACAGCAGCAGCCGCTCGCCTGCCCTTATCCTTCTGCTGGCCCCGTTGCCGTCCCCAGTCGCCAGCACGTTTCCTGTGGCGTTGGCGTTGCCCTCACAGCAACAAGGATACTTAAAGCTTCTTTAATTTTTATGTTGTTTTCTCTTCTCTTTGTCGGCGTTGCGTTGAGTGCGGCTGTGCCCCAGTGTGTGTGTGTGTGTGTGTGTGTGTGTCTCAACCATTCTCTTTGATTGCTTTTGTGCTTGTGTGTGTGTGTGTGTGTGTGTGCGTATATTTGTATTGGTAACCTTTGCTGGCTGTGCCAACATTTTTGCGTGGGACGTTGCCCAAGGACATGGACTCGTTTGCCTCGTTTGCCATTTGCTTCACTATTTCAGACTGCTTGCTGTTCTTGCTGCTCTTACTTGACATTGTATATATATATATATAAATATATATATTTTTTTTCATAGTACTTGCTTTTGCTGCTTACTTTCGTATTTATTTATTATTTGTTATGTGCAACATTTATTTTTGGTCAAGCACTAAAAACGTATCCAGCGCCAACTGACAACCTGCATTTAATTGAATGAAGACTTGACAAATGCAAAGGGTCCCTCAAGCGTCTATTTAAATACCACGATTGCTTTTAAAATATATATAAATATATATTCAATTTAGAATATTTGCAATTTATTGTTTTGCTGAGCAGCTGTAAAAGCTTTTGATAATAAAGCCAAATACTCGATAAACTTAGAGCCAATTGAATATAATTGGCTACATTTAAGAAATTCTACAATTTATGTAAAATATTATTTAATTTATTTTTAAATTCATTATTTCTTTGAATTTTGCATAAAATACCACAATTCTTAATCCATTTTTCATTTTAAACCTCCAAATATCTAATAAATTTTATTTGATTTATTTAAATTTATCTTACACTTTTAAAGTCAAATATTTTATTTGATTTATTTGCATTTACCTTACACTGTTAAAGTCAAGACCAAATAGGATAAACTCTCACCATTTGCATTCGTAAAATGCTCATTATTATTGACTGTTTCGTAAAACTTAAGTTTTTGCCCAAGACTACTTTTTGTAGAATTTTTGAAATTCCCAAAAGAGCCAGCCGTCAAGAGGCAAAGTGATAAATCACTCAACAAATAACTATATCCCATTTTTCTCTCCCATATCTCTAGTTTTAACTGCCTTCACTCATTGTTATTTTATGATGTTGAAATTGATTTATGAAGCGCAAAACCTCTCATAGCAATTGCCAAAAGAGGGAGAAAAAAGCGCATACTTTGCACAGAATTTTCCCCAAAGTTGCAGCAGTTATTTTATAGTGGCAGCTTCTTTGGCTTCTTACACTCTGCTGGTGATTTCCTTATTTTTTGTTGTTGTTTTTAAATTTTTTGTTTTTATGACAGCTGCAGCTCAAAACTGCAGCTGCAGTGATAAAAATGAAGAATAATAGCAACGCCCAGTTCCGTGCTGGGGAATTTTCTATATACTTGTTGATGCGGCCCCAACATTCACACACATACACACAAAGCTGGTGCAGCTGCAGGAATGCATTGTCTGAAAGTAGGTCGCTTCTGCTGTTGCTGTTACTGATGCTGCTGCTGCTGCTGTTGCTGCTGCTGTTGCTGCTGTTGCAGCTGCAGATGAAAAAGAAATGCAAAACAGCAGCTATCAAATATTAACCACTAGTTGCGTCCTGAAATGCAGCCACGCCCACCAGCGCCCAATTAACTGGCGAGTTTGTTAGCTTCTTTATGGCCAGAAGTTTCGCTGCGCTGCGCTGCTCTGCTCCGTTCTATTCGGCGGGGGCTGCAACTTTACTTTGCCACTTTGCCGTCACGCCCAGTTTAACAGCCGTGTGGCAGCATTAGCAGCAGCAACACACTGCTGACCTATTTTTGTCACACACACACACACACACACATACACAGATTTTCAAATTACTTACAGCTACAGCAAGCCAGAGATACACACAGCCATACAGCAAACGCAGCATTGCGTATACGCCATGTGTATTTTTGTACAGTAATCGCTCGAAAGTAGTGACTGACCAAATAGAATGTGTTACAGAAATTATGGTAATCTTTTTAATCATACAGTTATTAAAAAATATATCATTTAGTGTGAAAGGATTGGAAGTAGAGTTGATGGAAGAGCTATAGGCTTAGAAGGTCAACAAATAATTTAGAAAATGTTTGTATAAAAAGCAGCAGTTGCAGAGATTACAAAAACAAATTTTAAATAAATTTTTAATTTTTAATTTCTTGTTAAAAATTTTGTAATTGCAGAAACTACAATTATTTGTGCATTATAATCTGTGAGACAGATTTTGAGTGACTACTGTATATGGTAAGCCAGCCTCATGGTTTCGCATATTTTTCTGTGCGTGTGCGAGCCAAGGTGTGTGTGTGTTTGTGTGTGTGTTTGTGTGTGTGTGTGTGTGTGTGTGTGTGTGTGTGTTAGTAAGTGTGTTAGTGCGTTGCGTTGTGGCTGCACAAGTTTCAATAACCTAACGTTGCTGGCGTTGCTCGCGTTTTTCATAATTTGCAGGCCCATGCATCCTGGATTTTATTGTCAGGTTGTGGCAAGGCCACGCCCACGTCGGCTCAGCTGCAATTAAATACACACAAACACACACACACACACACACACACAGAGTGTGTGCTGTATATACTGCTGTTGCAGCAGTCACACTCCTAATGCATGTGGCCTGAAGTACGTTAATAAGTTTCGCATTACCAATGCGCGCGTGAGCTGAGTTTTAGTTTTAATATACTCTCCTTAAGGGTCGTCTGGGGTATGGTATTGACTTTATGAGAACTTGCAACAAATATGGAAAGATATCTTACATTTTATGCTGCACATAATGATTACATTGAAACTAGTAAGCTAGAGCTCTGAATTATATATCTATTATCTATTTATCTATTATCCCTTTAGAAATTTGAATTAGTGTTGATTCTATCATGGAATCCGTTATATTTAACTGTTTAACTTTATAAATTAAAAAATCGTATATTCTATAAGAGCTCTGAAATTCATTAAAATGTTTATTAACTTACTTCGCAACAGGGAACAGGGTAACTTTTAGCGGGAACCCTCGACTACATCAAGCTTGTTTTTCCGCTGTTTCTTACAGGAAATGCTTATAAACTGCACTTTATATTAGGCTATGTGTGTGTGTGTGTGTTTGTATTTGTGTATTAGAGTATTTCAGTATGTGTGTGTGTTAGCTGACATTCATAAACTGCCGCGAGCAAGTCAGAGAAAAATATTCACATTTTTATGCTAAAATATTTTTTTGCAGTCTGTGACCTAAAAAAATCGTTAAATGTTTGAAAAGCGGTTTCGCTTTTCTCATGCTGGTCGTGTGTACTGCCTTTTAGAGAGCAAAGTGCCCAACCCACAAAGCATTTAAGTTAATGCACGTGGCACTCACACAATCACACTCGCACACACACACACACACAACTACATATTTTTCGAAATGTGGTTTGACAGGTTAAAATGGTTTTTTTTGGGGTGGTTGAGTGTGAGGCAGCTGGGCTGCTTGGCAACACTATGGCATCTTGTTTGAGTTGGAAAACTGAAACTTTGCGTTTACCTCAACAATTTTTTCAAACACATTTTTCATGAATACAACTAAATTTAACAGATTTTACTGTTCCCTATTATAACAAATTAAAACACACTTTGAAATAGTTGAAAAAAGTGCTAGAAAGTTACAAAAAAAAGTTGTGAGTCCACAATTAAATTAGAGTTTAGTGCTTAAAACATTTGAATTAAAAGTGTAGAATTTTAATGACACTAAAGAAATGTGTAATTCTAATTCTCTGACAAATAAACTTCTAAAGTCAAGCTATGCAAGAAATTGTCAAAAGCTTAAAAACTTAATTTCGTTTCAGAAATACATAAATTTAACTTGCAATATCAATTTAAGGCACAAACAATAGCCAAAATGGCATCTCATATTAAAATGGCCATAATGACTTGCACAAGCTGTAATAGTTGGCCTGTGCTTGAAGCAGTTTTAACTTGTCTCAAACTCCAGTTGTCCGAGTCGCAGTGCGATGAGTTTCTGGCCAGGACACAAGGCGCCTGTTAGAGGCCAGGGGGCCGGCATGGGCCATTGAGGTAAAAGGCTTTTTCAGCTGCAATTCCCAATCGTGACCCGGGTAGAAGCTGTGTTAAGTGAATGTTTAATGCGCTCATAATGGTTGAATGTGGACCGTTAACACCTGTAATAAAGTTAAAGCTCAACTGCATTTGCAGCGTGAGACAGACAAAAGGCGCCTGCCGTGCCACCAAGCGTCCCTCCAACCTCCACCCACCACTCCTCCCCACTCCGCATGCCCACGAAATGCGTCCCCGCACTCAAATTAACAATTTGCTCGCAGCGACGCCGCGTCAATTAGAAGATAAATGTTTGTGTGTACCAAGAAGCTGTGCGAAAAAGGTTAACGAGTCTCACACACACACACACACATACACATACACACAAACACACACACACTCAATTGACACGTGCATATAAAACAAGTAAGAGTCCTTTATTAGAGAATACACGACTAGTTAATACTTTGTACCCTGTCCTAACATACCCTTCTCGTGGCTTTGTCTCTAAATTGAATACCCTACAACTTTGAAAATACAGAATTTATTCAACCCTTTTTACTCATTCGTTATTCTTATAGGGTATATTTATGCTGCAATATTTTGTAGAAGAGCATATGGTGGCTGTGGTGGGTTGAGCGGTGCTTGGATATTTCCGGGACGTTGAACGGCGTTGCTGCTGCGGCTTTGGCCAACAGCTGCGCGGCAAATAACTCAACTGTGCGTTGAGGCGATCCAGCGGGGGGGTGGTGGGTGTGCTTGGGGGTAGTCGCATGGCTCTGTAAATGTTTGTGCAGCTAGCGCTAAGGATATGGGGCAGCCTCTACTCTTGCTCTCCCTCCATCTCTCTCTCTCTCCCTCTCACTCGCTGTGTGTGTGTCGCACATTTTCACGGCAACAACATCCACGTCGTCGCCACGTAATGTTGGCTGATTATTGGAGCAAAAATTAATTGAAAATGTTGGTCAATTGCCTTGCAGGCAAACAGTAATCCTCGCACCACAACTTGCAACCCCAAGTAACGCAGCTTTGTTGAACCTGTGAGCAAGTTGTGCTTATAATAGAGTTAGTTATTATTTTATATTATTAACTTCGCACCCTTCGATCCATTCACAAACTCATCCTAGATTACTTGTTGCAACTATTTTGATATCGAACACCAAACCATATTCCTTGCCCCTGCCCTCAGTCAGCGTTAATTACTTTTAATGAAGCTTGCGGCAAGACATTACTGAAGAAAAAATTATAATAACGTAGTTTGGGGCAAGCAGCTGTAGCAATTGTCGACAACTTCTTATCTGCAACAGTGCAACAGCTTATCAATTTCCTAACTGCATTTCAATTGTTACACTTTTTGCTCATATTTCACAAATTATATGGTTGAGTTGAGCTTGGGGCGATATTTAAAGTGCTCTTTTGTTGTATTGTTCAGTTCAATAGATTATTCCTCTTATTGTGTAAGTTCACACAAAGGATTACTTTCAATGCATAATGAGGAATATTTGTAAATCTGTTAACAGCTTGATTGAGTGATTTTGTATATATTTTGTATATTTATTAAGCTTGGGAAAGCTTTTAATTGTTATTAGATTTGTACGAGTCAATTAGACAAATTGAAATTAAGTATAATTTTTGATTTGCTTAATAGTTCTGTATCCAATTTAGTTAGTTAGTTTAATTAATTAAGCATGAACTAGAAGAAGTTTTGTTATGCTTTCAAATTAAGCCATTCACAAAGTTTTAATTCCAACAATTGTACAATTCAAAACAAACCAGAAACTAAAAGTCGTACATATTTTTGCTAATAGCTACTGCATTTTGATTTTTATTTCTTTTCTTCAGCTTAAAACATTATATATAAAATATGGCATCCTTTGGTAAATTCCTTTTTTCTGCAGTTTGCCAATCTAAATTATAAATAATCCATTTAAGTAGAGAATAACGAGCCACAAAGCATGCCAAAGTCGACAATGGCCACAATTTAATTGCATTAGAATATTATCGATGTGCAGTAAATGCATGCTTAAATATATTTACATATATGTGGCAGATAGTATATATATATATATATATATATATATATATGGTGTGTATATATTATGTGAGAGTCTGTCTCTGTGAATAATACAAAACCGCAACTACAAAAGCAATCAAAATCAAAATGAAATTGCGTGCAGCTTCCAGCAGCAACGTGAGGCGCACACACACAAAATACACACACACATACACACACACAGACAGAGTAAAGCACACGCAGAGAAACATTTACACGCAGTTGCCCTCGAAACTGAACACGGAGGACAAACATTAACATTTCTATGCGTGCCACACGGCCTATAAGTAGGCAACAGAATACAAAAAAAAAAAAAAAAAAAAAAAGTACAGAAGAGAAAAGAGCGGAGCAGAAAAAAGAAAACACGCTCACAGCAAGGAATTTCCAGCAGCATCCAGGGATAATTTCTGTTTTGAGCTTTCGCCAGACTCGTGACTGACATACGGATAGAGAGGGAGTGAGAGAGAGAGAGAGAGCGAGAGATAGAGAGATATATATATATATATAGAGAGAGTGAGAGAAATCTCGAGCGTGAGCATAAGAGCAAAGAGTTTTGCTCGCTCTCTTTGGGCTGCAGAAAAGGCAACAACATTAATTCGATTTGTTGCCGCTCGCTCTTTAAGTGTTTGTTTATGCGTGTGTTTTTTTTGCTGGCTTTGGGGCCTGCCTAATAAAACTCATTAAAAAAGAGGCAAAACACCCACGCACCCAGCACAAATACCGAGGCTGCTGCTGCTTCTGCTGCTGCTAACCCAAAGAGTCATTTCTTCTCACGGCCCACGCGGCGTATGTGTAATATTTTTTGCTGTAACTTCTTCTAGGCTCCACAATTTTTATTGTTGTATTTTTCGCATCGTGACATTTATTTTTACTTAATTTATTTTTGCGCCGCCGCTTTGCAAATTTCCACACAGTCGTTTTCCCATTTTCTGCGCATCTTCCTACCCACTACAGCTGCTGTTCCTTGTTCTGCTTTGGTTCCCTTTTCTACTCCTGCGTTCTCCTCTCAGTGTTGTGCTGGCTTTTTCGGCTTTCGCTTTTGCGTTCGTTTCGTTTATTTGTGTACATACATATTTATTTTGCAGCAGCATCCTCCCTACCACCCCCCTCCACAAACACAGCACCATACCATACCACACCACACCACACCAAGCCATGCTACACCACACCCAACCCCTCCTACAGCTATTCTCCTGGTTGCCTCATTCCTTCGCTTCGATACACGCTTCCAGCTCATTTGCCGCTTCGACGACAAAATTTCAGTTTTCAGCTTTTGCTACATTAATGTGCGATGCATAGTAAAGGAGGGTGTGGGTGTGGGTGTGGGTGGACCAGAGGTGTACAAATATTGGACGGGGTTGGGGGGTTGGGGATGCTGGTCTGAAGTGTTTGTATGCGAGCAGCTTTAAGTGCCAGCAACGGTGAGTGTGCCGTGAAAAGGGGGGTCTGGAAATATGGGTCAAGTTGTTGCCGCCTGTGCTAAAAATTAAGTCGTCGCAGTCGCCGCTGACGCTGACGTCGCTGCTGTCGTCAACGTCGCCGTCATGGCAATTATTGCTGTTGCGCATTAAGGGTTAATCCTATTGCCTTATAGAGTGTACAGAAATAAATTTCACTCTATGTATTTGTGTGTGTGTCTGTCTCTCAGTGTGTGTTTCGGTTTGGCTCTATGTGTGTGTGTGTGTGTGAGTGTGTGTGAGTGTGTGTGAGTGTACATATGTTCTGGCAGTAACAAAATGACTGCCACTCTTGACCGTGCTCTTGTTACCGTTTTCATCTTGTATTTGTTGTTGCTCTTTCTTATTTTTGTTGTTGTTTTTTTTTTTGTTGGCTATTTTGTGGTTGGTTAATCGCCAACAAAGTATGCTTATTTATGATTGCAGCTGCTGAATTTTATTCATACTTTTATATATATCGGCTATCGAGGAGGTTATGTTGCTTTGCGTAGGGCATTAATAAAGCATAGCCATCTAAATAAGATTTAGAAGCTAAGCTTAATATTAAGTTTTATTAGCGTTTATTCTTCTGCGGTTGTATTTAAAATATAAATAGCAAAGTCCATATAAAAATGGGAATGTATAAAAAGGGTAGAATGATTTTGTGCAAATGTATGCAACAGGCAGCTCCAAATTTTATTAAGTTCGCGTTTACTCGGCGCAGATCAAGTTTATTTTATGCAATCGATAACTGCCTCTGCTTACCAAATTTCGATAAATATCGTTTTTCTATAGCTATAAAAGTAAAAGTTTTTTATATGAAATACATTGGCAAATTATTTTATTATTTTATTTTGATCGAATAAGACTAATTTTTAAAAGGGTATATCGCAGTCGAGTTGATTCTACTATAGTATTCTTATTTGTTTTTATTTGTATATATATACATTTTGTATATATACATTTTTTATAACAGCTGCCTTACAATTCTTTAACATGCTTTCTGATAATAGGCTTTTGACATACGATTTTAGTTAATTAATTGCAGAACAATGCCATTATTTATTTATAAATTCCATTTTTAAATTACATTAATCTCCTTTTGTTAATTAAACTTAAACCAAAAAAAAAATGATGTGAATCGCTGTTGGATTCAATATGCACCAAAGTAATTTCAATTGCTTGTTTTATCAGTTACTCGACACAGTTGAATTAACTTAATTTTTGGCATATATCTTTAAGGAATGCCTCGAATTAAATCCATATCCTTAATATACATTGGCTTACTCAGACTCTTATCTAAAAAAGAGGTTGCGCCCTATAAAATATTGCCGAGTAAAATCGGTAAGGAATAAGAGAAAATAATAATGCACTTCAGACATATTCGTTATTTATGCGCTTGTTATCCATAATTTATTTGTGGCTGGTTTTTGGGGTGGCTCACAGATCCACAGGCTGCAGGCCAACCGAGGGCGTTTGGCGACATATACAATGCAATTTTGGGGCGTGGCACGCAAAAGTGTTGTCAGCATTCAATACGTGCTCATATACATACAGCAACATGTCTGATGAAGCCGTGGCTACAGACCACAGTCAACAGCAATAAACAATAACATCAACAACAACAACAACAACGACAAACAACCAACAACTTGACAGAAATTCCATGCGAACATTGACATCGACAACTGGCAAATATTCATGAGCTTGTCATGTTTGTGGACGCATAGTTACCCCAGGATGCCTGGCAGATGTCCTGCCCTCCAATGTCATCAACAATGGTTTATCGAACCCATTGTCCGGCGGTTGTCCATACATATTCTTCCTCTTCTTTTTGTCCTATGTGCACTGCAAAATAATTAATTTGCATTTCAATTGGAAAAAACAACGCCAAGCAATTTTTTATGATGACTTGAAAGCAGAGACTCATTTTAAATGTTGATTCAGAGTTCAATGCACCCTTTCAAGCAGCTGCACTCTACATAACTCAAGCCAATTAATTCCCAGCCAGAGTGCAAAGCTGAACATCTTCAAATGGAAAAAATGGAAATTGAAATGCATTCGTAAATGAAAACGAGCAGCAGCAGCTTAACTAGGTAGCTGTCCATTGACCATGGCAAAGAGTTGATTGGCAACGGACACTGACAAGTGGGGAAGCATCACTTAGCCCAGCTGTGAGGCAATCTGGAGATTTCCAAGTCGACCAGCAATTTATGGGCGTAATTAGAGAGTAACCTTAAGAGATTAGGTTAGGCACTTTGACGGAGAGAAATATTTATGCATTAGTCAGGCGCTTAAGACAAAACGTTGACAGAGCCTTTAAGCAATTGTTAAATCCAATTTGAAAATTAAGTTTTGTTCAATATTTGTTAATAAAGTTAAAAGCCACATATTGGACATAAATTTTTAACTTGATTCGCTAATAAAAGCCAGAAACTTTAAAGAAAATTAAAAAGTGCGATGCATACAGTATTGATTTATTTAATATTATTTTAAATCTTTCTTTTAAATAAATATTATTTCACTGAATAGCTTTTCATATTAAAAATCATAGCTAGTATTTTAATAATAAATAATGTGTTTTTCCGAACAAAATCTAAAGCGCAATCAGCTTTTAATTCGGTATAAGCCATTTTTGTTTAATATAAAAATAACTCTAAATGAGATTTTGGAAAGTTTGAAAAGTTGCCATAAAATGTAGGTTTTGCATACGCAAAAAGCAAAATTCCTAGCCAGATTTTTGCTTTTAATGCTGAACATTGTTTAATTCCGGTGAAATTGAGTTCGCTCACAGAATGTGCACCGAGAATGAGCTTCCAGCTCATTGACCAGTCCTGAAACGGGGTTGGTTGGAGGCGGGTCATAAGCGTAAACTATGCGTTTGCAGCGTCTGCTTATGTGCAAAAATATGGCCAATTTAATGGACCAGGCCATGGTCATAAAATGCCATGATGCCGCCAAAAAAGAGAAACTGAGGCACACAGAAGCTAAAAAGCTTATGACCCAGTCGGAGTACCAAAAAATAAAACCCCTTTCAATGCAACTGTGTATAAAACGTGGCAGCAAAAAAAATCAACAATTCGTTTTGACTCAAACTAAAAATCATAAAGCGAGCAAGAAATTGAAGCAACAACAACTTCTGCTGACTTCACAAAAAAAAAAAATAAATAAATAAAAATAAATAATAATAATAAAATAAATAAATAAATGAAAGTAGTCATCTCATAAATACCTTGTAAACAGTTTCTTTCATGGTTGCAATATGTATAATGACGACATGTTGTATTATTTGATTGGTTTTCTATATGACATAAATACTTCCTAATGTTCTATTAACATTTTTAAGCTGATAAATTAATATAAATATAAACATAAATATACATAATTGAAATATATTTAAACATACGTTGTACGACACCCATAAAGTTCATACAACCCATCAAACCTATTTTATATATGCAGGGTATAGTCATTACATTTTTTTTTATTAATTTGAGCTTAAAGGTTAACAATAATTGTGTTGATTTATAACTGTTCAAGTGTTTTTACTCGATGAAAAGTGTATCGTGCCACAAAGAAAGCCACACATTAAAGGGGCATTTGGCAAGGACAGTTCTCTGCCTATAGGTTAAGTCTTAAGTCCAAAAATAAATTACATGGCATTATGGCCTGAAGCCGAGTTTCTGTTTTTTTTATAAATACATTCCCTTACACATACATATATACATATACACATACACGCAATCGCAATGGCACACACATGCCAACTGACATACTGTGGCATGTGTTGGCTGTGGCAAGATGCTATCAGGACTTGGGGACAAGGCATAGCCTGCACAGGACACGTCGCTTTGTTCCACGTCAATTGGCTGACCGCTCCCTGCCCCCCACAAACTAGTCGGGGTTTTTCGGTAGCGGAGAGCCGTTAAGAAATCACATAAAATATTGCTAATATAATCCTTTATAGTTAATTCGACAGGACGATAGCAGTGGAAAAGGGTTCTATTGTTATTGTTGTTGTTATTTTTTGCTGCCATTGTTATTATTGTTGTTGCTGTTGCTTTTGTTGGTTGGCTTTGTGCGTACTTTTAAAACGTTGACATTTTTTTTTTGGTTTGCATGTTTGTTGGGTCAAAGGGAGATCTAAATGGATAGGACTGTGTTAACAGTTGGCAGCAAAGGACATGACGTTAATCTTGGCCGCATTTGACAGGATAAATGTATTGAGAATTTAGTGGCTCAGCTTGACTCTAGTGTTTATTATGCCCATAGTTAGGGCAATTGATAAGCGAATGCGTTCAAGTATAAATCAGGTAAATTATCCAACTCTTTATTATTGTGAATATTATTTGGGAGTTGGTATTGAAAGATAATAAATTATCAACAAGTACATTTTTATTCAGTAAATAATTATCATTTAATCGTTATGATTTTATGAGTACTGCCCTTATTTACCAGCCATTGTGCAATTTGGTCGTTTACATAATATTTGGAATATGATTTAAATAGATTTAGCTGTGCTCAAATTTCTTTTATATCTCATATATATTTCGAAACCTCTTTTTCCTCAGTACATTGAATATGAATTCGTTTCGCTATTATTCAATATTCAATTTTAAATTCTTCGCTATTAAGTTTTATTTAAGTTCTCCAAAGACACACAAAAGATAAGACGAGAGCACAAAATAGCATTTAAACTGCAATTGAACTTGCCAAAGACGGAGCCAAATGCACTGCGGAATGGCCACAAAAGGACAAGTGGCAAGCAACACGGGGCAATAACAGAAATTCGCGACGTTTTACCCAAACTGTTGGAATTGCTGTTTGCAACTAGCGGCAATTTGTGGCACAACTTCTAGACAGACTTTTTGATCGTTCACTTTATCTGCCTGTTTTTTCGAGACAGGTGAAAGATCCAAAGTCGTTCACATTTTTGGCTGGCTGCCCAATAAACCAAAAAAAAATATATATTGCGCATACGCCGCATGTTTCAATGCAGTTACAAATAATTTTATTTGCAATTTCGTATCTCGCCCTGTCTTTTCTGCTCGCTTAATCAGCTCAAGTGCCCGCCGCAGGCCAAATAAAAGGAAAGAGGGAAGAAAATATAAGAAATAAGAAATAAAAAGAAAATATATTTGGAAGAACATTGCCCCATTCTCGGGGCATTCGCTCAGCGCAATATTGATGTATGGCATTTCATGAAATTTGATGAAATTTATGCGATGCCCTCCACACGAGTTGTGTGCATAAAATAGACGCCACATCTTTCGCACATTTCATAGCGCACACAACGAAAGGGGGTGCGGGGTGGGGGGATGGTGGGTGTTGTAAGTGTGGATACTGTGGATAACTGGCCGCGTCGCATTGCAGATGAAACCATTTTTTGAAGGCAACGACTGCGAGGCGACTCCCGAATGGCGCGTGAGCAAATTAATTTTCATCGCTCAAAAAAGCATACAACAAAAAAAAAAAAAATATGTAGTTAGAGAGCGTTTGCCAGGGCTGCAAGACTAAGAGAAACCCTATAATAAATTTTTAAAAATTAAAAAACCAACAGAGAAACAGAGAAATAGATTTGCGTTATTTTATTGATTTAGTATTTATGAATTAAATAATTAAATTTTGGTTTTTTTTTTTATTTCTGCCAATTGCAAGTTCCCATTCAGAAGCCACAAATAATTTGAATAGCACTTATAAACAACTTTCAATAGATAAATTAATGGATCTATAGTTTATTTTTAAATTATGTATTCCAAAAAATTAAAGGAAATAAGGGAATATGTATTCAACTGTTGCCTTAGCAAATGAAGGGCTTCCATTTTTGGCGTATTTGCAGGGTGTTAGAGGACACAAACTCGGACCAGCCAGTCAGTGGAGCAATGGGTGCATAGCGTAAATGATACGGCGGACAGTGGAGCTCTTAGCTAGAGTCCCAGCCCGCAGGCCGGTTCCTGCGCCGCATCCCGTTAGCTGAGGCCAAAACCCGCACGGGTTTCGCCTCTCTCAATGAATTATGAATTCGTTTTGTGTGCAGCAAAAGTTTTTTTCAGCCATTGCTTGCGCCTTCCGATGTTTTTTCTGCTTTTTTTTTTTTTTTGGATTTTGCTTTTGGTATTTTTTGGTTTTGTCTCTCTCATTCGAGTTAGTGGCTCGTTTTTATTTTGCGGCTGGCAAGAATTATGTGCCAAATGTTCTTAGCCATGTTTTGCCTTTGGCTTTGCTGTTGTTGTTGTTCTTGCTTTGGCATATTTTAGAGCACTGGTGACAGTGCCGGAAAATTAATATTTGTTCAAGTGGATTTTTCGGCAGTGTTCTCTAACTTTTTGTTGCAGCAGCGCAGAAAAAAAAGTTGATGACAAACTGCGCGAAATTCGTTCGCTTTATTTGCTGCCATTTGTCCAGAAGTTTTCAAGTTGTTTTTTGCATGCGACAAGAGTTTAGCGGGAATTACGTGAAACTTAGTGGACAGAGTTAAGTGCGAGATAAATGTGAGAAATAGAGCAACTAAGTTGAGTCCTTTTTCGTCCTTTTTGCGGACATTTGAGGCGATAAAGAGATTATCATGTGGGCTGTGGGGACCATGAATAAGCTTAAAAAAATTAAACAAATAAATATATATAGTTAAAATTATCAATATATTTATAAATATACATATACCAATTTGTATAAATCTTATACATGTTTGCACAAACAAATTGAATGCACTCATTTATGAGTCAAAAACTGAATTTCATATAAAATATTTGCATAAAACTTTGTGACAGCCAATCGGTTTGCACAACAATTTCCACTCTTTTTACCCCAAACGTCCCTCTGTAACTGTCAGGCTATTTAAGTCTGAAATTCAGCATATTACATCCTCAGCACGAAGAAGTTCACAATTCGCAGTGCTGGACAAACTTTCAATTTGGACTGCAACTGTCAGTTGAATGCTACATTTTGTGGCTTTCTCTCTCTCTCTCTTTCTCCCTCTTCCTCTCTCTGTCTCTGTCTCTTGCGCTCTTTCCTCTTTTCATCTATATTTAAATCTTTTGTGATTTAACGCTCTTTCCTCTTTTCATCTATATCTAATCCTTTTGTGATTTTGTTAAAATTTTATTAAAAAATATTTTTGGACAAAACTGTTCGCTTTTCAAAAACAATTGACAGTTGCTTGATTTTTAGTTTGTTATGCAACACTCTGCAGCTCGATAAGGAGTCCTGTAATCCCCTTACATTCCCCTACGCCGGTAATTGCAACTGCTCCGTTTGTGGCATAGTTTTCGGGTTTCTTATGCTAAAATTGTGTACAGAATGTCACAAGTTTTGGTAGTAAATATGCATAAGCCTCTTGCTCGGTCTAAGTTCAAGTGCTTTGCCACAACAGCTCTTACCCATAACAGCCTCGCACACGTCCATCAACATTGCAACGTGTGGCACGTTCTTCCCACCGAAAGCCCATTTAGAAAGCTTAGCATTTGCATTTGTTGTACGCTTTTGCATTGCCTGCAGCTGCTGCCATTTGGTCATTTGTCTACACACAAATATACAAACAAATACACAAACTTACATACATATATATGCTGGACATGCAGGATGCACTTGTGTATTTATCGTTTTGCATACGCATTATTTATGAGATCCGTATGCAGCATTAAGTAGTCCTCTTGGCTGACCAGCCTGTCAAGCATGGACAGTCCAGGACCTCTGCCCATCCAACGTCCACTTACATTGTAACTATTACAGTAGAGCGGCAGCTGCACAATAGCCCAACCATTGATTAGCATGCAAAATGTCTGGGTTTATTGTTTTGGCCAAACTAATTAGTTGGAGCAGAAATCGAAACTCAAAAGACGCAATCATTTCCCTCTTTGGTCATTCCAAATTACTGCTACTGTAACTGAACTGAACTTGATTCGTTTTGACGCAATTTGCAGGCTCTTTGCTTGATTTCGGCTTTTGGTCCCAAAATGCATCAAATGTTAGCTGAGATTGTCAATGCTGAAATAGATAATGGTCAAAGTTATGAGACTATGGAACATAATTAGCAAGTTATTAAGCAGAGACTAATGCAACTTGAATAGCATTTGTGTGTCTTAAATAGCTTTCAGGGATTTCTGGTCAGAAATAATGGTTTCAGAAGATTACACAGAGGATAGATTACTGAGATATGAATGTTTTAACAAAGTACTTGAATTGTTTTTGGAGATATATGTATCAGATCTACAAGATGTGGACATCAAATGATTAAATATAAGCTTACTATATTTATGTATATAATGTAATTTGCAATTAACCTATGAGTAAATTTCTTAATAATTATATATTAATCTAAACTGTTTCTTTCTATTTTTTTCCCTTATACAGGCCGTCTTGCCACAGCAATAAGAAGGAACCGCAACAATAGCAAAGAGCTACTAAGCACTGCCATCTAAAAAACAGCATCAAACTGCGATTGAACAGATTGAAACAGCAAATATAATTGCAACAACAGCAACAAGAACAAATAACAATTATATTGCGCAATATATAAGAAATATACATAAAAACATAGCATATATATATATATAGATATGTGTGTATATATATTTAACTAGACAAAAGAAATTTTACAAAACAGACAAAACAGTGGAACAGCGGATAAAGTATTTTCCAGCGACAAACAACAAATTATATGAAATAATAATTTACAAGGCTCCCAAACTCGCACATGATCAAGAAAATGCACCAAAACCGAAGCTGAAGTGAAAAACTTAAACTATAAGAAGAAAAACAAAAAAAAAAAACAAAAAACACACACACTCTTTGGGTTGTAAAGACAAACAAAGAAAGTAAAGTTGATAAGAAAGCAGAAAACATAAAAATAATATTGCAAAAATTAAAGCAAACAATAAAACAAATACTCGCCATATTGAAAAATACAAATAAAAGCAAAAAACAAGTTGAGCATTTTTGTAAAATTAAGAGGTATTAAGCTAAGTTGCAGCAGCAACAACAACACACAACAAAACAAAACAAAACAAAACAAACTTGAAGTAGAGACAATGCAAGCCACAAAAAGGGAAATTAAAAAAAGAAATTGCAAGGAGTAACAGGAAAAAAGGAGGAAAAAGGACTAAAAGAAATATACGCAACGTCAACGGCAAACACCGAAAGAGACTATGAAAAATGCGCAACTGAAGCTGAGTGAAGTTGATGATGATGAGCTGTGGCTGCAACACCAACAGCAACAGCAGCAGCAACAACAAGCAGAGCTACATCAGCGGCAGCAATTAGCTTTTAGATTAGCACACAACAGCAACAAACTTACCCAACAGCAACTAAAGAGCTTAAGTACAATACACCAAAGCAACAACAGCACAGTAGCAACAGATAGAGCAATAGCCATACAGCATGTAGTCAGCGTGTCCAACGACAGCGCTCAGCAATATGTTGAAAGCGCCTTGCAACAGCAACAGCAACAGCAGCAGCAACAGCAGCAACAGCAACAGCTAGACAGCAACATGTTGTCAGCCGACAGCAATCAAGCAACACAAACAAACATAAGACTGTGCGCACGTAAGCGACAAAGATTACGACGGCGGCGAAAAAGAAAACCAAGTGCAGCAAAATCAGCAGCAGCAACATTTAGCAATAGCAACAGCAATCAAAGCGGCGCAGCAACAGCAACAGCAACATATTTTCCGGAACGCAGCACTGACAACAACAGCAACAGCAGCGTTGAACTATTTAATGGCCTCGGGCCTGTTAGCATTGGGATTGCATTGCAGATGTTGCTGCCGGCACTGAGGCTCTTGCAGCGAATGCAGCACCAACATCGAGCAGCAACAGTGCTCAGAGCTATTGCTAAAAGCACCACCGCCATCATTTCCTATGCAAAAGCCATTGTGCTGCAGTTATTCCTCAGTTGGAAATGCGACAGCAACAGCAACAGCAATAATAGCAGCAGCAGCAACAGTAGCAGCAGCAGCAACAACCACAGCAACTGCAGCTGCATCAGGAGCAACCATTTGAACAACGGACTTAAAAAACACTCATGGATATTTTTATTGATATATTTGAATTTATCTGCTGAAGGTAAGTGTCTACCTTGACAACAATTATCCGATTACAAAAACCCTTTACACGAACAACACTTGAGCAACAACAGCAACCGCTTGCCTCTTGTTGTTGCAAGTGTGGTTGGAATTGTTGTTGCCGCAACCACTTGGCAGCAAACTGTTGCCGCACAAGTTGTCGCATTGTTTAGCTGCACGCCAGCAGCACCGGCAGTAGCAGCAGCAGCAGCAGCAGCACCAGCAACAGCACCAGCAACTTCATAATGCACGCCGGCAACATATTGTCACTTTGACACATAAAACCACTCAAGGGTGGGCATATTTTCCATTCTTATTTCAGTGGGGGCGTGTTTGTTAGTTGTGACATTTACGACAGCTTCAAGTGAAGCATGCCGACAACAACAACAGCAACAGCAACAGACCCGACCTCAGTCTCAGACACAACCTCATCCGCTGCCGCTTGGCTGTCTATGAAACCACTTGAAAGCGTCTGCTCCTAGGGCTATTTTTTTTCTTTATGTATTTGTTGTAGGCTTTTGTTACTGTTGTTGTTTTTGTGTTTGACACTAAAATGTGGCAAGCCGCATAAGGACAGCGGTTGAAAGGCTACCACCTGATTTAATTGTGCAGGCAGTTGAAAACGCTTAAGAATATGCGAAAAATAATCTTTAAACAATTAAAATTAGGGTAAAGATTTTTTAAGAATAAATGTCTCTAGAATGTTCATTATATATCACAAAATACATCATATAATATTAAAAACAAATGAGTCTGACGCACAATAATTGGAAAAAGACAATTCAGTATTTACAGATATGAAATATTTCCATAATCTTATAAAAATATTGGAATATATTATAATTTAAAATTAAAAAAAAAAATTATAAATATTATTTAAAACAAAACAAAATCTTAAAAATCTTATAAATATTTAAGTATTTATTAATTAATTTATAATTTTAATTTTATTTTAAATTTAATTCAATTCAAATTTTTAATATTTGTATTTTTGCTGTCGACTGACTTTAGTTGACAATAAATAAATAAATAAAACATTAAAAACAAAACAAAACAAGAATTGAATAACTTGATAATAAAATGTTGAGCGCATTGACAAAAAAAAAACTACTTTTCTATCGAAAATAAGTTAAGTAAAATTATCTTTAATAAAAATATGAAATCCAAGCAGTCGGATTTTTTTTTTCTCTTTTCTTTTTTCATAGATAGGATCTTTTATGCACAAAATTTCAATATAATTATTTCCTTTGTGGACTACTTTCTTAAACTATGTTATGTGATGCTTATCTGCGAAATATTTATGACAAAAATATTTCGAGCAAACAATGTTTGCATTAGAATTTGCCTGCGGGCAGCTTATCTATTTTTGGATTTTCTGTGCACTTTTGTGTGCAGCTTGGAAAAATGCTTGTTAGGGATTTTTAAGCAGCTTGCAAATTCTTTGCCATGACAACAATATATTTAATGCAGCGAGGCGTATTGATAGGGATTGTGGTATGTGGCACGGGGTCGGGTTAGGTTGTAAATATATTGGTTGAGAGCACAGCTGACGACTGCCTGACTGCCTGCCACTTACACATATTGGGGTTATTAATGGGCACATAAGCGCTTAGGTAAAGTGAGAGGTGGAAGGCAACAATTGTTGCAAACTGTAGCCATGTTGATTTTCCAACATCACCCTCCCGGAATAAGTTGTTGGGCTTTGCGTGTCGCGGTTGTTGCCAGCAATGAAAACATATGACCACACCCACATAAACTCATCATATGTGTGTGTGTGTGAGTGTGTGGGAGCGTGGCAACGTCTTTGTCTCTGCAGTCGTAGTTCTCGTTGTTGCCCCCAAGCCCGCTCCATGTCTGTTGCTCGGTTTGGTCGAGTTCATGTTTCATGCAGTCAACGTTGCTGTTGCTGCTGTCGCTATTCCTGTAACTGTCGCTGTTGCTGTCGTTGTCGTTGTCCATGTGTGCGTGTGTGTGTGCGTGTATGCATGTGTGCATGTTTATGATTTTATGGCAGCACTTCCGTTTCCGTTATGCCATATTGTAATACTGTATGCGTACCCTCCACCCAGTTGCCTTGCAACGCTGCCAACGATAATCAGATTTAAACTTTGCACAACGTCAACCTCGCTTACATCGCTGCATATGCTGCGAAAACTAATGTACATATATGCATATGTGTGTGTGTGTGTGTGTGTATTTGTATTTGTGTGTCAGTTGCCCTATGACACTGTTCATACGCCCCGTTGGCCAGCCAAGTGCCCCTGTTATGACGCTTATTGCTACGGAAAGCTTTTTGGCATGCTTCAAGTCTTTTTAGACTTTTTGGCCATTTGACTGACGCATAAGGCTACCAAGTTCATTTTAATGCCACTTGTTTCTTGTCGCTGACTAACGAGCTGCCGTGGCAAGAACAAAGGAAGAGAGAGAGAGAGAAAGGGGGGTAAGGGAAATCGTTAGCTTTTAAAAATATATATAAGTTGTGATGGACTTATGCCACATGCATATGCAGTGAAAGGCAAAGGAAGGAGGGGCAAGGGTTTTACGTTGAGCTTAATTTAATAATTGAGTTTCGAGAATAGAAGAAACTTGAGTGGCGTTGAGTGGAAAGTGCTTATTTTGCGGCATAATGTCATAAAATGTAAAAAACTGAAAATTTCGATGCTGGCAGCTGAGCGACACTGACAGTTTTCAAAAGATTGACTTAAAATTAAGCCATTTTTGTATTTTAAATAAACGCTTTTTATTGACTAATAATTTCTATCTTACCTTAGAGCAAATAATTTTCCTTGATTTCTGCACCAGTTCTAAAAATACTACTCATAATACTACTTAAATAATGCATGACTTTGGTAAATGATATACACATATTTTCCTGTGCAAATATCTTATTTTTTCCATTAGCTAACCCACTGAAAATTGGTAGCTGGGAACAGCATGCGCTTTTCAAATGCCATTCCGTATCAATCTATATTCGTTTCAGTTCGCTCCCTCTAAATGTCATATGCTTTTTGCCATCATTAGCTAAAGGGTTACACAAGAAAGAAAAACAGAATGTCATGCCTGCCATTTGCAATGGTATACACACACATGGTATATCTACAAAGACATGGGCCCATCATGCTGCACAAACAAGCTACACAAACACACACACACACTCGCATGCAGATTCACTCTCAACTGGCGCACAATGATGCTGTGGCAGACGTAACTTTTTGTGCCTGAAATCAATCATCAAATGTGATAGCATTCATAATTTCAATAGTGGACACAGGCATTTGATTGATGGGCCCCGCCCAGGAATCTGCCAGCCTCCGCCCAACACTTTACAGCAGATGCTGCCTGCCATGCCTCCCCACATACACACACACACACACACACACACACAATAAAAGCATCCCCTATCCCATCCCTAACCCCCTGTTGTCTTTCGATTTGTAGCCATTTTTGATTCTCGTTTCGGCTCAGGTTACACTCTAAAAAAAAAAGCGTAAAAAAAAAAAACAACAAAGAGCCTGTCATAAGCAATTAAATACTCTGCTCTTTTGCTAGCTTTATCCAATTAGGGTATAGTCTGTATTGGTCTTGGGCCATCCTTGGTTAGCTGTTGGAATTTTTATTGCATAAATTAAGCTTTGAATGGTTAAGCGTCACCTTGACGCTATTAAAATGCTCAGCTCTCAGGTTACTCTCTCTCGCTCTCTCTCTCTCTCTTTTTCTCACCATATATCTCTCTGCATCTTTTTTACCGAGTCTTTTCATACAAAGCTATTAGCAGGTGGCGCTGCCCCGCTGAGCTGTGTGCCGGTTGCGCCACATGGTTGCTCAGACAGGCCATCAAGACTAACGAGTCGACCTGTGACCCGGCGGCCCTCCAGCCCCTCCCACACCTCCTACACCTCTCTGCCTCTTTCACCCACTCCTTTTGTATCGGTTTTTAGCAGCTTAAGTGGTTTGGCGCCGCGTCAGTTTTCATTTCGCTTTCAATTTTTAATATCGACGGACATCACGAGTGCCAAATGGCGAAACTGCTTACTTTTTGTATGTTCACTTAACTAAATGATTAGATTTGTAGATACCCTAACTTTCACTATTAGACAGTACAATTTGTATCATTTAAATTTGAGTATATAAAATTGACTGAATTTTAATTGTTATAGTTTTTTACATCTATTGTTTTTCTATTTTAATTTAGCACATTAAAATCTTAGTTTATTAAATTTAATTAAAATAAATAATAAAATGTAGGCTACCAAATGAACTTTAATTATTTTAAGATATTTTGATTTGAAGAATTCAACTAAAGCCCTAACTCAAATCAGAATATTGGTGTACTTGCGAAATAAACTTTATATATGTATTTTAAATTAAATGCACCTATTAAACAAATGTCAGATTTATTAGTATACATAGATTAGAATAATTTTACAATAATATTATTTTTTTAATTTATCATTTAATCTGCATATTTTGAATTTCTTATAAGCCAGGGTATTCAAGAAGCGTTTTTCCAAATCTTGCTTTATTTATTTACTTTTCCTTTTTGGCAGTTGGCTTTTGTTGTTGTTTTGGCTATTATTGAAGATGTTGTAGGCGCCTGCATTTTGTTACCATTTTTGTTGTGTTTTATTTTGTGTTGTTGGGCACATTAAATTGGCTTGTGCTTTGTGGTCGTGAGCTAGGCAACTGACTTGTGCTCATCCTTAGTTCCCGTTTGGTCTGTTGGCCAACCGCGCAGCTGTTGCAGCATTTCTTTTGTTGTTTTTTTTTTTTGCGACTACGCTGGCTTTGTGAAATAGCAATTACTTTTTCATGCTTCACTGCAATAAAATTGCAATTTTATGCGGCCTGCCGCCAAACAAGCGAAGCAAAAACACCAACAAACAACAAAACGAGGAGAGCCGCAAAGGGGCAAGTCGCCCCATGAAAGTGCAGCTATTGAAAAGGCATTTCAAAATGGCCACAATTTATGGTGGCAACTGTCTGAGCACAGTCGCTGCCAAAAGTTAAGGCCACAACATAGGCCATGACTAAAGCATTTAACTGTCGCTGTCATGTGAGTCCTTAATGCCTGTGAATAGAGTCTAGTAAATATATTTATATAGCCAAAAATGAGTCAATCAAAGTTGTAGACGCTTCAGTTTCAATAGCACTTGGCATAAATTTTAAATTTTATAGGATTTTTGCAGCGATTTAAGGAATTGGAGGCAAACTGCTTTAGAATTTGTATTAGAAAAGGCTGAAGAGGTTTATTTGGCTGATGGTCTCTAAAACTTTTGGGAATTGAATAGCAAGTCATGTAAGGTAAGGTTCAAGTTGTTGTAGAACTCAAGTATTGATTTTAGATAAGCTAAATCTAGATCATTAAAATTGCAGAATGAAGATTATTGACTGTCCTAAGGTGTGTCTCCCGTAGAGAGGGTTTGTCAAAGTGTACTTGGGTATTTCATTTAAAGGCTTCTGGAGCTAAAGCTAGCATTTTGTTAACTTGACCTGTTCGTCTTTATTTGAATTTAAAGTAAAAATAATTTAATCCAAGCCTCGGCCTGCATATTCATTAGATTTACTTCCTGTTGAGAGCCAAAAAATGTATTTTGAATATTCTCTATTTTTTTTTTGCCGGCTCCAAAACAATGCACATAAAAAATGTAACAAACAAGAGTCTCAGCCGTAAAAGTATATTTTAAATATACAATGCACTTTCATCCTGTTGCTCTACTCTGTTGCCCTCTCTCTCTCTTTTTTTTCTTGTTTTACTCTCCATCTCTTTTGCGTAGCTTGTTGTATTTGTTTTATTATTACATTCATTTTGACACTTCATCAGACGTTGGCCCTGTTTTTTTTCCTACTGTTGCTCCTGTTTGCTTTGTGCTCTGATGTCAATGCTTTGCCTTAAAGGCTTAGCATGGCTATGTTCCAGGACCACGCCCCTCCTCCTCCCCCCTCCCACTGACCACCTCCCCCTTCATTGTCAGCCAGCTGTGCTCGTTAGCTGCGACGCTTGCGGGCGCTGCATTTTGTTTAAGAATTTTTAATTTTAAATGCAACGCAAACGCGCAAAAAAATGAGAAAGAAATGAAATATGCAAACGTGCTAGAAAGTGAAATAAAAGAATTTTCCCCTTTTTCCACGACAGACGGACAGAGCTGTGCGAGCTGCCTGGCAAAAGACTAAAGGCGAATTAAAACTAAAAAACATAAAAGGTGAATTTATGTGCATAATTTTTGAGGTGTTCATTTTGTATGTAAATCTTGTGCTTTTACATTTAGCTGATGTGTGCTTAGAAAATGAATTTTACATTTTTAAGAGGAACTCAAAGTAGTGTTGAATATAAATATTTATATATCTATAAATGAACGTTTTATTGGAGAGATCGTAGCATAATCTCATTCTCATTATAAGATGTCGATAATGATAATCATCATCATTTTACTTAAGCGTTTAATATTACACTTATTTTTCAAGTGCTAAAGTGACACGTACCAATCTTGAAAATATTAAATATTTTTCTAGAGCAACCAATTATTTTTCGTATATTTCAAAACTGAAATCCAATCCGACAACTCTATTTAATGACCACTTCACTCGTAATTAAAAACGTTCTGATTTCGAAACTGCATCATAATCGAGAGCAGCTCTCAGCAATGTGCCCTGTAATCAATATGCCATTATCAAACTTCAGATTAACTACTCAGCCACCTCATGAAAATTCAACAGACTGCATATTGAGACTGCCTCTCTCTCTCTATCTTCCTCACACACACACACACACACACAGATACACACAGGCGCCACAAGTGGCAATCATTAAAAATAAATTCTGCAGCAATCGCTGCAATTTTTCGTGGCACCATTGCAGCTGCACTTGCCTCGACACTGAATGCTACTTAGTGCCACAAATTCCCAATGTGTGCCAAAGGCAAAAAAAAAAAAAAAAAAATGTGAAGAAGGAAACTTCAGATCCGAAACTGCAAACAACTCTTAAGAAATTATCAAATTGGATGTAGGCAAGGGAGAAAGATATAGACTGAGACAGAGGGAGAATGAGAGAGAGAGAGAGAGAGTAAGGGCTGAACTACTTGCCTCCTCTGTGTCATTTCTCGTTTTTCCTGTTCGCTTTCTGTTGCATGCATAAATAATTCGACGATAACGACGGCAGACAAATAACGAGGCGTATAAGTGTTTTTTTTTCTCGCCCTCTATCCCTGTGTGTGTGTGTGTGTGTGTGTGTGTGTGTAGGTTCAGGTGTGTGCGTGTGTGTTTCGGAGCCAATTTATTATCGCCAAAGAAAGCGAACAGTCGTTCAAGCCAAGCCAAACAGGCAGTCGAGTCGAGCAGGCAAAGCAAGAAAATTTGTATGTTAAAAACTTTTGGCTCAATAAAAGTTTGCCATTGTTATTTCGCTAGCGAGAACAATGGAGAGAACACTGAGACTGTGACTGAGACTGAGACTGAGACTGCGACTGCGACTGCGACTGAGACATATGGCGAACAAAAAGCGCAAAAAGTTTCCCTGCGCAGCCCGAATGCTTGCCAGGAGCAGAATCAGTTGAACAAGTTGCAAACCAAACCAAAAAACTCGTAAACTTTTGCATATCAATAAATTTCAGTAGCTAGTCAACCCTTGGCCCCCACCCCCTCACCCTCCCCCTATCTGCGGATTCTCTGTGCTTGCCGTCTCTTGTTCCATTTGCCGCACGAATTATTGATGTTGATTTGCGGTGCTTTTGTGAAATGGCAAGCACTTGCAGCTATATAACCTTTGCCCCCAAATCTATCGCGCCCCAAAACCCAACCCTGCCCCCTCCATGCACACAGCCCTTATCAACATTGTTGAATCATTGTAAGTTCTGCATTCGAAACTTTGTGTGGAAACTAATTTTCATCTTTTATCTAATACATTTAATGTTTTTCTTTCCATTGCAGTTTGCTTAGCAGGATATCATGAAAAGAGACTGTTACATGATCTATTGGATCCTTATAATACACTAGAACGTCCGGTTCTCAACGAATCGGACCCGTTACAATTAAGCTTTGGTTTAACATTAATGCAAATTATCGATGTGGTAAGTAAAAAACAATTTTTATTAAATGTTATAATTATTATTATATAATAAAATAATAGTCTAATGAAACAGGAATCCAGTTCACACAGTTGTCAGAATATGCTATAAAAATGCTGTTTATCAAAGTTGGAGTGTTAACTTCCTTCCTAACTGTATAGTTATGAGTATTAGAGTTACCAATTTAATTTCCATGGCCAATCTGCACTAATTTTAGCTGTGGCTGCATTTATAAATTCAGCTTAAAGTGAAAGTTTGTCGTAAAAAAATGTAAACGAAGGTGACAAAAACTGATGACACCATTTCTGTGCGACGTGCATGAAAAGTGAATTGCCAAGAAAGTGAAATTTTAATTATTTGCTTATGTGTCTCTGTGTGTGTGTGTGTGTGTGTGTGTGTATGTGAGAGTGTTCCCTGAATGACAGCTTGGCTTGAGTTCTCTTCTGGCTGCCTGGCCTGGATGTAGACAGGACGCACACATCCTGCCAGCCCGACTGCCAGGCGACTGTCGAGCAAATTACATGCAACGTCATGTGGCGTGTGGCATTTGCCTCATTCGCACCTTTGGCAAAATAGGGGGCTGGGGAAGCAGTGACAGCCAGGGACCGAGTATATGTGGAATTGCATGTTGCATTCATTGGGGCAAAGTTTTTGTTGCGTTGAGGGCAGTAAAAGGTGGATACATTTGTACATATATCAGAGCAAGAGCGAAGCGTTTGCTTTTGTTAGTGGGACAACCTCAATTCATATTAGATTTCTATGGGTGTGCGTGTGTGTGTGTGTGTGTGTGTGTGCAGCTGTGTGTATGAGTTGTTTGTTGCCTGTCCGCTTGCCAGCCTACCAGGCTCGAGTCCCGTGCAAAGTTGGGATTCAACTAAAAATGGAGCGCTCAAACAAAAGAAACTGCGCCTGAAAGCCTGAAAGTCCGTCAAAGGAGTGGGCACCGGGTGGGGAGAGGGGTGATTGGGAGGCAGCATGAGGGAATGCATGAGGCAGGGTGGTTTGTTGTTTGTTGTATGTTTGTTGCTCTGGGCATTAAACAGGCCTAGGACTGCGCATTCACTGGCGCGCGCTAAAAGTCGCACACTGCACAAAATGCTGCAAAGCATTCACAATATACTCACAAATACACTCATACGCATGTGGCATGCAAATAAAAATGAATAAATAAAATTTGCACGTGTGTTGTTCACACCTGCCCGCTAAAACACACATAAAAGTGCGAGCAGCGAGCAGCGAGCAGCGAGCAGCGTTTGTTGTGTGCTCCAAGTTGTTGTTGTTGTTGCTGCTGCTGTTGTTGTTGTTGCTGTTGTTGTTGCTGTTGTTGTAGTTGCTGTTATAGCTGCTGCTGCAAAATGAAGTTGAAAACGAATGCGGTACAATGCTTTTGCCAGTTCTTGTTTGCTATACCCCGTAGCCATTAGATAGAAGCGATTTCATTTATTTAAACAAGAGGACACCATAAAAATTTGGCTGTCACAATTAAAGCTAAATAAAATCAATATCTATTTTTAAATACCTCTTAAATCATTTGCGCTATTAGCTTACAAGTTTATTTCCGTTTTCTCAATTTTTTACATATATTAACTATATCCAATTTATAATATATGGAAAAAGACTAGACGTAGGTAGGCACTAAAAAAGACTATACAGATATAGATACAAATTTTATACATTTACATATATATAAATAAATAATAAATAAATTGAGACACAATTTGAATGCAATACTTATCACAAAAGTTATTCAAGACTCTGATTTTCATAGTGTGTCTTTTAGTTTGTGTTAGAACCGATTACAGGGTATCTCCTGCTGTGTCACTATCGAGCTTAGCTTTCCTACTTGATTGTGAGTTGTTGTTGCTGTTGCGCAAAAATTGTTGGCAGTAAAAACTGCAGCACGCACACTCGAAACGCAGCATTAACAACAACACCAGCAGCACCACCAACAACACCAACAACACCAACAACAACAACAACAACAACAAGAACAGCAATTACAGTCTGGTGCTGTGCAAGGCATAAAAATGCGAGAATCGGGTCATTTTGTTACAGTAGAGCTGGCTGGGGAGTTAACGCTGCCACATGGAGTGAGGCAGGTTAAGGGAGTGCAACGGGATTTGTTGATGTTGCTGCTGCTGTTGGCTCAATCGTAAAGTTTATGTGGTGTGCAAAGTGTCAGCTCGTCATCTCAAAGTATGTGGCTGACTGGATAAGATGGTTGCATGTAGAATTTCTCTCCATCTTAAATAAAGTTTTTATTTTAGCAATAAGTTGCAAATTGCTTAGATGTGGCACTGTGCATGTAAATACCTTCGCTTATGCGACCACAATTAAAGCAAGCAATCAATGTGGCAAGTACTCAACTGATGCCATAAGCGGTTTGATCATTAACATTTTGAACACAGCGTGTGATTCATGAATCACCAGGTGGTCAAAGTCAAAGCAATGACAATTGCTGTGAACTATTTAAATTGGCTTTTTGGTTAAGGCTGACTGGCTACTGTTATAACATACATGGTATCATTGCATACAAGGATACATATTGATATTTTATTTGTTTTCAACTGTCGAGAAATACATATATAGTCATTTATATTGAATTTAGAGAGCAGAGCCAAAATACTTACAGATACGGAATACTGAAATTGAACTGACCACAAACTTTTCAATTTGAAATGCTTCACATACAGATAATAAATCCTGCTGTTTTTGACATCCTTCCACCCACAGAGCAATAGTTCAAACTTTGCAATTTGCACTCGAACAGAATAATATTTATGCACTTTTCACATTTCTGTTCTATCTCCCTCTCGCTCTCGCACTATCCGCCTTGGTCTCTTTCCAGCTGAGCTGTCAATGCCATTACGTTTACCCTCCCCCCAACCTCCCCCCCCCCCCAGAGATATTGAGGCATTTGACACTCGCAATATTTTAACTGTTAACTACACTTGCAGCTGCATTTGCATATTTTATGTGCACGCTACTCTTACAGGGTTGAATGTGCGGGAAAGGGGAAAAGGGACGTAGCTACTGGTCTCCAAGCAATTTGAAGATTTAACACCTGACAGCTGCCGCTGCCACGGCTGCTGCCACTGCTGCTGCTGTTGCTGCTGCTGCTGCCACTGTTGCTGCCACTGCTGCTGCTGCTGTTGGCAGCTTTGGTTGTGAGGGCGTGGGAAGGCCATTGCAGTTGCTGGCAAAGGCCAAGCATCGCAGTCCCAAGAGCAGCTTCAATTCAATTCCAAGCAGTTTGAAAGCGAAACAGAGAAGGAACGACAGACAGAGAGAGAGAGAGAGAGAGAGAGAGGGAAATCTGCTTGGGTGTGTGTGTGTGTGTATGCGACTGTGAAGCATCATCAATTCAGCTGTTTATCAGCAAGACAGTCAACACGTCTTATCTGTCAAGTTGCCAAGTGATTAAGCTTTAAGGATGCCAGCGCGAGATTTTGATTTGACTCTTGGCTGCAAGTTCGCGATGCGTATCTAAAGATAGACAATGATTACCGTATGATATGCAGTTTTAACGTTTGTGATTTATACAAGCGACTCGTGCCAGCAACCGGCAGGAGCGTTTGCCATAATTGCGCCCCTGGGAGGTCAACTGTAAAAGGACACGGGCATGCGGCAAAAACGAAAAACACCAGCTAAACAAAACTTTATGCAAAGCAAACAATCCTATATGTGTCTCTATCTCTCTCTCTCTCTTTCGCTATCTTTCTCTGTGTTTATCTCACTACGTGTGTGCGGTACAGCTGAAAATTGCATTTGAATAAGTCACAATTTATGCGCCACATTGTGCCACAAATGCATCTCTATATACACACTAGGGTTGGGCGTTTTTCATGCTTTCGTACGTGACACGAACTATTTTCTTCACACGACTAACAGAAACTTCAATAGAGATATATATTTTAATTGAAAATATCAGTTTTCTTATCTTTTCTGCTATCTCCAAAAAGATAGAATGGACATACTCCTCTTAAGTTTCTATCCCAAGAAAGCCCTGTCTGGACATACCTTCAAATATAACTGTTAAGTAGAAGGAGTTTTTTCACTAGAAAGTCTCAAATTTCAAAGAATATATAAAATTTTCCCAAATTATATGCTCACTCTTATAGAATATTCTTGTCATATTGTTAAAACAAAATTTAAAACAAACAAAAATATTTATGTTTATAGCAAATGTTAGTCTGATGTGTCACTTTACATGCAATTTGTGTCTGTTATTCGTGTTGTATCGCCAAAAATCAGACACGTGTTCATATCTAATCAACACACACGCACACACACACACACACACACACACACACACACACACACAGACACACATTCACTTATACAAAAGCCTAACGAGCTGTGCAAACAATGCAGATGTTGGCAGCGTCGCAGTTGCCCTGAAAAGTATGCTATGTATTTATGATGCACACCTTTGTTTACCTGTTTCTCAAATTAGAATGTTATCACATTGCAGTTTTGTTTACAGCTGGCTTCTGGTTCCTGCTTGTATTCCTGCTTCAATTCCAGCCATTTTTCGAACCTGCCCCTCCTCTCCTTTCATATCCCTTTTGCAATGTTCGCCTAATTCCAAACTGCCGTCAATTTTGTCTTCGTTTTCGTTTCGTGGCGCCACCAGATGCTTTTCTAAGCGCTCACTGCATGCATTTCATCAACTTAAACAGGACACCTCAACACAGACACACACACACACACACACACAGACATGTAGACATGTAGACACGCACATGCTTGGCACAGTTTGCAGTATTTTCAATGCATTTGGCTTTGGGTTTCGTTCATTCGGTTCGTCGGGAGTTTCAACAGCTCTTTCTCCTGCTGCAGTCACTTTCCCTTTGATTGATGTTGTTGCATGTGCGAATGACTGCAACTCGAGTGCTTCTGTATAGACACATATTTGTATCTCTATGTGTGCTTAGGTCCTTGCGCTATCAAAGGTAAAACTTGTTAAATGAGCACACATATACAGGACAACTGTTGGCCTGTCCAGAGTTGGTTTTTGTTTTTTGTGCACCTAAATGGGAGCAGCACTTCGACAACAAATGGTACAACTCCACTTAAAATGGAAGGCTTAAAATGATCTCAGCACTGCTTAAACAAAAACAAAATCTATAGAAATGGAAAGGAAACAACAATCTTAAAATGCTATCGAAAACCTCTATTCATTTACTAAGTTCATTTCTTGTTTGAATATATTTAATAAAAGAAAAAAGGAAACAGTTTTTCCTAATTAAAAACAGAAGTCTACATTCTAGAAAATACTTAACCACTTAAAACGAGATAAATTACTTATCCACATCCATTTGTCATTTCTTTGAACAAAATTTTAAATTTGAATTGATCACGAATAAGCTCCGGGTTTATTATTTTTGGCATCGCAAATGGTTTTATTTTCCGCTGATTTAATTGAAATGCTTGTCGGGAGGCAAACCAGAAGTATTAGTGGAAGAATAAGATATATAGTTTAGCAGCAAATCCTGCCAACAAATGGCTGTAATTGTCATTAAAGTCATTCCAATTCCATCTCGCTGGCTGCTTGGCCCCGAATTGATGGGCTTTATGGGCCACAATGGCATTTTGGTTTAGTAGCTAAGCCAGTGCCGCTCGCTGAACATTACGTAAGCACTTCAGAATGGAAGTCAAGTTGTCGAAAGTCCTTGAAAAACAAACCAGTGACAAGCTTGCCTGCATGTATGAGTGAGTGTGTGTGTGTGTGTGTGTGTGTGTGTGTGTGTGTGTGTGTGTGTGTGCGTGTGTGTGTTTGTCTGATGATAAAAGCGCAATTTAATTAACTGAACGCGAGCGATGCGTGGTATCAGATACAAACACAAATACAGATACAGATACAGATACAGATACATCGCGCTTTGCATTGCCTTTTGTCTTTGGGTTCGCTCGATATCGAGTTAATAGCGAGTATGTATATAAATTGTATATGTATTTTTAATACACAAGTCCATAAACATATGTATAGGTATATGTTTAATATGTGCGCCTCCTTGCAAATATTTGCCGGCAGCTGTCATTTTGATAATGGAGTTTCAAATGTTTGCTATTCATGCTCATAAACACATGTTGGTAAGCCCCACTGCCATGAGCTTAATCCAGGCATCACTCCCCCTCACTCCCCCTCACTCCGCCTCCTCGAATTCTCGTTTTCTTGCCCTGCTCTTTCGCTTTCCACAAGTAGGCAACCATGTTTGCCTTCGATGAGAGCAGCCTTATAGCCACAGCCAGCCCACACAACAGACCGACACACACACACACACACATCAGCACACACATTCGCTTACATTGTTACCCTTAAAATATGCAAACGGGGCCACGCCTCTGCCAACCGCCCACCTTTGGATTTAATTGCATTTTGAAAGCGCAAGTGGCACGCAACCAAACTTCTTTCGTTCTCATATTTTCAATTACTTCCCTCAACTAAAAAATCCTCAATAGTTTTTTAATTAAATGCAAAATTCATCTCGATCTTCAGTTGAAAACTATTTACGAACTTCAAATATTTGCAAAATTAAAAAATTATATTTTCATTATTACTTAGCAAATTATAAGAGGTTATTTGATGAGGATGCTATTTAGGAAAACTCGAAATAGTCTTTTAATATAAACAGAATCAAAATACAATGCTAAATAATCGATACTTAGTTATCGATAGATTTCTTTTAATTCAATTATGATTAATAATATTTTATTCTAATATCTGTATTAAAGATTTTCTATAATTATCTATATTTATGAGCTAGAAATGTTATACATAGAAGTATTTAAAGCTACGATAGACTTATTGGCTTTTTTTTCAACAATACTCAATCCTCTCAGAAATAAATGGGTATTTAAACAATTTTCTGTTCAATTTGAGTTATAAAATGGAGGAAATGAGAATAACTAAATAAATACATTTTGGAAACTGGCGTAATCACAAAATGACAAATGAAAGACAATAATCGAAACCCCATAAAAGACCGGGAAAAAAAGAGAAGAGAAGATTTGACGAAGAAAATAAAAAGCTGCAAAGCGCCAGAAAAAAAGACGAGTCCCGGGCGCATTAATTAAAAGGCGCAGACAAAGCGCTCCGCAGATTAATTGGCGTCAATGAGTGGCAGACCAGCAGCGAGTGCAGGCAAGTGTGAGAGAGCGAGAGATAAGACGAGTAAATGACAAGGACGAAAAGTGATTAAATAGACAGCGTCAATGGAGCAGGAGGCCAGTCAACAAAAGGGACCAGTGCGGCATATCAACGGATATCAGCAAAAATGAGTAATGAACTCGAGCAAGGAGCAAGTTGAAAGTAGGAACGAGTGAAATTTTGCTCCCTTTTTTTTAGTGCCCAGGATAATAAGAAACTAGGCCTGCTTGCGTGGGAAATGTGTGGGGAATGCGCCACTTTTTCTGCTACGGTTTTTTATTTTTTGTTGCTTTTTAATTCCCCGAACGCGCCGCATGTCAATGAACTGCTGCAGTTGAAGCGTGCGTTAGCTTAAATATGTGTGTGTGCGTGCGTGTGTGCGTGTGTGTGTGTGTGTGTATGGAGAATATATGCAAATTATACGCCAGCCAAAAACTTGTCTTTGGGCAGCGGGTGGCGCCGCCCTGGCAACGCCAAGTTGCCTGTAATAATTTTGCCGTTTGCTGTTTTATTATTTTTTTTTCTTTGGCTGCTCATTTAAAATTCAACAACTGCCGCTTCTGCCTATTTCATACAGAAAGACCGAGAGAGACAGATAGAGTGACAGAGAGAGTGGGAGAGAGTGAGAGATTGAGAGTGCGAATATTTTATACACGCTCGAACTTTCTGAATTGGAATAAGCCTCGTTTATGTTACGTCTGTTGCTCACTGCGCGACTCCACTACACAAAGAGAACCACCATCAACCCATTTGCCTCGCTTATCCTAGTTGCATGCAGCAGCAGCAACAACGTTTACAACAACCACATCGACTGTACAGGCCACCAAAGGCGACGACAAATACGCGCCACAAATTCTGTGGCTACCATTCATCTGACTCTGCCCCTCTCTCTCTCTCGCTCTGTCTCTCTCGCTCTGTCTCTCTCGCTCTCTCTATATTTGCCCCCAAATCTTTCTGGCACTCCAACGTTTTTATTTTAATTAAACTTGAATCAGTCTTTTTTTATTTCACATTTTTTTTTTTGTTAGTTTCTCTGCATTCAGCTTTATAATTGTGCTGAAGTTTTGCCACAACTGCAAATGAATATGTGCATGGAAATAAGATTTAAATTAGAGAGGTGTGCGCCGGGAAGTTGTGGATTGTGGTAAGGTGGCCAGTGCATAGACAGTTAGTTCGGTTGCTCTGCAAAAAAAAAAAAAAAAACACAGAAGACCGAACCGTTGATGAAGAAACCTTTGAATTTCCTTCAAAATGTTCTTCAATTCCAGAATTTTATTCTAAGCTTCTATTCGAATATTTTCCCTAACAAAGCTAGGTTTTTTTTATAATTTTTTTTTTTTATTTAAACAATTAATAGCAACGCTTAACTCGTTAGTGAATAAAAAACTCACTGACTTTGGTTAACTCTTCAGCCATTAATTGAAATACTGGCAAAGCACTTCAGTTATCCCTATAAGAGCTCGCACAAAATACCGCAAAATTGCGCGACTGCAACAATCTGCCAAATTGGCTAACCAAAAAAGCCAATTATGCGACTGTCACGCCCACCGCCCCTGCCGTAATAACCCACTAACCGTAACGCACAAAAACCAATTTTCCGTAGTAATTTGTTGAAAAACGAATTTGATTAGGTTGAAGCTGGACATACAAACACACATACACATACACATACACACACACACACATACGCAAGGGAAGAGGAAACATCGACAAAAAGCATAGCACACTTTTCAGCGATTCAGTTTGTCGAGTGGCAAGTAGAGAGGGGAGTTGCAAGCGAGGCTGTGGGTACATAAAGTGAGTGAAATGGAAGCTGCAGTCAAGTGCAATAATGTAATGGCTATATTTAGAGCCGGACAGAGCGAGAGAGCGAGTGAGTGAGTGAGTGAGTGAGAGAGCGAGCATTGTTATGACCGCAATATTACGTGCACTGTGTACAGTCCTTGCCGCATCCTGAATTGAAAGCAACTCTGTTAGCCGCTGTTTGCTTTTATTTGCTCGAGGTTCGATTTTGTTAGCTCGGAAAAAAAATTCAAATAAAATCAACCAAACAAAAACGAAGAACTTATTGACGGCCACAGTTGGACTCGTCCTCGAGGCCGACCGGCGGGCGCACAGGACCTATTTGGCCTGGCCATTGCTCCATTTCATTTTACCGCATTTCTGTCGCAATTTTCATGCCCAACTTGGGTTGTTGTTGCTTTTGCTGGAGCTGGAGCTGGAGCTGGAGCTGGAGGTTGGCGCATTTTCTGATTGCACTTGCAACTTGCACACAGTTCATACCCGGAAATTGCTCGGTCAAAATATTTGTGCAATGCGAGGCAGGGCTTACACAACACACACTCAATCCAGTACCACTTCATGTTGCCCCCCCTTTCATCCGATTCCGAGTCCCCTTAAGCGACCAGAGATTTGGTTTTTGGCATTTTTCAGTGCTATGCGCATGTTCATGAATATTTCAGGCATTTAATTGTAAATTACACATACGCCCTGTGTTCGCTTTATGCATTTTTTACTATTGTTTGCCAGTTGTTGTCGCTGCTGTTTGTTGTTGCTGTTGTTTCTGTTGTTGTAGCTGGCCTTATTGTAATGCACGGATTTGGTTATTGGGCCACGTGCCTAGGGAAAAGGCTTTTCCTGTGTTTGGTTAGCGCGCATTTAAAAATTTAATTCGCTTGATTAAAGTTCTTGTAAATTGAAATGGTTTCGAGTGTCGTTTGCTGCCGCCTCTCAATTATGCAACAGTTTCATGGCTAATGGAAAAGCCTGTGAAAGTCCATATAGCACAAGAGGACTTACCATTAAATTTTGTTGGTTCTGTTAGTTTAAAAAATATATAAATTAAAATTATATATACTTAAGTGTATGATATGCTAACAGGACTACACTCTCAAATTAAATGCAGATAAAGCTTCAATCGGGATTTATAATACTCCTTCATTTATTTGTAATCCAAAGATTTATATGATTATCAGTTCCATATTTTACATTTAGCGGTTTTTGCATCTGTCATAATCGTTAAATTGAATATGAAATTGTATTAAAATTAAATGTGGTTTTCTGTTTTATTAACAGGACGAGAAAAATCAATTGCTGGTCACGAACGTGTGGCTAAAACTCGAGTGGAATGATATGAATTTGCGCTGGAATACCTCCGACTATGGTGGCGTTAAGGATCTGCGCATACCGCCGCATCGCATCTGGAAGCCGGATGTGCTCATGTACAACAGCGCCGACGAGGGCTTCGACGGGACCTACCAGACCAATGTGGTGGTGCGGAATAACGGCTCCTGCCTATACGTGCCGCCGGGCATCTTTAAATCGACGTGCAAAATAGACATCACGTGGTTTCCGTTCGATGATCAGCGCTGCGAGATGAAATTCGGCAGTTGGACCTATGATGGATTTCAGGTTTGGTTCAGTCGCCCGAGTATGCAAAAGAGCAAGGCAACCAGGGAGTACACAGCTCGTAGTTGTTATGCTTATATAAATTGTTTTGCGAAAATTGTATGATTTCTTTAATTTTGATTTCTCATTGAGAAGAATATGATGAAGAAGGTGGAGAAGGCGGACCGATATATATTTATATTATTCTACCCTCTCCCCATTGTAACTAAAGCTGGATTTGCAATTACAAGATGAAACTGGCGGTGATATCAGCAGTTACGTGCTCAACGGCGAGTGGGAACTACTGGGTGAGTAAGCCAATGCCAGAACCAAGAACCAAGAACCAAGTACCAAGTACCAAGAACAATAATAATGCTATCGAGCGGGCTGCCGTTGCTTACTTTAAGTAACTCACGTACTCTCTCTCTCTCTGTCTCACTATATATCTCTGTCGCTCTCACACTCACTCTGTGTCTCAGACAAATGAAACGAAAACATACACATTAGAAAAATTGAGAAATGACTGCCAGAGCATTGGCATTGTCATCGTTTATATAGTACATATCTATATATTTATATATCTATGTATATATCTATGTGCGTGAGTGCGTGTCTGCGCGAAACGCGTTTGGCCAGCCAAAAAAACAAAAAAAAAAAAAATAATAATAAAATCCAAAAAAAAAAAAAAACAGCAAAGACAAAGAAAACTTGTTTTTCATCTTTCTCTCGCAAAGATGTTTTCATAAGAACACACAATGGCTTTGCCTTAAGCCTTAAAGCCTTCAAGTATTTGTACTTTTTCCTGTGCTAGTCTATAGCTGAGTCCTTTGGAACGAACAGAAAAAAAACATGGCATAAAAATTTCTCACTCAACTCTCTAAACTGAAGCAGGGTTCAGGTTGCGAGCTAAAGTTCCGAACTCGTTCCGTTCGAAACTAATACTGTTTAAAAAACGGCGTTCTGCTCAACAATTGATTGTACGGCCAGTGTTGGTAAGTCTGTAAACCAGCTTAGGCCATCGCAATCAATCGTATGTTGGGAGCGTTTTTCATCACTGTTGCTCATATCTTAATTTAATATCATCATCTCTCCCTAATTACATATAAGGACATACGTATTTCGAGGCCAATGAATACGGAATGAAGTATGGCACCAAATGAACCCTGTTAACACTAAACTAAAACTATACTTCTTATATCTCTACTTTTATACTGTTTTACACTCAAAAATACCACACGCTTATCCAGTGTTCTCCCACTCACTTACTCTACCAAAAAAAAACTATCAAAAATCAAGAAAACTATCATCAAACTTGGGCGCTTTAACTTTTCAAGTCCGAAATAGCCGCGTAAACGTTTCGTTTACCTTATGTATATTAAAAGCAATACTATTATTAAGTACCTGCCAATGGTGTAGCATAGTTTTAGGTATAGCTCATACTTATAGCTAGTCTAAAATGTGCTGCACCGATTGGTGCGTACCCCAAACATAATTTATCATGACAAGCAAGAGGTAAGGCCTGGCCCATGTATGCAACCCTTAGAAATTTTCCAAAGTCAATCTCTCTCTCTCTCTCTCTATCTCTCTCTAATATTCTTAACAAAGCTCTTATGGCATGTTAAAGCATTAAAGAATCGAATGCTGCCTAGAAATAATATTATATATAAAAAAAACACATAAATTGCATTTTGTTTAGTTATTAAGTAAAGCCAAAAAGCGGATGAGCAAAAATTAAAAAGCGCCCATTCTCTTTGAAACACATTTTTGAACTCAACTTAAAAAACATAAAAAAATTAAAAAAACAAAATAAAAATATAAATCTTTATTTAATATTCAATACAAATATTAATAGAAATTCCGTTAATATATTTTTCACTTACTTCACAAATCCATTTATTGTTCTTCCCCAATTTTCGCTCTGCTTTTGTATTCGCTTACAAGTCCCAATTAGTTTTGATATAACTTTTGATTACTTCCTTAAATGAGGACTTCATCAACTTCAAATACTAAGTAGAAAATACTCTGCAAAAGGGAGAAGATAGAAAAATTAAAAAAAAAAAAAATAGTGTTAGAATTTAAAGTAAAGAAAAATTGAGACTTGCACACAAAAGCGTAAATTGCACATTTCCGCACAAAGTGCTAAAACCGACAGATGCGCGATTCACCCACAGAAGCAGCTATCTTTCAACCAACACAGCACCACATGGAACTGAACTTTTGCCTAAATACCCTCACACACATACTCACACACACACACACACACACACACACACACACACACGAGAGAAGAATAGATTTGACTCCTTAGTTGGCTACAGCCACTCGCCCAAACCAATTAAGAAATTAAAAGACAAATACAAATACATCCCAACCAACGCTCACAGTCAGCACTATAAATTAGCAGTTGCACACAATCACACACTCAGTCACACACACACACACACACACACACACTTACAAGCCAGAAAAGAAAAAGTTCTCTACTCAACACTGGCCATAAAAGTTCACAGCACACAAAAGTGCTGAGAAAGTTTGTGCAACAAATTTTATTTTTGCTCGCCTCCGTTTTTGTTTTTTGTTCTTCTCTTTTTTAGCTGCATTACTTTTTTACGTTTCTTTTAAATTTTTGTTTGCTTATCATGATTTCATTTGGCGTTTGTTTTTTTTTATATGTACATATTTTATTTGCTGCTTAATTTTTGGGGGTTTTGCTTAAGTTGTTGACTGTTTTGTTGAGCATCGCTTTTCAATCGCCTTTGGCTGCCAGCTTATGCTAAAATTTGAAGCAGTTTTCTCAGCTGCAAATGTTGGTTGGCTAATTTTTATATACTTATCAAGACGGTTCTGTGTAATCCCACTCGTAATCTTGGGCTGAGTTGAGCCCACAATTTAGTAAGCAGTTCAAAAAACGCCAAATGGCTTAAGCCAAAAGTTTGCAATGTGTATTTTAGGCTAGATAAGGGAGAGCCTAAACATATTTCATATGGTGAAGAAACCTGCTTAAGTACTGAAAACACTTTATACATAATACGTACTATAGATAATATTAGAAATTCTATCCGGAGGTACCGTACAACTTTATCAAACTTGTCTAGAAATCAACCCTTAACCACTGTATTTAACCCTTAGCATTTTCTTTAACTAACTTGGTAGTCTTAAAACTCAAGCAAATATGGTAAAAGTTTTAGAAACATGTTTGTCTCGGCGCTTACTTCAAATTAGTTGCTCGTATGCAAATAAAACTTTTGCTGAAACTACAGTTACGCATTTAAGTATCTCCCCCACCCTCCCCGCAGACGCCCACATACTGAACTTTTTGACTACACTTAGAGAAGCCACAGCATGCACACAAAAGCCACTATTTCTATCCTACTCAATGCATATATATCATATCGTACTTCCTTATAAGCTATTACCTATTCATAATCACACACACACACACAGTAAAACACACCCACACACACAATCTTCAACTGTAAACGCTTCACTTTACTCAACTTTCTTAACGCTTTTCAAAACTACTCTCAACACTCAACTTACTCTTTCTCTCTACTAAACTACTTACTTACTCTCTCTTGCCTGTATGCCATGCTCATGCAACAAATAGCATAGACACAAAGCTCTGACAAAGGCCCAAGTAAAAGCTGACACAAATACGAAAGAAATTGATATGCTATATTTTGAAAATATATATATATTTCGAATTTTGATACTAATGTGTTGATCCTTTGCTTAACCGATAACCCGTCCAATAGGTGTGCCCGGCAAACGCAATGAGATCTACTACAACTGCTGCCCGGAACCGTATATAGACATCACATTTGCCATTATCATACGACGACGAACACTGTACTATTTTTTTAATCTGATTATACCCTGTGTGCTGATTGCATCCATGGCTCTGCTCGGCTTCACCCTGCCACCGGATTCGGGTGAAAAGTTATCGCTAGGTAAGTATTTAGACCAAAATGAAGGACAGGCAGACTTCGGGAACTACTAAGGCGCTTAAGAATCTCTGTGAGCCGCGTCCGAGCCATGATTTAAATAGTTGAGAGAACTAAAGCTTCAAATAGTTTATTAAATTAATATGAATTTGCACTTTTACTACACAAACAACTTGTGAAGTGGCAGCAGCTTAAGTGGCGCTTCAAAAGTATTTGCCAAGTACTTTTTTACAATAATGACAGCCGCCGACTCGAATCTAAAATTGAGTAAAAAAAATCACCCTTCGCTGTTGATGACGAGCCGCGACTCGACGAGTTTCGAGGCTGGCTGACGTCGCACATTAGGCGCACTGATGATGGGGCATGATGAGATGACGCCACTGCCACTGCCACTGCCACTGTGGCAAGCTGTTAGGCTGTTGAACAAACTATTGAACTTATAATGTAGCCATGACTGGGTAGTAAAAGTGGGAGTACACAGTGTGAGCAGTGCTTAGCCTTGCCTCAAAGTGGGTGAACGTCCACATAAATTGTGGGTGGTTGGTTAAAGTAGAAGAAGAAGCGCAGGGATAAACTTAAATACAATAAACAGTTATTGATGGGATGCTCTTAATATTGTTGATGTAACTTGAAATAGTTGAAAAAGTAGCGTGCCAAATAGACATAAATCTTAAGTAGCGTCCCTAACCATAGGTAATCAAACTATTTCAGCCTCCATAATTCTTAACCTAAATAACACCTCATACATCTTTAATGTCCAGGCGTTACGATCTTGCTCTCGTTGACCGTGTTCCTCAATATGGTTGCCGAGACAATGCCAGCCACCTCAGACGCTGTGCCTCTGCTAGGTAAGATGATTTGGTTTACCAAGTTTTCAGCTGCTTATTGCTTATTTTATGTACATGTATGTGTGTAATCCTTGTTATATCCTTATCGTATATATGTACTCGTATTATCGCTGTGTCTACAATGTTTGAATTTGCTTTTGAGTTCGTGTGTTCTTCTGTTTACAGTTTACAGTTTACAGTTCACAATTTGCTGTTTCTAAAATCATATTAAAACATATTAAACATAACTCTACCCTCTAAAGTTGCTATTGCAGTTACATTCATATATATTCATATATTCATGCATTTCTAAAACGATTTTAATAACCAAAAAAAAAAATCCGATGATTTTATAATATTAAAACTTTGACACACAATTAATAACTAAAATGAAATATCAGCGTTTTTTTTTTTTAAATATTTTTCAGGCAGTTTCTTTTGCTTTAAAGCCAAATAATTTTGATTACCAAAATCGTTTGACTTGAAAGCAACTAAAGAAACCGCGTGCTGATGTTAAAAAGAGTCTAAAATCCGTAGAGAAATAAAAATAATTTAAAACTAATTCGTAGGGTACATAAATTATGCAATTAAAACTGAAAAGCTATATTTAAATAAAGGAATAAAGAATTATAAGAACAATACTTGTAATCCCAGTTATGACACACTGAACACACGAGTTGGTTTGATAAAATGCACACACATTTGAAATCGAGTTAATTGCACGCTATAATCTTGTTTTTTTGGGTTATCAAAATTCAAGTAATTCCCATTTCGTAACCTGATTAGATTCTAATATTATATTGTAAAGGTTGTTTCAAAAAGCTAAATTAATAAACGTTATTTCCAATTTATTATCATATTTCAATAAACTTTCTTCATTACAAAGTATCACAACTTGCTAAAGAAACAATCTATACAAAATTGTAACTTACAACTTTCAAATTACAACAAATTGAGCTTTAATATTTCTCTAATATTACTTATCAAATTTAAAATTAAAATTTACAGTTAAATTAAATTTTTTGGAATTTCAATTTAACTACCAAAGTCCTTTAAGATTCAAATATTTAACTTTATTGTTCAACTTAAACTATCTAATTAAATTTTCGGCGTACATTTTTTGGGTGTCTACTTCTTATACATAACCATTAAAGTATTAGTCCAACTAAAAATTAACTGTGTGTGTGTTTGAAAACAATTTTTTTATCAATACAAATAAAAAAGTATTTGTTATGCCTAAACAAGTAAAAACCAAAAACGTTTAAAACAAAATTAAGAACAGATTTGCATTTCATATAAATACTAACTAAAATATTTGTATATATCTCTACCTTTTTTCTTTCTTTCACAAATTGTATACCTTTTGTCGAAAATACTCTCAATAACCCAAACTAAAAATTCAAATATCAAACACTGAATGAATTCTGATCGAAATATGCTACCCTGAAATATGCTCGACAAATCCAAACTAATCAACCAAATAAAATTAAAAATTCAACAATAATAAACCGATACAAATCCAAAACAACAACCAAACACCACTCGCACCAAAAAAAAACCAAACACTGAAAACTTGAAAAAAAAAAATGAAACAAAAAAAAATCGATAAACGATAAACTATTTTATATATAATGACAACACGCCCAACCAACCAACAGGTACATATTTCAATTGCATAATGTTTATGGTAGCTTCATCCGTTGTGTCAACGATTTTAATATTAAATTATCATCATCGAAATGCTGATACGCACGAAATGTCCGAATGGGTAAGTTTTGCAAAATGGGTCATTCAACCAACCAATACCAACCAAACAACCAACAACTCGTATCCAAATCAACTAACAAACAACAAAACATCTGCCAAATGCGAACCCATCACTTATCATAGCCTCAAGAAGCAGCAGCAGCAGCTCAAAGGAACAAAATTCCATTCCAGAACCGGACCGTCCAACCGGACGTGGTGCTGGACTTGCTCGCCTGCTGCTCTGTTTACAGTCTCATAGCATTAGCATTTCTTATGATTTATCTGTTGTTAGCCCCCCGCCCCCCGCCCCACCACAAATAAAGACAAACAGAAACAACTGCATATATATTTTTGAGAAATGCGCTAAAATAATTTATGTGTTAGTTAGAGAAATGTTCTTTTGTGTGTTTTCCTCTGTTCTGTGTTCTCGTTGTTTTCTCTTATCATCAGATATCTTGTGTTGTACTTATTACTCATTTATTATTGTTGATCCAACCTAAAAAATTGTCGAATATTTGTTTTTTTTTTGTGTTACCACAAAATTAAGCCACACCTTGATCAGCAGTTTGCATTTTAAATCTAACCTCCAAATAAAAACTTGCAAAGTTGTTCAGCTTTACGGCGTAAGCCGCATATTTGTGGAGTGTTTCCGGATGGGCGAACCATGAAGTGGATCTATGAATTTATACAAATAATTTAATGTGACACAATTTAGTTAATGCTTAACACGTCTCATTTATCAATAACAAAAGGGGGAAAACACCTTATAAATTTGTTAAATACCTTTCACTACTTGCCGAATATATATTTGTACTATACAAAAACAAATATTGTAAATATCTATCACACATCATAGTCCATAGTCCATAGTCCATTCACCAAGTTCATAAAATCTCTGTGAAGCCTCCAATAAATACAAACCATGCAAAATGCAATTCTTCTAGTTGCTGCACCAAATATACAAATATATCTAAATATATATTTATTACTATTATTATGATTGTAATATTATTGTTGTTCTGCCCCGTTTGTTGTTGTCGTTGTGTTGTTGTAACAACTTTTTGATTTGCCTACACACCCATTAATTTTTCCGTACTTTGGTTTATCATTGTGTTGATTTTATAGCCTACTTAGAGGCCTTTTTTGCAAGCTGTTTTTGTTGTTTTAGAAATGTACTTAGCTAAAACCAAAATAACAGCTGAATTTTATGTGTGTGTGACCCAAAAAAAAAAAAAAAAGAAGAAAACATTTAAATGATATATCAAAAAAGCGAAAAGATGAGAAAATAATGAAATTCCGAGCCCAAATGTGACGGACGGATGTACAGAGTACGAAATAAATGTTGTAACTATGTAACTAGCCAACATGTCTGCTACGACGAGTACTAAAAGTGTCTACTATAAAATAATTTATGTAATGAAAAATATCGTAATGTTGATGTTGGGCCCATAATTTTCTTCTTATATATTTGTAAAATTCACTCTGTGTAATCAATCACATCCTCCCACCCCTCTCTATCTCTGTTTCTATCCTCGCAATTCCAAACCTATTCACAAACTAACCAGTCACTAATTGCACAATTTCTACTATCGCATTTCTAACAGATGAAAGTGCAGCCCAATTTATTTAAAATTTGTCTACTTATTTTTAATATGTCACACGATTGTGTAAATACCATTATTTGTGTTTATATGTTAAATGTTCGACTCATATAAGTTAATGGGTATTTTTTTTAAAGAAGAGCATTGTTTTTAAAGTGAGTTTAAATTATGACATAAAGTAATTTCTAAGAATTAAAATAGCTTTTCTAAAAATCAAGGAATGGAAAAAATATCTTAAATAAATTCACTGCCTTAACTTTAATATTAATATTACAATTTTACTTAAACTCACAATAAATCGAACATAATTTATTTCTTTGCAAAAACTTTTCATTTTAGTCCTTGCCAAATACTTAATATATCAATTTAAATGCAACAAGTATCTAAAATACAATGATGCTTTTATTGAATATATTTAAAGGATTTGAAATCTTTCTCTTAATATGAACCTTACTACAAAATAGTCATGACTAATATTTGCTATATCGATTAGTACAACACTTGTATTTCAGTAGCTAAATGATGTAAAGTTTGATACATTTTCAATAGGTTGTGGGATGTAACTTACATAAGCGCTCGTATCGCTATCAAAATTACTGTATCCAATCCAAATAACTGTCTGTCTAATGTTCGTATCATGAGACACATTTTTTTTTTATTATTATATTTTGTTACCAGTCCCTTGCCAATTGAACATGGCCAAGACGTCAAGTGGAAAGCAATTTCAGCAAATGCAATTGCATGAACGGCATAATGGAAAGTTTCAATGCTGCTTACACTTTACAATACAATGTACATTCCATATATAAAAAAAAGAAGTTGTTTGGCTCACAAGTTGGCTAAAAGGGGCCGCTAAACTGAATGCAGTTCAGTGGAAGTCAATTGGCTTTTAAGAAGTCAGTCACATGAAATGTTTTCTATGGTTTTTTCGCCGCGCAAAATTGTGGACAGGCACTTGTGTCGACTCAACATGCAATTGAATTTGGAGGAATTCAAGAAAAACCCCAAATCTAGTGCAAACACACACACACATACACACACACACACACACAGAAACTCATTTGAAAAGTGGAAGACAGGCGACAGTTGGCCCAGTTGCAGTTGAAGACACGGGCAGGAAAATTGAGTCAATTGGCAAAGCAGGTGCATTACAAATGTGAAATGTACAAGAACTGTCCTGCCCTCCTGGAAAAACCCTCCCGCTCCCATCGCATCCCTTAACTCCTTCGCGGTTTTTCGTTCTGTGTGATAACAACAAATCAATTTGCACAAAAATTTGCACAAAGCAAGCGGCCATAAGTGAAAAAAAAGAGGAAAAATGAAGCAGAACACAGTTGTGGTCTGTGGGGCAATGCCGCATATCATGGGGCAGGCGATATGCTCTCGTGCCCTCCATCGGATCGCATTCAGAACTTTGCATTTGGTTTTCATGACACGTTTTCAAGCGCATTTCCATGTATCCATCGCTTGTTAGCGACACCGCCAACGTCAAAGTAGTACAACTCAAGCAGGCGCTCGGGTTGGGGGATTGGGGGGTTGGAGGTTTGGAGGTTTGGGCTGGCTGCAGCAGATGTCAATGTGGCTTCGGTTTTAGATCCGTTCAGCACAAAAAAAAAAAAAAAAAACAATTGCTTCGTAGTGCCACAATGAAGTGTAGTTTAGCATGACAATCGATTGGGTTTCCGTTGTTTCTTCCGTCAGTTGCGCTCTGAACTTTAATCAAAACTCAACAACGGTTTTGAATATTAAATGGAAGGAATTTCGAGAGCTTCAAATTGAGAGATTGTTGGTAATGCAACTTTATTCTTCGCAATATCTTTAGTGATTTGCTGCTTTCTAAAATTATGTAGATGAAAGAATAGCATAGGGGAAAATTTGTTAAATAGTTTCTAGTATAAACAACTAAGCTGTCTATGGATAGAAAATTAAAATACAGTTTGAAAATTTTTGTGCGCATAATGGATTTTCTAGGATATAAAATAATTTATATAATTTTGGAAAATGCTAAATAGTTCAAGAATATCTAGAATCAAACATATTAGATGCTTACGATATTTAAATAAATCTGTTAAATGTATAAAGACATCTTTCAGGCAATGCAACAACATCAACTTTCTTCGAAAGATCTCTATTCAAATAACTCTAACTTTGAATGAAAGGCTGCTCTTCATACTGATTATTTTTATAAATTAACATAAGCATTTTTAAAATTAATGACATGAATATTTAGCATTTGTAATATAATTTATATATATTTAATACTGTCTATGTGAAGACAACGATGGCATAATTTAATTTAAATAAACTATTCGAAACAGATGACCTACAATTAATTTTGTAGTAAATTGAATTATAAATTTGGACTTACGAAACTTGTTGCCAACTGACAGCAGAAATAGGCTCTTGGTGCGATTTCGAATTATAGCCAGCATATATCAACTGAATGAGTGTGTGTGTGTGTGTGTGCGTGTTTGCATTATTTATAGCCGTCAAATAATAGGTCGATTTACATGTGTATGTGATATTTATATATTTGTGTGTGGTGTGTGTATTTAGCTTAGATAATACCAAATTGTAGTCTGCGTTATTGTTATTATTGTTGTTGTTGTCATTGTTGTCGTTGTTGCTGTGACGTGTTTATTGTAAATCATAAATTTTGCATGCATCATAGCTATAAATAAATGCCAGAGCAACAGACGAGAAGGGAAGCACTGCACATAAATATTATTATAGCTAAGTGTAATAGTAACGCACACCAAAACATCCTGTCGTTACCCAACACTACTAAACACCGCCAGTCAGAGAACACCACCAACACCACCAACATGAACAACAGCAACAGAGCTCTGCCTCGTTGGGGGCAAATTGTTGCTTTAGTTGTAATCAAAATCAAATATAAATCATAATTGTGTGGAGTATTTGTGTGTTTTTATGCCAGAGTGTGCTTGTCTGTGTGTGTGTGTGTGTGTCTATGTGTCTGGGCTCATGCAAAAGCGCCATAAATCGTTGCCAGCCCAGTTAAGTATGCCACATATTTGGCTGCACACACACACACACACACACACACACAATCGCATATGCATACACACAAACGCAGAGATACACAGCTCATCATTGAAATACTTGTAAAACACGCATTTGGAGTCGAGTTTGCCCCATGCAGTTCGTCTACTAAACGTTTCAATTTCCACCTGCTGCCACACATGCCACAACCCATTAGATTCGCATCGTATTTTTATGCTGGCTGCCATGGATATTGCGCATGAGTCGACCGGGCCGACCGCTGATATTGGAATTCCCGACAACGCCCTGCTCAGACACCTCATCTGAGCGAAAGCATCAGATACTATCCGATGTTGAGCTGAAAGAGCGGTACTTATTCTTCCATAATACACATATATATACGGATAGGGCTTGCTGCAGCGGACACCCACGGTTCCATTCTTGCCACCTTAAGTTGGTTTAATGCAGATCAATTAACAAAATCACTTTAAACAAATAAATATGACTATTGATAATTTCAACTAAAACAATTAATGATAATTACGAAAAATAGATATTTTATATTTATATTCGAATTAAATTGTGCACAACAAAATATTGAAAATTTTAGAAAGTATTTTAGAAAATAAAGTAGTTGTCCGCTTAAGGTGGCTGTCCGTTGGTACAGCTTTCACTGAACATATATGTGTGTATTTTGTGCAAAATGTTTCAATGATCTGTTGATATGCTAAAATAATCTCTTTTCGCCCTACGAAGCTCCTCGAAGTCGCTGCTGGCCAATGTGCTCGACATTGATGATGATTTTCGGCACAATTGTCGCCCCATGACGCCCGGCGGAACATTGCCCCACAATCCGGCTTTCTATCGCACGGTTTATGGGTAACAACAACAAAAACAACAACAACAACCACACACACACACACACACACACACACATACACACATAAACACACACTTTCAAAAGCCCCCCTACAGGCTTATCTCACTTTAGTGGTATACCAATAAACTTATCCCCTTACCTTCACACCACTCCCACCCCATCCGATCCCTTTTCCGCTCATCCGCTTTTCCGCTTTTCCCCTTTTGCAGGCAAGGCGACGATGGCAGCATTGGGCCAATTGGCAGCACACGAATGCCCGATGCGGTCACACATCATACGTGCATCAAGTCATCAACAGAATATGAATTAGGTTTAATCTTAAAGGAAATTCGCTTTATTACTGATCAGGTAAGTGCTTCCGTTGTCAACATCCCCGTCTACGCATAAAGCTTGAATAAATCATATTTCGATTAGCTTTACCTTATCTAGTGCCATAGAATTCCATTATGCAGTGCCATAATGTGTATCTATGTGTATATACCCTTGCAAAGAGTATAACAAATTTGTAAACAAATGATATGTCCTTAAAACGATGTCCGTTTGTCTGTTTGACTAACTTTATTCACTCTCTCTCTTATTAATTCCAATCTATTATTTTTATAATAATACGTATCTTGTAGCCAAGTTATGAAAATTTAATTAAACTCAAATTAATAAAAATCATAAACTATTTAATATAAAAGCGAATATTTCTTTTTGCAAGGGTATTTTAACTCAAAGGAATATGCTCTTAATTAGTATACAAATTAATTATATTTTTGATAGCTTTTAAATAAATTTAGAGTATTTTCAAACCGATAAATTTGTTTGCATGGATATGCAAAGTCATATCAGTTATATATAAATTTATGAATTTGCTACATCTAAGTTATGCTAACATTTGAACTAGCCAATGATGCACAAAGTATTTAATATATATATTGCATAAATATTATTATATTCCCTAGTCTAGATACGATAAATTTGTAAAAACCAACACCAACATATTTTTAACTTCTTTTTCTCTCCAAAATTTCTTACCATCTTTCTAAAAATAAAATCAACTAATCCATAACATAATATTATATAATGAAATTCGTGTTATCAACTATGAAATTGTAATTAAATAGCTACGTAAAGACGACGAGGACAATGACATTGCCAATGATTGGAAATTTGCAGCTATGGTCGTTGACAGACTGTGCCTTATCATATTCACAATGTTCACAATATTAGCCACAATAGCTGTACTACTATCAGCACCACATATTATTGTCTCGTAGCCATATGGGCGAGGTGGTTATTGTTATTGGTTTTATTATAAAATCAATTTGTTAATTATTAAATTAATAACGAAACTTTTTAAGTAAATTTAAAACCATTTAAAAAAAAAAACAAACAAAAAATCAACAAAAAAAGAGAAAAAATAACACTTATATAAAAACCATTGACTAAATAATACCAAAAGAAAAAATTAAAAAAAAAACACACACATCAATAATTTAAAATTAAAATGAAACTCGTTTAAAAAAGTCTTTAAAAAAATCCCGAAAACACAAAGAAGACTTAAAAATCATAACCTATAATTCTTTACACATTTTCAATTCCAAAAAATCCTTGAGCCACAAAAAACTTAAGCCTCGAAACCAAATGTCCCAAGCCAGCAATTAAGTTTCATCCATATAAATGTATTTAAAAAGACCAGAATGAAACGGGTATATTTTCCTTAAAGATTTGTATATTTTACACTTTATGAGCAATTTTTCACAAAACAGTCGATGATTTCAAAGAATTCGTAGCATACCTTAATGAAATTGCAATATTACATTAATTGTTTCGAAGACTTCGATTTTGTACGCTCAATTCCGTATGAAAGTATTGAGCTTTATAAAGGGAAATACATAGTAGAAATTAAATGGATCCAAATGGTAGGCAAACCCCAACGTTTTTTTATGCTGGCTCTCCAGCAAGATTATTAGAATTACTGAATCAAAAAAGGAAAAAAAGCAAAAAAAAAAAAATCTAAAAAAAAACTCTTCTTGAGCTTTATATTATTCATGCAAGTAGCTTTTCCAGATACCGATTTTTCTCATAAGATCATCAATTCCATAGCTTCCAATCAAACTTAAAAGGAATTGCATACAAGACATAAGCTTAAAGTCCCATTCTTAGAACAAATTGCATTTCTAAACAGAACCAATATGACGACCTACATATCCAAAACACTTGTACGTAAAAACTCCTTTAAACCTTTAAATATTCATTTCAACTAAAACCAAACAATAAAGCAATCCCCATTCCAAAGCTAAATGCATATACAAAACCAATAGAATAACCCATCCATCGAATCGAAAATAACCAATTGGAATTACAAAATTTATAAAAAGAAATATATATATACATATATATATATATTAACAAAACGAGCAGTGAACATAAACGAAAACCTGAAGATCATTCCTCAGAGTACTAAATATAAAAGAAATACCAAGCCCAATATGTGCACAGCAAATGGAATGCAAATTGTATGCATTACATCTGAATGTGAACGGCACAGCAAATTGATTGAGGATCGAAAATGCGAAATTGATAAATTAAATGGTTGCGAGCAATAATATCTGCGTGTTGATGAATTGCATGATTTTTTGGTGATGCAAACAATGATCGATCGATCTATTGCCTGAATACACTCTGTATTCAAAGCAAAAGTTCGCTCCTTCATTGCATTGAGAACAGCGAATGTATCTAAACTGTACACAAATTTACAACTTTCGGTATTCTTTTTCTATTAAAATATATATATATATACACTTTATTATTTTATTTTTACTAAAAAATGAAAAGTTAATCTCAAAAGCTAAATAATGAATACTGAAACTTGGTACAACACCAAAATGCATACAACGCGATTCAACACCTTCCAAAATACAACTTAATATACAAAACAAAATAAACTAACACAAAAAAAAGAAAAACCAAAAAAAAAAAAATACCAATAACAATGAACATCATAGAACACAAAACATGTCCGGTGAATGGCAAATTATGTGCTTTGCTTCAGTATTGCGAGCACATTAACAAAAACACTACCACAAATCACTTACCAAGAGAGAGCTTTATACATACATACATATATAGAGATCAAGAAAAGGAAGCAACAAATAGATTCGTATCTCATGAGTCTTCTTCTTCTTCTTCATACATTTGCATAAACACAAATGTAAATACTCAATTAAGTATTAGCTGATGTTTCCACAAAAACAACAAATTAAATCCACAGATCACTGGTCTGTCGTTTGTTACTGTCCACAAACTAGCCAAGCACACAATTTCTACACATAGCGAACAACAAAAAAAAAAAAAAACAAAATATATATATATAAATATATATACACCAAAGCAACAAAAATCTTAAAAATTACAACTGCATGTGAGTCAGGTGAGAGTCGGCAATGGTAATAAAAATCCCAAGTGGTAAATGATCCTTAGAACTTGGTGCCATTTACAGCTCTCATGGGATTCGATATGCCTAAACAGAACTTCACGTAAATATATGTTAAAATTTCACATGTTTAACATTATAGTTTTATAATTTTTAAGTTACAGCAATTCTGCTTCTAATTGTAAATCTTGTGCATTGAAAACAATCAGAATTTTTCTTTGAATATACAAATGATAAACAACCGCAAACAACAATAACAACTTTAACCGATAAAGCAAATACATTAATTTGCGCATATAAAGGATTTAAAGCAAATACAATTACAAAACCAAAAGAAAATGTCATAAGTTAAAACTAAGATTAACAAATTACACATCATAATTACATCGTAAAGATAATTAGGATTCTATCAAAGAGCTCTGAAAAGTAAAAAGCAAACCAAAACCAAATAGACAAAAATATATAGCAATAGTTTTCCTTGTATATTGTGAATGAGGAGAGACACCGAGCAAAAGGGATCGAAAGGATCGGAAGCCCTTTTAAGTTTTTTGCATTTTTTATATAATTTTTCGCATTTAAGAAACTTTTTAAACAGATTTTATACAATTTATATGCAAGTACAATTTTGAACCTATACAAACATTTTTGTTAATTATACTTTCCGTTTTATAATACGAGTGCACTTTATTTTGGAATCAATTTTGAAATCGTAGTGTTTTTAAGAATGTCGAAATTTGTGGGACAGATTAATAAAGTTAAGGTTTAGCTTTTGATAACAAAAACCAATGAATCTGATATCTTATCTTTGCAAGAAATATATGTACCATTTCAAAAAGGTGAAAACATTTTATTTTTTTTTTTTACTAATCACAAGTCTTATTTTAAATATTTAACTATTTGGCTCTTGATTTTTGAACATTCTTCACATGCTATCAAATGGCACAAATTTCGATCCTAACACAAGAGTAATACAAATAATATAAATGAAAATAGCAAACAAGCTGCCAGCATGAAAAATAATAACAATAATTAATTTTAATATTTTGTAAATTTTTCATCATTTGAGCTCATTTCTAGTATCTGAAAGAAGCTGAGAAAACACAAAAGAAAACCACTGAGGAAATTGTAAGACAGTTTAATTGAGAATACAGCAACATAGTAAGGCTTAGCAATCAATAACGGGATTAAACGCAAATCTCATTAATTGACAGAAGAAGAAAAACCGTTTGACGTAAAAAATAAGCAATTTTTAAGCGAAGTCAAAGAAAAAACACAGCAGATAGATTTAAACTAATAGAAAATAATGGAAGATAGCCCCAGTTCTATGAAAGGACGAACTCAAACAAATATGTCGAGACAGACTGCACCAGAGAAGAATGCTAAGAAGCTCAAAAGACAGTTCAAGAGATTAATACTATATTTAAGAGAGGTAAACAAATAAATACATTTCGAGTACATCAAGAAAACAGTTTGGAAATCGTTTCTTTCGTCATACATACATACATATGTTTGTATATAGTATATACATATACTATATGTGTATATATATACATTTCTTTTTTACACTGAAAACAAATATATATAGATATATATATCTATATAACTATATATTATATATATATATATATATATATATATATATACTTAGCGTACTATGTAATGATACAAAATTATTTCAAAGCAAATGATGAAACTTTTTCCTAAAAACTAGTTGCATTTAAATGAATTTTAAAAAAATATACATAAAAGTATATATTTATTAAAAGAAAAACAAAAACAAATGAAAACCATGCTCCTTTCTCTACTAAAAAAAAAAACAAAACATAAAAACAACTTTAATATAATACTTAATTAGATATTAATAATAGTCAAAAGTGAAACAAAAAAAAAAAAAAACCAAGTCAAGCGAACAAGAAGAAATCGTAAACTAGAAAATATTAAAATTAAATTAATTTTTAAAAATGAGAAAACAAAAAAAAGAAAGAAAATGCGCTGATTTTTTATGTCGTTATTAGTATTTAAATTTAAATAATTGCATAAAAAACCATAAAAAATTTAATAAAAAAGAAAAACAACAACAAAGCAGAATATATGAAATAAAAATTAGAAAAATTGAAATTGGTCATTTTGACCTAAATAGTAAATTATAGAAAAGAAATAAAAGAAAAACCAAACCATTGAAAGGCAAAACCCCAACAAAAAAGATTGTAAAATTTTAATTATTATTATTCAATAATAAAAATATAAAAAGAAACAATTTGACAGATATAACAAAAAAAAAAAAAAAAAACAAATACAGATGTCCAACAAGTTTTATTGACGATACACAAATTTGATATCTGTATTAGAGGATCACCATTAGCAACATCTTGCAGAGGGAAGAACTGAAGACCCAGAAAGGTAAATCCAGTGTCGCTAGTTGTAGGTTTAATATCTGTAAGATCAATGCAATGTATTATAAACACCGCAGGAACTGTTCAATGTAAATACATATTGTTTAGTTTATGTCCATTCATGATCATTGAAAGAAAAAAAACACCTATCGTAAATAATTGCGATAGACCGATCATAACATTATTATTATTAATATTATTATTTGAATACTCATGCAATCATCGTCTGGTACAGCAACAATACATTGTAAAAACAAGAACAATAGAAGAACATTAGAATATTTAGTATTGTAACAATCAGTCGACATATAACAATCAATGCAAGCATAACAACATAAAATAATACAAAATCATAGTTCAATATCTATGTTGAAATATTTATATTCAAAGTGGTAAAATTTTACATCAGGTCGCATCTGGACCTAACGTCATTCTGATTCATTCAAAGAAAATTTTACGGAAAAATTCTGATGTCACGCGCAGTTTGTCAACAAAACCAGCTGAAAGAGATTTGAAAACCGAGTTCTTTCCTTACAACTTTCTTTCGTATAACAAGAATAACAATTACCTAAAAGAACAAACATTCTTAAGTAATATAACAAATACATTTATGAGGCAAGCCTAACAAAAGATGATGCTGCGTGTATGTATAAAAGTCATTTGTAACTATATCTTCAATTTATGCTACGTACTAATGTTGACAATCTGTTAAAAATCGAAAATTTTCCTCTACATATATCCAAAATTTCGGCATGATTTCTCTATTTTCTCCTGCTACTTACTTCCAATTCCACTATCAATTAGAAAACAATATTCGACAAATTCTTAAATCCCACAATAAAAACATATTTTTCATTACTCTGCACTTAGAATTGCATTTATTTACCATTTGATCTGCATGCCAAAGTTTTATCACATATCCTCTTACATAACTTAATAAAATTATCGAACTAATAAAATCAATTCATTTTTTACATGCGATTCGGAATTCCGGCTTTTTTTCGGAGGTGAGTTGAAGTTCATAAAAATTATTTAAATATACTTATCAAATTCTTTCAAGGGAAATACGGTGACGAAAGTTATGTGGCAACTGGAGGAACAGAAGCAGAATAAACATGATGTCTAAAATATTTGTTTCGTAAAAACTCAATGAACTTTTTATACATTGTAATAAAAATTTTATAACGTCTTAAGCATATCGTCTTTTAATGTTTAAATTTGAATTTGAAATGTAATTCGTCATGGTTCGTCAAGTGTGAAGTGGGCGAGTCGAAGTGGAGTTTTCACAGCGACTATCGATACTGACAATCGATATAAACAAAATAGCAGCCAACTTCACGTGAGTGTTGTTTTGCACGCAGCCACCTTTATGCAGCTCAAATTTGCGGTCATTGAACGAGAGTGATATTTTGCGCGTAGCCAACTTCATGCCGGTCATATCTTGCGCATAGGCGTGGCCATCTTCACTCAACGCACTTTTGAGATCTCCCTGCACTCAGCTTTGCGTTCTACATAAAGTTGGCTGCGCTAAGGTCCTGCGCAAAAGTAAAGCTCAGCGTAGACATGCACCCTTGTGCAGAAAGTTTAGCCATGAACTATACCCAGTATTTTCACCATAATAACTGCTTTCAAAATATTGTTTTTGGTAAAATGTGTTTTTTAAATTCAAGCAGATTTTTAACTGTAGCGAAATGATTTGAAATAACTCATAATATATTTTGAGAATATTAATTTATTTTGAGTTTATTTATTACCATAGTAAAATAGATAAAAATTAACAAATAAGTATAATTTAAAAATGTGATTAATTGTGGTACTGGTGTTGTGAGAGGGGTATTTTAATCTGACAATTTAATAGATATATATATTTTTATTGATCTTTTGTTAGATCAATTTTTTAGATATGCCCAGAGCAATGATTTTCTAAGCCTTATCGGGGGCATTTCAGCATTCAGCATTCACCCCCTCCCACACCCGAGGCTAATATTTGCATTTTGTGTAAATATGTTGCGATTTTTTCACACACACAACTCAAACAACAAGCTGCACAGACACAGATGCGCACACACACACACATGCTGCACTTGATGCAAGTGCATGAAGAATGCAAATCAACTGTAATCGGGAAACAACAAAAACAACAACACCAACGATTGACCATTCAAAGAGCTCGTTTTTTTTTTGTTGCTGTTTGTTTTTTGTGCTTGTTGCTGTGGCGTGTAGCAAAAAATTGCATAGCAAATACTCAAAGCAACTGCTGGCGGTTTGAGGCCGGGGCATGCCCCACCGAATGATAATGATGCCAAAAACAAAGGAGGGTGTCAATTGTGTGCCTCCAATGTTGTCAGTGTTTTTACTTTTTTCAAGCCATACTTTTGTGCGTGTAAAAAATAATATGCATTTTTTTTACACACACACAGAGTAAAAGCGGTTTAAGCTTGTATATAAACTATGAATGTTGTGTGTATATAATAGTGTAGTATATATGTACACCCACCCCACCCCCAGTGGCATGTATTTAATGTAGTTGTTGTTGTTGTTGTTGTTTATGTAAATGGAATTCTATTTACTCCAATACCCACGCACGATTGCACCACCAACAACAACAACAACAACAATGGAAAATGAAACGCGCTTTTGTTGTATATTAAAATTGCCGCCTGTCTTACTGTCACTGTGTGTGTGCGTGTGTGTGTGTGTGCCACGTAGGCTAGTATAAAGTATATAATTAACGGCGTTTTACATATGTGCATTGCGAGCGGGCAAATGTATCGCGTATATAAGCAGTATTTCCATCCTTCATCCTCTGCCCCTTGGCCACTCATTACATGGAATACATAAAGTAAATGTCAAAAGCGACACACATACACACACACACACACACACACACACATACACACACATGTAGCGAGCTGCGGCTGATTGAGTTTGAGTTTGAGTTGATGATGAGTCCAACTGGCAACCCCAATGAACCCCACAAGCCCAGCCCAAACTCAACCCCTTTGTCCATTACGAGCCTACCTCAATATTAGCACACACACACACACACACACACACACACATACGCACACACACAAATGCAGCAGTGTGTGTGTGTCTCTGTTCTTGTTCTTGTGATACGCACACCCGCTGGCCGCTTCTTTTGTGCGCACGGCATTTGTGTGTGTGTGTGTGTGTTGGTGTGCGTGTGTGAATCTTAAGTCGCCACTTGCCAGCCCCATTTTGATAGCCCCTGCCCCGCTGTTGCAAGTCAGTGGACTGCACAATAAGCACAAATTACGAGTACGCATTTCACAGGATCTTAGTGTGGAAATGTCCTCCTTCATGGGGGTCAACGGAGTTGCTGCAGTTGTTGCTGCTGTTGTTGTTGTTGTTGTTTTCGTTGTCGCCTTTGGTGGCATTTCTTAGGTCAAAATTTATGCGCACTTTTAATTTATGCATTTGACAACACTTTGGGTTTTATTTAAGCTGATTGTTAGCGCATTGAAGTTGACCTAAGGGCGAGTTTCCTTATCGAATACATGCCGAAATTTTAATTCAATTTGTCTACAAATGAATTAAAGAAAAAATATACCTTTCAAAGTCGCATTTAACTATTCGCCTTCCACAATTGTTTTATGTATGCAATATTTTTATCGGCATTAAATTTTATTCGATTTGCTAAAATCTTTGGCTGGTTCGGAATTTTGAATCTTTGCTGGAAGAATTTGAAATTCTACTGAATGGATAATAATTGATTCGACCCAATGAGTTCAAAATTAATTGAACGAGTTTCAGTATTTTTGACATTCTTAAAATTCTGTTTGAATTATGAAAATATATTCAAATTACTAGATGCATTGCCTAAAAGCCATACACATAAAAAAATGCATGTTAATGTTCATAGGATTATTAAAAAAATGCCTGATTAATTTTTTGCAGTATTACAATTACAGTTATCAAACTTTATAATGCGAGTAGTGTGCATCATTAAAAACCAAATGCAAATACTGAAATAAAAAACTGTCCAATTGCATTATTTGGCTAATGGCATTGTCCGATGCACATGCAACAGCAAACAAACAACTGCAAAATAGGCACACAAACACACGCACACACCAATACACACACACATGTGCTGTACTTATTATATACCCTTGATGTATATATACATAAGTACCGTTCAGCCTGTGGGCAGTTTTAATATACATAGAAAACTGTACTCGCCACATGCCATCTAATTATATACAAACAAGTGGAAAAGGCGGGCGGACGGGCGATTGAGCGGTGCCTATGAAAAATCACTTGAAAATCGACCCTAACATCCCTCCCCACCCCCCACACACACATACACACACAGACACAGACACAGACACACCTTCTCAAGCAACCTTAAAATGCCTAAGCTATGGAGGAGAATTGCGTAAGCTGCAAAGACAATGGACAAAGGACGAGCACTTTTGGGGGCCAGGATGTGGGCTTAAGATTTTCTTGGAGCGAACAATACAAGAGACAACACAAAACCAAATATAATGCAACATTTTTGACAAGAAGCAGCACGCTCCACTACTCACACACACACACACACAGACGATTGCATGCAACTGCAACAGTGGCGTTATGTGTGTATTAGTTTACTTTACTCATTTGCAATGTTTTCGGTAGTATGTAAAATTGAATTATTTAAAATTAAATAGAAAATCTTTGACTTGACTCAAAAATATATATTGCACATATATAAAATATATATGTGTGCATATATATATATATATATGTATATATATATCAGCACACATAAATGCACGTATTTTATATAGTGTATTCAAACAAGCAAAGTAGTTTGCAATATCCTGACAAAATGTGGCAAGTTGGTTGGCAAGTTGATGCTGTTTGTTGCACCGTAAGTTTTGTTTATTTTGCGTTACTTATAATTTGACTAATATAAGTAGAGAATATTAAAAAAAAATCATATGTTACCTTAAATTAGGTAACAGATCAACAGAGTTGTTGTTAATATAGTTTATTATAATTTAGGCTTATTAATATTAATATTGTAAATATTGTGGAAGAGAGTATTTCAAATGAAATATTTAGTTGGACATTTTATTTCAATCTCTTGTACATATTAATATATATTTTATGCTTCACTTCACCCACACACACACACACACACCCACACACACACAAACACACACAGGGATATCAACATCTTGAGTTGCACTGCAGTGTTGAAGAAGGACTCGTCTCGAATCCTTTCTGCATCCATAGGCCATGTTATCATTTCCGTAATTGCATTTTTGTGTTTGTCGTTGTTTTTGTTGTTGCTCGTGTTGCACTTTACCGTTTTGGTTTCCTCAGCATTCTCCAAGGGGTTATTTTGATAATTTTCTCAAGAAAACTCAAACCATTGGCAATTCGTCCCATAAATAGTTGACCTGACTTCTCCTTCTTTCTGTCCGTCTCTGTATCTACTTGCAACACACACACACACACACACACATACACATTCGCATGCACGCATTAGAAGTAGAATTGCTTTAATAAATATACACAGCAGGCATTTATATAGGATACATTTAGCCATTGCCTTGAACGCATCCTTTGGTTGATGTTCTTGAGGATTTATCTATATTTGTTTCTCTGTCTTTCATTTTCTTTAGGCACA